>CM062815.1:254710623-256191721 GCA_031772625.1 Pinus tabuliformis
GGACGAGACTATATATATTGCATGGAGGCAATAGTGTCCTCGCTCTTTAGAGTCATGTGTTTTCCGCACGAAGGAAGAATGGTCAAGCTCATAGACCAACTTTCATTTCCAGGATCACGCATCGCAAATAGTCAAATACCATCCCTTAACGGTTTATTCACTCAAGGAATGCCACCACCCCCGGTTCTACTTCCCGATGAATGCGAGTAATTCAGAAAGAAAGAACTGGGACCCAGGGGGCATGCACCCTGGCCTGCCTTGGGCAGAGAAAACCTTGGGTATAAAGTTAATTTCCGCAGAAGAATGGACTAGTCCGTACCCCGTCCGAAAAAGGAAGAGAGGGTTGTTCTAGGATAAAATTCTTTTGTCAAAGTTATGAGAGCGAAAAGATCGTCTCCCTTTGTCTAAAAAAGTAGGCTCTCCTAAGGAGGAGATCCATTTGTGGCAGCAAGTAGCCACCATCTTTGAATGTCAAGCCTCACCCATTAAAACAATATGTTTTGAAGGATAAGTAGGGGCAGTCTCCAAAGAAAGAGATGAAATTGCTGAAACAAGTAGTCACCATCCTTAGCAACCTAATGATAGACATCGCCGAAAAGAGAGTTTAGTTTGCGGCAGCGAACAAAACCATTTTTCGGATAATAAGTAAGAGGACAAAATCTCGAAATTATACTTTATACCTGGGGGCATGCAAACCTTTTGGAGTGCAAGCACGGGACGACTATTTATTTTTTAAATTTTTAGGTCCTCCCTTTAAACCTGTAGGTCTAACCCGTTAAACTCGTAGGATTAGCCGTTTCCAGCTTGCATAAAGAAAGGATGAAGGGCAA
Organism: Pinus tabuliformis; assembly: GCA_031772625.1. Taxonomy (NCBI): domain Eukaryota; kingdom Viridiplantae; phylum Streptophyta; class Pinopsida; order Pinales; family Pinaceae; genus Pinus; species Pinus tabuliformis. The sequence continues at coordinate 254,711,454 of CM062815.1, forward strand.
AAGTTAAAACCTGCCAAATTGGAGTAATTAGTGAGGTATCGCTCCTTAAACAAGATTACCTCACCTAAGGCATTCCTTGTATTAAGACTGGTATAAATTGAGCAAGGTTTGAACGCATTCAAGCTCGTTAAAAAATGAACTGCCCCTTAAAGTTTAAGGGGCATATGCCTCGTCTGCATTATTATGCTGAGGGCATCCATAATCGAGCAGTTTTTGTATAGAGTTCATGCTCGTTAAAAAATAAACATAAGTTGTGAGCAATCTTTCCTTAGCAGTTCAAGCTCACCCAAAAAAAAATGAACCGGTAAATAACCTTGAGAAATGTAACCTTTGATAGCCATATTAAAAGCCCTTGGTCGTGTTTATATGCCATCACCTCCATCCATTCATTTGGCCAATCGTTCATCTCCATATGTTTGTTTACCCATTTTGAGGAACAGCTGCGAAGAGTGATTTCACTTAGCCATCCTTGTGACACTGCCGTGATTGGAAAATTCCAACCTGTACCTGGAATCTGCTGCTATCCCCGTTTATCACTCGTTCCTCAAAAGACGAGTCTTCTTTGAGCTCTTTTCACTGACTCGTAAAATATGAAAAGTTTGCCGAGTTTTGGCCTTCCAGCTCGTTAAAAGGACCGGAAGAGCTATCCCTCCTCTAGATTTTAATCTTTTTGGACCTGAGGGATTATTGCACAAAAAGATCGAGCGCTTGTTTTGTTCGGCTCGTTAAAGAAATCGAAAATTCATCCCTTCTGTATTGTTTTATACTTTTTCAGACTTAAGGGATTAGATGACGAAAAAGGAATTTTGGAGTTAACTTTCCGTACCTTTTCAGACTCTCTAAAAATGAAAAGGACCGAGTTTTCCTTGTCGTTAGACTCGTTAAAATGATTAAATAAGTGACAAACTTGTCTTTAGACGAGAACGAGTTTCCCTATCGCTAGGCTTGTTAAAACATAGTGATGGGCTTGCTCGAAGGGCAGGTTATAGAACAAGCATATGTTATCCTCCTCAAGCTTGACAAAAATAAAGAGGTACTGGTCAACAATGACTGGGGAAAAATTGGGAGAACCTCACAGCATTAATGGTAGCAAGTCGCTCTTGAACATGACACTTTGTCCTCCGTATCACATCGGGTTGGGTTGTTTCATTCACCGGTCTCATAACCATGGTCCTCGCCACACCATCCACAATTGGGGTAATGCTACCAATCCATCACATCAGTGTCGTTATATGTTCAAGAGATGTGGTTCTGCAAAGAGTCAACCGTGTCCCATCCACTACCATACATTATCCTTCATCCACTTCATGGCCGCCACCCTGAATCATACATCACAGTTTGTTTTCACCTCATCACAATCACTAGCTCCGTTCCGTGTCACTGATGTGGGATTCATTAAGGCCCTCCTTTGACGGATCGCTCCTTGTCGACATCAGCTCATTATCCAAGGAGTTGATCTAGGAACACCCCCTTCAGTACTTTGAAGCTTGCATGCCTCAATGGCAAGTTTCTCACTTCCGGCGACAGGTATACATCAATGGCCTTCGACCAGAAGATTTTGCATGGTGGTCGACGCCAAGTCCTTTATCCCCACCATGTGAATTGTACTGCCGTACCTTGAGGGTCATCATCCTTATCGGTGATTCCTCTCGCGCTTGTTAACGGTTTACATCATTGACCGGTAATCAAGCGATGTCTTTCCATGTTCGACTTCAAAAAATTCTCACATGGATCGACTTGTACATCGAGTGAAGATCGGAAGAGATTGAAGACCCTGGATCTAGTTTCATCCATCCGGGCTACGATATATATTCAGGATATTAAGACATTTGATATGTACATCATTGCAGCAGATGATCATCCTTCTCAAAGGATGATAATTTCAGCAGAGAATTATCAGTCTATAATCAGACGATCGTCTGTTCTATGTACCAAAATGTGTTTATAAAGCTGAGCATGGGAATGCCCGCCTCAGCTAGATCATGAAAATGTATGAAAAATAATGTATTGTATTGTATCTTATTACAGGACACTTCTCAGCAGATTGAATGAACTTCGGATCCTCTCATTAAAGCATTTCACCCGATAAACGACCTCATACTTTAGGGGGCATCTGTTATAGACAATTTTGTGCCTTACAGCAACAGGCATGAATTGTCAATAATCCAAGGGATCCAAAGTTCCCTAAACATGATGTTCTTACCCCTAGAGGAACAAGGTCAGCAAACCAACAGCTCTCAGATCAGTTCTCCACCCGAAAACACTCAAAAACAAGCAATCCTGAAATCAAAGCAGGTGCTCCACTAGACTTCTGCACTGAAACACAACTCCTCCATGGTGTACCTGCGTTGCAAAGCAGGTAGAACAAAGGCCACCTGCGTTGAGCGAGTTTGGACATGTGGCACACTGAGTCATTGCTCTGGAATCTTCCAAAAATGACACTTGGATCAGGGATTTCGCCTTGTCATGAGTCAGAGGCTCTGTTTCTCCAAGTGGAACCAAGGTTCTCCAAGTGGACTCAAGAACTGAAGATCAACTAAAGATTAACTGAAGAGAGAGAGGACACAAGGCAGCTACACATCAGTTGCAAGCTGACTCATCCTTTCTCAATTCATCTATATATTGAGCTCTCTCCTATGAGCTCAAGAGGCTGGAATTTTGTGCAAAGTAATTATATGCTGTTGGTTTCACTATAGAGCTATTGGGTGATTGCTTGAAGGAGGTGAGGAGGAGAAATTCTTTCTGCTGGGAGGTGTTGCTGGATTGGAGCCTTCAATGGTTGTAACACTCTTAGAACCTTTACTTCTTCATTAATAAAAGCTATTGAGGTTCTTCTATATGCTCTTGTTTCAATGATATATTGTGATAATTGTATATTTGATTTACACTAATCCTTGAATCAGTTATGATTGCATGTTGCTTGTAGTTTCCTTCTTTGCTATTTTGCAGGATCTCATTGTAGCTGGGCCAGCAATAGAGCAAGGAGCTGGGAGCAAGCAGCCATAGAGAAGAGTTTGGATTCGACATTAAGCGCAAGGCAACGGTTAGTGCATTCTTTCATTCTCTTTTGCTTTCATAAAGAAGTAAACCTTTAGTAGTTTCCTTTACAGTTGTTGCTGAGGTACTATCACCCTTAGAGTGGGATAGGGTCATCCGAATCGGATACTTTTCCCTACAACAACTAGGTCTCCTTCCGAAAAATTTCGAGGGGTCACATTGCGATCATACTGAGCTTTCATCCGTTTTGCGTGAGTCTCGATTGCCAATGCAGCGTCACGTCGAGTCTCATCTAATTGAGCTAAGTATAATAGATGCTTCTCCTCTTCGCAAATAGCGGGAAGTAATTCGACAGCCATTTGAAGTGATGGGATTTCGCATTCAATGGGCAGCACTGCTTCCAAACCATAAACTAGTTGGAAAGGAGTGAACCCTGTTGATGTTTTCACTGAGGTTTGGTACGCCCAAAGCATGGAAAATAACATGTTGTTCCAATTCGACTGATGAATACCAATGATTCATCGGATCATGATAACTAAAACTTTGTTGATGGACTCAACCAGGCCATTGGCTTGTGGATAATAAGGAGTTGAGCTATCGTGACGCAAACCAAGCTGGCCTGTAAGTTCTATCATCATAACGTTTCGAAAATGGCGCCCATGGTCAGTGATTATCGCTTGTGGGACACCAAACCTAGCAATAATGTGATTGAATATGAAAATCGCAGCTGTCTTGTCGTCTGCCTCGAATGTAGGCATCACCTCGGCCCACTTAGTAAAATAATCAACCGCAAGGATGATATACGCATGCCCCCCGGCCGAGTGAGGATTACATGTAATAAAATCAATACCCCATTTGGCAAAAGGACCAACAACAACTATAGGGTGGAGAGGAGCAGGTGGTGCGTGCATCTTGCGATAAAACACTTGACAGTTGTGGCATTTTCGGACCGCAATAATACAATCTTTAAATAAGGATGGCCAGAAGTAGCCAGCGCGCAATATCTTTTGGGCTGTGGCATACCCAGACATATGACCGCCACATGCTCTAGAGTGATAGTCATTCAAAACCCTTTCAGCTTCCTCATGAGTTAAGCAATGATGAAAAATCAAGTCCGCCCCACGGTGATAAAGAGTATCTCCAATAATTTTGTACTGTTGGGACTGGAATCGAATTTTCCGACGTTCTGACTTTGAAACTTCGGGCCGAAAGGATTGGGTCTCGAGATAGACAATTATATCTCCATACCACGGATCTAAAGTTTTGATAAGAAACAAAGATTCATCCGCAATGGGTTCCTTTGCCATAGTTTCTGTGTCAGCACGCGGGAAATCACACATCAACTCTGCAAAAACTAAAGATTTCTTAGACTTAGATTTTTCAAATTCCAAGTCGAACTCCTGCAGGATAATGATCCATTTAGAGTACTTGCCCCCTAGCAATTGTTTAGTCAAAATGTAGATCATAGGGTTGCAATCAGAAATGACTGTAGTTTTACGGAGAAGAATGTAGTGATGAAAACGTTGGACAGATTGAACGGCTGCCAAGGCCAATTTCTCCACATGCGAATATTTGAGCTCAGTGGGATTCAATGTCCGACTAAGGTAATAGATCACAAGTTCCGTTCCGAATTCGTCTTCCTGGACTAAGACCATTCCAATGGTGGAATGAGCGGCAGCGAGGTACAAAAAGTAATCCTGGTTGTAGTTGGGAGGATGCAGCAACGGTGCATGGGTCAACGCATGCTTGAGCGCATGAAAAGATTTCTAAGCTATCTCATCCCAAGAGAATTGAGCATTTTGTTTCAACAACCGGGTAAAACCCTTGGTAATCTTGGTGTAGTTAGGAATGAATCGGCGTAAAAAGTTTGCTTTCCCCTGCAAACTTTGGAGTTGGCAAAGACTCGAAGGAGGAGGTAATTTGATGATAGCTTCTACCTTCGAGGGATCGACGCGGATGTCGGCTTTTGAAACTACAAATCCCATCAACCGTCCCACTTCTATACAGAAGACACATTTGTGTGGGTTCAACCGTATATGATAATGCCGACACCTCATAAAAATTGCTCGTAAATGGACAAGGTGATCAGCTCAGTGTAAGGAGTGAGCGGGCAAATCATCGAGATACGGTTGCACAATGTGCTTGATGTCATGAAATGCATAAGACATTGCCCTTTGAAAAGTGGCACCGACATTATTAAGCCCAAAAGGTAATTTGCAATAAGAAAATGTCCACCATGGATAAATGAAAGTCGTTTTTGGTTGATCGGCAGGTAGAATATTGATTTGGTTGTAACCGGAAAAACCGTCCATAAAGGAAAATATTTCACTGCCCGCACAATCATCAATTATTTGATCGATATAGGGTGTTGGATAGTTGTCCTTGGGACAAGAACGATTGATATCCCTATAGTCGATACACATTCTTATTGTTCCTTGTTTTTTGTTAATCGGAACAATATTCGATACCCAATCCGTTAACGGGATCAGATAAATGAAACCTACTTTCAACAGCTTCTCAACTTCTGCTTTAATTGTAGCCGCTTTTCGTGGGTGAATCTGACGCAAACGTTGCCGGACGGGTTTAGCATCCGGGTAAGTCTTGATCTCATGGACAACAATGGCGGGATCAATTCCTGGCATTTCCTCATAAGACCAGGCAAACACGTCGCGAAATTCTTGAAATAGGGCCTTGTATGTCTGAATTTCGTTATCTGAACACGTGCACCTATATGAATGTGTTCAACAATTCCGAGCTTGACTGAAATGTCAATGGGAATAGTGCGAGAGATGTTTCCCAAATTCAGCTCTGAATCAGGACGTTTCATTGGACTCTGAGCTTCTTTGACATATTCAGCTGTAAAGATTGATGAGAAATCGTTTTCGAAACGATCATCCTCAGGTAAAAACGAAGATCTATGATGGAGATCTTCCCATGGTAAATCGTCTACGCACGGGGCTTCACAAAGCTGTTCGTCAGATGAGACAACTTCGGGAAACATTATTAACTCCGAGGTTGATGCGAAAATGGATTCCTCACGGACCACATTCATTTGGTCGCTTTTGGTTGAACTCGGGTCAGAAAAAGACTGCACGGCTTTGTAGGCAATTTCATATGGACTCAAAGGCATTGCATCACCAAATGAGTCTATCTCAGATTCAGAAGGAACGATCCATGGATCGTCGTAAATAATGGTGTCTGAAGTAATCATATGAATAGATGCAAATGAAGACACGGCGTTGATTGGAGGAAAAGGAAAAGTTCCCAGTAAACCGGCATCTTTAACTAATCCTACGCCAACATCCTTGTAAGGGATAGTCGTTTTACCGACATGCTGGGTACTCTCTGAAGAGGTTGGGTCGGATGAAAAGTAAGCCAACTGGTCTATGGTTACGATCTTGCCATTATGTGGAAACTTTATTACTCTGAAGACCGATGAAACGACCGCTGTCATAGCGTAAGACCAACTTCGACCCAAGAGAAGGTTGTAGTCTAGAGGGGCATCAACCACCTCCACATCTAGACTAACAGTTTTTCCTTCAACCCCTATAGGCAAATCCTGTAAAATGCCAAACGAATGGAACCCACGGCCATCAAAGGCCTTAAGAATTGTCGGGGATTGATTTAGTGAAGGAGAACCAAGCGATCTCCAACACTGTATCGACATAATACACGTGGAAGCTCCCTCATCAATTACAGTCCGATGAATAGGCCTGTTTTTGACTATCGCTAGGATCTGGAAAGCCATCTAATGAGGCAAATGCAGTGTACTATTTTCTAGATCAAAGATTATTAGGTTCGGGTCCTGAACATCAACAGCTCCTATAGACGACAAAAGTAATTTTCGCTGTGCTGGGCATGATTGCAGCACTTCTAAAGCCGACATTGTTGAGGGTGAAACAGCTAAATCATCAACAATGTTGTAATTCTGGGCCGCTCTCGCATGTGGATTGAAAGCAGACCTTCGAAGTACACCCTTGGCGGGCAGTTTGATTATTAAGTCAGGGTTAGGTTTCTCGATCTGTAGTGGATCGGAACTGGGAGCTGAGGTTGATGGATTTGAATGAGAAGATTCTACTTCTTTCGATCCATCAATAGTACTTTTACTACCATAATATTGCAATCGAGTCACAATCCTTACATGAGACATCATCAATATGGGTTCTTCACTGGCACCCGAGGAAGAACCTATCATCTTACTCTCCTGCTTTGGAAATGGATCTTTCAAAACAGCAGGAGTTGGGGAACCCTTGACGATTTTCACAACCTCGGCCCGATGAGGGCAATCTCTCATAAAATTATCCTCTTCACAAATAAGACAAGGATATCGAGGTTTGCGCTTTTCGTCATTGGTTTTCGACTTTTCTATTTTCTCCTTTGGAGTCTTGTCTGCTTTACTCTTCTTCTTACCTTTCTTTTTCCCACCGTTTTTTGATTTAGCCGTAGATGACTCTACAGCGTGAATATCAGCGGAAACTTCAGGAGAAGATTCTCCTGTCGGGGAATCTGGTAAGGTTATAATGGGCGAAGAATTCTTTGAAGACTTCTTATTGCTTTTAGTATTTACCGTACCAATCATGCCATCACCAGCATGAGATCCCGAAGGAGCAACAGTGATTTGATTTGACTTCGGAAGATCTGGGATCTTTTCATGTAACGTACCTGATTGAATGTAAACTAAGTCAAGGTACTGTGCTTGAGCAATCACTTGCTCCTCAGTAACTACTCCGGCCTTAGCTACGTCTTTAGTAATCTTCGGTAATAATGATTTAACAAACCATTCAGCTAAGATTTGGTCCAGGATAAAAACTTTCACTAATCGCCTTCGACGTCTCCACTCATGAATATGATCAGAAATATAGGTGGACGTCGATTGTTTTAATGAAGTCAGTAACTTCGTGCCATTATCATATCTGACCGACAACTGAAAATGAGTTAGGAACGAGGTAGTTAACTGACTAAAATTGTAAAAAGAGGCCCGTGGTAACTCAATGTACCACTTGGCCGCGAGACCAATGAGCGTACGCTGGAAAAGACGTAAGTGGATCGAATCATCCGAGATGGAATTTGAAGCACACCAGAGGTGGTAAGTCATCACATGATTTGACAGATCCTCTCCAGACTTACCCTCAAACTTGGGAATATCACTGGGAAACTTATTTGGCATTGGCGGCCAGAACGGAAGATAATTTATTGGATCGTTTGTTAGGCGCAACAAATCCGGTAAATCTAAAGTTTCGATAAACAATAATTGCCAATTAGGATCCCTAAAACTCTGGGTCACAAGACTAGTCCCAGGAGGAGGATATCCAGGATAACTTGGAATAGGAATCACATTCGGGATATTGTATCCTCCTGGAAAACCCGGAGTAACCGGACCGTACTGGGGTTGCTGAGGTTGTTGATAAGTGTACCCAGGATACGGTTGATACTAGTAAACTGGCTGTTGGACGAAAGGCCCGTATTGGTACTGTCCCTGGTACGGTTGATAAGCGAATTGTGGTTGACTAGTAACAACCGTACTTAAACCAGGTTGTCCTACAGGCATCTGAACCGTAGTTTGAATCGTGGATCCGGACAAGGGTAAAGATGTCTGAGGAGTAGTTGCAAAGACAGTAGAAACTGGAGCTATCGATACTCTAGAAGTAAGTGTGGTGGAAGGAACAGATGTTGCGGTAGTTGTAGCAGTCGTTTAAGATGGAGTACTAGGTGCAATGGGCGACTGAGTAACTACCGAAGGTACAGATGTTTGAACATTAGACTGGACTGGTTGCTGGGTGAACCAGAAACTAAGGGTTGTCCAGCTTGAGATGACAACTGTACACTTGGCTGCAATACATGTTGAACTTGCGATGGATCCCACACTATGTTCACTCCGGGGTATTAACCCATGACAGGTTGAGGATATTGAGATCCATAACCGGATTGAGGGTAGGATTGATAATTGAAAGGTACATTTCCCGTACCTTGAACATAAGATTGACCTTGGGGTGGTTGATAACCTTGACTCGAGTACTGACCTTGAGGTAGATACCCTTGAGGTAAGTACTGATACTGGGGTTGACCTTGAGCTATAAATTGATACTGAGGTTGACCTTGGGGTACATATTGAGGCTGGAGTTGACCTTGAGGAATGTATTGTACTATGGGTACATATTGTCCTTGAGGTTTCCCCCCAGACACAATTTCTGTACCTCAAGGTTGCCCCCCAGGCGTTAATTGAGGCTGCCCCCCAGGCGGTAACTGGCCACCTTGAGGTTGAGAACCGGGAACTGAACCTGACATCATGTAAATGCCTCCTACACCCAATGGTTTATTACCATTGTTTCCAGCTAATAACCCATGTTCAATGGGTTGAGGAGATGCTCCCGCAAAAGTACCAGAAAGTGACTGATAACCAGAGGGAACAGAGGGACCGCCGTACAAGAAAGATTCAAGAGATTGCGTAAACATAGATGACTGACCAGACATATTTACAGGAGTATATATACCTCCAGGAGGATAAGGAGTACGAGGTGGAGAAAAACTTGACCCTGAGTTGTCTAAAGAATTAGTTAACGAAATACTTCTAGGAGGATTGTAAAAGATGGATTCACACTCCCTTAGATCAATAGTAGGTTGATCTTCAAGGATAGAAACGCCAAATTCTTCCTCTGGAGCAAGTCCTTCAATAGCTATCAAACTAGCAGGAAGATTTTCGGTGATGACTCTTTCTACCCTAGGTGAATCAGGAGCACCAGAAGTTGGAGTAACAGGTTCAAATATTTCAGGTTCTTCGCCTATATCACTAGTAGATGAAAAACTACCAGCAAGCTCGGAAACTGCAACAGCTTCGGGATTATAACCTGTTTCTAGACTTTGGTAATCTGGATGGACTACCAACGACAACTCTCCTTCTTCTGGTGAACCTACTTTACTACCACTAGGAGTTACAAGGACTTTCAAACCTTCGTAATGACCCGAGACTTCTTCAGGAGGTTCGCCCCGAAGTCTACGGGACTTCCTCAACAAATCGGCCATGGTAACAATCTCAGGAGACTTGCCCCGAAGTCTACGGGATTGTCTCGGTAATTCAGCCACAGTTAAAAACTTTTAACTACTGCACATGCAAACAAAGTAAAATCTCAAAGAAAACCGCCTAAAGTCTCTAAAGAACCAAACAAATTCGAATCACACGCCTAAAGAATCTAGGGCGTCAAACCGTACACAAACAGTAGCCTTCCGGACCGAAAACACTAGTTGGATATGAAACCCAACATCGCCGAATTCAGTACAGAAGTGGTGGGTGGAATAGTTACCCCGGCAACCTGCTTAATGAATAGACCGGCACAAGTTCCTCCACTTTAACCGTCTCGAGTGAAGTGAACCCCCCAAAAAATCCAAGTGAGTCTAGCTGACGTCTGCTCCAGGTACAGTGGGATCTTCCCTCCACCATCACCTCGGTAGAATCCTAAAGATAATGGTCACTAAGGTTACCAACAGCAACAAATATACCTGGGGGAATAGTCTACGACCCGATAGCATGCAAGGGCAGAGTAACAAGCTCAATCCCCTTGCCGGCTCCTTGACAATAATCCAAGGTTTACCGACAAGTGACCCCAGGATCCTCGACAATAATCCGAGCTTTATCGTTTGTAGTACGTGCGTATCTGGCATCTTTCCCAATGAAGGAGGATTGATCCCCTCACTGGTTCGGACACAGTCTCGTGCTTCTCCTTTAAGAGGAGCTTTCCCAGAGTACAAATGAAACAGTTGGATTTATCCTACCACAAGATGAGCTACTTGTTTGGTTTTACTGTCTTGGAGAGTTAATTACTCTCCTACTCCAGGACATTAACCTGATCTATATTGGTGTTTCAGAGCCCTAGTAAATAAAAAGTTACTAAGTTGATTTTACTTTAAGCATTAATTTTTATGGCCTTTCTTTAAGACAAAAGGTAGTGGAGATGAAACTGATGGTGTGTAGACTCGACCGAAATCCACTAAAAAGATGCACTTAGGATGATTTATACTAATTTTCTTTTTCGATGAATTCCCTAGCTAAGAGAGTTGGAGAATGCAAAATTGATATAAAGAAAACTTTCTTGGCAGTGAAAATCAAAGAAACAAACTCTTTATCTTTTCCAAAACATACAACACATGACCACTAATTACTTCACAAAAATTCCTTTTCTTTTCAAAGACTCAAATGCTACTAAAGCAAACTTTTCTTCAAAAGAGTTTTTTTTGTATTTTTCCCTATATTAGCAAAGCATGTAAAACTTACTTGAACAGAAATCAAAGTTAAAAAATCTATGGCAATCAAATCAACTCATTTTCACACAAAAGCAAATCCGAGAGAAATGCACCTAAAAGTAAATCTAATGAGGCAAAAGCTTACTAAGTATGATTCCAGGATGTTTTACTCAGTCAAAATTTAACTAAGGACTAGTTAATGCAGAATCAAAAACCAGTCAAAAACAAAAATCAAAATCTTTTGTTATTTTTCTCAAGAATAAAATTCAAAGTTCAATCAACAAACTTTTTCGAGATTTGACAAAGAGACAACACAAAGGTAGGTTTCTCACAAGGGTGGATTCTATGACAGGTCCGACTCCTAAGAAGACTGAACAAAACCAGGGAGATCCAAGGTTTTACAACTTCTAAAGCCAAAGTCAGTACAGGACCAGTGCAAAAATCAAACCCTAGGGCAAAATCTCTATGAATTTCACTAAAACTCTTGACACTGATGAAACAAGCTTAGGTGAAGATTTATGACAGGTAACCAGTGGATCTGGGCAGAAAAAACAAATTAAAAACAAAATCTAAGAGGCAAAAAAGGAGAAAATTGAAATTTTCTCAATTTTGACAGGGTACACAGGCAACCTGTTTGCACAGGTGCGTGTACACTCTGTGCACAAAGCTGCAGTGCGTACAAGTACGCACTGTGCTCAACGCAAAGGCTGCGTACTTCTAGCAAAACTAAGAAAAAGTAAAATCTAATTTAACCCTAATCTAGCCCACCCAAATACACAGTCAGACAGCCAAAAACCAGAAAACAAACAACTTTTCTCAGATCAAAGTTTCACACAAAGGAAAAATCATTCACATCAATGGATTCCCCAGCGGAGTCGCCATTTTGTCAGGCGGAAAGAGTCGATTTTGTGGACAAAACCGACCTCCCTAGAAGCAAAGGCTTTCTAGTGACAAACAAGACAAATAAACACTACCTTTCTCTAAACATGCATTTAGAATACAAATAATCAGGTGATTATAACATACCTTTAGTCCAACGCTTTGTAGTAGTCTAGCCTCGCCGATCCGGATGAGCTCCTCCTTCTCTTCGAAACCTGCATTCACTAACAAGCCAAAAGATTAAATAGCACCTGATAAACTTATAAAATAACACATATCCATCATGCAGACCAAGGAGTATATGAAACAAATCATGAATAACAATCTGTTGAGAAAAATGAGTTCATTTGTATTAAGTGGAAACAAAAGAAACCATTACAACCTGAGCCTTGGTGTTGTGCAGTTCCCTCCTAGGGTCCAGCAAGATTTTTCATTTACTTTGATCAGCTCACCCACTTCAAAATAAGGCTAGGAAAGGATGGGAATCTCTCCTCTCAAGCTTTACAAGGGAGTCTTAATTCCAGTAGCATCTACCCTTAGGAATGTTCAGCTTTCAACCTCCTCTCCTTCTGGCCCAATGCCTGTATTTATAGTGCTCTAGAGGAAGTTAATCAGGTCCACCATCAATGGGATAAGCCCCTCTTTGGATGCGATAGCTCCCCTCTTGATGGGATAAGTTCCTCTTTCATAGGGATACATGAACCATCTGGAGGCGCTCCATACACGTCAAACAAGCTTCTAGAATGCTCTAGAAATGACCACAAGTAACTTTTTTTGAGTGAAACTTGCGCCTTTTGACCTTTACAGGAGTACGCACCCAGCCCTTTATAGACAGAGCGTACAAGTACGCAGGTATTGTGAAATTGAGGTGCATACACGCAGGTAAGGCTAAGAGAAACTGCGTACCCAGAGATATATAGATTTTTAAAGAATTTCTCTTTTTCTTGGAGTTTGACATGGAGAGCAGAGGTATGAGACTTGCCAAGGAGGATAGTATGACAGTTGATGGAGCCATACTAACTGCAAATAGTCATGGTGAAAAATTTTAGTGTAACACACCCCTACTTCCTTATCTAGGTTCATCCCAATGAGTATTACAACACTCTCATTCACAATTCGAATTCACTTCCTACTACCCTAGTTACCAGCCAAAAAGGTCTATAGTTTTTTTTTAAACAGATAGACTAACTTATCTCACTGAAGAACTACAACACACTATTTCTTCATACTGCCATTAAGTCCATGTAGTTCATTAATGATGATCTTTAAGTTGGGACAGTTATATCTTTAACACTATCAACCTAAACTCCCACTAATTGTGGATATATATATATTTACCTCTTACTGGAGTAAGTTATTACAATAACCAATTTTTAACACATGCATTCATAAAAAAAAAAAATGATGTCAACATAAAATCACAAAAATTATCATTGACTGTGTAGATATTAACAATAAGAGTCACCAAAATTTCCTATACAGAGTCTATCCATTCTATAAACTACTAGAGAACATTTTTAAACCATTCTTACAACAACTAATTACCAACCTAGGTGTAACCATAATTTACATTAAACATACATTATCACACAACATCTAATTAATTTATGAGACTAAATAGGCACAAAATTTGTATACTAACAGTAAACAAAATTTCTAACCATGTACTGACTGAAAAATCCACTTGGGAAAACCACTTTCCACCCAACCATGAACCATTATGACTAGTTCCCCCAGAGCTGAGATATCGTTTCCTTGAAATCAACAACCTGTCATGATTACATATAAGGTATTTTATGGATTTCTTCCCTAGAAGATTTTTCATTAACAAGGTCGTGACTTTCAGGGCCTTCCAACCCACTAGCCTAGGCTTCTTCTTTTTTTTAATCTTAAAATCCACCTTTCTCTCCCATGATGCTTTATTCCACCCTTTACTCAATGTTTTTATGCAATTGAGTGGTTTAATAGATTTTCTCTCCGTCATATTAAATCTTATCAATCATCCCCAGGGATTTTTAGGAGTGATTTAAGGGAAGATTGTCTTCATCTTATCAACCTACATTAGTTTCTGGATCTTGGATAAACATCCTTGCTCAAGGGTTTCTTCCCCAAGTAATTTCCTGTTTTCCTTTTAATTAATAAAATTTATTTATTACATCATCATACTTTATTGTTCATTTTAAGTCAAGTCCACCATGAATTTCTAGTTGTCATGACTAAAAACATTTCAATATAAAAATGAAAAGATATTTACATATAAATAGACGGGTATTACATGCAATACGCCCATTGTCATCTTTTCTACATCCCCTAGGAACCACATATCCATAATATAAGGAAAATTATATTGACATTCTAAAATATAACAATTAGTAAAAGTTTTTTGAAAAGGAATCTTGATTGGACTAAAGAGGATGAAAAAATATTAAAAAATTAAAGAATGGGCTAAAAGTGAAATCAAATAATATTTAAAGAAGACTATGAATGAACAAACAATAAACAAAAACATACATTAAAGTTGTAGTTAATAATAATTTTCAATGAAAAATATAGACATCATTTAAAATTTTAAAATTATGTAAAATATAATATTGATATAAATTATATCATCTTATTATTTATTTAATATGCTTCCCTTTAAATTTAGCTTGGGGTAGCTCAAATGGTAATGATCATGGAAATGGAGTCTCACCAAACTAGAAATATTGGGCTCAAATATTGTGCTATCTCCCTCGATCAGGGTGAGAAGTTGTACATGCAGAAGATGTAGTCTTACCAAGCTTACAAACAAAAAAATATGATTTCCTTTAAAAATTTGCTCCATTTTATGAAATATTAAATTATTTACCATTTTAGAATGTTATCAAAATTAACAACTATAATTTATTAAAATTTTCAAAATTCCAAACTGAACCTACCATTTTGATTGGTATTTCAAAGCAATAGTTCTCATTTAACCCTATATCAATTTTGGATTAAAATGTGAGTTCTTTTAATTCTCTTTACTCAGAACTAAGCCAAACCAATTCATTCTATTCTCTTTCCACTTTTTCAAAGTTGAGTTAAACCCTACATAGACTCATGAATCTTCAAAGTAAAAGCTCATGAAAATGTGGAGCACCACGCTGACTTTTAAAAATGTTGAGGACTATAAAGACATCTAAAATTTGTATGAGTGGAATTGCTAACCACTACGCATAATTCTGGTCTAAGGTTTTGTTGCATTTAGCGAATTATATTAATAATATGTAGAGTTTCCTATTTAAAAGTGTTGATAATTGAGCAAGTTGTAACCCAACTCAGACTACGTTGATCACAACAAATATGTTCAGGTTCACTAATCTCATGACAAATGGCTGATGGAAAGGTAGAGAGGATGAAAATACAAATTTCTCACACACACTATGAGTTTTTCCTCTTGTATTCATCACACAAACCTGATGATTACAATGAACCTGATGAAGGGTATTTAAACTTTCTCGACTAGGAAATCAACCAAAATAATTTAATATGGACACACACACACACACATACACTAAATTTGGACTTCTACAAATATAGAATGAACTCAATGTGACTCACACATAACTCAATTAAATAACACTCTATATTTTCACCACACTTATCTCGGTTTATCTCTTCATGCATCACTTGACTTGGATCTTGCTATATCTTCATACATGATTAATTACTATTTCCAACACCCTCCCTTAATTACGACCATATGACTCAAGATGACTCAAATATGCCTGCTACGCTTACAATAGAAATTGACTCAATCATCACTCAAACATGTATGATGGTTTAAGTCTCAGCTAGGCTTACAATTACTCAAAACTTTTACAACTTTCTATTTTCCTTTTTGTTTCATCCATATTCTCTATCCCCTGAATTGATTCATTCTCTCTCGTGCATTCTTTCTCTAGGCTCCATATTTCTTTACTTGTTGTTATTGCAATGTTTCTTTGACTTGTCTTAAATTTGTGTCGAAAAACAAGTTGATCTTGTCTTCTAAAAATTTCTCTTCAAAGATTCGTTCAACCATGGACTGCTGCGACAACTCTTCATTTTCAAACTCTCTTCTTCGATTTGCTTCTTGCGCTTCATATTCTTGACTTTATTTTGGCCATATTTCTTGATAGTATAATCTTATCTCTTCTTTAATCCATTTCTAAAAATTATTTCAATGCTTTCATCTTTGCCTTCGAAACATCCCTGTCCTTCTCTTCACTTTCATCAGCAAGTACTATTGGTTTTTTCCTCTAGTCTGCAAACTCAAGATCATCGTGAGGGTTACATGTAAAATCATAATCATTCTCATTTTTATTGTTCACCATTTTATTTAATTATTTTATTCTAGCTGCTACTTTAAGACTCTCATCAATTTTTTCAAGTGGCTTACGAATCCATTATTGAATGAGCTTCAAATATAGATTAAACTTATTAGCAAAAATATTTTGAACTTCTACTTCCAAGCTATTTTGAACACCTACATATTCAAAAAAAAAAGTTAAAAACATCTTTGTTACGCTCTTCAGTGAGAGCTTCTTGCTATACCTCTTCCTTCTGTTGCCGTTATGGTACATGTGTTGTCCTTGATGGAAACCCACACATAGGTTAGTTCAAAAATGATAAAGTGATGTATGATGGCCACTCACATTGTAATAGGTCTATTTAGAGGTAACAAAGTAATGGCACATTTTGAGCTTCAATGTTAATGATGGGTCTAGTATGAAAATTTGATGAAATGTGGCCTACATATTGTGTTGATGTGTACCATGAGTATCCAGTATGAAAATTTATGAAACATGGTCCGTGGACGAAGAGTCAGCGCCTACATACTGGTAAACATATCAACCAATAGAAGATGGAAAATGAGTGAAGGTTGTAACCTTCAATAGGTTGATGCCTACACACTAGAAAAATTCTACACCAGTACAAAACTTGTAAACACTTTTTAATAAGAAGATTGAATAATGAGACAACAACAACAATGGTTTTTTCCTACATTGGGTTTCCAACTGAAAAATCACGATGTTCATGTGTGCTACTTATGTGTGTTGATTTAATCTATTCTTACCACATATGTTTACTACTTAGTAATGCATCCCACTCTGATTTAAGACAATGAATTAGCTTTTATCAAATTTTATTATCTATATGCCGGTTTCATTCATTATAGGCGTGGACATACGCTGTTTGGTTTGTGTAAAATAACGTATACGTTTTGAAAAGGAAAATCATTATTGTGAAAGCTTAAATTACTGATTCACCCCACCCCCCCCCCCCCTAGTATTTTTCCCAACAATTGGTATTAGAGTAGGTCTGTCAGAAGAAGCTTGATTGCTTCAAGGAAGATCTCTCAAGTTGAGCAATGACAAAGGAATGGGATCTATCAGACCACCAATCTTCAATGAAAATAATTTAGCATATTGGAATACAAGAACCAGAACCTATCTTCAGTCACTTAGAGTTGATGTTTGGGCAGTTGCGGAAGGAGGATACCAATATCCAGCAGTAGTCCCCACATATTTAGCAAAAAATAAATCATGTGAAACCAATTCCAAAGCCATCAATGCAGTATTTGGAAGTCTATCAGAATCAGAATTGGTCAAAGTTATGCAGCTCAACACCGCCAAATCAATATGCAAAAAAATAATTCAAAACTACGAAGGAGACTCCTAGGTAAAATGTGATAAGCTCCAAACTCTCAGAATTCAATATGAAACTCTAAAGTTGAATAGTCACAAAATTATTGCTAATTATGAAACTAGGTATCGAAACATTCAATGGTGAGCTTCCCTTCAAATGTTTTGCTTGTGGTAGAGTATCTCCAACTTCACACATGCCTTTGAAACGAGGAGGCTCTCCTATTTATACAAAAACATAAGAATTTGACTCATTAATGGAGTTCCATTATTCTCTCCCTAGATCCCTAGAAAATCTCATAGAGTTATAACTCAAATAGGTAATGATGGGAAACATATCCTCTTTTACCTTTATCAAATCTCCTTCCATATCTTGAAGGGAATTCGAATTTGAGCATTGGAGGCCACATAAGGGTGCCTTGGAAGCTTCCAAATGACCTACACATGTCATGAAACTCAAGCCACTTTTAAGTATTGCAAGTACATGTCATTTTTCTAAGTTTTAACCATAAATTCACTTAAAATACTATAAATCATTAGCTTTTGGAAAACACAAATGGAACCCATGTAATTATGAAAATGGAGGCTAATGATAGGTTATATGGTAATGGAGTTGCGACATGTGAGTGAAATGGTGGTGATAAAGGTTAAAGTGGATGATATTTTGAATACATTTTTGAGGCTCTACAATCCATAACATATAAAAACATACTTCGGTTTATGCAACCACCTTTGTGGTAGCTTACAACAAGTGCATATCCGATGATAGACTTTGGGAAGTTAAAAGTGACACTTGTGCAAGAGTGTGTGAAATAAGTGTGAGACACATCTATGTGATGAGAACAACCCATTCTCACAAAAATTTCCCTTTGAAGCTATTAGCACTTAGTAATTTTCTAAGGTTGCAGAAGAAAATCACCAAGGTAACTACAAACCAACTTTAAAAGTTGGGATCTAGCCCTACCAACTTTAGAGAGGGCTCTCTGTAAGATTTAACTTCGTTGGATTGAATATTAGGCTAGATATGAATTTTAAGTTTTGATTTGTATTTGAATGGTTTGTTGATAGCTAGATTACCATTGGGCTATGGATTATGGTACATAAAATATAGATTGACTGAAGTGTCTTTAGGTAGATATCATAGGACAGGGTAGCCAAACCGAATGGATTCCTTAAGGTCTATGAAATGGAGAAGAAGAACAGATTTAAGGTTCAGTTTAAATATAGAGCATTGTAACCTAAATTCTATAATTAAAGATCAGAAGAGACTAGCACATAATACACATATACACAGATATTTTCCCCTGGATCCCAAAACCGGGACTACCAGCTTGATTTTTCATTATGTTCCTTTCAATGTTACAATACATATTTATACATGCCAAAGCATCCAATACCATGGACCAAAAAACATCGTGTCCAAAGCCATGGACCGAAAACCATCGCAGCAAAAGCCATGTGCGAAAACCATGCACAAAACCATAGGTAGGTCTACCCAACCTAATATAGGGTCCAAAAAAAAATCCATCACACATAAATCATAAAACATAAAACACATATGTGTTTTATGTGTTCTGTGTATATAGGTTCACTTTAAAACATAACACATAAGGTTCCTTTGGTTGGACTTCATGTTTAATAACATCTTTCACCTCTCTGAACACCACACCTCAGCTGTACACAACCTTCCTTGTTACTTGGTTCCAAAGCTTATAACCCTTTAAACCATCCTTATATCCAATAAATATGCACTTTTAAAATTTACTATCCAACTTGATTCTTTTCTCCTTTGCAACATGTACATATGCATCACATCCAAATACCCTCAGATGTGAAAGAGAGGGTTTCTTACCATTCCATACCTCTTGTAGAGTCTTATCCTCCAACAATAATGAAGGTGGTCTGTTGACCAGGTAACATGCTGTCTCCAACGCCTCTGCCCAGAATTCCTATCCTAACCCGGCACCACTGAGCATGATTCTTGCCCTTTCCATCAACGTCTTGCTCATTCTTTATTCAACTCAATTTTACTCAGGTGTGTATGGAGTACTCTTCTTTCATGCTATACCACACTTCTTACATAATTCTTCAAACTCATTTTTGCAAAACTCTCCATTGTTATCTGATCTCAACGCCTTTATCGTCTTCTCTATCTGGTTTTCCACCAGAGCCTTTAATTCTTTAAACCCTTCAAAGACTTCAGATTTCTTCTTAAGGAAATATATCCATGTATTCCTTGAGAACTCATCTAGAAAAGATACGTAGCACATAGACTTACCCATTGATGGAACGTTCACAGGTCCAAACACATCACTGTGCACAACTTCTAATATCTGTTTCGCCCTCTCACCACGAGAGGGGAAACTCACCCGATTCTGCTTCCCATATACACAATTTACACAGAAATCAAAATCCAGGGAGCTATTACTCATGCCTTCTACCATACCCTTAACATGAAGTATTCGAAGGCCCTTCTCTCCAATATGTCCAAGACTTTGATGCCACAGCATGATCTTCTGTTGGGTCCCTATAATACTAGTAATTACCCCATTACTATTGTAGTTGTATCCCTTATTAATATTTTTGTGCCCATGTTGTCCCCATATTGTTATTACTGTGCCCCATAGAATCCCTCTATTGTTATTTTTGTGGCTTTATATTATTATTGTTAGGTCGGCTGGGTTATATTGTGACTCTTTAGACTCCTATATATAGAAAGGAGGTTTTGTCATTTGAATCATCCAAGAATTTTTCATTTATGTAATGCAAAGGAGGTTTCCCCCTCGGAGAGGCTGAATTCTAAGGAATTGATCTATATTTTCTATCTTTTTCTTGAGCTGGCTTCATAACATTTGGTATCAGAGCTTTGGATTCTAAGGTTTCACTGCTCCAAACAAGTCATCGTGGCATTTTCGCTATAAATTTTTTCTGCAATGTTTCAGAAGCTAAAAAAAAAAACCCATTTTGGAAGAAATCGCACTAAATCTTGGGTACAAATTTCATATCTTTGCGCACTATATTTGCGGAGATATGATTTGAGGAAGTTGGTATTTTTGCAGACTCCTGTATTACATTCCAAACAGGTGACTTGGGGAAAATCGTCATAACTTTATCTCTAAGCATCGGATTGAAATTTCGTTAGAAGGTACAGAAAGAGGACGTACTGTAGTTTCTTGTATATCTTTTTCATAGCCAAAGGTCAAAAAAGCGACACGTGGCACGCTGTACAAGTTCGCTCTACTGAACTAGTGTATAATCCGGTCACTGTGGGAAATTTGACATAACTCTTCCTTGGGGAATCCAATTGTGATCAGACTAGTGGAATTGGAAAGAGGACACAAAGGGCTACTACAGATCACAATTCCAAAACTAGATGATCCAAAATTATAGAGCGAGGAACAAAGCCTAGATAAAGAAGAAATGAATCTGACCACATCTTGTAATGCATTGGCGGGAATTACCACTCCTCAAAGCATCAAGATAGAAGGACAAATCAAGAAGAAAAAGGTAATAGTGTTGATTGATTCAGGAAGTACCCATAATTTTATTCATTGTAAGGTAGCAAAAAAATTGAATTGCTTCTTATATCCAGCACCAGAGTGTCAAGTGATGGTTGCAAATGGAGGAACAATAAATTTCTCGGGAAAGTGCCATAATATCAAACTATCCATGGGAGAATATGTATTGACTAGCTCAATGCTTTCCATTCCAATGGGAGGTGCTGATGTTTTACTAGGAGTCCAATGGCTACAATCATTGCGTACAATAGCTTTTAATTTTCAAGAAATTTTCATGAAATTTTCTGTGGAAGGAAAGGAAGTTGAATTAAGGGGTATTGCAGGGAAACCGGGAAAGATAATCAGCTCTACTGGTATGACAAAGTTTCTAAAAAAGGACCAAAGAGTTATAATTGCACAATTATGTTCACTAGATGTTTCCACATTGGAATCATCTATTTCTCCAGATCTCCAAAAAGTCTTGGACAACCATTCCAAGGTATTTGAGACTC
Source organism: Pinus tabuliformis (assembly GCA_031772625.1). Taxonomy (NCBI): domain Eukaryota; kingdom Viridiplantae; phylum Streptophyta; class Pinopsida; order Pinales; family Pinaceae; genus Pinus; species Pinus tabuliformis. The sequence goes on from CM062815.1 coordinate 254,733,222, forward strand.
CCAAAGGTCTTCCACCTATTCGTGATAATGATCATGCTATTCATCTGATTCCAGGAAGTGTTCCTCCAAACATCAGGCCGTATAGATATCCCTATGACCAAAGAGTGAAATTGAACGTATGGTTGCAGAAATGCTAAAGGTTGGTATAATTCAACCGAGTCAAAGTTCTTTCTCTGCTCCAGTAGTATTGGTGCACAAGAAGGATGGATCATGGCGCATGTTCTCAGATTTTTGGGAGCTCAACAAGCTCACTATTAAAGATAAGTTTCCCATTCCTGTCATTGATGAATTACTGGATGAATTGCATGGATCAATTTACTTCACCAAGTTGGATCTTTGTTCAGGATATCATCAAATCAGAATGAAGACTGAAGACATTCCGAAAATAGCATTTATAACTCATGAGGTTCATTATGAATTTTTGGTCATGCCTTTTGGCCTTACCAATGCACCTTCAACATTTCAAGGTTTGATGAATTCCATTTTCAAACCATTCCTTAGAAAATTTGCATTAGTATTTTTTGATGATATTCTAATCTACAACAACTCTTGGAAGGATCATGTTGAACATGTTGATAGGGTGTGACAACTATTGGAGGAGAAACAATTATATGCAAAAAGATCCAAATGTTTCTTTGGAGTACAAGAGGTGGAATATCTGGGTCATATTGTACCTCATGAAGGAGTTAAGGTAGACCCTAGTAAATTAAAGCCATTAAGGAATGGAAAATTCCCACATCCATAAAGAATCTGCGAGGGTTTCTTGGGTTGACATGGTATGATCGCAAGTTTGTTAAGAATTATGGGAGAATAGCAGCACATCTAACAACATTATTGAAGAAAGATGCATTTTCATGGACTCTAGCAGCAACAAAGGCCTTAGAACATCTTAAAGAGGCAATGTGCCAAGCACCGGTCTTAGCTACACCGAACTTCACAAAAACCTTTATTGTGGAATGTGATGCTTCAGGAAATGGAATTGGTGTTGTTTTAATGCAAGATGAAACACCCATTGCTTTTGAAAGTCGTCCAATCAAGGGAAATTTTTTACACAAAGCTATTTATGAGAAGGAAACGTTGGCAATACTCCATGCACTTAAGAAATCGTGACCCTACCCAATGGGAAGACACTTCAAGGTAAAAACAGATCATGATAGCCTTAAATACTTTTTAGAACAAAGATTATCCTCTGAGGAGCAACAAAAGTGGGTCACAAAGATGTTGGGTTATGACTTTGAAATCATCTACGAAAAAGGAAAGCAAAATGTGGTGGCAGATGCACTCTCGAGAAAGGGTGAGGATGTGGAAGCATTGTTGTGTGCCATTTCTATTATCCAACCACATTGGATAAACGAAGCAAGGGAGGAATGGAAGAATGACGGAGAAGTGTGGGAACTTATTCGAAAGTTACAACAAGATTCCAATTCATCTGATACATTTAGCCGACAAAATGATTCGTTATGGTACAAAGATCGCTTATACCTCTGTAAGAATTCCCAGCTAAAACAAAAGATTCTCATGGAATTGCACACTTCTCCCTTAAGGGGGCACTCAGGATTTTTGAAAACTTACCACAGGGTTAAGAAGGAATTTTTTGGGATGGCCTTAAATCAGATATTCAAAATTTTGTGGTGGAATGTTTGGTTTGCCAACAAAATAAAGTTGAAACAATTAAGACACTGAGTCTATTACAACCTTTATCCATTCCAAGGCAATGTTGGCAGGAGGTTTCAATGGATTTTATCATAGGTTTACCCAACTGTTACATGGAAAAGTGTCTATTTAGAACTGCTCTATCCCATTAAGGTGTGACAGCTGCCTTAGAAACAAACAGAGAAAAACTACTTTTGTTTTTCCTTTATGAATTATAGATAGAGAGGAACAGAAAGACCAACCTTTGTCTTGCGCTAATCCTTTGATTCGATCCCTCTCTTCTTTGATATCCCTCAGCTACCTGCTCCCTTGCACGCCCAGCTTCACAAAGTACCTGTAAGATCACATAAGCATAGCACTATACGAAGACATGGATCTATAATCATAAACAATCTAGGATCAAATGTAAATTAACCATACAAATGTAACAAGCATCAATGATACAAAAGCATGGAGGAAAACTCAAATAGCTTTTATTGATAAACAAGAAAAGATCCAGGAGGAGTTACAACCAGTTGTTCCGACCCAGCATCAACCTCCCAGCAAAGAAGCCCCTCTTCACCTCAAACAAAGCTTAGATCACCCAACAATCTGATGTTTGTCTCTAGAAGCCAACAACAATTCCTTACAATATGCAAAATTCGAGCCTCTGGATCTCTGGGATGAGGGATCCATATATAGATATCTGTAAGGGGGATGAGTCAGCTTGTGATTTCATTAGTGTCTTCTCTATGACAGTTCTTGCTTCCACTTGGAGACTGAGGGCCTCTTACTCATCCTTGGTCGAATTCAGTGAGGCAAGTGTCACAGGAGAAGATTCTGGAAGCTTCCATTGCCTCTCGACCTCGCAAAATGACACTGCCATTTGCCATTTTTTTCCCATCACACCCCACAGAAGGGACTTTTGAAATGCAACACACCCTCATAGTGTATTTAGGTTAGATGCAACGCACTTAGCCAGTGGAGCAGCTGCAATGATCTTGTTTTGACCAATTCTGAGGAGTTTCTCATGGAGAACTTCTGGGAGAAGCTGTAATCTATTGACCTTGTTCCTTTAGGGGTTAGAACAACACTTTTAGGGACTTAGGAGCCCTTGGTTTATGGACATCTCATGCTTGGGGCTGTAGGGCACAAAAATGTCTATAATAGTTGCCCCCTAAAGTATGAGGCCGTTAACCTTTTGGTGTCGGATGAAATGCTTTATTATGAGTATCCGAAGTTCTTTCAATGCTGGGAGGAGACCCGTAATAAGATACAATACAATACATTATCTTCATAATATTTTCATGATCTAGCTGAGGCAGGCATTCCCATGCTCAACTTTTTAAATTCATTTTCATGTACATAGGAAAGACAATCATCTGAGTGTAGACTGATGATTCTGATAGAGCCATCATCCTTTTGAGTGGATGATTATCTGTGCGGCAATGATGTACATTTAATGTCTTTATTTCCCTGAATATATATCGCAGCCCGGATGGATGAAACTAGATCCGGGGTCTTCAATCTCGTCCGATCTTCACTCGAAGTACAAGTCGATCCATGCGAGAAATGTTTTGAAGTCGAACATGGAAAGACATCGCTTGATTACCAGTCAATGATGTAAATTGTTAACAAGCGCGAGAGGAATCACCGATAATGATAATGACCCTCAAGGTACTGTAGTACAATTCACGTGGTGTGAATAAAGGACTTGGCGTCGAACACCACGCTAAATCTTTCGGTCGAAGGCCATTGATGTAAACCTGTCGCCGGAAGTGAGAAACTTGCCATTGAGGCATGCAAGCTTCAAAGTACTGAATGGGGTGTCCCTAGATGAAATTCTTGGATAATGAGGTGATGTTGGCAAGAAGTGATCCGTCACAGGAGGGCCTTAATGAATCCCGCATCAATGACATGGAACGGAGCAAATGATTTTAATGGAGGTGAAAACGATCTAGTGATATAAGGTTCAGGGTGGCGGTCATGAAAGAATGGAGTATAATGTATGGTAGTGGGTGAGACACAGGTGAATTCACTGAATGACTTTTCTTGAACATATCGGCGACACTGATGTGATGGATTGGTAACATTAACCCCAAATGTGGATGGTATGGCGTGACCATGGTGATGTGACCGGTGAATGAAACAACCCAACCCGACTCGGACACGGAGTGGAAGTTTCATGTTCAAGAGCGACTTGCTACCAACAAAGTTTCTTCAAGTTTTCTTCCCAATTTTTTCCCCAGTCATTGTTGACCAGTACCTCTTTATTTTTTTCAAGCTTGAGGAGGATAACATATGATTGTTCTATAATTTTCCCTTCGAGAAAACCCATCGCTATGTTTTAACGAGCCTAGCGATAGTGAAACTCATTCTCGTCTATAGACAAGTTTGTCGCTATTAATATTTTTAACGAGTTTAACGACAAAGATAACTCGGTCCTTTTCAATTTTAGAGAGTCTGAAAAGGAACGTAAAGGTAACTCCAAAATTCCTTTTTCGTCATCTAATCCCTTAAGTCCAAAAAAGTATAAAACAATACAGAAGGAATGAATTTTCGATACTTTTAACGAGCCGAAAAAAACAAGCACTCGATCTTTTTGAGTAATAATCCCTCAAGTCCAAAAAGATTAAAATCTAGAGGAGGGATAGCACTTTATGTACCTTTAACGAGCTGGAGAGGCCAACGGCTCGACAATCTTTTCATATTTTATGAGTCAGTTGAAAAGAGCTTAAAGGAGACTCGTCTTTTGAGGAACGAGTGATAAAACGGGTAGCAACTAATTCCAGGTAAGGTTTGGAATTTTCCAATCACGACAGTGTCACAAGGATGGCTAGTGAAATCACTCTTCGCAGTTGTTCCTCAAAATAGGTAAACAATCAAATGGAGGTGAATGATTGGCCAATGAAAAAGTGGAGGTGACAGTGCAAAAATGACCAAGGCTTTAACAGCTGAAGTACTACATTCACGATGGTTATTTACCGGGGAATAGTTCATTTTTTAATGAGCTTAAACGCGGGGGGAAACATTTGCTCATGTCTTATGTTTATTTTTTAACGAGCTTGAACTATGTGCTAAAACTACTCGATTAATCCAGTCGTGTGATAAGAATGTCTCATATAAAAATGACAACTTTTAGAGTTTTGCCCCACATCCTTTCTTTATGCAAGTGAGGAGACGACCAATTCTATGAGTTTAAAGGGTTAGAGGTCCTACAAATTTAAAAAATAAATAGTCGCTCTTTGCTTGCATGCCCCCAGGTATAAAACAGAGTTTCAAGGTTACCCCTTCTTTAGTCCGTTAAAACATTTGTTTTACCGAGAGAGGCCTACCTCTTACAGGTTACCAAACATTGTTCCATTTACAGTGCAAACAAAACACTTCCTCGGTGATGTCTACCAAAATAGACAAAGGTGAGTGAAGGAGGCTACTCCACTCACGTAACTTTGACAAGAGAATCTTGTTCTAGAATAACCCCCTCTTCCAATCATGGACGGGGGTACAGACTAGTCATATTCTCTCATGGAAACCTACACTATACCCGAACTTTTCCTGCCGAAGTAGACCGGGGTGCATGCCCCCTGGGTTTCAGTCATGTCCCCCTGAATCACTCGCGCTCATCGGGAGGACAGACTGGAGATTAAGACATTTCTTGCGTGAAAAGACCATTCAGGGATGGTATATGACTATTTTCTCTGTATGATCCGGGAAATGAAAGTTGGTCCACGAGCTTGACCACCCTTCCTTCGTGCGGAAAACACATTACCCTAAAGAGTGAGGAGACAATTGCTCCCATGCAATAAATATAATCTCATCCAAGGAGTAGATTGTAATCTAGGGGTCCTTGAACTACCATTACGTTCATGTGAACGGTTTTCCCTCTCAATGTTATGGGCACATTGGGAAGGATCCCTAACGGTCGATTGGTTCCTTTATCAAAGCCTGTTAGATTACTCATCTCAGGCAAAAGCGACGCCGAACCAAGTGCTTTCCAAGCAGTTGAGGAAATGATACTCACAAAAGCCCCCTCATCTATGATGGTACCAACCATAACCATTCTATATATTTGAACAATGATTCGGAATGGTACACTAGCTAGTAAACGGGGTCTGCCTAGTTGATTCCAGTCAAAGGAGACAACTAGGTTTCTTGGAGGTGGGACCGAATAGACGGCCGGGTACGACTCTGACGAACTTCCTTCCTGTGGTAAAGGAACGGGTAAATTGCCCCCATATTCGTTGGAGTCTGTGCTTATGAAATGAATTTAGACGGTGTCATCCTTGTTCTCTTTAGTGACTGTATCATCTGAAGATGGAACCTCTGAAGGCAAGACCGGGTCAATTGTCACCTTGACCTTTTGACTTTCGTCTGGTATGGGTTCAGATGGTTTATCTTCAATGGTAGATGCTTCGGTCGACCACCTGAGCGCGCCAGCCAGATTTTCAACTAGTTACAAACTCGGCAAGATTTTTTTATATCCAGGAGGAAGTCGTAACGGTGAAACCGGATGATCATCCAAAACTCTTTTAGCTTTTTCTAAGAAGGGACAACGGTGGACGGCATGATCGCCTTCGCACAGTTTACAAGGAAATCTATATTTTCCTTTTTATCCTGGGGCTTCACTTTCACTAGTTGACGATGTGTTTTCAACATGATCATCACAGGTTGACGACACCAGGTTGTGCAAACGAGGAGACCAGTCCCTTAAGATCCGAGGGATGCAAGGACAATCTCTGTGATAGTGGTCTCCTTTGCAAATGACATAAGGCGATTTAGGCCTGGTCAGTGCAGTGTGTGGATTTTCGCTAGACGACACTCGTTTTCCCCCATTTGCTTTTGGCTCCTTCTTCTTCTTCTTCTCTTTCTTCTTCTTTTCCTTCTTCTCCTTAGGTACTTGACTTTTGGCTTTACCAGCCCCATCAAGCGAAGAGGAAGGAGGAGAGGAAGAATTAGAGGAAGTAGAAGGTTGGTGGGTAACTTTGGACTCATCTAATTGCTGATTCAATTGTTCAGGAATTGTGGTGTTCTGAATGACAGAGGTTGAGAAGAGCCATACAGGTAAACCAATTGTCAGTCTTGGAAGCGACAATGTGGCCATATGGGGTGCACCAACATCTCCCCAAGAGGAGAAGGGACTAAGATTTCCTCCAAGGGGAATCCCTTGATTGGTGGATTCCATTTTCTCAACCCAAGATCAACATAGGAAAGGGTAATGAATATTCCATTTAAAATAAATTTTAGACGCTTTGACACAACTTGTTTTTTCAATTTTTAAGAGTTGAGAAAAAATAAAAGATGACTCTAGTCTCCTTCGATTTTTAATGAGCTTGAAGTGAAAAGTGCTCAGATGGACCTTTTCCATTAAGGAGTCTGAAAAGGAACGGAAGGGACTGCTCTGGAAGTCTAGGTAGAGGGAGTACCAAACCAATCGCAAAACTGCAGAGTACTTTTTATGGTACGGCAGTCAATCTTCCCAAATACTGTGTTCAGTGCATTGCGATCGATAGGGCGGCATACATGGCTTCCTATGGATAAAGGGTTAAGCCTATTGGGGTCTCCCAAAATATACTCGAAGGTACGTGGGAGCACAAGTCTGTACTGGCACTTATCATCTCAAAGTGGAGGAATCACCAAACCATCAGTGAGAATAACAGTTACCGGGCTTTACGATGCTGAAATATGTCTCTAGCCTAGACTTCTAAATTTTGTGAATTAAGTTCCAAAGCGTTGTTACATTCATTGAATTTATTTTAAGGTGATCTTGTTTATGAAGTTTACCTTTCGGGTTCACCATGAGATGTAGATGTAATTCCTAAAATGCAATCTAAAGATGATAAACAAACTTTTTATCTCTTTTATGCAATGAAAATCCTAGCTACTAGGGAAAAGAAAGACAAAATCTTTTCACAAAGAGCAAAGAGCACACTCTAAATGCACTTTCCTAAATGAAGCCAATCAGACTGTATATATGAAAATGCACATGCATGTATTTGTTTTCGACTTTCTTAGTATATGGATGCTAAAAAGAAAGTTGATGCACAAATCTGAATTTCTTTTCAAGCGACAAATATCAACAAGCTTCTTTTCGAAATAAAAAAATGGAGACGATTACAACACCTTACGATTTTGAACTGAATACTTGTTCTTGACACTAGAAAATTACAAATTCAGACCAAAAGCAATAGTAACAGGATAATCGACCATCAATAGCAATCAAAATTTTTCCTACGATCGAAATCAACACTTGCGACAGATTCAAATCAAAGGACGACAGTACGACTATGCTACTTTTGCAAAGGAGAATTGTAAATGACTCAACAAACACACAAAACATCTACAGTTATTTTGTACAAAGGAGGCAGAATAACAGCAAGGAAAAGAGGTTTCAAACATACATATACTGATCACAAGCAGTAAGATTCAGGAATAGAACTGGAAAGAATGAACCACAGAAGCCACAACTACATAGAGCTAGTCTGATCAGTGCACCTGTAACACAAAGAATCTGAAACGCAGTGCAGGTTGTCCACTCGGGAAGTGCACTGAAATTAAGAATCTCATAACAGTACCTATCCTGTGCCAGAAACGAGACTCTGTTCGGGTTCTGAGTCATAGTTTGCAGTTCAGTTCTTGGGTTTTGGCCGAGTAAAAAGCAATCAGTAATGCAACAATCAGGGGTAGATCTAAGGAGGATCTAAGAGCTATCGCAAGGGCAATCAGATAGTTTGTGAATCAGTTATTTAAATCATAAATAGATCCAGTAGATGGATTGAAGTAGTAGTTGTCTACTTTGCATTTATTATGGCAAATGCAGTTCGAATGCTACTTGTAAGTTTATGAAACAAATAACAAAGAATGATAAACAAACAAACTAATTAGCTCCCCAGTGGAGTCGCCATTTTGTTATAGGGAAAAATGTCTATTTAGAACTGCTCTATCCCACTAAGGTGTGACAGCTTCCTTAGAAACAAACAGAGAAAAACTACTTTTGTTTTTCCTTTATGAATTATAGATAGAGAGAAATAGAAAGACCAACCTCTGTCTTGCGCTAATCCTTCGATTCGATCCCTCTCTTCATTGATAGCCCTCAACTACATGCTCCCTTGCACGCTCAGCTTCACAAAGTACCTGTAAGATCACAGAATCATAGCACTATACAAAGACATGGATCTATAATCATAAACAATATAGGATCAGATGTAAATTGACCATACAAATGTAACAAGCATCAATGATAGAAAAGCATGGAGGAAAGCTCAAATAGCTTTTATTGATAAACAAGAAAAGATCCAGGAGGAGTTACAACCAGTTGTTCCGACCCAGCATCAACCTCCCAGCAAAGAAGCCCCTCTTCACCTCAAACAAAGCTTAGGTCACCCAACAATCTGATGTTTGTCTCTAGAAACCAACAACAATTCCTTACAATATGCAAAATTCCAGCCTCTGGATCTCTGGGATGAGGGATCCATATATAGATATCTGTAAGGGGGATGAGTCAACTTGTGATTTGATTAGTGTCTTCTCTCTGATAGTTCTTTCTTCCACTTGGAGACTAAGGGCCTCTTACTCATCCTTGGTCGAATTCAGTGAGGCAAGTGTCACAGGAGAAGATTCTGGAAGCTTCCATTGCCTCTCCACCTCATGGAATGACACTGCTATTTGTCATTTCTCACCCATCGCACCCCACAAAAGGGACTTTTGAAATGAAACGCACCCTCATAGTGTATCTAGGTGAGATGCAACGCACTTAGCCAGTGGAACAACTGCAATGATCGTGTTTTGACCAATTCTGAGTAGTTTCTCATGGAGAACTTCTGGGAGAAGCTGTAATCTGTTGACCTTGTTCCTTTAGGGGTTAGAACAACACTTTTAGGGACTTAGGAGCCCTTGGTTTAGGGACATTTCATGCTTGGAGTTGTAGGGCACAAAAATGTCTATAACACCAAGTCTGAAGGAAAGAGTGTCATCATGGTGGTAGTTGACAGACTTACCAAGTATGCACACTTTTGTGAATTATCACATCCATTTAAAGCCAATACAATTTCTTCTGCATTTATGGAAACAATTTAAAAGCTACACAGAAACCCAAAGATTATTGTAAGTGACAGAGATCCCATTTTCACTGGAATTTTTGGACAGAATTATTTTCTTGTCTTGGTACTCAGTTAGCTCATAGCTCATATTATCATCCTCAATTTGATGGGAAAACTGAGATAGTAATCAAATGTTTGGAAGGATATTTACGTTGCTTTGTATCTGATAAACAGACATAATGGGTCAAATGGTTGCCTCTAGCTGAATGGTGGTATAACACTTCCTTCCGTACAGCAACAAAAATTACCCCATTTATGGCACTTTATGGATATCAGCCACCATCCATCACATCATATTTAAGAGAAAATTCTAAGGTTCAAGTAGTGGAACATCACATCGAACATCAACAACAAGTCCTCCAACTCTTAAAGGATAACCTCGTGTTGGCACAAAATAGAATGAAACAATAGGCAGATCAACATTGTAGTGAAATAAGTTTTGATGTAGGTGATTGGGTATTCCTACGGCTACAACCATATAAGCAAATGTCCCTCAAGTAAGCTAAGAAGGATAATAAATTATCACCAAAGTATTATGGTCTGTACAAGGTGTTGCAAAAAATTGGTACAATGGCATACAAATTGGAGCTTCCTGCAGCTTCTTGATTGCACCTAGTTTTCCATGTTTCATGTTTAAAGAAGGTTATAGGCAACAAGCTCTGAGTTCAAACAATATTTCCAGAACTTGACGAGGAAGGAAAAATTATATTGGAACCAGAAGCAGTCACAGAAACAAGAACTCGACTGCTACGAAATTGATCAATTTCGGAGTATCTTATCAAGTGGAAGAACTTATCCGCTGAAGATTCAACATGGGAGGATGAGAATTTTATACAAAAGCATCCAGAACTACTCAAGCATTGAGGACAACACTTTTTTGAAGGAGAGGGGCATGTTGGGTCCCTATAATACTAGTGATTACCCCACTACTATTGTAGTTGTATCCCTTATTAATATTGTTGTGCCCATGTTGTCCCCATATTGTTATTACTGTGCCCCATAGAATCCCTCTATTGTTATTTTTTTGGCTTTATATTACTATTGTTAGGTTGGTTGGGTTATATTGTGACTCTTTAGACTCCTACATATAGAAAGGAGGTTTTTTCATTTGAATCATCCAAGAATTGTTCATTTATGTAATGTAAAGGAGGTTTCCCCCTCGAAGAGGCTGAATTCTAAGGCGTTGATCTATCTTTTCTATCTTTTTCTTGAGCTGGTTTCATAACATCTTCTCTCCAGAGACCACTAAATTTTCTGCTCCACTTTCAGGAACCACACAATTATTGCACCGATCAACAATAGTGCTACCTTGCAGCTTGTACAGAGTTCCAATCCAAACTCCCCACATCAATACCAGTGCTCCCTGAACCATCTTGTAGGTTTCCTTCTCGAACATTGTTTTTACACCTGCATCATCCAGCTTGCTTACAAAAATCAGATTTCTGGCCAATGCAGGAATATGAAAAACACCCAAAAGTGTTCTAACCCTTCAACCTTGCAACTTCAACTTTACTTTTCCACGACCGATGATTATAGCCTTCCTGTCATCCCCCAAGAAGACATCACTGCCATCATATTTCTCATACTCGCAGGACCACTCTTTATGGGGAGTGAAGTGAAAGGATGCACCTGAGTCAATCAACCATGCCTCATGATCTACATGTGTAATTGAAGAGGACAAGTACACATCCCCAACTTCATTTGAGGTGGTTTGTGCCTCTACAGAAGGAGAATCATCAGATCCCTTTCCTTTGTCAGGAGCTTCAGATTTACAGTCCCTTTTGTAGTTCCCTTCCTTTCCGCATTTCTAGCACACCACCTTTACAGGTTTTCCTGGAGATTTAGATCTCCCTCTAGATTTAGATCTCCCACTCGATGACTTATTTTTGTTTTTCTTATAGGGTTGTCATCGTACAAACAAGGAATCACCATTTTGGCTCTCCATATTTTTCCGTCTCATCTCCTCTGTCAACAAGGATGAGACTATTTCATCAAACTGCAAGGCAATTACATTGCTACCTATTGCAATAACCAGACTATCCCACGAATCTGGTAGAGAACACAACAAACTGATGCACCTATCTTCATCTGAAATTTTAATATCAACAGATAATATCTGACTTACCACAATATTAAATGCGTTTAGATGCTCTATCACCGAGTCTCCATCTTTCATCCTCAAGTTATAAAACTTTTTCCATATGAACAATTTATTCGCTGGAGACTTAGATTGGTACAAAGTCCCTAACGTATCCCACAAAGCATTCGGCGTAGCTTCCCCTGATACATTTAGCAATATTGAACATGAGACACACAATCGTATTGCCCTCTTTGCCTTCTAATCCAACTTCTTCCATTCTTCATCAAACATTCCCATTGGTTTAGTACCTGTATCTACCGCGATCCACTGATCTTTATCCACCAACAGATCCTCCATCTTGAGTTTCCACAACTCAAAAATCTAACCATTAAATTTCTAGATCTCTATCTTTCCACTACTTGACATTTTCTTTCACCACCAGAATCGATTTCATAGATCTCCCACTGAACAGGGTCTACCACAGGCTTGAGCGAAACCCCTCAGCAACAAAGGCGTCCCCTTGAAGCCAAAACAGCTCCGATATGAGATGTAGGTTTTAATCCCATATAGAAATTACCTGCATATGAATTCTAAAGCAAAGAAAAGAAACAATGTGAGAGCATAACGCATAAAACACATATACACAGATATTTTCCCCTGAATCCCAAAACCGAGACTACTAGCTTGATTTTTCATTACGTTCCTTTCAATGTTACAATACATATTTATACATGCCGAAGCAACGAAGGGGGGTATCTGCCCCCCTCTAACCCCCTGTTTAACTACATAGGTTAGTCGTGGAAAGAATATAACACAACCCAACATACTTATCTATTGAATAATCGGATTTGAAAACAAATATGTGCTATAAATAGAGAAATATCAACACATAAGACGATAGATGCACTTCACCAACAACTTGACACAAGAATCCTATGAGAGAGCTTTCTGTATAACTGGTAAATCTTTTGATGCTTTAGAAAATATACTATAGTGTTCTTCGTACAAAAACCAACCTCTATTACTTCAAGGATTGGAGTATTTATAACTTGTTTAAAAAAATATCTTGATTTAAAATATCAATATTTAATGTGAATATCTGGAAGAAATATCCTGAAACATAATTCAATATTTTACTGCAAATAGATTAAACTGTCTAAAAATATCAATTTCTTGTGTTCTGGCACTGATTCTGGGCATTCTGGTAGTGATTGGGCCTTTAATCGAGTAATGTTGTTGTCTTGCTAGTAGATGTGCCTTGTTTTCCTACTGTTTCACTGAATTCTATTTGATGACTGTAGCTGTTGAATAATAAATGGTATTTATATTGATGTCCACTGTCCATTTGATACTTGCTGATTAAAATGTACATTTTAACCCTGTACAGAAATTACCTGCATACGAATTCTAAAACACAGAAAATAAACAATGTTAGAGCTTAACACATAAAACACATATAGATGGAGATTTTCCCCTGGATCCCAAAACGAGGACTACCAAATTGATTTTTCATTATGTTCCATTCAATATTACAATACATATTTATACATGCCGAAGCATCCAATACATGGACCGAAAGCCATCACCCCTAAAACCATGGACCGAAAACCATCGCGTCCAAAACCATGGATCGAAAACCATCGCGTCCAAAACCATGTGCGAAAATCATGCACAAAACCATAGGTAGGTCCACCCAACCTAATATAGGGTCCAAAAACAAAATTTTCTAGGGTGGACCCCATAGACGGGGGTTACCTACACCCATGAAACCCTTGTGACCCCCCTTGTTACACTAAAAAATGTCACCATGGCTATTTACAGTTGGTATGGCTCTATCAACAGTCATACTACCCTCTTAAGCAAGTCTTATGCCTCTGCTATCCATGTCAAACTCCAAGAAAGAGAGAAAGTCTTTATAAATATGTTTATCTCTGGGTACGCAGGTTCTCTCAAACCTTGCCTGCGGGTACGCACCTATTGTTCATAAGGTCTGCGTCCAAGGACGCTCTGTATCTAAAGGGGCAGGTGCATCCCTCTGAAAAGGTTAAAATGCGCAAGTTTTATCTTCAAAAACTTATTTGTGGTCATTTCTAGAGCATTCTAGAAGGTTGTTTGACGTGTATTGAGCACCTCCAGATGGTTCATGCACTCCTACCAAAGAGGAACTTATCCCATCAATAAGGGAGTGATCCCATCCAAAGAGGGGACTATCCCATTGATGGTGGACCTGATTAACTTCCTCTTGAGCACTATAAATACAGGCATTGGGCCAGAAGGAGGGAGGTTGAAAGCTATACATTTCTAAGGGTAAATGCTACACGAATTAGGACTCCCATTTAGAAGCTTGTGAGGAGAGATTGTCATCTTTACTTGTTCTATTTGGAAGTGGGTGAGCTTTGTCAAAGTAGAGGAAGACTCTTGTGGACCCTGGAAGGAGCTTGCACAACACCAAGGCTCAGGTTGTAATGGTTCCTTTTGATTACCTTTAATGCAAATTGGTCCATTCTTCTCAATAACTTGTTGTTTATGGGTTATTTCATGTACTCCTTGGTCTATATGTTGAATATGCTTTGTTTTATGTTATAATCAGGTGCTATTTAATTGTTTGACTGTTGGTGATTGCAGGTTTTGGAGAAAAGGAGGAGCTCATCCAGATCAACAAAGCTTGGATTTCTACAACAGTGTTTGGACAAAGGTAAGAACGAAACACTTGATTTCTCATATCATAATGTATGTTTAGAGAAGGATAGCCCCAGTTTGTTTTGTTTGTCATTAGAACGTCTTAGACTTCTAGGAAGGTCGGTTGTGTCCGCACTTTTGACTGATTCCGTGTGACAAATTGGCGACTCCACTGGGGATAGATTCCATTGATGAGAAGAGTCTTTTCTTTTGTGTGAACTTTGCTTTGAGAAAATTGGTTTATTTTTCTGGTTTTGGCTCTGTGACCTTGCCTCTGGGTGGGTTAGCTTAGGATTAGTTTTATTTTGGTTTTTCTTGAGTTTTTCAGTAGGACGCACCCTCTGAGTGCTGCACAGTGCGTCCCTGGACGCACTTTTGCTGTGTGCACAGAGCGGGCCCGCACCTGTGCTAACGGGTTGCCTGCGTCCCCTGCCAAAATTTGAGAAAATTCCATTTTTTGCTCTTAGATTTTGTTTTTTCTTAGTTTTTACTGCCCAGGTTCATTAGTCCCTTGTCAAAGATCTTCACCTAAGCTTGTTTCATTAGCATTCCTACTCTAAGCTTTCATCAATTGGGTGTTTTGAATCTCTTTTGTGAGAAATTCTTAATTTGTTTTCCTTTGGTCATTACTTGGAGGTTTCTCTCATTCTTTTCACAATTTTGCATCTTTTTGCTTCTGTATGAGTGTTAATCGCCTTTGAGTGTTTTTATTTTTTGATCTTTGGAACTCTCACCCAGTTTTCTCGACTTGCACTTGATTGATTATTAGATAACATTAGAATCATCTTGTGTTTGAGAATTCTCTTGCATAGATCACGTTTGCATAATTAGAATTCTCATTTTCAGAATATGAATGAAAAATGTGCATAGATTACATTTGCATACTTTTCAAGTGAATTGTGCATTGATTACAATTGCATAGTTTACATTCTGAAAAAATCAATCGTAGATTTAGATCAGTTTGCTTTGATTTGAATTTACACAAAATAAAAAATAAAAAAAGGGTTTGGAATTGATTTGCATTAGTTTGTCTTGATGAAATTAGTGCATTAGAGAATTTGTTATATTTTCTCTTAGTGATCAATTTTTTGCATTGTCGAAAGTGAATGGAAACTCTCTCCTTACTTTAGTTAGGATTCATTGAATTGAAAAGATTACATTATCATATTCGATTGCATTCAGTTGAGTCGGGTCATAACACCATTGGTTTCATATCCATTTACCCATTTGAGTAATAACAGCCTTAATAACATAGCGCTTAATTAAAATTCATCTAGTAATTTTTACATTTCTAGGGCTCTGAAACACCAACATAGCTTAGGCTAGTGTCTTGGAGTAGGAGAGTAATTAACTCTCCAAGACAGCAAAACCAAACAAGTAGCTCATCTTGTGGTAGGATAAATCCAATTGTTTCATTTGTACTCTGGGAAAGCTCCTCTTAAAGGAGAAGCACGAGCTCGTGTCCGAACCAGTGAGGGGATCATTCCCCCCTCATTGGGAACGATGCCAGACACGCACGTATTACAAACGGTAAACCTCGGATTAACCATTTTCAAGGAGCCAGGGGTCACTTGTCGGTAAACCTTGGATTATTGTCAAGGAGCCGGCAAGGGGATTGAGCTTGCTACTCTGCCCTTGCGTGCTGTCGGAGTTTAGACTGTTCCCCCAGGTGCATTTGTTGCGGTTGGTAACCTTAGTGGCCATTATCTTTAGGATTCTACCGAGGTGACGGTGGAGGGAAGGTCCCACTGTACCTGGAGCAGACGTCAGCTATACTCACTTGGATTTTCTGGGGGGTTCACTTCACTCGAGACGGTTAAAGTGGAGGAACTTGGTCCAGTCTATTCATTAAGTAGGTTGTCGGGGTAACTGTTCCACCCACTATTTCTGTACTGAATTCTGCGAGGTTGGGCTTAATCACCAACTAGTGTTTTCGGTCCGGAAGGCTATTGTTTGTGTGTGGTTTGACTCCTAGATTTGATAGCGCGTGTTAATTTGTTTGTTTTTACTTTTAGAGACCATAGGTGTGAATTGTGAATTTTAATTGTTAGGTGTGAATTGTGAATTGTTAATTTTAGTTTTAATTTTGTTAATAAAATTCACTGAAGTTGAATATAATGGCAAACGTTCCGGAATTTATCAACCTAGGAACCCCTCCTAATGAGAATCCTAGTGCTTTTCCTTACTTTGGAAATTTTGGTCCTCCTTATATGGCTACTTTGTCATTACCTGGATTTACAATAGGTTTACCGATATGGTTATTTTCAACTTCGTTGGCCCAAAATACTCCAATTGTTCCTTCTCAACCGGATGCTTCACCTCAACAGAGTTCACCATCTCAACATCACCAACCTTCTGTTGACCCTTTACCTTCTTCGCCTAATTTTTCTTCCTCCATTTCTTCCTCTTCGCCTGGTAAAAGCCTTGATGCTAGTAACCAGGATGCTAAGAAGAAGAAGAAAGGGAAGAAGAAGAAGAAGCAAGATAAGAAAGAAGTCAACCAACCAACCATGGCTGTAAGTGTTAGTTGTGTTGAGGAAAATTCCGACATGCATCGTAAACCCAAATACCCTTGCAAGCTTTGTAAGGGTGACCACTTCCTTGTCAATTGTCCTGGTATTCCAAAGGTCCTGGAAGTATGGTCAGAAAAATCACATCAACTTTCCATTGATCCATCAACCAGTGATAGTCAGGTTCCTGGGAAAAAGGGGAAAGTTAGGTTTCCTTGTAAGTTATGCAAAGGGAGTCATCAAACTCACATTTGCCCTCACATGGATGAAGCCTCAACATTGTTGGAAAACCTTACTGTTCCATGGCAAGAATTTCCAACTGGTTACCGTAAACTTTCTCCCAACCTATCGTCAACTGACGGAGTAATTGATCTCGTTTCGAGTACCGTCGATCACACTCTTCCATTGGAGAGTGAAACTCATGTCACTCAGGTTGATGATCCGTTAGTTGATCAAGTGGTCGATTCAATTTCACATTCGGTCGATCCCACTTTCCATTTAGAGAGTGAACTTCATACCGCTCAGGTTCTTCTTGTTACATCAGATTCTTCTATGCCGGGCGGCATTTCACCTGTTTCTACAGAACCCCCTCCAAGTAGTGAGGTCTTTTCCTTTGATTGGAATAGACTGACAGAACCTCGTCTTCCTTCCTCCATCCCTTTCCAAATCATTGTTAAGGCTGGTAGTAGGGACATACATCGTACTCAGGTAGATGAAGGTGCTTCTGTTAGTATTTTATCCTCAACTGTTTGGAAAGCTTTGGGTTCCCCTCAGCTTGCGCCTATTACATAGAATCTGAAGGCTTTTAACAGAACCATTAGTGAACCTTTAGGGATCCTTCCTAAGTTTTCTATTACCTTGGAAGGTAAAACTGTCTGTATTGATCTTATGGTAGTTCAAGGTCCCTTGGATTTCAATTTACGCCTTGGACGAGACTATGTTTATGCAATGAAAGCTGTCGTATCGACACTCTTTCGCGTGATGTCTTTCCCTCACAATGGCAGTATTGTGACTGTAGACCAGCTTTCATTCCCTAGTCTTGTTTCAACTACCAATAATATGACACCCCTAAATGTTCCTGATTCTCAAGTGGTACCTACCTTGCCACGGGTTAATTATGTGGCAACCGGTCCCATGTTTTCAGTTACCGATGTAAGTGAGCCTCTCACTGTTTGTTCATCTTCCTTTGATTTAGATCCGGTAATTGACATGGAAAACTCTATGGGATTATTTGAACACGATGTTCTTATCCCTTTTGAGTCCCTTGATGTGTGTTCCTTCCAAAAAACTATCCTTCCTTCAGATGAAGACCTTTTGGAAGCCATGATCAAGGTGTGTCCATTGACATGTCTTTCTTCCAGTTGGAAGCCATGATCAGGAACGAGGATAGTTTGTTCCTCTCTCAACCTCGTTAAAAAATGAAATTGGATGGTACAAGGAAAGTTCCTTTTACTGTGTCGACCTCGTTAAAAAATGAATCAGTGAGTGTGAGGATAGTTCCTGCTACTGAGTCAACCTCGTTAAAAAATGAATCAGGTATGAGGATAGTTCTTTTACTGAGTCAACCTCATTAAAAAATGAATCAGGTAGATTTTAGGATATGTAGGTAGATTGTAGAAAGTAGGGTTTTGAGGATAGTTCCTGTTACTGAGTCAACCTCGTTAAAAAATGAATCAGGTATGAGGATAGTTCTTTTCTTGTGTCAACCTCCTTAAAAATGAAACAACTCCCTTTTCAAGTTAAATATTGAAAGTAAACCTTCATTTCATCCAGCCGGTTGAATGCAATGAAGCCTGGGGGGCATGTACCTCGCTTTGCATCATTATGCTGGGGGTATGCGAACTTTTTGAGCATAGTTCCTTGTCTTGTGTCAAGCTCGTTAAAAAATGAAACAAGGGTAGGTTAAGTAGGTAGATTGTAGAGCGTAGTCATGAGCATAGTTCCTTGTCTTGTGTCAAGCTCATTAAAAAAAAGAAACAAGGAGTCATGAGCATAGTTCCTTGTCTTGTGTCAAGCTCGTTAAAAAATGAATCAGGGTTTTTAGAGTAGAGTTTTTTGTTAGGTAGATTGTAGAGAGCAGTTATGAGCATAGTTCCTTATCTTGTGTCAAGCTCGTTTAAAAAATGAAACAACTCCCTCGAGTCTTTCCAAGATCTTGAAAGTAAAGCTTCATTCCATCCTCCTCATTGAATGCAATGAAGCTTGGGGGGCATGTACCTTGATTTGCGTCATTATGCTGGGGGCATGTGAACTTATATCAAGCATAGTTTTTCGTTTCAAGCTTGCGTAAACATGAAACCGAATCCGAGCATAGTTCTTTTCCTGTGTCAAGCTCGTTAAAAAATGAAACAAATCCTCCTCTAATTGAGTCGAGAGTTTAATGTTAAGTATTTAGGTTAGTCATTTCAGTTTTCACAAATTGGCTATAGTTTTAGGTTGAGTCTTTCAAATGATCTTGAAAGTAAAGCTTCATTTCATCCATCGTAGTTGAATGAAATGAAGCTAGGGGGGCATGCGCTCTAGCAGTTACGCTTAGGGGGCATCAAGCACAGTTTTCTCTCTGTTTCAAGCTTGTGTAAAAATGAAACTACTTTGAAGCATAGTTTTTCTCTGTTTCAAGCTTTTGTAAAAATGAAACCTATTTCGAGTCAATTTCAGTTATTTTCAAGACTCGTTAAACTCATGAAAATACCAAGATTATTTTGCTATCTTTCATTCTCGTAAAACAAATGAAAATGCCGAGTTATTTCCACCTTTTCTTGCTCGTAAATTAAATTGAAAGTCGGCCATATGAGTACATTTTTATCATTTTTTCGAACTCATTAAAACTTACGAAAAAGTGAAAACCATGAGTACATTTTTATCATTTTTTTCGAACTCGATAAAACTTACAAAAAAGTGAAACCTCAGAGTCATATTTTAAGCCCTTTTCTGACTCCTAAAACATGAAAAGATTGCCGAGCGTTTCTTTTACACTCGTTAAAACAGGAATTAAAAGACGGTCCCCTTATAGCTCTTTTCTGACCGTAAAATCAGGAAAAGATTGCCGGGTTTTTGTCGTTTCAAACTCGATACGGAAATAAAACGACGTGTCCTTGATCACTTTTTACTTTTCAGGTCAATGACACTAATTATGAAAGTACTCCTTGGTCGCAAGATCAAGCGGTTCCCCCAGGTATTATTTTATACTTTTTCGGGCTTGAGGGACACAAATCTACGAAAAAGTTCAACTTGGAGTCTTCTTAAGTTTTTCAGACTCTCTAAAATTGAAAAACGCCGAGTTTCTCCTATACTGGGCTCGTTAAACATTTCACAGTAAAGGACCTGTTCAATTACAAACAGGAACGAACCACTCCTTCTTAGGGTTCAAATCAAAACTGGGTTGGACTCATCTGAAGGATGAGCTTATAATCAAGCATATGTTATCCTCCTCAAGCTTGTTAAAAATAAAGAGGTACTTGCCAGAAATGGTGGGGGAAAAGAGAGAAGAATGAGCCTATTTGTTACCTTTTGTCTCAGAAAAACTTTATTACCACTCTTGGACATGACACTTTTCATTCACCTGGGTTGGGAAATCTTTTACCTCACAGTTGATCAAACCACTTTTGAAAGTCTTCAACCGGGTTCCGGGGATTAACTTTGAGTTATTTAGCATCAAACCATCTGTCGTGTCATTATGTGTTCAAGAGGTCTGCAAACAAAACTTTCATCTGCAAAATACTTGTCATCCATTTGACCATCCCTGAGTCAGTCCTTATAGCAACATTTCTTCAACTTGAACAATGATTTCGTGTTGTGGGCTTGCCTGCAACGGGTCACTTTCTATCGACATCAACACATTATCTAGAGAGATGACTTAGAAATCGTCAGTGCCTTGAAGTCTGCATGCATCAATGGCAGGTTTCTCGCCTTTGACGTCAGTTTACATCATTGACTTTCGATCGAAGGATTCCGTGAAATGTTCGACACCAACTCATTCATTCACATCTCATGGATTGTACTGGGTACTTTGAGAACCATTGACATTACTGGTGGTCTCTCTCACGCTTGTTAACAGTTCACATGATCGACTGGTAATCAAGTGGTTTCTACCATGTTCGACATCGACTTATTTATTCGCATGGCTAGAATCGTACCAATTCGAGAAGTAGGAATGAAGACCCTGGATCGAATCTTTACCATCCAGGCTGCGAGGAGTCTTGTATTCATTATCTAAGTAGACTAACCATAAACAGATGGCTGCGCCCATACTGTGTCTACAAAAGTCTATGATTATGATGTACTGCAAAATCATTTTTGTATCAGAGTAGTTAGTCAGTTAGTTAAAGTTTTAATCTGAGTATGGGAATGCCTACCTCAGTGATGATATAATCTTATACATGTATTTTGTGTTGAAAATTGCAGGTTCTGACCAGGTTCTCCACGAGATAATCCTCGAAATGATAAAGCGCTTCACCCTTCCTAGATAATACAAAACCCTAATCTATTCCAGGCTTCGCACTTTAGGGGGCAATCTGTTACACTAAAAAATGTCACCATGGCTATTTACAGTTGGTATGGCTCTATCAACAGTCATACTACCCTCTTAAGCAAGTCTTATGCCTCTGCTATCCATGTCAAACTCCAAGAAAGAGAGAAAGTCTTTATAAATATGTTTATCTCTGGGTACGCAAGTTCTCTCAAACCTTGCCTGCGGGTACGCACCTATTGTTCATAAGGTTTGCGTCCAAGGACGCTCTGTATCTAAAGGGGCAGGTGCGTCCCTCTGAAAAGGTTAAAATGCGCAAGTTTTATCTTCAAAAACTTATTTGTGGTCATTTCTAGAGCATTCTAGAAGGTTGTTTGACGTGTATTGAGCGCCTCCAGATGGTTCATACACTCCTACCAAAGAGGAACTTATCCCATCAATAAGGGAGTGATCCCATCTAAAGAGGGGACTATCCCATTGATGGTGGACCTGATTAACTTCCTCTTGAGCACTATAAATACAGGCATTGGGCCAGAAGGAGGGAGGTTGAAAGCTATACATTTCTAAGGGTAAATGCTGCAGGAATTAGGACTCCCATTTAGAAGCTTGTGAGGAGAGATTGTCATCTTTACTTGTTCTATTTGGAAGTGGGTGAGCTTTGTCAAAGTAGAGGAAGACTCTTGTGGACCCTGGAAGGAGCTTACACAACACCAAGGCTCAGGTTGTAATGGTTCCTTTTGATTACCTTTAATGCAAATTGGTCCATTCTTCTCAATAACTTGTTGTTTATGGGTTATTTCATGCACTCCTTGGTCTATATGTTGAATATGCTTTGTTTTATGTTATAATCAGGTGCTATTTAATTGTTTGACTGTTGGTGATTGCAGGTTTTGGAGAAAAGGAGGAGCTCATCCAGATCAACAAAGCTTGGACTTCTACAACAGCGTTTGGACAAAGGTAAGAATGAAACACTTGATTTCTCATATCATAATGTATGTTTAGAGAAGGATAGCTCCAGTTTGTTTTGTTTGTCATTAGAACGTCTTAGACTTCTAGGAAGGTCGGTTGTGTCCGCACTTTTGACTGATTCCGTGTGACACCCCTGCTATGCGATCGCCACAATGAAGGGGGGGCTTTGCTACCCCTCTAACCACCCAGTTAACTATGTGCGCTAGTCGTGGAAAGAATGTAACACAACCCAACGTTCTCCCACTTTTTGTTTTCTTTCCATAGGGGTCCACAAGAGAGCTTAGTCATTTATCCATCCCCGCAACACCCATTGTTTCTGTACACCAAGAGAACTTCTCAGAGCTCACAGATTTTGTCAATGAATCTATAGTATTCTTCGAAGTTCCCACCTTTACCAGCAACAACTTTTTGTATTCTATCATATCCCTCACAAAGTGATAGTAAACATCAATGTGCTTTGTCTTTGAATGATATGCAGGGTTCTTTGCCAAGAAAATTTCACTTTGGCTATCACAGTCTATCCTTATAGCTCCCTGTACTAACCCCATACTTGAACACAACCTTTGCAAACAAATTGCTTCCTTGCTTGCATGAGTTGCTGCTATGTATTTAGCCTCTGTAGTTGATAGTGCCACTACAGATTGTTTCTTACTCATCCAACTGACTGCACCTCCAAATAGGTTAAACACATACCCACTTGTAGATATTCTCTGATCCAGATCTCCAACCCTGTATGCATCAACAAAGCCATGAATATCCAGCACTCTGTCCAATCCTGGTCTTCCTTGGTAGCACAAACCATAATCACTAGTGCCACACAAATACCTAAAAACTCACTTCACTGTTGTCCAGTGCTCCTTCCGTAGTTTTGACATAAACCTCCTCAATACTCCTACTGCATGTGCAACGTCTGGTCTAGTACACATCATTGCATACATCATGCTACCAAATGCACTTGCATGTGGAACACGAGCCATGTCCTCTTCCTCTTCTTGTGTCTTTGGATACTGTTCAACAGATAACTTCACACCTACATGAATAGGAACCTTCACTAGTTTACTATCTTGCATACTAAACCTCTATAGTATTGTCTTGACATACTTCCTC
Source organism: Pinus tabuliformis (assembly GCA_031772625.1). NCBI lineage: Eukaryota > Viridiplantae > Streptophyta > Pinopsida > Pinales > Pinaceae > Pinus > Pinus tabuliformis. The sequence goes on from CM062815.1 coordinate 254,756,763, forward strand.
TTGTTTAACTAGAGCTTCCTCTTTTCCTGATCTCTTTTAATTTCCATGCCCAAAATAGAGTTTGTAGCACCAAGATCTTTCATGGCAAATTTGGAGGACAATTGGGTCTTCAAATCCTGGATAATTTATTTGTCATTTCAAATCAACAACGTATCATCCACATACACGACCAAATAAATAACATGATCACCAATTAATTTAAAATACACACAATGATCTTCTTTGCTTCTAGTGAAGCGAAGTCCCCATATAAATGTATCAAATTTTTGATACCACATCCTTGGTGACTGTTTTAACCCATACAAAGACTTCTTTAACTTGCATACCAGTTCTTTCTTACCCTTTACTGCAAAGCCTTCAGGTTGCTTCATGTAGATTTCCTCTTCTAGATCCTCATGAAGAAATGTTCTCTTCACATGCATCTCTTCTACCTCAAAATCAAAAGTAGTAGAAACACATAAAAGTAATCTAATAGAAGCTACCTTGGCAACAGGAGAAAAAATATCACCAAAATCAATTCCTGGTACCTGGGAATAACCTTTTGCTACCAACCTTGCTTTTTATTTCTCCACCTTTCCTTCTGCATTTGTCTTCTTCTTGAACACCCATTTTTTGCCAATGGGTTTCCTTCCAGCCGGCAACTCCACCAGATCCAAAGCTTCATTTTTGTGCCAAGATGTTGTTTCATCAAAGATGGCCTCTTTCCAGAGTTTTCCATCCTCTTAATCTACTGCTTCCATCGCAGTTCTAGGATCATCATTAGTAACAGATAAAGAAAAATTTGAACAGAAAGTAGATGGACTATACATTTTTGGCTGCCTTCTTTCTCGAACTGATCTTCTCTCACCCGGAGTTTGTGGCTCTTCATCTTCTGATTCCTCCTCTGTATAGAGTCTGATTCTTCCTCCTTAATCTCAAAATCTATCTTCTCAAGTTCCTTTGTTTGTACTTTATGCTTAATAACATCTTTTACTTCTCTAAACACCACATCTCAGTTGTACACAACCTTCCTTGTTACTGGGTTCCAAAGCTTATAACCCTTTAAACCATCCTTATACCCAACAAAGATGCACTTTTCAAATTTAGTATCCAACTTGGTTCTTTTCTCCTTTGGAACATGTACATATGCATCACATCCAAATACCCTCAAATGTGAAAGAGGGCGTGTCTTACCAGTCCATACCTCTTGTGGAGTCTTATCCTCCAACGTTGATGAAGGTGATCTGTTGACTAGGTAATATGTTGTCTCCACCGCCTCTACCCAGAATTCTTGTCCTAAACCGACACCACTAAGCATGCTTCTTGCCCTTTCCATTAACGTCTTGTTCATTCTTTCTGCAACTCCATTTTTCTTAGGTGTATATCGAGTAGTCTTCTATTGTGCTATACCACACTTCTTACAAAATTCTTCAAATTCCTTACTACAAAACTCTCCATCATTATCAGTCCTCAACACCTTTATCTTCTTCTCTGTCTAGTCTTCCACCAGAGCCTTAAATTCTTTAAACGTGTCAAAGACTTTAGATTTATTCTTAAGGAAATATATCCATGTATTACTTGAGAAGTCATCTATAAAAGATACATAGTACACACACTTACGTAGTGATGGAACCTTCACAGGTCAAAACACATCACTGTGCTCAAGTTCTAATATATGTTTTGCCCTCTTACCACCAGAGGGGAAACTCACCCGATTATGCTTCCCATATACACAATTTTCACAGAAATCAAAATCCAGAGAACTGTTACTCACACCTTCTACCATACCTTTACCATGAAGTACTCGAAGGCCCTTCTCTCCAATATGTCCAAGCCTTTTATGCCACAACATGGTCTTCTCTCTAGAGACCACTAGATTTTCTTCTCCACTTTCAGGAACCATAGAGTTGTTGCACCCAACAACAAAAGTGCTACCTTGCAGCTTGTACAGAGTTCCAATCTGAACTCCCCCCATTAATACAAGTGCTCTCCGAACCATTTTGCGGGTATCCTTCTCGAACATTGTTTTTGGACCTGGATCATCCAGCTTGCTTACAAAAATCATATTTCTGGCCAATGCAGGACAATGTAGAACACCCACAAGTGTTCTAACCCTTCCACCTTGCAACTTCAACTTTACTTTTCCACATCCAACGATTCTATCCTTCCTATCATCCCCTAAGAAGACATCACCATCATTGTATTTCTCATAATCGAAGAACCACTCTCTATGGGGAGTGAAGTGAAAGGATGCACCTGAGTCATTCAACAATTCCTCATGATCTACATGTGTAGTTGAAGATGCCAATTACACATCCCCACCTTCATCTAAGGTGGTTTTCACCTCTGCAGAAGGAGCATCATCAGATCCCTTTCCTTTATCAGGATCTTTAGATTTAAAATCCCTTTTGTAGTGGCCTTCCTTTCCACATTTCCAGCACAACGCCTTTATAGGTTTTCCTGGTGATTTAGATCTCCCTCTAGATTTAGATCTCCCACTCAATGACTTATTTTTGTTTCTGTTCTGGGACCGTCTTCATACAGAAAAGGCATCACCATTCTGGCTCTCCATATTTTTCACTCTCATCTCCTCCATCAGCAAGGATGAGACTATTTCATCAAGCTGAAAGGCAGTTGTATTGCTACCTATTGCAATAACTAGAATATCCCATGAATCTGGTAGAGAACACAACAAACTGATGCACTTATCTTCATCTAAAATTTTAATATCAACAAATAATAACTGGCTTACCACAGTATTAAATGCATTCAGATGCTCTGTCACCGAATCTCCATCTTTCATCCTCACGTTATACATATTTTTCCATAGGAACATTTTATTCACCAGAGACTTAGATTGGTACAAAGTCCCTAACTTGTCCCATAAAGCCTTCATCGTAGCTTCCCTGATACATTCAACAATACTGAATCTGAGACACACAATCGTATTGTGCTCTTTAACTTCCGATCCAACTTCTTCCATTCTTCATTGGACACTCCCATTGGTTTAGTACCCAGATCTACAGCGATCCACTGATCTTTATCCACAAATAGATCCTGCATCTTGAGTTTCCACAACTGAAAACTCTGACCATTAAATTTCTTAATCTCTATCTTTCTACTACTCATGACCTTCTTTCACCACTAGAATCAATCTCGTAGATCTCCTACTAAACAGGGTCTACTATAGGCCTGAGTGAAACCCTTCAGCAACAAAGGCGTCCCTTGAAGCCAAAAACAACTCCGATACCAAATGTAGGTATTAACCCTGTACAAAAATTACCTACATACGAATTCTAAAATATAGAAAATAAACAATGTGAGAGCATAACACACAAAACACATATACACAGAGATTCTCCCTTGGATCCCAAAATCGAGACTACCAGCTCGATTTTTCATTATGTTCCTTTCAATCTTACAATACATATTTATACATCCCGAAGCATCCAATACCATGGACCGAAAACCATCGCATCGGAAACCATGGACCGAAAACCATCACGTCCAAAACCATGGACTAAAAACCATTACATCCGCAACCATTTGCAAAAATCATGCACAAAAACATAGGTAGTGTTGTGGAGGTAAATCCTCTTTCCGGACAGAGACGATCCCTACTAGCCCAGACCGGGTCTAGCAACAATCAAACAATGCTATCACGCAAGTTCCTAATTGAAAATTAAAAGTGGATGATGAGAACCTACTTGGATTCCAACGCTAATATTCATAGAAGAGACGTCGCCCTCGTTCCTTTGCCTCGGCCGGTCATGATCCCCACGATCTCCGTGATTGGACACCTACACATGCAAAGAACAACACAAACACAAGCATAAAATCCAATAGATGCAATTATATATCAGTCAGAAAAGATATAACTCAGCATCAATCATAGGACAATGAGAGTGGAACCATAATGATAGTCATCTATTATTGATAATCAACAAAGAAGAATACAACCATAGTTCTGACGTCAAATCCTCCTTTGGCTGGGTAGTCAGCTACACAAGTCTTGCAAAGCTTGTTGGGATGGGAACAAGCCTCTCTCTCTTGGGTGACAAGAATCTCCTTACTTAGATTTGGCCTTATGGGTGCAAAGAAGGCTCTTGCAACTTCAAACTCTTGAACTCCTAGTATTCTCTATCACTATGCTGGAACTGGAACTAGCTTGCTCAAGGCATAGAGACAAGCTTTTATAGATAGAGAGGAAAGAGATAGGATCAACCACATTATTCATGGGATTGGCTTTATCACTTAGAAACTTCCATGAAAGGTGGCAAACCACTTCCCTTCTATGGAGATTCGAAGCCAAACCATCCTAGCTCAACATAGATTCAGTTGGTGAATGGGTTAAGGAGAACCTTCGGAAGCTTGTTTGTTGAAAACTTTACTCAATTCAGTTGGCGCAAGTGCGACTCTGAGACAGAGCGCCAATAGCACGCCCTCTTTAGAGGATTTCCCCCATTGGCACGGGCAACACACTGTGGACCCGCGCTAATGCAAAAAGAGCTGTTTTCATGGGTATTCTGTAGGAGATGTCTTCAGGGCATATGAAGCTCATACTTAGAGGAATAGGATGCAAGTGGTTTCAGGTCATGTCACTTCTCACAGGTCCCGGAATGAGTCCTCCAATGTGCGGGTGAGGGTAACAAGGACGGTGACAAACGGTGACAAATTGTTGTGTAACAGGTAGGTACACCCAACCTAATATAGTGTCGAAAAACACAATTTTCCGTGGTGCTGCCCTGGACCCCATAGAGGGGGGTTACCTACACCCCTCCAACCCCCTTATGACCCCCCTACTACACAATCAGCGCAATGAAGGGGGGGATCGCCCCCCCCCCCCCCCCCCCCCCCCCCCCCCCCCCCTCTATCCCCCCGGTTAACTACATGGGCTAGTCATGCAAAGAATATAACACAACCCAACATAAAATATTCTGAATGTGTCCTCGATGTCTTTGTTTCCTTTAGTCTTGTTTGTTTATTTAAAGAAAGGCAGGGGGCCGATTATTTCAGACTATGAATTGATACCAAGAGGGGCCACATGGCAGCTATGGATTGGAGGCTGGAAGATGAAGTGGAGATGGAGCCTTTTTTGAAAGTCAATAGAATCTGCTTTTCGAAGGGGCAGAAGGTGCTACAATGACGTATGAGAAGGGGGTATCTGAAATAAGGAGAGGATGACATGTAGCAGCGGGAAAACCACTTCTTGGACCCCCCTTTTACCTTAAAGAGAATCATAGCCAGGGGGGTCCGAAAACACTTAAGAGTCGTGGATTAGAGCAGGGTCGCAATCTGGGCTGTTGAGAGATGGGGAGTTTTAATTTAAACATGTGGCCCTCTTTTTTTATCGCAATGGCAACAGGATCAGGCCTCTATTGTATCGTAATTGCAATACAAACAAAGGGTGTTAACACTCATTTACCCCGTTTTACAACAAAGGTGAACTTGAAAACCTTAACACTATGATATATAAAATATCGCATCTAGAGAGATAATCACAATCAGAGGCCGGATGGAGTACTTATAATTGTTTTCATAGTGTTCCACTCATGGACTGGACAATATTTTCTTAAGAACCATTGTATAGTTATCACTTCCATCAAGGGCTAATCGCAATTGCAATCACATCATGAAGGGGTCTATGGAAGTCAAACTTGGTGGGATCACCAACTGTGATATCACAATCGGGGGCTGGGAGGACATCGCAATTGGGACAGAAAGGAATGTGATATCAGAGCAGGATTGTTATCAACGTCGGGACTGATATTAATGTGATACAGGGTATCATACTGCGATATATGATGTGGGGTAAGGATATTGGAATCTACATGGATGACTGAGATTAATTTTCATGATCCAAGGGTGGAGAAATCCCCATGATAAGATAATCCTAGTTTTTCAGGATCATTCCTCCCTTTTCATCATTCTCTGCTCAGGGTTTAAGCTTTTCACCTTCATTCGTGTCCTCACTAAACGTCGCTAAGAGGTTTTGCCTAAGCCCTGGCCTTTGGCTTTCTTTGGCATATGTCATTTTTTTATCTCTAGTTCTATAGGTGTCTTTATTGGGAGTTTATATCTCTCGAAAATATGGGTTATTTCAACTCTACATACTTTTGTATGATTTCCAAGTTCATGGCATCCAAATCATTTCTCTTCCTGGAGCTATGGTGTTGGTGAGTTTCCCCTCTTTTCAATCTAACATCTTTTTTAGTTGTTTCTGTTGTCTATATAACTCAGAATTATTAGTTAGACCCATTGTAATTTCTCTAGTTTTATCGTTCTCGTTATATGGCTACAAATCATATTTGTGACCAAGTTTATCAACCTCATAATACTAGGATCCTAAGTCTCTTCCTCTTGGGTATGGTGCACTCGCTCTCCTCTCAATTTACCTTCAGTATTCCATAATTAAATCATGCCTCTGCCATTTACATGTATGTTATGCACTAAGTGAAAAAGATTTTAGTCATTTTGTATTTAATCATTGGTTGTGATGCTTATTTTCATTTTGGGCATAATTTCTCCACAGGGTGGATCTTCGACTTTGTACTAGCAGATAACACGAAAGGGGTTCTATTGTATTATGGGTAAAGTGGGTTTTGTTATATTTTCTTCACCTTCCACTACTAATATGTACAATATGGGTTAGGAAAAATGTTTTATTCTGAACTTTTTGTGTACTAATCTTTCTATTTCACTATTTTTTTTTATTAAGTCACATCGTTGCGTTAATGGCTATAATAAGCTTTTCTTGTGCATTTTTTTCTTATCTCATTTAAATTAATACTCCTATATCCATCCACATATTGAATCAATATGGGGTTTTTCTTACAATGAGGAGGATATTGAATCGATTCACTGCCAGGTATGCCTCTTCCTTATACCCTACTCATTTTCATTACCTAATTATTTTTCCTCTCTGTTTTGAGATTATCTATTCATTTCAATGTCTTAATTTGTAGGTATGTGAGTGCACATTTCATTTTTCTATGCCTTATAGTTATAGAGTTCCTCAAATTTCATTTTGGCTTCCAAAATGACAGGTTGGTCTCTATGGCACCATCATTCAATGGTTGACACCTTTTGTGCACTATAAGTCATGAGCTTCACCTTCTATTTAGATTTTTTTTCTGTAAATTTTATTGTAGGAAGCTAGCACCCTTAGGCCTATAGCTTCTCACAATGAAGAAATTTGAGTCTTTTAAACTTAATTGTATATTAGTCCTCTTCAAATATGGTGTAGAACAGTTTACCATGGCTCTGGAATGTGATCCATAATTGATTTTGTAATACTGTTTAATCTTTTAGAGGGAAACTAAACCTCTCACTCATTTATGTTATATTGTCCATTTTGTTCTTCTTCGCCATGATTTTATTTTATTTTTAAATCAAAGTATCTATTTGGTCTCGTAGGTTTAGGTTTATTTGCATATCATATAGAAATTAAATATGTGATTTTATTGCAAGAGAAAGATTTGCATACAATACTTTGTTTTTCTCCTTCGAGCCTAAATTATTTGATGTATGATTATGGTTTAGTTTATCTCTGTTTTTTTTTATTTTTTTTTGAATAATTTCTAAATGACTAATATCTCATTAAGAATAGGCTTAATTTTTCCTCTAAAATTTCATTTTGTTTTCAAAATTGGGATGTTTCCAGATATGGATAGCTATATTCATTATATGAACCGACTATTCCATATTACGTGGGTATTGTCATGAATGAATGAAAATAACTAAATAATTCTTTTAATCCTTTTAATTCTTAATAAATGTATTCCTTGTCGTCCAATTAGCTCCAGTCACCGGTTTGAACCTCAAATTCGTTGTTCTTTTTTATTTGGGAAAATTTTTATATATCCCTCCGATGACAAAACTATCCCTGGATGTTCTTTATAAGGTTTCCATTGTCCATTCTGATTACATCTTTTGTTTGTATTTGTATTGTATAGCATGTGATCATATATTGTATATCCAACTAGTTATTATCTTTCAACATTAACCCCCTATAGAATCTAGTTGAGGGAATTGTTGGTGCACATATGATGAGGGTTTTCTCATCTGCTAGACTTGTCATGGTTTCACTTAACCAATGAAGCCTCATAGGGAGAACGACACAATTTTTGATGAGGTAAGTAACAAATTGTGTTGATATGAATACTCTCCTTGGTGCACCCCTACTTTCTTATCGAGGTTCATCTCGATGAGTATTACAACACTCTCATTAACAATTCGAATTCACTTCCTACTACCCCATTTAACAGCCAAGACAGTCTATAATTTTTTTTTTAAATAGATAGACTAACTCATCTCACCTAAGAACTGGAACACACAATTTATTCATATTGCCATTAAGTCCATGTAGTTCATTAATGACGAGCTTTAAATTGGGACAGTTATATCTTTAACAATATCAACCTAAATTCCCACTAATTGTGGATGTATATATATTTACCTCTTACTGGAGTAAGTTATTACGATAACCAATTTTTAACACGTGCATTCATAAAAAAAAACGATGTCAACATAAAATCACAAAAATTATCATTGGTTGTGTAGATATTAACAATAAGAGTCACTAAAATTTGCTATATAGAGCCTATCCATTCTGTAAACTACTAGAGAACATTTTTAAACTATTCTTACAACAACTACTTAACAACTTAGGTGTAACCATAATTTACATTAAACATACATTATCGCACAACATTTAATTAATTTATGAGACTACATAGGCACAAAATTTGTATACTAACAGTAAACCAAATTTCTAACCATGTACTCGCTGGAAAATCCGCTTGGGAAAACCACTTTCCACCCAACCATGAACCATCACCACGAGTTCCCCTAGAGATGAGATATCATTTCCATGAAATCAATAACCTCTCATGATTCCAGATAAGGTATTTTATGTATTTCTTCCCTAGAAGATTTTTCCTTAACAACGTCATGATTTTTAGGGCCTTCCAACCCACTAGCATCGGATATATATATATATATATATATATATATATATATATATATATATATATATATATATATATATATATTTATATATTTCTGAAAGCATGCCTTTTTCTCCCAGGAGGCTTTTCTTTCAGATATATATATATATATATATATATATATATATATATATCTGAAAGCATGCCTTTTTCTCCCAGGAGGCTTTATGCCACCCTTTACTCAATGTTTTTATGCAATTGAGTGGTTTAATAGATTTTCTCTCTGTCATATTAAATCTTATTAATCATCCCTAGGGATTTTTAAGATAGATTTAACGGAAGATTGTCTTCATCTTATCAACCAACATTAGTTTCTAGATATTGGATAGAGATTGTTGCTCAAGGGTTTCTTCCCCAAGTAATTTCTAGTTTTTGTTTTGATTAATAAAATTTATTTATTACATCATCATAATTTATTGTTCATTTTAAGTCATGTCCACCATGACTCTCTAGTTGTCATGACTAAAAATATTTCAATATAAAAATGAAAAGATATTTACATAGAAATAGATTGGTATTACATGCAATATGTTGCATCATCATCTATTCTACATCCACTAGGAACCACAAATCCATAATATAAGGACAATTATATTGACATTCTAAAATATAACAATTTGTAAAAGGCTTTTGAAAAGGAATATTGATTGGACTAAAAAGGAGGAAAAAATATTAAAAAATTAAAGAATGGGCTAAAAGTGAAATCAATTAATATTTAAGGAAGACTATGAATGGACAAACAATAAACAAAAACATTCATTAAAGTTATAGTTAATAATAATTTTCAACGAAAAATATATACATCAGTTAAAATTTTAAAATTATGTAAAATATAATATTGATATAAATTATATCATCTTATTATTTATTTAATATGCTTTCTTTTAAATTCGTCTTGGGGAAGCTCAAATGGTAATGGTCGTGGAAATGGAGTCTCACTGAACTAGAAATCTTGGGTTCAAATCTTATGCCATCCCCCCTGATCAAGGTTAAAATTTTCAAAATTCCAAACTGAACCTACCATTTTGATTTGTATTAGCACCACACTGCCTTTTAAAAATGTTGAGGACTATAGAGACATATCAAATTTGTATGAGGGGAACTGCTAACCACTACGCATAATTCTGGTCTAAGGTTTTGTTGCATTTGGCTAATTATATTAATAACATGTAGAGTTTCCTGTTTAAAAGTGTTGATAATTGAGCAAGTGATAACCTGATTCACACTACGTTGATCACAAAAAATATGGCTAGGTTCACTAATCTCATGAAAAAGGACTGATGGAAAGGTAGAGAGGACGAAAATACAAATTTCTCACACACACTATTATTTTTTTCTCTTGTATTCATCACACAAACTTGATGATTACAATGAACCCGATGAAGGGTATTGAAACTTTCTCGACTAGCGAATAAAACAAAATAATTTAACATGGACACACACACACACACACACTAAATTTAGATTTATACAAATATAGAATGAACTCAACGTTACTTACACATAACTCAATTAACTCATACTCTAAATTTTCACTACACTTATCTTAGTTTATCTCTTGATGCATCGCTCGACTTGGATCTTGCTATATCTTCATGCATGAGTAATTACTATTTCCAACACCCTCCCTTAATTACGATTGTATGACTCAAGCTGACTTAAATATGCCTGCTAGGCTTACAATAGAAATTGACTCAATCATCACTCATACATGTATGCTGGTTTAAGTCTTAGCTAGGCTTACAATTACTCAAAAATTTTACAATTTTTTATTTTCCTTTTTGTTTCTTCCATATTCTATATCCCCTAAATTGCGTCATTCTCTGTTGTACGTTCTTTTTATAGCCTCCATATTTCTTTACTTGTTTCTATTGCAATGTTTCTTTGACTTGTCTTAAATTTGTGTTGAAAAAAAGGTTAACTTGTCTTCTACAAATTTATCTTCAAAGATTCGTTCAACCATGGACAACTGCCACAACTCTTCATTTTCAAACTCTCTTCTTTGATTTTCTTCTTGTGCTTCATATTCTTGACTTTATTTCGGACATATTTCTTTATAATAGAATCTTATCTCTTCTTGAATCCATTGCTGAAAAATGATTTCAATGTTTTCATCTTCGCCTTCAAAAACTTCCATGTCCTTCTCTTCACTTTCATCAGCAAGTACTGTTGGTCTTTTCCTCTAGTCAGTAAACTCAAGATCATCAAGAGGGTTACATGTAAAATCATAATCATGCTCATTTTTATTGTTCACCATTTAATTTAATTATTTTGTTGCAACTGCTACTTTAACACTCTCATCAATTTGTTCAATTAGCTTATGAATCCATTATTCAATGAGCTTCAAATCTACATCAAACTTATTAGCAAATTTATTTTGAACTTGTACTCCCATGCTATTTTGAACACCTACATATTCAAAAAAAAATGTTAAAAACTTCTTTGTTATGCTCTTCAGTGAGAGCTTCTTGCTCTACCTCTTCCTTCTGTTGGCATTATGGTACATGTGTTGTCCTTGATGGAAACCCACATACAACTTAGTTCAAAATTGATAAAGTGATGTATGATGGCCAGTCACATTGTAACAGGTCTATTCAAAGGTAACAGAGTAATGGCACAGAAGAACAGGATGATGGGACAAAGGATTATAGATAAAAATCAAGAAATTGAGGAAAGAGAATGTTTAAAGTTATATACGTTGGTTAACCTAGTCCAAGTCACGTATACATGCAGGTACACAGAAAAAGGCACGTATACGTATGCACATAGTTTCATAGAAGGAAAAGCATGCATGGGATGGAAAATTAAGGTTAAAGAATACCAAGGGTCCATACCATGGTATTAGCCCACAATAATGAGTGGAATAATGGTTACTTGAACCCGTCTAAGAACACCATAGGTTCTAAGTGTTTTTTTGGTGCATGGTATGGACAAAGGCTCTAGTATATAAGGAGGAGAAGATGAAAGGGCTGAGTGTGCAAGTGAAAGGGTTTTTCATGAATACTTCTGTCTGAAGTACATTTTATGTTGTAAGGGTTATGGTTACGATATAGATCTCAAATATCTTGTGCACCTTCGGATACAATGTTGGATCAGGATCATGAGACCTGAAATGACTTATCATTGTATGATCTGATAATGGATGGGCTAGATATGAAAGTTAACACATGTTTTATCCTTTAAATGCTATGATCTAGGTATATATGAAGCCTTGAAAAGTTGTGAAACTATAAGTTATTATTTTCATATCTATACGTAGGTTTGCCTTGGTGAAGGTGCATATACACGCGGATTTGACACTTCCAAGTAGCGTATGCAAAGAAAATCTTGTTATTCAGAAATAACTGATCTATTTGATCAATGTTGCTATTTTACTATTGTTTTTCAGTAATGTCTTCATTAAATCTGAAGTAAAGTTTATTATTTAAGATGATTAAGTTTGGCTGATTGATTGATTGTGTAAGAAGGGTGATCTTTGCTGCTATCTACTTAGAACTCTATAACAGGACGATAGATCTTCAAAATGTCTTTGGGTAGTGCATTTTTTCGTTCAGAAGTCTTATGATTCAATATCTTTAGAGGTATACGTAGATTGGGTTACAGAAAGTAGCGTACATGCAGGTTGGATTCATTGAAGTAGCGTATACATTATGAAATATCATTTTTGAGATTGCAGTTGGTTCTGGTTGTTGATGCAATGTTCTGGGTTCAGCTGTGTGTTCTGGTGACAATGATTTGACTGCTCAGATTGACTGATTGTTGATAGATGTAGTTTTATTTGATAGTTCTATTGTAGTGGTGATTGATTTTGAGCTTCAATGTTACTTATGGGTCTAGTATGAAAATTTGATGAAATGTGGCCTACATATTGTGTTGATGTATAACAAGAGTATCCAGTATGAAAATTTATGAAACATGGTCTATGGAGGAAGATTCAATGCCTACCTACTGGTAAACATATCAGCCAGCAGAAGATGGAAAATGAGTGAAGGTTGTAGCCTTCAGCAGGTAGATGTCTACGCACTTGAAAAATTCTGCACCAGTACAAAACTTGTAAACACATTTTAATAAGAAGATTGAATAATGAGACAACAACAACAATGGTTTTTTCCCACATTGCGTTTCCACCTGAAAAATCATGGTGTTCATGTGTGTTGCTTATGTGTGTCGATTTAATCTATTCTTACTGCATATGTTTATTGCTTAGTAATGCATCACACTCTGATTTAAGACAATGAATTAGATTTTATCAAATTTTATTATCTATACCCTGGTTTCATTCATTATAGGCACGAACATACGTTGTTTGGTTTATGTACAATAATGTATACATTTTGAAAAGGAAAATCATTATTGTGAAAGTTTAAATATTGATTCAACGCCCCCCAGTATTTTTCCCAACAATTGGTATCAGATCAAGTCCATCATAAGAAGCTTGATCGCTTGAAGGAAGATCTTTCAAGATGAGAAATGATGAAGGAATGGGATCTATCAGACCACCAATCTTGAACGGAAATAACTTAGAATATTGGAAGAAAAGAACCAGAGCTTATCTTCAGTCACTTGGAGCTGATGTTTGGGCAATTATGGAAGGAGAATACCAATATCCAGCAGTAGTCCCCACAGATCCAATAGAAAAGAAATCATATGAAATCAATGCCAAAGTCGTCAATGCATTAATCGGAAGTCTATCAGAATTAGAATTGGTCAAAGTCATGCAGCTCAACGTTGCCAAAGCAATATGGGACAAAATCATTGAAAACTACGAAGGAGACTCCTAGGTAAAATGTGTTAAGCTCCAAACTCTCAAAATTCAATATGAAACTCTAAATATGCATAGTCACAAAATTAATGCTAATTATGAAACTAGCTATCAGAATATTCAAAGGTGAGCTTCCCTTCAAATGTTTTTCTTGTAGTAGAGTTGGTCATTATTCTTCGAGATGTCCTCATAGAGATAACCGTGACAAAGGAAAGGATTTTGCAAAAGGTAATAGGAAATAGTTTGTTAATATAAGAAGTTATTATACTCATGAAGATAGTGATGGCTTGTCTAATAGTGATGAAGGTGAATTTGAACAAGATATCAAACTACTTATGGCTTACGAAAATGATGAGTTTATGGATGCTTTAGAAGAAGAATATTTTCTTGAATAAATCACTCAACTAAAAATCTACTTGGAACTCTAAATATGCATAGTCACAAAATTATTGCTAATTATGAAACTAGGTATCAGAATATTCAAAGGTGAGCTTCCCTTCAAATGTTTTTCTTGTAGTAGAGTTGGTCATTATTCTTCCAAATGTCCTCATAGAGATAACAATGACAAAGGAAAGGATTTTGAAAAAGGTAATAGGAAATAGTTTGTTAATATAAGAAGTTATTATACTCATGAAGATAGTGATGGCCTGTCTAATAGTGATGAAGGTGAATCTAAACAAGATATCAAACTACTTATGGCTTATGAAAATGATGAGTTTATGGATGCTTTATAAGAAGAATATTTTCTTGAATAAATCAATCAACTCAAAATCTACTTGGAAGAGAAGAATATAGTCATATACACTTTAACACGTCATCTCACGAAAAGGGAAAATCACAATGAAAAATTAGAGTGGGAAGTAGTGAGTCTAAGAAAAGAACTTGAGAAGACAAAATCTGTGAATCTTATATTTTCTAAAGGATCACAAACTTTAGATTAAATCATAAAGGTTCAAAATTCTCCTCTTATAAATACTGGTCTTGGATACACTGGAGAAACATGCCAACCAGAAAAGACTTCAACGATCACCAGAAGCTATCTTAATACAGCAAAAATAAGTCAACAATGTGTCAATCCTCAATAAGATCCTAAAGTTACTCCCCAGGTAAATCATGCTCATTCTACTCCAAGGGTTAACATCGATACAACCACTAACAAAACGGTGAACAATACCAAAAGACACAAGCAATTTTAATAAGGAGTTCACCCTATTCTCCAGGGCTGCATCTCTAGTCCAGCTTCAGTGGTGACCTTGTTTTATTGTATCTCTAAGTAGAGAAATTACAATCCAGGGACTCAATGTGAGTTCTCTTGAAGTAGATTTTGCTTGGCAGGGTGGTTCTTGGATTCCCCAAGCCACTTGGAGTGTATAGACTCTTCTTATCCCTACCAACTCTGTAACCTTTTGGTCTACAGTGGAAAGAGCCAAATGTGATGCTCAGGCCAGACAAATTACTCTATGGGAAGGCTTGATTCCTCAAGCTCTCTAGTGCTCGACGTTGCCTATGGTCAGCTCAGCCTTCTGTCTCTTCTTCTTATCTTTACTTTTCTCTATCTTCAGTCCTCCTCTCAAGGTTCACTGTTCACTACCTCTCTTGGTCGCTTGGACTCTTCTCAACTCTGACTCCAACTGATTCAACTGTCTCCATTCATGGCTTTTAGCCATCCGATCCCTATGCCTGTTCAGTTCCTCTTCTACCTATCGATTCACCTTCTGCAGCTGCGTTTGGAGTTCCCTGTGTTCTGCGTCATCATGAATACTCAGGGAGTGGCCACTTGTCCTCCTCTAAATGGCGCCAGCATGCTTCGTCGGTTTGTTTCTTCAGTTATGCTATGGATGTGTTCTTCCTCCACCATGGTGGTCACACAGATTCCAAACCCCTTTAGAATGCTGCTCAATTCCCTATAAATTTCGCTTCTTTCCATCGGGTGCAATCTCAGTTGTCCGATCTGGGCCTTCCATATCCGACGCCATACGCACGTTTCACGCAGTTGACTTGCTTGACTGATAGCGCACAATCAACGACGGTTTTCTCTCACCTCCACCTACCATGCGTCGATTGGTGTATGGAATCACTTCGATCTCATCCAAAACCTCTTACCATTCAAGGGCACCCCAATCACTACCGCTAGTTTTCCAGTGTGCGGGTCCCATCTTCGTACGTTAGCATTTTTTCGCCCGCAGTTTCCTGGCTCCCGATGTGACCGAGTGCTCGAGATTCCCCTTTAGGGCCTTGTTCGCCTAGAAATGCATGGTTAGCACTAATCACGCATCAAAAACCTCCTCCTTTTACCATTTTGGGGCTCCTAGGGGCTATTTTGGCCTCATGCACAGTCTCCATGGGCCTCAGTCAGCGTGCTTTGACCGAGGTCCTCATTGTTCCACATCGGCTGCCATGGCCACTAGTTCAGGGTGTTTTTGATGCTGTTTTAGACTTCTTTAGAGATTTGTTCGACCTGATTTAGTCATGGTTCTTTGACAGTCGTTTATGGATCCCATTCGGATCACGACCTTCCCACTGAAAAAAAATCTTTTGGACCACCAAAAGTTAGTTTTCAAGCATCGACTAAGTGAGGATATTGTTTCTTCAGTTGTATAATCTCAATCCACTTTGTGCTGCTCGACTTTGAACCTTTAAGCCTAATCCTGAGGTACTCAACTTCTCCCCTGTGCGTTGCCCTCACCTTCTTGTCTATCACTGTGTCTTCCTACAACTCATTGTGGTATTCAGGTAGCAGGTCATCAACAGAAGGCAATTGAATTTTCTCTTCAGGGTCCTCAATCATTGAAGGTTCAAACAATCTCAAGCAATCAGCATTTACGACTGAGTAGATGTGCATGTAAGCTGGTAGATCAAGGCAAAAAGTATTTTAACCAATCTTCTCAAGTATTCTAAAAGGTCCATACCTAATAGGCTTTAGCTTTTTACCTTCACCTTGCATCCTATCCTTGCTGATATACAACCCGACTTGGTCTCCAACTTGAAAAATATGCTTCATCCGATGCTTATCATTCCTAGCCTTGTACTTGGCCTGGCTCTTTTCCAGCTATTCCTATACTGCCTAGTGAATCTCCTAGATCTGTTCAATGAACCTAGTTTCCTTGTCCACATCACTGTGTCCATAAACCATGGTATCTTTACCAAGGACAAAATGTAAAGGAGACCTTGGTATGAAACCAAAGCAGGTCTCAAAAGGAGATCTCTATCTAGAAGAGTGTTTGGCTCTGTTGTAAGCATGCTTCACATAACACAAATGTTCATCCCAAAGATTAGGATGTTTACTACAATATCCTCTCAGTAACTAGATCACGGTCCTATTTACCACTTCTGTCTAGCCATCTGTTTGTGGATGAAAAGTTGTGCTTTTCTCTAACCTGGTGTCCATCTTTTCCCAAAGACTAGACCAAAACTCCCCTACAAATCGGGTGTCTCGATCGGATACAATGGAAGTGGCTAATCCAAAATGAACCCATAAATGTTCAAAGAACAATTTTGCAGTTTGTTTAGCTATGATCTATTTACTACAAGTTATCAAAATACACATTTTATTGAACCTATCCACAATGACATATAGATAATCATGACCTTTCCTAGATTTAGGCAGTCATCCAACAAAATCCATGGAAACACTTTCCCAAGGGTGAGAAGGAACTGGAAATGGAGTGTACAAGCCTAGTTTTCTATTGCTGGGCTTGCTTTTGGCACACATGGCACACCCTCTTACATATCTAGAAATTGTCTCGTTCATTTTCGACCAATAGCATAATCATATCAGAGAAGTATGTGCTTCCTTAATTATCTTTATCCTCTCGGTTTGTGAAATGCAGAGTTTCCCACAATGGTATAAGAGATGGTCCTTTATATGATAGTCAAATTATTCTACTCTTTTGCCTTGACTCAAAATCCATATCCTGAGCATATTGTTCTATGTAGCTTTCATGTAGCACGAAATTATGCTTAAGTATGGTAGATGCATTTATAATGGGTCTAGATAATGTGTCTGCAACCTTGTTATGTATTCCCTTTTTATATTTGATAACTAAGTGAAACTATTGTAGAAAACCCATCCATCTGTAGTATCTTAATTGTTGAAAATTAGTTTGGGAATGTAGATATTGAAGTGGCTGATGATCAGTATCTATTACTATTTCTTTGCCCATTAAGTAATGTTTCCAATTTTTCACACTCTGAACTAATGCATACAATTCTTTATCATATGTAGGATAGTTAACTACTGCATGATTAAAAGTCTCAGAATGAAAACATATGGGTTTTTCGTGCTGTATCAACACTACTCCCATGCCATAGTCACTGGCATTAGTTTGGATCTCAAATGGTCTTTGCAGATCTGACAGTGCTAGTACAGGTGCTATATTTATTTTATCTTTCAAGGTTTCGAAGGCTTTTCGATGTTTACCTCCCCACTGAAACACCTTATTCAATCCTGTTAAAGCATGTAAGGGAGCTGCAATCGAGGAGAAGTTAGATATGAACTTCCTCCAATATTGTGTTGCTCCTAGGAAGCTTCTCACTTTTGTAGAAAATTTGGGTTTAGGCCAGTTCACAATGACTACCACTTTAGAGGGATCTATTTTCAATTCACCTCCCCCTACCATATGACCCAAGTAGTTTAGAGATGTTTTGCCAAATTCACATTTTGAGAGTTTAACATAAATTTTTTTCTCTTTTTAAAACATCTAATGTCTTCTTGACATGCTTTAAATGTTCTTCCCACATTTTACTAAAAATCAAAATGTCATCAAGATACATAATAACAAAATCATCAAGAAAAGGTCTGAGTACATCATTCATTAATCTCATGAAAGTAGCAAGGGAATTAGTTAAGCCAAAAGGCATAACCAGCCATTCCTACAATCCCTGCTTTGTTTTGAAAGCAGTCTTCCATGCATCTTGCTCTGCAACTCTGACCTGATGGTATCCACTATACAAATCCAACTTGGTGAAGTAAACATCTTCCTTTAATTGATCTAAAAGATCATCTATGCAAGGAAGGGGATAACGATTCTTGATGGTTATCTTATTCATTGCTTGGTAATCAATGCACATTCTCCACGATCCATCTTTCTTTCTCACCAAAACGATTGGTGACTCACATGGTGATGTGCTAGGCCTGATGAAGCCCTTCTTGAGCAACTCCTGCACCTGCTTCTTGATTTCAACATTCTCTAAAGCAGACAACCTGCACATCCCAATGTTAGGCAATGGAACATCTTGCTGCAAAATAATATCATGTAATATTCCCTTTATGGGTGGCAGACCTTTAGGTTCTTGAAACAAGACATCATATTCTGAAACAACCTTTTCTATATCAGCTTATTGTTCAGCATTACAACCCTCAAATACATTGGTTTTATCAGGTTTCTTTTCCTTTACAACCATCAGTAAGAATTGTTTCCATGAGTTAATCATTCCTTTCATCTGTCCTGAATTTATGAGAGTATAATTATTCTTGAGCTTATGAGCTCTTACAAAGTATTCGATTCCATCTTTAACCAGTAGGTACTTGTTCTCAGTTCTATAGAAAATAGCCTTTCTATGATACAAGTAGGGACTTCCTAAAACAATTCCACATATATCCAAAGGAATTATGTCTAACTCAACCTCATCTACAAATGCTATCCCAAAAGGAAACTTGAGTTTGCACTGTCTAGTCACTTGTAGTTGTGCTTTATCATTCAACCATCCTAATGGGTATGGTTTCTTGTGAGGTGTAGTTGCTAATCCCAATTTCTTTACAATTTCTTCAGAAATCAAATTTACTTGAGAGCCACTATAAAACAAACTATCAATCTTTTGATTTTTGGAAATAACTCGAACATGGAAAAGCTCATGTCTTTTTCTCTCATTTTCTTCATCAATAATAGATTGAGCATAATTACTAGTAGATGCTTTAGAATTCTTACCTTTTATACCTATGGCTGCTATAGTTGTTTCATCTCCCAAGTCTGACCCCAAATCTCTCTAAATAGCTACAACTGTCTTCTTCTTCTTGCCCTTAGACTTCTTAGGTCTCATCTCTAGATGTAAAATCCAATAATGCTGATCATCATGCCCCCCCTTTTATAGTGAGTGCATGAAGCTTTGGCTTTTTGTACAATGTTAGCCTTCCTTGCCTTCCTCTTCTATTTTATTTTCTCCTTGCTCTTGCTTACAGTGGGTTGGGATGGTCCCTCAACTTCTGGATTGCCATTCTTTCCTCTAGCCTCTAGATGAGTAGCTTGTATAGATACCTCATCTATACTAGTGGGATTAAACATGAGAATGGTATGCCTCATGTAGCTATGTAGACCACAAATGTACTTCAAAAGAGTCTCTGGTGAGTCTAATGAGATACCCAACATCAATGCTCTCTTTTTGAACTCTTGAGTATACCCTTGCACACTTCGCCCTTTCAATTGCCGAAGAGTTTGCCAACTCATCATGGCTTGCTGCATGTAGGCCAATGGATAGAACTGCTTTTTGATTGCAGCAACAAATTCACTCCAGACAGAGATGGTATTGTCATGTCTTTTCATATCATCTTGAGTTCTACCTTCCAACCAAACCAAGACAGTGCCTCCTAGGCGTAGGCTTGCCAGTTGAATCTTACTCTTGTCTGAGTTTATGTTTTGTACCCTGCAATACACATCAATTTGTCTAATCCAATTGTCCAATTTTTCAGCATTTAGCTCTCCACCATATATAGGCAAATCAAATTTAACATCTAGCTTAATCAAAGATTCTTTCTTATTATGTACAAGGCTATTAGGAGGTGTGAGAAAGTTTTCCTCTTTCCCCTTACCTTTGGAGTTGTCATGGAAGTTATACTCATCTTCTTCTTTCTCTTGCTTAGAGCTTGATGCATCTTCCACCTTTTGCTTTCTAAAGTCTCTGTAAATTTCTTCAACCATAAACTTTATAGCCAGGAAACTCTCTATGAATTAAGGGTCTGGCCCCATAGAACCTTCTTTTGACATGGTCTTTCGAGAATAGACTCTCCCAAATTCAGGATTAGTTTCCACCAACTCTCCTTCTCCTAATTTGAGCTTTGATATTGTGAGCATTCATAGCTATACAAACACAAGCTTGTCTAACCTTACAGCCTTGAGCTCTGATACTACTTGATCTGATATTCACCCTATGAGTGACATAAGTTAAAGATTTATTAAACTAAGGTATTACAGACTCAAGTGCTGGTGTGTTTTCTGTGTTATTGACACAACAGATCGATCAGATTTCTAATACACAGATAAATAAAATGGAAAGACATCAGAGAAATATGGTAAGCAATCATAAAGACACAAGCAATTTTAATAAGTAGTTCACCCTATTCTCTAGGGCTACGTCTCTGGTCCAACTTTAGTGGTGGCCTTGTTTTATTGTGTCTCTAAGCAAAGAAAATACAATTTAGGGACTCAATGTGAGTTCTCCTGAAGAAGATTTTGATTGGCAGGGTGGTTCTTAGATTCCCCAAGCCACTTGGAGTGCATAGACTCTTCTTCTTCCTACTAGCTCTGTGACCTTTTGGTCTACAGTGGAAAGAGCCGAATGTGATGTTCAGTCTGGATAGATTCCTCTATGGGAAGGATCGATTCCTCAAGCTCTCTAGTGCTCGACGCTGCCTTTGGTCAGCTCGGCCCTCTATCCCTTCTACTTAGCTTTACTATTCTCTATGTTTATTCCTCCTCGCAGGGTTCACTGTTCACTATCTCTCTTGGTCGCTTGGATTCTTCTCAACTCTAACTCCAACTGATTCGATTGTCTCTATTCATGGCATTTAGCCATGTTAAAATTGGAAACCAGGGCAAAACTTCATGTTGGTCATCTTATTCATGGCTGATAATATTTTTATTAGATTCCTCTCGTCGAGAGGTGTAGGATTGATATAAAGATCATCCAATTCCGATAAGTATTCATGGAGATATGAATTTATTTTGATTATAGAATTATTATCAAGCCGACCTACAACTCATGTAGGCTCAGAAGCCCAACAGTCGCATCTATTCACCCACCAACGTTGTGTATAAATATAAGAGGACTTTTCCTCATTTAGACTAACTCATCTCATCACATCTCTCTCTCTCTACTGCACAAATATGAGTCTCTTCTCTACTGCGCTGAAATGGGTCTCTCTCTCTCACACATGTGAAGCGGGAAGCTGTTGAATTTGAAGCTGCAACTGCAGAAGTAAAGATTGACTTGCGTGGCCTAGAAGATCTCCTCTTTGGAACTATGCTGTAGGTTAATCTGAACCTCGTTTGAAAGCCACAACTTTTGGTGGTGGAATGAAGTCAATCCGACGAACGGTTTGCAAGATATCGACTGCCCTAGTTTGAAGCCAGAAACTACTGAAACTGAAGCTACAACTGTAGAAGTAAAGATTGACTTTCGTGGCCTAGAAGATCTCCTCATATGAACTGCATTGTAGGTTCATCTGAACCTCCTCTGGAAGCTGAAACTTTTGGTGGTGGAATGAAGTCAATCCGACGGTCGGTTTGTGAGATATCGTCTGCCCTAGTTTGATAATGAAGCCGCTAATACTAATGCTGCTAATCTAGGGTTTGCTACTGCTGATATGAATCAGATTTATTGTACTATTTCTCTCTACTGAATTATTGAAGATAAAAGAAGATTTGATCAAAGGGTTTCCCCACACATTGTGGGGTTTGTCCCTTGCTAGCCGCCACATCTTGTGTCTCTTGTCTTGGCTTGTTTTCTGTCGATTGTTTAATGTTCTATCTGCACTTTACTTTATGTACATGTGATTGCTAACCGGTGGAATATAATAAGAAAAAGAAGTAAACTGTTATAAGCATAGAACATACCATAACTTAACATGGTATTAGAGCTGAGGTGAACACAAAGCCCAAGCAAGAGTAAGAGCAGTCATTGAAGAGAAGATTGGCAAGGCTATCCTAAAAGAACTATGGGGTCCTCAACACTCTTTCCCGCCGAAGACAAGCTTCGTGAGAAAGCTGACGATCACGGATAGAAGACGTCTATCGATCTAACCCTTGCAGATCAAGGAGTGTTGGACCATGTAAGAGGCAATATTGTTGAGCCTTCATCAAATGCATCTGCTATTGCCTGGAACAAATGGAAAAATGGAAAAGTAAAAACAAAGAAGATCATCCGGGACTCTATCGACAAGCGCTTGGTGGCCTACATCTCTGATCTAGACACCTCCAAGGAAATCTACGACAGACTGGTGAGTTTATTTAAAGTTAATGATGCAAATCAAGTTTTGTTTCTTAGAAATAAGTTGAGGGAAATCAAGAAGGGTAAAGATGAAAGTATGCAAGCATACTTCTTAGGAATCATCGAGATCAAGAATGATCTCCTATCTATTGGGGAAACCATTACTGACAGAGAAATGGCACTCACAACTCTCGGAGGATTACCATCTAAATCGTATGTGTTCAGGACTACTCTTCTAAACAATAATGTAATTCCTAGTTTCGAGGAATTAATGGCTAGATGCATTCAAGAACAAACAAGGGTAGAAGTGCAAGAAATGCCCATGCCTAAAGGTCCTCCTGTTGCCTTTTCTTCTCATGCTAAGAAAAGAAATAATTCTGGGTCTAAATAAAAAAGAAAGGTTGGATTTAAGGGTGGAAGAAAAGGATGTTGTTTCATTTGCAATAAAGCAGGTCACTACGCAAGGGAATTCCCTGAGAGAAAGGACTCTAACCGTGATGATGATCAAAATCCCTCTCATGGTAATCGAAGGAATGGAAAATTCAACAACAAAGGGAAAAGGAATGCGGGAAATCAAGGAAGAGGGCAACCATTCAAGAAGGCTAGGAATTCCAGGTAGGATGGATATTATCTACCAGCTACTCTATCTACCTCCGCTCCTTCGGACTCAATGGGAATTTGGCTCATTGATAGTGGTGCCTCAAGACACTTCACTGGTTACAATGAAGTACTCTATAATCTGGTAGAGAAAGAAACTAACCTAGAAATTGTCCTTGGAGATGACATGAAATACCCAGTGAAAGGTGTAGGCAATGTTTCTCTTAAATTGAATCAAGGTAATACGATTCACTTACAAGATGTATTATATGTACCTGATCTCAAAAAGAACCTGGTGTCCATCTCGACAATGGAAGACAAAGGCTACAAGGTAACCTTAAGCAATGGCAAGGTATGTATATGGAAATTCCTTTACTCTTGGGTTTAGTGTTGATTCATCATATCAGGTCGATGGAAGTCCGCTAGGTGTCATGTCTTGTGACACAACTCTTCAGTCCGAACTTTGGCATCAGAGGTTTTCCCACCTTCATTACAAAGCTCTACTTGGTGTAAAACAAATGGTGACAGGGATGCCCGAATTTCAAGTAGAGAAAGAAGGTGTATGTCCGTGATGTGTTGAAGGAAAGCTCAAAAGGGGACCATTCCCCTCAAGCCAAAGCAAGACCTCCGATGTATTACAGTTGGTTCACTCAGGCATATCTGAGGCTGGCATTAAGAGGGAGACTACTACACCACATACTCTTGAGCAGAATGGTGTGGCAGGAAGGAAGAACCACACAATGATGGAAGTTGTCCGGGCCATGCTACATGATCAAAGACTTCCAAAGTTTCTATGGGCTAAAACTACAATCACCGTCGTATATGTACAAAATTGATGCCCTCATCAAGCATTGGGTTCCTAGACTCCTGAAGAAAAATTCGCCGGTAAGAAACCTGATGTTCCTCATTTTAAAACTTTTGGAAGCCCTGTATACTTTCATGTGCCGAAATAGAAAAGAAATAAATTAGGAGCATCTAGAAAGAAGGGAATTTTCATGGGCTATGGAGAAAATACTAAAGGCTATAGAATCTATGTAGCCGGTCCAAGGGAAGTCATAATTAGTCATGATGTCACCTTTGACGAAGATATGGCTCTCAGCAAGGTGATCAATCTTCCGACTTTGAGGAGCTCTCAAGAAGCCGACACCAGGGAACCGAAAGAAAAGGATGATGAATCAATGCTTGATGTAGAGGAACCCATGGATCCGATTGATCCTCCTCCATATGAGCCTTCCTCTTCTAGGAAGAGGCCTTCATGGCTTAAGGGGTTACTTGATGATGCTGAAGGACATGCTGCACCCCGAGGAACCTTTCGTGAAAGTAAGAAACCTAATAGCTATCAAGGATACCTGACCATCATGAGCACGATCATACAAAATGAGCCTTCGTCATTCTCAGATGTCGTCAAGCATCAAGTATGGAAGGATCCTATGACCAAAGAATATGAGTCCATAATAAAGAATGATGTTTGGGAAGTAGTTCCCAGACCCTAGGACAAGGCTGTTGTTACTTCCAAATGGCTTTACAAGATAAAGCATGCAGCAGATGAAAGCACGGAAAAGTATAAGGCTCGTTTTGTTGCTCGAGGTTTCTCCCAAAAGGGAGGTATAGACTATGATGAGATATTTGCACCTGTTGCTAGATATACGACCATCCGCTCGATCATAGCCCTTTCCACTTCACAAGGATGGAACCTACATCAGATGGATGTCAAGACTGCATTCTTGCATGGCTCGATCAAAGAAGCGGTCTATGTGGAGCAACCCGAAGGATTTGAGATTTATGATCGAAAATCTCATGTATGTAGGTTGAAGAAAGCTCTATATGGGCTGAATCAAGCACCCCGAGCATGGTATGAGAGGATCGATAGCTACTTGATGAAGCTGGGATTCACTAGGAGTGAAGATGATCCTAACCTTTACTTTAAGGTTGAAGATGACAAGCCTCTCATACTGGTATTGTATGTGGATGACCTCTTTCTAACAGGTGCAAACCCTCCCATTCACAAATTTTAGAGGGAGATGGCTTTTGAATTTGAAATGAAGGACCAAGGAATTGAAGTGTGGCAGAAGCCAAGGGAAATTTTCTTATCTCAAGGAAAATATGTGGTAAATATATTGGAAAGATTCGGTATGATGGACTGCAAGCCTGTGACTACCTCGAGGATCTTAACTTTTAGAATTTATATGGTAGTGATGTCGGACCAGACTTGGGAAATGCCTCTGAGTTTCAAAAACTCATTCGCATTGATGTTGTTGGTGAACCTCCGTCTGAACATATGTTTTGCAGTTAGCATTGTGAGCTCATATTTGGTTGAGCCTCACTGGATTGATGCCAAGAATCTTCTGAGATGTCTTCATGACACAATCTCTCATGGATTAAGATACACTGTTGGAGATGTGAGACTACTTGGATATACTGATGTTGATTTGGCAGGCAGTGTGGTGGACCGTAGGAGCACTTCCGGGTACTGTTTCACCTTGGGATCTTCTTTGATATCCTGGATGAGCAGGAAACAGAAGTCGGTAGCTTTGAGCACCGTTGAAGCAGGATATATTGTTGCTAGCATAACCTCGTGTAAGGCAGTCTGGTTACGAAAGCTCTTCAGTGAGTTGTTTGGATTTACATTGGATACCACTATGATTCTCTGTAACAACCAGAGGTGGGATTCAATTATTGAGGAATCCCGTATTCGTCAATTGCTCCAGCAGATATACATCATCTGGGATATGGTAAGTTGATGAGAAAGGAAGCTCCATCACATCAAGATGATGTACAGGTTGATACACCTTGTCAAAGCCCCGAGGAAAGATCTAATCTGTGATTTTCCCAAACGACTTGGAGTCGGCAAGAAGCCTTTGTACAAGGGTCCTGCATGTTGCATACATTGGGCTCTGGGAGCTATAAGGGCTTGCGGTTCCTACTGGAGCAACATATGACCACAGGGTGACTCACCCTCCCCTAGTGGTGCACACTGGAACAAGATGACTCGCTCTCTTGTGGGACAAGATGATTTGCTCTCTTGTGGAACAGGATGATTCGCTCTCCTGTGTAGCAGGATGATTAGTTCTCCTATGAGGCCTGGATTGATCTGTTCTCCATGGCATCCTGGATTGATGTGTTCTCCATGGCGATTGTAGCAGGATTGATGTGTTCTCCTGTGAGGCCTGGATTGATGTGTTCTCCATGGAAATTGTAGCAGGATTGATGTTCTCTCCTGTGAGGCCTGGATTGATGTTTTCTCCATGGTAATTGTAGCAGGATTGATGTGTTCTCCTGTGAGGACAGGATTGATTAGTTCTCTTGTCGAGGCATCCTACCCATGCAGTCTGGGACTCATGGGAAGTACGTCTCATCTGATCAATGAGCAAGGAAATGAAGTTAGGGACCATAGTAGTACCGATGGACGCATTGTTGTAACTACCGTACTCCTTACGCTAGGATGACCTCCATTTATCTGGGATCAATGATACTGGTCTGGGACCAGTGGTATGAGTTGTACCATACTATGACGCTGACTTCAGGTCGGTTGAGACTGGTTTCGAATCAGTGGTACATACTCTGAGACTGACTTTGAGTCAGTGGAGGATGATATTGGTCTGGGACCATTGGAGTTGTACTCACTATGACGCTGACTTTGGGTTGGTTGAGACTGGTTTGGGACCAGTGGTACATACTCTGAGACTGACTTTGAGTCAGTATGATACATCCTCGATCATTTCTTCTTCTTCATAATTCGGACAAAAGCAGAGCAGAACAGAACAATGCAAGAGCAGAGTAGAACAGAGCAAAACAGTACAGATCAATGCAGGCAGAACAAGACAAAGCAGAACAGGTAGAATAGAGTAGAGAAGGGCAAGGGTCAGGCTGTACAGGGAAGTGCATTTGATGGATGAATAGTAACGACCAATAGACAGATTGCAGATGAAGTTCTCCATGGTTGAGAGGGAGTGTTAAAATTGGAAACCAGGGAAAAACTTCATGTGGGTCATCTTATCCATGGCTGATAATATTTTTATTAGATTCCTCTCATCGAGAGGTGTAGGATTGATATAAAGATCATCCAATTCCGATAAGTATTCATGGAGATATGAATTTATTTTGATTATGGAATTATTATCAAGCCAACCTACAACTCATGTAGGCTCAGAAGCCCAACAGTCGCATCTATTCACCCACCAACGTTGTGTATAAATATAAGAGAACTTTTCCTCATTTAGACTCACTCATCTCATCACATCTCTCTCTCTACTGCGCAGATATGAGTCTCTTCTCTACTGCGCTGAAATGGGTCTCTCTCTCTCACACATGTGAAGTCGGAAGCTATTGAATTTGAAGCTGCAACTGCAGAAGTAAAGATTGACTTGCGTGGCCTAGAAAATCTCCTCTTTGGAACTGCATTGTAGGTTCATCTGAACCTCCTTTGAAATCCACAACTTTTGGTGGTGGAATGAAGTCAATCCGACGAACGGTTTGCAAGATATCGACTACCCTAGTTTGAAGTCGGAAACTGTTGAAACTAAAGCTGCAACTGCAGAAGTAAAGATTGACTTGTGTGGCCTAGAAGATCTCCTCATCTAAACTGTGCTGTAGGTTCATCTGAACCTCCTCTAGAAGCCGAAACTTTTGGTGGTGGAATGAAGTCAATCCGACGGTTGGTTTGTGAGATATCGTCTGCCCTAGTTTGATAATGAAGCCGCTAATACTGATACTGTTGATCTAGGGTTTGCTACTGCTGATATGAATCAGATTTATTATACTATTTCTCTCTACTGAATTATTGAATATAAAAGAAGATTTGATCAAAGGGTTTCCCCACACATTGTGGGGTTTGTCCCTGTCTAGCCGCCACATCTTGTGTCTCTTGTCTTGGCTTGTTTTCTGTCGATCGTTCAATGTTCTATCTGCACTTTACTTAATGTACATGTGATTGCTAATCGGTGGAATATAATAAGAAAAAGAAGTAAATTGTTATAGGCATAGAAAATACCATAACCTAACAAGCCATCTGATCCCTATGCCTATCTGGTTCCACTTTTTCCTGTTGATTTACCTTCTGTAGCTACGCTTGGAGTTCCCTATGTTCGGCATCATCATGAATGCTCAGGGAGTGTCCACTTGTCCTCCTCTAAATGGTGCCAGCATGCTTCATCGGTTCGTTTCTTCAGTTACACCGTGGATGTGTTCTTACTCCACCATGGTGGTCAAACGGATTCCAAACCCCTTTAGAACGCGACTTAATTCCCTGTCGATTTTGCTTCTTTCCATCGGGTGCAATCTCAATAGTCCAATCTGGTCTTCCAGATCTGACGCCATACGCACGTTTCGTGCAGTTGACTTGCTCGACCGATAGCGCGTGATCAACGGTGGTTTTCTCTCACCTCCACCTGCCACATGTCAATCGGTGTATGGAATCGCTTCACTCTCGTCCAAAACCTCTTACCATTCAAGGGTGCCCCAATCAATACCGTCAGTTTTCTAGTGTACGGGTCCTTCCTTCGTACATTAGCATTTTTTTTCTCATTCTGCTTGCGCTTTCCTGGATCCCGATGTGACCGAGTGCTTGAGCTTGCCCTCCAGGGCCCTGTTCGCCTAGCGATGCACGATTAACGCTAATCGCGCATAAAAAATGTCTTCCGTTTCCCATTCTGGGGCTCCCAGGGGCTATTTGGGCCTCCTGTACGGTCTCCATGGGCCTCGGTCAATGCGCTTTGACCGAGGTCCTCATCGTTCCATGTCAGTTGGCATGGCCACTGGTTCAGGGTGTTTTTGATGTTGTTTTGGACTTCTTTAGAGACTTGTTCGACCTAATTCAATCATGGTTCTTTGACAGTAGTTTATGGATCCCATTCGGATCAATGGATAATGATTTTCATGTCATAACTTTGGTCATAAGGTTTTTGAATGTGTTGCTTACAAAACTATCATGAATAGAGAAGCAAGAAAACAAATGTGTGACAAGAATTAAGAAGAGATATTATAATAAGTTTTCTCCTTTTGAAGATGAAATTGAATGTTCATTTTGAAATAAATTTGCTCTTGAAGAATTTGAATCCAGGAGAAAATTTCAGCCAACATTTCAAAAGGAGAAAACATCATTAAATTCCAAGGTATGGAAAAAGAAGGAATTTCAGTCAGAAAGATGTGGCATAGCTCTATTTTCAGAAGGAAAAGAAAATCTGTGGTACATTGAAAGTGGGTGCTCTAAACACATGACAGGTGATAAAGGTAAATTCCTTTCATACAATTCTTTAGAAAAGGAAAATAATGTCTCGTTTGGAAATGACACATCAGTTGTCAATAAGGGTAAAGGTTCCATTTATTTAAAAGGAAAGGACAAAGCTGGAAATGTTATGGATGTTGATGGATTAAGGAATAACTTATTCAGTGCTAGTCAAATGTGTGATCAAGGAAACGAAGTTCTGTTTCTATCAAAAGAATGTGGGTTTCATGAGCTTGACATGGGAAAGACCATAATCAAAGGTACAAGAACTCCAAGAAATCTATATATACTAGAAGGATTTCAAGAATAATGTTATCTATGAAAAATAGACAAGAATTGGTTATGGCACAGAAGATTGGGGAATCTAATATTTTATCAAATAATAAATTCATGCAGGCTCAAGGTTGTTCGTGATATTTTAGATATCCTTGTCCCAGAAAATACCATCTGTACACCATTTAAATTTGGTAAGAAAACTAGAGTTAAATTCAATGCCAAATAAGGATCAGCAAGTAAGCCTCTTGAACTCATTCATAATGATTTGTGCGGAAAAACAAGGAAAAAGTCACCTCGCAGAGAAGAATACTATATTTTATTCATTGATGATTTTTCTAGAATGTGTTGGATTGGTTTACTAAAACATAAAGATGAATCATTTGAAAAATTTAAGGTCTTCAAAGCTTTAGTTGAAAATGAATTAGATCTAAAAATCAAATGTATCAGATCTGATTGGGGAGGATAATTCATATCAAATGAATTCTTTGAATTTTGTGAGCCACATGGAGTAAAGAGACAATTCTTTGTTTCCAGAACTCCTCAAAAAAATGGCATGGTAGAAAGAATGAATAAAACAATTGAACAAATGGCTTGAGCTATGCTTGATGAGTCTAGAACTTCTAACACCTTCTGGGACGAAGCTGCAGATACTGCAACAAATATTCTGTTGGGTCCCTATAATACTAGTGATTACCCCATTACTATTGTAGTTATACCCCTTATTTATATTGTTGTGCCCCTATTACCCACATATTGTTATTTTTGTGCCCCATAGAATCCCTCTATTATTATTTTTGTGGCTTTATATTATTATTGTTAGGTCGGCTGGATTATATTGTGACTCCTTAGACTCCTATATATAGAAAGGAGGTTTTGTCATTTGTATCATCCAAGAATTGTTCATTTATGTAATGTAAAGGAGGTTGCCCCCTCGAAGAGGCTGAATTCTAAGGTGTTGATCTTTCTTTCCTATCTTTTCTTGAGCTGGTTTCATAACATTTGGTATCAGACCTTTGGATTCTAGGGTTTCGCTGCTCCAAACAGGTCATAGTGGAATTTTCGCTATAACTTTTTTTCTGTAATGTTTCAGAAGTCGCAAAAACAACCCATTTGAGAAGAAATCGCGCTGAACCTTGGGTCCCAATTTTAGAGTTTTTCATGTGATAGTTTCGGAGATATGATCTGAGGAAGTTGGTCTTTTTGTAGACTCCTGAATTACACTCACAACAGGTGACCTGGGGAAAATCGTAATAACTTTCTTTCTGAGCATCGGATTGAAATTTCATAAGAAATTACAGAAAGAGGATGGACTGTAGTTTTCTTTTATATATTTTGCAGAGTCAAAGGTTGAAACAGTGACACGCGGCACGTCGTACAAGTTCGCTCTACTGAACTAGTCTATAATCAAGTCACTGTGGGAGATTTCGCATAACTCTTCCTTGGAGAATCCAATTTGGGTCAGACTTGTGGAATTGGAAAGAGAATAGAGAGGGCTACTACAGGTCACAAATTTAGAACTAGATAATCAGAAAGTACAGAGATACATCGGAGGCAATATCGAGCTCCTACAAAGTGAAAAAAGGTGTGTAGATTTTCTTTAATTTTTGCTTAAACTTGGTTTGAAAATTTATTTTGAAGGAATTCAAAGGGCATATTAGAGAATTATTATCGGTAACTGATGCCCCGAGGAAAGAAAATGCAAACACCTAGTAAGGAGCCTGAAAGCTCTAGCATGACTCATGAAGAAGAAGAAGAAATGCTATATGATATATCAAAATTACAAGAACAAGTGCAACGAGTGTCACTTGCACAAAAAGCAACAGAATCTAAAAATGGATGGTTTAAGGAAAGATGTAGAAGCTAAGATGGATGGTTTAAAGAAAGGTGTAGAAGCTAAGATGGATGTCATGGAAGCTAAGGTGAATGGCATGGACGCTAAAATTGATGGCATGGATGATAAGATGGATAAGTTGCTACAAGAAATGGTCACTAAGGGTGAAAGAGTACTAAAGGAAACTCATGATGAGAACAAAAGAAATATTAATCATGATTCCATAGACTCTAATGTTGGATCGAAGACTCACCATGTTCCAAAAATCGATATGAGGAAGTTTGATGGCAAGGATCCCGCCACATGGATATTAGAGATGGAGCAATTCTTCGATCTCAATAATGTGAAAAACACACAAAAGGTACGTATGGCCACTTTATATTTGGAACCAAATTAGTTTGTATGGTATCTGTTATCTCAAAATCATGCCCTGGAAGGCTGCAGACCAGGAAGACTTCAAGTAACTATTTCAAACCTACTTTAGGCTGAGGCTTAGCCTCCTCAACCTGAGAGGGCTCTCTCTAGATGGGTTAATGATTTTGATTAAGATAAGATGCCTAACTCTTTGTGAAATAACTGCGACAAATATGAATGTTGGAAAAACATTAAACAAGTTTCCATTGGGCCTATGGAGTCAACAACAACTTAATAAACAATGATCTTGACATTACATAGAAGTCAGGGCATTCAACATTTGAATATTCAGAACACAACTCATATGGAACCACAGTTTATAAATGCATACAGGAAATCAGAGCACAATCAGTGAATTCTGAGTGATTATACATTTATACAACTGTAAAAATTTAAGGAAAAGACAAGATCACACATTCTGAACATAGAAATCCTTCATGAATCCTGAGAAGTAAAGCCAAATTATATTACTGAAACTCTGTCTTTACATAATCCAAATACAATGCCCTGTCATAAAGTTTTCCAACCCCAATTTCATTGTTGTTTCAGATATATATAGAGTTCTTATTCTAACTGATCGAGATTCCTCCTCAAGCATGAGGTGAATTCGAAAACTACCTCTAATGACACCTATCAACTATTTAACTAACTAATAAATACAATAAAGTGCTAATTGGAGCTTTTTTAGAGTTCTAAATCTACTATGACTCTAACTCCATATTATATGCATGATGGCTTCTCCTCGTTCTTTGACACCTGGTCCTCTTTCAGTTTAGCTGAGATGGCTGAGATAGGTATTTAATGCCCCATGTTGACCTTGTATGTTGAAACTTTTTATCTGCTATGAAATATTGGAAGGTTACCCTTGCTTCTCGGCTTAGTTTTTTCCAAAATCTTCGAATACACAGAAGCAAGTTATTTAGCCTTTAATTACCTAAGATGTGAAAGACTGCCACCTCCTTGATGCGTTGTAAGCTTTTTTGATGAACATGTGTATAGGCAAAAATTTCTTGCAGGCAAATCGTTTGATGTATTTTGAACTGTGATAAAGGGGCTTTATGACAAAAATTCAAAATTGGATTTGAATATTCAACCCTTTCAAACATCCATCTGTCTTGACCTGATTGACTGTTGTTCGGTCCAGCTGATGTCTTGCACACCCTTTAGACGTTTCCCTTTCAAAATTCCCGCTTATAATTCAAACTACTTGATTTGCGTTAAAAACAACATCTTCAGCAGTTTCGTAGCGCGCTACGAAACTGCTGAGTTATTCGAAATAGTTTGCCTTTGACCCGAGATCTTTATCAACTGAGTATTTGATTGCCAAAAAACTCCCTCCGACTTTCCACATGTTGAACAGGGATTATATTTATTCAGAAGAATAAGATTAAGCAAATTTGTCAAAAAATTGAAACAAAACCTTTTTTGAAAAGAAAACTCATTTAGCAGGTCGCTGGCTCAGTTGTGTCTTCAAATCTTCAATATGTTTCCTCATAGCTCTATTCCCAGCTCTCAGTTGCATATTAATCCTTCTGATATACTTAGCTTCTTTGATTGCTGGTACTGTCCAAGTGTGAAATTGTGCATGGCCATCAACCACTGAATTCAGCTGAGCTTCTACAGTAGCATTCCCTTTCCATAGGGTTTTATAATATTTTGCATGTATGGTTGCATGCTTCCTAGTGGCTTTCCTCAATTTAGCAATTTCATACTTAGCTGATTCCAATTGTCTCTGTATGACTACTATATTATCTTCTTGAGATGCAATGGTTATTTTGCCCGTGTCTTTTTGTGTTCCTTCCTCTGTTTCCTCTGTTCTCAGCAACGCTTCTTGTACATGCTGGAATCTCCTTGTAATAGGTCTTCTAGGTTTAAAAATGAATCCTTCAGCTGGCTCATCAAATTTAAGCCTTTTTGAAGACTTGGATTTCTTGGTACCTTCTTGCTCTGACTGCATCAATTCAATTTGGACTGGTAGAGACTGCTCGAATTCAATGGCCTGTAACAAATCATTCAAATTTGCCTTGGACACTGGGCTCTCTTCAACTGCTACAGCTTTACCTTTTTCCTTATTTATCTGGCTTCTTGTTCTTACCCTTGAGACTGCTTCAGATGTGCTTGTTTCAGGTATAGTCTTCTTACCCTGAGCTTTTTCCTTGGTTGACTGCTGAGGTTGATCTTGGATGATGAGAGGCTTCACTGGTTTTCTTAGCTGTGACTTTGCAACCCTTTTAGCTCTTGCCTCTTTTTGGAGCTCAGTTATTGTAAAATCTCTGGCCGGTTGTGGAGTGAGGCCAGTCTTGCTTTGGAATCCAGCCATAAAAATAAAAGAATTCCAGTCTCTGTCTTTCTTTTGGAGGCCATCTAAAACTAGCAACTTGATCAAACCATGATGAAACAAAGAGGTTTCAGAATCCTCTTTTCTCAGCTGTACTTTATCACACATCTTACTCAAACTATGGAACAAATAAAAAGGTAGATCTATGGAGACTTTCCCAGTGAAATGCAAAAGCAGTTTGAAATGGTATGAATAAACATTGTTATACCTTCCCTCACAAGTCAAATATTTTTGTATGCAGGTGAGTAAGAGAGCATAATGTTCTTTGACATAATTCCTGGGCACTCCCCTACTCAAATCTTCATTTACATATGCATCCTTTAAAAATTCCTTACAAGGATTCATGTCAAATTTGAAATTTTTAAACCATTCCTCTTGTCCTCTTGGAATCTCTGTCACAGCAGATATTGCCTCTGGAGAAACCTGCACTTCTAACATAGCTACCTTTGAATTCAAACTAGTGAAGTTTAGTGCAAATTCTTTAGTTACCTGCGCATGCCCTCCTTGTAACTTTTTGCAAAAGTTCCAGCACCCGGCATTTTTAAACGCTTTCTTCACCCCTTCATCTCTCAGCGTTATATCCAGGCCCTCGGGTTCAGTCCTTAGAGGTTTACCGGATCTGTGCTCTTTTTTCTCCATGGATTCTTCCAAATCTTCGCACACAAAGACTACCAGCTCCGGTTGGAATTGTGATTCAGCTTCTTTTTGAATTCAGCCTCGCTTGATTATCAGCCTCGCTTGAATTTTGAATCTTTCCCCTTAAAACCTAACGGACTTGATATTTCGGGAAAGGTTCGTTGCGGAAGTACAAATCCATGATTTCGCAGCGCTAATAGTTTAAATTTTAATGATGCGCTGCGAAACTGCCTAATCATGATGTGCTGCGAAACTGCTTAATCATGATTGCGCTACGAAACTGCTGAATCATGATTGTGCTGCGAAACTTTGTCATCGAGCTAGGATAGAAAATTATATGCATCAAATTTTTAGTTCTAAGTGATAACAGTGGCTCCACTTGGGATAGTGTGCTCCTGTAGTACACTAAGAACTTGTAGGTCCAGTGCTTTGTCCAATTTATGAAAACATAAACAGAGTTGACAAGCATCCCTTTCTAGCTTTGTGAGCCTTCACCTCGGGCTTGAGCTTCCTGTTCAGCTTGTCATTTATTTGCAACAAATAAATACTAATAAAACGGTTATATACAATGTTTGTGAGATACTTGGCAGAAATTCAATCAATTGTAATGCTTTAGGAACCTACCATTAACAGGTCCTCCAGCATATGGTGTTCCATCAATCTCTTGTAGAATGTAGGTGTTATTGCCATGGAAAGTAGAAATTTGATATGGCCCTTTCCACAAATTCTCAAATTTACCATGTTTACATTTCTCTTCAATTCTGGCTTCCCATTTCAAGACTTTATCATGAATCTGGAATGTAACTTCTTTGATCTTTTTGTCAAATGCTCTCTTGATCCTGTTCTGGTTTTGTTGATGACTGTCAAATACCTCATTTCTCTTCTCTTGTAAAGCTATTAGCTGATTGATCCTTCGTTGTATAGCATTTCATTCCTCTTCTAGTCCTTGAATCAGCTTCATTACTGGTACTCCGAGGGATGTTGGAAATATAGCCTCTGCCCCATATACTAGCTCGTATGGTGATGTTCCAATGGACCTTTTTGTGCAAATTCGGTCAGCCCATAAAGCATATTTCAATTTCAAATGCCAAGCCTTTTTATTTTCTTGCAGCAACTTCTTAATGATTCTCACAAGGCTCTTGTTTGATGACTCAGCCAAACCATTTCTGTGTGGATAATAAGCAGTAGAATGTCCAAGGGAGATGTGATACTGATGACAAAAATTAATCATTCTTTTTTACTTGAAAGCTTGAGCATTGCCTGTAATGATCTTGATTGGGCAACCAAATCTTGATAATATATTGTTTTCTAAGAAAGAAATAATCATTGAATCATTTGTTTGCCTTGTGGGTATTGCCTCTATCCATTTTGTAAAGTAATCGGTGGCTGTGAGAATCCAGCGATGCTGTCTTGATGAAGGAGGATGTATTTCCCCTATAAAGTCTAATCCCCACTGCTGGAAAGGTGCTTCAACATAAATAGGAACCAAGGGCATTGGCATAAGCTTTCTCTTTCCTTCAAACACTTGACATTCATGGCATGTGGCTATCTTTTTATAGATATCTCTAAACATAGTTGGCCAAAAATAGCCAGCTCTCAAGATCTTGTTTGCAGTGGCTTTCCAATAGTGATGTCCTCCACAATCCCTTTTATGAAACTCATCAATTACCTTATCAGCTTCTTCTTCAATGAGGCAATTTAACAATATTCCTCCTGCATCCTTCCAAAACAAATTTTGGTCATACGCAAAATATCTGAGAGATTTCAATTTGGTAAACTGAGCTTTGGATTTTGAAAGATTATCAGGAGATCTATTATGTTGCAAAACAAAAGCTATATCCTTGTACCATTATGAGATCAAGAATTTTTCATTTATCTGGACCAATTCCTCTTCATTTTCAGAAATTTCTGAGATTTCTGTGCTTAAATTAATATCAATACAGTCCAGATTTGATTGAGTCAACAATTTGGCTAGGTCTTGACCCTTTACCAACTTGGTGGGTTTGATCTCAATGTCATACTCCAACAGTTTTGCTATCCACTTTCCCCTTTTTCCATCTGGATCAGCTTCTGTAAGAATATCCTTTATAACAGCATTTGGCACGTATGAAACAATGTGAGAGTGCAAAACATAGATTCTGAAATCTTTAATTGCTTTCACCAATTCATAGGCTTGTTTCTCTAAGATATTATATTTCAATTCAGCATTGGCTAATGTCTTGCTAAAGAAAGAAATGGGTTGTTCAGTACCTTGATTTCATTTTTGCAATAAAACTCCAGCAATTGTGTCTTCAGAAGCGAATGTGAAGATAAGGAACTCCTTGGTAAAATCCGGGCTAATGAGTACTGGTGCTTGAGTAAGTGCCTTTTTGATCTCTTCAAATGATTTCTTTGCTTCAGCTGTCCATTTAAAATCTGCTCCTTTCTTAAACATTTTTGTTATGTTCTTGACAACTTCAGCAAAATTAGGAATGAATCTTCTAACAAAGTTCACTTTCCCAAGAAAGGATTGAATCTCATTCTTACTCCTTGGTAGATCTAACCTTTGAATTGCACTAACTCTATTAGGATCAATCCTAATTCCTTCTTCAGAAATAATATGACCAAGCAGTTTGCCAGAAGTTAAAGCAAAAATACTTTTGGTTGGGTTTAGAGAAATACCAAACCTCCTACACTTCAGTAGGACCCTTTCAAGGTGCTTTAAGTGGTCTTCTTCTCTTTTTGAAAAAACTGTGATATCATCAAGATAAACCACCACTGATTTGTCCTTTTCTTCAGCAAAAGCAATATCCATTGCTCTCTGGAAAGTCGCTCCTGCGTTCATGAGGCCAAAGGGCATTTTTGCATACATGAATGTTCCCCATGGTGTAGTGAAAGTTGTTTTCTCCTGATCATCTGGGTGAACAAGAATCTGATTATACCCTGAGAAGCCATCAAGAATAGACATCCTTTGTGAACCAACAATGTTTTGTAGAATGAAATCCATTTTAGGGAGAGGGTAATTATCTTTCAATGAAGCTTTGTTTAAGTTCCTGAAGTCTATACAAATTCTGATCTCTCCATTCTTTTTTCTGACTGGTACCAAGTTAGCAAGCCAATTTGAGAATCTTATTGGGACAATAATTTTAGCATCAAAAAGCTTTTTCACTTCTTTTTCAATTAGTGGCATTAGAAGAGGATTAATTCTTCTTAGCTTCTGCTTAAAAGGCTTTTCATTCTGCTTAATAGGAATAGTATGTTGTATGATTGAAGAATCATATTGTTTCAAGTCAGCATAGCTCCATGGAAAAACATCAATGAATCTTTTCATCATCTCAACATATTTAGTCTTCATATCAGCTGAAAGGAATTTGGAAATCTTGACTATTTTAGGCACAACTGAGTCACCTAAATTACAGTTTTCTACTTCCTCTTTATTAGCTTGTAGTCTTGGTGCTTTGAACACATCATTTTGATCAAATAATTTTTCAAGGGGAATGAGGCCTTTAGGGATTAAGTTGTTTTGTAACTGTAAGACTTCAGAACTTTCCTTTGACTCTATTAACATATTCTGGTGATCTATCTGATTGTGCTCAAACTCTTCTTTTAATTCAATGAAGTTCCTTACCTGGTGATCATCTTCAAAAACTTGCCAATTTGTGATATTATCCAGTATGACTGGTCTATGGCGAACCTCCACTTCATAGCTTTCAGAAGAATGTTTAGGAATAATAAAGAGACTGGCTGAAACAGCAAGTGAATCTGCAATAGAGTTTTGATCTCTGGTTTTGATGCTGAAGGAATAGGATTGAAATTTTTCCAACATCTCCAACACTAAATTTTTGTATGCTCTCATCCTTGCATCCTTAGTTTGATATGTACCTTCTACTTGTTTAATTACTAATTCCGAATCTCCACAAACAACAATTTTTTTTGCTTTCAACTTTATCAAGGTTTCCAAACCTAAAACCAGAGATTCGTACTCAGCCATGTTATTGGTACAATCAAAATTTAATTTGTATGAGAGAAACTTACTTTCTTCAGTTGGGCTAGTGATTCAAATTCCAGCTCCTGCCCCTTCATTTCCTGTTGATCCATCAAAGTACAATGACCAGCAGCCCATGATGTCCCTTTCATTTCCTTGCTGCCCTTCTTGACACTGATTTTCCACAGGTTTATCTTGTGATTCTCTTCCAACTGCTTCATTGAAAAGAATAGCTGATCCAAGACCAGTATCACATGAGTAAATAGGAAAATTCTGAGGCTTTTCTTTGCTGGTTACCATGTAGGCCATCCTTGTTTCGCGATAAAACCTCCTCTGTTCACCAAACACTGGGATGGTAGTATATGTAAGATCCATCTGCATTGTGCCCTTGATTTTTGCTTCCCATGACCTTGAAAGAAGCATCCCAAACTTTGGTGGAATGTCTGCAACAACAATGTCCATGACAGTTGTTTTTGCTGGAATTTGTGTGAGCCCCACAACAACATCTTTTATCAAACCAATGCAATGGAATCTTTTTGAATCAAAGGAAAATAAATCCTTATATGGCCTAGTTACCTCTAACCCCAGTCTTTACATGATTACCTTAGGCATGAGATTATGTGATGCCCCCGAATCTAACATAGCATTATGTAGAGTCATATCATGAATGGTAATGCTTATGTAGAAAGGGGGAAACTCTTCATTTTGTTCATCCTCAAGTCTTGGACCCAAACAAATAATAGGATTATCTTCTTGTACATTTAGGATATCAGCCACTCCTGGTTGCGAATTAAGAATTTCAACAATTTTGCTTCTGTATTTGTCTACCTTGAGAATTTCATTAAAAGGGACTGATATTTTAATTTTTGCAATCTCGTTCTCAATATTAAAAACATAAGTAGTCTTGTCGATTTCTTTAGGAGGAGAAGAAATTTGAATATCCTTTTTG
Source organism: Pinus tabuliformis (assembly GCA_031772625.1). Classification (NCBI taxonomy): domain Eukaryota; kingdom Viridiplantae; phylum Streptophyta; class Pinopsida; order Pinales; family Pinaceae; genus Pinus; species Pinus tabuliformis. The sequence goes on from CM062815.1 coordinate 254,796,941, forward strand.
TCAAGAGGAGAATCATCTTTACCTTCAACTACCTTTGATTTTTCCTTTTTATCATCAGCTGTCCTTGATGTATTCTTCTTGAGCTGTGCTTTGTTTCCTGTAATAGGAACATCTCTATTCCAAAGGTTATACTGCTTTTGCATCTCAAAGATAGCGTGCTGATAGCCCTTTAAAAAATCTGAAGGCTCTTCTCCTGATTTTATCATGCTGGACTCATCATGTTCCTCCTTGGTCAAGAAAATTACTAAAATTTCTTCATCAAAACAATGGATTGATTCCTCAAGGACTTCAGGTTCATCTTCTTCCTCTTCATCTACCAAATTTTGTTGGAAGGGAGGTCTCACTGGAGGATCTGCCTGCTGATTTCTGTTGTCTCTTGGCCTTTGCTGATTCTGAGGTCTTCTAAACTGAGGGTTCCTGAATTGAGGTCCTTGCTGTGTTGGAGGAGCAGAAGCATTACCAAGAGCTAGTCGGTCCATCAATTTCTCCATGGTTTTCATCATTGTTTCAAACTTGTCTTCTTGAGCATAGGTAGAAGGCTTCTCTTCTTCCTTCAGCTTAGTCTTCGCCATCTTTGATTTCTTAGCAGCAAGCATATTCACCTCTACCTTAATTGCATCATTTTTCATGTCAGCAAGAGTGGCAGACTCTCTTTCTCTGATTAAAAGAGAGAAATCTGAATCAAATGATTCAGCATATCTCAACTGTGCCAAGGCTCCAGGAGGTTTCAAATGAGCTGGCATAGAATTGTATATTTTATTAAACCTCTTAGAGAAGTTTTCGAGAGTCTCCTCTGGAGCTCTCCTAAGATTGTTGTATTCAGTAAGGGCTTGAACAGGGTTGGTTCTGTTTCCCCATTTCCTTAGAAAGTTGTCTTCAAATTCAGCCCAACTATGAATGCTTCCGGCTCTAAGGGCTTTAAACCATTTTCTGACTTCCAAAATGAAAGTTTGAGCAAACAATCTTAGTTTTACTTCTTCATCATCCACTTCTTCCCTGTCAACAAAATCATTGAACCTATCCACGTGTTCCTCTACTGTAATATCTTCATCTCCTCCCCATGTTGGAATTCTGGCAGCATATTTACTAGGAAGATCATGTAAAACAGCAGGGAGAGCTAGAGGAGCATACCTAGCAGGTATAGCCATAATGAATGGAGGAGCAATAACAACAGCTGTCCTTGATGTAAGCATCCAGCAGATGAAGCATGCAGCAGATGAAAGCACGGAAAAGTATAAGGCTCGTTTTGTTGCTCGAGGTTTCTCCCAAAAGGGAGGTATAGACTATGATGAGATATTTGCACCTGTTGCTAGATATACGACCATCCGCTCGATCATAGCCCTTTCCACTTCACAAGGATGGAACCTACATCAGATGGATGTCAAGACTGCATTCTTGCATGGCTCGATCAAAGAAGCGGTCTATGTGGAGCAACCCGAAGGATTTGAGATTTATGATCGAAAATCTCATGTATGCAGGTTGAAGAAAGCTCTCTATGGGCTGAATCAAGCACCCCGAGCATGGTATGAGAGGATCGATAGCTACTTGATGAAGCTGGGATTCACTAGGAGTGAAGATGATCCTAACCTTTACTTTAAGGTTGAAGATGACAAGCCTCTCATACTGGTATTGTATGTGGATGACCTCTTTCTAACAGGTGCAAACCCTCCCATTCACAAATTTTAGAGGGAGATGGCTTTTGAATTTGAAATGAAGGACCAAGGAATTGAAGTGTGGCAGAAGCCAAGGGAAATTTTCTTATCTCAAGGAAAATATGTGGTAAATATATTGGAAAGATTCGGTATGATGGACTGCAAGCCTGTGACTACCTCGAGGATCTTAACTTTTAGAATTTATATGGTAGTGATGTCGGACCAGACTTGGGAAATGCCTCTGAGTTTCAAAAACTCATTCGCATTGATGTTCTTGGTGAACCTCCGTCTGAACATATGTTTTGCAGTTAGCATTGTGAGCTCATATTTGGTTGAGCCTCACTGAATTGATGCCAAGAATCTTCTGAGATGTCTTCAGGACACAATCTCTCATGGATTAAGATACACTGTTGGAGATGTGAGACTACTTGGATATACTGATGTTGATTTGGCAGGCAGTGTGGTGGACCGTAGGAGCACTTCCGGGTACTGTTTCACCTTGGGATCTTCTTCGATATCCTGGATGAGCAGGAAACAGAAGTCGGTAGCTTTGAGCACTGTTGAAGCAGGATATATTGTTGCTAGCATAACCTCGTGTAAGGCAGTCTGGTTACGAAAGCTCTTCAATGAGTTGTTTGGATTTACATTGGATACCACTATGATTCTCTGTAACAACCAGAGGTGGGATTCAATTATTGAGGAATCCCGTATTCGTCAATTGCTCCAGCAGATATACATCATCTGGGATATGGTAAGTTGATGAGAAAGGAAGCTCCATCACATCAAGATGATGTAGAGGTTGATACACCTTGTCAAAGCCCCGAGGAAAGATCTAATCTGTGATTTTCCCAAACGACTTGGAGTTGGCAAGAAACCTTTGTACAAGGGTCCTGCATGTTGCATACATTGGGCTCTGGGAGCTATAAGGGCTTGCGGTTCCTACTGGAGCAACATATGACCACAGGGTGACTCACCCTCCCCTAGTGGTGCACACTGGAACAAGATGACTCGCTCTCTTGTGGGACAAGATGATTTGCTCTCTTGTGGAACAGGATGATTCGCTCTCCTGTGTAGCAGGATGATTAGTTCTCCTATGAGGCCTGGATTGATGTGTTCTCCATGGCAGCCTAGATTGATGTGTTCTCCATGGCGATTGTAGCAGGATTGATGTGTTCTCCTGTGAGGCCTGGATTGATGTGTTCTCCATGGAAATTGTAGAAGGATTGATGTGCTCTCCTGTGAGGCCTGGATTGATGTTTTCTCCATGGTAATTGTAGCAGGATTGATGTGTTCTCCTGTGAGGACAGGATTGATTAGTTCTCCTGTCGAGGCATCCTACCCATGCAGTCTAGGACTCATGGGAAGTACCTCTCATCTGATCAATGAGCAAGGAAATGAAGTTAGGGACCATAGTAGTACCGATGGACGCATCGTTGTAACTACCGTACTCCTTACGCTAGGATGACCTCCATTTATCTGGGATCAATGATACTGGTCTGGGACCAATGGTATGAGTTGTACCATACTATGACGCTGACTTCGGGTCGGTTGAGACTGGTTTCAAATCAGTGGTACATACTCTGAGACTGACTTTGAGTCAGTGAAGGATGATATTGGTCTGGGACCACTGGAGTTGTACTCACTATGGCGCTGACTTTGGGTTGGTTGAGACTGGTCTGGGACCAGTGGTACATACTCTGAGACTGACTTTAAGTCAGTATGATACATCCTCGATCATTTCTTCTTCTTCATAATTCGGACAAAAGCAGAGCAGAACAAAACAATGCAAGAGCAGAGCAGAACAGAGCAAAACAGTATAGATCAATGCAGGCAGAACAAGACAAAGCAAAACAGGTAGAATAGAGTAGAGAAGGGCAAGGGTCAGGCTGTACAGGGAAGTGCATTTGATGGATGAATAGTAACGACCGATAGACAGATTGCAGATGAAGTTCTCCATGGTTGAGAGGGAGTGTTAAAGTTGGAAACCAGGGAAAAACTTCATGTGGGTCATCTTATCCATGGCTGATGATATTTTTATTAGATTCCTCTCATCGAGAGGTGTAGGATTGATATAAGGATCATCCAATTCCGATAAGTATTCATGGAGATATGAATTTATTTTGATTATGGAATTATTATCAAGCCAACCTACAACTCATGTAGGCTCAGAAGCCCAACAGTCGCATCTATTCACCCACCAACATTGTGTATAAATATAAGAGGAATTTTCCTCATTTAGAATCACTCATCTCATCACATCTCTCTCTCTACTGCGCAGATATGAGTCTCTTCTCTACTGCGCTGAAATGGGTCTCTCTCTCTCACACATGTGAAGTCGGAAGCTATTGAATTTGAAGCTGCAACTGCAGAAGTAAAGATTGACTTGCGTGGCCTAGAAAATCTCCTCTTTGGAACTGCATTGTAGGTTCATCTGAACCTCCTTTGAAATCCACAACTTTTGGTGGTGGAATGAAGTCAATCCGACGAACGGTTTGCAAGATATCGACTACCCTAGTTTGAAGTCGGAAACTGTTGAAACTAAAGCTGCAACTGCAGAAGTAAAGATTGACTTGTGTGGCCTAGAAGATCTCCTCATCTAAACTGTGCTGTAGGTTCATCTGAACCTCCTCTAGAAGCCGAAACTTTTGGTGGTGGAATGAAGTCAATCCGACGGTTGGTTTGTGAGATATCGTCTGCCCTAGTTTGATAATGAAGCCGCTAATACTGATACTGTTGATCTAGGGTTTGCTACTGCTGATATGAATCAGATTTATTATACTATTTCTCTCTACTGAATTATTGAATATAAAAGAAGATTTGATCAAAGGGTTTCCCCACACATTGTGGGGTTTGTCCCTGTCTAGCCGCCACATCTTGTGTCTCTTGTCTTGGCTTGTTTTCTGTCGATCGTTCAATGTTCTATCTGCACTTTACTTAATGTACATGTGATTGCTAATCGGTGGAATATAATAAGAAAAAGAATTAAATTGTTATAGGCATAGAAAATACCATAACCTAACAAGCCATCTGATCCCTATGCCTATCTGGTTCCACTTTTGCCTGTTGATTTACCTTCTGTAGCTACGCTTGGAGTTCCCTATGTTCGGCATCATCATGAATCCTCAGGGAGTGTCCACTTGTCCTCCTATAAATGGTGCCAGCATGCTTCATCGGTTCGTTTCTTCAGTTACACCGTGGATGTGTTCTTACTCCACCATGGTGGTCAAACGGATTCCAAACCCCTTTAGAACGCGACTTAATTCCCTGTCGATTCTGCTTCTTTCCATCGGGTGCAATCTCAATAGTCCAATTTGGTCTTCCAGATCTGACGCCATACGCACGTTTCGTGCAGTTGACTTGCTCGACCGATAGCGTGTGATCAACGGTGGTTTTCTCTCACCTCCACCTGCCACATGTCAATCGGTGTATGGAATCGCTTCACTCTCATCCAAAACCTCTTACCATTCAAGGGTGCCCCAATCAATACCGTCAGTTTTCTAGTGTACGGGTCCTTCCTTCGTACATTAGCATTTTTTTTCTCTTTCTGCTTGCGGTTTCCTGGATCCCGATGTGACCGAGTGCTCGAGCTTGCCCTCCAGGGCCCTGTTCGCCTAGCGATGCACGATTAACGCTAATCGCGCATAAAAAATGTCTTCCTTTTCCCATTCTAGGGCTCCCAGGGGCTATTTGGGCCTCCTGTACGGTCTCCATGGGCCTCGGTCAATGCGCTTTGACCGAGGTCCTCATCGTTCCACGTCAGTTGGCATGGCCACTGGTTCAGGGTGTTTTTGATGTTGTTTTGGACTTCTTTAGAGACTTGTTCGACCTAATTCAATCATGGTTCTTTGACAGTAGTTTATGGATCCCATTCGGATCAATGGATAATGATTTTCATGTCATAACTTTGGTCATAAGGTTTTTGAATGTGTTGCTTACAAAACTATCATGAATAGAGAAGCAAGAAAACAAATGTGTGACAAGAATTAAGAAGAGATATTATAATAAGTTTTCTCCTTTTGAAGATGAAATTGAATGTTCATTTTGAAATAAATTTGCTCTTGAAGAATTTGAATCCAGGAGAAAATTTCAGCCAACATTTCAAAAGGAGAAAACATCATTAAATTCCAAGGTATGGAAAAAGAAGGAATTTCAGTCAGAAAGATGTGGCATAGCTCTATTTTCAGAAGGAAAAGAAAATCTTTGGTACATTGAAAGTGGGTGCTCTAAACACATGACAGGTGATAAAGGTAAATTCCTTTCATACAATTCTTTAGAAAAGGAAAATAATGTCTCATTTGGAAATGACACATCAGTTGTCAATAAGGGTAAAGGTTCCATTTATTTAAAAGGAAAGGACAAAGCTGGAAATGTTATGGATGTTGATGGATTAAGGAATAACTTATTCAGTGTTAGTCAAATGTGTGATCAAGGAAACGAAGTTCTGTTTCTATCAAAAGAATGTGGGTTTCATGAGCTTGACATGGGAAAGACCATAATCAAAGGTACAAGAACTCCAAGAAATCTATATATACTAGAAGGATTTCAAGAATAATGTTATCTATGAAAAATAGACAAGAATTGGTTATGGCACAGAAGATTGGGGAATCTAATATTTTATCAAATAATAAATTCATGCAGGCTCAAGGTTGTTCGTGATATTTTAGATATCCTTGTCCCAGAAAATACCATCTGTACACCATTTAAATTTGGTAAGAAAACTAGAGTTAAATTCAATGCCAAATAAGGATCAGCAAGTAAGCCTCTTGAACTCATTCATAATGATTTGTGCGGAAAAACAAGGAAAAAGTCACCTCGCAGAGAAGAATACTATATTTTATTCATTGATGATTTTTCTAGAATGTGTTGGATTGGTTTACTAAAACATAAAGATGAATCATTTGAAAAATTTAAGGTCTTCAAAGCTTTAGTTGAAAATGAATTAGATCTAAAAATCAAATGTATCAGATCTGATTGGGGAGGATAATTCATATCAAATGAATTCTTTGAATTTTGTGAGCCACATGGAGTAAAGAGACAATTCTTTGTTTCCAGAACTCCTCAAAAAAATGGCATGGTAGAAAGAATGAATAAAACAATTGAACAAATGGCTTGAGCTATGCTTGATGAGTCTAGAACTTCTAACACCTTCTGGGACGAAGCTGCAGATACTGCAACAAATATTCTGTTGGGTCCCTATAATACTAGTGATTACCCCATTACTATTGTAGTTATACCCCTTATTTATATTGTTGTGCCCCTATTACCCACATATTGTTATTTTTGTGCCCCATAGAATCCCTCTATTATTATTTTTGTGGCTTTATATTATTATTGTTAGGTCGGCTGGATTATATTGTGACTCCTTAGACTCCTATATATAGAAAGGAGGTTTTGTCATTTGTATCATCCAAGAATTGTTCATTTATGTAATGTAAAGGAGGTTGCCCCCTCGAAGAGGCTGAATTCTAAGGCGTTGATCTTTCTTTCCTATCTTTTCTTGAGCTGGTTTCATAACATTTGGTATCAGACCTTTGGATTTTAGGGTTTCGCTGCTCCAAACAGGTCATAGTGGAATTTTCGCTATAACTTTTTTTCTGTAATGTTTCAGAAGTCGCAAAAACAACCCATTTGAGAAGAAATCGCGCTGAACCTTGGGTCCCAATTTTAGAGTTTTTCATGTCATAGTTTCGGAGATATGATCTGAGGAAGTTGGTCTTTTTGTAGACTCCTGAATTACACTCACAACAGGTGACCTGGGAAAAATCGTAATAATTTTCTTTCTGAGCATCGGATTGAAATTTCGTAAGAAGTTACAGAAAGAGGATGGACTGTAGTTTTCTTTTATATATTTTTCAGAGTCAAAGGTTGAAACAGTGACACGTGGCACGTCGTACAAGTTCGCTCTACTGAACTAGTCTATAATCAAGTCATTGTGGGAGATTTCGCATAACTCTTCCTTGGAGAATCCAATTTGGGTCAGACTTGTGGAATTGGAAAGAGGACAGAGAGGGCTACTACAGGTCACAAATTTAGAACTAGATAATCAGAAAGTACAGAGATACATCGGAGGCAATATCGAGCTCCTACAAAGTGAAAAAAGGTGTGTAGATTTTCTTTAATTTTTGCTTAAGCTTGGTTTGAAAATTTATTTTGAAGGAATTCAAAGGGCATATTAGAGAATTATTATCGGTAACTGATGCCCCGAGGAAAGAAAATGCAAACACCTAGTAAGGAGCCTGAAAGCTCTAGCATGACTCATGAAGAAGAAGAAGAAATGCTATATGATATATCAAAATTACAAGAACAAGTGCAACGAGTGTCACTTGCACAAAAAGCAACAGAATCTAAAAATGGATGGTTTAAGGAAAGATGTAGAAGCTAAGATGGATGGTTTAAAGAAAGGTGTAGAAGCTAAGATGGATGTCATGGAAGCTAAGGTGAATGGCATGGACGCTAAAATTGATGGCATGGATGATAAGATGGATAAGTTGCTACAAGAAATGGTCACTAAGGGTGAAAGAGTACTAAAGGAAACTCATGATGAGAACAAAAGAAATATTAATCATGATTCCATAGACTCTAATGTTGGATCGAAGACTCACCATGTTCCAAAAATCGATATGAGGAAGTTTGATGGCAAGGATCCCGCCACATGGATATTAGAGATGGAGCAATTCTTCGATCTCAATAATGTGAAAAACACACAAAAGGTACGTATGGCAACTTTATATTTGGAACCAAATTAGTTTGTATGGTATCTGTTATCTCAAAATCATGCCCTGGAAGGCTGCAGACCAGGAAGACTTCAAATAACTATTTCAAACCTACTTTAGGCTGAGGCTTAGCCTCCTCAACCTGAGAGGGCTCTCTCTAGATGGGTTAATGATTTTGATTAAGATAAGATGCCTAACTCTTTGTGAAATAACTGCGACAAATATGAATGTTGGAAAAACATTAAACAAGTTTCCATTGGGCCTATGGAGTCAACAACAACTTAATAAACAATGATCTTGACTTTACATAGAAGTCAGGGCATTCAACATTTGAATATTCAGAACACAACTCATATGGAACCACAGTTTATAAATGCATACAGGAAATCAGAGCACAATCAGTGAATTCTGAGTGATTATACATTTATACAACTGTAAAAATTTTAAGGAAAAGACAAGATCACACATTCTGAACATAGAAATCCTTCATGAATCCTGAGAAGTAAAGCCAAATTATATTACTGAAACTCTGTCTTTACATAATCCAAATACAATGCCCTGTCATAAAGTTTTCCAACCCCAATTTCATTGTTGTTTCAGCTATATATAGAGTTCTTATTCTAACTGATCGAGATTCCTCCTCAAGCATGAGGTGAATTCGAAAACTACCTCTAATGACACCTATCAACTATTTAACTAACTAATAAATACAATAAAGTGCTAATTGGAGCTTTTTTAGAGTTCTAAATCTACTATGACTCTAACTCCATATTATATGCATGATGGCTTCTCCTCGTTCTTTGACACCTGGTCCTCTTTCAGTTTAGCTGAGATGGCTGAGATGGGTATTTAATGCCCCATGTTGACCTTGTATGTTGAAACTTTTTAACTGCTATGAAATATTGGAAGGTTACCCTTGCTTCTCGGCTTAGTTTTTTCCAAAATCTTCGAATACACAGAAGCAAGTTATTTAGCCTTTAATTACCTAAGATGTGAAAGACTACCACGTCCTTGATGCGTTGTAAGCTTTTTTGATGAACATGTGTATAGGCAAAAATTTCTTGCAGGCAAATCGTTTGATGTATTTTGAACTGTGATAAAGGGGCTTTATGACAAAAATTCAAAATTGGATTTGAATATTCAACCCTTTCAAACATCCATCTGTCTTGACCTGATTGACTGTTGTTCGGTCCAGCTGATGTCTTGCACACCCTTTAGACGTTTCCCTTTCAAAATTCCCGCTTATAATTCAAACTACTTGATTTGCGTTAAAAACAACATCTTCAGCAGTTTCGTAGCGCGCTACGAAACTGCTGAGTTATTCGAAATAGTTTGCCTTTGACCCGAGATCTTTATCAACTGAGTATTTGATTGCCAAAAAACTCCCTCCGACTTTCCACATGTTGAACATGGATTATATTTATTCAGAAGAATAAGATTAAGCAAATTTTTCAAAAAATTGAAACAAAACCTTTTTTGAAAAGAAAACTCATTTAGCAGGTCGCTGGCTCAGTTGTGTCTTCAAATCTTCAATCTGTTTCCTCATAGCTCTATTCCCAGCTCTCAGTTGCATATTAATCCTTTTGATATACTTAGCTTCTTTGATTGCTGGTATTGTCCAGGTGTGAAATTGTGCATGGCCATCAACCACTGAATTCAGCTGAGCTTCTACAGCAGCAATCCCTTTCCATAGGGTTTTATAATATTTTGCATGTATGGCTGCATGCTTCCTAGTGGCTTTCCTCAATTTAGCAATTTCATACTTAGCTGATTCCAATTGTCTCTGTATGACTGCTATATTATCTTCTTGAGATGCAATGGTTATTTTGCCCGTGTCTTTTTGTGTTCCTTCCTCTGTTTCCTCTGTTCTCAGCAATGCTTCTTGTACATGCTGGAATCTCCTTGTCATAGGTCTTCTAGGTTTAAAAATGAATCCTTCAGCTGGCTCATCAAATTTAAGCCTTTTTGAAGCCTTGGATTTCTTGGTACCTTCTTGCTCTGACTGCATCAATTCAATTTGGACTGGTAGAGACTGCTCGAATTCAATGGCCTGTAACAAATCATTCAAATTTGCCTTGGACACTGGGCTCTCTTCAACTGCTACAGCTTTACCTTTTTCCTTATTTATCTGGCTTCTTGTTCTTACCCTTGAGACTGCTTCAGATGTGCTTGTTTCAGGTATAGTCTTCTTACCCTGAGATTTTTCCTTGGTTGACTGCTGAGGTTGATCTTGGATGATGAGAGGCTTCACTGGTTTTCTTAGCTGTGACTTTGCAACCCTTTTAGCTCTTGCCTCTTTTTGGAGCTCAGTTATTGTAAAATCTCTAGCCGGTTGTGGAGTGAGGCCAGTCTTGCTTTGGAATCCAGCCATAAAAATAAAAGAATTCCAGTCTCTGTCTTTCTTTTGGAGGCCATCTAAAACTAGCAACTTGATCAAACCATGATGAAACAAAGAGGTTTCAGAATCCTCTTTTCTCAGCTGTAATTTATCACACATCTTACTCAAACTATGGAACAAATAAAAAGGTAGATCTATGGAGACTTTCCCAGTGAAATGCAAAAGTAGTTTGAAATGGTATGAATAAACCTTGTTATACCTTCCCTCACAAGTCAAATATTTTTGTATGCAGGTGAGTAAGAGAGCATAATGTTCTTTGACATAATTCCTGGGCACTCCCCTACTCAAATCTTCATTTACATATGCATCCTTTAAAAATTCTTTACAAGGATTCATGTCAAATTTGAAATTTTTAAACCATTCCTCTTGTCCTCTTGGAATCTCTGTCACAGCAGATATTGCCTCTAGAGAAACCTGCACTTCTAACATAGCTACCTTTGAATTCAAACTAGTGAAGTTTAGTGCAAATTCTTTAGTTACCTGCGCATGCCCTCCTTGTAACTTTTTGCAAAAGTTCCAGCACCCGGCATTTTTAAACGCTTTCTTCACCCCTTCATCTCTCAGCGTTATATCCAGGCCCTCGGGTTCAGTCCTTAGAGGTTTACTGGATCTGTGCTCTTTTTTCTCCATGGATTCTTCCAAATCTTTGCACACAAAGACTACCAGCTCCGGTTGGAATTGTGATTCAGCTTCTTTTTGAATTCAGCCTCGCTTGATTATCAGCCTCGCTTGAATTTTGAATCTTTCCCCTTAAAACCTAACGGACTTGATATTTCGGGAAAGATTCGTTGCGGAAGTACAAATCCATGATTTCGCAGCGCTGTTAGTTTAAATTTTAATGATGCGCTGCGAAACTACCTAATCATGATGCGCTGCGAAACTGCTTAATCATGATTGCGCTGCGAAACTGCTGAATCATGATTGTGCTGCGAAACTTTGTCATCGAGCTAGGATAGAAAATTATATGCATCAAATTTTTAGTTCTAAGTGATAACAGTGGCTCCACTTGGGATAGTGTGCTCCTGTAGTACACTAAGAACTCGTAGGTCCAGTGCTTTGTCCAATTTATGAAAACATAAACAGAGTTGACAAGCATCCCTTTCTAGCTTTGTGAGCCTTCACCTCGGGCTTGAGCTTCCTGTTCAGCTTGTCATTTATTTGCAACAAATAAATACTAATAAAACAGTTATATACAATGTTTGTGAGATACTTGGCAGAAATTCAATCAATTGTAATGCTTTAGGAACCTGCCATTAACAGGTCCTCCAGCATATGGTGTTCCATCAATCTCTTGTAGAATGTAGGTGTTATTCCCATGGAAAGTAGAAATTTGATATGGCCCTTTCCACAAATTCTCAAATTTACCATGTTTACATTTCTCTTCAATTCTGGCTTCCCATTTCAAGACTTTATCATGAATCTGGAATGTAACTTCTTTGATCTTTTTGTCAAATGCTCTCTTGATCCTGTTCTGGTTTTGTTGATGACTGTCAAATACCTCATTTCTCTTCTCTTGTAAAGATATTAGCTGATTGATCCTTCGTTGTATAGCATTTCGTTCCTCTTCTAGTCCTTGAATCAGCTTCATTACTGGTACTCTGAGGGATGTTGGAAATATAGCCTCTGCCCCATATACTAGCTCGTATGGTGATGTTCCAATGGACCTTTTTGTGCAAATTCGGTCAGCCCATAAAGCATATTTCAATTTCAAATGCCAAGCCTTTTTATTTTCTTGCAGCAACTTCTTAATGATTCTCACAAGGCTCTTGTTTGATGATTCAGCCAAACCATTTCTGTGTGGATAATAAGCAGTAGAATGTCCAAGGGAGATGTGATACTGATGACAAAAATTAATCATTCTTTTTTACTTGAAAGCTTGAGCATTGCCTGTAATGATCTTGATTGGGCAACCAAATCTTGATAATATATTGTTTTCTAAGAAAGAAATAATCATTGAATCATTTGCTTGCCTTGTGGGTATTGCCTCTATCCATTTTGTAAAGTAATCGGTGGCTGTGAGAATCCAGCGATGCTGTCTTGATGAAGGAGGATGTATTTCCCCTATAAAGTCTAATCCCCACTGCTGGAAAGGTGCTTGAACATAAATAGGAACCAAGGGCATTGGCATAAGCTTTCTCTTTCCTTCAAACACTTGACATTCATGGCATGTGGCTATCTTTTTATAGATATCTCTAAACATAGTTGGCCAAAAATAGCCAGCTCTCAAGATCTTGTTTGCAGTGGCTTTCCAATAGTGATGTCCTCCACAATCCCCTTTATGAAACTCATCAATTACCTTATCAGCTTCTTCTTCAATGAGGCAATTTAACAATATTCCTCCTGCATCCTTCCAAAACAAATTTTGGTCATACGCAAAATATCTGAGAGATTTCAATTTGGTAAACCGAGCTTTGGATTTTGAAAGATTATCAGGAGCTCTATTATGTTGCAAAAAAAAAGCTATATCCTTGTACCATTATGAGATCAAGAATTTTTCATTTATCTGGACCAATTCCTCTTCATTTTCAGAAATTTCTGAGATTTCTGTGCTTAAATTAATATCAATACAATCTAGATTTGATTGAGTCAACAATTTGGCTAGGTCTTGACCCTTTACCAACTTGGTGGGTTTGATCTCAATGTCATACTCCAATAGTTTTGCTATCCACTTTCCCCTTTTTCCATCTGGATCAGCTTCTGTAAGAATATCCTTTATAACAGCATTTGGCACGTATGAAACAATGTGAGAGTGCAAAACATAGATTCTGAAATCTTTAATTGCTTTCACCAATGCATAGGCTTGTTTCTCTAAGATATTATATTTCAATTCAGCATTGGCTAATGTCTTGCTAAAGAAAGAAATGGGTTGTTCAGTACCTTGATTTCATTTTTGCAATAAAACTCCAGCAATTGTGTCTTCAGAAGCGAATGTGAAGATAATGAACTCCTTGGTAAAATCCGGGTTGATGACTACTGGTGCTTGAGTAAGTGCCTTTTTGATCTCTTCAAATGATTTCTTTGCTTCAGCTGTCCATTTAAAATCTGCTCCTTTCTTTAACATTTTTGTTATGTTCTTGACAACTTCAGCAAAATTAGGAATGAATCTTCTAACAAAGTTCACTTTCCCAAGAAAGGATTGAATCTCATTCTTACTCCTTGGTAGATCTAACCTTTGAATTGCACTAACTCTATTAGGATCAATCCTAATTCCTTCTTCAGAAATAATATGACCAAGCAGTTTGCCAGAAGTTAAAGCAAAAATACTTTTGGTTGGGTTTAGAGAAATACCAAACCTCCTACACTTCAGTAGGACCCTTTCAAGGTGCTTTAAGTGGTCTTCTTCTCTTTTTGAAAAAACTGTGATATCATCAAGATAAACCACCACTGATTTGTCCTTTTCTTCAGCAAAAGCAATATCCATTGCTCTCTGGAAAGTCGCTCCTGCGTTCATGAGGCCAAAGGGCATTTTTGCATACATGAATGTTCCCCATGGTGTAGTGAAAGCTGTTTTCTCCTGATCATCTGGGTGAACAAGAATCTGATTATACCCTGAGAAGCCATCAAGCATATACATCCTTTGTGAACCAACAATGTTTTGTAGAATGAAATCCATTTTAGGGAGAGGGTAATTATCTTTCAATGAAGCTTTGTTTAAGTTCCTGAAGTCTATACAAATTCTGATCTCTCCATTCTTTTTTCTGACTGGTACCAAGTTAGCAAGCCAATTTGAGAATCTGATTGGGACAATAATTTTAGCATCAAAAAGCTTTTTCACTTCTTTTTCAATTAGTGGCATTAGAAGAGGATTAATTCTTCTTAGCTTCTGCTTAAAAGGCTTTTCATTCTGCTTAATAGGAATAGTATGTTGTATGATTGAAGAATCATATTGTTTCAAGTCAGCATAGCTCCATGCAAAAACATCAATGAATCTTTTCATCATCTCAACATATTTAGTCTTCATATCAGCTGAAAGGAATTTGGAAATCTTGACTATTTTAGGCACAACTAAGTCACCTAAATTACAGTTTTCTACTTCCTCTTTATTAGCTTGTAGTCTTGGTGCTTTGAACACATCATTTTGATCAAATAATTTTTCGAGGGGAATGAGGCCTTTAGGGATTAAGCTGTTTTGTAACTGTAAGACTTCAGAACTTTCATTTGACTCTATTAACATATTCTGGTGATCTATCTGATTGTGCTCAAACTCTTCTTTTAATTCAATGAAGTTCCTTACTTGGTGATCATCTTCAAAAACTTGCCAATTTGTGATATTATCCAGTATGACTGGTCTATGGCGAACCTCCACTTCATAGCTTTCAGAAGAATGTTTAGGAATAATAAAGAGACTGGCTGAAACAACAAGTGAATCTGCAATAGAGTTTTGATCTCTAGTTTTGATTGTGAAGGAATAGGATTGAAATTTTTCCAACATCTCCAACACTAAATTTTTGTATGCTCTCATCCTTGCATCCTTAGTTTGATATGTACCTTCTACTTGTTTAATTACTAATTCCGAATCTCCACAAACAACAATTTTTTTTGCTTTCAACTTTATCAAGGTTTCCAAACCTAAAACCAGAGATTCGTACTCAGCCATGTTATTGGTACAATCAAAATTTAATTTGTATGAGAGAAACTTACTTTCTTCAGTTGGGCTAGTGATTCAAATTCCAGCTCCTGCCCCTTCATTTCCTGCTGATCCATCAAAGTACAATGACCAGCAGCCCATGATGTCCCTTTCATTTCCTTGCTGCCCTTCTTGACACTGATTTTCCACAGGTTTATCTTGTGATTCTCTTCCAACTGCTTCATTGAAAAGAATAGCTGATCCAAGACCAGTATCACATGAGTAAATAGGAAAATTCTGAGGCTTTTCTTTGCTGGTTACCATGTAGGCCATCCTTGTTTCGCGATAAAACATCCTCTGTTCACCAAACACTGGGATGGTAGCATATGTAAGATCCATCTGCATTGTGCCCTTGATTTTTGCTTCCCATGACCTTGAAAGAAGCATCCCAAACTTTGGTGTTATGTCTGCAACAACAATGTCCATGACAGTTGTTTTTGCTGGAATTTGTGTGAGCCCCACAACAACATATTTTATCAAACCAATGCAATGGAATCTTTTTGAATCAAAGGAAAATAAATCCTTATATGGCCTAGTTACCTCTAACCCCAGTCTTTACATGATTACCTTAGGCATGAGATTATGTGATGCCCCTGAATCTAACATAGCATTATGTAGAGTCATATCATGAATGGTAATGCTTATGTAGAAAGGGGGAAACTCTTCATTTTGTTCATCCTCAAGTCTTGGACCCAAACAAATAATAGGATTATCTTCTTGTACATTTAGGATATCAGCCACTCCTGGTTGTGAATTAAGCATTTCAACAATTTTGCTTCTGTATTTGTCTACCTTGAGAATTTCATTAAAAGGGACTGATATTTTAATTTTTGCAATCTCGTTCTCAATATTAAAAACATAAGTAGTCTTGTCGATTTCTTTGGGAGGAGAAGAAATTTGAATATCTTTTTTGTCAAGAGGAGAATCATCTTTACCTTCAACTACCTTTGATTTTTCCTTTTTATCATCAGCTGTCCTTGATGTATTCTTCTTGAGCTGTGCTTTGTTTCCTGTAATAGGAACATCTCTATTCCAAAGGTTATACTTCTTTTGCATCTCAAAGATAGCGTGTTGATAGCCCTTTAAAAAATCTGAAGGCTCTTCTCCCGATTTTATCATGCTGGACTCATCATGTTCCTCCTTGGTCAAGAAAATTACTAAAATTTCTTCATCAAAACAATGGATTGATTCCTCAAGGACTTCAGGTTCATCTTCTTCCTCTTCATCTACCAAATTTTGTTGGAAGGGAGGTCTCACTGGAGGATCTGCCTGCTGATTTCTGTTGTCTCTTGGCCTTTGCTGATTCTGAGGTCTTCTAAACTAAGGGTTCCTGAATTGAGGTCCTTGCTGTGTTGGAGGAGCAGAAGCATTACCAAGAGCTAGTCGGTCCATCAATTTCTCCATGGTTTTCATCATTGTTTCAAACTTGTCTTCTTGAGCATAGGTAGAAGGCTTCTCTTCTTCCTTCAGCTTAGTCTTCGCCATCTTTGATTTCTTAGCAGCAAGCATATTCACCTCTACCTTGATTGCATCATTTTGCATGTCAGCAAGAGTGGCAGACTCTCTTTCTCTGAGTAAAAGAGAGAAATCTGAATCAAATGATTCAGCATATCTCAACTGTGCCAAGGCTCCAGGAGGTTTCAAATGAGCTGGCATAGAATTGTATATTTTATTAAACCTCTTAGAGAAGTTTTCGACAGTCTCCTCTGGAGCTCTCCTAAGATTGTTGTATTCAGTAAGGGCTTGAACAGGGTTGGTTCTGTTTCCCCATTTCCTTAGAAAGTTGTCTTCAAATTCAGCCCAACTATGAATGCTTCCGGCTCTAAGGGCTTTAAACCATTTTCTGACTTCCCCAATGAAAGTTTGAGCAAACAATCTTAGTTTTACATCTTCATCATCCACTTCTTCCCTTTCAACAAAATCATTGAACCTATCCACGTGTTCCTCTACTGTAATATCTTCATCTCCTCCCCATGTTGGAATTCTGGCAGCATATTTACTAGGAAGATCATGTAAAACAGCAGGGAGAGCTAGAGGAGCATACCTAGCAGGTATAGCCATAATGAATGGAGGAGCAATAACAACAGTTGTCCTTGATGTAACCATCCAGCAGATGAAAGCACGGAAAAGTATAAGGCTCGTTTTGTTGCTCGAGGTTTCTCCCAAAAGGGAGGTATAGACTATGATGAGATATTTGCACCTGTTGCTAGATATACGACCATCCGCTCGATCATAGCCCTCTCCACTTCACAAGGATGGAACCTACATCAGATGGATGTCAAGACTGCATTCTTGCATGGCTCGATCAAAGAAGCGGTCTATGTGGAGCAACCCGAAGGATTTGAGATTTATGATCGAAAATCTCATGTATGCAGGTTGAAGAAAGCTCTCTATGGGCTGAATCAAGCACCCCGAGCATGGTATGAGAGGATCGATAGCTACTTGATGAAGCTGGGATTCACTAGGAGTGAAGATGATCCTAACCTTTACTTTAAGGTTGAAGATGACAAGCCTCTCATACTGGTATTGTATGTGGATGACCTCTTTCTAACAGGTGCAAACCCTCCCATTCACAAATTTTAGAGGGAGATGGCTTTTGAATTTGAAATGAAGGACCAAGGAATTGAAGTGTGGCAGAAGCCAAGGGAAATTTTCTTATCTCAAGGAAAATATGTGGTAAATATATTGGAAAGATTCGGTATGATGGACTGCAAGCCTGTGACTACCTCGAGGATCTTAACTTTTAGAATTTATATGGTAGTGATGTCGGACCAGACTTGGGAAATGCCTCTGAGTTTCAAAAACTCATTCGCATTGATGTTCTTGGTGAACCTCCGTCTGAACATATGTTTTGCAGTTAGCATTGTGAGCTCATATTTGGTTGAGCCTCACTGGATTGATGCCAAGAATCTTCTGAGATGTCTTCAGGACACAATCTCTCATGGATTAAGATACACTGTTGGAGATGTGAGACTACTTGGATATACTGATGTTGATTTGGGAGGCAGTGTGGTGGACCGTAGGAGCACTTCCGGGTACTGTTTCACCTTGGGATCTTCTTCGATATCCTGGATGAGCAGGAAACAGAAGTCGGTAGCTTTGAGCACCGTTGAAGCAGGATATATTGTTGGTAGCATAACCTCGTGTAAGGCAGTCTGGTTACGAAAGCTCTTCAGTGAGTTGTTTGGATTTACATTGGATACCACTATGATTCTCTGTAACAACCAGAGGTGGGATTCAATTATTGAGGAATCTCGTATTCGTCAATTGCTCCAGCAGATATACATCATCTGGGATATGGTAAGTCGATGAGAAAGGAAGCTCCATCACATCAAGATGATGTACAGGTTGATACACCTTGTCAAAGCCCCGAGGAAAGATCTAATCTGTGATTTTCCCAAACGACTTGGAGTTGGCAAGAAAACTTTGTACAAGGGTCCTGCATGTTGCATACATTGGGCTCTGGGAGCTATAAGGGCTTGCGGTTCCTACTGGAGCAACATATGACCACAGGGTGACTCACCCTCCCCTAGTGGTGCACACTGGAACAAGATGACTCGCTCTCTTGTGGGACAAGATGATTTGCTCTCTTGTGGAACAGGATGATTCGCTCTCTTGTGTAGCAGGATGATTAATTCTCCTATGAGGCCTGGATTGATGTGTTCTCCATGGCAGCCTGGATTGATGTGTTCTCCACGGCGATTGTAGCAGGATTCATGTGTTCTCCTGTGAGGCCTGGATTGATGTGTTCTCCATGGCAATTGTAGCAGGATTGATGTGCTCTCCTGTGAGGCCTGGATTGATGTTTTCTCCATGGTAATTGTAGCAGGATTGATTTGTTCTCCTGTGAGGACAGGATTGATTAGTTCTCCTGTCGAGGCATCCTACCCATGCAGTCTGGGACTCATGGGAAGTACCTCTCATCTGATCAATGAGCAAGGAAATGAAGTTAGGGACCATAGTAGTACCGATGGACGCATCGTTGTAACTACCGTACTCCTTACGCTAGGATGACCTCCATTTATCCGGGATCAATGATACTAGTCTGGGACCAGTGGTATGAGTTGTACCATACTATGACGCTGACTTCGGGTCGGTTGAGACTGGTTTCGAATCAGTGGTACATACTCTGAGACTGACTTTGAGTCAGTGGAGGATGATATTGGTCTGGGACCATTGGAGTTGTACTCACTATGACGCTGACTTTGGGTTGGTTGAGACTGGTCTGGGACCAGTGGTACATACTCTGAGACTGACTTTCAGTCAGTATGATACATCCTCGATCATTTCTTCTTCTTCATAATTCGGACAAAAGCAGAGCAGAACAGAACAATGCAAGAGCAGAGCAGAACAGAGCAAAACAGTACAGATCAATGCAGGCAGAACAAGACAAAGCAGAACAGGTAGAATAGAGTAGAGAAGGGCAAGGGTCAGGCTGTACAGGGAAGTGCATTTGATGGATGAATAGTAACGACCGATAGACAGATTGCAGATGAAGTTCTCCATGGTTGAGAGGGAGTGTTAAAATTGGAAACCAGGGAAAAACTTCATGTGGGTCATCTTATCCATGGCTGATAATATTTTTATTAGATTCCTCTCATCGAGAGGTGTAGGATTGATATAAAGATCATCCAATTCCGATAAGTATTCATGGAGATATGAATTTATTTTGATTATGGAATTATTATCAAGCCAACCTACAACTCAT
This sequence comes from Pinus tabuliformis, assembly GCA_031772625.1. Lineage (NCBI taxonomy): Eukaryota > Viridiplantae > Streptophyta > Pinopsida > Pinales > Pinaceae > Pinus > Pinus tabuliformis. The sequence goes on from CM062815.1 coordinate 254,817,039, forward strand.
GTAGGCTCAGAAGCCCAACAGTCGCATCTATTCACCCACCAACGTTGTGTATAAATATAAGAGGACTTTTCCTCATTTAGACTCACTCATCTCATCACATCTCTCTCTCTACTGCGCAGATATGAGTCTCTTCTCTACTGCGCTGAAATGGGTCTCTCTCTCTCACACATGTGAAGTCGGAAGCTATTGAATTTGAAGCTGCAATTGCAGAAGTAAAGATTGACTTGCGTGGCCTAGAAAATATCCTCTTTGGAACTGCATTGTAGGTTCATCTGAACCTCCTTTGAAATCCACAACTTTTGGTGGTGGAATGAAGTCAATCCGACGAACGGTTTGCAAGATATCGACTACCCTAGTTTGAAGTCGGAAACTGTTGAAACTAAAGCTGCAACTGCAGAAGTAAAGATTGACTTGTGTGGCCTAGAAGATCTCCTCATCTAAACTATGCTGTAGGTTCATCTGAACCTCCTCTAGAAGCCAAAACTTTTGGTGGTGGAATGAAGTCAATCCGACGGTTGGTTTGTGAGATATCGTCTGCTCTAGTTTGATAATGAAGCCGCTAATACTGATACTGTTGATCTAAGGTTTGCTACTGCTGATATGAATCAGATTTATTATACTATTTCTCTCTACTGAATTATTGAATATAAAAGAAGATTTGATCAAAGGGTTTCCCCACACATTGTGGGGTTTGTCCCTGTCTAGCCGCCACATCTTGTGTCTCTTGTCTTGGCTTGTTTTCTGTCGATCGTTCAATGTTCTATCTGCACTTTACTTAATGTACATGTGATTGCTAATCGGTGGAATATAATAAGAAAAAGAAGTAAATTGTTATAGGCATAGAAAATACCATAACCTAACAAGCCATCTGATCCCTATGCCTATCTGGTTCCACTTTTGCCTGTTGATTTACCTTCTGTAGCTACGCTTGGAGTTCCCTATGTTCGGCATCATCATGAATGCTCAGGGAGTGTCCACTTGTCCTCCTCTAAATGGTGCCAGCATGCTTCATCGGTTCGTTTCTTCAGTTACACCGTGGATGTGTTCTTACTCCACCATGGTGGTCAAACGGATTCCAAACCCCTTTAGAACGCGACTTAATTCCCTGTCGATTCTGCTTCTTTCCATCGGGTGCAATCTCAATAGTCCAATCTGGTCTTCCAGATCTGACGCCATACGCACGTTTCGTGCAGTTGACTTGCTCGACCGATAGCGCGTGATCAACGGTGGTTTTCTCTCACCTCCACCTGCCACATGTCAATCGGTGTATGGAATCGCTTCACTCTCGTCCAAAACCTCTTACCATTCAAGGGTGCCCCAATCAATACCGTCAGTTTTCTAGTGTACGGGTCCTTCCTTCGTACATTAGCATTTTTTTTCTCATTCTGCTTGCGCTTTCCTGGATCCCGATGTGACCGAGTGCTCGAGCTTGCCCTCCAGGGCCCTGTTCGCCTAGCGATGCACGATTAACGCTAATCGCGCATAAAAAATGTCTTCCGTTTCCCATTCTGGGGCTCCCAGGGGCTATTTGGGCCTCCTGTACGGTCTCCATGGGCCTCGGTCAATGCGCTTTGACCGAGGTCCTCATCGTTCCATGTCAGTTGGCATGGCCACTGGTTCAGGGTGTTTTTGATGTTGTTTTGGACTTCTTTAGAGACTTGTTCGACCTAATTCAATCATGGTTCTTTGACAGTAGTTTATGGATCCCATTCGGATCAATGGATAATGATTTTCATGTCATAACTTTGGTCATAAGGTTTTTGAATGTGTTGCTTACAAAACTATCATGAATAGAGAAGCAAGAAAACAAATGTGTGACAAGAATTAAGAAGAGATATTATAATAAGTTTTCTCCTTTTGAAGATGAAATTGAATGTTCATTTTGAAATAAATTTGCTCTTGAAGAATTTGAATCCAGGAGAAAATTTCAGCCAACATTTCAAAAGGAGAAAACATCATTAAATTCCAAGGTATGGAAAAAGAAGGAATTTCAGTCAGAAAGATGTGGCATAGCTCTATTTTCAGAAGGAAAAGAAAATCTGTGGTACATTGAAAGTGGGTGCTCTAAACACATGACAGGTGATAAAGGTAAATTCCTTTCATACAATTCTTTAGAAAAGGAAAATAATGTCTCGTTTGGAAATGACACATCAGTTGTCAATAAGGGTAAAGGTTCCATTTATTTAAAAGGAAAGGACAAAGCTGGAAATGTTATGGATGTTGATGGATTAAGGAATAACTTATTCAGTGCTAGTCAAATGTGTGATCAAGGAAACGAAGTTCTGTTTCTATCAAAAGAATGTGGGTTTCATGAGCTTGACATGGGAAAGACCATAATCAAAGGTACAAGAACTCCAAGAAATCTATATATACTAGAAGGATTTCAAGAATAATGTTATCTATGAAAAATAGACAAGAATTGGTTATGGCACAGAAGATTGGGGAATCTAATATTTTATCAAATAATAAATTCATGCAGGCTCAAGGTTGTTCGTGATATTTTAGATATCCTTGTCCCAGAAAATACCATCTGTACACCATTTAAATTTGGTAAGAAAACTAGAGTTAAATTCAATGCCAAATAAGGATCAGCAAGTAAGCCTCTTGAACTCATTCATAATGATTTGTGCGGAAAAACAAGGAAAAAGTCACCTCGCAGAGAAGAATACTATATTTTATTCATTGATGATTTTTCTAGAATGTGTTGGATTGGTTTACTAAAACATAAAGATGAATCATTTGAAAAATTTAAGGTCTTCAAAGCTTTAGTTGAAAATGAATTAGATCTAAAAATCAAATGTATCAGATCTGATTGGGGAGGATAATTCATATCAAATGAATTCTTTGAATTTTGTGAGCCACATGGAGTAAAGAGACAATTCTTTGTTTCCAGAACTCCTCAAAAAAATGGCATGGTAGAAAGAATGAATAAAACAATTGAACAAATGGCTTGAGCTATGCTTGATGAGTCTAGAACTTCTAACACCTTCTGGGACGAAGCTGCAGATACTGCAACAAATATTCTGTTGGGTCCCTATAATACTAGTGATTACCCCATTACTATTGTAGTTATACCCCTTATTTATATTGTTGTGCCCCTATTACCCACATATTGTTATTTTTGTGCCCCATAGAATCCCTCTATTATTATTTTTGTGGCTTTATATTATTATTGTTAGGTCGGCTGGATTATATTGTGACTCCTTAGACTCCTATATATAGAAAGGAGGTTTTGTCATTTGTATCATCCAAGAATTGTTCATTTATGTAATGTAAAGGAGGTTGCCCCCTCGAAGAGGCTGAATTCTAAGGTGTTGATCTTTCTTTCCTATCTTTTCTTGAGCTGGTTTCATAACATTTGGTATCAGACCTTTGGATTCTAGGGTTTCGCTGCTCCAAACAGGTCATAGTGGAATTTTCGCTATAACTTTTTTTCTGTAATGTTTCAGAAGTCGCAAAAACAACCCATTTGAGAAGAAATCGCGCTGAACCTTGGGTCCCAATTTTAGAGTTTTTCATGTGATATTTTCGGAGATATGATCTGAGGAAGTTGGTCTTTTTGTAGACTCCTGAATTACTCTCACAACAGGTGACCTGGGGAAAATTGTAATAACTTTCTTTCTGAGCATCGGATTGAAATTTCGTAAGAAGTTAAAGAAAGAGGATGGACTGTAGTTTTCTTTTATATATTTTTCAGAGTCAAAGGTTGAAACAGTGACACGTGGCACGTCGTACAAGTTCGCTCTACTGAACTAGTCTATAATCAAGTCACTGTGGGAGATTTCGCATAACTCTTCCTTGGAGAATCCAATTTGGGTCAGACTTGTGGAATTGGAAAGAGGACAGAGAGGGCTACTACAGGTCACAAATTTAGAACTAGATAATCAGAAAGTACAGAGATACATCGGAGGCAATATCGAGCTCCTACAAAGTGAAAAAAGGTGTGTAGATTTTCTTTAATTTTTGCTTAAGTTTGGTTTGAAAATTTATTTTGAAGGAATTCAAAGGGCATATTAGAGAATTATTATCGGTAACTGATGCCCTGAGGAAAGAAAATGCAAACACCTAGTAAGGAGCCTGAAAGCTCTAGCATGACTCATGAAGAAGAAGAAGAAATGCTATATGATATATCAAAATTACAAGAACAAGTGCAACGAGTGTCACTTGCACAAAAAGCAACAGAATCTAAAAATGGATGGTTTAAGGAAAGATGTAGAAGCTAAGATGGATGGTTTAAAGAAAGGTGTAGAAGCTAAGATGGATGTCATGGAAGCTAAGGTGAATGGCATGGACGCTAAAATTGATGGCATGGATGATAAGATGGATAAGTTGCTACAAGAAATGGTCACTAAGGGTGAAAGAGTACTAAAGGAAACTCATGATGAGAACAAAAGAAATATTAATCATGATTCCATAGACTCTAATGTTGGATCGAAGACTCACCATGTTCCAAAAATCGATATGAGGAAGTTTGATGGCAAGGATCCCGCCACATGGATATTACAGATGGAGCAATTCTTCGATCTCAATAATGTGAAAAACACACAAAAGGTACGTATGGCAACTTTATATTTGGAACCAAATTAGTTTGTATGGTATCTGTTATCTCAAAATCATGCCCTGGAAGGCTGCAGACCAGGAAGACTTCAAGTAACTATTTCAAACCTACTTTAGGCTGAGGCTTAGCCTCCTCAACCTGAGAGGGCTCTCTCTAGATGGGTTAATGATTTTGATTAAGATAAGATGCCTAACTCTTTGTGAAATAACTGCGACAAATATGAATGTTGGAAAAACATTAAACAAGTTTCCATTGGGCCTATGGAGTCAACAACAACTTAATAAACAATGATCTTGACTTTACATAGAAGTCAGGGCATTCAACATTTGAATATTCAGAACACAACTCATATGGAACCACAGTTTATAAATGCATACAGGAAATCAGAGCACAATCAGTGAATTCTGAGTGATTATACATTTATACAACTGTAAAAATTTAAGGAAAAGACAAGATCACACATTCTGAACATAGAAATCCTTCATGAATCCTGAGAAGTAAAGCCAAATTATATTACTGAAACTCTGTCTTTACATAATCCAAATACAATGCCCTGTCATAAAGTTTTCCAACCCCAATTTCATTGTTGTTTCAGCTATATATAGAGTTCTTATTCTAACTGATCGAGATTCCTCCTCAAGCATGAGGTGAATTCGAAAACTACCTCTAATGACACCTATCAACTATTTAACTAACTAATAAATACAATAAAGTGCTAATTGGAGCTTTTTTAGAGTTCTAAATCTACTATGACTCTAACTCCATATTATATGCATGATGGCTTCTCCTCGTTCTTTGACACCTGGTCCTCTTTCAGTTTAGCTGAGATGGCTGAGATAGGTATTTAATGCCCCATGTTGACCTTGTATGTTGAAACTTTTTAACTGCTATGAAATATTGGAAGGTTACCCTTGCTTCTCGGCTTAGTTTTTTCCAAAATCTTCGAATACACAGAAGCAAGTTATTTAGCCTTTAATTACCTAAGATGTGAAAGACTGCCACGTCCTTGATGCGTTGTAAGCTTTTTTGATGAACATGTGTATAGGCAAAAATTTCTTGCAGGCAAATCGTTTGATGTATTTTGAACTGTGATAAAGGGGCTTTATGACAAAAATTCAAAATTGGATTTGAATATTCAACCCTTTCAAACATCCATCTGTCTTGACCTAATTGACTGTTGTTCGGTCCAGCTGATGTCTTGCACACCCTTTAGACGTTTCCCTTTCAAAATTCCCGCTTATAATTCAAACTACTTGATTTGCGTTAAAAACAACATCTTCAGCAGTTTCGTAGCGTGCTACGAAACTGCTGAGTTATTCGAAATAGTTTGCCTTTGACCCGAGATCTTTATCAACTGAGTATTTGATTGCCAAAAAACTCCCTCTGACTTTCCACATGTTGAACAGGGATTATATTTATTCAGAAGAATACGATTAAGCAAATTTGTCAAAAAATTGAAACAAAACCTTTTTTGAAAAGAAAACTCATTTAGCAGGTAGCTGGCTCAGTTGTGTCTTCAAATCTTCAATCTGTTTCCTCATAGCTCTATTCCCAGCTCTCAGTTGCATATTAATCCTTCTGATATACTTAGCTTCTTTGATTGCTGGTACTGTCCAGGTGTGAAATTGTGCATGGCCATCAACCACTGAATTCAGCTGAGCTTCTACAGCAGCATTCTCTTTCCATAGGGTTTTATAATATTTTGCATGTATGGCTGCATGCTTCCTAGTGGCTTTCCTCAATTTAGCAATTTCATACTTAGCTGATTCCAGTTGTCTCTGTATGACTGCTATATTATCTTCTTGAGATGCAATGGTTATTTTGCCCGTGTCTTTTTGTGTTCCTTCCTCTGTTTCCTCTGTTCTCAACAATGCTTCTTGTACATGCTGGAATCTCCTTGTCATAGGTCTTCTAGGTTTAAAAATGAATCCTTCAGCTGGCTCATCAAATTTAAGCCTTTTTGAAGCCTTGGATTTCTTGGTACCTTCTTGCTCTGACTGCATCAATTCAATTTGGACTGGTAGAGACTGCTCGAATTCAATGGCCTGTAACAAATCATTCAAATTTGCCTTGGACACTGGGCTCTCTTCAACTGCTACAGCTTTACCTTTTTCCTTATTTATCTGGCTTCTTGTTCTTACCCTTGAGACTGCTTCAGATGTGCTTGTTTCAGGTATAGTCTTCTTACCCTGAGCTTTTTCCTTGGTTGACTGCTGAGGTTGATCTTGGATGATGAGAGGCTTCACTGGTTTTCTTAGCTGTGACTTTGCAACCCTTTTAGCTCTTGCCTCTTTTTGGAGCTCAGTTATTGTAAAATCTCTAGCCGGTTGTGGAGTGAGGCCAGTCTTGCTTTGGAATCCAGCCATAAAAATAAAAGAATTCCAGTCTCTGTCTTTCTTTTGGAGGCCATCTAAAACTAGCAACTTGATCAAACCATGATGAAACAAAGAGGTTTCAGAATCCTCTTTTCTCAGCTGTACTTTATCACACATCTTACTCAAACTATGGAACAAATAAAAAGGTAGATCTATGGAGACTTTCCCAGTGAAATGCAAAAGCAGTTTGAAATGGTATGAATAAACCTTGTTATACCTTCCCTCACAAGTCAAATATTTTTGTATGCAGGTGAGTAAGAGAGCATAATGTTCTTTGACATAATTCCTGGGCACTCCCCTACTCAAATCTTCATTTACATATGCATCCTTTAAAAATTCCTTACAAGGATTCATGTCAAATTTGAAATTTTTAAACCATTCCTCTTGTCCTCTTGGAATCTCTGTCACAGCAGATATTGCCTCTGGAGAAACCTGCACTTCTAACATAGCTACCTTTGAATTCAAACTAGTGAAGTTTAGTGCAAATTCTTTAGTTACCTGCGCATGCCCTCCTTGTAACTTTTTGCAAAAGTTCCAGCACCCGGCATTTTTAAACGCTTTCTTCACCCCTTCATCTCTCAGCGTTATATCCAGGCCCTCGGGTTCAGTCCTTAGAGGTTTACCGGATCTGTGCTCTTTTTTCTCCATGGATTCTTCCAAATCTTCGCACACAAAGACTACTAGCTCCGGTTGGAATTGTGATTCAGCTTCTTTTTGAATTCAGCCTCGCTTGATTATCAGCCTCGCTTGAATTTTGAATCTTTACCCTTAAAACCTAACGGACTTGATATTTCGGGAAAGATTCGTTGCGGAAGTACAAATCCATGATTTCGCAGCGCTGTTAGTTTAAATTTTAATGATGCGCTGCGAAACTGCCTAATCATGATGCGCTATGAAACTGCTTAATCATGATTGCGCTGCGAAACTGCTGAATCATGATTGTGCTGCGAAACTTTGTCATCGAGCTAGGATAGAAAATTATATGCATCAAATTTTTAGTTCTAAGTGATAACAGTGGCTCCACTTGGGATAGTGTGCTCCTGTAGTACACTAAGAACTCGTAGGTCCAGTGCTTTGTCCAATTTATGAAAACATAAACAGAGTTGACAAGCATCCCTTTCTAGCTTTGTGAGCCTTCACCTTGGGCTTGAGCTTCCTGTTCAGCTTGTCATTTATTTGCAACAAATAAATACTAATAAAACAGTTATATACAATGTTTGTGGGATACTTGGCAGAAATTCAATCAATTGTAATGCTTTAGGAACCTGCCATTAACAGGTCCTCCAGCATATGGTGTTCCATCAATCTCTTGTAGAATGTAGGTGTTATTCCCATGGAAAGTAGAAATTTGATATGGCCCTTTCCACAAATTCTCAAATTTACCATGTTTACATTTCTCTTCAATTCTGGCTTCCCATTTCAAGACTTTATCATGAATCTGGAATGTAACTTCTTTGATCTTTTTGTCAAATGCTCTCTTGATCCTGTTCTGGTTTTGTTGATGACTGTCAAATACCTCATTTCTCTTCTCTTGTAAAGCTATTAGCTGATTGAGCCTTCATTGTATAGCATTTCGTTCCTCTTCTAGTCCTTGAATCAGCTTCATTACTGGTACTCTGAGGGATGTTGGAAATATAGCCTCTGCCCCATATACTAGCTCGTATGGTGATGTTCCAATGGACCTTTTTGTGCAAATTCGGTCAGCCCATAAAGCATATTTCAATTTCAAATGCCAAGCCTTTTTATTTTCTTGCAGCAACTTCTTAATGATTCTCACAAGGCTCTTGTTTTATGACTCAGCCAAACCATTTCTGTGTGGATAATAAGCAGTAGAATGTCCAAGGGAGATGTGATACTGATGACAAAAATTAATCATTCTTTTTTACTTGAAAGCTTGAGCATTGCCTGTAATGATCTTGATTGGGCAACCAAATCTTGATAATATATTGTTTTCTAAGAAAGAAATAATCATTGAATCATTTGCTTGCCTTGTGGGTATTGCCTCTATCCATTTTGTAAAGTAATCGGTGGCTGTGAGAATCCAGCGATGCTGTCTTGATGAAGGAGGATGTATTTCCCCTATAAAGTCTAATCCCCACTGCTGGAAAGGTGCTTCAACATAAATAGGAACCAAGGGCATTGGCATAAGCTTTCTCTTTCCTTCAAACACTTGACATTCATGGCATGTGGCTATCTTTTTATAGATATCTCTAAACATAGTTGGCAAAAAATAGCCAGCTCTCAAGATCTTGTTTGCAGTGGCTTTCCAATAGTGATGTCCTCCACAATCCCCTTTATGAAACTCATCAATTACCTTATCAGCTTCTTCTTCAATGAGGCAATTTAACAATATTCCTCCTGCATCCTTCCAAAACAAATTTTGGTCATACGCAAAATATCTGAGAGATTTCAATTTGGTAAACCGAGCTTTGGATTTTGAAAGATTATCAGGAGCTCTATTATGTTGCAAAACAAAAGCTATATCCTTGTACCATTATGAGATCAAGAATTTTTCATTTATCTGGACCAATTCCTCTTCATTTTCAGAAATTTCTGAGATTTCTGTGCTTAAATTAATATCAATACAGTCCAGATTTGATTGAGTCAACAATTTGGCTAGGTCTTGACCCTTTACCAACTTGGTGGGTTTGATCTCAATGTCATACTCCAACAGTTTTGCTATCCACTTTCCCCTTTTTCCATCTGGATCAGCTTCTGTAAGAATATCCTTTATAACAGCATTTGGCACGTATGAAACAATGTGAGAGTGCAAAACATAGATTCTGAAATCTTTAATTGCTTTCACCAATGCATAGGCTTGTTTCTCTAAGATATTATATTTCAATTCAGCATTGGCTAATGTCTTGCTAAAGAAAGAAATGGGTTGTTCAGTACCTTGATTTCATTTTTGCAATAAAACTCCAGCAATTGTGTCTTCAGAAGCGAATGTGAAGATAAGGAACTCCTTGGTAAAATCCGGGCTGATGAGTACTGGTGCTTGAGTAAGTGCCTTTTTGATCTCTTCAAATGATTTCTTTGCTTCAGCTGTCCATTTAAAATCTGCTCCTTTCTTTAACATTTTTGTTATGTTCTTGACAACTTCAGCAAAATTAGGAATGAATCTTCTAATAAAGTTCACTTTCCCAAGAAAGGATTGAATCTCATTCTTACTCCTTGGTAGATCTAACCTTTGAATTGCACTAACTCTATTAGGATCAATCCTAATTCCTTCTTCAGAAATAATATGACCAAGCAGTTTGCCAGAAGTTAAAGCAAAAATACTTTTGGTTGGGTTTAGAGAAATACCAAACCTCCTACACTTCAGTAGGACCCTTTCAAGGTGCTTTAAGTGGTCTTCTTCTCTTTTTGAAAAAACTGTGATATCATCAAGATAAACCACCACTGATTTGTCCTTTTCTTCAGCAAAAGCAATATCCATTGCTCTCTGGAAAGTCGCTCCTGCGTTCATGAGGCCAAAGGGCATTTTTGCATACATGAATGTTCCCCATGGTGTAGTGAAAGCTGTTTTCTCCTGATCATCTGGGTGAACAAGAATCTGATTATACCCTGAGAAGCCATCAAGCATAGACATCCTTTGTGAACCAACAATGTTTTGTAGAATGAAATCCATTTTAGGGAGAGGGTAATTATCTTTCAATGAAGCTTTGTTTAAGTTCCTGAAGTCTATACAAATTATGATCTCTCCATTCTTTTTTCTGACTGGTACCAAGTTAGCAAGCCAATTTGAGAATCTGATTGGGACAATAATTTTAGCATCAAAAAGCTTTTTCACTTCTTTTTCAATTAGTGGCATTAGAAGAGGATTAATTCTTCTTAGCTTCTGCTTAAAAGGCTTTTCATTCTGCTTAATAGGAATAGTATGTTGTATGATTGAAGAATTATATTGTTTCAAGTCAGCATAGCTCCATGCAAAAACATCAATGAATCTTTTCATCATCTCAACATATTTAGTCTTCATATCAGCTGAAAGGAATTTGGAAATCTTGACTATTTTAGGCACAACTGAGTCACCTAAATTACAGTTTTCTACTTCCTCTTTATTAGCTTGTAGTCTTGGTGCTTTGAACACATCATTTTTATCAAATAATTTTTCAAGGGGAATGAGGCCTTTAGGGATTAAGTTGTTTTGTAACTGTAAGACTTCAGAACTTTCCTTTGACTCTATTAACATATTCTGGTGATCTATCTGATTGTGCTCAAACTCTTCTTTTAATTCAATGAAGTTCCTTACCTGGTGATCATCTTCAAAAACTTGCCAATTTGTGATATTATCCAGTATGACTGGTCTATGGCGAACCTCCACTTCATAGCTTTCAGAAGAATGTTTAGGAATAATAAAGAGACTGGCTGAAACAGCAAGTGAATCTGCAATAGAGTTTTGATCTCTGGTTTTGATGCTGAAGGAATAGGATTGAAATTTTTGCAACATCTCCAACACTAAATTTTTGTATGCTCTCATCCTTGCATCCTTAGTTTGATATGTACCTTCTACTTGTTTAATTACTAATTCCGAATCTCCACAAACAACAATTTTTTTTGCTTTCAACTTTATCAAGGTTTCCAAACCTAAAACCAGAGATTCGTACTCAGCCATGTTATTGGTACAATCAAAATTTAATTTGTATGAGAGAAACTTACTTTCTTCAGTTGGGCTAGTGATCCAAATTCCAGCTCCTGCCCCTTCGTTTCCTGCTGATCCATCAAAGTACAATGACCAGCAGCCCATGATGTCCCTTTCATTTCCTTGCTACCCTTCTTGACACTGATTTTCCACAGGTTTATCTTGTGATTCTCTTCCAACTGCTTCATTGAAAAGAATAGCTGATCCAAGACCAGTATCACATGAGTAAATATGAAAATTCTGAGGCTTTTCTTTGCTGGTTACCATGTAGGCCATCCTGGTTTCGCGATAAAACCTCCTCTGTTAACCAAACACTGGGATGGTAGCATATGTAAGATCCTTCTGCATTGTGCCCTTGATTTTTGCTTCCCATGACCTTGAAAGAAGCATCCCAAACTTTGGTGGAATTTCTGCAACAACAATGTCCATGACAGTTGTTTTTGCTGGAATTTGTGTGAGCCCCACAACAACATCTTTTATCAAACCAATGCAATGGACTCTTTTTGAATCAAAGGAAAATAAATCCTTATATGGCCTAGTTACCTGCAACCCCAGTCTTTACATGATTACCTTAGGCATGAGATTATGTGATGCCCCCGAATCTAACATAGCATTACGTAGAGTCATATCATGAATGGTAATGCTTATGTAGAAAGGGGGAAACTCTTCATTTTGTTCATCCTCAAGTCTTGGACCCAAACAAATAATAGGATTATCTTCTTGTACATTTAGGATATCAGCCACTCCTGGTTGTGAATTAAGCATTTCAACAATTTTGCTTCTGTATTTGTCTACCTTGAGAATTTCATTAAAAGGGACTGATATTTTAATTTTTGCAATCTCATTCTCAATATTAAAAACATAAGTAGTCTTGTCGATTTCTTTGGGAGGAGAAGAAATTTGAATACCCTTTTTGTCAAGAGGAGAATCATCTTTACCTTCAACTACCTTTGATTTTTCCTTTTTATCATCAACTGTCCTTGATGTATTCTTCTTGAGCTGTGCTTTGTTTCCTGTAATAGGAACATCTCTATTCCAAAGGTTATACTGCTTTTGCATCTCAAAGATAGCGTGCTGATAGCCCTTTAAAAAATCTGAAGGCTCTTCTCCCGATTTTATCATGCTGGACTCATCATGTTCCTCCTTGGTCAAGAAAATTACTAAAATTTCTTCATCAAAACAATGGATTGATTCCTCAAGGACTTCAGGTTCATCTTCTTCCTCTTCATCTACCAAATTTTGTTGGAAGGGAGGTCTCACTAGAGGATCTGCCTGCTGATTTCTGTTGTCTCTTGGCCTTTGCTGATTCTGAGGTCTTCTAAACTGAGGGTTCCTGAATTGAGGTCCTTGTTGTGTTGGAGGAGCAGAAGCATTACCAAGAGCTAGTCGATCCATCAATTTCTCCATGGTTTTCATCATTGTTTCAAACTTGTCTTCTTGAGCATAGGTAGAAGGCTTCTCTTCTTCCTTCAGCTTAGTCTTCGCCATCTTTGATTTCTTAGCAGCAAGCATATTCACCTCTACCTTAATTGCATCATTTTGCATGTCAGCAAGAGTGGCAGACTCTCTTTCTCTGAGTAAAAGAGAGAAATCTGAATCAAATTATTCAGCATATCTCAACTGTGCCAAGGCTCTAGGAGGTTTCAAATGAGCTGGAATAGAATTGTATATTTTATTAAACCTCTTAGAGAAGTTTTCGACAGTCTCCTCTGGAGCTCTCCTAAGATTGTTGTATTCAGTAAGGGCTTGAACAGGGTTGGTTCTATTTCCCCATTTCCTTAGAAAGTTGTCTTCAAATTCAGCCCAACTATGAATGCTTCCGGCTCTAAGGGCTTTAAACCATTTTCTGACTTCCCCAATGAAAGTTTGAGCAAACAATCTTAGTTTTACATCTTCATCATCCACTTCTTCCCTTTCAACAAAATCATTGAACCTATCCACGTGTTCCTCCACTGTAATATCTTCATCTCCTCCCCATGTTGGAATTCTGGCAGCATATTTACTAGGAAGATCATGTAAAACAGCAGGGAGAGCTAGAGGAGCATACCTAGCAGGTATAGCCATAATGAATGGAGGAGCAATAACAACAAGTATTGTATGACCAGTGGAACCAGAACTAGTATGAGATAGTGTCTTAGGACTATTAGGAGTAGCAGAGGCAGAAGATAAAGTATTGGTACGAAAAGGGCTATTTGGACTTTGCAAACCACTAACAAGGGAACTCCAATTCGGGAGAGGTAAACCAGTTTTGGATTTGAGAAAAACTTCAAAAGGATCAAGCTCTTTGAGTTGGTTCAAATCTTCTTCTTCTAATAGTAATTCTGAAGTAACAACCTCCCAAAACTCTTCCTTATCCTTTTGTGACACTAAAGATGAAGTATCAATGCCTCTTTTTTGTAAATTTAAAATAATTCCAATAAGCTCTTCTTCGTTTTCAGACCCCAACAATACCTCATGAATTTTATCATCAACAATTTTATCTTGAGGACTTCTAGAAAATTGAGGGAACAGAGATTTTGATACAGATGAAGTACCTGGTATATCAGGAAATCTTTGCCTGCTCCTTGAGATGGTGTTCGGATTATCCACAGGAGTAGGTGGATTTGGGTCAGGATTACTCCTTGTATATCTTCCTCTCGAAGCCACCTTTTAAATTTTAAGATTGTATGGAGTCACCAAGTTAGAATGCAGCCTCGAAAACCCTTTGAGCTCCTGCTACCTTCAGAAGTTCAGCTTCATAATTTCGGGAATGAGTAATCTTCAGACTCCAAGCAGACGCACCAAAATGTTATCTCAAAATCATGCCCTAGAAGGCTGCAGACCAGGAAGACTTCAAGTAACTATTTCAAACCTACTTTAGGCTGAGGCTTAGCCTCCTTAACCTAAGAGGGCTCTCTCTAGATGGGTTAATGATTTTGATTAAGATAAGATGGCTAACTCTTTGTGAAATCACTGAGACAAATATGAATGTTGGAAAAACATTAAACAAGTTTCCATTGGGCCTATGGAGTCAACAACAACTTAATAAACAATGATCTTGACTTTACATAGAAGTCAGGGCATTCAGCATTTGAATATTTAGAAAACAACTCATATGGAACCACAGTTTATAAATGCATACAGAAAATCAGAGCACAATCAGCGAATTCTGAGTGATTATACATTTATACAACTGTAAAAGTTTAAGGAAAAGACAAGATCACACATTCTGAACATAGAAATCCTTCATGAATCCTGAGAAGTAAAGCCAAATTATATTACTGAAACTCTCTCTTTACATAAGCCAAATACAATGCCCTGTCATAATGTTTTCCAACCCCAATTTCATTGATGTTTCAGCTATATAGAGAGTTCTTATTCTAACTGATCGAGATTCCTCCTCAAGCATGAGCGGAATTCGAAAACTACCTCTAATGACACCTATCAACTATTTAACTAACTAATAAATACAATAAAGTGCTAACTAGAGCTTTTTTAGAGTTCTAAATCTACTATGACTCTAACTCCATATTATATGCATGATGGCTTCTCCTCGTTCTTTGACACCTGGTCCTCTTTCAGTTTAGCTGAGATGGCTGAGATAGGTATTTAATGCCCCATGTTGACCTTGGATGTTGAAACTTTTTAACTGCTCTGAAATATTGGGAGGTTACCCTTGCTTCTCGGCTTCAGTTTTTTCCAAAATCTTCGAATGCACAGAAGCAAGTTCTTTAGCCTTTAATTACCTAAGATGTGAAAGACTGCCACGTCCTTGATGCGTTGTAAGCTTTTTTGATGAACATGTGTACAGGAAAAAATTTCTTGTAGGCAAATCGTTCGATGTATTTTGAACTGTGATAAAGGGGCTTTATGACAAAAATTCAAAATTGGATTTGAATATTCAACCCTTTCAAACATCCATCTGTCTTGACCTGATTGACTGTTGTTCGGTCCAGCTGATGTCTTGGACACCCTTTAGATGTTTCCCTTTCAAAATTCCCGCTTATAATTCAAACTACTTGATTTGCGTTAAAAACAACATCTTCAGCAGTTTCGTAGCGCGCTACGAAACTACTGAGTTATTTGAAATAGTTTGCCTTTGACCCGAGATCTTTATCAACCGAGTATTTTATTGCCAAAAAACTCCCTCCGACTTTCCACATGTTGAACAGGGATTATATTTCTTCAGAAGAATAAGATTAAGCAAATTTGTCAAAAATTTGAAACAAAACCTTTTATGAAAATAAAACTCATTTAGCAGGTAGCTGGCTCAGTTGTGTCTTCAAATCTTCAATTTGTTTCCTCATAGCTCTATTCCCAGCTCTCAGTTGCATATTAATCCTTTTGATATACTTAGCTTCTTTGATTACTGGTACTGTCCAGGTGTGAAATTGTGCATGGCCATCGACCACTGAATTCAGCTGAGCTTCTACAACATCATTCCCTTTCCATAGGGTTTTATAATATTTTGCATGTATGGCTGCATGCTTCCTAGCGGCTTTCCTCAATTTACCAATTTCATACTTAGCTGATTCCAATTGTCTCTGTATGACTGCTATATTATCTTCATGAGATGCAATGGTTATTTTTCCCGTGTCCTTTTGTGTTCCTTCCTCTGTTTCCTCTATTCTCGGTAGTGCTTCTTGTACTTGCTGGAATCTCCTTGTCATAGGTCTTCTAGGTTTAAAAATGAATTCTTCAGCTGGCTCATCAAATTTAAGCCTTTTTGAAGCCTTGGATTTCTTGGTACCTTCTTGCTCTGACTGCATAAATTCAATTTGGACTGGTAGAGACTGCTCAAATTCAATGGCCTGTAACAAATCATTCAAATTTTCCTTGGACACTGGGCTATCTTCAACTGCTACAACTTTAGCTTTTTCCTTATTTGTCTGGCTTCTTGTTCTTACCCTTGAGACTGCTTCAGATGTGCTTGTTTCAGGTATAGTCTTCTTACCCTGAGCGTTTTCCTTGGTTGACTGCTGAGGTTGATCTTGGATGATGAGAGGCTTCACTGGTTTTCTTAGCTGTGACTTTGGAACCCTTTTAGCTCTTGCCTCTTTTTGGAGCTCAGCTATTGTAAAATCTCTGGTCGGTTGTGGAGTGAGGCCAGTCTTGCTTTGGAATCCAGCCATAAAAATAAAAGAATTCCCGTCTCTGTCTATCTTTTGGAGGTCATCTAAAACCAGCAACTTGATCAAACCATGATGAAACAAAGAGGTTTCAGAATCCTCTTTTCTCAGCTGTACTTTATCACACATCTTACTCAAACTACGGAACAAATAAAAAGGTAGGTCTATGGAGACTTTCCCAGTGAAATTCAAAAGCAGTTTGAAATGGTATGAATAAACCTTGTTATACCTTCCCTCACAAGTCAAATATTTTTGTATGCATGTCAGTAAGAGAGCATAATGTTCTTTGACATAATTCTTGGGCACTCCCCTACTCAAATCTTCATTTACATATGCATCCTTTAAAAACTCCTTACAAGGATTCTTGTCAAATTTGAAATTTTTAAACCATTCCTCTTGTCCTCTTGGGATCTCTGTCACAGCATATATTGCCTCTGGAGAAACCTGCACTTCTAACATAGCTACCTTTTAATTCAAACCAGTGAAGTTTAGTGCAAATTCTTTAGCTACCTGCGCATGCCCTCCTTGTAACTTTTTGCAAAAGTTCCAGTACCCGGCATTTTTAAACGCTTTCTTCACCCCTTCATCTCTCAGCATTATATCCAGGCCCTCGGGTTCAGTCCTTAGAGGTTTACTGGATTTGTGCTCTTTTTTCTCCATGGATTCTTCCAAATCTTCGCACACAAAGACTACCAGCTCCGGTTGGAATTGTGATTCAGCTTCTTTTTGAATTCAGCCTCGCTTGAATTTTGAATATTTCCGCTGAAAACCTAACGGACTTGATATTTCGGGAAAGATTCGCTGCGAAAGTACAAATCCATGATTTCGCAGTGTTGTTAGTTTAAATTTTAATGATGCGCTGCGAAATTGCCTAATCATGATGCACTGCGAAACTTCTTAATCATGATTGCGCTGCGAAACTGCCGAATCATGATTGAGCTGTGAAACTTTGTCATCGAGCTAGGATAGAAAATTATATGCATCAAATTTTTAGTTCTAAGTGATAACAGTATCAATGGCTTTGTTCTCGTAAACAGTTTATCACTTGGGCAATTTTTACGGAAGAATTGATAGCACATTATGAGGATAAAAAAAGCAACACTTTTTTTAGCCAATTGATAAGTCTCAAACAAAAGGGTTCAATAATGGAGCACATTGAGGAGTTCCAAAAATTGAACATAAGGGTAAAAGATATTCCAGAGGAGCATAGGATTGATGTGTTCATAGGGTCTTTAAAGGATAATATCCAACATGATGTGCGCCTTTGGGAACCTGATTCATTAGAGAAGGCATTCAGGTTAGCAAGAAAAATGGAAAGCAAAATTATGGCAACTAGGAAGCATACCATTCACAACTATAAAGACGGAAGTGTTGTTGCCCGTAGTCTTCCACAACCTACAAGGTTGACACCACAACAATTGGAAGAAAAAAGAGAAAAAGGGCTTTGTTACAATTGTG
This sequence comes from Pinus tabuliformis, assembly GCA_031772625.1. Classification (NCBI taxonomy): domain Eukaryota; kingdom Viridiplantae; phylum Streptophyta; class Pinopsida; order Pinales; family Pinaceae; genus Pinus; species Pinus tabuliformis. The sequence continues at coordinate 254,835,180 of CM062815.1, forward strand.
ATAGCAAATACACAAAAGGTCATAAGTGTGCTGAGAAGAAATTATTCTACATAGATTGTGAAGAGGAAGAAGAAAAGGAGCAAGAAAGGTCAAAAGAAGAGGATATATTCCAGCAACAAAGCCTAGATGAAGAAAAAATAAATCCGACCATATCTTGTAATGCATTGGCGGGAATTACCACTCCTCAAACCATCAAGATAGAAGGACAAATCAAGAAGAAAAAGGTAATAGTGTTGATTGATTCAGGAAGCACCCACAATTTTATTCATTGTAGGGTAGCAAAAGAATTGAATTGCTTCATATATCCAGCCCCAGAGTGTCAAGTGATGATTGCAAATGGAAGAACAATAAATTGTTCTGGAAAGTGCCATAATATCAAGCTATCCATGGGATAATATGTATTGACTAGCCCAATGCTTTCCATTCCAATGGGAGGTGTTGATGTTGTACTAGGAGTCCAATGGCTACAATCCTTGGGTACAATAGCTTTTAATTTTCAAGAACTTTTCATGAAATTTTCTGTGGAAGGAAAGGAAGTTGAATTAAGGGGTATTGCAGGGAAACCAGGAAAGATAATCAGCTCTAATGGCATGACAAAGCTTCTAAAAAAGGAGCAAAGAGGTGTAATTGCACAATTATGTTCGCTAGATGTTTCCACATTGGAATCATCTATTTCTCCAGATCTCCAAAAAGTCCTAGAAATTCATTCCAAGGTATTTGAGACTCCCAAAGGTCTCCCACCTATGCGTGATCATGATCATGCTATTCATCTGATTCCAGGAAGTGTTCCTCCAAACATTAGGCCATACAGATATCCATATGTCCAAAAAAGTGAAATTGAACGTATGGTTGCAGAAATGCTAGAGGCTGGTATAATTCAACCGAGTCAAAGTTCTTTCTCAGCTCCAGTAGTATTGGTGCACAAGAAGGATGGGTCATGGTGCATGTGTCCAGATTATAGGGAGCTCAACAAGCTCACTATTAAAGATAAGTTCCCCATTCTTGTCATTGATGAATTACTGGATGAATTGCATGGATCAATTTACTTCACCAAGTTGGATCTTCGTTCGCGATATCATCAAATCAGAATGAAGATTGAAGACATTCCGAAAATGGAATTTAGAACTCATGAGGGTCATTATGAATTTTTGGTCATGCCTTTTGGCCTTACCAATGCACCTTCAACATTTCAAGGTTTGATGAATTCAATTTTCAAACCATTCCTTAGAAAATTTGTGTTAGTATTTTTTGATGATATACTAATCTACAGCAAGTCTTGGAAGGATCATGTTGAACATGTTGACAAGGTGCTACAACTATTGGAGGAGAAACAATTATATGCAAAAAGATCCAAATGTTTCTTTGGAGTTCAGGAGGTGGAATATTTGGGTCATATTGTATCTCATGAAGGAGTTAAGGTAGACCCTAGCAAAATTAAAGCCATTAAGGAATGGAAAATCCCCACATCCATAAAGCATCTGCGAGGATTTCTTGGGTTGACAGGGTATTATCACAAGTTTGTTAAGAATTATGGGAGAATAGCAGCACCTCTAACAACATTATTGAAGAAAGATTCATTTTCATAGACTCCGGAAGCAACAAAGACCTTTAAACATCTTAAGGAGGCAATGTGCCAAGCACCAGTCTTAGCTACACCGGACTTCGCAAAAACCTTTATTGTGGAATGTGATGCTTCAGGAAATGTAATTGGTGTTGTTCTAATGCAAGATGAAAGACCCATTGCTTTTGAAAGTCATGCAATCAAGGGAAAGTTTTTAAGCAAAGCTATTTATGAGAAGGAAATGTTGGCAATACTCCATGCACTTAAGAAATGACGACCCTACCTAATGGGAAGACACTTCAAGGTAAAAACAGATCATGATAGCCTTAAATACTTTTTAGAACAAAGATTATCCTCTGAAGAGCAACAAAAGTGGGTCACAAAGATGTTGGGTTACGACTTTGAAATCATCTACAAAAAAGGGAAGCAAAATGTGGTGGCAAATGCACTCTCAAGAAAGGATGAGGATATGGAACCACTGTTGTGTGCCATTTCTATTATCCAACCAGATTGGATAAACGAAGCAAAGGAGGAATGGAAGAATGACGAAGAAGTGTGGGCACTTATTCGAAAGCTACAACAAGATTCAAGTACTTCTGATACATTTAGCTGGAAAAATGATTCGTTATGGTACAAAGATCGCTTATACCTCTGTAAGAATTCCCAACTAAAACAAAAGATTCTTATGGAATTGCACACTTCTCCCTTAGGAGGGCACTCAGGATTTTTAAAAACTTACCACAGGGTTAAGAAGGAATTTTTTTGGGATGGCCTTAAATCAGATATTCAAAAGTTTGTAGCGGAATGTTTGGTTTGCAAACAAAATAAAGTTGAAACAATTAAGACACCGGGTCTATTACAACCTTTATCCATTCCAAGCCAACGTTGGGAGGAGGTTTCAATGGATTTTATCACAGGTTTACCCAAGTCTGAGGGAAAGAGTGTCATCATGGTGGTAGTTGACAGACTTACCAAGTATGCACACTTTTGTGCATTATCACATCCATTTAAAGCCAGTACAGTTTCTACTGCATTTATGGAAACAGTTCAAAAGATACATGGAAACCCAAAGATTATTGTAAGTGACAGAGATCCCATTTTCACTGGAAATTTTTGGACAGAATTATTTTCTTGTCTTGGTACTCAGTTAGCTCATAGCTCATCTTATCATCCTCAATCTGATGGGCAAACTGAGATAGTAAACAAATGTTTGGAAGGATATCTTCATTGCTTTGTATCTGATAAACAGACACAATGGGTCAAATGGTTGCCTCTGGCTGAATGGTGGTATAACACTTCCTTCCATACAACAACAAAAATGACCCCATTTATGGCACTTTATGGGTACCAACCACCATCAATCACATCATATTTAAGAGAAAATTCTAAGGTTCAAGCAGTGGAACATCACATCGAACATCAACAACAAGTCCTCCAACTCTTAAAGGATAACCTCGTGTTGGCACAAAATAGAATGAAACAACAGGCAGATCAACATCGCAGTGAAAGAAGTTTTGATGTAGGTGATTGGGTATTCCTACGACTACAACCATATAAGCAAATGTCCCTAAAGCAAGCTAAGAAGGATAATAAATTATCACCAAAGTATTATGGTCCGTACAAGGTGTTGGAAAAGATTGGTACTATGGCATACAAATTGGAGCTTCCTACAGCTTCTCGATTGCACCCAGTTTTCCATGTTTCATGTTTAAAGAAGGTTATAGGCGACAAGCTCCCAGTTCAAACAATATTGCCAGAACTTGACAAGGAAGGAAAAATTATATTGGAACCGGAAGCAGTCACAGAAACAAGAACTCGGCAGCTACGAAATCAATCAATTTTAGAGTATCTTATCAAGTGGAAGAACTTATCCACTGAAGATTCCACATGGGAGGATGATAATTTTATGCAGAAGTATCCAGAACTGCTCAAGCGTTGAGGACAACACTTTTTTTGAAGGAGAGGGGCATGTTGGGTCCCTATAATACTAGTGATTACCCCATTACTATTGTAGTTATACCCCTTATTTATATTGTTGTGCCCCTATTACCCACATATTGTTATTTCTGTGCCCCATAGAATCCCTCTATTATTATTTTTGTGGCTTTATATTATTATTGTTAGGTTGGCTGGATTATATTGTGACTCCTTAGACTCCTATATATAGAAAGGAGGTTTTGTCATTTGTATCATCCAAGAATTGTTCATTTATGTAATGTAAAGGAGGTTGCCCCCTCAAAGAGGCTGAATTCTAAGGCGTTGATCTTTCTTTTCTATCTTTTCTTGAGCTGGTTTCATAACATATTCTCGACAAAGCTCATGTATGTGTAAATAGTGATCAAAATCCATATGAACTTTGGTATGGTAAGACTCCCACTGTAAAACACTTTAGAGTTTTTGGAAGTAAACGTTTCATCAAGAAGACTGATCAAAAAATTGGTAAGTTTGAACCCAGAGCAGACGAAGGAATATTTCTTGGTTATTCATTTAGAAGTAAAAGATACAAATGTTATAATAAGATACTTCAAAAAATTATTGAATGCATTGATGTTGTAATATATGAAGCATGCAAAAATCTGAAACATGTGACATCAGTAAAAGAGGATGATAACAATGAAGATGTTGAATGCTTCCCCGTATCATATCGAAATGATATAGACAAAGAAAAAAATGAAGCATCAGAAGAAGATACATCTAACAGGGAGAAGGCTCCATCCAAGTATGTTCAAAAGAATCATCCAGAATCTCAAATTCTAGGAGATAAAGGATCTGGAGTACAAACAAAAAGAACTCTTGTAGGATCTTCTAGTTATCTATCCTTATTATCCTCCAAAGAACAACAAAATGTAAATGAAGCTAGAAAAGATGAATGTTGGGTTAAGGCCATGGATGAATAACATGACCAAATTGAAAAGAATGATACTTGGGAATTAGTTCCTATACCTCATGATAAAAATGTTATAGGGACAAAATGGACATTCGAGAATAAGTTGAATGAAAATGGAGAGGTAATTAGGAATAAATCAAGACTTGTTTGTAAAGGGTATGCACAACAAGAAAGTATAGACTTTGAAGAAACTTTTGCACCTGTCGCTAGACTTGAATCCATAAGAATGCTTCTTATTCATTCAAGTTTTCAAAAATTCAAACTTTATCAAATGGATGTAAAATATGCATTCCTTAATGGAGATCTAGAAGAAGTATATGTTGAACAACTGGAAGGATTCATTCTGGGAAATGATGCAAAGCTTGTATATAAACTCAAAAAGGATTTATACGGACTGAAACAAGGTCTGAGGGCATGGTATTATCGTCTTGACAAATATATTGAACAACAAGGATTCACAAAAGGATCCGTGCACATAAACTTATATACAAAAATTGAGAATGATAAACTGCTAATTATTGTTGTTTATGTTGAGGATATCATCTTTGATAGTAATGAAGAATCTATGAGTCAAAACTTTGCTTCTGTTATGCAACAAGAATTCGAAATGTCTTTTCTTGGTCTACAAGTGGAAGAAACAAAAGATGGCATCTTTCTCTCACAAACTAAATATCTCAAGAAAATTATGAAGAAGTACGGAATGAAAGATTCCAAACCAGTATGTACTCCAATGGTAATAGGAAGTAGTCGCAGTTCTAATGATGAATCTCCTACAGTGAATCAACCAGAGAACATATTTATGGTTGGAAGTCTACTTTATCTAATAGGTACTAGACTAGATATCATGCATGTTGTAGGAATTTTTGGAACATTTCAAGCCAATCCAAAGGAATCACATCTTTAGGTAGTAAAAAGAATATTCAAATATCTCCAAGGAAGTCAAGACTTTGGTCTATGGTATCTGAAAGATACATATCTCACTCTTCATGCATATACAGATGCGGATTGGGCTGGAAATGTTGGAGACTAAAAAAACACTAGTGGAGGTGAATTCTATATGGGATCACGATGATTATCTTGGTTCAGTAAGAAACAAATTTTGATTGCCTTATCTACAGCGGAAGAAGAATATGTGGCTACCACTTCTTTTTGCACACAAATTCTCTGGATGATGTAGACATTACATGATATTCAAATTACATGTTCTCCACTCATCTCCATGCGATGTGACAATACAGGTGCGATTAATATCTCAAGAAATCCTATTATGCATTCCAAGACCAAGCACATACCCATTAAGTACCACTTTATACGAGAACAAGTACTTGAACAAAAGGTTAAAATAGAGTATGTTCCCTCCAAGGATCAGGTCGCTAATATATTTACCAAACATCTTCCTAGAGAATCATTTTAATATCTCAGAAAAAAGCTAGGAGTTGTTTCTGCCTCATCTTGTTGTTAAAACCAGTTTGTTCAGATTCAGAGGATCATTTTCTATACACAGATTTTATGAAGTAGAGTCGTGTGTATACACGAGTTTATGTGCTAGTAGTAGCGTATATGTTTTTTTGATACAAAAACAGTGGGTGAGACTCAAAATCAGTTTCTGACATGGCTATTCAGTTTCATATTGATGGTTCTAGTCTGTTGATATGGTTTTCCCATTGATGTTTATTTGATTGATGAAGATGCCTTGATGAATGAATTGTTGACAATGCACAAGTAGCATAGATTCAGGGGGAGCATTAGCCTTCAAAATATAATGCATTGTTGGCATCATGGTTGCTAAAGATAGCTATGGTCTCAATTATTAATGTCATTTGATGAAAATGTCATGTAAAGACCTATGGTGTAATAATATGTCTCTTTCTGTCATAGTCTATTATGAATGAGTCGTTTTGGACACATGATGTAATTTTTACTCCCACTTTGCATGGGAAGGATGATGTAATAATTCCAATTTTTAGTCATGTATGAACATTTGGTGTATCCGCACTTGGTTGGGTGATTGATGTATGTATGAGTCATTGTTGATAGGAAGGTCATACTCACATAGTTGAGTTATAGAGTCATGTTATTATTTTGAAAAAGTATTTCTGCAGACTATGCATGTGCTCAGGGGAGAGCATGGATAGTATAGTGCATCTCAGCATGTACTAAGGGGGAAATCTCTTGGTCCACCTTTTTCCCTTGATGTCAAAGGGGGAAAGTATATTGGTGTTGCTTGATATATCTAACAGGTTATACAAATTGAAGTGATCAACACCAATATGGTTTCCATCAAGTCGAAAGGGGGAGATTGTTGGCATTATGGTACATGTGTTGTTCTTGATGGAAACCCACATACAGGTCAGTTCAAAAATGATAAAGTGATGTATGATGGAAACTCACATTGTAACAGGCCTATTAAAAGGTGACAGAGTAAAGGCAAAGAAGAACATGATGATGGGACAAAGGATTACAGATCAGAATCAAGAAATTGAGGAAAGAGAATGTTTTAACTTGTATACACTGGTTAACCTAGTCCAAGTTGTGTATACACATAGGTACACAGCTGTCACACAGAATAAGTCGATCTTGCGGACACGATAGACCTTCCTAGAATCTAAAGAAGACATAATGACAAGCAAACCAACCAGACACTATCTTTCTCTAAATATGATTTTATAAACAAAGGCAAACAATTGTTTTAGGGCCTACCTTAGGTCCAACGCAAGTTTGTGGATGCCCTCGCTCCTTTGATCCAAATGAGCTCCTTTGCCATGAATCTACAAACAAAAACAAGAAAGCAAATTAAATACCACCTGAAAATGCAATATCTAAAACATATCTAACATGAAAGTCAAGGAGTTCATGAAACAAATAACATGAGATACTTGTTGAGAAAAATGAGTTTGATTGTATTAATTCAAAAGAAGAAAAACTTTACAACCTGTGCCTTGACGCTGTACAAGCTCCTCCCAGGGTCCAGCAAGAAATCTCCTCTACTTTGACCAGTTTCACTCACTTCCCAATGAAGCCAAAAAGGTATGTGACCTCTCCTCTTAAGCTCAACTAGGAAGTCTTAATTTCACCAGCATTTGCCCTAAACAATGTTCAGCTTCTAACCTCCCTAGCAACTAGCCCAATGCCTAAATTTATAGTGCAATGGAGGGAAGTTACTAGGTCCTCCTTCAAAGGGATAAAGCCCTCCTTCAAAGGGATAGCTCCTCTCATCAAGGGATTAGCTCCTTCTCTTTTGGGATGCATGAACCACCTAAGAGCGGCAAATCCACGTCAAAATTCCTTCTAGAATCATCTAGAATTAACCCAAAGTGAGTTTTTTAGAATAAACTTGCGCATTTTTTACTTTCACAGGGATCCACACCCACACCTTTAGGGATAGAGTGGGCAGGTCTTCAGTTTTTGTAAACAGAGGGTGCGAGACCCAAGGTAACAGTGAGAGAAAGTGCGGAACCAGAGTTTCATTGATTTTTAATGTCTTTCTCTTATTTTCAAAGCTTGACTTGAAGAGATGAGGTTTGAGACTTGCTTAGGAGGACAGTACAAGTGATGATAGACCCATACTGACTGCAAATAATCATGGTGACGATATGTCTGTGTAACAGATTGCCCCCTAAAGTGCGAAGTCTATAGTAGATGAGGATTTCATTTATCATTTAGGAAGAGTGAAGTACTTTATCATTTCAAGGACCATCTTGTGGAGAGTCTGGTTGGAACCTGTAAAAACATTCAATGCAAGATATATATATGAGATCATATCATCGCTGAGGTAGGCATTCCCATACTCAGATCAAAACTGACTTAGAAAACTAACTACTGCTCTGTTACATGAATGATCTTGTAAAACATCACAAGTATAGACTCATGTGGACACAGTATGGGCGCAGCCATCTCTTTATGAATAGTCCATTATATAATGAATACAAAATTCCTCGCAGCCTGGATTGTGGAAACTAGATCCAAGGTCTTCATTTCTACTTCCCGAAACAGTACGATTCTATCCATGCAAATGAATGTGTTGATGTCGAACATGGTAGAAACCACTTGATTACCAGTCAATGATGTAAACTATTAACAAGTGTGAGAGAAACCTCCAGTGATTTCAATGGCTCTCAAAGTACCCAGTACAATCCATGAAATGTGAATAAATTTGTTGATGTCGAAGATGTCACGGAATCCTCTGATCGAAGGTCGATGATGCAAACTATCGTCAAAGGCAAGAAACCTGCCATTGAGGCATGCAGATCTCAAGGTACTAACGATTTCTAGATCATATTTCTAAATAATGAGCTGAAGTTGATAGAAAGCGATCCATCGCAGGCAAGCCCACAACACGAAATCATAGATCAAGTTGAAGAAATTTAGTTGCAAGGATTGACTCAGGGATGGTCAAGATGGATGACAGATATTTTGCAGATGAATGGCTTATTGGCAGTGACCTCTTGAACACATAATGACACGACAGATGGCTTGGTGACAATTGACCCAAAGTTAATACCCAAAAACCGGCTAAAGACTTTCAATGTTGTTTGATAAACTATTAGAAAAGGATTTCCCAACCCAGGTGAATAAAAGTGTCGTGTTCAAGAGTGGTTATAAAGTATGACAAACAGGCTCATTTTTCTCTCTTTTCCCCCACCATTTCTGGCAAGTACCTCTTTATTTTTGACAAGCTTGAGGAGGATAACATTTGCTTGATTATAAGCTCATCCTACGGATGAGTCCAAATTAGTTTAAATTCGAACCCTAAGAAGGAGTGGTTCATTCCTGTTTGTAATTGAACAGGTCCTTTACTGTGAAATTTTAACGAGTCTAGTATAGGAGAAACTTGGCATTTTTCAATTTTAGAGAGTCTGAAAAAACTTAAGAAAACTCGAGGGTTGACCTTTTTCGTAAATTTGTGTCTCCCAAGCCTGAAAAAGTATAAAATAATACTTGAGAGAACCGCTTGATCTTTTACGACCAAGGAGTACTTTTCATCCTTAGTGCCCTTTGTTGTGGGGAAAAATGCCTATGCAGGACGATCCTATCCACCTAAGGTGTGACAGTGCCTTAGCAACAAACAGAGACAACTATTCTAGTATTCTTCCTTTATGAATTAAGAATGAATAGAGATGGATGGACTAACCGGTGTCTTCAATTTGTCCCTCGATCCGGTTTCTCTTCTCTTGGAGAGTTCCCAGCTACTTGCCTTCTCGCTCGCCCAGCTTCAAGAGGTTTCTGCAAGATCACAAGAAGAGAACGCTACACAAGACATGGATTCGTATTCATAACTAGTTCAGGATTAGAAATAAACTAAACATACTAATGCAATCATACATCAAAGATACATCAGTATATAGGAGAAACCAAGATAGCTTTATTGATGAATAACAAGGTTCGGGAAGAGATACAACCTAGAAGGCTCCAATCCAGCATCTCCTTCCCAGCAAATGGAATTCCTATCTTCACCCCCTTCAAAGAATTAAGCACCCAATGATTCCAATCTCAAACCAACATCAATTCTTTGCAATAACAAAATTCCAGCCTCTAGATCTCATGGAGGAGAGATCCATATATAGATGTTTGGAGAGAGGATGAGTCAGCTTGAGACCTGACTAGTGTCCTCTCCCTCTGTCAGTTCTTGATTCCACTTGGAGGTTCTTGCTTCCACTTGGAGATTGGGAACCTCTTACTCATCACCAGTCGAATTCACTGAGGCAAGTGTCATTGAGCAAGATTCTAGAAGCTTCTTGGGTCTTGACACCTCTTGGAATGAACTTTCCATTTGGCAATTCTCGCTCAACGCACCCTAGTAGTGCTTCTACTTGCGTTGCAGTGCAGGTAGCCAGTGTTGGCTTTGACATTCAGCGTAAACAGCTAGTGGAGCCATTGAATTGATCCTGAATTGACTTGTTTTTGAGCAGTTTATGGTGGATAACTTCTGTGAATTGCTGTGGTTTGTTAGCCTTGTTCCTCTACGGGTAGGAACAACATGTTTAGGGACATTGGATCCCTTAATGTTCTGGGGAAAAATGCCTATGCAGGACGATCCTATCCACCTAAGGTGTGACAGTGCCTTAGCAACAAACAAAGACAGCTATTCTGGTTTCTTCCTTTATGAAATGTGAAAGAAGAGAGATTAATAGACTTACCGGTGTCTTTCGTTTGTCCCTCGATCCAGTCTCTCTTCTCTTTGGGAGTTCACAGCTACTTGCCTTCTTGCTTGTCCAGCTTCAACGGGTTCCTGCAAGATCACAACAGAATAGCTACTTGGGACAAGAGAAGAACACTACACAAAGACAGATATTCACATTCATAACTAGTTTAGGATTAGAAATAAACCAAATACACTAATGCAATCATACATCAAGAATACATCAGTATATAGGAGAAACCAAGATAGCTTTGTTGATGAATAACAAGGTTCAGGAAGAGATACAACCCAGAGGGCTCCAATCCAGCATCTCCTTCCCAGCAAATGGAATTCCTATCTTCACCCCCTTCAAAGCATTAAGCACCCAATGATTCCAATCTCAAACCAACAACAATTCTTTGCAATAACAAAATTCCAGCCTCTAGATCTCATGGAGGAGAGATCCATATATAGATGTTTGGAGAGAGGATGAGTCAGCTTGAGATCTGACTAGTGTCCTCTCCCTCTGTCAGTTCTTGAGTCCACTTGGAGGTTCTTGCTTCCACTTGGAGATTTGGAACCTCTTACTCATCACCAGTCGAATTCCCTGAGGCAAGTGTCATTTTGGAAGCTTCCTGGGTTTTGACACCTTGAGAAATGAGCCTGCCACATGTCCACTCTCGATCAGCGCAGGTAGCCAGTGTTCCCTTTGACATTAAACGCAGGTAGCCAGTGTTGGCTTTGACATTCAACACAAACAACTAGTGTAGCCACTGAAATGATCCTGAATTGACTTGTTTTTGAGCAGTTTCTGGTGGAGAAATTCTGTGAATTGCTGTGGTTTGTTAGCATTTTTCCTCTAGGGGTAGGAACAACATGTTTAGGGACTTTGGATCCCTTAGATTATGGAAATTTCATGCTCAATACTGTAAGGCACAAAAATGTCTATAACAGTTGCCCCCTAAAGTATGAGGCTATTTATCGGGTGAAATGCTTTATCAGGGGGATCCGAAGTTCATCGAATGCTGGGAGGAGACCTGTAATAAGATACAATACAATACATTATTTTTCATACTGCTTTCATGATCTAGCTGAGGCGGGCATTCCCATGCTCAGCTTTATAAATTCATTTTTCTGTACATAGAACAGACAATCGTCTGATGGTAGACTGATAATTTTGATGAAATTATCATCCTTTGAGTAGGATGATTATCTGCTACAATGATGTACATGTCAATGTCTTTATCTTTCCTGAATATATATCGCAGCCCGGATAGATTAAATTAGATCCGGGGTCTTCAAACTCGTTCGATCTTCACTCTAAGTACAAGTCGATCCATGTGAGAACTGTTCTGAAGTCGAACATGGAAAGACATTGCTTGATTACCGGTCAATGATGTAAACCGTTAACAAGCACGAGAGGAATCACCAATAATGGTAATGACCCTCAAGGTACTGCAGTACAATTCACGTGGTGTGAATAAAGGACTTGGCGTTGAACACCATGCAAAATCTTTCGTTCGAAGGTCATTGATGTATACCTGTCATCGGAAGTGAGAAACTTGCCATTGAGGCATGCAAGCTTCAAAGTACTCAAGGGGTTGTTCCTAGATCAACTTCTTGGATAATGAGCTGATGTCGACAAGAAGTGATCTGTCAAAGGAGGGCCTTGATGAATCCCACATCAGTGACACGGAACGAAGCTAATGATTTTAATGGAGGTGAAAACGATCTGTGACATATGATTCAGGGTGGCGGTCATGAAAGGATGAAGGATAATGTATGGCAGTGGATGGGACATGGTTGACTTTTCTGAATGACTTCTCTTGAACATATGGCGACACTGATACGATGGATCGGTAGCATTACCCCAAATATGGATGTTATGGCGAGACCATGGATTTGACTGGTGAATGAAACAACCCAACCCGATTGTGGTATGGAGGAAAAGTGTCATGTTCAAGAGCGACTTGCTACCATCAAAGTTTTCTTGAGTTTCTCCCAATTTTTCCCCAGTAATTGCTGACCAGTACCTCTTTATTTTTGTCAAGCTTGAGGAGGATAACATATGCTTGTTCTATAACCTGCCCTTCGGGCAAGCCCATCGCTATGTTTTAACGAGCCTAGTGATAGTGAAACTCGTTCTCGTCTAAAGACAAGTTTGTCGCTATTTAATGATTTTAACGAGTCTAACGACAAGGATAACTCGGTCCTTTTCATCTTTAGAGAGTCTGAAAAGGTACATAAAGTTAACTCCAAAAGTCCTTTTTCGTCATCTAATCCCTTAAGTACGAAAAAGTATAAAACAATACAGAAGGGATGAGTTTTCGATAGTTTTAACGAGCCGAATAAAACAAGCGCTCGATCGTTTTGTGCAATAATCCCTCAGGTCCAAAAAGATTAAAATCTAGAGGAGGGATAGCACTTCCTGTCCCTTTAACGAGCTGGAAGGCCAAGGACTCGACAATCTTTTCATATTTTACGAGTCAGTTGAAAAGAGCTTAAAGAAGACTCGTCTTTTTTGGAACGAGTGATAAACAGGGTTAGCAGCTGAATCCAGGTACAGGTTGGAATTTTCCAATCACGGCAGTGTCACAAGGATGGCTAGGTGAAATCACTTTTCGTAGCTGTTCCTCAAAATGGGTAAACAATCATATGGAGGTGAACGATCGGCCAAATGAAAAGTGGAGGTGACGGGCAAACACGACCAAGGCTTTAATGGCTGATAAGGTTACATTCACAGTGGTTATTTACCGGGTAGTTCATTTTTTAACGAGCCTAAACGCGGATTGAAACACTTGCTCGATCTTATGTTTATTTTTTAACGAGCATGAACTATGTGCTAAAAATGCTCGGATCTTGTGTTTATTTTTTAACGAGCATGAAATTTGTGCTAAAACTGCTCGATTACCCAGTCATATGATAAGAGTGTCTCATTGAGATTCTATTTTTTATGGAGCTTCATCTCAGAAAGCTATGCCCCGCATCCTTTCTTTATGCAAGTTAGGAAACGGCTAACCCAAAAAAACAGATAAATAACCGCTCGTTGCTTCCACTCCAAAAGGTTTGCATGCCCCCAGTATAAAGTACGATTTCAAGGTTACCTCTACTTCTTTTCCGTCAAAACAATTGTTTTAACGAGAGAGGCTTACCTCTTTCAGGTTACCCAAAGATTGTCTCGTTAATCTTTCAAACAAAACACTTCCTCAGCAATGTCTACCGAAATAGACAAAGGTGAGCGACGATGCTCGTCAACTCACATAACTTTGACAAAAGAATCTTATTCTAGAATAACCCTCTTCAAGCATGGGCGGGATACAGACTAGTCATATTCTCCCATGGAAACCTACCCTATACCCAAAGTTTTCCTGCCGAAGCAGACCAGGACGCATGCCCCCTGGGTTCCAATCATATCCTCCCAGATTACTTGCGCTCATCAGGAGGACGGACCGTGGGTTGAGACACTTCTTGCGTGAATAGACCATTTAGGGATGGTATATGGCTATTTGCAATGCGTGATCCGGGAAATGAAAGTTGGTCCACGAGCTTGACCATTCTTCCTTCGTGCGGAAAACACATTACTCTAAAGAGTGAAGAGACTATAGCTCCCATGCAATATATATAGTCTCGTCCAAGGAGTAGGTTATATCCAAGGGTCCTTGAACGACCATCACGTTCATTTGAATGGTCTTCCCTTTCAATGTTATAGGCACATTGGGGAGGATCCCTAAAGGTCGACTGGTTCCTTTATCAAAGCCTGATAGATTTCTCATCTCAGGAAAAAGCACTGGCGAACCAAGCGCTTTCCAAGCAATAGAGGAAAGGATACTCACAGATGCCCCCTCATCAATGATAGTGCCATCCATTACCATTCTGTATATTTGAACGATAATTCTGAATGGTATGCTTGCTGGCAACCGGGGTCTGCCTAGTTGGTTCCAGTCGAACGAGACAACTAGGTTGCTTGGTGGTGGGACCGAATAAATGGCCGGATATGACTCTAAAGAAGTTCCTTCCTGCGATAAAGGAATGGGCAAATTGCCCCTTTGTTCGTCGGAGTCTGTGTTGATGAAGAGAATTTGGACGGTGTCGTCTTTATTCTCCTCTGTGATGGTATCATTCGAAGATAGAGCCTCTGAAGGCAAAACCGGGTCAACTGCCGTCTCAACCTTTTGACTTTCGTCAGGCATGGATCCAGACGGTTCATCTTCAATGATAGGTGCTTCGGCTGACGACCTGGGCGGGCCAGCCGTGTTCTCAACTAGTGAAGGACTTGGCAGGAGTTTTTGATATCCAGGAGGAAGTTGTGCTCGTAAAATCGGGCGATCTTCCAGAACTCTTTTAGCCTCGTCTAATAAGGGACAACGGTGGATGGCATGGTCGCCTTCACACAGTTTATAGGGAAATCTAGCTTTCCCTCTCTGTCCTGGGACTTCACTTTCACTAGTCGACGGTGAGCAGTCAACATGGCTATCAGAGGTTGATGCTACCGAATTGTGAAAACGGGGAGACCAATCCCTTAGTATCCGAGGGATGCAGGGACAATCTCTGTGGAAGTGGTCTCTCTTACATATGACACATGGCAATTTAGGCCTGGTCAGTGCTGTGTGTGGATTTTTGTCAGACGACACTCGTTTGCCCCCAGTCGCTTTTGGCTCCTTCTTCTTCTTCTCTTTCTTCTTCTTTTCCTTCTTCTCCTTAGGAACTTGGTTTTTTGTTTTACCAGTTCCGTCAAGCGAAGAGGAAGGAGGAGAGGAAGAGTTAGATGAGGTAGAAGGCTGGTTGGCAACTCTGGTCTGGTCTAACTGTTGACTCGACTGTTCAGGAATGGTGGTGTTCTGAACGACATTGGTTGAAAAGAGCCAGACTGGCAGGCCAATTGTCAGTCCTGGAAGCGACAATGTGGCCATATGGGGCGCACCAACATCTCCCCAAGAGGAGAAGGGACTAGAATTTCCACCAAGGGGAATTCCTTGGTTGGTGTGCTCCATTTTTTCAACCTAAAGATCAATGCAGGAATAAAGGGTGATTGTTCCGTTTAAAATAAATTTTTAACGACGCTTAGACACAACTTGCTTTTTTAGTTTTAAAGAGTCGAGAAAAAGCTAAAGATGACTCTAGTCTCCTTCGATGTTTTAACGAGCCCGAAGTGACAAATGCTCGGATGGAATTTTTCCGTTATAGAGTCTGAAAAAGGCCAAAAGGAACTGCTCTGGAGTTCTAGGCAGAGGGTGTGCCAAACTTTTCGCAAAACCGTAGAATACTTTTTAGGGTACGGGCAGTCGATCTTCCTGAATGCTGTGTTCAATGCATTGCGATCAGTAGGGCGGCCGACACGGCTTCCTAAGGATAAAGGTTTTATGCCTATAGGGGTCTCCCAATATATACGCGACGGTACGTGGGAGCACAATCCATACTGGCGCTATCGTCCCTCAGGAGGAATCACCCACCATCCACGAGATCAACAGTCACCAGGCTTAACGACGCCGGAACACGTCTCTAGCCTAGACCTCTATGGTGTGCGTTATGTTGCAAAGCGTTGTTAAGTTCATTCAATTTATTTTAGGTTGATATTTTTAGAAGTTTTCCTTTCAAGGTTCACCACGAGATGTATGATACAATTCCTAAATGCAGTCTAAAGATGATAAGTAAGCTTTATATCTTTTCAACTTTGAAAATCCTAGCTACTAAGGGAAAAGAAAGACACCATCCTTTCTCAAAGAGCAATAAGCACACTCTAATGCACAATGCAGGTGTTTGTTTTCCGCTTTCTTAGTATTGATGCCTACAAAGAAAGATTTTTGTACAACTTTGAATTTGCTTTTAAATGATAAACAAAAACAAGTTTACTTTTTCGAAATCAGAGAGGGTAGAAGAGATTACAACACTTAACGATTTTCGAAATGAATACTTGTTTCAACACTTAAAAGAGACAAACTTAAACCAAATGCAAAAGTAAATGTATAATCAACTGCAAACAGCCAATGAACTCTCTCCTAAGATCACAATCAACAGATCTGAATCAAGGGCTACAAGATGACTATTTCACTCATGCAAAGGAAAACTGTAAATGACGCCACAAACACATAAAAGCACTCACAGTATTTTTTTACAAAAGGAGGTGGAACCTAAGCAGAGAAAAGGAGTTATCAGACTGGTACCTATGCTGGTTACAGGCTGCAAAAATCAGAGATCAAAACAAGGCAAAACAAAGCAGAGAACCCCAGCTGCACAAGGGCAAACTGGTTCAGTGCAACCTCAACACAGGGGTTTTGACATTCAGCATAGGTAGCCTTCACGGGACCTATGTTGAAATGCAGAATCCCTTCTCTGTGTCTGCGCTGAAGGAGAAACTCTCGTTTCTCACAGGTTTTGGGTCACAGATTGCTATTTAATTCACTGTTTCAGGCCAAATAAAAGCAACAAGCAAGGTGAAATCAAAGGGATGCTTTGAGGGAGTACTAAGATCTATCACAAAGGATCATCAAATCATTTGTGAGTCCATTGTTCAGATCATAGACAAGTCCAGTGATTGGATCAAAGCAGCAACTGTCTACTTTGCATCTGGGAAAAGCAGATGCAGTTCGATTGTTGTTGTCAAGTCTATGAAACAAACAATGATAGAAACACAAATAAAATGACTACACAGATCTCCCCAACGAAGTCGCCAATTTTTTGTGGGGAAAAATGCCTATGCAGGACAATCCTATCCACCTAAGGTGTGACAGTGCCTTAGCAACAAACAGAGACAGCTATTCTGGTTTCTTCCTTTATGAAATGTGAAAGAAGAGAGATCAATAGACTTATCGGTGTCTTCCGTTTGTCCCTCGATCCAGTCTCTCTTCTTTTTGGGAGTTCACAGCTACTTGCCTTCTTGCTTGTCCAGCTTCAACGGGTTCCTGCAAGATCACAAGAGAACAGCTACTTGCGACAAGAGGACAACTACTTGCGACAAGAGAAGAACACTACACAAAGACAGATATTCACATTCATAACTAGTTTAGGATTAGAAATAAACCAAATACACTAATGCAATCATACATCAAGAATACATCAGTATATAGGAGAAACCAAGATAGCTTTATTGATGAATAACAAGGTTCAGGAAGAGATACAACCCAGAGGGCTCCAATCCAGCATCTCCTTCCCAGCAAATGGAATTCCTATCTTCACCCCCTTCAAAGCATTAAGCACCCAATGATTCCAATCTCAAACCAACAACAATTCTTTGCAATAACAAAATTCCAGCCTCTAGATCTCATGGAGGAGAGATCCATATATAGATGTTTGGAGAGAGGATGAGTCAGCTTGAGATCTGACTAGTGTCCTCTCCCTCTATCAGTTCTTGAGTCCACTTGGAGGTTCTTGCTTCCACTTGGAGATTTGCAACCTCTTACTCATCCCTAGTCGAATTCCCTGAGGCAAGTGTCATTTTGGAAGCTTCCTGGGTTTTGACACCTTGAGAAATGAGCCTGCCACATGTCCACTCTTGTTCAGCGCAGGTAGCCAGTGTTCCCTTTGACATTCAACGCAGGTAGCCAGTGTTGGCTTTGACATTCAGCGCAAACAGCTAGTGTAGCCACTGAAATGATCCTGAATTGACTTGTTTTTGAGCAGTTTCTGGTGGAGAACTTCTGTGAATTGCTGTGGTTTGTTAGCCTTGTTCCTCTAGGGGTAGGAACAACATGTTTAGGGACTTTGGATCCCTTAGATTATGGAAAATTCATTCTCAATGCTGTAAGGCACAAAAATGTCTATAACACTTAGATTATGGACATTTCATGCTCAATGCTGTAAGCCACAAATATGTATATAATAGTTGCCCCCTAAAGTATGAGGCCGTTTATCGGGTGAAATGCTTTATCAAGAGGATCCTAAGTTTATCCAATGCTGGGAGGAGACTTGTAATAAGATACAATACAATAAATTATTTTTCATACTGCTTTCATGATCTAGCTGAGGCGGGCATTCCCATGCTCAGCTTTATAAATTCATTTTTTTGTACATAGAACAGACAATCGTCTGGTGGTAGACTGATAATTTTGATGAAATTACCATGCTTTGGGTAGGATGATTATCTGCTACAATGATGTACATGTCAATGTCTTTATCTTTCCTGAATATATATCGCAGCCCGGATGGATGAAACTAGATCCGGGGTCTTCAAACTCGTTCAATCTTCACTATAAGTACAAGTCGATCCATGTGAGAAATGTTCTGAAGTCAAACATGGAAAGACATCACTTGATTACCGGTCAATGAGGTAAACCGTTAACAAGCACGAGAGGAATCACCGATAATGATAATGACCCTCAAGGTACTACAGTACAATTCACGTGGTGTGAATAAAGGACTTGGCGTCGAACACCATGCAAAATCTTTCGGTCGAAGGTCATTGATGTATACCTGTCGCCGGAAGTGAGAAACTTGCCATTGAGGCATGCAAGCTTCAAAGTACTGAAGAGGTTGTTCCTAGATCAACTTCTTGGATAATGAGCGGATGTCGACAGGAAGCGATCCGTCAAAGGAGGGCCTTAATGAATCCCACATCAATGACACGAAACGGAGCTAATGATTTTGATGGAGGTGAAAACGATCTTTGACATATGATTCAGGGTGGCGGTCATGAAAGGATGAAGGATAATGTACGGCAGTGGATGGGACACGGTTGACTTTTTTGAACGACTTCTCTTGAACATGTGGCGACACTGATGCGATGGATCAGTAGCATTACCCCAAATATGGATGGTATGGCGAGACCATGGATGTGACCAGTGAATGAAACAACCCAACCCGATTGTGGTACGGAGGAAAAGTGTCATGTTCAAGAGCGACTTGCTACCATCAAAGTTTTCTATAGTTTTTCCCAAATTTTCCCCAGTCATTGCTGACCAGTACCTCTTTATTTTTGTCAAGCTTGAGGAGGATAACATATGCTTGTTCTATAACCTGCCCTTCGGGCAAGGCCATCGCTATGTTTTAACGAGCCTAGCGATAGTGAAACGCGTTCTCGTCGAAAGACAAGTTTGTCGCTATTTAATGATTTTAACGAGTCTAACGACAAATATAACTCGGTCCTTTTCATTTTTAGAGAGTCTGAAAAGGTACATAAAGTTAACTCTAAAATTCCTTTTTCGTCATCTAATCCCTTAGGTCCGAAAAAGTATAAAACAATACAGAAGGGATGAGTTTTCGATAGTTTTAACGAGCCGAATAAAACAAGCGCTCGATCTTTTTTTGCAATAATCCCTCAGGTCCAAAAAGATTAAAATCTAGAGGGGGGATAGCACTTCCTGTCCCTTTAACGAGCTGGAAGGCCAAGGACTCGGCAATCTTTTCATATTTTACGAGTCAGATGAAAAGAGCTTAAAGAAGACCTGTCTTTTGAGGAACGAGTGATAAAACGGGTTAGCAGTTGATTCCAGGTACA
This sequence comes from Pinus tabuliformis, assembly GCA_031772625.1. Lineage (NCBI taxonomy): Eukaryota > Viridiplantae > Streptophyta > Pinopsida > Pinales > Pinaceae > Pinus > Pinus tabuliformis. The sequence continues at coordinate 254,855,176 of CM062815.1, forward strand.
GGTTGGAATTTTCCAATCATGGCAGTGTCACAAGGATGGCTAGTGAAATCACTCTTCGCAGCTGTTCCTCAAAATTGGTAAACAATCATATGGAGGTGAACGATTGGCCAATGGAAAAGTGGAGGTGACGGGCAAACACGACCAAGGCTTTAATGGCTGATGATATTACATTCACAGTGGTTATTTACTGGGATAGTTCATTTTTTAACGAGCTTAAATGCGGGTGGAAATATTTGCTCGATCTTATGTTTATTTTTTAACGAGCATGAACTATGTGCTAAAACTGCTCGGATCTTGCGTTTATTTTTTAACGAGCATGAATTGTGTGCTAAAACTGCTCGATGATAAGTTTGCCTGCCCCCAGCATAACAACGCAAATCGAGGTGCATGCCCCCCAAGCTTCATTGCATTCAACTTGGTGGTTGGAATGAAGGTTTACCTTTGAGATTTGGAAAGGAGATTGTTTCATTTTTTAATGAGGTTGACACAGTAAAAGAACTATCCTCATGACTCCTTGTTTCATTTTTTAATGAGGTTGACACGAGATTAGAACTGTCCTCGGAGCCCACTGTATTTACAGTATTTCTATTAGGGTGATGATCCACACTGACAAAATGTTTAGGAATATTCCGAATCCATTAGGTATAGAAGATTTCAATTTGTAGGTTTCCACTGTGGCCACTTCCGCCAGATTACTTGCAGGTGGTAGGGCAAAAGTACCCATTAAGGCAGGGTCTTTTAGGAGACCTACTCCAATATTTTGAAGCGAATGATTGCTTCCATGGATCATTGGAATGCTTCCCGTAACTTGTGAACTGTCGGGGAGGAAAGTTTGTTGGTCGACGACTGTAATTCCTCCTTGAAAGGGAAATGCAATCTTCCTGAAGTAGGTCGACACAACTGCGGCCATGGCATATATCCAGGGCCTTCCCAGTAGGATGTTGTAATCGAGGTTTCCATCAATTACTTCAACATCAATTCCTACTGTTTTTCCCCCTAGTTCAACTTGCAAGTTATTTAGGATACCGCACGGGGTATAGGTCCTTCCGTCGAATGCTTTCAATATCGTCGAAGATCGCGACAAGGTCGGAGACCCTAAAGTTTTCCAGCAACTCATCGACATAATACATGTAGATGCCCCCTCATCAATGATTGTTCGGTGAATAGTTTTGTTGAGGGCTTTCACTTGAATAAGGAAAGCTAGTTGAGCTGGTAACTGAGGATCGTATCCTTTGTGGTCGAAGGATACAAGATTGGAATCCTTAGGATCAACCCCACCAATAGCCGATAACAAAGCCTACCTTTGGGATGGGCAATTCTATAGTACTTCAAGGGTCGACATAGCGGATGGCGATTGGGCCAAATCTTCCACTATGTTATAATGCTACGCCACTCTGGCGCGAGGATTAAATGTCGACTTGTGTACTACTCCCTTTGGCAGTTTTATTGTTAATTCAAGAATGGTGGGTGGCACAACTTTGGTCAAAGTTGTTGTCGAACTACTAGGTTGTTCATTAGCCTTGTTATTCGACACCTGTGGATTCCCGTAATCTTTATTCCTTGCCAAAGCATCATTTTTCTGCTTTGAGATAGACAACATAAGCACTTGGGATCGGGAAGCATTTTGATTAGCAACCAGATTTTGACCTGGATTTGGAAACGGATCAGTTAACACAGCTGAGGTTTGCGAACTCTTGAAGAACCTTTTAAGCTCAGCTTTGTATGCACATTCTCTCGTCCAATGATCCTCATCACATATCTGACACCCCGAGGGGGGAGGTTTCCTATTTCCAGGAGGGTTTGAAGAAGTTTTTTCAGGGGATGACTCACCCTGTTTCTTCTTCTTCCCTTTGTTTTGCTTCTTCTTGCTTCCTGGTTGATTGGTTTCTTTGCCTTTATCTGCCGATACAGCATTTACTTCCGAAGCAAGAATTTCTTCTTTTGCATTTTGATCTGAAATCTTACGGGCCTTCTTGGAGTTGGCCTTTGTCGATTTCGCGTTTGTCGTGCCAATCACGCCATCGCCGGCATGAGAGTCATTGTTTGATTTAGGAGGAGGAGGAATTGAAAATTCTAGTCTAGCGGCGTCAGGTATTTTGTCATAGAGCGTGCCAGACTAAGTATAGACTAAGTCTATATATTGGGCACGAGCAATAACTTGATCCTCCGTTACGACTCCCCCCTTGGCCACATCTTCCATTATCGCAGGAAGTAATGACTTGATAAACCATTCAGCTAATAGCTGATCGGGAACGTACGTTTTCACCATCCTACGACGACGACGCCACTCATGTATATGATCGGATATATGAGTGGCCGTTGTCTGCTTGAAGTTGGTTAAGATTTCCGTTCCCGTTTCATACCTTATCGGTAATTGAAAATGGGTTAAGAAAGTCGTGGCTAGGGAGCTGAAATTGTCGAATGAGGCTCTAGGTAATTCAATATACCATTTTTCCACTGGACCTGTTAACGTCCTCTGGAAAAGGCGAAGCCTTATCGAATCATCGTTTAGGGTGTTTGATGAACACCACAGATGAAAAGTCATCACGTGATTCGATGGGTCTTCACCTGGATTTCCATTAAATTTATGAATGTCCGATGGAAGTTTGTGAGGAATCGCTGGCCACCAAGGGGCATAATCAATTGGATCGTTTGTTAACCGGTGTAAATCGGGTAACTCTAAAGTTGCCACGAATGGTAACTGTTGATTCAGGTTAGGTGAAGCATACCCAGGGTATGACGGAATTGCCTGAGCAGTGGGCCTTTGCATACCGACATAATGTAATTGATGTTGGTACGACTGATACGGTTGGTGGACTTGACCACTGTAAAGTGGTTGGTTTTGACCGTTTTGAATATACGGTTGTCCACTGTTCGCAAATATCTGCTGCTCAGAACCTTGGTACACTTGCTGGAATAGTGGTTGTTGGTATTGCACCAGCCATGGTTGTGAAGCCATGCTCTGTTGTGCTATACTAACCGTTGGACCAAGGTGTGGGGTAATTGTACCCGTTTGGACCTGTGTCGCCCCACTATTAAGCGATTGTGGTTGAGTCACAGGGTCAAGGGGCTATTGCATTACAACCTGAGAAACCTAAGGCTGACATACAACAGGCATCGTTTGAACTTGTGACACTGTTACAATAGTTGGCGTTGTCGGGATGTTCGACATAGGTACACATTGTTGCATAGAATACACAACCCTTGGTTGTTGAGGTAGCATAGGTACCCAACCACCTGATGTAACTCCAGTATAACCTGAATACTGTTGTCAACTCCCGTATGGATACCCTCCCGGAGGGGGTAATAAAGGGCATACTGCCCCCCTTACGTAGCAATCCGGAACTCAAGGGGATTGTTTGTCCTTGGGGACTGGATTGCCCAAATTGATCTCCAAATGGATCAATCTGGCAAGTCTCAACATAAGAGTTGTCGAATATTATTCCGGAGGAACAAACTGGAACGGACCACACTATCGAAATAGTCCCTGGGTGGACTCCTTCTAACGGTTGTGATCTAGTTGGGACAGATGGTACACCGGCAAACATTGTCGGAGTGACGGCAGGGAGTTCTGTTGTCGCTGTGTCATTCGACACAGTCCTAGATTTTGACGGTTGTTCAGACATTTTGAGTCTATCCAAGAGATTGCCTAGCGATTCTACAGGAACTTCCACTGGTGGTAGACTAACTTCTGATGTCGAAGGAAATAGAGTGACCCCGACTCCAAAATGAGTTGGAGTACTTGCTTGCGGATCTTCTACAATTTCCTCTATCGCAATCAAACCAGGTGGAAGGGGAGGACCGTCAGGTCCGTAAAATATTTCTGGTGCCGAAGAAGGGGTTGAATCGACAGCAACAGTTGTTTGAGGAGCAAGACTCTCTGAACCGGTCACAGATGGAACTGGTTCAGTAACGCAAGTATTTGCTCTCAGACTAGGATCAGTGTCACTGTCCCTCTGTGGCTGCTGAACTTCTTCTGTAGAGGCAGGGTTTCCAGAAATGTTTGGAGTAACCGGAACCTCCGATGTCGTCAGAACACTTGTTCTAACTTTAAGAGGATATTTGGAACCGGTTAAACGAGTTCGCTTTGTCCGTATTGTTTTCGATTCCGGAGACAAAGATGGTTGACTCGTAAGCCTCCGCGAATGACGGGGTTTCAATTGACTTTCTTCCATGATTGCGGATTACTTGATCAACCAAAATACAAAAGGGGAAAATGTGTTTCTGAATTAAATGAATTTTTTAGACGCTTTTAGACACAACTTGCTTTTTTAGTTTTAAAGAGTCGAGAAAAAGCTAAAGATGACTCTAGTCTCCTTCGATGTTTTAACGAGCCCGAAGTGACAAATGCTCGGATGGACTTTTTCTATTATAGAGTCTGAAAAATGCCAAAGGGAACTGCTCTGGAGTTCTAGGCAGAGGGTGTGCCAAACCTTTCGCAAAACCGCGGAATACTTTTTAGGGTACGGGTGGTCGATCTTCCTGAATGCTGTGTTCATTGCATTTCGATCAGTAGGGTGGCTGACACGGCTTCCTAAGGATAAAGGTTTTATACCTATAGGGGTCTCCCAATATATACGTGACGGTACATGGGAGCACAATCCGTACTGGCCCTATCGTCCCTCAGGAGGAATCACCCACCATCAACGAGATCGACAGTCACCGGGCTTTACGACGCCGGAACACGTCTCTAGCCTAGACCTCTATGTTGTGCGTTATGTTGCAAAGCGTTGTTAAGTTCATTCAATTTATTTTAGGTTGATCTTTTTAGAAGTTTTCCTTTTGAGGTTCACCACGAGATGTATGATACAATTCCTAAATGCAGTCTAAAGATGGTAAGCAAGCTTTATATCTTTTCAACTTGTGAAAATCCTAGCTACAAAGGGAAAAGAAAGACACCATCTTTTCTCAAAGAGCAATCAGCACACTCTAATGCACTTTTCCTAAATCAAACATGCAAACTATCAAGATGCAAATGCACAATGCAGGTGTTTGTTTTCCGCTTTCTTAGTATTGATGCCTATAAAGAAATCTTTTTGTACAACTTTGAATTTGCTTTTAAATGACAAATACAAACAAGTTTACTTTTTCCGAAATCAGAGAGGGTAGAAGAGATTACAACACTTAACGATTTCTGAAATGAATACTTGTTTCGACACTTAAAAGAGACAAACTCAAACCAAAAGCAAAAGTAAATGTATATTCAACTGTAAACAACCAATGAACTCTCTCCTAAGATCACAATCAACAGATCTGAATCAAGGGCTACAGATGACTATTTCACTCATGCAAAGGAAAACTGTAAATGACACCACAAACACATAAAAACACTCATAGTCTTTTTGTACAAAAGGAGGCAGAATTCAAGCAGAGAAAAGGAGTTATCAGACTGGTACCTATGCTAGTTACAGGCTGCAACAATCAGAGATCAAAACAAGGCAAAACAGAGCAGAGAACCCCAGCTGCACAAGGCCTAGCTGGATCAGCGCAACCTCAACACAGGGGTTTTGACATTCAGCGCAGGTAGCCTTCATGGGACCTGCGTTGAAATGCAGAACCCCTTCACAGGGTCTGCGCTGAAGGAGAAACGAGAGTTTCTCACTGGGTTCTGGGTCACAGGTTGCTGATTAATCTACTGTTTCAGGCCAAATAAAAGCAACAAGCAAGGTGCAATCAAAGGGATGCTTTGAGGGAGTACTAAGATCTATCACAAAGGATCGTCAAATCATTTGTGAGTCCATTGTTCAGATCATAGACAAATCCAGTGATTGGATCAAAGCAGCAGCTGTCTACTTTGCATCTGAGAATAGCAGATGCAGTTCGATTGTTGCTGTTGAGACTATGAAACAAACAATGATAGAAACACAAATAAAATGACTAAATAGATCTCCCCAGCGGAGTCGCCAATTTGTTGTGGGGAAAAATGCCTATGCAGGACAATCCTATCCACCTAAGGTGTGACAGTGCCTTAGCAACAAACAGAGACAGCTATTCTAGTATTCTTCCTTTATGAATTAAGAATGAAGAGAGATGGATGGACTAACTGGTGTCTTCCGTTTGTCCCTCGATCCAGTTTCTCTTCTCTTGTAGAGTTCCCAGCTACTTGCCTTCTCGCTCGCCCAGCTTCAAGAGGTTTCTGCAAGATCACAAGAAGAGAACACTACACAAGACATGGATTCATATTCATAACTAGTTCAGGATTAGAAATAAACTAAACATAGTAATGCAATCATACATCAAAGATACATCAGTATATAGGAGAAACCAAGATAGCTTTATTGATGAATAACAAGGTTCAGGAAGAGATACAACCTAGAAGGCTCCAATCCAGCATCTCCTTCCCAGCAAATGGAATTCCTATCTTCACCCCCTTCAAAGCATTAAGCACCCAATGATTCCAATCTCAAACCAACAACAATTCTTTGCAATAACAAAATTCCAGCCTCTAGATATCATGGAGGAGAGATCCATATATAGATGTTTGGAGAGAGGATGAGTCAGCTTGAGATCTGACTAGTGTCATCTCCCTCTGTCAATTCTTGATTCCACTTGGAGGTTCTTGCTTCCACTTGGAGATTGGGAACCTCTTACACATCACCAGTCGAATTCACTGAGGCAAGGGTCATTGAGGAAGATTCTGGAAGCTTCTTGGGTCTTGACACCTCTTGGAATGAACTTGCCATTTGGAAATTCTCGCTCAACGCACCCTGGTAGTGCTTCTACCTGCGTTGCAGTGCAGGTAGCCAGTGTTGGCTTTGACATTCAGCGCAGACAGCTAGTGGAGCCATTGAATTGATCCTGAATTGACTTGTTTTTGAGTAGTTTCTGGTGGAGAACTTCTGTGAATTGCTGTGGTTTGTTAGCCTTGTTCCTCTAGGGGTAGGAATAACATGTTTAGGGACTTTGGATCCCTTAGATTATGGACATTTCATGCTCAATGCTGTAAGGCACAAAAATGTCTATAACACCCTTGACACGAAAAAGTGAAAAAGCGAACAACGACACGTCGTTTTATAACCAATATCGAATTTGAAGCGACAAAAATCCGGCAATCTTTTCATGTTTTTACAGTCAGAAAAGAGCTGTAAGTGGACCGTCTTTTAATTCCGTTTTAACGAGTTTAAAAGAAAAACTCGACAACCTTTTCATGTTTTAGGAGTCAGAAAAGAGCTTAAAGGTGACTCTAAATGTTTTTTCATCGAAAATGATAGATTTCTTCTGAATAATCCGTTATCCTGAACAAAGCACAAACATTAGTCATACCTGTTTGAAATGGATAAAAATGTTGCGAAAATACATTTCCAAAGTGAAACATAAACAAATTTGCAATTTATTTACTCAAAAAACTTATAAAAAGGGCCTTCGTCAATCCATTTTTACCATTTGAGTTTTGGGTGGGAAAATAATGCTTTTGTTCAGAAAACGTCCCGTGAAGATTGCAGAAAATCCAACCGTCGGAATCGAATGTCGTCTTCTCTAGGTAATCAACATCATCCTACTCTTCATTTTTAACCGTTTCATTTTTTGTTTTAGGCTTTCATTTCATTTTTGGGAGGGTTTTTAGGCTTAAAACCCACGCACGGGGGCCCGCAGGTGTACCACTGCTGGCTTGCGGACCTTCCATGTAGACAAGGTGCGGTCCCCGCCGCAAGGGTTTTTAACCCAAAAATTCTCAAAATTGGACCGAGCAAAATAATTTCTAGCATTATAATTTATCTTTTTACTTGATGCAGAGAGTACATCATGCTATATTGGCGTGAACGAGAGCATGAGGACATGGATGTTGGTGGGCTCCAGTATTGTAGCAATAATGCTACAACACTTGGAGCTTCCTATCTCTAATTTTATCAACCCGCTAGTTCGTAACAAACTTGGAAGCGACGGTGCTGTATGCACAAGTACTAGCTCTTGTCGCAACTGTCACTTGGTCAGCTGGCACAAGTCCGCTAGGGCTCAAGCCAACTTCTATATGTTCTCAGAAGAAGCTTTCTAAATGATGAACGAGGACTATCTCAAAGGAAATTAACCTACTTTGCAAGAATGAACTGAAAGCCAACCAAACAGGAAACCCTACTAAACCCTAATCTAACTAGTTTAATCTCTATCATGTAATGGTGGGAGTGAAAAATTCTAGAAATGATGCCATTACTTCTAGTGAGATGAGATGCATGAATTTGAACTACTTTCATTGAAGAGAACACATTTTTGTATTTTTTCTCAAGTGGGTGGAGTTATTGTGATTGTGCTTCTTACTAGGTCTTGACTATGCAGGGGTAGTTGGAGGGAAGGAAGGCTTGGAAAAGGTCAGGAGGGCTAGGAGAGGTTCCAGGGGATTCCTAACATCATTCCACAGATGTCCATAATGTTCAGGTGCTTGGCAACCGAGTTTGTAGGCTTCTACAGGATGTCTGCAGGGGATCCTACAGGAAAATCGGGATTTCTACAGGAAGTCTGCTAACTTCTACAGGATGTTCTGTGGTTGGAGTTTTTGGTGATGGAGGAGTGAAGGAGCGGTATGGGTGGATAGGTAGGATGAAAAGGGGGCTAGTGATGGCTCAGGGACAGAGAGATGGGATGGAGAGAGAGTGCATGCAGTTGGTTGGTGGATAGAAGGGTGGAAGCAATGAAAAGTCAAATAGATGGAGCTACGTGAATAGTAGAAGGGTTGGAAGGCAAACGAGCTGAACAAAGGTTAAGCAGGTGGCTTAGGCACAGTTGAGAAGAAGAAGAAGATAATAGAACAATGTTGCGCAGTGTAAATGGAACAAATCCTCTATGTCTTGCACAAAACCGAGAATTCCATCAACCTATTTTAAATGTGTTATTAAACCAACGAACAGCAATGTAAACTTCAGAGAGAAATCGTGCATGGTGTTGGAACGAAGAAGTACTGCTCAAGATCAGAATGCATGGATGGTTCTATGACTGAAATAATTGTGTTGCAGCTTGCATGAACGTATAAGACTGTGTTTTTTTTGTGGTTGGTACAGTCTACACCCCCAATCTCTAAACAGAGATGGCAGTGAGTGCACTGTCAACCTTTTCTTGGAGCTCTAATGAATGCTAATCCTCCTACTCTAATCTAAGCTACTGAAAGCACTTTAACCATAAACTAATCCTACTCAATCACATTAAAGAAATTAAATCAGCAGACTGTGTTTTCCAAATGCATGTCAAAGCAAAGAAATGAAGTGCTGAAAGGAAAGACAAGTAACAATACAAGGAAAAGGAGGTCTATTGCTCTCAGGTTGGGCCCCAACCTGAGAGCTATAGCTCCCTTAAGAACTCAGAATTGAATCCAAAGCTGTCTGCCTTTATTAAATAATCATGAGTCTAACAACATGCCAAAAATGGCTTACAAAAAGTAAAAACCGAGCTGTAGCTCGTGCTTAGAAATTTCAACAGTAGTTCAAAAGTTCAAAAAGCTTCTATCAAAGGCTATGGCCTCAATATTTATACATGATGAGGATCAAGCTGGCTTCCTCAATTAGTGGAGCTTGGCTGTCCAACTAAAAGTAAACTGTTGTTCCTGTAGAATCCGTTGGCTGCCTTTTAGCTCAGTGGGGATAGTTGTTGGAGCTCGGAGTTGGGGTGGAGATCACGAGGGAGGTCATTCAAGACTGTGGACAACCTCCCTATAAACCTGCAATGCCACCTTTGTTGTCTCCTTGTCTCCATTTGCGTGGTATTTGCTCCATCTAATTGTCAAAAAACCTGAAATTATCATGTATTAGTCACATAGGAATAATGCCTGCCCTTCTTCCTACAAATAACACGAATATACTAAGAAATGATGCATAAGTGATAAAAGATGAAGGGTGGAGCAAGGTAAGTAGGCCAAATGAGCCCAAATTGTTACAAAAAATTGGGGCTCATCATCACCCCCCAGCTAAAATATTTGCTCATCCTTCAGCAATTTAGTCCAACTCTTCATCCTTCATTGCTTTTACTGCTACCCTTATATCCCAAGCCTCTATGGTAGTGTCCTCCTTGCTGATATGAAACCCAGCTTTCTTGTTCACCTCTTCCCATTGTTCACTGTCATCCTCCTCTGTGCTGCCTTCAATCAATCCTAGCAGCAGTGGTGGGCTGAGTTTAAGTCCAATCCAGCTAGCCTGGAGGTTTTGCATGGATTTCTTGTAAAGGGCTACCCTTACCAGAGCTTCCCTCATCCGAGTTGGGGTATCGTACTCTCGGATTTTCAAACTGTGTGCCAATGTATTCCATCTCCGTGTGCATGCTTGGACAGCATTTTCTCCTAACAGTCTCTCCATGTCTTCAAAATGAGCTATGGCTTGGGCCTGTTGATCCATATATCTTAGTGAAGCTGTAGGATCAGCAGACAAGTGTTGGTGTGCTGAGATGAGTGCAACTGGATCCTCTGGTTCTGCCCGAATGAGCAATCGCTCGTTCAATTCTCGGTTCGTGACCGATTTTTCTTCTGCTGCTCTTTGATCCTCATTTTTCAACCATGAAGCGAACGTCATTAATTGCATATCTCCCAATGTAGTATTGGGATCCCAGGAAACTACATTAGGCAAGGCCAAATTATGGAGGTAAAACTCCGCTAATTTGGCTTTATCCTCTGACGAACTAGTACTACACAACTCAGAAAATTGTTGTGGGTCTTGGATCTGAGAAATACCTCTTTGTGCCAAGGTATTTATTTGGAACTGCAGCCATTGGTCTTTCAAGTACAAACCATAGGACTTGGCAGGTTGTCTGCACTGTATTGCCTCCATGGCCCAACTGGCCATGCAGGCCAATTGCACCTCTTTTTGCTGCAGTTGTTCTTTTAGAGCTTGCACTTCAATTTGTGCTTGTTGTTCTGCTTCCTGTAGAAGTGTCATTGGCTCCCCAAGACAGGTGGTCAGTTCCTTTTTGCGTTGCTGTTCTTTTGTGGTATCCTTGGAGGATGTACCTGTCCCTTCCCTCAGCTCCTGTAGCTGCAATCTTAGCTTCTGGTTTTCTTCCTGTAGGTACACTCTTTGGCAATTGGCCACATGTTTAGCCATGGCTAATTCACCCCTGGCCTCCTTGAGTTGCTCTTGTAAAGGATCTATGTCCGCCACACCCTTTGAGTTGGCGATCTTCATCGACTTGTGTGTACGGACTCTTTCTTCCTCTAATGCAAAAAACAGGGGCGCAGTAAAGTTTTGCGGTATGATTTTGCCCGCCTCTAAAAAGGTGTAGTATGAACTCAGACTAGGCTGAGGGCTGGGCTCTGGTATATGTTCTTTTTCAGCCTCTTTAGGTGGCTCTACCTCGCCCTCCCTTGGTGGTGATGAGGGTCCTTCTCCTTCCATCTTCTTTGTTTCCTGTCGTTGGGCCAGAGTTTCCTGTAGAACATTTTCAGCCTCCTGTAACCGAGCTTTTTCAGTCAACAGGTCTAACTTTTCTTGCCACGTAGTTTTCTTTGGGCTCCCCCTCTCATAGGTGACTGATATCCTCGTGGGGGACGTTTCCTTGGGCGATGTAGGGGAATCTTCAATAATAATCGGGCTGCTGGACGGAGGCTGTGGCTTGCCCGTCTTTATCCTAACACTTCTTCGAGCTTTAAAGTATAGAGGGGTCTCCCTCTTTCTCTTCTCTTTTGGCTTAGGTGGCATGTTGAGGGCGGCCAACACAGCTGCTGCCTCCCTTGCTAGAATGTCCGCCTTCTTCTCCTTGGGTTTCAATTTTTCGGGGCTTCCTATAGAAGACCATGTTTTAGCCAATTTCGGGCTTCCTGTAGAAGACCCTTTTTCTGTTAATTTCGGGCTTCCTGTAGAAGCCTGTTTCTGCTTTCCTGTAGACACAGGTGTCACCACCTTGGCTTGCTTTGCTGCATCATTTTTTCTTTTTGGTTTGGTTGCGGGTGCTGATGAGGTACTTTTGCTGATGTGGACCTTCTCAGCTTTGCATGTTCTGCCTTGCAACCTTTTCTCTCTTGCTGTCAAGATCGGTGTGTCATCTTTTTCTTTGTCATCCTTTTTCTCATGCTTCTTCTTTTGCTCTTTCTTATGCACTGTGGTCGGGGTCTTCTGGCCTGTTTCTTTCTTTCCCATAGCCACTGATTCTTTTTCCTCACTGCTGGAGGAACCACTTTCTTCGGTGAACATCCTTATGTCTCCATCTCTTGTCAGGTTTCTGAATGCTTCCCATGAGAGGGGAACCTTGTATGAATGAAGCGCATCCTCCACGAGAAGTTTGATCAATCCATGGTGGGCTACCTGGTCTGGTATGCCTTCTTTTAACTTTGTGGCATACTCAATTAGAGACTGTAGCAGGAAATAGGGGATGCTCAGTTTATTTTCTACAGGAAGATCAATCTGGTGCCTCAATTCCGTGAGCAACCTAAAGTGATACCCGTACACAATGCTAAAACGGCCTTCGCAGGTTATATACTTCACGATATGCAGGCTAACTTCATTCCATGGTGGCAGTAAACTGGTTCTACGCACCCCATTCTTGTCTTCCGAGAATTCCTCCTCTAGGGGAACGAATTCTTTCTTAGCCTGTTGGCTCAACTTCCTTTCTTCCTTATCCCATGGCAAACCCATTGGAAGTTCAGTAATTCGACTGATATATTGCGGGGTGAGATTGAGGCTTAGGCCCCTAAAGTTCACGGTGACCAATGTTTTGGATTTCGGCCTCAGAACCTGCAAAAACTCTTCTGCCACTTCGTCGTCATAACCCTGCAATTTTTCACAGAAGGATATCCATTGTGCTCGTGTGAAGAGCTCCACCACCTCCTGGTTTTCCCTTAACTTTGTTGAATCAGTGGGTTCTCTTCTAATGAATCCACCTAGCATGATAAAAACTGTTGCTTTAACTAGAGGTGGTAACGCGGAAGAAATTTAGTCTACTGAGACAGAGCGTAGAATTATGCTTCTGTCATGCACAAAATCCACGAAGCTTATCTTTGAGGACCTTAACACAGCTTAATTACACTGACATCCTGTAGAATGACAGTTTATGCACAGCAGACAACAACTGCAACAATTTTTTGCAACAAGACTGTAGATGACGATTCTGCCACCTTCAAAAGCCAATTGCATGGAGAGTTTAGGTTTACCTTTTTAATCTGCCACCTTTTGACGTGAGGACCCCGCCTTCCTGTAGAAACAACGTTCCTGTAGGAGCACCGCGTGATTTCTGGGAAAGACTGCAGTTGTCTGCGCTCTTGGTGTTGCTTCACAGGCGTTCTGATGGCCAAAGGCTCAGAGTGTCAAACTGCAGAGGGATCTGGATGATCACTCGAGTTTCAAACGGTGAATGATAAATGCATGGGGTGCAATCTAGCCGATTAGATTTGAATAGGCGGAATCCGTGGCGCGGGGGTGAGCTGTCCCTGCTGGACCGTTGGATGACGTCATCCCATCATTTGCCTGCGAGTTCCCTTACTGCCGCATCATCCCTCCACAGATCCGCCGCCGTCTCTTCTGTTAAACTCGTTTTTCTCGACGGGATTGCTCTCACGTGTGCGCTGCCCATTACTTTTGTCATGGCCGCCACCCAAACATCTGACTAGACCATTAACTGGTCGACGTGGCCAGTCAAATGGCCATATAGCCGCTCAACCCATTCACCTCACACTTTGCAAACAATTTCAAAGTAAAATTGATGCAATTTGACGGAAGGAAGGGTCGAGACACTTACCTGTGTGGCTGCAACATGATTTTTCGGCTTTTGGACGATGATGAGTGGATTCGTTTGCCGCTGATGAATTTTCACAGGCCCGGAGGTTCATGTTTACAAGCTGCCGACGATGGATTTGATGCTTGGCTGCATGCACCCGCGTTTTCATTGCATATGGCCAGCGCTGTGACTGGTGTACACTCTAGCGGGCTTAACTGTTACAGGACTCCCGTAGGATGTCTTGTAACAGTTCTTCCTCCTCGGGTGCATGCTGCACGACGAAGGATTTGGCCTCACGATCACACTCCCTGAGCTCATGGATGGCTGGGATGGATATGGTATGACATCTCAGCATTTTTTTATCTTAAAAATTGCTTTCTCTTTGATAACTCAACGATTTGCTTTGCTGGTGCAGGTAACTTCATTGCATGTCGACAAGAATGGTAGAACGAGGTGACAGCAGTGTGCAAGGGTGACAACAGTAGCTTGCATGCGTCCAAACCGATCCTTAATCGTTAGATCTCATCATAAAATGAATTTTGGGCCGTCCCGAACTTCTACAGGAAGCTTCCTGTAGAAATACAAAGCTTCCTGTAGAAAGTTTGTGTTTCCTGTAGAAGGTCTGCATCTTCCTGTAGAAAATCTGCATCTTCCTGTAGAAGACTCAAGCCGTGATGAAATTGTGCACATACCTTGGAGAAAAGGAGTATTCTTGGAGGAGGTGCTGGTGAGGTCTCCTGACAACCTGATAAGGATCCTTGGCTCTGAGTTGAGAGGCTTCCTCTCCTCCATAGAACACCTGCAACCTGCATGCAATTTTACATTATGAACTTGTTGTCCTTGTCTTTTTTGCTTATTGTTTTTTTTCTTTTTTCTTTTTTTTTTTTTTTTTTTGAAAGATAACAGGGGCGCCTCAATGAGTTTTTCACCCTTGCCATCTGCCTTAAGTGCCTCAGAGAGGTTTTCACTCAAGGATCTTTTCGAATCTCTTTTTTTTTTTTTTTTTTTTTGAAAGACAATAGGGGCGCCTCAATGAGGTTTTCACCCCTACCACCTGCCTTGGGTGCCTCAGAGAGGTTTTCACCTAAGGATCTTTATTATTTATTATTTTTTTTATTTATTTATTTTTTAAATCTTTCAGGGTATGCCCAAAGCAGAGGCAGAACCCTTCTCTATGACCATCACCGATTTCTCCATAGTTTTGATGAACTCTTGTCTTGAGAGAGGCTTCCTGTAGATCTTCAAGCGATGCCCATTGACAAGCATGGTGATGGCTTCCTCTTCAATGGTCCGAATAAGAACAGATCCATTGTCATGACATTTTTCCACTGCATATGGCCCTAGCCATCTGGTTCTTAGCTTCCCCTTGAAATCTTTGTACCTGGAGTCATACAACAGTGCCCAATCTCCTGGCTGGAATTGCTTGTCATTGAGGTGTTGGTCATGCCACACCTTTCTTTGAAGTTGAACCACTTCCGAGTGAAGGAGGGTCTGCATTCGGTGCTCGTCCAGTCCATTCAGTTGCAACAACCTTTCTTGTTGTGCATGGCTGAGATCTAGATCTAGCTGAGCTGCCATCCTCAAAGTGTTGTACTAAAACTCAATGGATAGCAAAGCTTTCTTCCTATAGACCAGCTCATAAGGTGTGAAGTCGGTGGTGGTCTTCCAGGTGGTGTTGTAAGCCCATGTGTCCTCAACCAGGCGATCTTCCCAGTCCTTTCTGCTGCTACTCACCACCTTAGTTAAGATCCCTTCTAATGCTCTATTGGTGACTTCCACCTGCCCATTTGCTTGAGGGTGATAGGGGGTGGAAGTCCTATGCTTGATCTTGTGATGAGCTAGCAGGTCTTCAACTAGGTTGGATGTGAACTGGCTCCCTTGATTGGTGACCAGCTCTCTTGGGTAGCCAAACTTGTAGAAGATCTTTTCTCTTAAGAACTCGGCCACCTTCTCTTCTGTTGCTGCCTTGATTGCTTTAGTCTCTGCCCACTTTGTCAGGTAGTCAGTGCACATAATGATGTAAGACCTTTGCCTTGAAGGAGGGTTGATTGGACCCACAAAATCCATACCCCACTTCTCAAATGGCTCAAGAGTCACTTGAGGTTGGAGAGGCATCTCATCCCTTGGAGTCGGTTTCCCCATTCTTTGGCATCGGTCACATTGGCTGATATATCTTCTAACATCTTGATGAAGTGTGAGCCAATAGTAGCCTGCCTGCGGGATTTTGAAGGCAGTCCTCTTTGCTGCAAAATGTCCTCCACGAGGCCCATCATGACAGGTGAGGAGGATATCAAAGACTTCCTCCTCCCTTATACAATGCCTTAAGATCTGATCGGGGCCAAGCTTGAACAGATTGCCCCCGATCCAAGTAAATGAGGCACTTTTTCTGATGATTCTGCTCTTCTCTCTTGAAGATAGGTGCGGAGGGAACTGTGCTGAAACAAGGTAGTTTGCTATATCAGCAAACCATGGAGAGAGTGTTGAGATAGAAAACAGATGTTCATCGGGCATCTGGTCATCCAGTGTCCCATCCTCATCTGCAGACAAATCCAATCTGGATAAAAAGTCAGCAACAACATTTTCTTTACCTGGGTTGTCAACAATGGTCAAATCAAACTGCTGCAACAAAAGTAACCATCTAATAATACGAGCATTCACATCTGGTTTATTCATTAAATATCTAATTGCAGCATGGTCTGTATGTACAAATGTTTGGTAGCCAGTGATGTAATGTCGGAACTTGTTCAGTGCATGGACCACAGCCAAGAACTCTTTCTCGGTTACAGTGTAATTCAGTTCAGCTTTGGACAAGTTTTTGCTAACAAAGTAAATGGCATATGGAAGTTTTTGTTCAACTTGTCCTAAAGCTGCACCTATGGCTTTGTTCAAGGCATTAGTGTGGATGTGGAAAGGTAGGGCCCAGTTTGGACCTCTCAAGATTGGGGCTGACACCAATACTGGTAGGGCCCAGTTTGGACCTCTCAGTCCATTTAAACTCCACATGTTTTGCCAACAGGCCAAACAATGGCGAGGCTAGCTTGATGAAGTCTTTAATGAATCTCCTGTAATACCCTGCTAATCCTAAGAAACTCCGAACATCCCTTACCTTTTGAGGAGGTGGAACCTTCTTGATAAGAGCAATTTTGTTAGGATCCACCTGTAACCCTTGGCAAGAAATGGTATGGCCTAGCATGGTCCCTTCAGTCATCAAGAATTCACATTTTTCAGGACTAAGGGACAGGTTCATCTCAATGCATTTGCTTAGGACCTTTCCCAGATTGGACAATGCTTCCTGGAAGTTGGACCCGTAAGGAGTGAAGTCATCCATATAGATTTCCACCGCATCATGGACCAACTCCGAGAAGATGCTCAAGACAGCTCTCTGGAAGGTAGCAGGAGCATTGCATAGCCCAAAGGGAAGAACTCGGTAGGCAAAGGTACCCCAAGGACAAGTGAAGGTGGTCTTATCTTGGTCTTCCGGGCTGATTTGGATCTGGTTGTACCCGCTAAACCCATCCAAGAAAGAGAAGAACTTCTTTCCTGCCAGTCCATCCAACACTTGATCTATGAAAGGTAGAGGGAAATTGTCTTTCTTGGTAGCTTTATTCAGTTCTCGGTAGTCCACGCAGATTCTCCACTTCCCATTTTTCTTGGGAACCAACACCAGAGGGGACACCCATTCACTATCTGAGATGGGGTAAATGAATCCGGCATCCAACAGTTTTTGCAATTCATCCTTGACAATGTCCTTAAGGGCTGGGTTCATTCTCCTCTGAGGTTGCCTAACCGGTTTACAATCCTCCTTGATGTATATGTGATGGGTACAGACCGAGGGATGAACTCCTTTCATCTCCTTATAGCTCCAAGCAAAAGCATCTAGGTGACTGGCCAACAGGCTACACAGCTCCTTTTCCTGGGAAGGAGATAGGGAGGAGCTGATCTTTAACGTTCTCTCAGGGCCAAACTCCACATTCTTGACTCTGGGAGTGACAGGGTTGGTTGTACAAAGATCCACTAAGGTGCTGGCTTGGGCATCCTCCACCAATTTCTCTAAGGATAGTGCACTGGAAGGTGGATCATGGATCAAGGTCTCAATCAAGTCATCCTCGGTTGGGGGGTCTCTTCTAGTGGTATCTAGGGTGCACAGAGGTGCTGAGTACACTTCATCCTCTTCTCCTTCCTCCAACCAAAGTGGTAAGTCATGCTCTAAGGAAGGTTGGGCAGGAGGGTATAGGACTAGTTGCTTGGACATAGGACCGTTTTTTATGGTCATGTTTCCTGCACGGCAACTGATGTAAGCATCTGCCGTGGCTAACCAAGGCCTTCCAAAAATGAGAGGATATCCAGTAAGCTTTGCCTTGGGTTGCAGAACCAGGAAATCTGCAGGGTATTCCCAAGAGTCGACAGAGACCAAGACATCCTCCACAATCCCTTCGGGAGTCATAGTGGAGCGATCTGCTAGTTGCAGTACTGTCGAGGTCTTCCTTAAGGAACCCTGAAGATTGAGTTTGAGCATGGTATCCCTGGTCATCACATTAATGGCAACCCCCAAATCAATCAAGGTGTGAGGTATGATGGTGCCATTGATGTGGACATCTACTACAGGACTCCCAGGATCTAGATACTTTGGGCAGATGACTTGTCCTAACATAAGGTCAGACAGTTTTCCTAAGACATTGATGGTTGAAGCATCTCTCTTTTGCCTGCCAGGGTGTTTGAAACACTTTTCCTTAACCAGTTTGTTGTATATAGGCACATCCTTGATGGCTTGGAGAAGTGGTATTTTCACACACAACTGCTTGAGCTCTCCCAAAAGCTCATCCTCTTCTGGGTTGGGTTGTGTGGTGGTTGTTAGTCTCTTAGGAAAGGGTGGAATAGCCTTTGGTTCACTTTCCTGTTTATCTTCCTCATCCTCTGGGGGAGGAGGTTGGCGATCCGGAAGAGTCTTTCCAGATCGAAGATTGATCTCCTGGATCTCCACAGCATAAGTAGGGCATGATGTTTCCCCAGTGTATACCTACTGGGCCTGTCTATTGTTGGGGTTCGGGTTCGGTTGAGCAGGTATTTGAGGTTGCCTTGGAGGAGCAGGCAGTAATGGCTGAGGTTGAACTGGTGGTGGAGGAAAAATGGTGGGAGGTGTGTTGTACTGGGGCCTCCACCCCGACTCAGGTGCATTCCACTGAGGCTGTGGCTGGGCATGCGAATGATAAGAATGAGTAGTGGGTTGAGTAGGGTACTGAGGTGGATAAGACCATGGAGGAGGCATAACCCAGGAAGGATGAGCAGGGGGACCCCAGGAAGGCATAGGAGTCGATTGGTTCGGGCTGTAATAAGCTTGAGGAGCCCCTTGCATCCCCTGCTAGTAAGGTCTAGGTCCTTGTGGCCTCCTTTGGTTGAGGTAATAGAGAGGTTCAGTGGGAGCTTCTGTCGCTTGGTACATAGCTTTAAACCCAGGTAAGGTTGGACATTGATTTGTGGGATGGTCCTCCTCACAAACGAAGCACACTTCAACCGAACGCAATGGGCATTCGTTCTTAGGGTGTCTCGTTGTACATCTAGGGCAGAAGATAGCCAAGGCCCTCTCAGCTTCTTCCTTCTTCTGCTGGATCCTGAATGTGTCCAGTTGCATCGCAATGGTTTGTCTCACCTCACTCTTAAGATCTTCTAATTGATTTTCAAACTCATGCTTGGAGAAAGGAATACTAGCTGAGAGAGTGTTTCCTCTACCTCGTTTCCAGGCTGCCCTGGAGTGGTTTCTAAACACAGTCTTGATGTCCTCATAAGGCAGTTGGTAAATATCCCCCCCAGCTAACATGTGAAGAGTATCTAAGAGGTCTCCAGGGACTCCTCGGAGCAGGACCAACTTGAGGGATTCAGGGTCAAGTGTGCACCTGGCCCGCTTATAGCTAAGTTGGAACCTCTCCTCATAATCCTCTAAGGACTCATCATTTCCCATAGTCATCCGAAAGATTTCTCCCTTGGTTTCCTTGGACCTACAGTAGTCCCAGTACTTGGTATTGAAAGCTTGCTGCATCTGAGCCCAAGTAGTGATACTATTCCCAGGTAAGCCCATGAACCAGCATAATGTTGCATCCTTAAGAGTTGAAGGGAAGAGTTTCAGCTTCTGCTCATCTTCAGTATAATCATAGGTTCTACAAAGGACAACAAACTCAAACAGGAAGGTATCAGGATCTTCAGTAGTCAGTCCATGGAAGTGAGGTAAAGCGGAGGGGCTAATGTTCTTCATTTTCATCTCTCCATTGGTCTCTCGGATGGGAAAGGCACCTTCTATTCTCTCATCTTCTCTTCTATTGTCAGCCATAGCTTCAGATGGGATGGTCTCTAATTCTTCTTCTGCTATAGGATCTTCGTATATCTTAGGAGGTTCACCTATAGGTTCTTCTGGATCACTGTCACCGAAGAATAGATAAGGGTGACTCAGTGATGTGGTGGGGGTGTTGGGTAGGAATTTGCCTTTTTTATCTCGGTTCCTACGAGGCATGAAATGGAAAGACTTTTTTTTTATTGCTTTTGTTTTTCTTTGGTACTTGCAAACTGAAACAGATTGATCTACAACTAAATATCTTACTGAAATAAAGATGCATAATTAAATTGAAAGCAGGAAAGAACTAATCTACTTTGCTCAAATGAAATTGCAGGAATGGAAATGCTAGTCTATGCTTGCAGAATTGAAAGGCTAATCTACGCTTGCAGAAATGAAATTGCAGAATTGAAATGCTAATCTATGAAAGCGAGAAATGCTAATCTATGAAAGCAAGAAATGTCTATGCTACTTTTGCAGAATGGAAATGAAATAAACTACTTGGCAGAAGGCAAGAGTAAGAAAATAGAAGAAAAGCAACAATTACTAATACTCTGACGCTTCCCTGGAAACGGTGCCAAAAAGATTGTAGGCTCCAGTATTGTAGCAATAATGCTACAACTCTTGGAGCTTCCTATCTCTAATTTTATCAACCCAGTAGTTCGTAACAAACTTGGAAGCGACAGTGCTATATGCACAAGTACTAGCTCTTGTCGCAGCTGTCACTTGGTCAGCTGGCACAAGTCCGCTAGGGCTCAAGCTAACTTCTATATGTTCTCAGAAGAAGCTTTCTAAATGATGAATGAGGACTATCTCAAAGGAAATTAACCTACTTTGCAAGAATGAACTGAAAGCCAACCAAACAGGGAAACCCTACTAAACCCTAATCTAACTAGTTTAATCTCTATGATGCAATGGTGGGAGTGCAAACTTCTAGAAATGATGCCATTACTTCTAGTGAGATGAGATGCATGAATTTGAACTACTTTCATTGAAGAGAACACATTTTTGTATTTTTTCTCAAGTGGGTGGAGTTATTGTGATTGTGCTTCTTACTAGATCTTGACTATGCAGGGGTAGTTGGAGGGAAGGAAGGCTTGGAAAAGGTCAGGAGGGCTAGGAGAGGTTCCAGGGGATTCCTAACATCATTCCACAGAAGTCCACAATGTTTAGGTGATTGGCAACCGAGTTTGCAGGCTTCTACAGGATGTCTGCAGGGGATCCTACAGGAAACTCGGGATTTCTACAGGAAGTTTGCTAACTTCTACAGGATGTTCTGCGGTTGGAGTTTTTGGTGATGGAGGCGTGAAGGGGTGGTATGGGTGGATAGGTAGGATGAAAAGGGGGCTAGTGATGGCTCAGGGACAGAGAGATGGGATGGAGAGAGAGTGCATGCAGTTGGTTGGTGGATAGAAGGGTGGAAGCAATGAAAAGTAAAAAAGATGGAGCTACGTGAACAATAGAAGGGTTGGAAGGCAAACGAGCTGAACAGAGGTTAAGCAGGTGGCTTAGGCACGGTTGAGAAGAAGAAGAAGATAATATAACAATGTTGTGCAGTGTAAATGGAACAAATCCTCTATGTCTTGCACAAAACTGAGAATTCCATCAACCTATGTTAACTGTGTTATTAAACCAACGAACAACAATGTAAACTTCATAGAGGAATCATGCATGGTGTTGGAACGAAGAAGTACTGCTCAAGATCAGAATGCATGGACGGTTCTATGACTGAAATAATTGTTTTGCAGCTTGCACGAACGTATAAGACTGCTTTTTTTTTGTGGTTGGTATGGTCTACACCCCCAATCTCTAAACAGAGATGGCAGTGAGTGCACTGTCAACCTTTTCTTGGAGCTCTAATGAATGCTAATCCTCCTACTCTAATCTAAGCTACTGAAAGCACTTTAACCATAAACTAATCCTACTCAATCACATTAAAGAAATTAAATCAGCAGACTGTGTTTTCCAAATGCATGTCAAAGCAAAGAAATGAAGTGCTGAAAGGAAAGACAAGTAACAATACAAGGAAAAGAAGGTCTATTGCTCTCAGGTTGGGCCCTAACCTAAGAGCTATAGCTCCCTTAAGAACTCAGAATTGAATCCAAAGTTGCCTGCCTTTATTAAATAATCATGAGTCTAACAACATGCCAAAACTGGCTTACAAAAAGCAAAAACCGAGTTGTAGCTCGTGCTTAGAAATTTCAACAGTAGTTCAAAAGTTCAAAAAGCTTCTATCAAAGGCTACGGCCTCAATATTTATACATGATGAGGATCAAGCTGGCTTCCTCAATTAGTGGAGCTCGACTGTCCAACTAAAAGTAAACTGTTGTTCCTGTAGAATCCGTTGGTTTCCTTTTAGCTCTGTGGGGATAGCTGTTGGAGCTTGGATTTGGGGTGGAGATCACGAGGGAGGTCATTCAAGACTGTGGACAACCTCCCTATAAACCTGCAATGCCACCTTTGTTGTCTCCTTGTCTCCATTTGCGTGGTCTTTGCTCCATCTAATTGTCAAAAAACCTGAAATCATCATGTATTAGTCACATAGGAATAATGCTTGCCCTTCTTCCTACAAATAACACGAATATACTAAGAAATGATGCATAAGTGATAAAAGATGAAGGGTTGAGCAAGGTAAGTAGGCCAAATGAGCCCAAATTGTTACCAAAAATTGGGGCTCATCAGATGTTGCCGCATCGAATCATCAACCTTCGCTTGATGCTTTGAAGGTGTGTGGCTTGTACAAATTCTGGGCCATTCGTGGCATGAGGGCTCAGGTGGATTTCTTATAGTGGTTGGTTGACAGATGGATCATACAGGACCAGTGCTTCTTCATTGGTGGCCACCAGCTCGAAATCGAGCTGGAAAACATATATTTCTTGACTGGTTTGCCTAAGAGAGGCGAAGACTTGACTCTGTTCGGGGCTAGGCCAGGTGGCCAGTCTGTCGATAGTCTCCACCTAGAGTTCTCCAACAACCAGGCTAGAGACAAAGGGATAGACATTAAAAACCATATCCCATCCTGAACTCATGGTGATCGCGTTTATTGTCACCAGACTTTGCGGGAGTGCCGCATTACATATTGCAACCAGATCCCAGATGCGTATGGTAGTTGATTGCTTTCAAGGCACCATCTTCAACTGGTGCGATGCTGTGTTGGCCAATGTGAAAGGCCAACTGACCAGGGCCAAGAATGGAAAAATAAAGACCTTTGGTTATGGGGCTTTGGTTGTGAGTTTTGGTCTGGAGAGGATTCCCATGTTGATCCCGCGGCACCTTACTATTGGATTTGGGCTTCCTCAAGAGCCCAAACTAATGTGATGGGTCGCAGTTATGGCCCGTCACCCGGACGAGAGGACACAGATTGCTCGATTCAAACCTGAGTATTTCCAATGGTTGGAAAACCAGGTCTTTTCTATTCAGGACTTCCCTTACGCTGGGGTAGATTTTCGTGGTGATCCAGACATGGCTCTTCCACCAGGAGAGCAGTGGGATGACTTAGGTAAAATCATTTTCAAATTTTTTCCTATTTAATTTTTTTTAATTATTTTTCCATCATCCCAAAACTGATAGCAAAAGTTTCAAATGCAGATGTGGGTCCACAGTGACCAGCCGCTCTCCGGCCTTACAACAGGAAACAACCAGTTGTAGCCGCGCCAGCCCCACAGGACGAATCAACAGAGGTTTTGGCCGAGTTGGAGGGTCATCTCGAGCACTTGACCACTATAGATGACATTCCTCGTCGACTTCAGTGCTATGTGATTGGGGTCCCAAGACCTTTTAGGAGGTTCCTTTGTAAGGTGGCCCGTGCAGTGGTTTCTTATCGAGATCATCACCAGTAATAGGATGATCTCCTATTGTGGGCACATATGACATTTTTGTTTTTTGTACTTATCATTTTTGCCGATCATAAGGTGTTTTTCAACCTATGATCGAGGACGATGTATTTTTTGACACACTCATATATATATATATATATATATATATATATATATATATATATATATATATATATATATCACTATTACCGGCTTATCTTGTAAATCATGTTATGGAATGGTTTTAAATTTACATATATGATTATTGAAAATGTCTACTTAACATTCGAGAAGCAATTGCATCTATTAATGTATTTAAAGATCTCAGAATATGTTGATATTCAATATAATCAAATTCACGTTCCAAGAGACGCACTCTAAAAACTAATCTTAATAATTTTGGATTTCTAATGGCATATATTCTATTAAGTTGTAATACAACGAGTTCAGAATCTAACCTCACTATGAAACTCCGAATCCCAAATGAAATAGATTCAGATAATAACTCAATCACTGCACTATACTCGACAATGTTGTTCGTTGTTTGACTGAGGCTTACTCGTCAGAGGGTGAATAGATAACCCAAGCTGTGGAAGAAATCATGGAAAATTTTAGGGGCTAATGTTCGCCCAGTGGGCTAATTTTCCATGATTTTTCCACAAAAAAGATTCGCCAATTTCCAATTTTATAAAAGACGATTCGCCCAAATTTTAGAATATAAAATTATTTTACCTTAAAAATTGCCAACATTATATAGAGACTATATATAAAATAATTATAAATTTGAATAATTTTACAAATATATCAATAAACATTTATAATTTGCATATTAGGGATTAGTGAGATTCGCCAATGTTTTAAACTTCAAGAAAATTTTCCATCCTTAAAATTTTCCTTGGAAGAAATGTTCTGTGTATTATGACAAGCACCATCAGCGAAACCAATGTATGTTTGGAGAGGCATCTACATCTGCAATATCAAGAGTAAAACCAAGATAAGCAGGAATAATGAGGAAACAACAATCTCTAAGCTAAGCACACTGTTTAAACTAAAACACACTAGCTAGAAAGAAAAGCTATCCTAACTAAGAATCTCCATACCCATTCTTTAAGCATAATACCTCTTCAAGTAAAGACCATTCCTGGGTTTACCCAAAGAGTCCCCGTCAAAGTCTACCAATTCATAGGCCCCTTTTGCTATCTTTCACTTGACAAAATAGGGATCATGCCACATAGGAACAAATTTTCCAGCGCCTAATTTATCATTAGCTTGATCGTAAACTAAGACTAGATCTCCTTCCGAAAAATTTTGAGGGGTCACATTGCAATCATACGGAGCTTTCATACGTTTTGCGTGAGTTTCAATCGCCAATGCAGCATCACGTCGATTCTCATCTAATTGCGCCAAGTATAACAAATGCTTTTCCTCTTCGGAAGTGGCTGGAAGTAACTCGATGGCCATTTGCAGTGACGGGATTTCGCATTCAATGGGTAACACAGCTTCCAGACCATAGACTAGTTGGAAAGGAGTGAACCCTGTTGGTGTTTTTACTGAAGTTCGGTATGCCCAAAGCACTGAAAATAGCATGTTATGCCAATTCGACTGATGAATCCCAATGATTCGTCAGATCATGATGACTAAAACTTTGTTGATGGATTCAACCAGACCATTAGCTTGTGGATAATAAGGGGTTGGACTATCATGATACAAACCAAGCTGGCCTGTAAGTTCGATCATCATAACATTTTGAAAATGACACCCATGATCAGTGATTATCGCTTGCAGGACACCAAACCTTGCAATTATATGATTGAAGACGAAAATTGCAGCTGTCTTGCCGTCTGCCTCAAATCTAGGCATCGCCTCGGCCTACTTGGTAAAATAATCTACCGCAAGGATGATATACGCATGCCCCCCGGCCGAGTGAGGGTTACATGTAATAAATCGATACCCCATTTGGCAAAAGGACCAATGGAAATTATAGGGTGGAGAGGAGCAGGTGGGGCACGCATCTTTCGATCAAAAATTTGGCAGTTGTGGCATTTCCTGACCGTAGTAATACAATCTTTAAACAAAGACGGCCAGAAGTAGCGAGCGCGCAATATATTTTTGGTTGTGGCATACCCAGACATATGACTGCCACACGCTCTAGAGTGACATTCATTTAGAACCCTTTCAGCTTCCTCATGAGTTAAGCAACGTCGAAAAACAGAGTCTGCCCCACGGCGATAAAGAGTATCTACAATAATCCTATATTGTTGGGACTGGAATCATAGTTTCTGACATTCTGACCTTGATATTTCTGGCCGAAAGGATTGGGTCTGGAGATAAACGATGATATCCCCATACCATGGATCTAAAGTACTGATTAGAAACAAGGATTCGTCCGCAATGGGCTCCTCCGCCACAGTTTCCGTATTAGTACGCGGGAAATCACACATTAACTCCGCAAAGACTAAAGATTTCTTAGACTTAGATTTCTCAAATTCCAAGTCGAACTCCTACAGGATAACAATCCATTTAGAGTACTTGCCCCCTAGCAATTGCTTGGTCAAAATGTAGATCATAGGGTTGCAATCCAAAATTACTTTAGTTTTACGTAGTAAAATGTAGTGACGAAAATTTTGGATAGCTTGAACAGCTGCTAATGCCAATTTCTCCACATGTGAGTATTCTATCTCAGTTGGATTTAAGGTTCGACTAAGGTAATATATCACATGGTTAGTTTCGAATTCATCTTCCTGAACTAAGACCATTCCAATGGTGGAATGAGAGGCGTCGAGATACAAGAAGTAATCCTAGTTGTAGTTGGGAGGATATAATAACGGTGCATGGGTCAACGCGTGTTTGAGTGCATCAAAAGATTTCTGAGCTATCTCGTCCCAATAGAATGGAGTATTTTTTTTCAACAACTGGGTAAAACCCTTTGTAACCTCGGTGTAGTTAGGAATGAATCGTCGTAAAAAGTTTGCTTTCCCTTGCAAACTTTGGAGTTGGCAAAGACTCGAAGGAGGAGGCAATTTGACAATAGCTTCAACCTTCGACGGATCGATGCGAATGCCAACTTTCGAAACTAAAAACCCCAACAATCGACCCGTTTCCATACCAAAGACACATTTGTGTGGGCTCAACCGAATCCGATAATGCCTACACCTCATAAATATTGCTCGTAAATGGACGAGGTGATCAGCTTGATGTAATGAATGAGCAGGCAAGTCATCGAGATAGGGTTGCACAATGTGCTTGATGTCATGAAACGCATAAGACATGGCCCTTTGAAAAGTTTCTCTGGCATTCTTGAGCCTAAAAGGTAACTTGCAATAAGCAAATGTCCCCCATGGACAAATGAAAGCCGTTTTTGGTTGATTGGCAGGTAGAATATTGATTTGATTGTATCCGGAAAAACCATCCATGAAGGAAAATATTTCGTTGTCGGCACAATCATCAATGATTTGATCGATATAGGGAGTTGGGTAATTGTCCTTTGGACATGCTCGATTAATGTCCCTATAATCGATGCATATTCTTATTGTTCCCTACTTTTTGTTAACCGGAACAATATTCGATACCCAATCCGTTAACGGGATCAGATAAATGAAACCTGCTTTGAGTAATTTTTCAACTTCTACTTTAATTGTAGTAGCTTTTCTTGGGTGAATCTAACGCAAATGTTGCCGGATGGGTTTAGCGTCCGGGTAAGCCTTGATCTCATGAACAACAATCATGGGATCAATTCCTAGCATTTCCTCATAGGACCAGGCAAACACGTCGCAGAATTATTGAAATAGGGCCTTATATATTTGAATTTCGTCATCTGTACATGAGGCACCTATATGAATGTTCTCAACAATTCTAGGATTAACCGAAATGTCAATAGGAATAGTTCGAGAGATGTTTCCCAAATTTAACTCTGAATCAGGATGTTTCATTGGATTCTCAGGTTCCTTGACATATTCAGTCATAAAAATTGATGAAAAATCATTTTCAAAACGATCATTCTCGGGTAAAAACGAAGATCTGTGATGGAGATCTTCCCATGGTAAATCATCTACACATAGGATTTCACGAATTTGGTCATCAGAGTGAACAAGTTTAGGAAACGTGATTAAAACCAAGCTTGATGTGAAAAGTGATTCCTCACGGACCACATTCATGAAGTCATTTTCGGTTGAAGATGGGTCGGTAAACGATTGCATAGCCTCATACACAATTTCATATGGACTCAAAGGCATGACATCACCAAATGAGTCTATCTCAGATTCAGAAGGAATGATCCAAGGATCATCATAAAAAATGGTGTCTGATGTAATCATATGAATAGTTGCAAATGAAGATGATGCATTGATTGAAGGAAACGGAAAAGTTCCCAGTAAACCGGCATCTTTAACTAGTCCTACTCCAACATCCTTATACGGGATAGTCGTTTTACCGACATGCTGAATACTTTCAGAAGAGGCTGGGTCGGATGAAAAGTAAGCTAGTTGGTCTATTGTTACGATCTTTCCATTATGAGGAAACTTTATAACCCGAAAGACTGACGAAATGACCGTTATCATAGCGTAAGACCAACTTCAACCCAAGAGAAGGTTGTAATCTAGAGGGGCATCAACCACCTCCACATCTAGATTAACGGTTTTTCCTTCAACCCCTATAGGCAAATCCTGTAGAATGCCAAAAGGATGAAACCCACGGCCATCAAAGGCCTTTAGAATCGTTGGGGATTGATTTAGCGGAGAACCAAGCGATCTCCAACACCGTATCGACATAATACACGTTGAGGCTCCCTCATCAATTACAGTCTGATGAATAGGTCTGTTTTTTACTATCACTGGAATTTGGAAAGCCATTTGATGAGGTAAACACGGTGTACTATTTTCTAGATCGAAAATTCTTAGGTTCGAGTAATGAACATCAACAACTTCTATAGCCGACAAAAGTAATTTGCGTTGTGTTGGACATGATTGCAGCACTTCCAAAGCCGACATTGCTGAGGGTGAAACAACTAAATCCTCAACAATGTTATAGTTCTGAGCCGCTCTCACATATGGATTGAAAGCTGACTTTCGAAGTATACCCTTGGCAGGCGGTTTGATTACCAAGTCTGGATTAGGTTTCTCGATCTGTAGTGGATCGGAACCGGGAGTTGAGGTTGATGGATTAGAATGAGAAGATTCTTCTTCTTTACCATCAACAGGACTTTTACTACCATAAATTTGCGATCGAGTCGCAATCCTAACATGGGACATCATCAGTATGGGTTCTTCATTGGCACTCGAGGAAGAACCTATCATCTTACTGTCTTGAGCTGGAAAAGGATCCTTCAAAACAGCAGGAGTTTGGGAACTTTTGAAAATCTTCGCAACATCTGCACGATGAGGGCAATTTCTTGTAAAATGTTCATCTTCACAAATGAGACAAGGATAACGAGGTTTGCACTTTTCATCATTGGATTTCAATTTTTCATGTTCCTCCTTTGAATTTTTGTCCATTTTATTCTTCTTCTTTCCTTTCTTCTTCCCACCGAATTTTGATTTGCCTGCAGATGACTCTACAATGTGAATATCAGCGGAAATCTCTGCAAAAGAATCTCCTGTTGGGGAATCAGGAAAGGTTATGATAGGAGAAGAATTCTTGGAAGACTTATTCTTACTTTTAGTGTTAACCGTACGAATCATACCATCATCGGCATGAGATCCCGAAGGAGCTGCAGCGATTTGATTTTGCTTGGGGAGATCGGGGATTTTTTTGTGTAACGTACCTGACTGAGTATAGACCAAGTCAAGGTACTATGCTTGAGAAATTACTTGCTCCTTAGTAACAACTCCGGCTTTAGCTACATCTTCAGTGATATTTGGCAACAAAGATTTTACAAACCGCTCAGCCAAGATCTGATCCGGAATAAAAACCTTAACTAAACGCCGTCGACGTCTCCACTCATGAATATGATCTGAAATGTAAGTGGAGGTCGATTGTTTTAACGAAGTTAACAATTCCGTGCCATTTTTATATCGGACTGTGATCCAAGTGGATATCGGTGGCCACCTGCCAAGTCCACCTGGACCCCCACCATTGTCTTTCTCAGCATTTTCAGTTTCCTTAATTGTAGCACAACTTACTATTTTTAGCAGTTTTTCGGGTCCTGAACTTCCGGAGCCGTTTTGAGGCCCTAAATGACGTTTTTTGGGGAATCTCAGGGCAACATGAGTCCATGGAATGGATTGATGTTGCCCATTGCAACAATGATAGTGCTCGGATAGATATTTCTAATGAGCTATTGTACGCGTCAAACGGAGATCATATGCCAAAGTTATGACCCCAGGAAGTTGATGTACCAATTTACCCCAAACGGGGCCCACAGTTTGGCGTTTCATCTCCTAGGGTTAGGTTCTGGAATGTTAAGGGTTTTCCATTGTTTCTCAACAATAAATAGGCCTTCGAGCCTCATAGTAACACAGTTCAGAGGCATGTAGCCATCACATCTCTTCTCAGAAATAAGCTACCATCGCCCTAGCTGGTTTATTTCCATTCTGGTTGTAAGCATATT
Organism: Pinus tabuliformis; assembly: GCA_031772625.1. Taxonomy (NCBI): domain Eukaryota; kingdom Viridiplantae; phylum Streptophyta; class Pinopsida; order Pinales; family Pinaceae; genus Pinus; species Pinus tabuliformis. Next base: position 254,885,477 of record CM062815.1, read on the forward strand.
TCAGTATTTTCCATTAATGAAATGAAGTATTATTTCCACCGCATCTTTGTGTATATGGTTATCTCTGTAATTTGTTGCGTTCCTGTTTAAATCCGGATCAGTGGTATCAGAGCGGTCTGCTTTTTCTCTGTTTTTCTTTGCATGTCCCCAACAAGGTCGGGATATAAGGAGTTAGGGCTTGAACTGGTTGAACCTTTGCAAGACCAGCCTCGCAAATCCCAACGGCCTCCCATGGCGGACGAGAAGAAAGACGAGGGGGCAGGAGATCCCATAAAAATATTGCTCGAAGAAGCCCTTGAGTGACAACGGAACGCGATGATGGACAGCTTTGCCCAGATCCTTCAACGGCTACCCAGAAGCAACGCATCGGCTTCTAGCAGCTACTCTAGAAACTCCACACCCTTTAAGGTACAAGTTAATTTTGAAATCCCCATATTCGAGGGTCAGATAGACGCAGATGTCGTAGATAAATGGTTAAATCTCCTAGAGGGTTATTTTTCTGTTCATGAATTTTCGAGTCGGGAAAAGATTGTTTTTGCTCTTCTCAAAGCAGCCCCCCACGTCAAGGACTGGTGGGAAACCTACTGCGAGCAGAAGGATGAAAGTACTAGCTCACTATTTTCAGCCGCACCCACCTGGGATTCATTCCGGGATGCCATCAAGGAGCAGTACTACCCTGTCGGAAGCTATGAGGATGAATACATAAAGTGGACCACGCTGCGGTAGGGAAGGGACCAAGACGTGCCGGATTTCACCAATATTTTCCATACCCTTTGCACAAAGTTCGGTATCAAGGATTCATAGCAACATTTGATACTCAAATACCATGGCTGCCTGCACAAGTACATCCAGGAAGAAATACAATTCCTAAACATCCCCTCGCTCGGCGCAGCATACCGATATGCCGTCAAGGTCGAGCAGAAGTTTAAACAAAAGAAGCGATACTTTGGATCTGCGAATCCAAAACAGGGGAAAGGTGCCCCTAAACCACAAAACAAAGGACAAAGCCAAGGCAGGACAACCCAAGACAACCAGCCGAAGCTGCAAGCAAAGAATAGTGTCGCGAAGCTGAGAAAGGACACTGGAAAATGGCGTGAGTTCCATAAGAGCTCCACTCACAACACAAGTGAGTGTCGGGCCAAGCAGTCACTGGTGGCTGAGCTAAAGGTTTCAGAATCAGAAGCATGTTCCGACTCTGAGTCAGAACCCGATAAGGGGTATGAAAAAGGGAAGCAGATCATTGATGCGGATCCCAGCGCCACTGTTGCTACCGCAAAGATCCAGAAAAATGAACCCAAAGATCCAGAGGAGGAGGAGCGTCTCTTCCACTCCCAGATGTGGGTAAAGGGCTCCCTGATACAGTTCATTGTTGATAGTGGGAGTCAAAAGAACCTCATTTCGGCAGAGGTCATGAAGCGGTTGGGCTTATCGACCATAGCACATCCACAACCATACACCATTGGGTGGCTTCACCAAGGATGAGATCTTCGCGTGAGCCAGCAGTGTCGCCTTCCATACAACATCAAGCCCTTCACGGATGAGGTATTGTGTGACATTGCTCCCCTTGAAGTTTGTGATGTTTTACTAGGACAACCATACTTGTTGAAGCGACATGCTGTGTATGAATCAAGGCCTCGTGCTGTTATTATTACATTGGGAAATAAGTTGTTAAGGATACCAGAGGTAGCACCACCTGCCGCCATCTCTTTGATTACTGCAAAACAATGCAGTAAGATCATTTCCAAAACCAGGAAATTTGTTTTCCTGATGATACGCCCTCAAGGAAAGAAGAAGACAGTTGACGCGCCCTCCAAACGGGGTCCCTCTGCATGACAACTACAGATGGACAAGGTTGTGGAGGAGTACAAGGACATCTTCACCTCCCCAGCAGGGGTTCCTCTGCACTGTCAAGTCAAGCACTCCATCGATCTGACCCCAGGTGCGCCGCTACCCAATGGACCAATTTATCGGCGCTCCATTCTGGAGAACGATGAAATCAAGAGGCAGATTCAAGACCTCCTGCAGAAAGGTCACATCCGTCCGAGTACATCGCCTTGTGGGAGCCCGATCATGTTGGTACAGAAGAAGGATGGGACGTGGAGACTGTGTATTGACTATCGGGCGCTGAACAAGATCATTGTCTGTAATAGGTACCCGATCCCGCGGATTGATGACCTCCTAGACCTACTGAAGGGGGTGAAATATTTCAGCAAGATCGATCTGAAGTCAGGATATCACCAGGTACCAATCAAACCCTCCGATGTGTGGAAGACTGCCTTCAAATCCAAGGAGGGCCTCTTCGAATGGTTGGTCATGCCTTTCGGATTGACGAATGCTCCTGCAACCTTTATGAGGCTAATGGATGACATCTTGCGGCCATTCACCAACTCCTTTGTAGTAGTATACTTGGATGACATTCTGATCTTCAGCGAGGGTTGGGAAAAGCACCTCCACCACATCCGACAGGTTCTCCAAACACTGCGGAAACACAAGCTATGTGCCAATTTGGAGAAATGCACTTTTGGCATGACCCAGGTTCAGTATCTAGGATACATCATTGATGAACGAGGGGGTGCATGTTGATCCAGCGAAGGTCCAAGTCATTCGGGATTGGCCCTCTCCAACCACCCTAACAGAGCTCCGCAGCTTTCTAGGTCTTGCCAACTTCTACCGCAGGTTTGTGTTGGGGTTTTCTCATATTTCTTGGGCCTTGAGTCAAGTCACCAAGGGCGGGGTGAAAGCAAAATTATTTTGGTCTGAATCTCAACAGAAGGCATTCAGGGAGTTGAAGGATCGCCTCTGCACGGCACCAGTGCTTACGTTACCAGATTTACAACAACCATTTGAGGTCGAGACAGATGCCTCTGACTATGCTATTGGGGCAGTTCTTACTTAACATGGACATCTAGTGGAATATCACAGTGAAACACTTTCAGACATAGTCCGAAAGTATCCCACTTATGATAAAGAGATGTATTCCATTGTACAGGCCTACCAACAATGGAAGCATTACATTTTGGGGAAGGAAACGGTCATCCACACAGACCACCGACCTCTGCAGTTCATACAGACCCAAGGGAAATTGCAGAATGATCGTCATCAGAAGTGGTCTACATACCTGCAACAGTTTCACTTGAACATCAAGTATAAAACGGGCAGCACCAATAATGTTGCAGATTGCCTCAGTCAGCCACCGATCATGGCGCTAACCACCGTGCCCAACTCTTGTGGGCACGAGACTTCTGATTGGCCACTTCTCTACAAAAGCGACCCAGAATTCGGCCACACATACTAGACACTCTTAGAGGGTCGGCATGTTGCATATTTTCACCTCCAGGATGCCCTATTATGCCACCTCGGTCACCTTTGTGTTCCTTCAAGCGAGCATGCCAAGATGATTTGGGAAGCACACTACAGTCAGGCTGCTAGGCATTTCGGGGTCAAGAAAACAGTGGCAGTACTACAAAATTATTTCTATTGGCCGAATCTTCGACAGGATGTTGGGAAGTACATCCGATCATGTACTGCCTGTGACATTGCCAAACCGACCATTAAGAAGCACGGCCTCTATACCCCGTTGCCTACCCCTAGTCGACCTTGGGAATCCATCTCCATGGATTACATGTCAGGCCTTCCTTCCACTAAGCATGGAAATGACTTTGTTTTTGTGGTCGTCGACAGGTTCTCGAAGATGGCCATTATGGTGGCCTGCAAGAAGAATATCACAGCAGAAGCCACTACTAAACTCTTCTTTGAACGAGTGTGGGTGCACTTTGGGATCCCACAGTCTATTATCTCAGATCGGGATAGTCGGTTTCTCAGCACATTTTGGTCCAGTCTCTGGTCAATGCTGGACACCAAACTCACGAAGTCCACAGCCTTCCATCCTCAAACTGATGGCCAGACAGAGGTTGTCAATAGGATGATTGTGCACATTCCGCGAATGTATAACTCAAAGCATCCACACACATGGGACGAGAGCCTCCCCTATGTTCAGCACAGCTACAACCGAGCTCTTCACAGCTCCACTGGCCATAGCCCTTTTCAGGTGGGTTTGGGATTCCAGCCACTATGCCCCATTGATGTGGCCATGCCACTTGCAGCTACTCACATGAATTCAGCTCATGTCCAGTCCAAAATAGATAAGGCCACCGGCTTCATTGAGCGCATCCAACATATTTGTCAGCAGGTCCATGACATTCTTGAGAAATCAAATGCCAAGTACAAGCAGTGACATGATCAACACCGGGTGCCACACAAGTTTCAGGTGGGCGACAAAGTCTGGTTGCATTTGCAAAAGGAACGCCTTACTGGAGCCTATCGGAAATTGAGACCACTCCGATATGGTCCTTACACCATTACTAAGGCTATGGGAGACAATTCATTTGAGCTCAGCATTCCCCCATTCCTTGGCCTGCACCCAGTGTTCAATGTGGACCGCCTTCAGCCATACTTCCCACCACTGCTAGACACATCCGACATTGCAGAACAGCTCAAACCCACATAATTAAATCCAGATTGCATGGAACAAGCTACAACTGATCGGATCATGGCCACACAGATCAAGAACACTCGCCAACAGAATATCCAACTGTATCGAGTTGTCAAAGCAGGCCAACTCCTTCAGCAGGGCAAGTGGCTCACCAGGGAACAAGTTCAGCAGAAGTTTCCTCATCTCATGGAGGAGCTCAACGCAATGGGGACCATTGCTTCCTAAGGGGGGAGGAATGATCCAGGTGGATATTGGTGGCCACCTGCCAAGTCCACCTGGACCCCCACCATTGTCTTTCTCAGCATTTTCAGTTTCCTTAATTATAGCACAACTTACTATTTTTAGCAGTTTTTCGGGTCCTGAACTTCCAGAGCCGTTTTGAGGCCCTAAATGACGTTTTTTGGGGAATCCGGGGGCAACATGGGTCCATGGCATGGACCAATGTTTCCCATTCCAACAATGATAGTGCTCAGATAGATCTTTCTAATGAGCTATTGTATGCGTCAAACGGAGATCATATGCCAAAGTTACGACCCCGGGAAGTTGATGTACCAATTTACCCCAAACGGGGCCCACAGTTCGGCGTTTCATCTCCTAGGGTTAGGTTCTGGAATGTTAAGGGTTTTCCATTGTTTCTCAACAATAAATAGGTCTTCGAGCCTCATTGTAACACAGTTCAGAGGCATGTAGCCATCATATCGCTTCTGAGAGATAGGCTACCATCACCCTAGCTGGTTTATTTCCATTCTGGTTGTAAGCATTGTTGGAGAGGTAAATCCCCTCTACGGATAGAGGCGATCCCTACTAGCCCAGCAAGGGTCTAGCAACAATCAGTCAATGCTACTATGCAAGTTCCTAATTGCAATTAAACAAGAGGTAAAGAGCACCTACTTGGATTCCAGCGCTGTTGTTTGATGAAGAGATGCCACCTTCGCTCCTTCGCTCTGGCTGGTCACGATCCTCCGCGATCTCCGCGAATAGACACCCGCACACACGAAGAGGAAACAAACACAAGAGTGAAATCTAATAAAAGCAACCATACATCAGTGAGAAAGGATGTAATTCACATTAACCATTGCATAGACAAATGAGAATGGAACAATAACAACAGTCATCTATTATTAATCAAACAGAGAAGAGTACAACCAAATGTTCTGACGTCGATATCCTTCTCAGGAGGGGCCAGTCAGCAAGCGTCTCAAGCATTCACCTTTGGAAATGATTCTCCCAAGACAAGAAACTCTCTCTCTCACACAAGAAACACAACACAACCTTCCCTAAGCTATCATACACTTCCACACTTATCACACCAAATACCTATAGTAGCAGCAATCTGAGCACTATAAGCTCCACACAATCCAAGCTATTCCAAACTAGCTGCTCATGGTAATGGTGGAAGTTTATATAGGAGAAGGAGCCTCCTAAAAGGGTGGAAGGATGAGCTTATCTTCAAGGGAAGTAGTTGCCAAGGGTCGAACAGACATGTCATAGAAGGGAGTCGATACTCACAAGGCCAACAACCAAGTCTGGAGTTATCTGGAAGGCTAGTTGTTGGAACAAATTCGCCAAAACTGGATCACCGCGGGTTCATAACTGGTATGGCGTGCTGACGTTGCAAATACATGATGGAAAAGGCCATGTCAGCGCGGGTAGATACAAACAGGGGCTGCGCTGGTCATGAAATTCGATCAGCGCGGGAAAGGCGTGTGCTTCCGCGCTGGCAGTGCACGCGGTCTGTTATAAAGTGCCAGCCGTCGCAGATATTTTAGAAACAGACGCGCTGATGAGGAAAACTTTGGAAAAGTGGGTTTCTGGCCAGTTCAGAAGGCATGAACTTGATTATTGTGAGTCCCTGACACAGTAGGGTGACTGACAGGGAGACAGTGACAAATTACTGTGTAACAGATGCCCCCTAAAGCATGAAGGCCGAGAGACTGGGAGGGGTGAAATGCTTTATGAAACTCGCTGAACTGGAACACCACCAAGAAGGATCGAAATATCTCTGATAATCAAGTACATGCAGTCTAGGCATGGGCGTAGCCATCCAAAAGACATGCGAAAAGGTCTGTGGAATGGACACAGCCACCCAGTTGAAGAGACCAGAATAATGATAAGGTATGGTCACAGCCATCCATGAAGACTTAGGTATGGGCGCAGCCATCCATCAATGAGTCATGTAATAATCATCCACAAAATCGCAACCTGGACCATAACAGGCAACGATCCAGGGTCTTGCGCTCCGTCCCGACCCGAACAAAGTACAAGTCCAAGCATGTGAATACATGAGCTGAAGTCGAACATGCATGAACATTGTCTGATTACCAGTCAATGATGAAAATTGTTAACAAACGCGAGAGGTACCACCAATAATGACAATGGTCCTCAAGGTACTATGGGTACAATATGCGGTGTGTGAATCAATGAGCTGGCGTCGAACACCCGCAGAATCATTTGATCAGAGGCCAATGATGAAAACCTCGTGTCGAACACGAAGAACCTGCCATTGAGGCATGCAGGCTCTAAGGCACCTGAAGGGAGTCTCTAAGTCACCTTCCCGGATAATGAGCTGAAGTCGATAGGAAGTGACCTTGATCGAAGGTGGGTCATAATGTTTCCCACATCATCGACACGAGACAGAGGTAAAACGATTGTGTGAGATAGCAGATGAGGTTGTATTATTGTAGAGGTCAACTTCTCCTGAACATATCGGCGACACGACAGTGGGATTTGGCAGTATTTGACATCAAATGAGCAGAGGGTATGATGACGGTGGCAATGAGCAAATGAGAGGTCAAATAGGATAACCCATACCCACGGAGGTAAATTGTGAAACAAAATGAGAAATTCCCACCCGACACGAATGCAAACCAGTGCCATGTTCAAGAGAAACATACTGCCGACGCAACGATTGCAGTTCCATTTTCCCCACCATTTCTGGCAGGTACCCCGGTTATTTTTGGATGACAAGCTTGACGGGGATAGCATATGCTTGAAGAATGTCATTTCGACGATGTCCGATGTCATCAAGTGTTTAACGAGCCTGACAAAGGAAAAACTCGGCGTATTTTCTTGTTTAGAGAGTCTGAAAAGACAGCAGAAAAGGAGACTCCAGGGGGGTCCTTTTTCGTACAGTTGTGTCTCTCGAGCCCGAAAAAGTATAAAACAATGCTCGAAAGAACCGCCCGATCATTACGATCGAGGAGTACTTTTCGTAAATAGTGCCTTCGACCCGAAAAAGTAAAAAAGAGGTCGGAAACACATCGTTTTAGAGCCGATAACGAGTGCGAAACGACAAACACCCGACAATCTTTTTAAGTTACACGGTCGGAAAAAGAGCTTAAAACGACCGCCTCTCGTTCCCTTTAATGAGCTGAAAGGATGCTCGGCCATCTTTTCTTGTTTCATGTCGGAAAAGAGCTCAAAGACGACATTTTTTGGGACCAAGTGATTTTAGGACCATTATGACTTCACCGATCCTGAGGACCTGCACAGTAAAAATACCCGCATAAATCCGTTCGACATGTTGAAAACATATTAAAACATGTATAAGACATTGACAGAGGTGCTAAATCCATGGTAAAAGCATGACAAAAACCCATATTTGCAAAATCCATAGTTAATTGAGCCATTTTTACTATAAATAAGGGGGGTGAGAAGTCATTTTTACCATTTTACCATTTTGGGACGTGAAGAACGTGGAGAAGCCAGAAAGTTGACGGAGCGATTTCCAGCCCGTGCGGACACCATTCTTCGAACAGCTTCTTCCAGGTAGGTTCCCCTCTCCCTGCCTTGCATTTTGATTATATTTGGTAGGATTTTAATGGTGGAATTTGCCCAATTGGGCAATTTTTTTGAGCACGGATGCGCTCTCGGTCAACGCGGGATTCCCGCTCGGGACCGCGCTGACCGATTTAATATTACACGTACCAGCTTTTGGGTCAGCGCGGAAAACCCATGTTCTTCCGCGCTGACCCAATGAAAAACAACTGAGGCGCCATTTTCAGCGCGACTGTTTTTAAAACAGTCGCGCTGGCGCGGAAAAATATGAATTTTTATAAAATGAACGTAAATTTTTCCACAAACAGCGACCTAATGTTTCGTCATTGTTTTGCAGGGCACAATGGCTTTTGTATGGCAAGAGAGAGCCCATGATGTCGAGGATATAGCTGCTTTTGCAAATGCGGATTGCCGAAATACCATGCGGGCGTGCGGATTTATGAAATTCTTTCTCGCTCCACGTCTGAGAGCTTAGCCTGACTTGCTGGAGTTCCTGATCAGGGCCTGGAACCCAATAGACGGGAAATTCAGCATCCGTGGCCAAGACATCGAGTTCGACGCCTCGGATATCTATTTCTTGACTGGTTTGTCTCACCAGGGCCAGAGGCCCATCCTGGAGGGGCAGCGACCCAGCGGTGAGACCTTGGATCAGCTGATGGCTAGAGTATGCCCAGGAGCTGAAAAGACACGGAGCGGGAAGGTTGGTATCCCGACGGTGCGGGACATGCCTCTCCGCACGATACTCTTCCTAGTGACCCGGGCAGCGGGTTCTTTGGCCAATCATGAGGCCTCGAAGAACCAACTATTGTTAGCTCTGGAGTGCCTACAGCCTACCATCTTTGACTGGGCGACTGCTGTGACCATAAGCATGAAGAGGCAACTAAGCAACTGCCGTCGTGGAGAGACGAAGCAGTTCGCGTATGGGTCGCTCCTTCTGCCGCTCATGCTGGAGCGGGTGTCGGTTCTACAGTTACAGACCATGGCTGTAGATCCACCTAGAGGTCCTCGGGAGACGAGGGCCAGTCGATGGGCCCGCGTCATGCCACGTGGAGGTGGTGGTCGCCCAGTATCTTGGGGAGTGTATTTCAGAGAGTGGCTGGAGCGCCAGGTTGTCATTGTGGAGGACTGGCCATATGCCGGCATGGACTTCCGCAATGATCCTGACATGCCACTGCCCACAGGAGAGCATTGGGATGATGGAGGTATGTCACTTGATCTCATTTTAACATTTTTTGATGTTTTTGGTTTTTCATGTACATGTCTTAATAAATGTCACCGTATGCAGATGTGGGACCTGTGAGACCCATTGGCTTAGCCCCAACGGCACGGAGGGAGGGGCCAGAAGCTGGAGCCCTGGCCTTAGTTCCTCCAGGAGTGGATACGTCAGAGACTGTAGCCCGCAACCTTGAGGGTTTGCTGGAGGGAGTGTCGGATTACCCGGGGGTCGAGGAGGTCCCTATAGAGCATCAGATCCACACAGTGGGGGTGGCACCCAGGATGCACCGCCTTTTGAGGCGGGTGGCACGAGCAGCTGTATGCTACAGAGAGCATAACCCAGCACACTAGTCGCCTAGGTTTACTTCCACTGCTGTTTTGAGAGACATATGTCTCGGATGTACTGAGGACAGTGACTCTATTTTTGACATACACACTTATTTTTGAGCGCCTTAGTGCGCCACACGATATATATACATACCTATTTTTGGATGGATCTTGTTACATATGATGATGTTTTGTTTATGTTATGCAAATGTTCAGTACAAATGTAATCTTATGTATGAATTGCACAACACATGACCCATATATTTTGATTTTAAATGCAAGCTTTAAAGCACACACTGCACACATGCAAACTATGCTTGGGAAATATCTTATTTACATATGCTTTACTCTATTATGTTTTCTATGTTTTCTTGTATGATGTTTATCTATTTCGCAAATGTCTGTCTAACACATGATTTGCCAATGCATCAGTCAACGTGTTTAATCGTCTCGGAATATGTTGATATGTGATATAGTCACAATTCCTTTCTAAAAATCTGACACGTAGATACAACCTTAGGATACGTTGGTCTCTGACGGAATATCGCCCGTTGAGTTGATGAACGACAAGCTGGGAGTCCAGGTTTACCATCATTGCTCGAATGCCGAGATCAACTGTTTCGGCTAGTAGCTCAATTACGACATTGTATTCGGCAACATTATTAGTGGTATGGCCGAGGCAGACTCCTTGAAGATCTAGCAACTCTCCTTGAGGATCATAGATTGCCCACGCCGCAGAGGAAAAATTACAAGTACTACGGCAGGCGCCATCAGCGAAACCAACATAAGGTGCACTGGACATCTGCACAAGAAGAAGAAAACACAATAAGAGGCAAACACGCCTTCACACCAAAGCAAAACATGAAATCATGCACACAAAACACACTAAACATGTGTATGTACAAAATGAGTGCACGAAGTCATGCATAATATTTCTTCAAATACAGCCCGTTGCGGGGCTTGTCAAGAGGATTTCCTTCGTAATCAATCAACTCATATGCGCCCTTTTGTAAAACTCTTTTCACGATGTAGGGACCTAGCCACATGGATTCGAGTTTTCTTGCCCCCAGCTTATCTTTAGCTTGATCGTAGAGCAGTACTAGATCTCCCTCAACGAAGGAAAGAGGATGGATGTTCTGGTCGAAGTGAGCCTTGACTCTCTTCTTTTGCGCTTCGATAGCCAGAGAAGCTAAACGATGAGTCTCGTCTAACCGTTCTAGGTAAAGAAGTCGTTCCTCCACCGGAGTGGTGTTGGGAAGCAACTCGACAGCTAATTTCAACGAACGAATCTCACACTCGACGGGAAGGGTGGCCTCCAGTCTGTAAACCAACTGAAACGGAGTGAAACCGGTGGCGTCCTTCACAGAAGTCGGGTAGGCCCACAAGGCTGGGAACAGCATCAGATGCCAATTAGACTTGTGCGTATTGACGGTGCGTTGAAGCATAGTGATCAAAACTTTGTTCACTGCCTCAACTTGTCCGTTGGATTGTGGATAGTACGGTGTCAAACTATCTTGACGCAAGCCTAGTTGGGTCGTTAGTTCCGTCATCATGTGATTACGGAAATGCTTTCCGTGATCCGTGAAAATAGCCTGAGGGACTCCGAAACGAGTAATGACATGATTGAATAAAAACTGCGCCGCTGTGTAACCGTCTTCGTTCAATGTAGGCATCGCTTCGGCCCACTTGGTGAAATAATCCACGGCAACGATGATATACCCATGCCCCCCGGCCGAACGAGGGTTACAGGATGTATAATCGATGCCCCATTTGGCAAATGGACCTACGGTGACAACAGGGTGCAGTGGTGCAGCAGGTGCACGCATCTTCCGGTGGTAAACCTGGCATTCGTGACATGCACGTACAGCAAGGATGCAATCCTTGAAGATAGAAGGCCATAAATAACCAGCACGGAGGATCTTCTGGGCGGTAGCATATCTAGACATATGGCTTCCACAAGCGCCGGAGTGGCAGTCATTCAACACGCGCTCAGCCTCCTCGAGTGTCAAACATCGACGGAGAACAGAATCAACGCCGAGGTGGTACAGGGTATCGCCCAAGATGCGATAGGGTTGAGCTTGGTGACAAATTCGCCGTCGAGCATCTTTTGATACATTTGGACGGAAGGCAGACGTCTGCAAATATACAATAATGTCCCCGTACCACGGGTCGAGGGTGCTGATGAGGAACAAAGCTTCATCCGGGATATGCTCCTCCAAACGAGATGGTGCAGAGTGAGATGGTAAAGAACAGAGCAGTTCAGCAAAGACCAGAGATTTCTTAGACTTGGCCGCAGTGAATTCCAAGTCGAACTCTTGGAGGATTACAATCCACTTCGAGTATTTTCCCCCCAACAGTTGACGCGACAAAATGTAGGTCATGGGGTTGTAGTCAGAGATCACGGTTGTTGTGCGCAACAGGATATAATGGCGGAATCGTTGGACGGCGCAGACAGCTGCCAATGCCAACTTCTCGACATATGCGTAGCGAGTTTCCGTATCCAGAAGGTTGCGACTAAGATAATAGATAACGTGCTCGGTGCCGACATCATCATCCTGCACTAGAACCATGTCGATGGTGGTGTCAGCGGCAACTAGATAGAGAGTGTAATCACGGTGGTAATTCGGAGGTCTTAAGAGCGGAGCTGAGACAAGAAGGTATTTAAGACGCTCGAAAGATTCCTGGGCGATGGCTTCCCAACGAAAGGGTGTGTCTCGCTTTAACAACCGAGTGAAACCCTTAGCCACCTCGGCATAATTCGGAATGAATCGTCTGAGAAAATTAGCTTTACCCTGCAAGCTCTGCAATTGTTGCAAAGAGGCAGGGGGAGGAAGATTCAAAATGGCCTCGACTTTGAGGGGATCCAGACGGATGCCTTCCCGGGAGACGATGAACCCGAGTAGTCGGCCAGATTCTACGCAGAAGACGCACTTATGCGGATTGAGTCGAATACGGTAGTGTCGACAGCGGAGAAAAATTTCGCGTAGATGAGATGGATGGTCTTGACGTTTAGCTGAATGAGCTGGGAGGTCATCCAGGTAAGGTTGTACGATGTGTCGGATATCATGAAAAGCATACGACATCGCACGCTGGAAAGTGGCACCGGCATTTTTGAGACCGAAAGGAAGCTTCTTATAAGCGAAGGTGCCCCAAGGACAAATGAAAGCTGTCTTATGCTGGTCTGCAGGGGCTATGTTGATCTGGTTATAACCAGAGAATCTGTCCATAAACGAATAAACCTCACTCCCTGCGCAGTCATCAATAAGCTGATCAATAAAAGGCGTAGGAAAGTTATCTTTTGGGCAGGCACGATTGATGTCGCGGTAATCAACACAAACCTGGCTAGTGCCCTTCTTTTTATTCACAGGGACTATATTGGACACCCACTCCGTGAGGGGAATGGCATAGATAAAACCATCTCGAAGAAGCTTTTCAACTTCGGCCTTGATGGCTGCAGCCTTTCGAGGGTGCACTGGACGCAAGCGCTGACGAACAGGCTTAGCGCCTAGATAAGTAGGTATTTCGTGCACCACAATACTAGGGTCAATGCCGGGCATTTCCTCGTAAGACCATGCGAAGACATCACGAAATTCACGAAATAAAGCGGTATAAAGTTGAACTTCCTCAGGAGTGCATGTGACTCCAATGAAAATATTCTCGACAATCCCTGGTTTGACATAAATGTCGATAGGCTGGGTCTGCGTGATGTTACCCATATTGCCTTCCGAAGACACTTGATATAGCTGAACGGGTGTTTGGAGGGGCGGGGATGGGACACATGAAGCAAACCGCTTGAGACATGTGACCATTTCCGAATGTGGAGGGAGAAACGAAGAGCGATGGTGGTGATCTAACCAAGGGAGCTCTTCGAGAGACATAGTCTCTATGATGGCCTCATCGGAGGGAAATGTTTCCTTCAGGGGATCCGAAGTGGCCTCATCTCCCAGCCAAGGGAAATGATCATATGAATCGGGAACGCTGCTTAGAAAAGTAGGTTCAGGAGGGGGAGCCGATGCAGCGACAATCTCGATGTAGTTGAGCTCGACAGGACTCAACGGCATCATATCACCCCAAGAGTCTTCCTGATTCAAGGGAGGAAGAACCCATGGATCAGAACGTACTGAAATCATGTTAACAGGGGCGAGATTCGGAGGTGGGAGGGGAAAGACTCCCATTAAGGAGGGATCTCTGAACAGTCCAGCACCCACACTCACTAACGACTTGGAGGTATGCTCCATGAATGGCACATTTCCTTCAGAAGAGGAAGCAAAAAGGGACAGCTGGTCCACCGTGACGATTCTTCCTTGATGGGGGAAGCGAACGACACGGAACAAGGAGGAAGCCACGGCTTGCATGGCGTATGTCCAGCTTCGTCAAAGGAGGAGGTTGTAAGTGAGATTAGCGTCAACAACTTCAACCTCTACCTCTACGGTTTTCCCTTCTAAAGAGATAGGCAATCGTGGGAGGATACCATATGGACGAGATTCTCTTCCATCGAAAGCTTCCAGGGTCGTAGGAGGCTGGCTCAGAGCAGGAGAACCAATAGCCTTCCAGCAAGCAACTGACATGATGCAGGTCGAGGCACCCTCATCAATGACTGTGTGAGGAATCGTTTTGCCATTAATGAGGACCTGTATAAGGAAAGCCACTTGGTGAGGCAGTCTCCATGTAAAACCCTCGAGATCAAAAGAAATTAAATCTGAATCTGCCGGGTCGATGCCACCAATGGCTGATAGCAAGTACTTCCTCTGGGAGGGGCAGCTCTGGAGGACTTCTAACGCGAACATAGCAGATGGAGCCTGAGCTAAGTCCTCAACAATGCTATAGTGCTGGGCAGCACGAGCATTGGGGTTATAAGATGGCTTCCTGAGTACACCTTTGGGAGGGGGTCAGGGGATCGTCTCAGTGCTGGGCCGTTCGATGTGAAGGGGACCAGAACTGGACGGAGGAGCGCTGGAGGGAATCTCCAGCTCTTTCCCGGCTTGAGATGGATAATCTTTCGCTCGAGTTGAAACATGGATGGGAATCGTTCCAGCCATGAACACTTGAGAACCGAACGAGGAAGAGGATTGAGAGGGATCTGCCACCATTTGGGTCTGCTGGGAAGGGAAAGGCTCTTTTAGCATAGCAGGAGGCCCCGGAGCACCTTTCAAAAGTCGACTAACCTCGGACCACCTTGGGCAATCCTTGGTATAGTGATCCTCATCGCAGATGAGACAAGGATACTTAGGTTTCCGCTTAGCTCCTTCCTCGGAAGGAGGCTTAGGGGGATCTTTCTTGGGCTGTCCAGATTTATCTTTAGCTTTCCCTTTCTTTTTCCCTTTCGAGGATTTGTCCGCCGCGGTGGACTAAACGGCGTTTACCTCGGAGGTACTCCCAGAAATTGATTGGCCCTGAGAAGCATTTTCGTTAGAGGCGTTCTGTTTCTGCTTCCTAGGGTTCGTGGCCGATTTCTTTGATGATGAATTCACAGAACCAATGACTCCATCAACAGAAGGCTTTGGTGGAGCTTTGGGTTGTCCAGGCCTCAGGGCATCTGGCAAATACTCATACAAAGTACCCGACTGAGAGTACACTAAATCAAGGTACTGAGCTCGCGCGATTGCTTGCTCCTCAGTTACTCACGCTCCCATTGCAATGTCTTTTGCAATCTTAGGGACAAAGGAAGTCGTGAACTAGTCGGTCAGGAGTTGATTAGGAATCCAAAATTTAATCAAGCGACGACGCCTTCTCCATTCATGTATATGATCAGAGATGTGCGTAGCCGTATCCTGTTTGAGAGACGTGAGGAGATGTGTCCCAGTCTCGTACCGAATGGGTAACTGAAAATGAGTCAAGAAGGCCATGGCCAACGAGTTGAAATCTTGAAACATGCCGCGATTCAGTTCGATGTACCACTTAGCAGCTGAACCAGTGAGAGTTCTCTGGAAGAGGCGAAGCCGGATAGAATCATCGAGCCATGAGTTTGATGAACACCAGAGGTGATAAGTCATTACATGGGCCTGAGGGTCTTCACCAGCTTTGCCATCAAACTTTGGACAATCACCTGGTATTTTGGTCGGAACCGGTGGCCAATACGGATTATGCAAAATAGGATCATTTGTTAACTTGGACACATCAGGCAGTTCCAACGTTGCTAAGAATGGTAACTGCGGGTTAAAGGACATTTGTGGCTGCGGATTCGAGGCGACATTAGGGTTCCAACCAGATGGTGGTTGCCCCCACGAACTCTGTCCAGACGGACCTGGCCCAAAAGGGCCTGGCGCGTAAGAATTTTGTCCCGATGGACCTGGCCCAAAAGGGCCTGGCGCATAGGGACCTTGTCCGTAGGGGTTCTGTCCATACAGATTCTGGCCATATGCGGACGGCTGTCCCTGTGTCTGCCCCCCAGCTCCCCATGTATTAGCAACTTGCCCCCCAGGTGCAGCATACTGATAATTTTGGTAAGGAGTGACCTGTGGCTGTTGATAATTTTGATAAGGAGCAAACTGAGTTTGCCCCTGGGGTTGCTGGTAGCCATATGGTTGCTGGGCCCCATATTGAGCCTGATAGGGAGGCTGCATCTGGTAAGAAGGTTGAGGCTGTGGCCCACCTTGCATTTGATAACCCGTTTGAGTTTGAGGCCCAGAGTAATGTCCTTGAACTGGCGGGGCTTGGATCATCTGGCCCGAAGGTTGACTTGGTTGGATTTGAGATGGACCTGGCTGGCCAGCAGAATGGACGTGCTGGGTGCCAGGTTGTCCGTGGACCACCAAGGGTTGTCCTTGTGGAACAGATGACTGAGCCGGCTGAACAGCTGGTCGACCCTGAGGTTGGCTAGCTTGTCCAGATAGACGAATAGGGCGGACAGCGGGTTGACCTTGCTGCATAGAAGGTTGGCCCGTCTGCCCCCCAGGGTGCACAGACTGAGCAGAGGGCTGGGCTTGCTGTATAGCGGGCTGCCCCCCTTGGTGCATAGGCTGAGCAGTGGGTTGGCCTTGCTGTATAGCAGGCTGCCCCCCTTGCCCAGAAGGATGCATGGATTGAGCAGTGGGTTGACCCTGCTGAACGTAGGGTTGCCCACCCTGCCCAGAAAGATGACCACACTGGGCAGTAGGTTGGCCCTGTTGTAAGTAGTGTTGCCCCCTTGCCCAAGAGGATATCCCTGCTGGACTGCTGGTTGATTTTGAGGAGTATAAACTTGCCCAGTTTGTCCAGATGGGTACCCTTGCTGGAAACCGGGTTGGCCTTGTTGAATGTAAGGCTACCCGGGTTGTCCAGTTGGGTAACCCTGCTGGGTACCAGGTTGCCCTGGATATCCAGTAGGTTGACTTTGATATGAATATGACGGACCTCCAACGGCTGAGGGTTGTCCCAGGTAGGGTTGTCCCTGTGGGCCCCCAGATTGTCCTGGGTAAGGCGGGCCATAAAGTGGTTGCCCTTGCGGGGTTTGCACATAAGGCGGCTGGCTTTGATTGGGTGGTCCTTGGGGCTGTCCGGGAGGATTCCGGCGCCCATGAAAAACATGAGTAATGGGATCATATGTAACGTCCAACGGCTCCTGGTTCTCCTCGAAAGGACGACGAGGCAGGGACGAAACGTTCTCGAGGTACTGACCATTATCATCATAATAAAAGAGTGGACCTTGGTAATCTGGGTCCACAATGGGCTGCCCATGGGCATCATATGGCCCTGCTCCTGGAACACCACCAGAAGAGGGTTGAGCACTTTGTGCAGGATCGATGACTCCAGACGAAACCCCTGGCCGACCCTGACTGTGAGAGGGACCAGCTCCAGGGTTTGTAGATGAGGATGCTGTCACAGCACTGACGGTCGGAGTCGAGTGCGCTACACAAATAGTTGGATTGGTAGGAACTGAGGTAATAGGCATATTAAGACCTGAAGTAACAGGTGCATTAGGAGGTCGCGAAATAAAGGGCCCCGTGGTGGCAATAAGACTAGGATCCCATATAGTCGTAGAAGTGGTTCTAGCAGCTATCCTATCCCTCACTGACTGATATCGTGGAGGGAGTGGAGAGGTAGCCGGGATCGGAGTTTCAATGTCTGTCACCACGGGCGTCTCACCTGTGCTGGGAGATGTCTCATCCATGGGGGAAGTAGACATCAGAGACGACATACCGAAAGGAGTACGGGGGGTAGAATCGCTGTCAGGCTCCCAGATAGGATTCCAATCTTCTATGTAATCTTCGTCGCCCGGGGCACGTACGTTGATAGGCTGGATACTCGGAACAATGGGAAGAGTATCGCTTACAACTGGTACCTCTGGAGCAACAGAAGATGGAAAACTTTGATCACTCGGACCGGGAGTTGACGGGTCAGCCAGGATGATAAGACCCCTTAGAAAACCTAAAGCAAACTAACGATAAAAACCCTACTCAAAACTATCGCACACAAGATCTAAACCAGGTGATGTTATCGTGGCCGAATCAATTTTAAGACACAAGAATCAAACTTGACCTTTTCATGTTTCAAGAGTCGAGAAAAGGACAAAAAGATGACTCCAGTCTCCTTCGAATGTTTAATGAGCACGAAGTGACAAGACGCTCACAGGCACCTTTTCATTTAGGGAGTTCGAAAAGGATCAAAAGTGACTGCTCTGGAGACTCTAGGTATAGGGTTTACCAGGCGACCCGTAAAACTGCTTATACACCTTAGCAATCATATGAGAGCCAAGGACTTTCTGTACTGCAGTCAATCTTCCCGAATGCTGTGTTCGGTGCGTTACGGTTCACAAGGCAGCAGACTCGGCTTCCTATGGATAAAGGATAAAAGCCTAGTGGGGTCTCCCTATATACGCGACGGTACGTGGGAGCGCAGTCCGTGTTAGACCACTATCGAGTCACAGAAGGAGGAATCACCCAACCATAATGTGAAACAACAGTGACTATGTTTAAAGACGCCGGAACACGTCTCTAACCTAGACCTCTAGATGTTTGCGTTTAGTTCCAATGCGTTTTTAGGTTAATTCAGTTCATTTTATGGTTAATCTTGAGTTAAGTTTCGATTTCAGGCTCTATCGTATGTTCTCTCACAATTACCTAGATGCAAACTACATGCCAAAGAATACCATTTTGTTCGATGAATTCTAACTATGAGAAGGTAAAGAATTTTCAATCAAACAATCAAGCAGCCTAATGCAGCTAAAAGCAAGGAAAGGAAACTTTTCTTTTGAAAATGCGAATCAATGAAATGTTCTTTTCTTTTTCAATTCTCGAAAGCAAAGCTACTAGTTTGATTTTCTTTCAATGGCACAAAGCACCCAAATGAATTTTGAGGAACCGGAACACCAAGCAAATCACTTAATGAAAGCACACAAAGTTCCCAAAACATCCAACAAAGTTTTCCAAATCAAAAGGAAAAACCAAGTTTTGCACGAGCTATGTGATCTAAGATCGGTAAGACAAACAGGGATTCAAACAAGGAGGAAGCGAAAACCGCTCGGAAACACAACCAAAAACACTTAATCAATCATCGAACAAGTGTAAAAACAGATCCGAAGTCGGCTGGTCTAACAAGAAAACAAGATCCCTACGGGAGGCTTGACACACACACGGCCACTAGATGCCCCAGGGCTAGAGTGCGAAATCAATGGAGAAAAGCAAACACCCGGAGGATCAGAGTCCTACCCAGTCAATCAGAGATTCAACACAATCCAGCAACTGTAAATGTGATGGCGGAAATACAAACCAAGCAGCGAAAGCAAAGAGGAAGGTATTTGCAAAACCGAAAAATGAGCGAAAACGAAACCCTGTGGAACAAGACTTCGCCAACAAGTAGCTCAGAATTTAGGCAATGAAAAACAAGTCACAAACCAAGTGGAGAGAAGAGGGGAAAGTCAAAGCAACAGGTTCAGGAGGCTAATTTGGACAAAAATGAATTCTACAGGATCAGCGCGGGTGGCCTTCAGCAACTCAGCGCTGACAAGAGAAGGCCCGTAGCAACTTTGCGACATCAGCGCGGAAGCACATGGATAAAGCGCGCTGTCTCAAAAACGAGGTCAGCGCGACTGTTAATCGTACAGGAGCGATGACAGGGAAAACAAAGAAGCAGGCGTGCGACGTCAGCGCGTCTGTTTTGAATTAAACCGCGCTGAGGGTAAAAATGAGTAGAATTAAAGCAAAAAACTCCCAAACCAAAGGTAGAAACTCTTTTAACAATTAAGACACTTCCCAGATGGACCCAGGGAGGCTACAAGCAAAAAAACAATCCCCAAAACTTGAAAAGAGAGAACAATCAAATTCAAACAAAAAGAATGGACACAAGAGACAAAAGGTTGATCCCCAGCAGAGTCGCCAAATTGTTGGAGAGGTAAATCCCCTCTACGGATAGAGGCGATCCCTACTAGCCCAGCAAGGGTCTAGCAACAATCAGTCAATGCTACTATACAAGTTCCTAATTGCAATTAAACAAGAGGTAAAGAGCACCTACTTGGATTCCAGCACTGTTGTTTGATGAAGAGATGCCACCTTCGCTCCTTCGCTCTGGCTGGTCACGATCCTCCGCGATCTCCGCGAATAGACACCTACACACACGAAGAGGAAACAAACACAAGCGTGAAATCTAATAAAAGCAACCATACATCAGTGAGAAAGGATGTAATTCACATTAACCATTGCATAGACAAATGAGAATGGAACAATAACAGCAGTCATCTATTATTAATCAAACAAAGAAGAGTACAACTAAATGTTCTGACGTCGATATCCTTCTCAGGAGGGGCCAGTCAGCAAGCGTCTCAAGCATTCACCTTTGGAAATGATTCTCCCAAGACAAGAAACTCTCTCTCTCACACAAGCAACACAACACAACCTTCCCTAAGCTATCATACACTTCCACACTTATCACACCAAATACCTATAGTAGCAGCAATCTGAGCACTATAAGCTCCACACAATCCAAGCTATTCCAAACTAGCTGCTCATGGTAATGGTGGAAGTTTATATAGGAGAAGGAGCCTCCTAAAAGGGTGGAAGGATGAGCTTATCTTTAAGGGAATTAGTTGCAAAGGTTCGAACAGACATTCCATAGAAGGGAGTCGATACTCACAAGGCCAACAACCAAGTCTGGAGTTATCTGGAAGGCTGGCTGTTGGAACAAATTCGCCAAAACTAGATCAGCGTGGGTGCATAACTGGTCTGGCGCGCTGACGTCGCAAATACATGATGGAAAAGGCCATGTCAGCGCGGGTAGATACAAACAGGGGCTGCGCTGGTCATGAAATTCGATCAGTGTGGGAAAGGCGTGTGCTTCCGCCCTGGCAGCGCACGCGGTCTGTTATAAAGTGCCAGCCGTCGCGGATATTTTAGAAACAGACGCGCTGATGAGGAAAACTTTGGAAAAGTGGGTTTCTGGCCAGTTCAAAAGGCATGAACTTGATTATTGTGAGTCCCTGACACAGTAGGGTGACGGACAGGGAGACAGTGACAAATTACTGTGTAACAAGCATATTTCAGTATTTTCCATTAATGAAATGAAGTATTATTTCCACTGCATCTTTGTGTATATGGTTATCTCTGTAATTTGTTGCGTTCCTGTTTAAATCTGGATCAGACTGGCAACTGAAAATGAGTTAAAAGCGAGGTAGCTAACTGACTAAAATTATAAAACTTGCCTCACGATAACTCAATGTACCACTTGGCTGCGAGACTAATTAGAGTGCGCTGGAAAAGTCTTAGACGGATTGAATCATCTGAAATGGAGTTAGACGCACACCAGAGGTGGTAAGTCATCACATGGTTCGACGGGTCCTCTCCTGATTTACCTTCGAACTTAGGGATGTCACTAGGCAACTTATTCGGCATTGGTGGCCAAAACGGAAGATAATTAATGGGATCGTTCGTTAGGCGCAACAAGTCAGGCAAGTCCAAAGTTGTGATAAATGGTAACTGACGATTAGGGTCCCTAAAAATCTGGGTCATGAGACCAGCCCCAGGAGGAGGATATCCAAGATAGCTAGGAATAGGAATTGCATTTGGGATATTGTATCCTCCAGGAAAACCAAGATTAACCAGACCGTACTGGGGTTGCTGAGGTCGTTGATGTGTGTATCTAGGGTATGGTTGATACTGATAGACTGGCTGCTGCACAGTAGGACTGAATTGGTACTGTCCCTGGTACGGTTGATAAGTAAATTTTGGTTGACTTGTGACAATAGTACTTGAACCAGGTTGTCCTACGGGCATCTGAACCGAAGTTTGAATCATAGATCCAGATGGTGGTAAGTATGTCTGAGGAGTAGATACAAGAACAATAGAAACCGGAGTTGTCGATACTCCGGAAGTAGGTGGGGTAGTTTGAACAGATGTTTCGGTAGTTGTAGCAGTCGTTTGAGGTGGAGTACGAGGCGTGCTAGGCCCAGGCTGAGAAACTACCAAAGGTACAGAAGTTTGAATGCTAGACTGGACTGGTTGCTGGGGTGTACCAGAAACTAAGAGTTGTCCAGTTTGAGATGACAACCGTACATTTGGCTGCAACTCCTGTTGAGTTTGCGATGGATCCCAAAATATATTCATTCCAGGGTACGGACCCATAACAGGTTCAGAATTTTGAGGACCATAACCGGGTTGAGGGTAGGATTGATAATTTAATGGTACATTTCCCGTTCCTTGAACATACGTTTGACCGGAGGGTGGTTGGAAACCTTGGTTCGAGTACTGACCTTGGGGTTGATACCCTTGAGGCACGTACTGATACTGGGGTTGACCTTGATGTATAAATTGATACAGCGGTTGACCTTGGGGTACATATTGAGTCTGGGGTTGACCATGAGGAATGTACTATCCCATAGGTATGTACTGTCCTTGAGGTTTCCCCCCAGACGCAAATTGGGTACATTGAGGTTGCCCCCCAGGCGATAATTGAGGCTGCCCCCCAGGCGGTAACTGGCCACCTTGAGGTTGAGGATTGGGAATAGAACCTGACATCATGAGGATGTCTTCTACGCTCAATGGCTTAGTACCATTGCTTCTAGTTAATAACCCTTGCTCAATGGGTTGAGGAGATGCTCCCGAAAAAGTACCAAAAACTGACTGATACCCAAAGGGAACAGAAGGACCACCGTACAAAAAGGATTCAGGCGATTGAGTAAACATGGACGACTGTCTTGACATATTTAACGGAGGATAATAACCTCTAAGTGTTGGGTGATAAGGAACACGAGGTGGTGAAAAAATTAACCCTGGGATTTCTAAGAAATTAGTCAAAGAAAGATACCAAGTACTGCTCCTAGGTGGACTGTAAAAAAATGATTCACGCTCCCTTAGCTCAATAATAGGTTGATTTTTTGGGATAGGGATGCCTACTTCTTCTTCCAGAGTAGCAAGTTCTTCAATAGCTATAAGTCCAGAAGGAAGATCTTGGGTGATTACTCTTTCTACCCTAGGTGAACCAGGACCACTAGAACCTGGAGAAGCAAACCCCAATGTCGGAGTAGCAGCAAATTCACTTTCAGGTTCGGATAGTTCAGGTTCCTCACCTATATCACTAGTAGATGAAAAGCTACCAGTAACTTCGGAAACATACACTGACTGTGGATTATAATTTGTTACTAATGCTTGAAAATCAGGATGTACCACCAAAGAAGACTCTCCTTCTTCAGGTGATCCAACTCTACTGTCTCTAGGAGTTACGAGGACTTTCAAGCCTTCAAGCTGGCTCGGTGAAAACTCAGGAGCTTGGCCCTGAAGTCTATGGGACTTCCGTGGTAATTCAGCCACGGTTAAAAGTTTAACTACTTCACACGCAAACAAAGTAAAATCTCAATGAAAACCACCTAAAGCCTCTAAAGAACCAAAAAAAATTGAATCACACGCCTAAAGAATCTAGGAGATCAAACACACATAAACAGTAACTTTCCGTACTGAAAACACTAGTTGGTGATTAAATCCAATGTCGCAGAGTTCAATACAGAAATGGCGGTTGGAACAATTACCCCGACAACCTGCTTAATGAATATACTAGCACAAGTTCCTCCACTTAACCGTCTCGAGTAAAGAGAACCCCCGAGAAAATCCAAGTGAGTCTAGCTGACGTCTGCTCCAAGTATAGTGGGATCTTCCCACCACTGTCACCTCAGGAAGAATCCTAAAGAATATGGCCACTAAGGTTACCAATTGAAACAAATATACCTGGGGGAATAGTCTACGATCCAATACGCACGCAAGGGCAAAGTAGCAAGCTCAATCCCCGTGAAGGCTCCTTGACATAATCCAAGGTTTACCAACCAGTGACCCCAGGCTCCTCGACAATGGTTAATCTGAGGTTTACCGTTTTTAATAGATGAATATCTGGCGTCATTCCCAATGAAGAAGGATTGATTCCCACACTGGTTCGGACACGATCTTGTGCTTCTCCTTTAAGAGGAGCTTTCCCAGAGCATAAATGCAACAATTGGATTTCTTCCCTACCACAAGATACACCTACTTATTTGTTTTTACTGTCTTGGAGAGTTAATTACTCTCCTACTCTAAGAGACTAGCCTAAGCTAAGTTGGTGTATCAGAGCCCTAGAAATAAAAATGTTTCTAGATGAATTTTACTTTAAGCATTATTTTTATTGGTTTTTGTTTAAGTCAAAAGGTGTGGAGATGAAACGCGTGGTCTGAAGACTCGACTCAAAATCACTAAAAATGCACGTAAGATGATTTAAACAATCTTTTCTCTTCGATGAACTTCTAAACTAAGAAAGAGTTTGAGAATTCAAATACTTTGTAAACACAAATCTTTCTTAATCAAGCAAATTAAAAGAAGAGCTTTTGTCCTTTCCAATGCACTCAAAACGAGACAACTAGTTATTTCACAAAAATTTCCCTTCTTCATTTCAAAGCACTCAACCACTACAAAAACAAACCTTTTCCAAAAGAGATTTTTTTAAATTTTTTTATAAAACACTGAAAACTATGGAAATGACTAACTTTGGGATCTATAAATTATAAAAACCTATTTGAAGTCAAAGCCTACAATATGTCTCTTTTTAAGGATGTTTTACTTAGCTAGATGTAAGCTAAGGACCAATTTATGCAGAATCACAAATCAATCAAGAACAACCAATTTTGTTTTCTTTTTAAAAAATGAAAATCCAAACTTTAAACACAATCTTTTCGAAGTTTTGTAAAGAGAAAACACAAAGCGGATTCCTCAACAGGGGGAGATTTCATAAACGGTCAGACTCATAAGAAGGCTGGTAGACACCAAGGTGATCTGAGGTCCCTACAGCTTCTAAGCTCAGAGCTACTACAAGACCAAAATGAAAAACAAGCCTAACAAGCAAAACTCCTAAGAATTTCACCTAAAACCCTAACACTAATGAAATCAACCTAGGGAAAGCTTCTGAAAAGTTATATGCAGGTATGGGTAGTAGATAATAACTTCTAAACAAAAACTAAGTTGACTAACAGAGGAAATCTTAGGTTTTTCAAAATTTTGACAGGGTCCGCAGGCCCACAGTTAACACAGGTGCGGTCCCTCTCTGTGCTAAAATTAAAGGTGCAGATAGGTACGCACTGCGTCAAAAGGCTAGGGTGCGGTCCTCTCCCAAAGCTATGAAAAACGAAAAATAACCCTGGATCTACAAAATCTACCCAATTTTACACACAACAAGCCAAAAATAGAAACAAAAAACACAGTTTCTCAGGTCAAAGTAAAAACAAGGAAAAAATCAAGTTTCCCCAGTGGAGTTGCCATTTTGTCACATGGAATAATTTGATCTTGCAGACAAGATAGACCTTCCTAGAATCTAAAGAAGACCTAATGACAAGCAAACCAACCAGACACTATCTTTCTCTAAATATGCTTTTATAAACAAAGGCAAACAAGTGTTTTAGGGCCTACCTTAAGTCCAACGCAAGTTTGTGGATGCCCTCGCTCCTTCGATCCAAATGAGCTCCTTTTCGACGAATATGCAAACACAAACAAGAAAACAAATTAAATAGCACCTGAAAAGCCAATATCATAAAACATATTTAACATGAAAGTCAAGGAGTTCATGAAACAAATAACATGAGATACTTGTTGAGAAAAATGAGTTTGATTGTATTAATTCAAAAGAAGAAGAACTTTACAACCTGTGCCTTGACGTTGTATAAGCTCCTCCCAAGGTCCCGCAAGAAGTCTCCTCTACTTTGACAAGTTTCACTCACTTCCAAAAGAAGCCAAAAAGGTATGTGATCTCTCCTCTTAAGCTCAACTAGGAAGTCTTCATTTCACCAGCATTTACAGTAAAAAATGTTCAGCTTCTAACCTCCCTAGCAACCAGCCCAGTGCCTGAATTTATAGTGCAATGGAGGGAAGTTACTAGGTCCTACTTCAAAGGGATAAAGCCCTCCTGTAAAGGGATAGCTCCTCTCTTCAAGGGATTAGCTCCTTCTCTTTTGGGATGCATGAACCACCTAAGAGTGGCAAATCCACGTCAAAGTTCCTTCTAGAATCATCTAGAATTAACCCAAAGTGAGTTTTTTAGAATAAACTTACGGCTTTTTGACTTTCACAAGGGTTTGCACCCACAACTTTAGGGATTGAGCGGGCAGGTCCGCAGTTTTTGTAAACAGAGGGTACGGGACCGCAGGTAACAGTGAGAGAAAGTGCAGAACCAGAGTTTCATTGATTTTTAATGTCTTTCTCTTATTTTCAAAGCTTGACTTGAAGAGCTGAGGTCTGAGACTTGCTTAGGAGGATAGTACAAGTGATGATAAACTCATGCTGACTGCAAATAATCATGGTGACGATATTTTTGTGTAACAACAGCACAAAAAGGCACATATACGTATGCACACAGTTTCATAGAAGGAAAATCATGTATGGGATGGAAAACTAAGGTTAAAGAATACCAAGGGTCTATACCATGGTATTAGCCCACAATATTGACAGGAATAATGGTTACTTGATCCCATATAAGAATACCATACGTTCTAAGTATTGTTTTGGTGCATGGTGTTGAAAAAGGCTCCAGTATATAAGGAGGAGAATATCAAAGGGATGAGTGTGAAATTGAAAGGGTTTTTCATGAATACTTCTATCTTAAGTATATTTTATTTGGTAAGGGCTATGGTTATGAAATAGATCTAAAATATCTTGTGCAACTTTGGGTACAATGTTGGATCAGGATCATGAGACTTGAAATGACTTATCATTGTATGATGTGATAATGGATGGGTTAGATATGAATGTTAACGCATGTTTTATCCTTTAAATTCTATGATCTGGGTATATCTGAAGTCTAGAAATGTTGCAAATTATAAGTTATTATTTGTAGATCTATACACATTTTCGCCTTGGTGAAAGTGTGTATACACATGGATTTGACACTTTCAAGTAGCGTATGCAAAAGGAAAGCTTGTTGTTCAGAAATGATCAATCTATATGATTAGTGTTGTTGTTTTACTATTGTTTGTCAATGATGCCTTCATTAGATCTGAAGTAAAATTGATTGTATAAGGTGATTAAGTATGGCTGATTGATTGATTGAGTAAGACGATTGATCTTTGTTGCTATCTGTTTATAACTCTGTAACATGATAGTATATCTTCATAATGTCTTTGGGTAGTACAGTTTTTGGTTCAGAAGTTTTATGATTCAGTATATTTAGAGGTATATGCAGGTTGGGTTATAGAAAGTAGCGTATACATCTAGGTTGGCTTCATTGAAGTAGCATATACATTATGACATATGATTTTTGAGGTTACAGCTGGTTTTGGTTGTTGATGCAGTGTTTTGGGTTCAACTCTATGTTCTGGTGACAGGGATCTAACTGTTCAGATTGACTGATTTTTGATAGATGTAGTTGTATTTGATGGTTGTATTGTAGTGGTGATTGATTTTGAGCTTTAATGTTACTGATGGGTCTAGTATGAAAATTTGATGAAACATGGCCTACATATCGTGTTGATGTTTACCAGGAGTATACAATCTAAAAATTTATGAAACATGGTCCCTAGAGGAAGAGTGAAGGTAGTATCCTTCTGTAGGTCGGCGCCTATGTATTGGTAAACATATCAGCCAGTAAAATAGCTAGGGGTTTGGAGATCCCTTCCAGTAGAAGCTGGAAAATGAGTGAAGGTTGTAGCCTTCAGTAGGTAGATGCCTACGTACTGGAAAAAGTATGCACTAGTATAAAACTTGTAAACACTTTTTAATAAGAAGATTGAAGAATCAAAAAACAACAGCGGTGGCTTTTTACCACATTAGGTGTCCACCTGTAAAATCTTGGTGTTCATGTGTGCTTCTTATGTGTGTTGATTTATTATGTTCTTACTGGATCTGTTTACTGCTTAGGAAATTCATCACACTCTGATTTAAGGCAATGAATTAGATCTTTATCAAAGTTTGTTATCTATATTCTGGTTTCATTCATTATAGAAGCATACATACGTTGTTTTGTTTTTGTAAAATAGCATATATAGCTTGAAAAACAAAATCATTATTGTGAAAGTTTAAATACTGTTTCACCCCCCTCTTAGTATTTTTCCCAACACCTTCTCTGCTTTTTTTTCCACTACATGGAGACTCTCTTCCACTATTATGTTGTAAGTGGATATTCTCATCAAAAACTCTTCAATCACTTTATCCTCTTCTTGATCATCAACTGCTACTACATCACATACTGCTTCATATGTTATTGCTACAATGGTAGCTTCAACCTTCAATTCTTCATCAAATTCATTAGTTGTGGTTGGATTCACCATTTGACATCTCATTTTCTATTCATCATCCACAGGTGTTTGGTCATAGTGGGATTCACCATTATCTTCACCATCACGTTACAATGGAGTTCTTGAGCACTATAGAGGCTCCAGTCACACATTAATATGTTTTTTCTTTGCTTCACACATAGAGGCTTCAACTTCTCTCTCTCCAATATTTGTTGCATCTTCTTCATCCATATACATGTATGCATAATTTGTTTCACTTTTATAGTCTACATGACCATCATCCACTTTTGAGTGGGATTCTCCAAACTTTTCTGTATTTTGACAGCCTTGTTCATTTAGTCTCATCTCTACTGTTGGATCAATAGATTGTGACACATTTTGTTAATGCATGTCACTCCCCCTTTCACCAAATTCTTTTTCTAGGATCTTCCATGTTTCCTTGGAAGTTGTACCTTTTGCTTCCTTGGACAAAAAATCTCATCCATTGTCTGTTTTATAAAATTCAATGCTAATGCATCACATAATTCATCATATGCATTATTAGAGTGATACTCAATTAAGTCTTTAGATCGAAGAAAAGTTAGCGATTTGATAACTTACCAGTAAACACAAGAGGTGGTAGAAGATCAAAGTTACAACAATCACCCTCGATTTCTTATATTTCTTCTCCTAGAATTCTCAGTTCCTTGGCTACAACCTGAACCTCTCTAAACATGACAATAATCTTTGCCTCTTCTATTTTATTCATTTTCTTAATCTTCTTCATTTGCACTTTGCGACCCATGACTACCTTGTTTCCTCTGTCTTATAATCACTTTCATGATTTTGTGAGGCTATCTTCCATATCTCCCTCCAAAAAATATAATTTTCAATATACACCCTTGTAAAACACAATCTTCATCTACAAAAAACTACCATACTTAACAAAAAAACCAAAAAAATTATAGATAATTTTTTTTTACAAAATCCAAAATTCACTTTTCAAAAAAACCTTTAATTTTCAATTTTATTTAATCGTCGGATAAAAAAATCACTTTAAATAATACCCTTTTCTTTTTCTCTTTGTAAAATTTTTCCAAACTTTTTATGTACCATGCACATTTTTTAATATAAAAAACCTTTAAAAAATGAAATTAAAGAATCCCTTTAACAACCTCTTTTAAACCACTTTAATACCATACCATAAATCAGTTTTAAAGTAGATCTCACATATGATTTAATATGACTCGCGTGACTTTTAATATGCTCTTGAATTTGCACCTTAAAAAAATATTTTGACTTTCCTTTCAAAAAGACCTTTCCTTTGGTAAAGCAATGTGAGTTTTATGTGTTTGCGTTAATAATGCATGAAGTTTTTAGTATATCATGTGTGCTAACGCTCTCTATGATTGGGGACCTCACGTTAGTTCTCTAACGCTTCGAACAATGAAAAAAACTTGCGTGTCTGTAATGTGACTAGCGGCGAGACCTTCTGCGTTATAACGTCTTGTATACAATCTGCAAGGTGTCTTATAGCAACAATTTCTGCGTTATAACGTCTTGTATACAATCTGCAAGGTGTGTTATAGCAACAATTAATAGAAGAATCTCATGGATGTTGTTGATCCACAATACCTTGGTTGGTGTAATCTTGCTTTGGTCCCAATTGATGGAATGACAGAGAGGAAGAAAATATAGTTTTTCCAGACATAATATGAGCTGTTGCTCTTGTATTTATCACACAAATTTGATGATTACAATGAACCTGATGAAGGGCATTTAAACGTTTTCGACTAGCAACTCACCCAAAATAACTTAACATGAGCACATACACTAAATTTTCACTTCTCAAAATATAGAATGAACTCAACTTAATTCACACTTAACTCATTTAACTCACATTCTAAATTTGGACTCCACTTATGCCAGTTTATCTCTTTATGCATCACGGGGCTTGGATCTTGCTTGTTATGCAACCACCTCACAAAAAGATAGGTCAGCGACTTAGAAGTTATCCTCTTCGGGGAACCTCCTTTACATTATATAAATGAACAATTCTTGGATGATACAAATGACAAGACATCCTTTGTATATATAGAAGTATAAGGGTTCACAATATAATCATAGCCTACATAACAATAATAATGTAAGGGCACAACAATAACAATATGATGTTTACATGGGCACAAAGATAACAATAAGAGGGATACATTAGTATGATAGGGACATAACATGCCTCTCATTTTCAAAAAAATGTTTCCCTCAACACTTGAGTAGTTAGTTAAGGATGCTTTTGTATAAAACTAGGATAACTTTTAAAACCTTGATGTATTTTTTGTGAGCTGGTTACATAACATGACTAGATCTTCATATTGTAGTAATTACTACTTCCAATAATGACGTATCATGTCCCATAGAGAAGTCTTCGCATGTTACTAGAATGATAATTCAGTGTTATTATTTCCAAGCGTCTCACCACAATCGTTGCTTTCTCAAGAATGATTATGAACATATGGTTTTGTACAGGAGGACGATATTCTAGTTTTTAATCCGATCCAAGTTGAAATAATTCTCACTAAATCTCTTTTGTTCAATCATTTCAGTGAAATAAAATCAAAGTTGAATATAAATCTGAATTGACACTTATTGTTTCAGAGTGAAATGATATATTTTTAATTCAATAGAAAAAACAAATAAAACAAGATAGAATATGTATAGAAACTAAGAACTTATATTCCAAAATGATAGAATCTTTTTTTTTCCTTCAAATAAAATTGAAAACAAAAAATAAATATAAATATTGAAAAGTCACACTAGGTTCTTAAATACACACCTATTAATATAATATTTAATTTCATATTAGTCCCAAGCGTTAGCTACTTTCCATCGGGAGGTCACAAGGTCGATTCTACCTGAAGCGCCCTGGACTTAGGTCACAAGGTTGATTCTACCTGAAGCCCCTGGACTTAGGTCACAAGGTCGATTCTACCCAAAGCCCCTGGGGTTAGGGATAGGTAAATAATTTTAAAATTTTAAAATTAATCTAATTTAAATTATAAAATTATAAGAATCTTAATTTTTAATATATAACTAATTTCATTATTTTTTATAAGAATCTTAATTTTTAATATATAACTAATTTCTTTATTTTAAAACTAATTTAATAACTTTTTTCCTGCATTTAAGAAATATTCATATCGAAGTTTTTATAAACAATTTTTCTTGTGATCAGGGTAGTGTTCATCGTTAAAAGGGATATAAGTATTCAATAAATGCAGAAACAAAATTCATATTCTCACAAATAATTAAAATATAAATTTCAATATATAATTAATAGTATAAATTCAAAATTAATTAAATTTATGATTATATAAATATTAAAATTACACATATAAATAAAATTAAAATATCCAACTCGCTCTCATTTATTAGATTAACTGAACGAACTAAAAAACTAAAATAATAATGGTAACACCAAACACTTTCTTATGGCATAAACCTACTAAGTATCTACACTATCATTGACATAGTTAAATATGAGTCTAATAGAGATGGAATTGGTCAAATTTCAAAACATATTAACCCTAAATACATTGTAAATAGTTTCCATAGACATAATATATATTCACATTGTCAAATTTCAAAATCATTGACATGATTAAATAGAAATCTAAGAAGTGATCAAATTTCAAAACATATAAACCCTCAATACATTGTAAATGGAAATACGCATAGCCTCTTGACACGACATTGTAAATGGAAATTTACAGTGATTGTTTTCAAGTGTTATGTTAGCAATAGTTACCAACTAAATCTGTTCAGCTATTTAAGTGATATGCTTATAATGGTTACCTATAAAATTTGTGGGATGTGGGACGAACAGTATCATTGAGATTTATGATTAAGTGTCTATATATTAAGTATTATTAATAATTTTATTATTAATATTATAATAATAATAATAATTAATAATTAATTAAAAATTTTAATGGACAAAGTTGTTTAAATAAAAAACAAATTCACTAAATAATAATTTTATTTTATTTTTTTAAATATAAAATTGTGAGTATTCGAATTAATTTTTTTAACGATAAAAATATATTGAATACTTTGAAAAAGATACTCGACAATTATAACCTATATTTTTATAAAAATTATTTCTAAAAAGCCATCTTTTTACAAAGAAATTTTCATCGCTGTAATGAATTAGTGACATCTGAAATTGCTCACATGGAAATTGCAAATCACACCGCGGACATCTTGAGTGGTAAATTTCCGCTCAAAGGCTTTGTTATAGGTGGCGAATTATATTAATAATATGTCGAATATCAAAGGTGTTGCCAATGTGGTGCCGTAACGATGTGAACGTTTTACGGCTGTTGTTGCTTTCTCGGCAATGATTTTGTCCGGAAGGTAGAGATTTTCGGTTTCTCTTCTTGGCTGGCTATTTTGGATGACTTTTTCTTCTAAAGTTCGTTTTCACATAAATACAAACCACCTTGTACGTGTCACTCAATCCCACTCCAGTAATGATTTATAATTAAATTTAAAAAATTTAAAACTTATTTTTAAATATATAAAATTATTAATATAATACTAATTAATATTAATTAAATTATTACTCAGATAACTTCAAAATTAATTTGATTTAAAATGATTTCATATTTTTGAAATTAACTGAATTCAAAATTATAGAATTGCCATTTTCAATATAGAACTAATTTTTTAATTAAATTAAATCCAAAATCAATTTAATTTAAAATTATATAAATATTTAAAATTGAGTAATACCTAATTAGAGAGGTCCTCGAAATTGAGAAAAGACCGAACAATCTAAATAGGGATGATAGTTGGAAGATTAGCAGTTGCTGAGCCCCAGCCTTGTCTTCCTAGGCTCCTCATTCCCCTTTTTGTTAGGTCTTGGGGTTTCTGTCTTCCCCCTCCCTTAATTAATTTTTCTTTTGGCGGGTTTGTCCTATTATTATGGAGTGTCTGAGTCTTTATTAGTTATGGATTAAATTTGGGCTAATTATTGTATTAACCTAAACCTGTTTATGATACTATTGTGCATATTATAATTAGATTTGATTTTTTCATAATTCATTATTTATACATTTATAATTATTTCTATTGTAACTTTAGATTTGAGTTTCCCTTTAACTATTCTCTTAAAAAACCCCTTTTTAAACCTTATAAATAATATTATATTTCCTAATGATATAGTTAACTTTAATATTTTTAGTGGAATAAATAAATATGAAATAATATTGATTATTAATAAATATAAATTATTTGGCCATTAGGTTTATAGAAATATTATGATTTTCCAATAATATTAGTTACACTATTATCAATATACATATCAACCCTAAATTATGGTATTTACCTAATGTAACTAAATTCTAGGAATCATAATGGTTTTAAAAATTTATGTGGAATTATAAATTATTAGTAGATTTAGATTATTTAATCAACATACAACTTATTATTTTAATTTCGTATGGACCATTATACTTAAATAAAAAAATAAAAATGATCCATCTTACCAATGGACCATTAAATAATTATTACAAGATTACCTAATGTAACTATATTCTAAGATTAATAGAGAATTATTACCATCTAAACAATATTGGAATAATAAATATAGATCAATTTAATAAATATGAATGACCATTATTATTAAAAATATTAGATATGGATATGAAATTTCGTAAATAATAATAATATATCTATTTATTTTTAAATTAACAAATGAATTCCTTTTTTACCTATTTTAGCTATTTCTAGGAATATTAATTAACTAATTTAGTGATTTGACCAAGATTATTAGGTCGAAATTAGCCGTTGGCATTATAGCCGTTGGAATCTCTGCACACTTTATTTAATCAAGCTAAGCCGGATTGGTCTTCAAATTGTCCTGACGATGAACCACACTGGTTGGTTCGAAACGCGTCGACACAAGATTGGTCATGTGATTTTGCCGAATATTTTCTAAACAATGTTATGGATCACAGAAGTCTAAATTCCTTAATATAAAATTACTTTTTAAAAGTATGGTGTAAGTTAATTTTGACCCCAATAAGCTAACCCGGATTGGTCTTCAAATTGTCTTGACGATGAACCACACTGGTTGGTTCGAAACGCGTCGACACAAGATTGGTCATGTGATTTTGCCGAAGATTTTCTAAACAATGTTATGGATCAGAGAAGTCTAAATTCCTTAATATAAAATTACTTTTTAAAAGTATGGTGTAAGTTAATTTTGACCCCAATCCAGCATGGGTCATTTTGGGTAGTTAAATTTAACTAAAATTTTAGTGAATTTTTTTTAAAATTTAAATTATTTGAACTATAAAATGGTGATCTTAACCGTGTTTGACGGTGTTAAAAATATTGAGAAATATATTTTAAAATTATATGGCTAAAAATTAACTATTACATTTATAAATTAAAATTAATATAAAAAACATCAATAAAGTTTTTTTTTATCAAACTAAAATAATAATTCTAACTAAAAACACTTACCTATTATAGATAATTTCCAAAAATATCCTGGAATTTGACCATTAAGATAGACGTTAATTATTTTGGCTTTGCTGCCTGAATTTCCTTTCCTGGGCTCTCTTTGACCTTTGCCCCCATTGCCGAGATATTTTTGAAATTTGAAATCTTCCAACGGCGTAAGTTCAGTGAACATGGTCAAATTTGAAAATCATTGACATCGCAAAATATTAATGTAATGAATATGGATATGGTCAAATTTCAAAACCTATAAACCCTAAATACATAAATGGGAATACTAATCGCATGTGGTGATCATAAAGCTTCGGCGATGACGCATATCTACATTCATCGCTCTCATTGTTCTCGGTATCGTTTCTCTTTATGAACGCAGAGGCCCCCAATACTTAACTATTACTTACTGAATTTGCAGTATGAATACTGGCCTTGAGATTTTGGATGAAGATCCCCACAATGACAAGAAAGTGGGCACAGAAGCCGTAATCCAAGCAGTAAACTATGAGGAGAGATTATGCAACAGAAAGAGTCAGTATAGTAGCTGTATCGACCCAAGAAATGAGCAACAAAATGTTGATCCCACTGAAGAAATAACCTCCCAACCCAATGAGACGCAAATTGGTAAGGCTGTCAAAAAACGGCGCTTGGATGCATCAAAAGATTGCCCGTTGGACTGCCTTCCTGAATACATTCTGCACGAAATTTTCTCCCACCTACCGATCCGGGAACTGTTGAGAGCCCAACTAACTTCTCTAGATTGGGACCACACTATTTCGTCCTCCGAAGACTTTCATCGGATATATGATGAAAGAAACAAGGAGTCGTGGATTGCTCTCGCAAATGATCCCCAGAATCCCTACGGCTTTCAGCTCTTCAACAACTCTAATAACTGGGTCTTTTTCCAGGTTAGCTGTCTGGCTGATCAGGGTACATGTTGGCTCCTCCAGGGAGCTGCCGACGGTGTTATGCTTCTGGTGAGCAGTGAAGGGAAAATGGTAGCTGCTAATATCTTAACAAATCGCTTCCGACCACTGCCGGATACGAAAGTGAGCACGCGCCTTTGGCTTCAGTCGTGTTTGAAGAAGAAGCTATGGTCGAGCAACTCCACAAGTAGGTGTGCGCAGCCGCCCATCTACATCGAGATAGTGGTGGATCAGAACGCAGAGGCAGCCCGTAAAGCATTTAGGGTGATAGTGTGGGGAGCACTGAGATCAAATCAGGTACATTGTCTTGTTTATACCTCCACTACGGACACATGGAGTGTTAGGCTCTGTTTACACATAGACTGTAGTTTATTCAGGCGACCATTTGTTTCCACCATGGATGGCAACAGCACCATCTACTTGAGCTCCTTAAACCCATATGTGATGGCGAAATATAACATAGAAAGCGGCATTTTCGAAATAAGAGGGCCGCTACGTCAGCCGAGGGTTTTAGGAGGGTCAACGGCACGGAACATCCTGATGGTGGTTGACAGAAACCGAATATTTCTGTTAAATATCATTGGACTTAATGCAACGCATTTCTCCACATTGTCTTTATGGCAGACAAATCGCAACCCTTGGGCATGGGAGCTCCAGACTGCAGTCAGCATACCATATCCACCAGAGAAGGTAGCAGCTGCATATGACAATGGAAAGCACAACGTCACAATAATTCCAATGGTACAGGGAGCAAGGATGATAATTCTGAATTTGAATACCAAAGATTGGGATGAAAATACCGAATGGAGGTCGTTGGATGGAAACGCAAGACAACTTCATAATTCAGCAGCCTCCTGGAGGGCTTTTCATATAAAATTAAAGTTTTGCACAGCAGTTTGATTTGCTTGGAAATCCGTTTATGGAAGATGGTCGGCTATGGCAGTGAATGCCAAACTCAACCGTAAACCCTATTGTCAATTTTTAGGATCTTCATATATTTTGTCATGGAATGTGGAAAACATTCGAGTTGCTTTGGATCTTAGTATGCTGAATAATAATCAGCTCCCTCTTGATGTTAATGGAAGTATGTTAAATAATTATCGGTTTCTTTTGGAAATATCAGTTGTATAATGATTTGATGTTAATGGAAGTATGTTAAATAATTATCGGTTTCTTTTGGCGAGTTCAGTTGTATTATGATGACTGTGTGGTTTTAGTTCACTTATATTGTGATAATTGTATATAAACTATCAAAAAAATATAATAAACCTTTTTTTCCTTCAAATAATTATAATAAATGGGATGACGGTAGAAAAGGGAATTACATCTCATTAAAAATGAAAAATGGGAAAGGAATTTTCTATACCTTATCTTAGTTAAAACACTATATTTGTGTGAGATTTATATATTGTTAGACAAATATAGTTTTATTTCAGTATTTAATTTAGTTAAAACACTATATTTGTGTGAGATTTATATATTGTTAGACAAATATAGTTCTATTCCAGTATTTAATTTGTGAGACATCATTCCATGTCATTTTTGTTAGAAATTTTGTAGGGGCAGAGAGAAGAGAAGTTTCAGTGAAAAATTAGTTGGGGCAAGCAAATGGCAACTAGAGAGAGGCTTAAATAAAATACCGAAATTAATTCACCACAAAACAGAGTAAAGCTTGGAGCAACACAATAAAACTTTGGATTAAATTTTAATGCATGAAAATAGATTCATATGAGACTTGAGTAACACACATTAAACACAGTAAATGTTGTTTTCATGTGCCTACCAAAATTTGCTCCATGATTTTCTCTTCACCTCTCAGACTTGGAAGCAACACAATAAAACTTTGGATTAAATTCTAATGCATGAAAATACATTCATATGAGACTGGAGTAACACATAGTAAACACAATAAATGTTGTATTCATGTGCCTCCCAAAATTTGCTCCATGATTTTCTCTTCACATCTCATACTTGCTTCACCCTCTCTCTTGCTCAACCATACAAAATATTTTTACATTGATATTTATGCAAAAATACAATTTTGACACGTTAATTTATGACAGAGCAAATATTTAAGACATAGTATGGACAATTTTACATAATAAATGATTTCATGAACTTCTAGGTGTTGTAGAGTGTAATAACAATTTCCAAGTGAATGTTTTCATATACATATTTACCAAACTTCATTAAGTTCTTTAACTCTCTCATGTTTTGCCGAATGAGGTGTTGTGGACTGTAATAACAATTGTCAAGTGAATGTTTGCTTATACATATTTACCATACTTCATTAAGTTCTTTAACTCTCTCATGTTTTGCATAATGGTCTCAGAACTTTAGCCCTTCCACTTGCAAACAAATTTGCAACTGACAGGTATGGTTGTTTTCATTATAATTAACGCAGTGGTTGGGATTAATTTTCCAACACTTCCCCTTAATCACAACTGTTGCCATTGACAATTCCAAAATAGTGTCTGAGGTAAACAAAATTTTGATGTGCCAATGGCTTTGTGAAAATATCAACAAACTATTCTTGTGACGTGCAGTGCTGCGACACAATTTCACCATTGTTAATTAACTCTCTAATAAAATGATATTTAGTATCAATATGTTTGGTCCTCTTGTGAAAGACAATTCTTTGACAATGAAATTGCGGAAATGTTGTCGCAGAAAATAGTTGTTGTTTCCTCTAGGTCATGGCGAAGATCGCTCAACATCCTTCTCATCCAAATAGCTTGACACACTCCTGCTATTGCGACGACATATTTAGCTTCTATTGTTGAAAGTGAGACTATTGGTTTCTTCTTGGAGGCCCATGAAATGGTTGCAGAACCCCAATGAAGAACATATCCTGATGTGATCTTTCTATCATCGACACTTCCTACCCAGTGACTGTCACAGTAACAAACCAACCTAAAATCATTTGTTACGGGTAAAAAATATCATATTGTTTTGTCCCATTGACATGCCTTAGAATACTTTTCACTGCTTGCCAATGTGTTTCCTTGGGTGTCTCCATGAACAACTTCCCACATACATTATATCTGGCCTAGTGGTAGTCAAATATATCAAGCTGTCTATCATGCTTCTTTATAATGTCAGATTGACATTGCCGCTGCAATCTTCTTTGCTCAACTTCAATCCCATGACAATTGGAGCTGATGTGGGCTTCTTGTTCTTCATATTAAACCTCTCCAAAATGTTTTCTACATACTTTTCTTGAGAAATAAAAAGGGAATTTTATGTTTTCTTCACTTCTATGCCAAAAAAATACTTTAACAACCCCAAGTCAGTCATTTCAAATTCACTCTTCATGACTTCTTTGAAATTAGTGATGAGAAAATCATCATTGCCTATTAAAATCAAATCATCTACATGTAAGACAACAATAAGAATATTTCCATCACTCTCTTTGATGTAGAGAGTAGGCTCACCATAACATTTGTTGAAATCATTGTCCAACAAGAAGGCATCTATCCTGCTATAACATGCACGCAATGCTTGCTTCACCCATAAAGAGCTTTCCTCAACTGATACAATTTATTTTATTGGCCTTCTACCTCATAACTAGGTGGTTGCACAACATAAACTTCCTCTTTCAGCATTCCATTCAAGAACGTTGATTTTATGTCCATTTTATACACTTTCCATTTATGTTGCACAACAATTGCCACAATTGTACGCACGGTATCCATCCTTGTGACTCGCATAAACGTTTCAACATAGTCTCCCCCATGCTGCTACTTGTATCCTTTCATAACTAGCCTTGCTTTATACCTTTAAATCTTACCATCAACATTTATTTTTCTCTTATAGACCCACTTCACTCCAATGAATTCTTTTCCTTGAAGAAGGTTCACTAACTCCCATATGTCATTCTTTTCTATTTCTTTTATTTCTTCCTCGATTGCCGCAACCCGTTCTTCTTCTTTCACTACATCCTCAAAATGGATTGGGTCATTTACATGAAAAACAATGCAAGTAAGGAATTTAGACCAACACTACTATGAACTTCATCTTCCTCATAAATTTCATTTAAATTTCTGAATTTTGGTCTTCTTGTGCTTGTTGAAGATGGGCTTGACATGTCACTTGGTGTTGCACTTGGTGAGATTCTTGGAGAAGAACTTGCTTGACTACATGACGGTGTGTTATAGACATTTTTGTGCCTCGCGACATGGAGCATGAAATGTCAATAATTACAGGGATCCTCAGTCCCTAAACATGTTGTTCTTACCCCTAAAAGAACAAGGTCATCAAACAACAACACTTCCAATCGGTTCTCCACCTGAAAACACTTCAAAACAGGCTATTTTTGGATCATGTCAGCTGCTCCACTGAGCATCTGCGCTGGAATGCAACTGCTCCTCCTTGTACCTGCGCTGGAAGTCAAATCTAATGAAGGCTACCTGCGCTGGGCGAGATTGGCCAAGTGGCACAGTCATTCTGCAAGGTGTCAACTGCCCAGGAAGCTTCCAAACTGACACTTGGTTCATGAGATTCGCCCTGTGATGAGTAAGAGGTACTTGATCACCATGTGTAAGCAAGGATCTCCAAGTGGACTCAAGAACTGAAGATTAACTGAAGAGGGAGAGGACACTAGTCAGCTCTATGCCAGCCTCAAGCTGACTCATCCTCTCTTCTTCTCTCCTATATATAGAGCTCTTCTATGAGGTCTAAGGGGGCTGGAATTTTGTGTAAAGCAAGGAGGTGCTGTTGGTTTACAGTTAGAGCTATTGGGTGATTGTTTTACTAGAGGTGAAGAGGAGAGTTCTTGCTGCTGGGGAGGTGCTGCTGGATTGGAGCCATCATTGGTTGTAACCTTCTCAGAACCCTGTTACTTCTATCAATAAAGTTTTGCATGTTCTCCTATATACTTGTATTGCATTGATGTATTGTATTTACATGTATATTTGATTCACTCTAATCCATGCATCAGTTATGAGTACTTGTATCTTGTAGTTTCCTCTCTTGTTTTGTGCAGGATCTGTGTGTAGCTGGACCGGCAAAGAGAGCAAGGAGCTGGGAACAAGAGACAAAGAGAGAGGACAAGGATCGACTAAGCGAAAGACACCAGGTTGGTTAATCTTTTCTTCCTTCTCTCTGTACTTTCATAAAGGAAAACATCAAAGCTTTACTTTCAGTTGTTGCTAAAGACTGTCACCTTTAGAGTAGGGATAGGGTCATCCGCATCGGATACTTTTCCCCACAACAAACTGGCGACTCCGCTGGGGAGCCTAGTATCTTGTTGGTGTTTGTAGTATTTTGCTATTCATTTCTTGAAGAAAAGAGTACCGAATCGAAAAGCTTTTGACTATATCAAAAGCGAAGTAGGGGGACTGCTACTCTTGCTCATTTGCTGAGCAAATTCAAGATTTGAAGAGCTTATCTACAAAAGACTCTTTACTCTTTGTGATAGATTTTCATCCTCTTGATCATCCCTTAGCCTGTACTTGACCTATAGCTTTTTATTTCATCAAAAACAGTGCATTTTTTAGCTTTTTATGACCCGGAAAACTTTGCAGACGCAACTCTCGTGTGTCAGTGCAGGCTGTCCACAGGCAGTCTGCATTCCAGCGCAGGTACTCCCTTCGGGAACTGCGCTGAGAGTCAAACTGGCAGACTAGAACCTGCGCTGGTCCAGTTAGCCATTGTCTTGCTCAGCTTTCCCTTTGTGTCTTAGCCCTGTTTTCACTTGTTTTTTGCTGATTGCTTGCTGGTCATTGTACTGGCTGTAAACCATTCTCCTTGACATTATTCCGCCTCAGTTGTGTGATGAAACTGTGAATGTTCTTTCAGTATTTCTTGTTTCAGTTACAGTTTCCCATTGTGAAAAGCGAACCAGTATAGCTGTGGCCTCTTAGATCCTGAACTGTAAAAGTGTCTTTGTGATCTGAAGAGCTAGTTTTATTACTGTTCATGGCTGTTTGAGTTTGTTTGCTTTTCATTTTTATGGTTTGAATCTATACATTTCCTGTGTTTAAACAAGTCTATCATAAGGTGTCTTTTTGATTGTGGACAAGCTTGTTTATTTCTACTTGAAATTAGATTCAAAATTATACAACAGTTTCCTTTCTGTCTTACATCAACATTAAGGATAACGAAAAGAAATACATGCATTGTGCATTTTGCATTTGACTGTGTGCTTGACGATTTAAGAAAAATGTGCATTTTAGTGTGTGTTCTATGATCTGTGGAAAAAGTTGTGTCTTTCTTTTCCCTCAGTAGATTAAGGTTTTCAAAGTTGAAAGATTGAAAAGATTTGCTTCTCATTCTTAGATTGCATATAGGAAGTTGTATATATACATCTCGTGGCGACCCTGAAAGGCAAACTGTTAAAAAAGATCAACATTAAAATAAACTCAATTTACATAACAACGCTTTGGAATTTAACGCAAACATCTAGAGGTCTAGGTAGAGACGTGTTCCGGCGTCGTTAAACATAGTGACTGTCGATCTCTACGAAGGTGGGTGATTCCTCCTGAGAGTCGGTGGCACTAACACGGACTTGTGCTCCCGCGTACCGTCGCGTATATTGGGAGACCCCTATAGGCATTTATCCTTTATCCTTAGGAAACCGTGTCGGCCGCCCTACTAATCGCGATGCAGTGAACACAGCATTCACGAAGATCGACCACCCGTACCGTAAAACGTATTCTGTGGTTTCGCGAAAGGTTTGGCACACCCTCTGCCTAGATCTCCAGAGCAGTTTCTTTTGGCCTTTTTCAAACTCTATAACTGAAAAAGTCCAACCGAGCATTTGTCACTTTGGGCTCGTTAATACATCGAAGGCGACTAGAGTCATCTTTAGCTTTTTCTCGACTCTTAAAACATGAAAAAGCAAGTTTGTGTCTAAAAGCGTCGTTAATAAAATTTATTTTAAGCGGAACATAATCACCTGTTATTCCCACGTTGATCTTTCAGTTGAAAAGTATGGAGCCCACCAACCAAGGAAGTAACCTTGGCGGAAGTCCAAATCCCTTCTCCTCTTGGGGAGATGTTGGTGCGCCTCATATGGCTACATTGTCACTTCCAGGATTGACAATCGGCCTCCCTGTATGGCTCTTTTCAACTAATGTAGTCCAAATCGCCACTAATCCTGAGCAGTCGAATCAACAGTCAGAACAATCTAGAACTACCCACCAGCCTTCCACTTCTTATGATACTTCCTCTGATCCTTCATCTTCGCAAGGTAGAGCTGGCAAAAGTCAGCCTCCCAAAGAGAAGAAGGAAAAGAAGAAGAGAGAAAAGAAGCAGAAGGAGCCTCTGGCGAAGGCGACTGGGGGCAAGCAGAAGAAAGCTGACAAAAACCCACACACTGCACCGACCGGGCCTAAATCGCCATGTGTCATTTGCAAAGGGATCCACTTCCATCGTGATTGTCCTTGTATTCCCCGGATACTAAGGGACTGGTCCCCAAGGTTGCACAATCTGGTAGCATCAACCTCTGGTTGTCATGTTGATTGCATTCCGTCAACTAGCGAGAGTGAAGGACGAAGAAGGGGACCAAGATCACCCTGTCTATTGTGTGAAGGCAATCATGCCATCCACAAATGTCCATTCTTAGATGAGGCAAAGAGAGTTTTGGAAGATCGCCCGGTTTCACCGTTGCAACTTCCTCCTGGATACCGAAAACTCGCGCCTAATCCCTCGATAGTTGAAAATCCAGTTGACCCGCTCAAGTGGTCAGCTGAAGTGTCGGTCGTTGAGAATGAACCTACTGAATCCAGACCAGACGAAAGTCTAAAGGTCGATACGGCAGTTGGCCCGGTTCTTCCTTCAGAGGTTCTATCGTCCAATATCTCCGTCATTGAAGACCCGTCTTCAAATGACACCGTCGCCGAAGAGGCATCTTCATGCGACACCCTCACTGAAGAGAATAAGGATGACACCATCCAGGTTCTTTTCATAAGCACCGACTCCGATGAGCATCAGGGCAATGCGCCCATTCCTTTATCGCAGGAAGGAACATCATCAGAGTCATATCCGGCCGTATATTCGGTCCCACCACCAAGCAACCTGGTTGTATCCTTTGATTGGAATCAACTAGGCAGACCCCGGTTACCAGCCAGTACACCATTCAGAATCATTGTCCAGATCTATAGAATGATTATGGCTGGTACTATCATTGATGAAGGGGCGTCTGTGAGTATCCTTTCCTCTGTTGCTTGGAAAGCACTGGGTTCCCCAGCGCTTTTACCTGAGTTGAGAAATCTCTCAGGTTTTGATAAAGGAACCAGTCGACCATTAGGAATCCTCCCCAATGTACCTGTTACATTGAAAGGGAAGACCGTTAATATAAACGTGATGGTCGTCCAAGGACCCTTGGATTATAACCTACTCCTTGGACGCGACTATATTTATTGCATGGGAGCGATAGTCTCCTCACTCTTTAGAGTAATGTGTTTTCCACACGAAGGAAGGGTGGTCAAGCTCGTAGACCAACTTTCATTTCCGGGATCTCGCATCGCAAATAGTCAAATACCATTCCTAAATGGTCTGTTCACTCAAGATTCGCCTCCACCCCCAGTCCTCCTTCCCGATGAATGCGAGTGATTCGGAA
Organism: Pinus tabuliformis; assembly: GCA_031772625.1. Classification (NCBI taxonomy): domain Eukaryota; kingdom Viridiplantae; phylum Streptophyta; class Pinopsida; order Pinales; family Pinaceae; genus Pinus; species Pinus tabuliformis. The sequence goes on from CM062815.1 coordinate 254,929,918, forward strand.
AGAAAGACTAGGACCCAGGGGGCATGCACCCTGGTCTGCTTCGGGCAGAAGAAACTCCGGGTATAAGGAAGAATTTCCGCAGAAGAATATGACTAGTCCGTACCCCGTCCATGGAAGGAAGTGGGGTTGTTCTGGAATAGTGTTCTTTTGTTAAAATTATGTGTTTGACAAAAGAGTCATTCACCTTTGTCTAAAAAAGTGGGCAATGCCCAAGTAGGAATTCCCTTATTGCAACTAATAGTAACCATCTTTGAATTCAAGCCTCGCCCATTAAAACATATGTTTTGAAGGATAAGCAGGGGCAGCCTACAAAGAAGGGGACTATATTGTTGTGACAGAGGGTAACCATCTTTGGACAACCCAATGATAGACATCGCCGAAGAAAGGGATTGATTTGCGGCAGCAAATTGAACCCTCTTCGAATAATAAGAAAGAGGCAAACCTCGTTGATAAAGGGGCAGTCTCGAAATTCTACCCTATACCTGGGGGCATGCAAACTTTTGGAATGCAAGCAAGGGACGACTATTTATTTTTTTAAATTTTTAGGTCCTCCCTTTAAACCTGTAGGTCTAACCCGTTAAACTCGTAGGATTAGCCGTTTCCGACCTTGCATGAAGAAAGCCTGTGGGGCAAAAGTAAAATTTGCCAAAATTTGGAGCATAGCTTCGTGAGATAAAGCTCCTTAAAAAATAGCTATCTCACAGGAGGCGTTCTTTTTATGACTGGTATATCGAGCAGTTTTAGCACATAGTTCATGCTCGTTAAAAAATAAACGCAAGATCCAAGCAGTTTTAACGCGGTCTTCATGCTCGTTAAAAAATAAATAAAAGCAGTGAGCAATGTTCCCTCCAGAGTTTAAGCTCATTTTTATCTAAAAAAAGAACCTACCCCGGTAAATAACCTTTTGAGATTGTAAATTCATCAGCCATAAGAACCTTGATCGTGTTTTCATCCACCACCTCCACTGTTCATTTGGCCGATCATTCACTTCCATTTGTGTGTTTACCTCTTTTGAGAAACAGCTGCGAAGAGTGATTTCACCTAGCCATCCTCGTGACACTGCCGTGATTGGAAAATTCCAACCTGTACCTGGAATCTGCTGCTATCCCTGTTTATCACTCGTTCCTCAAAAGACGAGTCTTCTTTGAGCTCTTTTCACTGACTCGTAAAATATGAAAAGTTTGCCGAGTTTTGGCCTTCCAGCTCGTTAAATGACCGGAACGCTATCCCTCCTCTAAATTTTAATCTTTTTGGACCTGAGGGATTATTGCACAAAAGGATCGAGCGCTTGTCTTGTTCGGCTCGTTAAAAGTACCGAACAGCCATCCCTTCTGTATTGTTTTATACTTTTTCGGACTTAAGGGATTAGCTGACGAAAAAGGAATTATGGAGTTAACTTTCTGTACCTTTTCAGACTCTCTAAAAATGAAAAGGACCGAGTTTTCCTTGTCGTTAGACTCGTTAAAATGATTAAATAGCGACAAACTTGTCTTTAGACGAGAACGAGTTTTCCTGTCGCTAGGCTCGTTAAATCATAGCGATGGGCTTGCCCGAAGGGCAGGTTATAGAACAAGCATATGTTATCCTCCTCAAGCTTGACAAAAATAAAGAGGTACTGGTCAGAAATGACTGGGGAAAAATTGGGAGAACATCAAAGTTTAATGGTAGCAAGTCACTCTTGAACATGACACTTTTCCTCCGTACCACATCGGGTTGGGTTGTTTCATTCGCCGGTCTCATCACCATGGTCCTCGCCAAACCATCCACATTTGGGGTAATGCTACCGATCCATCACATCAGTGTCGTTATATGTTCAAGAGGGATCATTCTGAAAGTGTCAACCGTGTCCCATCCACTGCCATACATTATCCTTCATCCATTCATGATCGCCACCCTGAATCATATGTCACAGTTTGTTTTCACCTCCACTAAAATCATTAGCTCCGTTCCGTGTCATTGATGTGGGATTCATTAAGGCCCTCCTTTGACGGATCGCTTCTTGTCGACTTCAGCTCATTATCCAAGAAGTTGATCTAGGAACACCCCCCCCAGTACTTTGAAGCTTGCATGCCTCAATGGCAAGTTTCTCACTTCCGGCGACAGGTATACATCAATGACCTTCGACCGGAAGATTTTGCGTGGCGTTCGACGCCAAGTCCTCTATTCACGCCACGTGAATTGTACTGCAGTACCTTGAGGGTCATCGTCATTATTGGTGATTCCTCTCGCGCTTGTTAACGGTTTTCATTATTGACCGGTAATCAAGCGATGTCTTTCCATGTTCGACTTCAGCGAAATTCTCACATGGATCGACTTGTACTTAGAGTGAAGATCGAACGAGTTTGAAGACCCCGGATCTAGTTTCATCCATCCGGGCTGCGATATATATTCAGGAAATATAAAAGCATTTGCCATGTACATCATTGCAGCAGATGATCATCCTATTCAAAGGATGATAATTTCAGTAGAAAATTATCAGTCTACCTTCAGACGATCGTCTGTCATATGTACCAAAATGTATTTATAAAAGCTGAGCATGGGAATGCCCGCCTCGGCTAGATCATGAAAATAGAATGAAAAATAATGTATTGTGTTGTATTGTATTACAGGGCTCCTCCTCAGCACTGGGATGAACTTTGGATCCTCTAGATAAAGCATTTCACCCGATAAACGGCCTCATACTTTAGGGGGCAACTGTTATAGACATTTTTGTGCCTCGCGACATGGAGCATGAAATGTCAATAATTACAGGGATCCTCAGTCCCTAAACATGTTGTTCTTACCCCTAAAAGAACAAGGTCATCAAACAACAGCACTTCCAATCGGTTCTCCACCTGAAAACACTTCAAAACAGGCTATTTTTGGATCATGTCAGCTGCTCCACTGAGCATCTGCGCTGGAATGCAACTGCTCCTCCTTGTACCTGCGCTGGAAGTCAAATCTAGTGAAGGCTACCTGCGCTGGGCGAGATTGGCCAAGTGGCACAGTCATTCTGCAAGGTGTCAACTGCCCAGGAAGCTTCCAAACTGACACTTGGTTCATGAGATTCGCCCTGTGATGAGTAAGAGGTACTTGATCACCATGTGTAAGCAAGGATCTCCAAGTGGACTCAAGAACTGAAGATTAACTGAAGAGGGAGAGGACACTAGTCAGCTCTATGCCAGCCTCAAGCTGACTCATCCTCTCTTCTTCTCTCCTATATATAGAGCTCTTCTATGAGGTCTAAGGGGGCTGGAATTTTGTGTAAAGCAAGGAGGTGTTGTTGGTTTACAGTTAGAGCTATTGGGTGATTGTTTTACTAGAGGTGAAGAGGAGAGTTCTTGCTGCTGGGGAGGTGCTGCTGGATTGGAGCCATCATTGGTTGTAACCTTCTCAGAACCCTGTTACTTCTATCAATAAAGTTTTGCATGTTCTCCTATATACTTGTATTGCATTGATGTATTGTATTTACATGTATATTTGATTCACTCTAATCCATGCATCAGTTATGAGTACTTGTATCTTGTAGTTTCCTCTCTTGTTTTGTGCAGGATCTGTGTGTAGATGGACCGGCAAAGAGAGCAAGGAGCTGGGAACAAGAGACAAAGAGAGAGGATAAGGATCGACTAAGCGAAAGACACCAGGTTGGTTAATCTTTTCTTCCTTCTCTCTGTACTTTCATAAAGGAAAACATCAAAGCTTTACTTTCAGTTGTTGCTAAAGACTGTCACCTTTAGAGTAGGGATAGGGTCATCCGCATCGGATACTTTTCCCCACAACACGGTGTCCTATTATTTGTTGACAGTGTTACTTTTTGCTTGCTTTTTTGTGCTTGGATAGGAGTAGAGGGAGTCACTCTTGAGGAATTTCTTGCTACTGTCAATTCATCTTTGTCCTCATGTGGTATACATGTTTTCACATTAGCTTTATTCTCTAAGATTTCATCCCATGCTTCCTCTTCTATGAATTGCACATCTATGTTGATTGCGACCTTCTTGGTTGATCGATTGTAGAGCTTGTATGGCTTGGATTCATCACTATATCCAACAAATATGTATTTCTCCTACTTCTTGTCCAACTTCTTCCTCAACTCATCTGGGACATGTGCATATGCCACACATCCAAAGACTCTCATGTGAGTGACATTATGCTTTCTTCGACTCCATGCCTCTTCAGGAACCACATTGTTGATGTTGAGAAATGGCAACAAGAAATTCTAGTTTAATTTGTCCATGAATTAATCTATGAATTAAAATAGAATTATTTTCTCATAGAAATTTGAAAATAATTAATTAAGTTTAGTTAACTTAGTCAATTTAGGAAATTCGAATTGAAAGTCTTTTAGAAGACATGTATATGTTCTCCCTAACTTATAGGATTTTAGGATGAGTTATCAATGAGTTGTAATTAGTTAACTCAAATTATTGTGTTAAGTCCAGTTAAATTAGTTCCAATCAGTTTCAAGAACTAATAGTGAGTAAACAGTCAGTTGGGACACTAGTGACCTAATTAGTGCTACTCTAGTTAACTAAATATTCCACCATCAGAAACTCATGCATGTTGATTCTGAGAAAGAGCCAGTTGAGACTAGAGTGTAGGGACAGTGTGCTATTTTTTTTTTATATTTTTCTAAGCTGCACTCACAGTGCATGCAATTAGGAACTGATCTTTGAGGGATTGCGTTATTTTTAGAGGCTTTATTTCCCTTTAAATACAAGCTATTCTTCATAGGAATTACACATTTGAATAGACACTTGGAGAGCTTTTGAATTGGCTAAGATTTGGCCTTGAGCTTTCTTATGAGTTGGAGATTGAATTTGTTGTGTGCTAGGATTGTTTTAGAGAGAACAAGCATTGTAATTTCATCCTGATTTTCCAGATTAATACAAAGAAAATAGTGGGGTTTTGAGTTGGAGCTTTCCCCGGCTATTTATTATGTTATGTGCATTTGATTCTCTTCCTGTATTTATTATTGTTTTCTTGATTTTTATGGGCTTCCATTGTAAATAGTAGAATTATATTCTTGTCTCTTGCTTTAACAAATTGCATTAGCTTGTGGATCTACAAGATTTTCTACATGGTATCAGAGCGAGATTGTTTTTTGGCCCGAGAGTTTGCAGAGAAGTTCTTAGAGTTTCTAGGAAAAAAAAAATGAATTAAATTGCATATTTGGATTCCTTAGGAAAATATACCCAAATTCAAAAAAAAATTGGCCGAATCAGAATTCAGATGAGGGAGATATCGCTGATTTAAAATCAACTCTCTATGGGAGATTTTGAAGTTTTGAGTTTATGGGTTATAGGTGAAAGTCAAATTTGCAAACATACTTCAGGATCGGTAGATGGTGTTCCATGGATTGAAGCTTGAGTATGCCCTGGAAGGAAGCTCAAATTTTATAGCCTGGAGGGACAGGGTGGAGGTTGTGCTAGAAGATAATGGCTTGAAGGAATTCATTAATCAAGAAGTCCCCAAGCTAGTAGCTACAGATGCACAGAACTTAGTTGAATGGAAGAAGTGTGTGATGAAGGAAAGGCGGATAATCATTGAGGAAGTTAGAAACCACATTGTCTCAGGTTTCCATGGCAATGAAACTCCACATGCTATGTGGAAAAGATTGACAAACTCGTATCAGAATAGCAGTGATTAAAGGAATTTGGCACTGAAGGATAAACTTCGTAAAATCAAGATGGATAAAGGTGAGACGATTCCAAAGTACTTGAACAAGTTCACTCAATGTCAGGATGAACTTGTAAGTGTTGGAATCACAGTTGCTAAGGAGGATATGGTGAGCCTTGCTCTTCTTGGACTCCCAAAGAGTTGGCATAATTATCAGCACTATGTCAACGGTCGGGAGAAGCTACCAGATTGGGAGTGACTATGGTCGGATTTGATGCAAGATGAGATCAGGGGGAACACTAGGGATGGTTCTTCATCGAAGACTGATGATAAAGAGAATTGTGCTTTAGCGATTAAGGCAAGGAAGGGGAAAGGTAAAATTTCTCATTCCAAGTGAGGTTCTTATCATGCAGGCAAGAAGAAGGACATGACAAAAGTTAAATGCTTTCATTGTCACAAGATGGGTCACTTTGCTACAAATTTTCCAATGAATAAGTCCAAGGAGAAATCCTCAGGAGGAGCGGCAGTTGAGTCTTTGGCCTCCGAATTTGAATTGGACTTTTCCCTCATTGCATTCATGGTGTCTTCAATGATGGGAAGTGTATGGTACTTAGACAGTCAAGGTTCTTTCCACATGACTGATGACAGAGAGTTATTCAGTGAATTAGAGGAGAAACAACTCAAGATGCATATCGAGATGGGTGGTGACGATAAGTATAGTATTACTGGTGTGGGCATTATTACTTTTCAGATGGAGCATGTCGCTCCACTCACCTTAAAGAATGTTATGCATGTACCCAAACTAACAAAGAACTTGGTATCCATTGTCATGCTTGAGGATAGAGGCTATGATGTGATATTTTCGAAAGGAAAGGTGTTCCTTCAACACATAGCCACGGGTCAAGTAAAGAAGATAGGGATTCGAGTTCAAAATATCTATAAGATAGAGGTAGAGGATTGTGTTGCTTAGAGTTAAAAATAGGAAAATGTGTTGAGCCAAGACATTGGTGAGTTGTGGAATAGGCAATTAGGTGACTTGCATCATGGGGCTTTGAAGATATTGCAACAAATCTTTACTAGTCATTCGAAAGGTATGCTTGAGCAGGTTGATACATGCAAGGGTTGTACTTTGTGAAAATACACCAAGTCTTCATTTGGAGATAGAGATAGTTGAGCAGAGTCTATTCTGGAGAGAGTCCATTTAGATGTGTGTGAACCATTCTCGACAACATCCATCACCAAACATAGGTATTATGTTACATTTTTAGACGACTATTCTCGTAAATGCTTGATATTTTTCATGTAGAGAAAGGATCAACCATTCACAAAGTTTTGTGAATTCAAAGAATTGGTTGAGAAAGATTCAGGTAAGAAGTTTAAAGCTCTATGGAGTGATAATGGTGGAGAATATGTCTCCAATGAGTTTAAGAAATTCTCTGCAGTGGAGGGGATTCAATGAGAGTTGACGACACCTCATAACCCTCAACATAATGGGGTTTTCAAGAGGGGGAATAGAAGCATAGTAGGGGCATCAAGGGCGATGTTCCATGATCAAGGCCTACCACTACACTTGTGGGATGAGGCATGCAATGCAATGTTTTATGTTCAGAACTGTAGCCCACATCGGATACTTAAGAGTAAAACAACAAATGAAGCTTATTCCGGTAAGAGGCCAGATGTTGGCCAGTTTAGGATTTTTGGGTCATCAATTTATTTCCATGTGACCAAAGATGCATGGAAGAAGCTTGATCCAACAACAAAGTTGGGGATATTTGTGGGGTACAGTGATACTCCCCACAAGTATCGGGTGTACATGCAAACCATTCGAATGATAGTGGTTCGCAGGGATGTCAATTTCGATGAGGAAAAGGCCATGCAGGTATCCCTTGAGAGGGAGCTTGAGCTACATGCGAAGGAGGAACTTTTATTTCCTAAGGTTGATCAACCTCAAATTGATGTGGAGAAGCCACATGTAGAGGTTCTGGTAGTGGAGACATCCACTCAGGTAGAGTCTTCCAAAGAGGAAGGAAAGTGCACTAGAGAGGCTGGCAGATTGTTGAATGATTCATGGGAGAATGTGGGAGCACCCTCTTCTCAGTGCAGATAGAGGGGGTCACCAGAGAGGTACACTAGATACATGGAACTTATGGGTGCATGTGTTTTGATAGATCCATCTTTCTTCCAGGAAGCAATGCAGTAGCCAGTTTGGTTTGATGTGATGGTGGAGGAGTATGAATCCATAGTTCGAAACAACGTTTGGGATGTGGTCCCGAGACGAGAGGACAAGTCAGTTGTGAGCTCCCGTTGGCTTTACAAGGTAAAAAAAAGCTACAGATAGTAGTGTGGGGAAGCATAAGGCCAAATTTGTGGCCCATGGCATTTCACAGGTAGAGGGGATTGACTATGATGAGACCTTTGCTCCTGTTGCAAGGTACTCGTCAATCATATCTATTCTAGCACTATCAGCACAAATGGGTTGGAAGATCCATCAGATGGATGTGAAGACTTCTTTCTTAAATGACATGATTAAGGAAGAGGTGTACATAGAGCAACCCAAAATTTTTGAAACCTTGGACCATGAGTCGTAGTGTGTTGACTCAAGAGAGCGTTGTATGCATTGAGGCAAGCATCTCATGTTAGGTACATCATGATAGATAGCTACTTCAATGGGTTGGGCTTCACAAAGAGTGAAGCGGATGCGAACCTCTTTCACATAGTGGTGGAAGCTAAGATGTTGACCATTGTACTTTATGTAGATGGTCTCATACTGACAGGTGATGAGAAGCTCATCAAATCTTGCAAGGAGTACCTTGCAATAGAGTTTGAGATTAAGGACATGGGGCTCATGCATTACTTTCCTAGCATGGAGGTATGGCAGGGAGATGGGGAGTTGTTTGTTTCTCAAGGCAAGTATGCCAATGAGATTCTTAGGAGATTCCTCATGGAGAGAAGTAAACCCATGGAGACTCCTCTAGCTAGTAACTGGAGGAAGGAGGATGCTACTTCAGGAGAAGTAGTGGAAGTTAGTGCTTACACGCAGCTTGTGGGTTTACTCAAGTATTTGGTGGACACACGACTAGATATGTGTTATGCAGTTAATCAGCTTAGTCAAGTGACGGTTAGGCTTACCAAGCTATATTGGAAGGTGGAAAATCATATATTGAGATACCTCAAAGGCACTGCTTAGTTTGGGTTGTGGTACAGGAAGACAGAGGGAGTGAAGATTCAAGGCTTCATCGATACAGATTGGGCAGGGATTCCATCTGACAAGAAGAGAACATTAGAAGGGATATTTAGTATCGGGTCAACTACAGTATATTGGTATAACAGGAAACAAAGATCGATTGCACTTAGTTCAGCAGAGGTAGAGTACATGGCTGCAAGTCACTCATCATGTGAGGCTATTACGATGAGGAAGATCTGGGTTGGTTTGTTTGGTTAGTAGATGGGTCCGATAATGATTTATTATGAGGAGCAAGATGCTGACCTCTTAACAAAGGCACTACCAAGATATAAATTCAAGTTTCCCATAGACAGGATCGGGGTAGTGGATAATCCCTTTCTTGTTAAGAGGGAGTGCTGAGAAATGGCAACAAGAAATTCTAGTTTAATTTTTCCTTGACTTAAACTGTGAATTGAAATAGAATTCTTTTCTCATAACAATTTCAATATAATTGATTAAGTTTAATTAACTTAACTAATTTAGGAAATTCGAGTTGGAAGTTTTTTAGAAGACATGTATATGTTCTCACTAACTTATAGGAGTTCAGGATGAGTTATGAATGAGTTGTAATTAGTTAACTCAATTTATTGAGTTAAGTCCAGTTAAATTAGTTCAAATCAGTTTCAGGAACTAATAGTGAGTAAACAGTTGGTTGGGACAATAGTGACCTAATTAGTGCTACTATATTTAACTGAAGATTCCACCATTAGATACTCATGCATGTTGATTCTGAGAAAGGCCATGTTGAGACTAGAGTGCAAGGACATTGTACTATTTGTTTTAGATTTTTCTAAGTTTCATTGATAGTGCATGCAATCAGGAACTGATCCTTAAGGGATTGCCCTATTTTTAGAGGATTTATTTCCCTTTAAATACAATTTATTCTTCATAGGAATTACAAATTGGAATAGAGACTTGGAGAGCTTGTGAATTGGCTAATATTTGGCCTTGAGCTTGCTTATGAGTTGGAGATTTAATTTCTTGAGAGTTGGGATTGGTCAAGAGAAAACAAGAAATGTCATTTCATCTTGGCTTTCTAGATTAACACAAAACAAATAGTGGGGTTTTGAGCTGTGGCTTTCCCTGGATATTTATTATGTTATGTGCCTTTGATTCTCTTCCTCTATTGATTATTGTTTTCTCGATGTTTATGGGCTTCCACTGTAAAGAGTAGAAGTAGATTCTTGTCTCTTTCTTTAGCAAATTGCATTAACTTGTGAATATATAGGATTTTGTACACTTCACACTTTTGGTTGGACACTTATTAATGATATACACTGCATAAGTGACAACTTCAGCCCAATAATCATTTGGAAAATGCTTTTCCTTCAACATACTCTAAATTTCCATAATGGTCCTATTATTCCTTTCCGCTACACCATTTTTTTGAGGTGTATACCTTGTTGTTGGGAATGGGATCCCCCAAGGACAGTTTTGGGGCTAAAATCCCATGTTTTGGGTCAAAATTTCTAATAAAATTGTAAATTCTCCACATTTTGTGGTCATGGAGCGTGAAGGTGCCATGCGTCATAAAGGGTTATCCACCCTTACTTTTCTAAGGTAAAGTCGACTGTAAAAAATATACCCATGGTCCACCGACCATGGGATTGTATAAAAAGAGCTAAGTAAGTAAGCTCTAAGTAGTTCAGATAAGTCTTAGAGAGCCGTAGCTTTGATGTAAGAATTCTAAGCTTCCAGTCGTAGCGTAGGTAGAGGCTCTGCAACTAAGTGTCGAGAGGCCTAGGGTGGAAGTCTACAGCTGAGTGCGTGGACCCTTGAAGCTATGTGCACACGACGAATAGAGTCTATAATCACTTCAAGATATCAATAAAGAGAAGTATTTTGGAAATTCTGTGCCTTTGTTTTAGTTATTGCATCTTGTCATATTATGTATGAATTTCCTTTATAATTCTTATATGATGCGCGAATGAATGTAATTATGTTGGATAATTGAACGCAAATAAGGATACCTATTTATGCGGTGCTAACTGTGGGTATCTAATAAGTTAAGTAATATCCTTAAGATAACTAGGGAATCTATCCAATATGTTGCCTTAACAACGTGAAAGTATCTGAACCTAAGGCTAGGGCTACGCGAGGGTTAGTTGTACCCTTTCACGGAGGTATCAAAGTAAGGAATAAGGGGTTAGTTAGATAGAGCCCTAGAACTTAATGACCTATGAGAAAGCAGGAATAGAAGGAATAAATCGACATCACGAGCATCTCAAGGTGTGGAAACTTGGTTCTAGCTTCCCCCTATACTGCTTCGGGTGAGACTTCAATCCGCACTTCACAGGTTGATGCTGAAAGGGCCAGTAGTGTAGGGATTTGGTTGGCTAATTAACATTGAACCTAGGTCAGGCCCCCACAAGCTAACAAATGGTTCCATTGTTGGGACCAAAATTTGCATAAGAGATGTGTGATGTCGTATCACTAGAATTCAACTAAGAAAGAGATCGGTGACTGGTTGGATAGGAAGATCCACGAATTCGCGGCACAGAAGAAGAGAAGCCTTGCTAACAAAGGAACAATGGCTGGAGAGGTACCTATATACAGAGATCCATGAGATCTTTTTCTGCTCCTTTCTAGTTGAGCTATATGAGTGGATTGCGAAGCTAGAAAATAGCCAAGGAAGGTGGAGACTTGACGATCCTATTGCTTGGATCCTGGAGCTGGTACAGAGATTGGAAGCATATGAGGATAAGATCACCTGCGCTATCAATCATTGGCTCAATCATGTTTATAGGAGGATTTTTGACTGAATTCGCGGTCGATACCTCAGTCAGCTATAGTGAGGTAGAGTAGCACTTTTTCAAAGGTCCGTTACGTAAGTATGTAAAATCTTTGAATACCTGGATTATAATTTTATTGTGAAAAAACTACATCATGCAACTACCTTGATGTTCGGAGCTCAGTGAAGTGGAAAATCTTACAGGAATGAAGGAATAAAGTGTCCTAAATATAGTTCACTAATTTCACCTCCACGAGGTGACAAAGAGGGGATAGCGTAGGCTTCTCTGTGAAGTGCTATTCAGTTAATGAGGCAAGGATTCCCACAACTGCCACCTCCACCCACGCCACCTCCAACTTCACCACCATCGCTTGCGACTTCACCCATACCACCTCCACCTCCACCTACACCATAGTTCAGTATGGCGAATTCAGTGAAGTTACATTTTTCAAAGGCTTGGGAAATGAGGACCCAGACCAATTTTGGTTAATTGTGAAAGCCGTATGGGAAGCCTAGGGTGTTACAGATTATCACATGAAGAAGGCAACATTGGTTAGTGTGTTGGAGGATCGCGCGCTAACCTAGTGGCAGACATTAAGACATCACTGAATAAAGAATTCAATAGGCCTAAATTTGAGGCATAGTTGATTGTGGGGTTCAAGGAAATTGTGGTGCAACTAGGCAAGATCCCTTGGGAACTCGATCAAAGGTTAAAGTGTAACATTTGTGAAGCTAACACGGACTTAAAAGACAGACAAAATTGTGAGTGGTTTGTGGCTTCGGTCCTACCACACCTAAGGGTTGCGCTGTCGCAATAGAAGATAATGACTCAAGCAGAGGCCTTGGATATTGCAATGGGACTGCATGAAACACCGATCCAAGATCCAAATTTTGGGGTTCAATAGATCCATGTACAATTGAAATTTTTTTGTCTTGAGATCCAAAGTTTAAAGTAGGACAGAATAGTTCGACCAGAGATGCGCGAAGAGGCATGGTGCTTGAAATGCAAGGGTCAAGGGCATGACAAGTACCATTGCCCGGTCTTTGTAAAATATATTGCAGGAGGAGGAGCGATGTCTTTGAGGCCAGAACCTTAGGCAGGACCAATTGAGGGGCCTACATTATGGTGCACTATATGTCAGGTAGCAAAAAAACATGCCTCAAATAACTATCATTTGTTGCAGAAGTTTGTAGAGACACTGCAACAACTGTTCTTCAACTTTTGTAGGTCGGTAGGACATGATGAGTGTAATTGAAGAAGCTATGAATTGATGATGGATAGAACTACCTCCTACAGGGTGTAGGCAGAAACACGACCCCATGACCAGAGCATAGGGATGGCGCGGACAGTCTTTCAAGGGCACGAACAAGGCCGAGGTAGGGGAGGACCTGGCCGAGGTTGGGGACAGCTGATCTGCTACAATTACAAAGGACCAAGAGATTATGCCCATAATTACACTAACCCAACACATCCATCATGCAAATATTGCACTCTGTTTGATCATGAAACGGAAGACTGTGCTACATTGATAGAAAGGATACATGATAAAGGGGTGCTACCACCTTAGTTGACTCAGAACATATAGATGATGAAGTCTAAGCCACACGAAGAGGATTCGAATTTGAATATAGTGTTTTGAAGTGGAATGACAACAGGAGATGACAAGGGGAAACAACCTGAAGAGAGTACATGGGTTCACAAAGCTCCGACAAAGGAAGCTGAGTTTGATTTGGAGCACGCCCATGAAACATTCATGGAAGCAAAGAAGAGCTTCATTGAGGCCTCCACCTTGGGAAGCAAGGATAATCCTGATCAGGAGATGGACACTTCTGTGCTTACAACCTTCCTAGAGACTTGAGTGAATGTACTGCGTGATAGCAAGGATGTGAAGGGGCTACAGGAGCTTATAAACAGATGTGCCAGAAACACTATGGGTGAGCCATGCATAGTACTAAATATTGGCAAGCAAAAAACAAGCATTGGATGGGAGATGAGACTAATCACATAGATAGGAGAGTATGAAATGGATCAGGTTATTTCTGACCCGGGGTTAGATGCAAATGTCCTATCGAACCAGAATTGGGAACGGATGGGGAGACCCATGCCTCAGTGGTCTCTGATTCAGCTAAGGATGGAAAACCAGTAGAAGATCATCCCCATGGGGTGGCTGCAAGGGTTGACTATAGATATTGAAGGTGCGAGCACACTGGCTGACTGTGAAGTAATAGAAATTATGGATGATAGCAACTCCTACCCCACACTCCTTGGCATTGATTGGGCTACTGATATGAATAGGGTAATCAACCTAAAGAAGAAAAAGATGATATTTGAGAAGAAATCACTTTGCATAGTAGTACCTGTAGATCCTGTTGAAGGATCACACTATACTGAACCAGTCTGTGATTATGAGAGCAATGACTATCTGGACTGTATCTATAAGATAACAACGTGGGACCAAGATTGGGTGCATCCAACAGTGGATGGACAAATTACTTGCGATCATGAGAGTTCATGGACCTCGAACTCTGATGAAGAATTAGAGCACTTCCAAAATTGGTTACATCAAGTAACTACACTGAGCTATAACATGATGACCTGGTCGCTGCGTTGTGTGTTTTCAAAGGTAGGAAATTTGCCCACTTATGATGGCCTGAATGATGTAGATATCTTTTTGGATGCATTTGAGAGGGAGGTACCAGAAAAGCATCTCTTTTAGGAATTGGATTGGGCACTGTATGCTATGCCTACAAGATGCTGGGGTACACATAAGGGAATATTTGATGATTAGTGAAAATGTAGGAGGATGATGAGAACACACATTGGTAAGCCGATGGTACGAATGATAGACAAGTACGATGGGTAGGATGACCCGCACATGCACTTCACCAAATGGGCTCAAGCTTATGGAGAAAAGCTCTAACATGAATGGGTACACTTGTTCTGTCACACCCTGGATGTTGTCCTGATGAAATGGTATGTATAAAAAGAGCTCCATCATGGCACAGGTGAATGGGATATTTTGCGGGAAGGATTTGTAATGGAATTCATCTTTGGAGATGGGTTTTACTGTATTGATGAGGTGCTACAAGAGGTGAAAGAATCAATCTTTAGCATACTACATGATCCTTTGGACTTGATTAAGCCTGAGTGGGCTACTCAGTTGAGTCACATGCTAGAATGTTACAGCGTAACTACTGAAGAAGAGGATGAGGATCCGCAAAAGATTAACATCCTAAAAACATAAGGCCACTGCAAAGCTGAAGGACCATAGGTTGAGAATCCTAATATAACCATGCCGCTTAAAAAGAAACATGTAAACATTGGTACGGGGGCAGAGCCCAAGTTTGCAAAGATTGGAGATTATTGGGACAACGCGATGGTGGATAAGGTCACTGAATTTCTCCGCGAATACCATGATTTATTCCCTACGAATTTTACGGATCTAAAAGGGATAATCGGGGACCTAGGTGTTATGAAGATCACATTGAAGCCCAATGCGAAGCTAGTTAGGCAAATACCTTACTGTCTCAATCCGAAGTATAAGGAGAAGGTCTGCTTAGAGCTAGACAAGATGCTCGTGGCAAGCATCATTGAGCCTGTGGAAGAATCTAACTAGGTAGGCCCAATGGTGGTACAGAATAAGAAGAGGAAGGATGAAATAAGGATATGCGTGGATCTCAAAAAGTTGAATGACGCTTGCATACATGATCCTTTCCTGACTCCATTAACGGATGAATTGTTGGATAATATATGTGGCCATGAAGCATATTCCTTCACTAATGGGTTCTCTAGGTACCATCAAATCAAAATTGCACCAAAGGATAGGAGCAAGACAACCTTCACGACTGACTGGGGTTGTTTTCAATACACTGTAATGCTTTTTGGGTTGAAGAATGTGCCTACGATTTTCTTGTGCATATTTGTTTCTTCATTCAAGGAATTTATTCATAAGTTCCTGGAAGTATACTTTGATGACTGGACTGTGTTTAGCCTAGTGAAACGCCATGTCGCTAGTCTACGCCTGATGCTAGATACTTGTCGAAGAGACCAAATTGCGCTCAATCTAAAGAAGTGTCTGTTTTGTGTTCCTTTTGGGACCCTGTTGGGTCATGTGGTTTGTAGACAGGGACTGATGGTAGATCCGGTGAAGATCATGGTGATACTAATCTTGGAAATGCCGAGTGTGAAACAATTTCACGCTACCCTAGGACATATAGGATCTTACAAAATTTTTATCAAAGGCTATGTTGAGATCACCGAGCCTATGGAGAAATTGTTAAAGAAGGATGTCACATTCTGCTGTAACGAAGACTGTAAGAAGACCTTGGATGTATTGAAAGAAAAGATGGTCACCACACCGATTTTAGTCTTCCCGGATTGGAAGAAGGAGTTTCATGTACATGTTGACGTGTCATGTATAGCGTTGGGAGCAGTACTGACATAGGATGGTGGAGGAGACTTCGACCATCCTATCACCTTCGCAAGAAAAAGGTTATCCAAGGTGGACAAGAACTAGTCCACCACTAACCGTGAAGGGTTAGCTATGGTACACATGTATATAGGTACTTGTCCATTCACCGTTCCTTTTTTAGTCACGGGCTTTTGTTTTCCTGCACCGTGATTTCATGGATCTTCCTATCCAACCAGTTCTCGATCTGTTTCTTAGTTGGATTCCAGTGATATGACATCACACATCTCTTATGTAGATTCTGCACCCGACAATGGAACCATGTGTTGGCTTGTGGGGGCCCAACCTAGGTTAGCATTAATTAGCCAAAAAAATCCCTACACTAATGGCCCTTTCAGCATCAACACATGGAGCGCGGACTGAAGTCTCACCCAAAGTAGTATGGGGGGATGCTGGAACCAAGTTTTTGCACCTTGAGATGGTCATGATGCCAGTTTTTTCCTTCTATGCTAGTTTTCACACAGGTCGTTAAGTTCTACGGCTCTGTCTACCTGACCCCTTATTCCTCCCTTCGATACCTCCATGAAAGGGTATAGCTGACCTTCATGCAGCCCTAACCTTAGGTTCAAATACTTTCACGTTGTTAAGGTAGCATATTGCACAGATTCCATAATTATCTTAAGGATCTTACTTATCTTACTAGATACTCACAGGTAGCATCACGTAAACAGGTATCCTTGTTTGCATTCAATTATCGAACATAATTACATTCATTCAAGTATCATATAATAATTATGAATAAATTCATACATAATATGACAAGATGCGGTAACTGGAAGAAAGGCACAGAATTTGCAGAATATTTCTCTTTATTGATATCCTCAAGTGATTATAGACTCTATCTGCACACTCAGTTGCAGAGCCTCTACCTGCACTATGACCAAAAACTTAGACTTCTTACTTCGAAGCTATGACTCTCTAAGACTTATCTGAACTACTTAGAGCTTACTTACTTAGCTCTTTTTATAAAATCCCATGGTCTGTGGGCAATGGGTAGACCTTTTACAACCGACTTTACCTTACAAAAATAAGGGTGGCCAACCCTTTATGACTCATGACACCTTCGCACTCCACGACCACAAAATGCAGAGAATTTACAATTTTATTACAAATTCCAACCCAAAACATGGGCTTTTAGCCCCAAAACTGTCCTTGGGGGATCCTATTCCCAGCACTTGTTGTAAATTACTTGTGAATTCCATGCTCCCTGCAAAATCAAAGGAAGTCATTTGAGATTTATTCGCCACCTCTATCAGTCCTCAAGACTTTTATGTAGTGTCCACATTTCTTTTCAATAAGAGTCACGTATTGTTGAAAGCACTCAAACACTTAGCTTTTATATTTTAGGAGATAGGCCAATGTCTTCCTTGTGTAGTCATCTATGTAGGTAAATAAATAATTGATACAACCAATTGATGGTGTCTACATTGGTCCACATAAATATGAATGGACAATCTCCAAATGTGTCTTTGCCATTATTAACTTTCCTACTGGAAATGTCTCTCTATGTTGTTTTCCCAAGATACATCCTCCAGATAGGCTGTCATTTTTTTCTGTAAGCGGCAACCCCTTCACCATGTATTTTCTATGCAGCAAATTCAAACCTCCAAAGTTGAGATGACCAAATCCCAAATGCCATAACCAATTTTCATCAACTAACTTCTTGGAGGCTTATCCAAAATTGTGCACTCATCATTTTTGAAAAATACATTGTAGCCCTTTTGCATGAGTTGTCCAATACTTATGAGGTTATGCTTCAAACTAGGGGAAAAGTAAACATCTGAGATGTACTTCTTCTCCCCCTTCTTTGTTAGGATATTAATTCTTCCTTTTCCCATGATAGATAATTTTCTCTCAGTCCCTAATGTCACTTTAGATTTCACACTTTCATCTAGATTGGAAAACATTTCTATGTTTCCTGACATGTGGTTGCTACACCATGAATCTAGATACCATACATCACTTTGTTTTTCTTGTGCTACATTACAAGCTAAAAACATGGTATCATGGTTCTGATTTTCCTTTGTGAAATTTACACTTGGTTTATTACTAATATCATATTGCTTCTTTCTACATTCATTTGCATAATGGCCATACTTCTTACAGTAATTCCATTGAACTTGATATTTATCATACCTCTGACTTTGTGCTTGATTTTGGCTTGGGCCTTGACTTGGATTTTGATTGTTTCCTCTTCCACTTGAACTTGTTCAGTTGCTTCTTCCACCTCTATGTGGGCTTCTTCCTCTTCCTCTAGCATATGATATTCCTCTACCTCTACCTTGACCAAATGAAATTGGTGTCTTGAAGGCATGCTCCAATGAGGAGCTTGTTTCTCTATTCAGTCTATGTTCATGAGATATTCATGATGCATGAAGCTCATCCACTTGGAATTATGAGAGATCCTTTGTCTCTTCTATGGCCACAACAATGTCATCAAACCTTGCTAGAAAAATTCTCAAAACTTTCTCAACTTTTTTCCTTTCCTCAAGTGTCTCACCATGAGACCTGATTGAGTAACCAACCCATCTACATGTGTAAAACATGAGTCCACATTCTCATAATCTTTCATACAAAGTGTTTCAAAGTACTTTCACTTTTGTTGTTTTGATGTTTTCCATTCCTCGGTAGGCTGTCAGGAGGGTGTCCCATGCTTGCTTGGACCTTTTTGCTGCTACAACCCTTGGGAAAATACTTTTATGTACTACTTGAAAAATGTATAAGAGGGATTTTACATCCTTCTTCCTATTATCCATGAACAAATTCCTTTTTGGTTGAGACAAGGCATTCTATGTTGCTACATCTGTTGGTTCTTGAAAACCATTATCCACCAATTCGCAAATATCTTGAGAAGAAAACATGGCCTTCATTGTAATAGCCCATAAATATAATTTTTCCCATTGAATTGAGGCATCTGATGATTAGTCAAGATTTTGCTTGATGTTTCCATTTTTATTGTAAACAAGAAAAAAAAACTTTCTACATGTTGGTAAATACACTTCAAAAATTTTCCCTCAAAACAATTTTTAATTGCTAGTAAAAAAACTTGTTTTTACACTAACAAAGTTTAACCTGCTCTGGTACCTTGTTAGAAAGTTTTACAGGGGAAGAGGAGAGGATTTTCACTCAGAAATCGCAAGCATATTGGACAAAGGCTTAAATAAAACACAGAAAATAACTCACGGCAAAATAGAGAAAAACATAGTAAAGCTTGGAGAAAGACATTAAAAATTTGTATTAAATTATAATGCATGAAAATACATTCATATGAGACTGCATCTCATTCACCAAGTAAAAAACAAAGTTTAGGGTTATTTACACTTCAGTAGGGGTTGTTGAGTAACACACCTAAAACACAGTAATTGTTGTTTTCATGCGCCCAACAAAATTTGCTCCATGATTTTATCTTCACCTCTCATACTTTCACCCTCTCTCTGTCTCAACCATACAAAATACTTATACCTTCATATTTATGCAAACATACAACTTTGACTCATCAATGACTAAGAAAATATTTAAGACATGGTATGGGTGATTTTACATAATAAATGATTTTATGAACTTTTAGGTGTTGTGGAGTGTAGATAACAATCGCGGAGTGAATGTTTTCCTATGCTTATTTACCAAACTTCATTATGTGCTTTAACTCTCTAATGTGTTGTGGAATGGTCAGCTTTGAGAACTTCAGTCCAACATTGAGAACTTCAGTCCTTGGACTACAAACAAAATCGCCACCTCCATAAATCCATCTAACAGGTATGTTGCAAAATCCATCTAACAACTTCAGTCCTTGGCGTGCAAACAAAATCACAACCTCCAAAAATCCATGTGACAAGTATGTTGCGAAATCCATGTGTCAGGTATGTTGCGAAATCCATGTGATAGGTATGTTGCAAAATCCATTTGACATGTATAGTCGTTGTGAGTGTGATTAAAGCGGTGGTTGGGATTAATTTTCCAACAATCCTCATTTGTAAATGGAAAGAAATCCACTACTGCAAATCGAACTAAAACTATGACGGGAGAAAGAAAATTGATTATAAAATAATAATTTAAAAAAATATGGGGTGTAATATTCAACTGACTTACAAATTTCCATTTTTAAAAAATATATTTTTTAAATTTTAATCCACGGGGAAAAATTAAGATGGTTATTTTTTAATTTCTTATAGTTAATTTTAAAAATGGTATATGAAAATTTAACGCTATGGAAAAGATAATAATTCCTTTTAATGTGAATTAAATTTTATTCGCATTGATTATAGTTATATTGGTTTATAACATGAAATATAAAAAATTTGGTTTAAAATTAAATAATTTTATAATGATTATAATGATTATTTTTAAAATTTATATTTAATTAAAATAATAATCTGAATAATATTTTTGATTAAATTAATAATGAAAATAATTATTAATTTATTTATTCTTTTTCTAATTGTAGGCTCATTTTAGAACCCATAACCAAAGAGATGTGTAATTCTTTTCATAGTTAATGTTGAGTTGACACATTTCATTTTCTTTAATAACATTTAAATATTCTTTAAATAAAAAATAATGAGTTATTTTCAATGATTTTATTTTTATACAGTTTTCCTACAAAGTTTAAGGAAAAATTACTACAAAAATATCTGAAAATCATGCCTGAATATTGTAACCATATCCATAATTTATGACATGTGAGACAATTATCCACATGAAATTACATTGTGCAAAGGTTGCAATAAGGCCTTCAAGTTATGGTCCAATCAATGTGTGGAATGGTGGTTTACCATCTGCTCCAGTTGGGTTCAAGTCCCTGGACACATGACCCGTCACAATAAGGCTGGATGGATAGGAATCTCCTTGAAGTCTAGGAGCTAGATGGATAAGCATCCCATTGGAATCTTTGATCCTCGCACCAGTTTTGATGGTTTTCAGATGTCTTGGTCCTAAGTTGAACTATGAGTTCATGATATATGTGGCTTGTAGGTTTTCATATACCTGAGGAGGTTCCTAAGTTGAACTATGATTTTATGGTATATGTGGCTTGTAGGTTTTCATGTAGCTGGGAGGTTGCTAGCAGGTTGTTTCATATACCTGCGAGGTTGCTAGCTCGTCATCAAAATTTACTATTGAAAATTAGCTTCTACCAGATTTTTGTGGAGTCTAGTTCCTATGTCGAACTCTGATTTTATGAAACTATGATCTTATGATATATGTGGTTTGTAAGTTGTGTCATATACCTAAGAGGGTTGCTAGATAGCCACCAAAATTTACTATTGAAAATTTGTTTTTACCCCATGTTTTTGGAGTCTATTTCATAAGTTGAACTGTGAGTTTATGAAACTATGAGTTTATGATATATGTGGCTTGCAGGTTGTTGTGAATACATGGGGAGCGACTTGTAGGTGGCATATACCTGGGAGGTAGCTAGCTCATACTAGGGTACATGGGGAGTCACTTGCAGGTTGCATATTGTTATTGGGAAATCTAGTGTCTATGCAGAGCTTCTAGTCCCACTAAGATGGGTAGCTATCTTAGAAACAAATAGATTAAAGTTACTTTCATTTTCCTTTATGAGAAGTAGATAAGAGAAGATCAAAGACTACCAACCTCGATCTTGTGCTTGGTTCTTTTCTTGTTCCTTCTCCTCAGCGACAGGTCTTTGCCACCTATCCCTTGACCACTCCGCTTCAAAGAGTACCTGTAAAGTCAAAGCATCATAATACCTTCAAATTGCAGAGATCTACAATCATAAACAATGGAGTACCAGATATATATTGACCACACAAATGCATATACTATCAGACATACAAGAATGTGGAGGAAAACTTGAATAGATTTATTGATATAAAGATTAGAAGAGAGGATTACAACCCATTGATCTGACCTAGTGTCATCCTCCCAACATGAAAGCCCTTCTTCACCTCATGAAAAGATTAGATCACCCAACACTATGATATTCCACCAAGAAACCAACAACACTTCCTTACGAGATACAAAATTCTAGCCTCTAGATCTCTGGGATGAGGGATCCATATATAGATGATTGTAGGGGGGTGAGTCAGCTTCTAGGATTTTGATTAGTGTCTTCTCTCTGATAGTTCTTGATTCCACTTGCATATTGGTGATCTCTTACTCATCCTTGGGTGAATTCAGAGAGGCAAGTGTCACAAGAGAAGTTTTTGGAAGATTCCATGATCATCCACCTTGCAAAATATCTCTGCCATTTGTCCATTCTCTCCCATCACACCCTACAGAAGGGATTTTCAGTATGCGTCGCATTTTTTCCATTGGGCAAGTGAGATTCATCGCATCCTTAGCACTGAGCAACCTGTATCGTCCAGTTTTGACCAGTTCTAAGTAGTTTCCTGTGGAGAACTTCTGGGAGATGATGTAATCAGTTAACCTTGTTTCTTTAGGGCATGTAACGACACTTTTAGGGGCTCAGAAGCCCTCGGTTTATGGACATATATGATTGGGGTTGCAGTGCCCAAAAATTTCTATAACAGTTGCCCCCTAAAGCACGAGGTCGTGTTGTTCCCTACAACAACCCCCCATTTCATATCATCTGTATTTATAAACAATCAACATATGAAATGGGTCCCTTTTAAAAAAAAATTAATTGGTATTAATGAATTTGTTCGAAAAAGGAATGATAATCAAAAGTGTTTGTGAATTGGAGCCTTTTTCGAATAACAATGTTCCCAAAATAAAACAATCTTTTATTATTGCGATAAAGCGATCGCAAGATCGCATATCGCAATAACAAGAGAGACGCATTTAAACGGCACTTCGGTCTTTGCCGATGCGATATCGCTATCGGCGATCGGCGGTATTCAATGCATACACAAAAAGAACACATATCTTATACCCCGATGCGACGTTATATCGGCGATCGGCTATCGGCACTGCCTCTTGTGGGAAAACGCTTTAAGTTTTAAACCCCGACCCGATGCGATATCGCTATCGGCCGTCGGCGGTATCCTATGCACTCTCATAAGGCGCTCAGGTATTTCCCCTGATGCGATGCGATATCGCTATCGGAAGTCGGCAAATCACTTAATATGCATCTGGTAATGTATTCACATGCTAGTCCGATGCGATGTCGCAATCGGCGTTCGCCAGGACTACTTTCAAACGATAGTGTAACTCTTTCCTCCGATGCGATGCGACATTGTTCATCGGTAATCAGCATTTTCAGAAAGTGATTGCTTTAAGCTTTAAAGTTATATTTAAATCCGGTTGATGAAGTGCAGATTTCAAAATGCCGTTAAATGCAGGGATAAGGTAATGCATGCGTATTTAATAAATTTGCCCCTTCGATTAACGAATACTTGCGTCCAAGGCATTATCATATCTGTTGCACGCGTTAGGAGGTCATTCAACTGAATAACAGCGTAAAGGTCATTTAATGGGTAGCAGGCCTTAAAAACACCATTAAGGCATATGCGATCTCTTACCAGTGATTGGATCCGCAGCCACTTTTTGAAAATTAATATCACCACTCTTCAAGTGATATATATCTTTCCCATTATGCTTTGTCTTCATTATTTCTCGTGTTACGATTTCTCTTGCATTTGTGTAGAGTTCGTTTGTTGAGAACAGCCTGAACATGATGGGGAAGAAAAATAAGAGGAGTTCTGGTTCTACTACAACACCTGTTGCAGGTCAAGCTGCTTCAATTTCGAAGAAAGGCCTAATCTCGGACACTACGTGCACTGGTCTTGCTAGGACCACATGGCAGGGCACATATAATCTGTTGGAGGCCGAGCAACCAAAAGTGACAGTGAGAACGGCTAGTGTAGATGTACTAAGGAAGTCTGACGCAACGCTCAAAGACTTGGCCGACTCCTTTTTACACAGAATAGCGGCCAGAGAGCAGGTTCTCCCTTACACAGATGTGGTGCGCTGGACAATTGAAGAAATCCCCATCACTGATAGAACTTTTCATACAAGGGATGGAAGGATTTTCGGGTCATTCAAGCCTGATGACCTGAGGCGAATGTATCATCTTCCTGAACCGGAGCTAGTCTATAACAGAGCCTTCGTGGAGAAATTCGCAAAAGAAAATGAATCACCATCCGAACCCCTCTGAGATTGGAGGCAGAACCCAGCCAAACACAAGCATGAAAGTTTGGGTAAGTACTCCAACGTTTCTTTGGCTTCTCCCTATTGCTATGCGGGGATTATGATGTGTAGATTGTGGGGATTACATGACTCCGTTAATATCAATATTGACATGGTTCCCTTAATGGAAGCGGCTATCAATAGTATAATTATGGATTGGGCCACTATTCTTTCTGATAAGTTGGTCGTAGCTGTTCGTGAATTTAGAGCCAAAACTATAGTCACCGAAAGGAAAATCCCGCCATTTTATTATACTGCTTACATTATGGATACCATGTGTTTTAATTCTGAGTTTCCTGTCCTCGGTTGGAGATGGACCACCCAAGATCCAGCACCCATTCATTTATACCATCAGAAATTGTGGAAGTCCTCTTACAAGGACCATTTGTACCAAATTTGTAATGGTTTCATGGTGCCCATTTACTATTCTATTTATGACAAACCCATTTCCAGAATTTCCTATGAAGCTTCTTTTGACTTACCAGCCGTAGCAAGTTGGTTCGGGGAAGAGTATTTCACCTATATCAGAGTTTTTGGGAGTAAGGCTAGGCCACATGTCCTCCCTTTATATATCCCACACAAGCTGTTAGCCCAGGAAATCTGCTACCAGATTATGGCCGAGAGTGTCACACAAACTCTCAAAGAGGAGAAGAAGAAAGGTTGGCCCTCTTTTCCTTTAAGAATTGGGGTTTTTACTCTGCTTAATTACAAGCATGCAGAAAAAGAAGCAACAAAACTCCAAACTTTATCCCTGGCCACTATCCCAAACAGACTCTATGATCCAAAGCAAACTGCCTACACTGCCCTAGAACAAGCAAAATTAACAAAAGTTGATCATCAAGAGGATATGTTTGATGACCTGTTCGTAGGTGCCGATACAATAAGCCAAACCAAACAGCTTGCCATAATGAAATACAATGATGAGGCGTTGACAGAGTTTAATAAACTTAGGGAGCAGAGGTTGCAAACTCTGCCTCTAGATTTATTATCCACAACCCCAGCGTCTTCCTCAAGCGAGCCTGGTCGGCAACAGATACATTCACCTCCTGTTACAACTAAAGAACAGGATAAACAACAGGAGGAAAGGCAGAAGAAGCTGCAGGCTGAGAAGCAAAGAAAAGAGCAAGCAGAGAGGCAGAAAAAGGAGCAGATAGAAAGGCAGCAAAAGGCACAGAAGGAAGAAGAGCAGAGGAAGAAGAAGGAAGAAGAGAAACTAAAGAAAGAACTAGCAGAGAGGCAGAAAAAGGAATTGGAGGAGCAGCAGCGAAAAGCACTTGAAGAACAGTAGAAGTTAGAACAAGAAAAAGAACGGAGCAAAGCCCATACAGAGAAACATAAGCAAACCTCCATCGATCCTGAATTGATTAAACAATGGAACCAATTCAATTCCATTATCAGTGGTAAAGAAGGCTCCAAAGACACACACGCCTCTAAAACAAGCGATGCGCCCGATACCACTTCTTCTCAGGTTCTAGGAGGAACCAGCGGCCCACCCATTTCACAGAATGTTGAGATAAACAATAAGGACCCTTCCGATCAAATTGTTCTCCAGGTGGAAGAAATTCCTCCCCTGGATATTTTCTACAGCCCAAAGCATAGAGCCGTTATTAAGCGCTCTAAGAAAAGATGAAGGGTTGATCAACCTTCTATCTTGCCTGAGCAAACAGTCACGGGCAATATGGTCTGGAAGGAGGATTTGGATCCCTCCGATGATCTAACAAAACTGTCTCAATTCACGGGAGCTTATTCTGCAGCAACCATCGACAAAGCATCGGAGGTAAGTCTTCTGTTGAAGACTAAGGACCATGAAATATATGCATTACAGGCAGAGGTAATTGAAGCGAAAAACAAAGCAGCACAGGTGGAAGAGCAGTTGCTGGCTCAACAACAGGAAAACAATTTGTTAACCCAGCAACTGCAAATTGAAAGACAAAGGATAAACCAAAGTGAAACGCAGAAGGCAAAAGAATTGTCGGAGGCATTGTCACAGTTGAAAGCATCAAATGAGCTGATGATGAAATCGAAAGATGAGCGAATAGCTCAACTATCAACACAGCTCGAAGGTATCAAGAGCACACAGAATGTGAAAAATTTCAGAGCAGAGGCAACTCAAATAAATAGCGCATTACTGTCTCAGATCAGACTTCTATGTCAACAACTTGCTAAGGCTGAGCCATTATGCGAAATATCTACAACAGTGTGTGAGAAAATAGAGAAGGCCAGAAATGAGCTAGATCAGGCCGAAGATGCCATATCCGATTATCTTGAGTGGCAAGACACTGAAGAAGGGAAAGCGGCGAATTTGTCCCGAATCCATGAAACGTACAAGGACATACTCTTCACGGAATGGAATACTCAGGTAATGAAAGCAGAAAGGGCGGCTTCCAGGTGTAAAATAATTGCCAGCAATATGATCGACCTAGTCAATGATACACTTTATTTCGCAAACATGATCTCCAAGTGCACACTTGGAAGCATAACAACAGCGGATATGCTTGAACAAGCAAGTTATCATGGCTTGGAGGAACAGAGGAAGTTAATTACTGGAGTAAATACTTTAACCTCTGAAGCATATTGGCTCTTTCTAGTCAAGCCACATACTCAAAGGTCTGCTCTCAAGTGTTTAACAGATGCCCTCGGATGCCTGATCCCCGACATTCAAGATGCTACATATGACGCCCAGCTAACTTCGCGTCTCAACACTCCACCAGAAGTAGAGCCAATGCTGGCGATATGTCAGCTAAGGAGTAAAGGCAAAGAACCCACTGAATGAAACATTGCTGCCAACTGCCAGATCGCCAAGAAAGATGAAAAAAAAACATTTATTGATGCCAATTTAATAGCTTTTCGGTTGTTTAGATATTTAGATTAGTATAGTATTTATAGACCCTTTCATTGTTTTGGAAAGGGTCGTAAAATTTTGTAATAGACTTAAAGGCTGAAGTTTGCACTATTGTGCTTCAGTCTATATTCTTTTATGAAACTCGACCAATGGTTCTTAATTTTGATTAGAAGGTTGTTTTACACAATTGCGCACGACTGTCTGTTGTTTGGAATGCTTTCTGATTTGAAGGAAGGACTGCGACATAGTGATTAATATACTGGATTGATCGAGCAGCTTACATGGTACTATTATCTGTATCTGTGTTCTCTCTTATTATATGAATTACTGCGTTATTATCTTTGCTATTGTTGAATGCATGTATGCGATATAACATCGAATCTTCATTTCATTTCACTATTGAATGTTTTGGTGATTTGTTATCTCTTTCACCCATGCATGTATCAATGATATAAATGATTAAGTGTAGTAATTCGCTATAATCGCTCTACATAACTAATTATGCAGAGCAATTTTAAATGGTTTAAACATCTATGCTTAAAGTGTTAGAGTCATCTATATGCCTGCCTTAAAGCACAGATCATCAAACGCTACGCTTTACCAAGTGATAAGTCCCGGGATTAGATTATAGTTATTACATTTCGCTTATAGTTTAGCTGTCCGCTTATTACCATCTTATGTCATAAGTCACTCATCCATCCCGTTTACTTATAATTCTTGGGAAACTGGTCCCATTATCCCCAGTCGGAACCACTATTCCAAACGGAAAAGGAGCTGCACTAAGGTCTGGACTGGGTGGTTTCCCCAATGTTGTTGCAACGATTTTCGAGGCATCAACATTTTTGGCGCTAGAAGGAGGGCCTTGACTGTGAATGGCAAGCGGACCCAAATCGGCAAGTCATTCTAAGAGTAATTCTCCCTCCAAACCTCCTCGTTCTTCTCAATTACATGCTGGTTCGCCAGCCCATAACCAAGAAGAAGAGGAATCTACCACCACTGCTCAATCCCATCATATCCCAGAACAGTTAAGTCTTGAATCTCCTGAAGTCCAGTCTCTAATCCATAAACTTCAGAGCTTCTCGATCTCACCACAGAAATTTGAGATATCAGAAAGTAGTGCGACTTCGCAGTTCAACCTCACTCATCCTCTTACCAGACTTCAGAGCGAAAAACTTGGTATTGAACCCACTGAGTTTCCTTTACCCAAAAGGAAAAAGCCAAAGAAAAATACTGAAGGATCTGATAGTGGGGATTTTTCTTCCACATCCTCCATTTCATCTCCTCATCTGAAAAGTCAATCACCCACTCCTCCATTACAAATTGTTGTTCATCAGGGAACATGAGCCTCAATATCCCAACCTATTCACTTTTCATCTTTAATACCTCACCAAACATCTGGAATCCCGACAGTAGTGACAACCACTGTTGCTAACATAATGGCAGATCCATGGACTAGGAGGGGTGCAGTCAACATGCCTGGACCATTGCATGATCTACCAGATGCTCCCGAAAAATGGCTGCCTAAATTTAATCCAGATAATGAAACCCAAGCTGAAGAACACATCAACAACTTCATGTTAGCAGTTAACCTAAAAGGAGTGACAGAGCAAGATGTCGTAGTAAGACTTTTCCCTTACACTTTACAAGGATCAGCAGGATCCTGGTATTTTTCCTTACCCTCTGGTTCGATTACCAGTTGGAATACATGCCAAGAGCAGTTTCTCACCAAATATGGAGATGATAGGTCCCTAGCAACTTTAATAAATGACCTCTCCAATTTGAGAATAGAGCACAGGGAACCAATAAAGGAGTTTAATGCCAGATTTAATAAACTACTGAATAAAATCCCTACCGCTTCTAAACCAAGTGAGCAAATCCGAAGCGAATGGTACATCACTGCCCTACCTGCCAACATAGCCATCTTTGTAGACAGGGCTGGCAAACCTACCTTAGCTGAAAATATGAGAGAAGCACTTGCCGTTGAAAAGCGCATCAATGCTCTTGAAAAGAAAGCTGCTCTAGAAGATAGAAAAGCTAAAAAAGTCTCGTTTAAAGAAGATTCCAAGAAGAAAACCCCAAAGGACCCATATGACATGGAAGGTTTAGAAAAGGTCCTTAAAACATTGTCTAATGAAATGGTTGAGATTAAAAAGCAGGTGGTCGAAACTTCAAGCAAAAGACCATTTAGTACTTTTAAGAAAACCGAATCAAAGCCACCTAATGTTATATCTAACGCCGATTCAGACCAAGAAGAAGAGGAAGAGGAAACACCTTCACAGACCGATGATGAAGAAGAAGTAGCTGAATGTCACGGAATGTGGGATTTTATACTCCCAAACTCTGATACTGAGAATGAAGAAGAAGCCTTTCCGGTTACTACAAGAAGTAAAATTACTTCTGAACTTCCCCAGGCAACTTCAAAGAAGAGGAGCGCAGGTGCTACTACAGCAAAGGAAAGAGTTCCCCCAAAGAAGTCACCTATGGTAGTTCCTCAAAACCAGCCTTCAACTTCTAGTTCTCCTTCAACATCCAAGACTCTAGTGGTATCCGATTCAATGGAATATAACATTGTTGATGATATGAAGAAAACCAAGGCAAATATAACCATGTTTGAACTTAGTAAACTGAAACATCAGCAAAAGCTACTTCTCAAAGAATTAAATGTTGTTCCCTCTATCCCCCTTCCCAGTGCAAGAGCTGCCAACAATTCAGGCCAGCCTCCTGCAGGCATGGTTGAAATTACAGATTCAGTCTTAATCGGAGATAAATCAAATTCTCACACTCCACCCTTCCTGCTCACTTATGAGATTTATAATAGAAACCTACACAACTGTTTAATAGATTCAGGGGCCTCATCTAATATAATGCCAGCTTCAGTTTGCTCTAAGCTGAACATTGAACCCCAGAAGTCTGCCATTCATATTGTACAGTTGGATAGAACTAAAGTGCAGGTTGTGGGAGAAATTAATTCTGTAACCATCAGGTTGTCAGCCGACCCCAGAATTGTTCAAAGAATTGACATCTTAATTGCTGACATACCTGAATTTTATGGTTTAATATTGAGCAGAGATTGGTCCGAAAAACTGCACGGGTATATTTCTACAGATTGGTCACACATGTGGCTTCCCTACAAGGGAAAGCCAAATCAAATAAGGATTGATCGTGAGAAACATATGACCCACACAGTTACTTGATTCGAGCAAGAAAACCAACCTGTGGCATTCAACAACAACATTTTGGGGAACTATTCGGCAGAATCATTCTTTGGCAACTTTGTTGCCCAACCATCTCCTTTTTCAGTCAATCATTTTACATCTCAAATAGAAAATTTTTCACAAACTGATAGGTCCAGATGTTTTAATGATGCTGAGAAAAATGTAGATACTTTTGTTAATATTCCTTTATTTTGGTCTCTGTATTTTGATGGCTCTAAGTCCTCTGAAGGTTCAGGAGCTGGATGTGTATTGGTTAGTCCGCAAGGAGAAAAGACAATGTTGTCTTGTAGGTTAGAGTTTGAGTGCACTAATAATACAGCCGAATATGAGGATTTAATCCAAGGATTATACAAAGAAATCGGCCTGGAGGTGCGATATCTAAAGGTATTCGGCGATTCGGAAATCATTGTCAATCAGGTTAGAAATGAAATTCATTGCCTTTCGACTCACCTTAAACATTACCAATCGCTCGTTCAAGAGCTTACCTCACACTTTTTGGCATTCAACATTTCTTCTATACCTCGATCTCAAAATTCAGCCGCAGATTTACTAGCCAATGTAGCTTCAAAGCTTCTGCCTTCTGAAGACTACAGCCTTGATAGATTTTCTGTAGAATTACTTTTCAGACCTTCATTTCCTGACAATATCACTAATTGGAGAGTATTTAATCATGATGATGATATTTTGAAATTTTTAACTTCTGAGAATTCTTATGATAAGCAAATTATTGAGGAATATGATCATGATTCCCAGATGAAAGAAGTGCCCAAAGAAAATTAGATCCCTAAACCAGTGGTAAAATTAGAAGATCTTTATGATATCAAAGACAGGTTTAAACCTGTAATTAATACAAAGCTTCAGAGTTCTACCCTTAGGTTTGAATTGATAAATCTAGGAACCAACGAGTCTCCTCAAAACATCAATTTAGGAACAGGACTATCTCAGAATGAAAAGGAAGCATTTATTAAATTGTTAAGAAAAAACAAACATGTTTTATCTTACAAATATGATGACTTAAAGACATATGATACATCTATTATCCAGCATACCATTCCTATGCTTCCTGATAAAAAACCAATTCAGCAAAAATTAAGAAAAATACACCCAAATTTGGAGAGCCAGATTAAGTCGGAGCTTAATAAGCTTTTGAAAGCCAAAATTATTTTTCCAGTCCGACATTCAAACTGGGTCTCTAATATGGTGCCAGTCAGAAAGAAAAATGGCGACATTCAAATTTGTATTGATTTCAGGAATTTGAACAAAGCGAGCTTAAAAGACAACTTCCCATTGCCTATTATGGAGCAAATTCTCCAATCGGTGGCAGGTTCTGAATTGATGTCTTTTCTAGACGGTTTTTCAGGGTACAATCAAGTTCTGGTGCATCCTGAGGACCAGCTTAAAACTACATTCAGAACAAAATGGGGAACCTATGCATATCAGAAAATGCCTTTTGGTCTTATAAATGCCGGAGCGACATTTCAGAGAGCTATGGATATGGCCTTCAGAGGGCTAATTAATCGATAAGTAGTCATCTATCTGGACGATATTACTGTGTATTCTAAGAAGAGAGACAATCATTTGCACGACTTAAATAAGATATTTCAGCGATGCAAAAGATATGGTATTTCTCTAAACCCAAAAAAGTCCTTCTTTGCTCTTGACCAAGGAAAAATCTTAGGCTTTATAGTATCCAAAGATGGTATTTATATTGATCCTGATCGGATTAATGAAATTTCTGAAATCCCTTTCCCACATAACAAAAAATCAATGCAGTCATTTTTGGGTCAGATTAATTTTGTCAAACGATTTGTTCCAGATTTTTCGCAGATTGTATTACCACTTCAGACAATGATCAAGAAGAATTCAGTCTTCAAATGGGGATCAGAAGAAAAGCAAGTTTTTGACGTTATCAAACAGTCAATAATCAATGCCCCAGCCTTGAATACTCCAAATTTTTCTAATCATTTTACACTATATACTATTGCATCCAACACTTCATACGCCGCAGTACTCACACAACTGAATGATAACAACTTAGAAGCACCCATATCATTTTTCAGTTCAAATCTTCAAGGTGCCGAATTGAATTATTCTGATGTGGAGAAACAAGCCTTTGCTGTGTTCAAAGCAGTCAAACATTATAGACCCTTCCTTTTGAAAACCCACACGAAAGTTATAGTTCCTTTCCCAGCAGTAAGGCAACTATTAATTCAGAAAGAATTGGGTGAAAAAAGAGTCAATTGGGTTATAGCGCTTCAAGAGTATGACTTAGAAATAAAGCCAGCAAAGATTGTTAGGGGCCAAGGTTTTTGCAGGATATTGGCAGGAGCATCAAACATTCACGAATCAAGCGATGAGGATCAGATTGAATCCATCAATCAGATAAGTGTCACTGACTCTGAATCTCAATATGCTGATTTGATATTTTATTTGAAGAACGGTTATGCTCCTCCAAATTTATCTTACAAGAATAAAAGGGCCATTAGGTTAAAAGCTAAGAATTTCACTCTCATTGATGATGTGTTGTTTAAACAAAATTATGATTCTATCCTGTTAAGATGTCTTGAGAAACCTGAAACTCAAAAGGTTTTGCAGGAGCTACATGATGGACCAGCTGGGGGACATTTTGGAGCTGACACAACAGCTCACAAGATTATTCATGCTGGATATTATTGGCCTACTCTATTTAGATATTGCCATGAGTACATAAGAAAATGCCTTAATTGCCAAACATCTGGTGGAAGACAACGAAAATCAGCTTTCCCTCTGCAACCTTTCAACATTGATCAGCCATTCGAACAATGGGGATTAGATATCATCGGGGAAATTACTCCACCATCTTCCAAACAACATAGGTATATCCTTACCGCTACTGATTATTTTACTAAATGGGTAGAGGCTATTCCTTTGAAGGCGGCAAATGCAGAGGCAATCATCGAGTTCATTGACCAATTCATCATTACCAGGTTTGGTGTTCCAAATGCTCTTGTTTTTGATAATTCTTCCTATTTCTCAGGAAACGCTATATATGATTTTGCTATTAAAAGGGGGTTTAAACTGAAATATTCTTCCAATTATTATCCCCAGGGAAACGGTTTAGCCGAATCTACTAATAAGAATCTCATCAAAATCATTAAGCGAACTGTTGAACAGAATCATAGAAACTGGCATAAATCTTTGGTCTTTGCATTATGGGCTGATAGAATAACACAAAAGGCTTCTATAGGGACATCTCCTTTCAATCTGGTATATGGAAAAGAAGTCGTGTTGCCTACAAATCTGGTTCTTCCATCTTTAGCCCTAATACAATACATCGAAGAGACTCCGTCTTCTTCTATCCAACTTAGACATGACCAAATTCTCAAATTAGAAGAAGAAAGGGAAAAGGCCAGAATCACTCATGCCAAACATCAACAAATCATCAAAGCATTTTTTGACTCAGCATCATCCGATTCCAAACAACTTCAAGTTGGTGACTTAGTTCTCAAATGGGACAAGGCCCATGAGGATAAAGGTAAGCATACCAAATTTCAGAAAATGTGGCTTGGACCATTTCAGATCTGTGAAAAGATAGGCCATTCAACTTTTATATTGCAAGACTTATCAGGGTTGAGAGATTCTCTCCCCGTCAATGGCTTGATCCTGAAGAAATTCTTTAATTGAGAAGGTAACCCCTTCTCCTTTTGTAGATTTGCGTAGTTTGTAGGATTGGTAGGAAATAAAACTGTAGAGTATCTCCATTGACCTTTTGTTGTGTTTGAGGAAGCTGTCTCACAAAAATAATATAAATATTTGTTTTTAGATAATAGAACCCTCAATCAAAAGAAATAGTTTCTAGGAAACTAGAGATCCTTGTGTTCTGAAGCTATAATCTAAATTTTGAAGACTCCTCTCAAGAGGTAAAAGTTCTGAATCATTTTCTGTTTTCAAAACTAGTCTCCAAAGGTTATCTGTTAAAAGATAGAAGCTAACCCATGTTCAGTATCTTCAACTCTTCACTTGTCATCCATTTTCTCTTAAGGAGAAAATTGTTCACCCCATTCACTAAAGGTTATGATTACTCAGAGTGTAATTCTAAAATATAAAAGATTAAAGATAAGAGGTCTTATCATAAGCCTGCTTACCATGTTCATAGGAAAATAGGTTAACTGACATTACCAATACTGCCTACCAAAACAGGGTAATGGCTTGAAATTTCAAGACAAGGGGTCTCATCACGAGCCAGCTTGATCAGTTAAATTATTACCAGTGAATGGAATTGTCATAAGCTGGCTACCAAACCAGGACAGTGGCTTTTTATCTTATTAATTACAAAGAAAAACAGATGAAAAATAAAATATGAAAACATTTTATGGATTCATTCTATTAATCACACTCTTATGTGAATGGAAAAGTAGACAATACTATGGTTAAAAGGTATCCCTGTCGAGACTATAAATGTTTGCTGGCAACAGAGGCTCTACCTATGAAAAAGGAGTTAATTATAAAAACTGATTTGGGAAAGTTTTCTATTTTATCACTATAAACCAATAAAGACTTATTTTAGAAACTTATTATGTATTCAGTTTCTTGAAACTAAATGGGACGAAGTTAACAAAATGGAATTCACTTTACTCAGAACACATGAATATCTAGTTATATTAGAAATTTCTCCTTCTGATTGAGTTTCTATTTTTGGAAAAGCTTGAGTGTTTATATTAATTTCAGAGATAACTGGTTCTACCAACGAATTGCCAATTGTTGTGCCCTACAACAACCCCCCATTTCATATCATCTGTATTTATAAAAAATCAACATATGAAATGGGTCCCTTTTAAAAAAAATTAATTGGTATTAATGAATTTGTTCGAAAAAGGAATGATAATCAAAAGTGTTTGTGAATTGGAGCCTTTTTCAAATAACAATGTTCCCAAAATAAAACAATCTTTTATTATTGCGATAAAGCGATCGCAAGATCGCATATCGCAATAACAAGAGAGACGCATTTAAACGGCACTTCGGTCTTTGCCGATGCGATATCGCTATCGGCGATCGGCTATCGGCATTGCCTCTTGTGGGAAAACGCTTTACGTTTTAAACCCCGACCCGATGCGATATCGCTATCGGCCGTCGGCGGTATCCTATGCACTCTCATAAGGTGCTCAGGTCTTTCCCCCGATGTGATGCGATATCGCTATCGGAAGTCGGAAAATCACTTAATATGCATCTGGTAATGTATTCACATGCTAGTCCGATGCGATGTCGCAATCGGCGTTCGCCAGGACTACTTTCAAACGATAGTGTAACTCTTTCCTCCGATGCGATGCGACATTGTTCATCGGTAATCGGCATTTTGAAAAAGTGATTGCTTTAAGCTTTAAAGTTATATTTAAATCCGGTTGATGAAGCGCAGATTTCAAAATGCCGTTAAATGCAAGGATAAGGTAATGCATGCGTATTTAATAAATTTGCCCCTTCGATTAACGAATACTTGCGTCCAAGGCATTATCATATCTGTTGCACGCGTTAGGAGGTCATTCAACTGAATAACAGCGTAAAGGTCATTTAATGGGTAGCAGGCCTTAAAAACACCATTAATGCATATGCGATCTCTTACCAGTGATTGGATCCGCAACCACTTTTTGAAAATTAATATCGCCACGCTTCAAGTGATATATATCTTTCCCATTATGCTTTGTCTTCATTATTTCTCGTGTTACGATTTCTCTTGCATTTGTGTAGAGTTCGTTTGTTGAGAAAAGCCTGAACATGATGGGGAAGAAAAATAAGAGGAGTTCTGGTTCGACTACAACACCTGTTGCAGGTCAAGCTGCTTCAATTTCGAAGAAAGGCCTAATCTTGGACACTACGTGCACTGGTCTTGCTAGGACCACATGGCAGGGCACATATAATCTGTTGGAGGCCGAGCAACCAAAAGTGACAGTGAGAACGGCTAGTGTAGATGTACTAAGGAAGTCTGATGCAACGCTCAAAGACTTGGCCGACTCCTTTTTACACAGAATAGCGGCCAGAGAGCAGGTTCTCCCTTACACAGATGTGGTGCACTGGGCAATTGAAGAAATCCCCATCACTGATAGAACCTTTCATACAAGGGATGGAAGGATTTTCGGGTCATTCAAGCCTGATGACCTGAGGCGAATGTATCATCTTCCTGAACCGAAGCTAGTCTATAACAGAGCCTTCGTGGAGAAATTCGCAAAAGAAAATGAATCACCATCCAAACCCCTCCGAGATTGGAGGCAGAACCCAGCCAAACACAAGCATGAAAGTTCGGGTAAGTACTCCAACGTTTCTTTGGCTTCTCCCTATTGCTATGCGGGGATTATGATGTGTAGATTGTGGGGATTACATGACTCCGTTAATATCAATATTGACATGGTTCCCCTAATGGAAGCGGCTATCAATAGTATAATTATGGATTGGGCCACTATTCTTTCTGATAAGTTGGTCGTAGCTGTTCGTGAATTTAGAGCCAAAACTATAGTCACCGAAAGGAAAATCCCGCCATTTTATTATACTGCTTACATTATGGATACCCTGTGTTTTAATTCTGAGTTTCCTGTCCTCGGTTGGAGATGGATCACCCAAGATCCAACACCCATTCATTTATACCATCAGAAATTGTGGAAGTCCTCTTACGAGGACCATTTGTACCAAATTTGTAATGGTTTCATGGTGCCCATTTACTATTCTATTTATGACAAACCCATTTCCAGAATTTCCTATGAAGCTTCTTTTGACTTACCAGCCGTAGCAAGTTGGTTCGGGGAAGAGTATTTCACCTATATCAGAGTTTTTGGGAGTAAGGCTAGGCCACATGTCCTCCCTTTATATATCCCAGACAAGCTGTTAGCCCGGGAAATCTGCTACCAGATTATGGCCGAGAGTGTCACACAAACTCTCAAAGAGGAGAAGAAGAAAGGTTGGCCCTCTTTTCCTTTAAGAATTGGGGTTTTTACTCTGCTTAATTACAAGCATGCAGAAAAAGAAGCGACAA
Organism: Pinus tabuliformis; assembly: GCA_031772625.1. Lineage (NCBI taxonomy): Eukaryota > Viridiplantae > Streptophyta > Pinopsida > Pinales > Pinaceae > Pinus > Pinus tabuliformis. The sequence continues at coordinate 254,967,102 of CM062815.1, forward strand.
AACTCCAAACTTTATCCCTAGCCACTATCCCAAACAGACTCTATGATCCAAAGCAAACTGCCTACACTGCCCTAGAACAAGCAAAATTAACAAAAGTTGATCATCAAGAGGATATGTTTGATGACCTGTTCGTAGGTTCCGATACAATAAGCCAAACCAAACAGCTTGCCATAATGAAATACAATGATGAGGCATTGATAGAGTTTAATAAACTTAGGGAGCAGAGGTTGCAAACTCTGCCTCTAGATTTATTATCCACAACCCCAGCGTCTTCCTCAAGCGAGCCTGGTCGGCAACAGATACATTCACCTCCTGTTACAACTAAAGAATAGGATAAACAGCAGGAGGAAAGGCAGAAGAAGCTGCAGGTTGAGAAGCAAAGAAAAGAGCAAGCAGAGAGGCAGAAAAAGGAGCAGATAGAAAGGCAGCAAAAGGCACAGAAGGAAGAAGAGCAGATGAAGAAGAAGGAAGAAGAGAAACTAAAGAAAGAACTAGCAGAGAGGCAGAAAAAGGAATTGGAGGAGCAGCAGCGAAAAGCACTTGAAGAACATCAGAAGTTAGAACAAGAAAAATAACGGAGCAAAGCCCATACAGAGCAACATAAGCAAACCTCCATCGATCCTGAATTGATTAAACAATGGAACCAATTCGATTCCATTATCAGTGGTAAAGAAGGCTCCAAAGACACAGACGCCTCTAAAACAAGCGATGCGCCCGATACCACTTCTTCTCAGGTTCTAGGAGGAACCAGCGGCCCACCCATTTCACAGGATGTCGAGATAATCAATAAGGACCCTTCCGATCAAATTGTTCTCCAGGTGGAAGAAATTCCTCCCCTGGATATTTTCTACAGCCCAAAGCATAGAGCCGTTATTAAGCGCTCTAAGAAAAGACAAAGGCTTGATCAACCTTCTATCTTGCCTGAGCAAACAGTCACAGGCAATATGGTCTGGAAGGAGGATTTGGATCCCTCCGATGATCTAACAAAACTGTCTCAATTCGCAGGAGCTTATTCTGCAGCAACTATCGACAAAGCATCGGAGGTAAGTCTTCTGTTGAAGACTAAGGACCATGAAATATATGCATTACAGGCAGAGGTAATTGAAGCGAAAAACAAAGCAGCACAGGTGGAAGAGCAGTTGCTGGCTCAACAGCAGGAAAACAATTTGTTAACTCAACAACTGCAAATTGAAAGACAAAGGATAAACCAAAGTGAAACGCAGAAGGCAAAAGAATTGTCGGAGGCATTGTCACAGTTGAAAGCATCAAATGAGCTGATGATGAAATCGAAAGATGAGCGAATAGCTCAACTATCAACACAGCTCGAAAGTATCAAGAGCACACAGAATGTGAAAAATTTCAGAGCAGAGGCAACTCAAATAAATAGCGCATTATTGTCTCAGATCAGACTTCTATGTCAACAACTTGCTAAGGCTGAGCCATTATGCGAAATATCTACAACAGTGTGTGAGCAAATAGAGAAGGCCAGAAATGAGCTAGATCAGGCCGAAGATGCCATATCCGATTATCTTGAGTGGCAAGACACTGAAGAAGGGAAAGCGGCGAATTTGTCCCGAATCCATGAAACGTACAAGGACATACTCTTCACGGAATGGAATACTCAGGTAATGAAAGCAGAAAGGGCGGCTTCCAGGTGTAAAATAATTGCCAGCAATATGATCGACCTAGTCAATGATACACTTTATTTCGCAAACATGATCTCCAAGTGCACACCTGGAAGCATAACAACAGCGGATATGGTTGAACAAGCAAGTTATCATGGCTTGGAGGAACAGAGGAAGTTAATTACCGGAGTAAATACTTTAACCTCTGAAGCATATTGGCTCTTTCTAGTCAAGCCACATACTCAAAGGTCTGCTCTCAAGTGTTTAACAGATGCCCTCAGATGCCTGATCCCCGACATTCAAGATGCTACATATGACGCCCAGCTAACTTCGCGTCTCAACACTCCACCAGAAGTAGAGCCAATGCTGGCGATATGTCAGCTAAGGAGTAAAGGCAAAGAACCCACCGAATGAAACATTGCCGCCAACTGCTAGATCGCCAAGAAAGATGAAAAAAAACATTTATTGATGCCAATTTGATAGCTTTTCAGTTGTTTAGATATTTAGATTAGTATAGTATTTATAGACCCTTTCATTTTTTTGGAAAGGGTCGTAAAATTTTGTAAGAGACTTAAAGGCTGAAGTTTGCACTATTGTGCTTCAGTCTATATTCTTTTGTGAAACTCAACCAACGGTTATTAATTTTGATTAGAAGGCTGTTTTACACAGTTGCGCACGACTGTCTGTTGTTTGGAATGCTTTCTGATTTGAAGGAAGGATTGCGACATAGTGATTAATATACTGGATTGATCGAGCAGCTTACATGGTACTATTATCTGTATCTGTGTTCTCTCTTATAATATGAATTACTGTGTTATTATCTTTGCTATTGTTGAATGCATGTATGCGATATAACAGCGAATCTTCATTTCATTTCACTATTGAATGTTTTGGTGATTTGTTATCTCTTTCACCCATGCATGTATCAATGATATAAATGATTAAGTGTAGTAATTCGCTATAATCGCTCTGCATAACTAATTATGCAGAGCAATTTTAAATGGTTTAAACATCTATGCTTAAAGTGTTAGAGTCATCTATATGCCTGCCTTAAAGCACAGATCATCAAACGCTACGCTTTACCAAGTGATAAGTCCCGGGATTAGATTATAGTTATTACATTTCGCTTATAGTTTAGCTGTCCGCTTATTACCATCTTATGTCATAAGTCACTCATCCATCTCGTTTACTTATAATTCTTGGGAAACTGGTCCCATTATCCCCAGTCGGAACCACTATTCCAAACGGAAAAGGAGCTGCACTAAGGTCCGGACCGGGTGGTTTCCCCAATGTTGTTGCAACGATTTTCGAGGCATCAACAGGTCGTTAATATTTTGATGTTAGGTGAAATGATTTATCATGAGGATCCAAGGTTTTTCGAACTGGAAGGCGACCTGTAATAAGATACAATACAATACATTATCTTCATAATATTTTCATGATCGAGCTGAGGCAGGCATTCCCATGCTCAGCTTTATAGATTCATTTTTATGTACATGATTCATTTTTATGTACATAGGACAGACAACTGTCTGTGTGGTAGACTGTTGATTCTGATAGAGCCATCATCCTTTGATTCTGATGATCATCTGTGTAGTAATGATGTACATTTGATGTCTTTATTTTCCTGAATATATCACAGCCCAGATGGATGAAACTAGATCCGGGGTCTTCAAACTCATCCAATCTTCGCCCAAAGTACAAGTCAATCCATATGAAAAATTTTCTAGAGTTGAACATGGAAAGACATCACCTGATTACCAGCCAATGATGTAAGTTGTTAACAAGCATAAGAGGAATCACTGATAATGATGATGACTCTCAAGGTATGGCAGTAAAATTCGTGTGGTGTGAAAATGGCACTTGGCATCGAACATCACGCAAAATCTCTTGGTCGAAGGTCCTTGATGTAAACCTATCGCCAAAGTGAGAAACTTGCCATTGCGGCATGCAAGCTTCAAAGTAATGAAAGGGTTGTTCCTAGGTTGACTTCTTGGATAATGAGTTGATGTCGACAAGAAGTGACCCGTCATAGGAGGGCCTTAATGAATCCCACATCTATGACATGGAACGGAGCAAATGACATTTGGAGGTGAGAACAATCTGATGATACAGGGTTCAGGGTGGCAGTCATGAAAGAATGAAGCGTAAAGGTATTGCAGTGGATGAGACACAAGATGGGTTGATGAATTCTATGATTGACTTCTCTTGAACATATCAGCGACACTTGAAATGGATTGGTAGCATTAACCCCAAAGATGGATGGTACGATGGACCAATGGTAATATGATCGGTGAATGGAATAACCTAACCAGACTCAAACATGGAGTGAAAGTGTCATGTTCAAGAGTGACTTTGCTACCAATAAGGTTTCTTCAAGTTTTCTTCCAAATTTTCCCCAGTCATTGCTAACCAGTACCTCTTTATTTTTTATCAAGCTTTAGGAGGATAACATATGCTTGTTCTATAATTTTCCCTTCGAGAAAACCCGTCGCTATGTTTTAACGAGCCTAGCGATAGTGAAACTCATTCTTGTCTATATGGACAATTTTGTCGCTATTGGTTTTAACGAGTTTAACGACAAGGATAACTCGGTCCTTTTCAATTTTAGAGTGTCTAAAAGGGATGTAAAGGAAACTCCAATAATCCTTTTTCGTCATATGATCCCTTAAGTCCGAAAAAGTATAAAATAATACGAAAGGGATGAATTTTCGATAATTTTAACGAGCCAAACAAAAAAAGAGCTCGATCCTTTTGTGTAATAAACCCTCAGGTCCAAAAAGATTAAAATCTAGAGGAGGGATAACACTCTCGGTAGCTTTAACGAACTGGAGAGGCCAACTTCTCAACAATCTTTTCATATTTTATGAGTCAGATGAAAAGATCTTAAAAGAGGCTCATTTTTTGAGGAACGAGTGATAATTTCAGGTAGCAGCTGATTCCAGGTAAGGTTTGGAATTTCCAATCATGGCAGTGTCACAAGGATGGCTAACATAATCACTCTTTGCAGATGTTCCTCAAAAGGGGTAAACAATCAAATGGAGGTGTATGATCGGCTAAAACAGAGTGGAGGTGATGATGAGAACACGACAAGGCTCAAAAGCTGATGATAATGCATTCACAATGGTTATATACTAGAAATTGGTTCATTTTTTAATGAGCTTAACCTCTAGGGGAAACATTTGCTCATTGCTTAGGTTTAATTTTTAATGAGCTTGAACTTCACATAAAAACTGCTCGTGATAATGGTCATTGATTATTTGATTTCACCGCTAACATTTTGTTCCTTCGACGATCATATTGGCTATTCAATTGCTTCATCAAACTGATTAGAAATGAAGAATACATGCTTAAAATTGAGTTAAAACACTAATACTTTACGTGAAAAGTAATTTAAAAGTGGTTTTTACCCCTCATTTTACCATTTCATTTGAAATTTGGTTTGTTGGAGCTCTAGAGGTGTCCTCCCCCCTTGATTCTCACTAGCTGATTCTCAGCGCCGTCTGGACCAGGTAAGAGCTAAACCTGAGCTCTTCAGTTGCATTCCTTCCTTTTTGAATTATGAGCTTGTTTCCATGTTTTTCTGAGCCCCTAGGGTTTGAAAATTTTCCCTGGCTCCATCGTACCCTTCCTATATCGAAAGGTGTGATGCATACTGGCCTGGCCATTGGCCAGTCAGTATGCATCTCACCCAGTACACTACTGGGGTGCGATGGGCATCAGAAGGGAAACTTTTGCACTGTTTTCTCATGGAATTTTTACCTGTTTTTTACCCAATTAGGACCTTGATTCTTCTCTTTCTTTTTTTGCAGAGATTCATCGGAGCAAAATGGTTGTTACATGGCAAGAATGTGAGCATTAAGAAGAGGACATGGTTGCTTTACATGATCTGGGTACAGTAACTACACTGCGAAACTGCGACCTGCTTAAGTTTTTCTGCATCTCTAGCATGAGGCAACAATCCAAATTGCTACAATATTTTTTTGATGCATGGGATCCTACCAACCAGGTGTTTCAGATCAAAGGCAAATCCATCCCCTTAACTATCATGGACATCTATTTTTTGACGAGTTTATCGAGGTGTGGTGCCCCTCTCTCATTATCAGGTCCCGTCCATGGGGGCGAATCTGTGAGAGATTATATTCGTTGGTATTGCAGAGAGGGATCTCAGCCGAGTAGGGACGACAAGATCAACATTAGGGATATCACTAACTGGTCCTTGAGGACAATTCTGTTTACTTTTTCTAGACTAGCCAGTAGTGCAGCTCTTCACGTGGATAACAGATCCTATATGCAGTATGACTTGGAATGCCTTGAACCAAAGGTGTTCAACTTGCGTGACACAGTACTCCCTGTGATGAAAGAACAACTGACGAAGGTAAAAAGTGGAAAATCCAAGAATTTCAACTATGGTTCTATTTTGACTGCTTTCACCTTGGAAAAGATCCCATTGATGCAGTCGCAATACATTTCACTTAGTTTACCTCCACTGACTGAGCCACGGATGCAGAGATGGGTCGACCTCATGGCCCAACATGTTGGTCAGTCCTAGGTTTCCTTCTTTGATACCTTCTTTAAGTGGTTCAACCATCAGGAGATGGTTTTTTTCGAGTGTCCATATGCTGGTATGGATTTCCAGGGTGACCCGGATTTGGTGCTATCGGCTGGTGAGCAATGGGGCGCTATCAGTAAATTCTTTGACCATATCTCTAGTTATCATTTTTTTATAATGTTCTCATGCTTTCTTCTATCAAGAATAATCAAAACTCATGTGCTCATGCAGATATTGACCAATTCGACCAACAGTACATCTGAGAGCACCAGTTGTTGTTCTAGCAGGAGAGGCTATGGGGAGGGCTATCTTTCATGACCTTGATGTGGCCGAGACTCTTTCAGCATTGTAGGATCAGGTCGAGGGTCTCACTCTTGGTATTCTAGATGTGAGGACTGACGGGCTACCTCTAAGGTTGCAATGACATACTACTGGCGTGCCGAGTCTATGGACTAGGCTTTTACGCATGATTGCACAGGCAGTGACCTGTTATCACCAACATCATTAGACTAGGGTGCCCCCTAGAATTTTGAGTTTTGGGTCATTTTACTGATTTTTTCTTGGTTACAGAACATTATGTATAAACCATAAACAATTATATATATATTTTTGATTTTCGAAACTTTATTTTGGTTAAGTTACATGATCTCGATGCAAATATTGATGAAATGCTTCTTTTATAAATGTTGCAAATGTCTATCTAACACATAATTTTCCAATGAGTCCGTTAATGTGTTTAAGTTTCTGGAAGTATGTTGATATTGAATAGAATCAAACTACCTTTCCAAAATCTTGACCCTTAGGAACATGCGATAGACAGCTGGATTCCGTACAGAGTAGATACTGATGAGTTGTAGGATGACGATTTGTGAGTCTAGCCTAAAGACGATTTGGCGTATGCCATGTGTGATGGAATCATAGAGGAGCTCTATAAACACGCTGTATTCAGCAATATTGTTCATTGACTGACCAATACATACCCCTCTGAAACTCACTAACTCACCACTTGGATCGAAGATGGCCCAGGCCGCAGAAGATAGGTTCGACGAGCAATGACTCGCTCCGTCGTCATATCCAACAAATGATTCCAATAGGTTTTACATCTGCAAAAAATGTAAAATCGAATCACTTAACCAAAACAATTACCCTTATCGAAAACAAAAATGTAACAAAAGTATAGGGGTTGCTATCTTCAGTCAAGAATAATAACGCTTAAGGTACAACCCGTTGCGGGGTTGCGCTAGTGGAATCCCATCATAATCCACTAACTCATAGGCTCCTTTTGCTAATACACGTTTAAAAATATAGGGGCCCATCCATAAAGACTTGAACTTACCTGCTCCCAATTTATCAGACTCCTGATTGTAAAGTAAGACCAGGTCACCTTCTGAGAAGACACGGGGTTTGAGATTCTTGTCGAACTGTGCCTTAACTAGCTTCTTATGGGATTCGTTAGCCAAAGCGACATCATGATGGGTTTCATCCAATTGGATTAATTCCAAGAAACGAGCCTCCTCTTCTGAAATTCCGGGAGACTGTTGACCACAAGTTTGAGGGACGAGATTTCACACTGAACTGGTAAGATCGCTTCCAGGCCATACACCAGTTGAAAGGGTGTAAACCCAGTTGCATTCCTCACCGATGTCCGGTATGCCCACAAGGTTGAGTACAGGATCAGGTGCCAACTCCTTTTATGGACTCCAATCATCCTTTCCAGCATCCATTTTAGGACCTTGTTGATTGCCTCAACTTGTCCGTTAGCCTGCGGATAATACGGAGTAGAGCTGTCATGGGACAACCCTAATTTGGCAGCCAACTCAACGATCATGAGATTGCGAAAATGCGATCCATGATCTGTGACTATGGCCTGTGGAACGCCGAATCTGGAGACTACATGATTGAAAAAGAATAGGGCAGCCGTTTCACCGCTGTTGTTTAATGTAGGCATCGGCTCGGCCCATTTGGTAAAATAGTCTACTGTGACTATGATATACCCATGCCCCCTGGCCGAGGTGGGGTTACATGTATGAAATCTACATTAAATTATCTTAGATCATGGGGTTTGGTGAAATTTTTGTTTCCCCAAGTGAACGACTTCAAGTATTCATAGACATGTTGTAAGTTCTCGGGCCCAAGTCTTTTAATACATGTTTTAACTAGCCCAGTAGTGGCATTAAAGCACCCAAGAGGACAAAATTTCCAAAGGCATAGACTTTTCTTCAAATATTCCATTTTTTTTTAAGGTTTAATTGTATTACCTCAAAATATCATGCCAAATATTACACATCCATACATCATCATCACGCAATGAGTCACTATGTAGGTGGTCCCATTCTTCGCATCAAGAAACCAAATGTTTTTGACAATAGGTTGAATAAACAATATTTCATTCATAAAAACATATTTAATATTTGCATATGTCATCAATATGTCCATCTTTAACTTTATCCCCATGACTATTATTCAAACTTGAATGTTTCCAAGAAAATAAAAAAATAAAGGTTGATAGGAATTTAATTACATTAGTGGTGCTACATTTCTGGTCCCTTTAAATCATTTAAAAATTGAAGGAAAATATTCTCTCATTTCCTCTTCTATATCCCAAGTGGTCTCCTTAGGCCCAAAGTGATTCCATTGCACTTTAACATGGGTGATAGCTAGATTATGGAGTATAGTTTCCATCCTATCGAAAATTTGTAGAGCATTGACCTAGAACTCACCTTCTTGTTCAACCTCTGCAACATTCCAATCAATAAGATGAGTTGGATCATGAATATATTTATTTAAAAGTGATACATGAAATATATTTTTTACTTTGATATGATTTGGTAGTGTTAGATGGCAAGTCGTTGATCCTACTCTACTTATAAATTCAAATGGTTCACAAAACCGAGGTGAAGGATTAACACAACTACCTAATTCCAAATTTCTCTTTTTGGGTCTAAATTTAATGTACACATGTTATCCCGCCTTATTTTATTTATGTGTCCTTTCTAAATATGTATAGATCTTCTTTCCGTCTTGGGATTCCTTTAGGTTTTATTTTACCTTCTCAACTATCTATTCCATTTATTGCTAGAGTTAAGGTCCCAAACCAAGTCCTTCATTTGGTTGAATCCAACTAAATGTAGTATGGAACTTTTTCCCATAAGGTACTTCAAAGAGTCTCATCTTGAGAGATGCCTAACAACTATTTTTGTAGGAAAAATCAACCAGATGTCAATAATATTCACATGTAGTGAGTTGAATATGTGAAGTATGTCTTCAATAATTTGATAGGTTCTATTAGCACAAGGAGTTACTCCTAGACTGCAAAAGGAGTAAGCCTTACACATCATGATTTCATGTAAAAATTAAAAAGGGTTTTTTGAGGGGTGGTATGGCTTCTAAAGGATTTTTGAAATGATTGTGCTCCTCTTTAACTTTCATGCATTTGACAAGTTGTGGCAAGCATAAATTGTGTGGTTAAGTGAGTAATATAGGGGAGAAGAGGAAATAGAATAGGTAGCTATCAAATATCCAAATAAAACTAAGTATCTTAAGAAAATCAATTCAACTACATAAAAAACCTTATGACAAACTCTATTTCTGGGCAAGGAAAATAATAGTTAGAAAGTAAGAAAATGTATAGAGTATTTCACAAATGCTTTGTGAAACCTTCACTAACAATTTCTACTGGAACTGATATTATGATTTACAGAAAACTGGATAGTAGATAAGTCATGATTAGATCCTCTTAATGATTTCTCACTCATACTATACTAGCTATTGTATTTTATCATTCAAAATATCAAAACATGCTTGACAAGGAAATCAACAACTAGAAAGTAAGAACATGTATAAAGTATCCCACAAATCCTTTGTGAGACCTTCACTAACAAGTTTTACTTGAAACATATATTATAATTTACAGAAAAATGGATAGTAGATAAGTCAACATCAGATCCTCTTAATGATTCTCACTCATACTATACTTGGCTACTGCAAATTTATAATTTAGAAAATTGAAACAAGGAAATAGACAAACCACACATTAGATATAACTTGAATCACAAAATCCTCTAGTATGAAGTGCAGAAAATGCTATTTTATTAAGCTGACGCTTCAGGTGAACAAAAATCCAACCCTGAAATGATATTTACATATATATATATATATATATATATATATATATATATATATATATATATAGAGAGAGAGAGAGAGAGAGAGAGAGAGAGAGAGAGAGACACCGACTCAAACTCTCCTAAATTGGTGGTTCCACTATTTCCTTGTTACATAGGTGAATTTTAGATATTAAAATCATCTCCCATCGAATTGTAATAGAAAATATAGGTGTATATGAGAAGAAGAGGAAAAGTGACACTTGGTTGGTGGAAAAATTGACTGGCTACTCCTTTTGCTTCTGATTTTTCTCTTTATGGTCTTAACTATTAAATGACCAGATGGCTTCATTCAATACAACCTTCAACAACCTCATAACTATCTTGTACCCATTATCTTCCTTATCCACATAGTTATGGGTTGTTGGCTTTCCAAAACTGGCCCGGAGGTTTTTTGTTGACCGTTCTATATTTCTGTTGAAACAGGTGCCACCAAAAATTCTGGTAATACTTGTAATAGCGAAAAAGCTGGAAACACTTCCAGAATTTTCGGTAGGACAATGTTTTCACTTCAAAATTTTAACAAAAAATACTTTGAAACACTTGTATATGCTTCGATATTCCGAGCTTTAATCTTCACATTCAAAACTTTCACTTAATATGCAAAAAGGTATTTTTTAAGGAAAATTACCCTTTCATTTCATGTGAGCTGCAGCCTCTGCAAGATTACCCAAGTTTGTTTTTTTTTTTCTGGAAAGATATTTTGACCTTGTGCTTTTGGCTATTTCTTCTTTGATGATGGTCTCTTTCTTTTCTGCTTCTGTTTGGACCTTTATTATTTTGGAAGGCACTGATCACTGGTCCATCAGAGCTTTACCTCTTTGCTTCCTAAAAGATCTTTTGATTTCTACAATTGAAGGATCCTTAGTCTGTAACTCTGCATGTTTTTCTTCTATGACTATTACTTCAGTTAGTAAACTAGGATTATTTAGGGCTTTTGATTTCAGTATGTATTTGTTTCTTTCCCTAGTATGTCTCTTCCTAGCTCCATCAACTGGTTTTATTTATTCCTTCTTGTTTTTACTGGTCACTTTATACCTTGCTTCTTTCAGCAATTTCTCATCAGAATCAATAGGTTGGTTTTCTTGTTGTTGTTTATGTGCATCTGGAATTTTACAAAGTACCTGTGCTTTAGATTTCTCTTCAGCTACAAGTTTTCCTCTCGAAGTTCTTGCTTAAACCTTAGGAAAAGGTTTAACAGGAGGAACCATTTTCATTCTTTTTGTCTTACGCCCAGAAGAACTTTCACCTTCCTCCTTTTTATTTCCAGATTCAGCAGCTAAAGGATTCTCTTTGTTGCTTTTGCTACCTCTGCTTACACTTTCCTTCTTTGCCTTTCTTTTGGAACTTCCTTCAACTAATGTAGTTGATGTCCTTTCTATCTGAACTTATGTTGAAAAATATTTAGTAGTTTCTTAGGGTTTTGGTGCAGGTTGGCTTGCCCTATAAAACAAGAAATGTTCCAAAGTTTGGTTTCTCTTTTTCAATTCTTCTTCAAGCATAACCTTGATAATTGCCTGATGATACAGACTATATTTTGATGCTTCCTGGTATGTTTGAATTTTGGCTTCCAATTTGTTCAGATTATTCAATATGAAATAGGGCATATTAAGAGTCCTCATACCTACAAAATGAAAAAGAAACCTGATATGGTAAAGAAATACTATTGTATACCTTCTCTCATAAGAGAGAAAAATATTAACCAATTTGATTGTTTCTTCCCATTCCTTCTTAAGGTAATTACTGGGAATTCCTTTGGCCTAGTTAGGATCTCTGTATTCATCTCTATTAAAAGTATTGAGATCTCGTCCTATAATGAGTTGTCCCTTAAACCACTTTTCTTCTTCCTGGGGAAGGTTAAAAGATTCTGCAATTGACTTTTCTGAAACCTGCAATTTGAAACCAAAGATGGTAGCTTCCTATCCATTGAAAGTTTTAGAAAACTCTTGGGCTACACCTTGATGTCAACCTCCTAACCCGGTGTAGAGTGGATACTAGCCTGCCTGAATAAACAGTCTTCTAACAATTGGATTAGCATCAACTAGTTCAACTCCTTGAGGTTTGATTCTCTTAAGCTTTCCACCTTTGCTAGAATTTGATGCCATGGATATCTGCTTGCTTGTTATGAAGAATAGGTGTCAAAGTATGCAATCTTACCCAAAAAATGTTACAATTAGCTTGAATTACGCTGCCTGAAAAACTGGGATGTGTTCTTAACCACCTCAATCACTGTCTCCTTTGCTGCACTTCATAAATTCGAAATGATGAAATTTCCTCCATTTTAAAATATTTGAGATAAAGATTTGGTTCAATATCCTATGCATATGATCCTTCATGATTAAATGAGATTTCATGTCATAATAGAAATCATGTAATAGTAATAATGAAGTCGAGTTGCTTTGGATAGCCCAGCTAATCTACTACAGGTGGCTGTATGAGAGTTTTTGCAAATATGGAAAATTCTTCTGCTTTAATTCAGACTGGCCGGAAATTCCAACTAGCGCATTACATGGAATAGAAAGAACGACCATCATATTTTAAACATATAGCTAAGACTGATGATGCAAAAACGTTCTAACTTTGGAAACATGGGTTTATTTAAGATCAGTGGAGTAAGAAATGGTAGGCTATGGCTGTGGCTGACATCTTGTTGATTCTATCAACCAAATCGATTAACCACTACCACTTGACTTGACTTAAAGATTGTCAGCTATCCAATCATAAAATCTCATGATTTGGATTAAATATTTCATGATTATGACACGTGGACAATCGAAAATGGTTTCATTTTCAGCTTTATTTTTAAAACAAGAAATGCTACCAGAAATTCCGATAACATCAAAAAATTAAAAAAAAAACAAGAAATAAAAAGGGAGTGAAAAGATTGTCTGAAAAATAGGGGAAATTGTTTGAACAACAAATTTACAAAATTAATCTAAAAAAAAATTAAAACCTACTCATGAATTAGCCTAGAACTGTGTTAACAAGTTCTTTCAGTCGGTCCATCTATTTGAGGATGGTATGCAATGCTAAAATTCATTTGTGTACCCATTCCTGAAAAAAAATCTTTCAAGAAATTGGAAGTAATTTGTGTACTTTTGTCAGATATAACAAGTTTTGGTATTCCATTTAATCTAAAGATTTCTTTCATCAAAATTTGAGAAACATGAAAAACTTTATATGTTGATTGAAATGGTATAATGTCAACAAATTTTCTTAATTTTTCCACTTCAACCATAACTGAATCATGTTGTCTTCTAGTTCTAGGTAGCCTCATAATAAATGTTATTGATATAATTTCCCATTTCCATTCCAGAATAGGACAAGGATTCAACAATCCTGCATGATTTTGATGTTCTACGCATTTTGCTCTTTTTCATTCTCCTTTCATTATATGTTATGAAACCAGCTCAAGAAAAAGATAGAAAAGATAGATCAACGCCTTAAAATTCAACCTCTTCGAGGCGACAACCTCCTTTACATTACATAAATGAACAATTCTTGGATGATTCAAATGACAAAACCTCCTTTCTATATATAGGAGTCTAAGGAGTCACAATATAACCCAGCCGACCTAACAATAATAATATAAAGCCACAAAAATAACAATAGAGGGATTCTATGGGGCACAATAATAATAATATGGGGACAATAGGGGCACAACAATATTAATAAGGGGTACAAATACAATAGTAATGGGGTAATCACTAGTATTATAGGGGCCCAACATGCCCCTCTCCTTCAAAAAAGTTTTGTCCTCAACGCTTGAGTAGTTCTTGATGTTTCTGTATAAAATTCTCATCCTCCCATGCGGAATCTTCAGTAGATAAGTTCTTCCACTTGATAAAATACTCTGAAATTAATCGATTTTGTAGCTGTCGAGTTCTTGTTTCTGTGACTGCTTCTGGTTCCAATATAATTTTGGCTTCCTTGTAAAGTTCTGGAAATATTGTTTGAACTGGGAGCTTATTGCCTATAACCTTCTTTAAACATGAAACATGGAAAACTGGGTGCAATCGAGAAGCTCCAGCAAGCTCCAATTTGTATGCCATAGTACCAATATTTTGCAACAACTTGTATGGACCATAATACTTTGGTGATAATTTATTATCCTTCTTAGCTTGCTTGAGGGACATTTGCTTATATGGTTGTAGCTGTAGGAATACGCAATCACCTACATCAAAACTTCTTTCACTGTGATGTTGATCTGCCTGTTTTTTCATTCTATTCTGTGCCAACACGAGGTTATCCTTTAAGAGTTGGAGGACTTGTTGTTGATGTTCGATGCGATGTTCCACTGCTTGAACCTTAGAATTTTCTCTTAAATATGATGTGATGGATGGTGGCTGATACCCATAAAGTGCCATAAATGGGGTCATTTTTGTTGCTGTATGGAAGGAAGTGTTATACCACCATTCAGCCAGAGGCAACCATTTGACCCATTGTGTCTGTTTATCATATACAAAGAAATGAAGGTATCCTTCCAAACATTTGTTTACTATCTCAGTTTGCCCATCGGATTGAGGATGATAAGATGAGCTATGAGCTAACTGAGTACCAAGACAAGAAAATAATTATGTCCAAAAATTTCCAGTGAAAATGGGATCTCCGTCAGTTACAATAATCTTTGGGTTTCCATGTAGCTTTTGAATTATTTCCATAAATGCAGTAGAAACTGTACTGGCTTTAAATGGATGTGATAATGCATAAAAGTGTGCATACTTGGTAAGTCTGTCAACTACTACCATGATGACACTCTTTCCCTGATACTTGGGTAAACCTGTGATAAAATCCATTGAAACCTCCTCCCAACGTTGGCTTGAAATGGATAAAGGTTGTAATAGACCCAGTGTCTTAATTGTTTCAACTTTATTTTGTTGGAAAACCAAACATTCCGCCAGAAACTTTTGAATATCTGATTTAAGGCCATCCCAAAAAAATTCCTTCTTAACCCTGTCGTAAGTTTTTAAAAATCCCAAGTGCCCTCGGAGAAGTGTGTTGGCATTATGATTCAGGTGTTGTCCTTGATGGCAAACCCATTCAGGTGATAAATCAAGAAGGACGCAGGAAAATATGTTCAGCACGTGCGTCCCCGCAAGTATACCATACAGAACCCGCGTCCAGGGACGCAGGCCAGCCGTTCAGGAGGTGCGTCCGCCCAGTGCACACATTTCAAGGCAAAGAAAAGCACGTGGGGGTTTCTTGTGTGGTATCTAGCCGACGGTTTTGTGTTTCTATGGTGTCGGCTCGTGGTTTTGTTCCATGTTTTGGGGAGAAGCTCGCCTATATAAAGCAAAGGAGTTCATTTGGATTAGGCATCATCTTGGTTGAATATCTTTTGGTGAGATCTAGTCCAGATCTATGAGGGCGAATCTTCTAATGGACTGTGATCTCTATGGCGCATGATCAGATCTGTGGATCTGAGTGTTTGGGTTGGTTCTGAAGTCCTCATATCTTTTATATCTGAAGGGACGCAGGTTCAGTGAAGGGAAAGTGCGCCGGGACGCAGTACAGTAAAGGCGCAGGTGCGTCTCTGAGGCAAAGGACGCGGCGCGACTGTGTTATTGGGTGCGTCTCTGAAGCAAAAGACGCGGCGCGATAGTGTTTCTGGGTGCGCCGGTCGCAGCAAAGCATAGAGGAACAGTGCGTCGGCACGCAGAACAGTGGAAGGTAGACTGCGTCCAGTCGCAGGTCACAGAAAGAAAATATGCGTCCCTGTCTTAAGATGATCTGTTGACTGTATATTTCTGTTCATAAGGTGTTCTGGGTTATTTCTGTAATTACTGATCTGATATCTGTAGTGGACTGTATCTGTTGTATACTTGTTGATCATTTGATTCTTCATGAAAAGAAGTAGGGGGTTGTAGCTCCCTTCCAGGAGAGACTGGAAAACGAGAGAGAGTTGTAGCTCTCTGCAGGTTGCAGCCTGCGTGCTGGTAAAGGACTGCACCAGTACAAAATCATTGTAAAAAGAATTTCTTGAAAGAAGATAGAGACATATTGCAGCAGGTGGTTTTCTCCCGCATTGGGTTTCCACCTTACATCTTGTGTTCTTTGGTGTGACTGTCTATTTTCTTTATTCATGCTCATTATTTTATGGTACTGATATGCAAGAATAATTCAAAAGATCAATTAAGGAAGATTTGGTAAATTGCTTGATAATACTGATTCACCCCCCTCTCAGTATTATTTCCAACAATTGGTATCAGAGCAGGTCCTTCAGAAAAGCTTGATCGCTTGAAGGTAGATCGTTCATCATGAGCAACTACGAGAGAGAAGCATCAATCAGGCCACCAGTTTTTGATGGGACAAACTTCAATTATTGGAAGGTAAGAGTTACTGCATATCTTCAATCTCTTGGTACTGAAGTTTGGGACATTGTAGAAACAGGCTATGCTTTTCCTTCAGCTACTCCTACAGATCCAGCTGAGAAAAAGAAGTATGAAACAAATGCAAAAGCAGTCAGTACTCTATTAGGAAGTATATCCCAAACAGAATTCATGAAGGTAATGCACTTCAAATCAGCAAAAGAAATATGGGACAAAATGATCACAAGCTATGAAGGAGATGAACAGGTAAAACAAGCCAAACTTCAAACTCTCAGAATTCAATACGAGACTCTCAAGATGTATAATGATGAAAGTGTGGCTAATTATTTTCTTCGGGTAGATGAGATTGTAAATTGTATGAAAAATTTGGGTGAAGAAGTAAAGGAGTCTCTAGTAGTTCAAAAGATTCTAAGATCATTATCCCCCAAGTTTGAATCCAAAGTATCTGCAATAGAAGAAAAAGAAAATCTCCGTGTTCTTACTATGTCTCAGCTACATGGAATTCTAACTGCTTATGAAATGAGAAAGGGAGGACCATCAGACAGAAGGGAGGCTGCTTTTAAAGCATCAGGCAAAGAAGATTACTATGAAGCAAGCCATGATCCAGAAGAAGAGGAAGAAGAATCAAATTTTGTCAGAAATCTTCAAAGAGGTTCTGGAAGGTTCAGAGGTAAGCTACCTTTCAAATGCTTTGCTTGTGGAAGAGTAGGTCATTATGCTGCAAAATGCTCTTATAAGGATAAAGGAAAGGAACCAGTTAGATGGAACAAGAAACAAAGCGCAAATAAGAAAAGCTACTACACCCATGAAGATAGTGATGGCTTATCAAACAGTGATGAAGATGAACAAGGTAATAAATATAGGTTGTTAATGGCATTTGAAGATGATGATTATGAGGATGCTGTAGATGTGGATAACCTTTATGATGAAATTACTAGACTCAAGAGATGCATAGAAGAAAAGAACATGATTATTGATACTCTACAATTCCAAATTGATGAAAAGGAAAAACATCTTGAAAAATTAGAAGGTGAAATTGTTGGTCTTAGAAAAGAAATTGAGAAAACAAAAACTATTAATCTCAAGTTTGTCAAAGGATCTGAAACTTTGGATGAGATTATCAGTGTGCAGCGGTCTCCACTAAATAAGACAGGTTTGGGCTATAATGGAGAAACTTCTCAAGCATCCACTTCAAAAAGTTATCTTGATGCAGCAAGAAGAAATGAGCAAGAGCACAAGGAAGATCATCAGGTAAAGCAGGGACAAATGTCAAGCAGAAACTATCAGGGGCAATCCAGCTTAAGGGTGAACAAAAGCCACAACCAGCCACAGGTAAAATCTTCTCAATTTGGTTCAAGAATAGATGAAAATAGAAATTACAATCAGTTGGCTGGTAGATCCAATAATCGCAGAAGCTTCTTCAATGGACAATGCTTTTCTTGCCATAACTTTGGTCACAAAGCAGCTCAATGTGTTGCGTATAAAACAAGCTCAAAAACAAGTATGACAGGGATTACAAAAAGGACCTATAACAACTTTTCAGCTCTTGAAAATGAAGTTGAATGTTCTATTTGCAATAATTTTGGACATAAAGACTTTGAATGCAGAAGCAGGTTTCCGGAAAGAAAGGTACAAGAGCAGAAAAAGGAACAAGCCTCAGGCACCAAAACATGGAGAATAAAGGAACCTCAAACAGAAAGATGTGGGATAGCATTTTATGCAGAAGGACAAGAAAATCTATGGTACATTGACAGTGGATGTTCGAAGCATATGACAGGTGATAAAGAAAAACTTGAGTCTTATTCTAATTTAGAAAAGGGAAAGAAAGTCTCTTTTGGAAATGATACTCCTGCAACTATAAAAGGAAAAGGTATTGCTCCTTTAAAAGAAGATGTTAAGGCTGGAAATGTT
The DNA here is from genome assembly GCA_031772625.1 of Pinus tabuliformis. Classification (NCBI taxonomy): domain Eukaryota; kingdom Viridiplantae; phylum Streptophyta; class Pinopsida; order Pinales; family Pinaceae; genus Pinus; species Pinus tabuliformis. The sequence continues at coordinate 254,985,682 of CM062815.1, forward strand.
TTGTTTGTTGATGGATTGAAGCATAATCTACTAAGTGTCAGCCAGATGTGTGATCAAAGAACCGAGGTTATATTCAGATCAAATGGATGCCTTGTTCGTGATCTTGATACAGGTAAAACAGTTCTCAAAGGAAAGAGAACTCCAAATAATCTATACATATTTGATGAAGGACAACAACAATGCTATCTAAGCAAGAATGAAGAGCACTGGTTATGGCATCGAAGGTTGGGACATCTAAGCTTCTCACAAATAAGGAAAGCTTGCAAATATCAGGCAGTTCGCGATCTTCCAGATATCAAAATTCCTGACAACACCATATGCAGATCATGTCAGTTTGGAAAACAAACCAGAACTAACTTTCCAGAGAAAGAAGGATCAGCCAGCATGCCTCTTGAGCTAGTACATACAGATGTATGTGGACCATTCAGAAAAAGAACACCTAGAGGAGAGGAATACTTGATATTATTTATTGACGATTTCTCCAGGTTTGTTTGGTTAGGACTTATGAAGCACAAAGATGAAGCATTCGAAAAATTCAAAACCTTCAAAGCCTTGGCTGAAAATGAATCAGGTCACAAAATTAAGTGCCTCAGATCTGACAGAGGTGGGGAATTTACTTCAAATGATTTTTTCGATTTCTGTGATGAACATGGGATAAGGAGAGAATTCTCTACAGCTAGAACGCCTCAGCAAAATGGAGTTGTTGAAAGAATGAACAGAACAATCCAACAAATGGCTCGTGCTATGCTTGATGAATCAGGAACCCCCGCAACCTTCTGGGGTGAGGCTGCACATACTGCGGTTATTATTCTCAACAAGACAAATGTCCGGGTGAACAGCACTCAAACCCCTCATGAGCTCTGGAGTGGTAAAACTCCTTCGGTAAAGCACTTCAAAATCTTTGGGAGCAAATGCTATATCAAGAATACTGAGGAGCAGCTTGGCAAACTTGATCCTAGAGCAGATGAAGGCATTCTTCTTGGCTATTCTCCACATAGCAAAGCATACAAATGCTACAATAAAAGACTTGGCAGAATTGTTGACAGCATTGATGTAGTGGTTGATGAAAAGGGATATATTCCTAGGCAAATACATCGTGAAGACATCGAAGAAGATGAGAGCTACCCTCAAAGACAGAATGATGAAGAAGAAGAACCTCAAGAAGAATCTCAAGAAGAACCTCACGAAGAAGCAGAAGAACGGACAAGAATAGAAGAAAAGACTCCATCCAGATATGTTCAGAAGAACCATCCAGAATCTCAGATCATGGGACAAAAAGAAGTAGGTATACAAACTAGAAGAACAGTTGCAGAAGCTTCAAGCTATTTGGCATTACTTTCCTCCACCGAACCACAAAATGTGAAAGAGGCATGCAAAGATGAATGTTGGGTGAAAGCAATGGATGAAGAACTTGAGCAAATCGAAAAGAACAACACTTGGGAGCTGGTTCCTAGACCAAAAGATAAGAATGTTATTGGAACAAAATGGGTCTTCAAAAATAAATTGAATGAAAATGGAGAAGTAATTAGAAACAAAGCCAGACTCGTTTGTAAAGGGTATGCACAGCAAGAAGGAATAGACTTTGAAGAAACTTTTGCTCCTGTTGCAAGACTTGAGGCCATCCGAATGTTCCTTGCTCTCTCAAGTTTTCAGAACTTCAAAGTATTTCAAATGGATGTGAAATCAGCCTTTTTGAATGGAGACTTGGAAGAAGAAGTGTACATTGAACAGCCAGATGGGTTCATTCTTGGAAATGATCCAAATCTTGTATGCCGATTGAAAAAGGCTCTCTATGGTCTCAAACAAGCTCCAAGGGCTTGGTACTACCGGTTGGACAAATATCTTCATCAACAAGGTTTCTTAAAAGGTTCAGCAGATAGCAATCTGTATATAAAAGTTGAAAATGACAAATTGCTAATACTTGTTGTGTATGTAGATGACATTATTTTTGGCAGCAATGAAGAAGCTATGAGTCAAAGCTTTGCCTCAGTCATGCAGAAAGAATTTGAAATGTCCTTGCTAGGAGAACTGACATATTTCCTTGGTTTGCAAATCCAACAGAAGGAAGGAGGAATCTTTTTATCTCAAACCAAGTATCTCAAGCAGATTTTGAAGAAATATGGCATGGAAGATGCAAAACCTGTATGTACACCCATGGTCACAGGATGTAGTCTCAGTGCAAATGATGAATCTGCAGCAGTACATCAACCAACCTACAGATCTATGATTGGAAGTTTACTATATTTGACAGGTACCCGACCAGACATCATGCATGCAGTTGGAATAGTTGGAAGATTTCAGGCAAATCCAAAGGAGACTCATCTTCAAGCAGTGAAGAGAATTTTCAAATATCTTCAAGGGACTCAAAATTATGGCTTATGGTATCCTAGAGATACAGATCTCACTCTTCATGCTTACACAGATGCAGATTGGGCCGGAAGCATGGATGACAGGAAAAGCACAAGTGGCGGTGCATTCTTTATGGGCTCCAGACTGGTATCTTGGTTCAGCAAGAAACAGAGTTCAATTGCCTTGTCTACAGCTGAAGCGGAATATGTTGCTGCTGCATCTTGTTGCACCCAACTTCTTTGGATGATGCAGACTTTGCAGGATTATCACATCACTTGTACACCTCCTATTCCTATCTTATGTGACAACACAAGTGCAATCAGCATCTCAAAGAATCCGGTTATGCATTCAAAAACCAAGCACATACCAATCAAGTACCATTTTCTCCGGGAACAAGTACTTGAACAGAAGGTCAAGTTGGAGTATGTTCCTTCTAAGGAACAAGTTGCTGATATTTTCACCAAACCGTTGCCCAAGGACACTTTTGAATACCTCAGGCAAAAGCTGGGGGTTGTTGATGCATCATCTTACTGTTGATCATCTTCCTATTGGTGGTATAGGCTCAGGGGGAGCACATAATGCATTGTTGGCATTATGGAGAAGGAGATCTTGGAAATAGCTGCAATATGTCTCTATCTCCTTCATGATGGATTTCTGGTTACAAATCTGGAGATGCATGAGCATAGGGGGAGCATACCCTTTGCCCTTGATGTCAAAGGGGGAGAATGAAGCTGAAGATTATGTGGTTGCCATCAAGTCCAAAGGGGGAGATTGTTGGCATTATGATTCAGGTGTTGTCCTTGATGGCAAACCCATTCAGGTGATAAATCAAGAAGGACGCAGGAAAATATGTTCAGCGTGTGCGTCCCCGCAGGTATACCATACAGAACCCGCGTCCAGGGACGCAGGCCAGCCGTTCAGGAGGTGCGTCCGCCCAGTGCACACATTTCAAGGCAAAGAAAAGCACGTGGGGGTTTCTTGTGTGGTATCTAGCCGACGGTTTTGTGTTTCTATGGTGTCGGCTCGTGGTTTTGTTCCATGTTTTGGGGAGAAGCTCGCCTATATAAAGCAAAGGAGTTCATTTGGATTAGGCCTCATCTTGGTTGAATATCTTTTGGTGAGATCTAGTCCAGATCTATGAGGGCGAATCTTCTAATGGACTGTGATCTCTATGGCGCATGATCAGATCTGTGGATCTGAGTGTTTGGGTTGGTTCTGAAGTCCTCATATCTTTTATATCTGAAGGGACGCAGGTTCAGTGAAGGGAAAGTGCGCCGGGACGCAGTACAGTAAAGGCGCAGGTGCGTCTCTGAGGCAAAGGACGCGGCGCGACTGTGTTATTGGGTGCGTCTCTGAAGCAAAAGACGCGGCGCGATAGTGTTTCTGGGTGCGCCGGTCGCAGCAAAGCATAGAGGAACAGTGCGTCGGCACGCAGAACAGTGGAAGGTAGACTGCGTCCAGTCGCAGGTCACAGAAAGAAAATATGCGTCCCTGTCTTAAGATGATCTGTTGACTGTATATTTCTGTTCATAAGGTGTTCTGGGTTATTTCTGTAATTACTGATCTGATATCTGTAGTGGACTGTATCTGTTGTATACTTGTTGATCATTTGATTCTTCATGAAAAGAAGTAGGGGGTTGTAGCTCCCTTCCAGGAGAGACTGGAAAACGAGAGAGAGTTGTAGCTCTCTGCAGGTTGCAGCCTGCGTGCTGGTAAAGGACTGCACCAGTACAAAATCATTGTAAAAAGAATTTCTTGAAAGAAGATAGAGACATATTGCAGCAGGTGGTTTTCTCCCGCATTGGGTTTCCACCTTACATCTTGTGTTCTTTGGTGTGACTGTCTATTTTCTTTATTCATGCTCATTATTTTATGGTACTGATATGCAAGAATAATTCAAAAGATCAATTAAGGAAGATTTGGTAAATTGCTTGATAATACTGATTCACCCCCCTCTCAGTATTATTTCCAACAAAGTGTGCAATTCCATAAGAATCTTTTATTTTAGCTGGGAATTCTTACAGAGGTATAAGCGATCTTTGTACCATAACGAATCATTTTTCCAGCTAAATGTATCCGACGTACTGGAATCTTGTTGTAACTTTCGAATAAGTGCCCACACTTATTCGTCATTCTTCCATTACTCCCTTGCTTCATTTATCCAATCTGGTTGGGTAATAGAAATGGTGCACAACAATGCTTCCACATCCTCATCCTTTCTTGAGAGTGCATCTACCACCACATTTTGCTTCCCTTTTTTGTAGATGATTTCAAAGTCATAACCCAACATCTTTGTGACCCACTTTTTTTGCTTTCAGAAGATAATCTTTGTTCTAAAAAATATTTAAGGCTATCATGATCCATTTTTACCTTGAAGTGTCTTCCCATTAGGTAGGGTCGCCATTTCTTAAGTGCATGGAGTATTGCCAACATTTCCTTCTTATAAATAGCTTTGTGTAAAATCTTTCCCTTGATTGGACGACTTTCAAAAGAAATGGGTCTTTCATCTTGCATTAAAATAGTACCAATTCAATTTCCTGAAGCATCACATTCCATAATAAAGGATTTTGTGAAATCCAGTGTAGCTAAGACAGGTGCTTGGCACATTGCCTCTTTAAGATCTTCGAAGGCCTTTGTTGCTTCTGGAGTCCGTGAAAATGCATCTTTCTTCAATAGTGTTGTTAGAGGTGCTGCTATTCTCCCATAATTCTTAACAAACTTGCGATAGTACCCTGTCAACCCGAGAAATCCTCGCATATGTTTTATGGATGTGGGGATTTTCGATTCCATAATGGCTTTAATTTTTCTAGGGTCTACCTTAACTCCTTCGTGAGATACAATATGACCCAGATATTCCACCTCTTGTACTCCAAAGAAACATTTGGATCTTTTTGCATATAATTTTTTCTCCTCCAATAGTTGTAGCACCCTCTCAACATGTTCAACATGATCCTTCCAAGAATTTTTGTAGATTAGTATATCATGAAAAAATACTAACACAAACTTTCTAAGGAATGGTTTGAAAATTGAATTCATCAAAACTTGAAATGTTGAGGGTAGGTAAGGCCAAAAGGCATGACCAAAAATTCATAATGACCCTAATGAGTTTTAAATGTTGTTTTCAGAATGTCTTCAGTCTTCATTCTAATTTGATGACATCCTGAATGAAGATCCAACTTGGTGAAGTAAATTGATCCATGCAATTGATCCAGTAATTCATCAATGATAGGAATGGGAAACTTATCTTCAATAGTGAGCTTCTTGAGCTCCCTATAATCCAGACACATGTGCCATGATCCATCCTTCTTGTGCCCCAATACTATTGGAGTAGAGAAAGAACTTTGACTCGGTTGATTTATACCAACCTCTATCATTTCTGCAACCATACGTTCAATTTCAATATTTTGGGCATAGGGATATCTGTACGGCCTGATGTTTGGAGGAACACTTCCTGGAATCAGATGAATTGCATGATCATGTTCACGAATACGTGGGAGACCTTTGGGAGTCTCAAATACCTTGGAAAGATGGTCCAAGACATTTTGGAGATATGGAGAAATAGATGATTCCAATGTGGAAACATCTAGCGAACATAATTGTTCAATTACACCTATTCGTTCCCTTTTTAGAAGATTTATCATACCGTTAGAGCTTATTATCTTTCTTGGTTTCCCTGCAATAGCCCTTAATTCAACTTCCTTTCCTTCCACAAAAAATTTCATGAAAAGTTCTTGAAAATTAAAAACTATTGTACCCAAGGATTGTAGCCATTAGACTCCTAATACAACATCAGCATCTCCCATTGGAATGGAAAGCATTGGGCTAGTAAATACATATTCTCCCATGGATAGCTTGATATTATGGCACTTTCCAGAGAAATTTATTGTTCCTCCATTTGCAACCATCACTTGACACTTTGGTGCTGGATATAAGAAGCAATTCAATTCTTTTTCTAACTTACAATTAATAAAATTGTGGGTACTTCCTGAATCAATCAACACTATTACCTTTTTCTTTTTGATTTGTCCTTATATCTTGATGGTTTGAGGAGTGGTAATTCCCGCCAATGCATTACAAGATATGGTCAGATTCATTTGTTCTTCATCTAGGCTTTGTTCCTAGAGTATATCCTCTTCTTTTGTTCTTTCTTGCTCCTTTTCTTCTTCCTCTTCACAATCTATGTAGAATAATTCTTCTTAGCACACTTATGACCTTTAGTGTATTTTCTATCACAACTGTAGCAAAGCCCTTTTGCTCTTTTTTCTTCCAATTGTTGTGGTGTCAACCTTATAGGTTGTGGAAGACTAGCGGAAACAACACTTTAGTCTTTATAGTTGTGAGTGGTATGCTTCCTGGTTGCCATAATTTTTCTTTCCATTTTTCTTGCTAACCTGAATGCCTTCTCTAATGAATTAGGTTCCAAAAGGCGAACATCATGTTGGATATTATCCTTTAAAGACCCTATGAACACATAAATCCTATGCTCCTCTAGAATATTTTTTACCCTTATGTTCAATTTCTGGAACTCCTCAATGTGCTCCATTATTGAACCCTTTTGTTTGAGAGTTGTCAATTGGCTAAAAAGAGTGTTGCTTAATGTGCTATCAATTATTCCATAAAAATTGCCCAAGTGATAAATTGCTTACGAGAGCAAAGCCATTGATACCATACAAACTGATTTGGTTCCAAATATAAAGTTGCAATACATACCTTTTGTGTGTTTTGCACATTATTGAGATCGAAAAATTGCTCCATCTATAATATCCATGTTGCGGGATCCTTGCCATCAAACTTCCTCATATCGATTTTTGGAATATGGTGTGTCTTTGATCCAACATTAGAGTCTATGAAATCATGATTAACATTTCCTTTGTTTGCATCATGAGTTTCCTTTACTCCCCTTTCACCATTAATAAGTATTTCTTGTAGAAAATTTGTCAAATATGCCTTCAAATCTATCTTCAAATTGTCAATCTTGGCTTCCACGCCCTTTATCTTAGATTCCACACCATTTATATTAGCTTTTGTGAGAGTGAAATTTGTTGCACTTGGTCTTGTAATTTTGATATATCATGTAGCATTTCTTCCACTTCTTCATGAGTCATGCTAGAGCTTTCAGATTTCTTACTAGGTGTTTGCATTTTCTTTCCTCGGGGCATCAGTTACCAATACTAATTCTCTACTATTCCCTTTGAATTCCTTCAAAATAATTTTCAAACTAAGCTTAAGCAAAAATTTAAAAAATCTACAGACCTTTTTTCACTTTGTAGGAGCTCGATATTGCCTATGATTTATCTCTGTAATTTCAGATCATCCAATTTTTAAATTGCGACCTATGGTAGCCCTCTATGTCCTCTTTCTAATGCCACCAGTTTGACCCAAACTAGATTCTCCAATGAAGATTTATGCCAAATCTCCCAGAATGACATGATTATAGACTAATTCAGTAGAGCGAACTTGTAGGACGTTCCACGAGTCATTGTTTTGACCTTCGGCTCTGATAAATATATACAAGAAACTAAAGTCCATCCTCTTTCTATACCTTCTTACAAAATTTCAATCTGATGCTCAGATAGAAAGTTATGATGATTTTCCCCAGGTCACCTGTTTGGAATGTAATTCAGGAGTCTGCAAAAAGACAAACTTCCTCAGATCATATCTCCGCAAATATAGCATGGAAAGATCTAAAATTCAGACCCGAGGCTGAGTGTGATTTCTTCTCAAATGGTTTTTTTTTTTGCTTCTGAAACGTTGCAGAAAAAAATTTATAGCAAAAATGCCACGATGACCTGTTTGGAGTAGTGAAACCCTAGAATCCAAAGTTCTGATACTAAATGTTATGAAACCAGCTCAAGAAAAAGATAGAAAAGACAGATTAATGCCTTAAAATTTAGCCTCTTCAAGGGGGAAACCTCCTTTACATTACATAAATGAACAATTCTTGGATGATTCAAATGACAAAACCTCCTTTCTATATATAGGAGTCTAAGGAGTCACAATATAACCCATCCAACCTAACAATAATAATATAAATCCACAAAAATAACAATAGAGGGATTCTATGGGGCACAATAATAATAATATGGGGACAATAGGGGCACAACAATATTAATAAGGGGTACAACTACAATAGTAATGGGGTAATCACTAGTATTATAGTGACCCAACATTATAGGACTAAATTATTTATTTCCTAAAATATTTAATAATTTTGTAGTATCTCACATGAATTGAAAAAGGGTTTTTATGATGCTTATCTAGAATAACTATTTGAGTCTAGGCATATTAGGAATGTAGATTCTCTTTCTAAAGGTTAAAAACTTATATTTATTTAATTAATATTATGATTTATTTAATTGACCATATTCTCTTATTAATTTTTCCTATATATTATTATAAACATATTCCTCTAGAGTTGTTATTTTAATTTGCTCCAAAAAAATTTGTTTTAATTCTACTTACTGAAATTCTGCATACTGGTTTTACACTTATGATCAATGCATCAACAACATTATTTTCATTCCCTTTAATATTGTTGATATCAAAATCATGGTCACTTAGAAAAGCCATACAATAAGCTTGTATAGAATTTAAATCAAGTTAGAAGAAGAAATACTTCAAGTTGATATTATCAATAATCATAGTAAGTTTATTTCCTATCAAGTAATGGTGCTACATTTTTGGAACATGGAATACGAGATCTAACTCTAAATCATTTGCAACATAATTTTTATTAGGATATTTCATAATTCTAGATTCATAGGGTATTACATGATTATCTTGCATCAATACCCCAACTAGTCTTTTAAGGAAAGATTCTAGGCATATTGTATAATCCTTATTAGGGTCAAAAACTTTAGGTATTGGTGCTATAGTTAAGAGATGTTTTAGTTGGTCAAAAGTTTCTTAGCACTTTTATGTCCACAAAAAATTCATTCATTTTTTGTGTAAGGAGGCTATGTGTAGGGAAATTTAGAAAGCCCCTCAATAAATCTATGGTAATATCCTATAATACTGATAAAAGGTCTGAAATCTTCTACATATTTAGGGACAAACCAATTAAAGACTGCTCTAACTTTCTCCAAGTATGTTGCAATTCCTTCTTTGGAGATTACATGTCTATATATCTGATCATGGTAGAACTCACACTTACTGAATTTAGTGTAAAGTTAATGCTCTTTAAGAGTATAAAACAATATTCTTCGGTGTTTTTCATGTTATTTTGGTGTCTTAAAATAAATCAAAATGTCAGATCAATAAAAATCAGCAAACATTTATCCAAATTTTGGCTATTGTAATTATTCAAGAGATGCAAAAATTTGGGTGGAGAATTTGTGAGTCGAAACAGAGGCACCGTAAATTCATAATTCTCATATCTAGTTCTAAATTCTAGTTCACGCGGAAAGAGTCGTTAGTGCGGACACAACCGACCTTCCTAGAAAGCCTAAGACTTTCTAATGACAAACAAGACAAATAAGAGCAATCCTTCCCTAAATATGCTTTTACAATATGAGAAATCAAGTGTTTAGATCCTACCTGTAATCCAACGCTGTTGTAGTAGTCCAGCTTCGTTGATCCGGATGAGCTCCTCCTTCCCTTTGAAACCTGCATTCACCAACAATCAAACGATTAAATAGCACCTGAATATCACATAAAATAAAACATATTTAACATGTAGACCAAGGAGTACATAAAACAACTCATTAATAACAAATTGTTGAGAAGAATGGACTAATTTGTATTAAAAGGTAACAAAAGGAACCATTACAACCTGAGCCTTGGTGTTGTGCAAGCTCCTCCCAGGGTCCACAAGGGTTCTCCCTTACTCTGATCAGCTCACCCACCTCCCAATGGAAACAAGTAAAGATGGTAATCTCTCATCACAAGCTTCTACAAGGAAGTCCTAATTCCAGCAGCATCTACCCTTAGGAATGTTCAACTTTCAACCTCCCCGCCCTTTGGCTCAATGCCTGTATTTATAATGCTCTAGAGGAAGTTATTCAGGTCCACCATCAATGGGATAAGTCCCTCTTTGGATGGGATAGCTCCCCTATTGATGGGATAAGTTCCTCTTTGGTAGGGATACATGAACCATCTGGAGGCGCTTCATACACGTCAAACATGCTTCTAGAAGACTCTAGAAATGACCACAAGTCACTTTTTTGGAGTGAAACTTGCGCCTTTTGACCCTTACAGGAGTACGCACCCATCCCTTTACATACAGAGCGTACAAGTACATAGGTTTTGTGAACTTGGGTTGCGTACCCGCAGGTAAGGCTAAGAGAAACTGCGTACCAGAGATAATTGACTTTAAATGACTTTTCTCTCTTTCTTGAAGTTTGACATGGAGAGCAGAGGCATGAGACTTGCCAAGGAGGATAGTATGACAGTGGATGGAGCCATACTAACTGCAAATAGTCATGGTGACATTTGTTAGTGTAATAGATTGCCCCCTAAAGTGCGAAGCCTGTAGTAGATTAGGGTTTTTATGATCTAGGAAGGGTGAAGTACTTTATCATTTCTAGGAGTATCTTGTGGAGGACCCGGTCAGAACCTGCAAATATTCAACACAAAATACATATATAAGATGATATCATCGTTGAGGTAGGCATTCCCATACTCAGATTGAAAACTTTAACTAATGATCTAACTACTGCTCTGATACAAGAATGATTTTGCAGTACATCACAATCATAGACTTTTGTAGACACAGTATGGACGCAACCATCTGTTTATGATTAGTCTACTGTATAATGAATACAAAACTCCTCGCAGCCTGGATGGTGGAAACTAGATCCAGGGTCTTCATTTCTACTTCCAGAATTGGTACGATTCTATCCATGCGAATAAATGAGTTGATGTCGAGCATGGTAGAAACCACTTGATTACCAGTCAATGATCTAAACTGTTAACAAGTGTGAGAGAGACCACCGGTGATGTCAATGGTTCTCAAAGTACCCAGTACAATCCATGAAATGTGAATGAATGAGTTGATGTCGAACACGTCACAGAATCCTTCGATTGAAAGTCAATGATGTAAACTGTCGTCAAAGGTGAGAAACCTACCATTGATGCATGCAGACTTCAAGGTACTGTCGATTTCTAAGTCATCTTTCTAGATAATGTGCTGATGTCGATAGAAAGCGACTCGTTTCAGGGCAAGCCCACAACACGAAATCATTGTTCAAGTTGAAGAAATGTTGCTGTAAGGACTGACTCAGGGATGGTCAAATGGATGACAAGTATTTTGCATATGAATGGTTTATTTGCAGAGATCTCTTGAACACATAACGACACGACAGATGGCTTAGTGACGATTGACCCAAAGTTAATACCCGGAAACGGTTGAAGACTTTCAAAGTGGTTTGATCAACTTTTTAAGGCAAAGGATTTCCCAACCCAGGTGAATGAAAAGTGTCGTGTTCAAGAGCGGCGATAAGGTTCTTCTGTAACAAAGGATGACAAATCGACTCATTCTTCTCTCTTTTCCCCCACCATTTCTGGCAAGTACCTCTTTATTTTTTACAAGCTTGAGGAGGATAACATATGCTTGATTATAAGCTCATCCTTCGGATGAGTCCAACTTAGTTTAGATTCGGACCCTAAGAAGGAGTGGTCCGTTCCTGTTTGTAATCGAACAGGTCCTTTACTGTGAAATTTTAATGAGTCCAGTATAGGAGAAACTCGGCGTTTTTCATTTTTAGAGAGTCTAAAAAAACTAAAGAAGACTCCACGGTGAACTTTTTCGTAAATTTGTGTCTCCCAAGCCCGAAAAAGTATAAAATAATACCTGAGAGAACCGCTTGATCTCACGACCAAGGAGTACTTTCATGAATAGTGTCTCTGACCTGAAAAGTAAAAAGTGATCAAGGACACGTCGTTTTATTTCCGTATCGAGTTTGAAACGACAAAAACCCAACAATCTTTTCTTGTTTTTACGGTCAGAAAAGAGCTATAAGGGGACCGTCTTTTAGTTCCATTTTAACGAGTGTAAAAGAAACACTCGGCAATCTTTTCATGTTTTAGGAGTCAGAAAAGGGCTTAAAAGATGACTCCGATGTTTTGGTTCGTGAAAAATGATGATTTTGCTCTAAAGTCCTTTTGTCCTGCACAAAAACGACACATTACTCATATCTGTTTAAGATGGGTAAAAATACATTGAAAAATGTCCTTTCATGGTGAAAAATAAACAAACTTAGCATTCATTCATCCAAAAAACCTATAAAAAGACTTTTTACCATGTCATTTTTACCATTTTACTGTTGAGGTTGAAAAAAGGGCTTTTGACAAGAAAACTTCCCGTGGACTTTGCGGAGAATCTGACCGTCAGAATCGAGCGCCGTCTCTTTCAGGTATTTCACAACATCTTGCTCTTCAATTTCATCCATTTAGAATTTCATTTCAAGTTATAGTTTGATGTTTTGGAGGGTTTAGGGTATTAAAATGCGCTTCTCGGGGGACGCAGGTGCCCCATGGGTGACCTGCGTACCCCAACTTTTTTGTATATGGGAAAAAGGTCGGGGTACGCAGCCCGCCTTTAGACCAGCTGTGTACCGCCGCTCTGTGTTCTGAACGCGGGGTGTGTACCCCGTGAAACGCGGTTTTTTAAACCCCAAACTCCAATTTTAACCAACAAAATTTTATTTAATGAATTCTAACTATTATTTTTTGGTGTGTAGGTCACTCACCATGCTAGATTGGCGTGAAAGAGAGCACAGAGACGTTGATTTGGCCGCAATAGGTCATCAACCTTCTATTGATGTGTTAAAGGCATGCAGACTCTATAAGTGCTGGGCCATACCTGGCATGAGGGCCCAGGTGCCATTCTTAGAGTGGCTGGTTGAAAGGTGGAACATTCAGGAGCAATGTTTTTACATCGGAGAACACCAGCTCGAGATAGAGTCCTCCGACATATACTTTCTCACTGGCTTGCCTAACAGGGGCGAGCAACTCTCTCTATTCGGGACTAGGCCGGGTGGCCAATCCCTTGCTAGTCTCCGACTAGAGTGGTGCAACAATCAAAACCAGGAGAAGGGGATAGAAATCAAATATATATCCCAACCTAAACTTATGGTAATTGCCTTTATAGTTACCAGAATTTGCGGCGTTGCCGCTTTGCACATGGCCACTGGATCCCAAATGCGGATGGCTATAGATTGCTTCCAAGGCACCATTTTCAACTGGTGCGATGATGTGTTGGCCAATATGAAGGGCCAACTAACCAGGGCAAAGAGAGGACAACTGAAGACCTTTGGATACGGGCCTTTAGTTGTGAGCTTTGCCTAAGAGAGAGTTCCAATGCCGATCCCCCAGCATCTTACAGTTCCAGTTAGGGCTCCTCGGGAGCCTAAGTTGACGAGATGGGTCGCGGTAATGGCCCGACATCCTGACGAGGGAGCAGCATTTGTTCGATTTCCTGATGGTTACTTTCACTGGCTGGAGGGCCAGGTCCTTGCAATTCAGGATTTTCCGTATGCCGGAATGGATTTTCGCAATGATCTAGACATGGTTCTTCCACAGGGGGAACAATGGGACGAAAGAGGTACTTCATTCTTCACAAGTTTTTAAATTATGTATTATTTTTGTTTTCTATATATATCGTCTCAAAACTGACAGCACAAATTTTCAAAATGCAGATGTAGGTCGATGGCGTCGGCCAACCTCTGGGCTTTTGAGAGGAGATTACCAGTTGTACCAGCACCAGCCCCACAGGATGCGGCCGCAGAGACCTTAGCCGAGCTGGAACAGGATCTAGAGCGTCTGACGGTTGATATACCAGAGACCACTATAGATGACATTCCTATCTGACTTCAGCGCTACGTGGTCGCAGTCCCAGGACCTTTCAGGAGGTTCCTGTGTAGGGTAGCGCGGGCAGTGGTCTCGTATAGAGAGCACCACCAGTGATTGGATAGTCACTTTTGTAGACACATATGACATTTTTTGTTTTTTGTACTTATCATTTTTGCCGATCATAAGGTGTTTTTCAACCTATGATCGAAGACGATGTATATTTTTTGACACACTCCTATCTATATATATCATTATTACCGGCTTATTTTGTTAAACATGTGTGTTGAAATGTTTATAAATTTACATTTATGATTGTTACAAATGTCTATTTAACATTCGAGACACCATTGCATCTGCTAATGTATTTAAAGACCTTGGAATATGCTAATATTCAATGTAATCAAATTTACGTTCCAAGAGACGTACCCTCAAAAACAATCTTAATAACACTGGATTTCTAATGGCATAGAATCTATTAAGATGTAATACAATGAGTTCAGAATCTAACCTCACTATCAAACTCCGAATCCCAAATGAAATAGATTCAGATAATAATTCAATCACTGCACTGTATTCTGCAATGTTGTTTGTTGTTTGACCGAGGCTTACCCCATGCATAGAAACTAACTCATCAGAGGGCGAATAGATAACCCAAGCTGCGGAAGAGATATTTTGTGTACTACGACAAGCACCATCAGCAAATCCAATGTATGTTTGGAGAGGCGTCGACATCTGCAATATCAAGAGTAAAACCAAGATAAGCCAGAATAACGACAAAAGCACACTCTTTAAACTAAGCACACAGCCTAAGCTAAGCAAACACACCAGCTAGAAAGAAAACTAACCTAACTAGAACTCACTAAATCTCCATACCCACCATTTAAGCATAATACCTCTTAAGGTAAAGTCCATTTCTGGGCTTACCCAAAGAGTCCCCCTCAAAATCTACCAGCTCATAGGCCCCTTTTGCCATCTTTCGCTTGACAATGTAGGGCCCATGCCACATGGGAACAAATTTTCCAGTACCTAATTTATCGTTAGCTTGATCATATAATAGCACTAGGTCTCCTCCGAAAAATTACGAGGGGTCACGTTACGATCATACTGAGCTTTCATCCTTTTTGCGTGAGTCTCGATTGCCAAAGCAGCATCACGTCGAGTCTCATCTAATTTAGCTAAGTATAACAGACGCTTCTCCTCTTCGAAAGTAGCTGAGAGTAATTCGAT
The DNA here is from genome assembly GCA_031772625.1 of Pinus tabuliformis. Taxonomy (NCBI): domain Eukaryota; kingdom Viridiplantae; phylum Streptophyta; class Pinopsida; order Pinales; family Pinaceae; genus Pinus; species Pinus tabuliformis. The sequence continues at coordinate 255,001,048 of CM062815.1, forward strand.
AGCCATTTGAAGTGATGGGATTTCACATTCAATGGGCAACACTGCTTCCAAACCATAAAATAGTTGGAAAGGAGTGAACCCTGTTGATGTTTTTACTGAGGTTCGATACGCCCAAAGCGCTGAGAATAACATGTTGTGCCAATTCGACCGATGAATACCAATGATTCGTCGGATCATGATAACTAGAACTTTGTTGATGGATTCAACCAAATCATTTGCTTGAGGATAATAAGGAGTAGAACTATCATGGCGTAAACCAAGCTGGCTTGTAAGTTCTGTCATCATAATGTTTCGAAAATGGCGCCCATGGTCAGTGATTATCGCTTGTGGGACACCAAACCTAGCAATAATATGATTGAATACGAAAATCGCTGTTGTTTTTCCGCTTGCCTCGAATGTAGGCATCGCCTCGGCCCATTTAGTAAAATAATCAACTGCAAGGATGATATACGCATGCCCCCCAGCCGAGTGAGGGTTACAAGTAATAAAATCGATACCCCATTTAGCAAAAGGACCAACGGCAATTATAGGGTGGAGAGGAGCAGGTGGTGCGCGCATCTTGTGATCAAACACTTGACAGTTGTGGCATTTTCGGACGACAATGATACAATCTTTAAACATGGATGGCCAGAAATAGCCAGCACGCAACACCTTCTGAGCTGTGGCATACCTAGACATATGACTGCCACACGCTCTAGAATGACAGTCATTCAAAACCCTTTCTGCCTCTTCATGAGTTAAGAAACGACGAAAAACCAAATCCGCCCCACGACGATAAAGAGTATCTCCAATAATTTTGTATTGTTGGGACTGGAATCGAATTTTCCGGCGTTCTGACTTTGAAGCTTCGGGCCGAAAGGATTGGGTTTGGAGATAGACGATTATATCCCCATACCAAGGATCTAAAGTGCTGATAAGAAACAAAGATTCATCCGCAATGGGTTCCTCTACCACAGTCTCCGTGTCAGCACATGGGAAGTCACACATCAATTCCGCAAAAACTAAGCATTTCTTAGACTTGGACTTCTCGAATTCCAAATCGAACTCCTGCAGGATAACAATCCATTTGGATTACTTGCCCCCTAGCAATTGTTTTGTGAAAATGTAGATCATAGGGTTGCAATCCGAAATCACTGTAGTTTTACGGAGAAGAATTTAATGACGAAAACGCTGGACAGCCTGAACAACTGCCAGGGCCAATTTCTCCACATGCGAATATTTTAGCTAAGTGGGATTTAACGTCCTACTAAGATAATATATCACATGTTCCGTTCCGAATTCATCTTCCTGAACTAAGACCATTCCAATGGTGGAGTGGGAGGCGGTGAGATACAAAAACTAGATGGTGGGCTCCAGTATTGTAGCAATAATGCTACAACTCCTGGAGCTTCCTATCTCTAATTTTATCAACCCGGTAGTTCGTACAAACTTGGAAGCGACAATGTTGTATGCACAAGTACTAGCTCTTGTCGCAGCTGTCACTTGGTCAGCTGGCACAAGTCCGCTAGGGCTCAAGCCAACTTCTATAGGCTCACAGAAGAAGCTTTATGAATGATGGATGAAAGCTAACTCAAAGGAGACTAATCTATCTGCAGAAAGAAACTGAAAGCCAACAAAGCATGAAAACCCTAGTAAACCCTAATTTGACTAGGCTAGACCCTAACTATGCAAAACTGTGAATGAAACCACTACCAATAATGCCATTACTTGCAGTGAAATGAAATACATGCATCTAAGCTACTTGCATCTGAAAAGACATGTTTTTGTATTTTTTCATTAAGTGGTTGGATTTATTGTGATGATGCTTTTGATTAGGGTTTGGTTGTGCAGGAGCGGTTGGAATGGAAGGAAAGCATGGGCATGGTCAGGATGGCCGGGGGAGGTCCCAGAGGGTCTCCAGCATCAGTCCACAGAAGTCTACCACGTTTGGATGCTCAGCAACCGAGTTTGCAGGCTTCTACAGGAAGTCTGCAGGGGATCCTACAGGAAGCTCAGGGGTTTCTACAGGAAGTCTGTGCAATTCTACAGGATGTTTGGCCGTGGAAGTTTTGGGAGATGGTGAAGTGTTGGAGTGGTGTGGGAGGATAGGTGAGATGGAGATGGAGCTGGTGATGGCTCAGGAGCAGAGAAGTCAGATGGAGGAAGAGTGCATGCCGTGGGTTGATGGTTGGAAGGATGGGATCAACGAAAGTTTAAGTAGATGGAGCTATGTGAGAAATGGGAGAGCTGGAAGGTAAATGAGCTGGACAGAGGCTGAGTAGGGCTTGAGGAGAGATCGAGAAGAAGAAGAAGGAAGTGGACTGATATGGAGCAGCGTAAATGAAACAAATGACTTATGCACCAAAAACAAGAATTCATTAACCTATGATAACTGTGCCATGAAACCTATGAACAACAATGGAAAACCACGAAAAGAAACTCGTGCATGGAAGTGGAATGTAGAAGTATGGTTCAATATCAAAAGTTCATGGATGGATCTTCAATGAAAATTTCTATGTTGCAGCTTGCATGGAAGTGAGAAGAACTGCGTTTGTTTTTGGTGGTTGGTTATGGACTGCACCCCAATCCCTAAGAGAGATGGCAGTGAGCCTCAACAACCTTTTTCTGGAGCTCCAATAAATTATATCTATCCTCTTCTAACCTAAGCAACTGGAAACAAATTCACCATAAACTAATCTTATTCAATCTCATGAAAAAGACTAAACTAACAGACTGTAAATTCGAATTGCATGTTAAAGTAAAAACTCAAAGTGCTGAAACGAAATGCAAATAACATTACAACACCGAGGAGATCTATTGCTCTCAGGTTGGGCCCTAACCTGAGAGCTATAGCTCCCTTAGAAACTCAGAATGAGATCAAAATCTGCCTCTTTTATTCATAACCAAACATCTGATATCATGCCAAAACTGGATTACAAAAGGAACAAAAACCAAGTTGTAGCTCGTACTTCCGAATTACAAGAGTAATGCAAAAGTTCAAAAAGCTCCTATCCAAGGCTACGGCCTCAGTATTTATGCAAAATGATCATCCAACAGGTGTCCTTGATTTGTGGAGCTCGGCTGTCCAACTGAAGGTTAAACTGCCGATCTTGTAGGATAGTTATAACTGCTGTTCCTGTAGAACAGTTGGCTGCCTCTAAGCTCGGTGGGGAGATGGATTGGAGCTCGGAGCTATGGTGGGAATCACGAGGAAGGTCCCCAAGACTGTGGAAATCCTCTCCTAAAAACCAGCAGTGCCACCTCATTGTCTCCTTGTCTCCTTTTTCGTGATCTTTGCTCCCTTTTAATGCCAAAAACCTGAAATCATCATGTATTAGTCACGTAGATAGAATGCCTACCCTTCTTCCTACAAACAAAATGAATAAACCAAGAAATGAATGCATAAGCAATAAAAAATGAATGGTTTGAGCAGAGCAAGTAGGCCAAATGAGCCCAAATTGTACCAAAAATTGGGGCTCATCATCACCCCCCAGCTAAACTATTTGCTCATCCTTGAGCAACTTAGTCCAAATCTTCATCCTTCATTGCTTTCACTGCTTCCCTTGCATCCCAAGGCTCTGTGGTGGTGTCTTCTCTGTGGATATGAAACCCTGCTTTCCTGTTCACCTCTTCCCATTGTTGACTGTCATCTTCCTCTGTATTGCCTTCAGTCAGTCCTAGCAGTAGTGGTGGGCTGAGTTTAAGGCCTATCCAGCTGGCCTGGAGGCTTTGCATGGATTTCTTGTAAAGTTCAACTCTTGCCAAAGCTTCCCTCATCCGAATGGGGGTATGGTACTCTCAGATCTTCAAGCTGTGTGCCAGGGTATTCCATCTGCGTGCACATGCTTGGGCAGCATTTTCTCCCAACAACCTTTCCATGTCTTCAAAGTGAGCTATGGCTTGGGCCTGTTGGTCCATAAATCTCAAGGAAGTTGTGGGATCTGTAGCCAACTGTTGGTGGGTTGAGATGAGTGCCACCGGATCCTCTACTTCTGGTCGAATGAACAATGGCTCGCTCACTTCTCGGTTCATGACCGATTTTGCTTCAGCTGCTCTTTGATCCTCATGGTTTAACCATGAGGTGAACGCCATCAATTGCATATCCCCCAAAGCAATATTGGGATCCCAGGAGACTTCATTAGGCAAAGCCAAATTGTGGAGGTAAAACTCTGCTAATTTGGCTTTGTCTTCTGACAAACTAGTACTACACAACTCAGAAAATTGTTGTGGGCTCTGGATATGTGAAATACCTCTTTGTGCCAGGGTGTTTATTTGGAACTGCAGCCATTGATCTTTTAAGAACAATCCATAGGATTTTGCAGCTGTTCTGCACTGAATTGCCTCCATGGCCCAACTGGCCATGCAGGCCAATTGTGCTTCCTTTTGTTGCAACTGTTCTCTTAGGGCTTGCACTTCAATTTTTGTTTGCTGTTCTGCTTCCTGTAGAAGTGTCATTGGCCCTTCAAGGCTGGTGGTCAGCTCCTTTTTGCTTTGTTGTTCATTTGTGATGTCCTTGGAGGATGTTCCTGCCCCTGCCTTTAGTTCCTGTAGCTGCAATCTCAGCTTCTGATTTTCTTCCTGTAGAAGCACACGTTGGCAATTAGCCACATGTTTAGCCATGGTGAATTCACTCCTGACCTCCTTGAGTTGCTCTTGTAAAGGGCCTATGTCCGCCACACCCTTTGATTTGGCGATCTGCATCCATGTGTGGGAACAGACTCTTTCTTTCTCTAGTTCAAAAAATAGAGGCACAGTAAATTTCTGCGGTATGATTTTGCCCGCCTCTAAAAAGGTGTAGTATGAATTCAGATTAGGTGAAGGGCTAGGTTCTGGTATATGTTCTCTTTCTATCTCTTCAGGCGGTTCTACCTCACCCTCCCTTGGTGGTGATGAGGGTCCTTCTCCTTCCTTCTTTTTGGTTTCCTGTAGCCGGGCTAGAGTATCCTGTAGAACATTTTCAGCTTCCTGTAGCCGCGTTTGTTCAGTCAACATGTCTAACCTTTCTTGCCACGTATTTTTCTTTGGACTCCCCTTCTCGTAGGTGACTGTGATCCTGGAGGGTGACTTTTCCTTGGGAGAAGCAGGTGTATCTTCGATGACGATCGGGCTGCTGGATTGAGGCTGTGGTTTTCCCGTCTTTATCCTAACACTTCTTCGAGCCTTAAAGTATAGAGGGGTCTCCCTCTTCCTCTTTTCTTTTGGCTTAGGTGGCGTGCTGAGGCCAGCTAATACAACTGCTTCCTCCTATGCTAGAATGTCCACCTTCTTCTCTTTGGGTTTTGCCTTTTCGGGGCTTCCTGTAGAAGCCTGTTTCTGCAATTTCGGGCTTCCTGTAGAAGCCTTTGTCTCCGTTTTTGGGCTTCCTGTAGAAGCCAGTTCCTCAATGATTTTTGGGCTTCCTATAGAAGCCTTTGTCTTTGTTTTTGGGCTTCCTGTAGAAGCCTGCTTCTCAATGATCTTCGGGCTTCCTGTAGAAGCCTTTGTTTTTGTTTTCGGGCTTCCTGTAGAAGCCTGTTTCTGCTTTCCTGTAGACACAGGTGTCTCCACCTATGCTTGCTTTCCTGCCTGAGTTTTACTTTTTGCTTTGGTTGCAGGTGCTGTTGAGGTACTTGGGCTGACGTGGACCACCTCAGCTTTGTCCATTCTGCTCTTCATCCTCTTTTCCCTTGCTAACAAGATAGTTGTGCCACCTTTTTCTTTGTCCTCCTTTTCCTCATGCTTCTTCCTTTGTTCTTTCTTCTGTACTGTTGTCGGGGTCCCTTGGCCTTCTTCTCTCTGTCCCTCAGCCACTGCTTCTTGTTCCTCACTGCTGGAGGAACCCATTTCTTCGATCAACATCTTAATGTCCCCATCTTTTGTTAAATTCCGGAAGGATTCCCATGAGAGGGGGACCTTATATGAGTGCAATGCATCTTCCACAAGAAGTTTGATCAACCCATGGTGGGCTATCTAATCTGGTATGCCCTCTTTCAGCTTTGTGGCACACTCCATTAGAGACTGCAGTAGGTAATAAGGGATGCTCAGTTTTTGTTCTACAGGAAGGTCAATTCGGTGCCTCAATTTAGTGAGCAGCCGAAAGTGATATGCATACACGATGCTAAAACGACCTTCACAAGTGATATATTTCATGATTTGCAAACTGACTTCATTCCATGGTGGCAACAGGCTCGTTCTTCGCACCCCATTTTTGTCCTCCGAGAATTCTTCCTCAGGTGGAAAGAATTCTTTCTTTGCCTGCTGGCTCAGCTTTCTTTCTTCCTTATCCCACGACAAACCCATAGGAAGTTCTGTGATCTGACTGATATGTTCCAGGGTGAGCTTGAGGCTTAGACCTCTGAAGTTCACTGTGGCCAGTGTCTGGGATTTAGGCTTTAGAGCCTGCAAGAATTCTTCGGCCACTTCATCATTGTAACCCTGCAGCTTATCACAAAAAGGCATCCATTGTGCTTTGGTGAAGAGCTCTACCACTGCCGGGTTTTCCCTTAATTTGGTTGAATCAGTGGGTTCCCGTCTTATAAACCCACCCGGCATGATGAACACGGTTGTTTTAATTAAAGATGTCAAATGCAAAAGAGATTTGGTCTACTAAGACAGAGCATGCACATAATCCACAAAATTCAACACAGTCTATTATACTGACATCCTGTAGAACGACACCATAGGCACAGCAAACAACAATTCCACCAATATCTTTATGACCAGACTGTGGACGATGGTCTTGCCACTCTTACTAACCAGTTGCATGAAGAGTTCAGGGTTACCTCTTTAATTGGCCACCTTTTTCGTGAGGCACTTGCTTCCCTGTAGAAGACTGCGTTCCTGTAGAACTGCGTTCCTGTAGACTGCGTTCCTGTAGAAACTGTGTTCCTGTAGGAGCAGTGCGCAATTCTCGGGGAGGACTGTAGTTGGCCCGCATTCAAGGTGTGCTTCACCGGCGTTCTGGTAGCCAACAGCTCGGCGTATCAAAGTGCAGAGGAGATCAGAATAGCCACCCGAGTTTGAAGTGGTGGTTGATAAATGCATGCGCATGATCTAGCCGATTAGATTTTGAATCGACACAATCCGTGGCGCGGGGGATGAGCTGTCCCCGCCGGACCATTGGGCGATGTCATCCATCATTCGCCTGCGTATTCACTTGCTGCCGCATCCATTCCCACAGATTTGCCGCCGCCTTTTCCTGTTAAACTCATGCTTCTGACGAGAGTGTTCTCACATGCGTGCCGTTCATTCTCTTTGTCGTGGCCGCCACCCAAACATCCAATTACACTTTAACTAGCCGATGTGGTCAGTTGACTCGCCATACGGCCGCTCAACCATTCAATTTTATGCTATGCAAACAATTTCAAAGTAAAATTCATGCGATTTGATGGAAGGAAGGGTTGAGACACTTACCTGCGTGGTTGCACACGATATTTCCAGTTTTGGACGATGGTGAGTGGATCTACCTGCTGCATGCGACTTACACAGACCCGGAGGCTCGTGGTTACAGGCTAGCAACGATGGAGTGGATTTTTTGCTTGCATGCGCCCGCGTTTCATTTCAGATGGCGGTGTTATGAATGGTATCCACTCGAGCAGGTTGAACTGTTACAGGACTCCTGCGAGGTGTCTCGTAACAATCCTTTCTCCTTGGGTGCATGCTGCACGACGGAGGCTCTGGCCTTTCAATCACGTTCCCGGAGCTCTTGATGCCTGCGGTATGAGATCCCAGCATTTGTTTAACTTTGAAAATGGATTTTCCCGCGAGAACTCATCGATCTTCTTTGTTGGTGCAGGGACTTGGTCGCATGTCGACAAGGATGGTGGAGCAAGGTGACAGCAATGTGCAAGGGTGCCAACAGAGGCTTGCATGCATCCAAACCAATCCATAGTCGCTAAATCTCCTTTTAAGATGAATTCTGGGCCATCCCAAACTTCTACAGGAAGTTTCCTGTAGAACACAGAGCTTCCTGTAGAAAGTTCGGCCTTCCTATAGAAAGTCTATACTTTCCTGTAGAAAATCCGCGCCTTCCTGTAGAAAGACTGCATCTTCCTGTAGAGGATTCAAACCATGATAAAATTGCACATACCTTGAAAAAACATGGGTACCCTTGGAGGAGGTGCTAGTGAGGTCCCTTGATAGCATGATAAGGACCCTTGGCTTTGATTTGAAGGGCTTCCTCTCCTCCATAGAACATCTGCAACCTGCATGCAATTTACCATATTTTGCTTATTGTTTTTTCTTTTTTTTTTGAAAGATAACAGGGGCGCCTCAAAGAGGTTTTCACCCATGCCATCTGTCCTGAGCGCCTCAGAGAGGTTTTCACTCAAGGATCTTTTTCAAACCTTTTCTCCTTTTTTTTTTGAAAGACAATAGGGGCGCCTCAATGAGGTTTTCACCCCTACCACCTGCCTTGGGTGCCTCAGAGAGGTTTTCACCCAAGGATCTTTATTATTATTATTATTATTTTTTTTTTTTTTATATATCCCTCAGGGTATGCCAAAAGCAGAGGCAGAACCCCTCTCTAGGACCAATACAGATTTCTCCACAGTTTTGATGAACTCTTGTCTTGAGAGAGGTCTCCTGTAGATCTTCAATCGATGCCCATTGACAAGCATGGGAATGGCTTCCTCATCAATGGTTCGAATGAGGACAGATCCATTGTCATGGCATTTCTCCACTGCATATGGTCCTAGCCATCTGGTTCTCAGCTTCCCCTTGAAGTCTTTTTATCTGGAGTCATACAACAAAGCCCAATCTCCCGGCTGAAATTGCTTGTCATGGAGATGTTGGTCATGCCACACCTTTCTCTGAAGTTGAACCACTTCTGAGTGAAGGAGGGCCTGCATTCGGTTCTCATCCAGGCCATTCAGCTGCAGTAGCCTTTCTTGTTGTGCATGGCTGAGATCTAGGTCCAGCTGAGCTGCCATCCTCAAAGTGTTGTATTCAAACTCAATGGACAGCAGAGCTTTCTTCCCATAGACCAACTCATACGGGGTGAAGCCGGTGGTGGTCTTCCAAGTGGTGTTGTAAGCCCATGTGGCTTCAACCAGGCGATCTGCCCAGTTCTTTCTGCTGCTGCTGACCACCTTAGTCAAGATCCCTTCTAATGTTCTATTGGTGACTTCCACCTGCCCATTTGCTTGAGGGTGATAAGGGGTGGAAGTCCTATGCTTGATCTTGTGATGAGCTAGGAGATCTTCAACCAGGTTGGAGGTGAACTGTCACACGAAATCAGTCAATAGTGTGGACAAAACCGACATTCCTAGAAGTCTAAGACATTCTAATGACAAACAAAACAAACTAGAGCTATCCTTCTCTAAACATGCATTATGATATGAGAAATCAAGTGTTTCGTTCTTACCTTTGTCCAAACGCTGTTGTAGAGGTCCAAGCTTTGTTGATCTGGATGAGCTCCTCCTTTTCTCCAAAACCTGCAATCACCAACAATAAAACAATTAAATAGCACCTGATTATAACATAAAACAAAGCATATTCAACATATGGACCAAGGAGTACATGAAATAACTCACAAACAACAAGTTATTGAGAAGAATGGACCAATTTGCATTAAAGGTAATCAAAAGGAACCATTACAACCTGAGCCTTGGTGTTGTGCAAGCTCCTTCCAGGGTCCACAAGAGTCTTCCTCTACTTTGACAAAGCTCACCCACTTCCAAATAGAACAAGCAAAGATGGCAATCTCTCCTCACAAGCTTCTAAATGGGAGTCCTAATTCCTGCAGCATTTACCCTTAGAAATGTATAGCTTTCAACCTCTCCTCCTTCTGGCCCAATGCCTGTATTTATAGTGCTCAAGAGGAAGTTAATCAGGTCCACCATCAATGGGATAATCCCCTCTTTGGATGGGATAGCTCCCCTATTGATGGGATAAGTTCCCCTTTGGTAGGAGTGCATGAACCATCTGGAGGCGCTCAATACACGTCGAACAACCTTCTAGAATGCTCTAGAAATGACCACAAGTGATTTTTTAAAGATAAAACTTGCGCATTTTAACCTTTTCAGGGGGACGCACCTGCACCTTTACATACAGAGCGTCCAAAGACGCAGTTTTTGTGAACATTGGGTGCGTCCCCGCACGTAAGGTTGAGAGAACCTGCGTCCCCAGAGATAAATATATTTAGAAAGAATTTCTCTCTTTTTTGGAGTTTGACATGGAAAGCAGAGGCATAAGACTTGCCTAAGAGGGTAGCATGACTGTTGATAGAGTCATCCTAACTGTAAATAGTCATGGTGACATTTTTTAGTGTAACAGATTGCCCCCTAAAGTGCGAAGCCTGAAGTAGATTAGGGTTTTGTAATATCTAGGAAGGGTGAAGCGCTTTATCATTTCAAGGATTATCTCGTGGAGAGCCTGGTCAGAACCTGCAATTTTCAACACAAAATAGATGTATAAGATTATATCATCACTGAGGTAGGCATTCCCATACTCAGATTAAAACTTTAACCAACAGACTAACTACTCTGATACAGGAATGATCTTGCCGTACATCATAATCATAGACTTTTGTAGACACAATATGGGCGCAGCCATCGGTTTATGATTAGTCCACTTAGATAATGAATACAAAACTCCTCGCAGCCTGGATGGTGGAAACTAGATCCAGGGTCTTCATTTCTACTTCTCGAATTGGTACGATTCTAGCCATGCGAATAAATGAGTTGATGTCGAACATGGTAGAAACCACTTGATTACCAGTCGATGATGTAAACTGTTAACAAGCGTGAGAGAGACCACCAGTAATGTCAATGGTTCTCAAAGTACCCAGTACAATCCATGAGATGTGAATGAATGAGTTGATGTCGAACATTTCACGGAGTCCTTCGATCGAAAGTCAATGATGTAAACTGACGTCAAAGGCGAGAAACCTGCCATTGATGCATGCAGACTTCAAGGTACTGACGATTTCTAAGTCATCTCTCTAGATAATGTGCTGATGTCGATAGAAAGCGACTCGTTGCAGGCAAGCCTGCAACACGAAATCATTGTTTAAGTTGAAGAAACGTTGTTGTAAGGACTGACTCAGGGATGGTCAAATGGATGACAAGTATTTTGCAGATGAAAGTTTTGCTTGCAGACCTCTTGAACATATAACAACACGACAGATGGCTTGGTGCTGAATAACTCAAAGTTAATCCCCAGAACCCGGCTAAAGACTTTCAAAGTGGTTTGATCAACTGTGAGGTAAAGGATTTCCCAACCCAGGTGAATGAAAAAGTGTCGTGTTCAAGAGTGGTAATAAAGCTTCTTCTGAGACAAAAGGTAACAAATAGGCTCATTCTTCTCTCTTTTCCCCCACCATTTCTGGCAAGTACCTCTTTATTTTTAACAAGCTTGAGGAGGATAACATATGCTTGATTATAAGCTCATCCTTCGGATGAGTCCAACCTAGTTTTGATTCGAACCCTAGGAAGGAGTGGTTCGTTCCTGTTTGTAATTGAACAGGTCCTTTACTGTGAAATGTTTAGCGAGCCCAGTATAGGAGAAACTCGGCATTTCTCAATTTTAGAGAGTCTGAAAAACTTAAGAAGACTCCAAGTTGAACTTTTTCGTAGATTTGTGTCCCTCAAGCCCGAAAAAGTATAAAATAATACCTGGGGGAACCGCTTGATCTTGCGACCAAGGAGTACTTTCATAATTAGTGCCACTGACCTGAAAAGTAAAAAGCGATCAAGGACACGTCGTTTTATTTTCATATCGAGTTAGAAACGACAAAAACCCAGCAATCTTTTCCTGATTTTACGGTCAGAAAAGAGCTATAAGGGGACCGTCTTTTAATTCCGTTTTAACGAGTGTAAAAGAAACGCTCGACAATCTTTTCATTTTTTAGGAGTCAGAAAAGGGCTTAAAAGATGACTCTGAGGTTTCACTTTTTCGTAAGTTTTAACGAGTTCGAAAAAGGGATAAAAATGTACTCATACTTTTCACTTTTTCGTAAGTTTTAATGAGTTCCAAAAAGGGATAAAAATGTACTCATATGGCCGACTTTCAATTTAATTTACGAGCAGGAAAAGACGGAAAGAACTCGGCAGTTTCATTTGTTTTACGAGAATGAAAGATAGCAAAATAATCTCGGTATTTTCATGAGTTTAACGAGTCTTGAAAATAACCGAAATTGACTCGAGATAGGTTTCATTTTTACAAAAGCTTGAAAAAGAGGAAAACTATGCTTCAAAGTAGTTTCATTTTTACACAAGCTTGAAACAGAAAGAAAACTGTGCTTGATGCCCCCTAAGCATAACTGCTAGAGCGCATGCCCCCCCAGCTTCATTTCATTCAACCAGTTGGATGAAATGAAGGTTGAGTTACGAGATCATGGAAAGACTTGACCTAAAACTATAAGAAAATTATGCAAAAACGGAAATAACTAACCTAAATATACAACTCAACATTTATGAGGTCTAGTCAATCTCTCGACTCAAGTAGAGGAGGATTTGTTTCATTTTTAACGAGCTTGACACAGGAAAAGAACTATGCTCGGATTCAGTTTCATTTTTACGCAAGCTTGAAACGAAAAACTATGCTTGTTATAAGTTCACATGCCCCCAGCATAATGACGCAAAATGAGGTACATGCCCCCCAAGCTTCATTGCATTCAATAAGGTGGATGGAATGAAGCTTTACTTTCAAGATCTTGGAAAGACTTGTGGGAGTTGTTTCATTTTTTAGTGAGCTTGACACATGAAAAGAACTATGCTCATAACTACTCTCTACAATCTACCTAACAAAAAACTTTACTCTAAAAACCTTGATTCATTTTTTTAACGAGCTTGACACAAGACAAGGAACTATGCTCTAAATTCCTTGATTCATTTTTTAATGAGCTTGACACAAGACAAAGAATTATGCTCAAGAAGTTCACATGCCCCCAGCATAATGATGCAAAGCGAGGTACATGCCCCCCAGGCTTCATTGCATTCAACCGGCTGGATGAAATGAAGGTTTACTTTCAATATTTAACTTGAAAAGGGAGTTGTTTCATTTTTAAGGAGGTTGACACAAGAAAAGAACTATCCTCAAAACCCTTGTTTCATTTTTTAACGAGCTTGACACAAGACAAGGAACTATGCTCATAACGACTCTCTAAATCTACGTAACAAAAACTCTACTCTAAAAACCTTGATTCATTTTTTAACGAGCTTGACACAAGACAAGGAACTATGCTCTAAAATCCTTGATTCATTTTTTAATGAGCTTGACACAAGACAAGGAACTATGCTCATGACTACTCTCTACAATCTACCTACTTAACCTACCCTTGTTTCATTTTTTAACGAGCTTGACACAAGATAAGGAACTATGCTCAAAAAGTTCGCATGCCCCCAGCATAATGATGCAAAGTGAGGTACATGCCCCCCAGGCTTCATTGCATTCAACTGGCTGGATGAAATGAAGGTTTTCTTTCAATATTTAACTTGAAAAGGGAGTTGTTTCATTTTTTAAGGAGGTTGACACAAGAAAAGAACTATCCTCATACCTGATTCATTTTTTAACGAGGTTGACTCAGTAACAGGAACTATCCTCAAACCTGATTCATTTTTTAACGAGGTTGACTCAGTAACAGGAACTGTCCTCAAAATCCTACTTTCTACAATCTACCTACATATCTTAAAATCTAGCTGATTCATTTTTTAATGAGGTTGACTCAGTAAAAGAACTATCCCCATGCACATTGTTTCGTTTTTTAATGAGGTCGACACAGTAAAAGGAACTTTCCTCGTACACACTGATTCATTTTTTAACGAGGTCGACACAGTAAAAGGAACTTTCCTTGATAGCCTATTTCATTGTTTAACGAGGTTGATACAGGAAAAAACTCTCCTCGCAACATCCAGTTTCATGTTTTAATGAGGTTGAGACGGGAACAAACTATCCTCGCGCACACTGATTCATTTTTTAACGAGGTTGACACAGTAAAAGGAACTTTCCTCGTAGCATCCAGTTTCATTTTTTAACGAGGTTGAGACGGGAAAAAACTATCCTCTTACTCCTTGTTTCATTTTTTAACGAGGTTGATACAAGAAAAAACTATCCTCGTACCTGATTCATTTTTTAACGAGGTTGACTCAGTAACAGGAACTATCCTCTAACACCCTGTTTCATTTTTTAACGAGGTTGACACTGGAACAAAACTATCCTTGTGCACACTGTTTCGTTTTTTAACGAGGTCGACACAGTAAAAGGAACTTTCCTCGTAGCATCCAGTTTCATGTTTTAACGAGATTGAGACGGGAAAAAACTATCCTCATACTCCTTGTTTCATTTTTTAACGAGGTTGATTCAAGAAAAAACTATCCTCGTACCTGATTCATTTTTTAATGAGGTTGACTCAGTAACAGGAACTATCCTCTAACACCATGTTTCATTTTTTAACGAGGTTGAGAGAGGAACAAACTATCCTCGTACTGACTGATTCATTTTTTAACGAGGTTGACACAGTAAAAGGAACTTTCCTCGTCTGCGAAACCAGAGATTCTGGGTTCGATCCCCAGTGGAGTCGCCAATTTGTCACACGGAATCAGTCAATAGTGCGGACACAACCGACCTTCCTAGAAGTCTAAGACATTCTAATGACAAACAAAACAAACTAGAGCTATCCTTCCCTAAACATGCATTATGATATGAGAAATCAAGTGTTTCGTTCTTACCTTTGTCCAAACGCTGTTGTAGAAGTCCAAGCTTTGTTGATCTGGATGAGCTCCTCCTTTTCTCCAAAACCTGCAACCACCAACAGTCAAACAATTAAATAGCACCTGATTATAACATAAAACAAAGCATATTCAACATATGGACCAAGGAGTACATGAAATAACTCACAAACAACAAGTTATTGAGAAGAATGGACCAATTTGCATTAAAGGTAATCAAAAGGAACGATTACAACCTGAGCCTTGGTGTTGTGCAAGCTCCTTCCAGGGTCCACAAGAGTCTTCCTCTACTTTGAAAAAGCTCACCCACTTCCAAATAGAACAAGCAAAAATGGCAATCTCTCCTCACAAGCTTCTAAATGGGAGTCCTAATTCCTACAGCATTTACCCTTAGAAATGTATAGCTTTCAACCTCTCCTCCTTCTGGCCCAATGCCTGTATTTATAGTGCTCAAGAGGAAGTTAATCAGGTCCACCATCAATGGGATAATCCCCTCTTTGGATGGGATAGCTCCCCTATTGATGGGATAAGTTCCCCTTTGGTAGGAGTGCATGAACCATCTGGAGGCGCTCAATACACGTCGAACAACCTTCTAGAATGCTCTAGAAATGACCATAAGTGATTTTTTAAAGATAAAACTTGCGCATTTTAACCTTTTCAGGGGGACGCACCTGCACCTTTACATACAGAGCGTCCAAAGACGCAGTTTTTGTGAACATTGGGTGCGTCCCCGCAGGTAAGGTTGAGAGAACCTGCGTCCCCAGAGATAAATATATTTAGAAAGACTTTCTCTCTTTTTTGGAGTTTGACATGGAAAGCAGAGGCATAAGACTTGCCTAAGAGGGTAGCATGACTGTTGATAGAGTCATCCTAACTGTAAATAGTCATGGTGACATTTTTTAGTGTAACATGAACTGGCTCCCTTGATCGGTGACTAGCTCTCTTGGATAGCCAAACTTATAGAAGATGTTCTCTCTTAGGAACTCGGCCACCTTTTCTTCTGTTGCTTCTTTGATTGCTTTGGTCTCTGCCCACTTTGTCAAATAGTCAGTACACACAATGATGTATGTCCTTTGCCTCGAAGAGGGGTTGATTGGGCCCACAAAGTCCATGCCCCACTTTTCAAATGGCTCAAGAGTCACTTGAGGTTGGAGAGGCATCTCATCCCTTTGAGTCGGTTTCCCCATTCTTTGGCATTGGTCACACTGACTGACATATCTCCTGACATCTTGATGAAGTGTGGGCCAATAGTAGCCTGCCGGCAGGATTTTGAAGGCAGTTCTCTTTGCTGCAAAATGTCCTCCACAAGGCCCATCATGATAAGTGACGAGGATATCAAAGACTTCCTCCTCCCTTACACAACGCCTTAAGATCTGATCGGGGCCAAGCTTGAACAGATTGCCCCCGATCCAAGTAAATGAGGCACTTTTTCTGATGATTCTGCTCTTCTCTCTGGAAGATAGGTGTGGAGGGAACTGTGCTGAAACAAGATAGTTTGCTATATCAGCAAACCATGGAGAGAGTACTGAAATAGCAAACAGATGTTCATTGGGCATCTGGTCATCCACTATTCCATCCTCATCTGCAGGCAAATCCAATCTAGATAAAAAGTCAGCAACAACATTTTCTCTACCTGGTTTGTCAACAATGGTCAAATCAAACTGCTGCAATAAAAGTAACCATCTAATAATACGAGCATTCACATCTGGTTTATTCATTAAATATCTAATAGCAGCATGGTCAGTATGTACAAAGGTCTGGTAACCAGTAATATAATGTCGGAACTTGTTCAGTGCATGGACCACAGCCAAGAATTATTTCTCGGTTACAGTGTAATTCAGCTCAGCTTTGGACAAGTTTTTGCTAACAAAGTAAATGGCATATGGAATTTTCTGCTCAACTTGTCCTAAAGCTGCACCTATGGCTTTGTTCGAGGCATCAGTGTGGATATGGAAAGGTAGGGCCCAGTTTGGACCTCCCAGGATTGGGGCTGACACCAATTTGTCCTTTAATTCATTTAAAGCCCTCTGACAATCGTCAGTCCAATTAAACTCCACATCTTTTGCCAACAGGCCAAACAATGGCGAGGCTAGCTTGTTGAAGTCTTTAATGAATCTCCGGTAGTATCCTGCTAATCCCAAGAAATTTCGGACATCCCTTACCTTTTGAGGAGGTGGAACCCTCTTGATGAGAACAATTTTGTTAGGATCCACCTGCAACCCTTGGCAATAAATGGTATGGCCTAGCACGGTCCCTTCAGTCATTAGGAATTCACATTTTTCAGGACTAAGGGACAAGTTCATCTCGGTGCATTTGGTTAGGACTTTTCCCAGGTTGGACAATGCTTCCTAGAAGTTGGCCCCATAAGGAGTAAAGTCATCCATATTGATTTCTACTGCATCATGGACCAGCTCCGAGAAGATGCTCAAGACAGCTCTCTGAAAGGTAGCAGGAGCATTGCATAGCCCAAAGGGAAGGACTCGATAGGCAAAGGTACCCCAAGGACAAGTGAAGGTGGTCTTATCTTGGTCTTCTGGGCTGATTTGGATTTGGTTGTACCCGCTAAACCCATCCAGGAAAGAGAAGAACTTCTTTCCTGCCAGTCCATCCAACACTTGATCTATGAAAGGTAGAGGGAAATGGTCCTTCTTGGTAGCTTTGTTCAGTTCTCGGTAGTCCACACAGATTCTCCATTTCCCATTTTTCTTGGGAACCAACACTAGAGGGGACACCCATTCACTATCTGAGATGGGGTAGATGAATCCGGCAGTTTTTGCAATTCTTCCTTAACAATGTCCTTAAGGGCTAGATTCATTCTCCTCTGAGGTTGCCTAATTGGTTTACAATCCTCTTTGATGTATATATGATGGGTACAGACTAAAGGATGGACTCCTTTCATTTCCTTATAGCTCCAAGCAAAAGCATCTAAGTGATTGGCCAACAGACTACACAGCTCCTTTTCCTGGGAAGGAGATAGGGAGGAGCTGATCTTCAATGCTTTCTCAGGGCCGTACTCCACATTCTTAACTCTGGGAGCAACAGGGTTGGTTGTACAAAGATCCACTAAGGTGCTGGCTTGGGCATCCTCCACCAATTTCTCTAAGGGTAGTGCACTGGAAGGTGGATTCTGGATCAAGGTCTCGATCAAGTCATCCTCGGTTGGGGGGTCTCTTATAGTGGTATCTAAGGTGCACAGAGGTGATGAGTACACCTCGTCTTCCTCTCCTTCTTCCAACCAGAGTGGTAAGTCATGCTCTAAGGAGGGTTGGGCAAGAGGGTATAGGACTAGCTGCTTGGACATGGGACCATTTTTTATGGTCATGTTTCCCGCACGACAACTTATGTAAGCATCTGCAATAGCTAACCAAGCCTTCCCAAAATGAGAGGATATCCAGTAATCTTGGCCTTTGGTTGCAGAACCAAGAAGTCTGCAGGGTATTCCCAAGAGTCAATAGAGACCAAGACATCCTCCACAATCCCTTTGGGAGTCACGGTGGAGCGATATGCTAATTGTAGTATTGTCGAGGTCTTCCTCAAGGAACCCTGAAGATTAAGCTTAAGCATGGTATCCCTGGTCATCAAATTAATGGCGGCCCCCAGATCAATCAAGGTGTGAGGTATAATGGTGCCATTGATGTGAACATCTACTATAGGACTTCCAGGATCTAGGTACTTTGGGCAGATGACTTGTCCTAACATAAGGTCAGACAGTTGTCCTATGACGTTGATAGTTGAGGCATCTTTCTTCCGTCTGCCTGGGTGTTTGAAACACTTCTCCTTAACCAGTTTGTTGTATATTGGCACATCCTTGATGGCTTGGAGAAGTGGTATTTTTACACACAACTGCTTGAGCTCACCTAGAAGCTCATCCTCCTCTGGGTTGGGTTGTGCGGCGGCTGTTAGTCTCTCAGGAAAGGGTGGAATAGCCTTTGGTTCACTTTCCTGTTTATCTTCCTCATCCTCTGGGGGAGGAGGTTGGCGATCTGGTAGAGTCTTTCCAGATCGAAGATTGATCTCCTGGATCTCCACAGCATAGGGAGGGCATGAGGTTTCCCCAGTGTATACCTGCTGGGCCTGTCTATTGTTGGGGTTCGGGTTCAGTTGAGCAGGCATTTGAGGTTGCCTTGGAGGAGCAGGAGGTAATGGCTGAGGTTGAACTGGTGGTGGAGGCAAGATGGCAGGAGGAGTGTTGTATTGGGGCCTCCACCCCGACTGAGGTGCACTCCATTGAGGCTGTGGCTGGGCATATGAGTGATATGAATGAGAAGTAGGTTGAGTGGGGTACTGAGGTGGATAAGACCATGGAGGAGGCATGGACCATGAAGGATGAGCAGGGGGACCCCAGGAAGGCATAGTAGTCGATTGGTTGGGGCTGTAATAAGCTTGAGATGCCCCTTGCATCCCTTGCTGATAAGGTCTAGATCCTTGTGGCCTCCTTTGGTTGAGGTAATAGAGAGGCTCTGTGGGAGCTTCTGTCCCTTGGTACATGGCTTTAAACGTAGGTAAGGTTGGACACTGATTTGTGGGATGGTCCTCCTCACAAACGAAACACACTTCAACCGAATTCAATGGACATTCGTTCTTAGGGTGTCTCCTTGTGCACCTAGGGCAGAAGACAGCCAAGGCTCTCTCAGCTTCTTCTTTCTTTTGCTGAATCCTGAATGTGTCAAGCTGCATGGCAATGGTCTGTCTCACCTCACTCTTAAGATATTCTAATTTGTTTGCAAGCTCATGTTTGGAGAAAGGGACACTAGTTGAGAGGTGGTTTCCTCTACCTCGTTTCCGAGCTGCCCTGGAGTGGTTTCTAAACACAGTCTTGATGTCCTCATAAGGTAGTTGGTAAATGTCCCCCACAGCTAACATGTGAAGGGTATCTAAGAGGTCTTCAGGGACTCCTCAGAGCAGGACCAACTTGAGGGATTCAGGGTCAAGTGTGCACCTGGCCCGCTTATAGCTTAGTTGGAACCTCTCCTCATAATCCTCTAAGGACTCATCATTTCCCATGGACATCCGAAAGATTTCCCCCTTTGTTTCCTTGGACCTACAGTAATCCCGGTACTTGGTGTTGAAAGCTTGCTGTATCTAAGCCCAAGTGGTGATACTATTCCCAGCTAAGCCCATGAACCAGCGTAGTGCTGCATCCTTAAGAGTGGAAGGGAAAATTTTCAGCTTTTGCTCATCTTCAGTATAGTCATAGGTTCTACAAAGGACAACAAACTCAAACAGGAAGGTATCCGGATCTTCAGTGGTCAGCCCATGGAAGTGAGGTAAGGCGGAGGGGCTAATGTTCTTCATTTTCATCTCTCCATTGGTCTCTCAAATGGGGAAGGCACCTTCTATTCTCTCATCTTCTCTTCTATTGTCAGCCATAGCTTCAGATGGAGTGGTCTCTAACTCTTCTTCTACTATAGGGTCTTTGGATATCTCAGGATGTTCACCTATAGGTTCTTCTAGGTCACTGTCACCAAAGAAGAGAGAAGGGTGACTCAGTGATGTGGTGGGGGTGTTCGGTAGGAATTTGCCTGATCTATCTCGGTTCCTACGAGGCATGAAATGGAAAAGACTTTCTTTTTCTTTTGATTGTTTTTGCTTTGCTTTTCTTTTGGTACCTGCAAAACTGAGACAGATTGATCTACAACTAACTATGAAAGATGCGGAATTAACTGAAAGCAGGAAAGAACTAATCTACTTTGCTCAAATGAAATTGCAAGAATGGAAATGCTAGTCTACGCTTGTAGAAAGGAAATGCTAATCTATGAAAGTAGGAAATGCTAATCTATGAAAGCAGGAAATATCTATACTACTTTTGGAGAATGGAAATGAAGTAAACTACTTAGCAGAAGGCAAGAGTAAGAAAGTAGAAGAAAAGCAACAATTACTAATACTCTGACGCTTCCCCGGCAACGGCACCAAAAAGGATGGTGGGCTCCAGTATTGTAGCAATAATGCTACAACTCCTGGAGCTTCCTATCTCTAATTTTATCAACCTGGTAGTTCGTACAAACTTGGAAGCGACGGTGCTGTATGCACAAGTACTAGCTCTTGTCGCAGCTGTCACTTGGTCAGCTGGCACAAGTCCGCTAGGGCTCAAGCCAACTTCTATAGGCTCACAGAAGAAGCTTTATGAATGATGTACGAAAGCTAACTCAAAGGAGACTAATCTATCTGCAGAAAGAAACTGAAAGCCAACAAAGCATGAAAACCCTAGTAAACCCTAATTTGACTAGGCTAGACCCTAACTATGCAAAACTGTGAATGAAACCACTACCAATAATGCCATTACTTGCAGTGAACTGAAATACATGCATCTAAGCTATTTGCATCTGAAAAGACATGTTTTTGTATTTTTTCATTAAGTGGTTGGATTTATTGTGATGATGCTTTTGATTAGGGTTTGGTTGTGTATGAGCGGTTGGAATGGAAGGAAAGCATGGGCACGGTCAGGATGGCTGGGGGAGGTCCCAGAGGGTCTCCAGCATCAGTCCACAGAAGTCTACCACGTTCGGATGCTCAACAACCGAGTTTGCAGGCTTCTACAGGAAGTCTGCAGGGGATCCTACAGGAAACTCAGGGGTTTCTACAGGAAGTCTGTGTAATTCTACAGGATGTTTGGCCGTGGAAGTTTTGGGAGATGGTGAAGTGTTGGAGAGGTGTGGGAGGATAGGTGAGATGGAGATGGAGCTGGTGATGGCTCAGGAGCAGAGAAGTCAGATGGAGGAAGAGTGCATGCAGTGGGTTGATGGTTGGAAGGATGGGATCAACGAAAGTTTAAGTAGATGGAGCTATGTGAGAAATGGGAGAGCTGGAAGGTAAATGAGCTGGACAGAGGCCGAGTAGGGCTTGAGGAGAGATCGAGAAGAAGAAGAAGGAAGTGGACTGATATGGAGCAGCGTAAATGAAACAAATGACTTATGCACCAAAAACGAGAATTCATTAACCTATGATAACTGTGCCATGAAACCTATGAACAGTAATGGAAAACCACGAAAAGAAACTCGTGCATGGAAGTGGAATGTAGAAGTATGGTTCAATATCAAAAGTGCATGGATGGATCTTCAACGAAAATGTCTATGTTGCAGCTTGCATGGAAGTGAGAAGAACTGCGTTTCTTTTTGGTGGTTGGTTATGGACTGCACCCCAATCCCTAAGAGAGATGGAAGTGAGCGACAACAACCTTTTTCTGGAGATCGAATAAATTATATCTGTCCTCTTCTAACCTAAGCAACTAGAAACAAATTCACCATAAACTAATCCTATTCAATCTCATGAAAAAGACTAAATTAACAGACTGTAAATTCAAATTGCATGTTAAAGTAAAAACTCAAAGTGCTGAAACGAAATGCAAATAACATTACAACACCGAGGAGATCTATTGCTCTCAGGTTGGGCCCTAACCTGAGAGCTATAGCTCCCTTAGAAACTCAGAATGAGATCAAAATCTGCCTATTTTATTCATAACCAAACATCTGATATCATGCCAAAACTGGCTTACAAAAGGAACAAAAACCGAGCTGTAGCTCATACTTCCGAATTACAAGAGTAATGCAAAAGTTCAAAAAGCTCCTATCCAAGGCTACGGCCTCAATATTTATGCAAAATGATCATCCAACAGGTGTCCTTGATTTGTGGAGCTCGGCTGTCCAACTGAAGGTTAAACTGCTGATCCTGTAGGACAGTTATAACTGCTGTTCCTGTAGAACAGTTGGCTGCCTCTAAGCTCGGTGGGGAGATGGATTGGAGCTCGGAGCTATGGTGGGAATCACGAGGAAGGTCCCCAAGACTGTGGACATCCTCTCCTAAAAACCATCAGTGCCACCTCATTGTCTCCTTGTCTCCTTTTTCGTGATCTTTTCTCCCTTTTAATGCCAAAAACCTGAAATCATCATGTATTAGTCACGTAGATAGAATGCCTACCCTTCTTCCTACAAACAACGCAAATAAACCAAGAAATGAATGCATAAGAAATAAAAAATGAATGGTTTGAGCAGAGCAAGGAGGCCAAATGAGCCCAAATTATACCAAAAATTGGGGCTCATCAGTAGTCCTGGTTGTAGTTGGGAGGATGCAGCAACGGTGCATGGGTCAACGCGTGCTTAAGTGCATCAAAAGATTTCTGAGCTATCTCATCCCAAGAAAAGTGAGCGTTTTGTTTCAACAACCGGGTGAAACCCTTTGTAACCTCGGCGTAGTTAGGTATGAATCGACGTAAAAAGTTTTCTTTCCCTTGCAAACTTTGGAGTTGGCGCAAACTCGAAGGAGGAGGCAATTTGATGATAGATTCGACCTTCGAGGGATCAACGCGGATACCGGCTTTTGAAACGACAAATCCTAGCAATCGTCCCACTTCTATGCAGAAGACACATTTGTGTGGGTTCAACCGAATTCGATAATGCCGACACCTCATAAAAATAGCGCGTAAGTGGACAAGGTGATCAGCTCGATGTAAAGAATGAGCAGGCAAATCATCGAGATACGGTTGCACAATGTGCTTGATGTCGTGAAACGCGTAAGACATTGCCCGTTGGAAAGTGGCTCCGGCGTTCTTAAGTCCGAAAGGTAATTTGCAGTAAGCAAATGTCCCCCAAGGACAAATGAAAGCCGTTTTTGGTTGATCGGCAGGTAAAATATTGATTTGGTTGTAACCGGAAAAACTGTCCATAAAGGAAAATATTTCACTGCCGGCACAATCATCAATTATTTGATCGATATAGGGTGTAGGATAGTTGTCTTTTGGACAAGCACGATTTATATTCCTATAGTCGATACATATTCTTATTGTTCCTAGTTTCTTGTTAACCGGAACAATATTCGATACCCAATTCGTTAACGGGATCGGATAAATGAAACCTGCTTTCAATAGCTTCTTGACTTCTGCTTTAATCGCAGCTGCTTTCCTAGGGTGTATCTAACACAGACGTTGCCGAACGGGTTTAGCGTCCGGGTAGGTCCTGATTTCATGAACAACAATGGAAGGATCAATTCCTGGCATTTCCTCATAGGACCAGGCAAACACGTTGTGAAATTCTTGAAATAGGACCTTGTATGTTTGAATTTCGTTATTTGTACACGAGGCGCCTATATGAATGTTTTCAATAACTCCGGTTTTGACAGAAATGTCGATGGCAATAGTTTGGGAAATGTTTCCCAAATTCAACTCTGAATCAGGATGTTTCATGGGATTCTGAGCTTCTTTGACATATTCAGCTTAAATAGATTTTATAACTAGATATGGGAATTATGAATTTACGGTGCCTCTGTTTGGACTCACAAATGCTCCACCCAAATTTTTGCATCTCTTGAATAATTACAATAGCCAAAATTTGGATAAATGTTTGCTGATTTTTATTGATCTGACATTTTGATTTATTTTAAGACACCAAAATAACATGAAAAACACTGAAGAATATTGTTGTATACTCTTAAAGAGAATTAAATTTACACTAAATTTAGTAAGTGTGAGTTCTACCATGATCAGATCCAATATATAGACATACCTTGAACATATGACTGACCTTGAGGTGGTTGATAACCTTGACTCGAGTATTGACCTTGAGGTTGATAACCTTGGGGTAAATACTGATACTGAGGTTGACCCTGTGGTACATATTGAGGCTGGGGTTGACCTTGAGGCATGTATTGTACCATGGGTACATACTGACCTTGAAGCTGCCCCCCAGACACAATTTGTGTACCTTGAGGTTGCCCCCCAGGCGTTAATTGAGGCTTCCCCCCAGGCGGTAATTGACCACCTTGAGGTTGAGAAACGGGAACTGAACCTGACATCATGTAAATGTCCCTACACCCAACGGTTTATTACCATTGTTTCCAGCTAATAACCCGTGATCAATGGGTTGAGGAGATGCCCCCGCAAAGGTACCAGAAAGTGACTGATACCCGGTGGGAACAAAAGGACCGCTGTCTAAGAAAGATTCAGGAGATTGAGTAAACACGGACGACTGACCAGACATATTTACCAGAGTATAAATACCTCCAGGTGGAAAAGGAGTACGAGGTGGAGAAAAACCTACCCCTGAGTTGTCTAAATAATTTGTTAGCGAAAGGTACCAAGTAGTACTTCTAGGAGGACTGTAAAAGATAGATTCACACTCCCTTAGATCAATAGTAGGTTGATATTCAAGGGTAGACACGCCTAATTCTTCCTCTGGAGCAAGTTCTTCAATAGCTATCAAACCAGTAGGAAGATTTTCGGTGATGACTCTTTCTACCCTAGGTGAATCTGGTACACTAGAAGTTGGAGTAACAGGTTCAGATATTTCAGGTTCTTCACCTATATCACTAGTAGATGAAAAACTACCAGCAAGCTCAAAAACTTCAACTGCTTCAGGATTATAACCTGTTTCTAGACTTTGGTAATCTTGATGGACTACCAACTTAGACTCTCCTTCTTCTGGTGAACCTACTCTACTGCCGCTAGGAGGAGTTACAAGGACCTTTAAACCTTCGTAATGACTTGGGACCTCTTGAGGAGATTCACCCCAAAGTCTACAGGATCTTCTCAACAATTCAGCCACAGAAACAACCTCAGGAGACTTGCCCCGAAGTCTACGGGACTGTCTCGGTAATTCCGCCACAATTAAAAACTTTCAACTACTGCACACGCAAACAAAGTAAAATCTCAAAACAAACCACCTAAAGTCTCTAAAGAACCAAACAAATTTGAATCATACTCCTAAAGAATCTAGGGTGTCAAACCAAGCACAAACAGTAGCCTTCTAGACCGAAAACGCTAGTTGGAGATGAAACCCAACATCGCCGGATTCAGTACAGAAGTGGCAGGTGGAATAGTTACCCCGGAAACCTGCTTAATGAATAGACTGGCACAAGTTCCTCCACTTTAACCGTCTCGAGTGAAGTGAACCCCCGGAAAATCCAAGTGAGTCTAGCCGATGTCTGCTCCAGGTACAGTGGGATCTTCCCTCCACCGTCACCTCGGTAGAATCCTAAAGATAATGGTCACTAAGGTTACCAACCGCAACAAATGCACCTGGGGGAACAGTCTACACTCCGACAGCATGCAAGGGCAAAATATCAAGCTCAATCCCCTTGTCGGTTCCTTGACAATAATCCAAGGTTTACCGACAAGTGACCCCTGGCTCCTCGACAATGGTTAATTCGAGGTTTACCGTTTGTAATACGTGCGTGTCTGGCGTCGTTCCCAACGAGGGAGGATTGATCCCCTCACTGGTTCGGACACGAGCTCGTGCTTCTCCTTTAAGAGTAGCTTTCCCAGAGTACAAATGAGACAATTGGATTTATTCTATCACAAGATAAGCTACTTGTTTGGTTTTGTTGTCTTGGAGAGTTAATTACTCTCCTACTCCAAGACACTAGCCTGATCTAAATTGGTGTTTTAGAGCCCTAGTAAATAAAAGTTACTACGTTGATTTTACTTTAAGCGTTAATTTTATGGTTTTTCTTAAAGACAAAAAGGTTATGGAGATGGAACTGGTGCTGTGTAGACTCGACTCGCAACCACTACAAATATGCACCTAAGATGATTTACACTACTTTTCTTTTGCAATGAATCCCCTAACTAAGAGAGTTGGAAAATGCAAATTTTATAGAAAACAACTTTCTTAGTAAAAACAATCAAAGAAACAATTCTCTTTATCTTTTCAAAACACACAAATCATGACCACTAATTACTCTACGAAATTTCCTTTTTCTCTCAAAAGTCTACAAATGCTACCAAAGCAAACTTTTTCCAAAGATTTTTTTGTTTTTTCTATGTTAATAAAGCATGTACAACTATTTTATCAAACCAAATTTAACAAATCTAAAACAATCAAATCAAATTCACTCAAAAGCAATTTAAAAGGAAATTTACCTTAAAGCAAAAAATAATGAGGACAAAAGCCTACAAGGATGATTCCCGGATGTTTTACTTAGTCAAAATGCAACTAAGGATCAGTTCATGCAGAATCATAAACTAACCAAAAAACAAAATCGAAATCTTTTTGTTCTTTTCTCAAGAATGGAATTCAAGGCTCTAATAAACAAACTTTTCGAGATTCGCAAAGAGAAGACACAAAGGTAGGTTTCTCACTAGGGTGACTTCTATGACAGGCCCGACTCCTAAGAGGACTGATCAAAACCAGGGAGATCCAAAGTTTGACAACCCCTAACGCCAAAGTCACTACAGGACCAGTTAAAAATCAAACCCTAAGGAAAAATCCCTATGAATTCCACCAAAACTCTCGACACTAACGGGACAAGTTCAGGTGAAGATCTTTGACAGTCAACTAATGGATCTGGGCAATAAAAACAAAGTAAAAGAAAAATCTAAAGAGCAAAAAGAAAAAATTGAAATTTTCTCAAAATTGACAGGGGTACGCAGGTCATCTGTTTACACAGGCGCGGGTACGCACTGTG
The DNA here is from genome assembly GCA_031772625.1 of Pinus tabuliformis. NCBI lineage: Eukaryota > Viridiplantae > Streptophyta > Pinopsida > Pinales > Pinaceae > Pinus > Pinus tabuliformis. The sequence goes on from CM062815.1 coordinate 255,028,068, forward strand.
CACAAAGACGCAGTGCGTACAAGTACGCACTGTGTTAAAACCAGAGACTGTGTACTGCTGGCAAGGCTAAGAAAAATAAAAAACTAAATTGACTCTGAGCTAACCCACCCAAATTCACAGCTAGACAACCAAAAATCAGAAAACAAGCAATTTTTCTCAGACCAAAATATCAAATCAAAAAGAACTCAAACACATTAATGGATTCCCCAGCGAAGTCGCCATTTTGTCACGCGGAAAGAGTCGTTAGTGCGGACACAACCGACATTCCTAGAAAGCCTAAGACTTTCTAATGACAAACAAGACAAATAAGAGCAATCCTTCCCTAAATATGCTTTTACAATATGAGAAATCAAGTGTTTAGATCCTACCTGTAATCCAACGCTGTTGTAGTAGTCCAGCTTCGTTGATCCGGATGAGCTCCTCCTTCCCTTCGAAACCTGCATTCACCAACAATCAAACGATTAAATAGCACTTGAATATCACATAAAATAAAACATATTTAACATGTAGACCAAGTAGTACATGAAACAACTCATTAATAACAAATTGTTTAGAAGAACGGACTAATTTGTATTAAAAGGTAACAAAAGGAACCATTACAACCTGAGCCTTAGTGTTGTGCAAGCTCCTCCCAGGGTCCACAAGAGTTCTCCCTTACTCTGATCAGCTCACCCACCTCCCAATGGAAACAAGTAAAGATGGTAATCTCTCCTCACAAGCTTCTACAAGGAAGTCCTAATTCGAGCAGCATCTACCCTTAGGAATGTTCAGCTTTCAACCTCCCCTCCCTTTGGCTCAATGCCTGTATTTATAATGCTCTAGAGGAAGTTATTCAGGTCCACCATCAATGGGATAAGTCCCTCTTTGGATGGGATAGCTCCCCTATTGATGGGATAAGTTCCTCTTTGGTAGGGATACATGAACCATCTGGAGGCGCTTCATACACGTCGAACATGCTTTTAAAAGACTCTAGAAATGACCACAAGTCACTTTTTTGGAGTGAAACTTGCGCCTTTTGACCTTTACAGGAGTACGCACCCATCCCTTTACATACAGAGCGTACAAGTACGCAGGTTTTGTGAACTTGGGTTGCGTACCCACAGGTAAGGCTAAGAGAAACTGCGTACCAGAGATAATTGACTTTAAATGACTTTTCTCTCTTTCTTGAAGTTTGACATGGAGAGCAGAGGCATGAGACTTGCCACGGAGGATAGTATGACAGTGGATGGAGCCATACTAACTGCAAATAGTCATGGTGACATTTTTTAGTGTAACAGTTAATGCTATTTAAGAGTATACAACATATTCTTCGGTGTTTTTCATGTTATTTTGGTGTCTTAAAATAAATCAAAATGTCAGATCAATAAAAATCAGCAAACATTTATCCAAATTTTGGCTATTGTAATTATTCAAGAGATGCACAAATTTGGGTGGAGCATTTGTGAGTCCAAACAGAGGCACCGTAAATTCATAATTCCCATATCTAGTTCTAAAAACTATTTTATGGATGTCCTCATGCTTAATCCTTAATTGATGATAACCATACCTTAAATCTATTTGGAAAAAGGTAGTGGCTCCTTTTACCTAATCAAGCAAATAATCTATTCTAGGCAATCGATATTTGTTTATGATTGTTATCTTATTTAACTTTTTGTAATTAATATACATTTTAAAGTACCATCCTTCATCTTCACCAAAAATATTGGTGCACCCCATGGTGCAACACTATGTCTAATTTATCCTTTATATAGTAATTCTTGAACTTCCATTTTCAATTCTATTAACTCTAGTACATTCATTCTATAGGGTCTTGTGGATTCCGATGTGGCCCTAAGTACTAGTTCAATAGACATGTAAATATATCTCTAAGGTGGTGACCAAGGTATTTAATTAGGAAGCACATTTTTGAGCTCCCGTACCACCCTCAAATCATATAAGGTTCTTGTCTTAGTTTCCTGAGTGATTTTCTACCAGTATAGAAAATAATTTACACCCACTTTTAGCACATATTTTAAGTTGTAAGGATGATACTTTCATGGTAATAATTTGTACTTATACTTCAGTTGTCGTACAAGTAACAGTCTTGTCTAAACAATTAACAATTGATTAGGGTTTTACTAATTAGTCCATTCCCACCAGTACATTGTACGATCCTAAATGTAAAACATAGATATTTATTTTTGTTTTTCTTCCATTCAAAATGATGCAATAGTCTCTAACATAGCTTGTAACTTTCCTCTCAGTCTAAGTAGCTAATTGGACACGTTAAGAGTTTTTATATTTTTTTTGTGTTTAGGTTACATTTGTTGACTACGTGTAGATTGATATAACTTAAACAAGTGTCTGGATCTATTAAAATGGACACAATTTGGTTTAAAATATTACCATCTATTTCAACCATGGTGGACTGATGCTCAGCTTGACACTCCTTAATGACTCCATTAATTCTAGGAATTCCTCTGGCCACCTCATTCATGGTGGAAAATTCTTGGACATTATATAGATCTTGAATGGATTTCACATTTTATGGGAAATTCCAAAGGAGTTGAGGTTCTCCAGAGACCGAACACTTTCATTGTTCCTTTTCTTTTCCATTAATTCCTTTACTATTAAGCTCTATTGATATAGTCCCTATCTGCGTTTGACTATTTTGTTGCTAATTACTGGTCTTATTAAAATTTCAATAGTGGTGACTCTTAGCAAAAACTTTAAAATATGAGAATTTAAACCCTTTCCCCTAGTCTAAAATCCTCAATTTTCGTATTTTTCTTACTTTGCATTTTCGCTTCTTGTGTTAGATTGTTGATAAAAAATTATGCTTTGAGAGGGTTTCATCCATGATTTTAGAAGTATCATATTCAATTTTTTCCTTAAATGAGAGGGGGATATAGTTGATAAATTATTGTACTTTAGATTTTACCTCACAAATGTATGGTACATATCAAATCTAGTTAGCATATTTTACAACCAGTTCATCCAAGATCATCTCACTAAGCCTTAATTCATGGAATTACTTTTTTTTACCATCATAATATCTCTCTCTCAAGTACTTTTCTTTGATTTTTATTTTAATTCTTTACAACTTGCAGCCTTGTCCCCTATATTATGTACAATCCTAATCTTCGGCAACCATAATGATGCATTAACTTGCATTTGATAAGTGCCTATTCTAGCCTTTAATTTACATGAATACTCATACACTTAACAATATCGATTCATATTATGTATCCATGCATCTGTTTTTTCATCTTATTCACCATGAAAGGTTGTAGCTCTAATCTTCTTGAACTCCCCTTGTAGTCCTACTTTCTCTTTATTTTCCTGACTAGTTACTAATGGAACCTTTTTTTTGAGTTCCATTCCTCTACATATTTAGGACCAAAATATTTACTTTCACCCATGTTGTTTATATTCTTATATTTGGAAGACCACTCCTTATCCTCCCCCTCACTGTGAAAAAAAAAAATTAATTTGTTAAACGAAATGTACCTCAACCCATACTAAATAAGAATATATATATATATATATATATATATATATATATAAAGAAAAAAGTATTTGTCTCATTAACATAATTGTGTATATAATTCCTTTCAACTTTGTTCTAAAATCATTAAAGAAAATACCCACATGTATATTTTATTTCTATAGTATTGCCTCAGTGGTTATTTTATTTTATTTACTACAGTCTATGACTGGATATATTTGAAATTAAAAGGAATAGGGTGGCTACACCATTCCACTACCACATTGAGAGTAAGGGAATTGTTGTTATTAAATATGGCATGCCACACCTTGAAGACCCAATGAATACCTTATGTCAATTTATGTTTTGATTCACATTTAAAAGGTTTGGAGGAATTTTGAACTCATGAAAATACCTATGGTAGCGCTTTCACTTAGCATTATGCTACACCTATTCCTTATGTCATAAATTCAAGTATTTCACACCTCCACAACATTGATCCATGTTGCTTGGTTTTATGGCTTGCTCCGAGTGGCGAAATTTGGTCTTGCACATGTGATGACTAAACTGGGGAGAATCGAGATGAATTTTATACATCTTGACAATAATTATATTTTTCTAGAAAGTTAAGGTTACCTCCCTCCTCCCCTACCCTGTCACTTTGTCATTTGCACTATATGTTTTGGAAACTGAGATCTCTACAACTCTCATGAGGGTTTATTTTGTTTAGATTTATTATACCACTTTCTATTATACAAAACTTCTATATTAATTTTGTGCTTACCCTCACTATGGTTGGTTAATTTCTTAGGGAAGCAATGGTTCTTGGGAATTAAACCCTAAACAAAATTAATATGGTGATGACTTTCACGTACTTTTGAATTCTACGATTTATATGTTTATTCTTCTTTATTATTATTGATGGTGTCTTAGACATTTATTTATTAGATTTCATTAGGGATTTTAGGCTTACATGCTTTTGTTTCCTTCATGCATATCTAAGGAACTTGGAAGACTTAGGTCCTTCTACTTATTATCTCAAGGTTTTTCTTTTATTATATTTTCTAGAGAAGCCTTTTGTCCCAATCTAAATCTATACATAGAGATGTAATTTCTCTTCTAGCCCTGGATAAGGCAACAATTTTCATCCCGAGGGAGATTGTATTAGATAAAATAAGAAGGTCTTTACATTTTCCCCTAATTATCTATGTTATTTTGCATAATTTTATTAGAGTATTTTAAATCCATTACATCTATGTTACTTATAAAACCCTCAATCTTCTTCACAAGGTTGAGTGGCATTTCCATGGCAATCCTATCGATTTCTATGTCTACTCATCTCAATAAAGAGGGTTTTAAGCCACCTTAAATGTAACAAAAACGAACTAGGGTTATTCAATCCTTGGTTTTTTTTTGTTTTTAAGTATTTCAAGAAAAATTACCCTCTCGGGTCCTCATTTAACTAAGGTGATATTTTTTTGTCTTGGAAGCTAAACTCATAGCTACTTCAGGATTTGATTTTCATTTATCTATAGAAACACGTGCTTGATTGACATAGGGTCATAGATACACCTTGGTACTTCCACCCTTCCTTTATCTAATCTATGTTATACTTGATTTTGATTGGTGTAAACATTTTTAACCTATTTTTTTTATTTTTATATTTACAAACATCAAGTTTCCCCCTTGTTGAGAAGGAGATTTCTGGAATCCTACCAAAACCCATAATGTAAATTCTTAGAATTTAAAGCTTATTTTTTTCGAGAGCTAAATATAATCTAGTATAATTGGAAGGCTAAACTCGACTTTATATTTTTTTAATTCTAAGTAGATTCTCTGCCCAAGTTGAGTTAACATATCTAAGCTTATTAATATGGAATTTCAAGTACTTAATGGAAACCAAGTCTTCCTCTTTCTCTTGTTGCTAGTTATATCTAGGTCTAAAGGGTTTATCACCGACCCATTACGTTCGTAGCCATGTTTGGATTTGTTTTTCTTTTATTTTTTCTATTGAATACTTCATACTTTGATACTAAAGTGCAAACTTCTCAGTGTCCATTTTGGTATATTCAATTTTTACCCTTAGTTGTACAGAAAAAGATATATTGTTTACATTTCTTTTGAGACCTGGTATTATTGGAATTCTTATGCTATAATTAAATTTCACCCATGTATCACTACAATGTCTTGATTACTACTATGTATTGAATGAACATATTTATTTTACTTCTCATAGTTTCTTATTTTACTCATTTTATTCATGATCTCTATAGATGGATATTTTTTTATTATTAGAAATTGCTTTTAAGCACACCATTTCTTAAAGGAACCTCTTCCACATATGTGTATCTGTAGAGCTTACTCAACCTCATTCTCTTGTTTTTGTTAAAAATAAAAAAAATTGACCACTTGGCTATTTCTTGATATATATATATATATATATATATATATATATATATATATATATATATATATATATATATATCACTAAACTGAAACCAATTTATCATAAAGAAAATGATAGTTTCATTCTTAGATACTACTTCTATTTTGTATAAGACAAACAATTTCTTGGTATTATTGCTTTATAACCTATACACAGTCATATTGTTCGATATAATTGAATATATAAATATCACCCAAACCCTTCTAAAGTAGTCCGTGATTGATAAAACTTAAATTACCCCTGAGAAAGATTATTGATACACAAGAAGCTATATATAAAGATCTTGGACTTTTGTTTCTACCTCTTGCCCTCGAAAATGTTTTTGTTCTTTACTTTAAGTATGAAATACATTAGTTAAGGTCAAAATTAAAGCTATCCGTGTATTGGCCTACTTCTGGTGCTAACCCTACTCTTTTCCATACTCAATAGTAATCTTAGAAAACAATTCATTACTCTATTCAAAATATTAAACAAAAGAAGGTCCATCTCTGAGAATATAACATGAAACATTAAATAAGGTATATCTTCCACTATACTCTATTTTCCTTGTGCATGTATACAAAATATTTTTGTAAGCAAAAATCTAAAAGATATTAAGCACAACAATTAGTTTACTTATATAAGTATTTGAAAATATAACAAGAGAAAAATACTCCTTCCAACCAATGAACTATTGCAAACACCTTGAGCCTCATGAAGTCCTTCTATCAAAAATATTTAATCAATATTTTTACAATGTTCCTCTGCATCTCCTAGTAATGCCCCACTAGATCATTTTCTAAAAATTTTGTGTATTCTTTGTAATTGAGTATTGTCTTCTTCACTGGAAACTTTTTCCTTATTTCCGTTCTCTCCCACAATCCTTTTTCCTCTCCCCACTTAATAAATATCTCTCCCGTAACATTATCTTTGGTTGTTAGGAATCCCCTAAAAATATGGAGGATTTAGACTGTAATAACTGTCATTGCCAAAATTGTCCACTATCATATTACAAATAATTTTTAACCAATTTCCTAACATTTGTTAGCATGAGTACTCACATTTGGTCTCCTCTTATATTTTCGAATAAAAAATAAGTGGAATAAATAATATTTCATTCATAACAACGTATTTAAAGTTGGCATTTTTAATCAAGATGTCTAAATTTAAGTTTTTCAATCAATATCATCGAAATTAAATGTTTACAAGAAAATAAAACCATAAAATTCTCATAGGAATTAATTACAATATGTATTCTACATTTCCCCTCTATTTAAATGAACACCATCCTCAATGTTTCCTCTAAATTCAACTTTTTTGAAAAAAAGTGAAGGAAATGCTTTTCTAATTTCCTCTTCCATCTCCCAAGTAATATTCTTAGGACTAAAGTGCTTCCATTTCACTTTAACATGATAAATGGCTTGAATTTGTAGTATAGTTTCTCTGTTGTCTAAAATTTGTAGAGGCTTGACCTAGAACTTTCCTTTTGGTTCAACCTGTACAACATTCCAATCAATAATATGACTTTTATCATGAATATATTTCCTTAAAAGTGATACATGAATTACAATTTGTACTTTGATATGGGATGGTACTGCTAACTCATAGGCATTAGTTCTACTCTAGATAGTAATTCAAATTCTTCACAAAACTGATTTCCTAACTTAGCACAACTTCCCATTTTCAAAATGTTCTTCTTGGTTGTGATTGTAATGTACACATGTTCTCCCACATTATATGATTTATGTGTCCTTTTCAAATCTGTATAGTTATTTTGTCTGTCATGGGATGCCTTCAGGCTTTATTTTATCTTTTTAAATATCTATTCCATTTCCTATAAGAGATTAACTCCCAAAACAAGTTTTTCCTCTAGTTGACTCCAACTTAATGGACTACGACACTTTCAGCTATAAAGGACTTTAAAGGGACTCATCTTGGGTGATTCCTGATAATTGTTGTTATAGGAAAACTCAAGAAGATGTAACTAACCTTCCCACTTAGTGAGGTGATTCATCAGATGCATGTGAAGCATGTATTCAAGAATTGGATTGGTTCTTTGTGTCTATCCATCTATCAGAGAATGGTATGCAATGTTGAAATTTATTTGTGTACCCATTCCTACAAAAAATGTTTTCTATAAATTGGAAGTAAATTTTGCATCTATGTCATATATAGCAGTTTTTGGTATTCCATGTAATCTATAGATTTCGTTCATGAAAATTTAATCCACATGAATAACTTTATATTTATATTGAACTCGTATAAAGTCAACAAGTGTAGTTAATTTATACACTACAACCATGACTAATCCATGTTTTCTTCTTGTTATAGGTGTTGTCCTCTGAGATGACTTTAGGTCAATTAGTCATGCCAGAGCATCTAAAATATTTTGGTTGTTTTTAAAACTTTTTGGATGACCTTAGTTATGAATGATTTGAAAAAAGGTGCTTGAACCTATTTACTTGCAGAATTAATTAAAAGGGTTGTTTATTTTTCCAAAATAGAAATTTGATTTAAAGTGGATGATTAGTAGAATTTGTTGAAGTATAACTTGTTAAATATTCAGACAAAATATTTAATTGGCCATAAGAATGAATATAAGTAACCAATGTTTACTTACACAACAAAATATATTTAAGAAAATGCAAAGGGTGTGTAAATTAATAGGTAAAGGCTATATGGAAATTAATAGATAAAGGGGATTTTACAATAAAAGATAGCTTCATAAACTAGTCCCTGATTAATATTTATATCTCCGTAGGGGATTTAAGGCTAATTGAAACTCAGTTTGATATTACCCAGGTATTTTCATAAACAATTAAATATATGAAGAAAAAATTATGAAATATTGCCAAGAAAAACTCACAGGAAGGACAAGCTATAGAAGGAAAATTCGAAATCCTTTTATTAATTGCAGCAAATCTCCAGCTCAATTACAATTCTGCTCCAAAGTTCATACAACAGTTTAACCCATAATAACTCGAATGAGGAGATATTTATACAAAACTAAATATCTGTTAGAGATATTTCTTACAAAACTTTACAAAAATAGTACAAAATAATAGGAAATGTAAAACTTCTAAGTGGTGGGACTCTTCTTTAGGAATCTATTGATGACTGGTCCCCAAAAGTGTTGCCTTGTTGTCTGTCGGTTGAAGATGAAAGTTACTCAGTTACAGAGAAGTGATCCCATATTTGTTCACCTGGTATGGTGAGATTTACCAACTTCCTGTAAAATTCATCTACTTCTGTGTATTTCTCAAAAGTGGGCTTACTTATAAAAGTATGTTTTATTTCATGCTTAATGGTCAAATCAAAATCTGAAGCTTCCAATGCTTGCTTTCCTGTAATGTGCCCTTTTATGCCTACAAAACTTTATCTATCAGTTGCTATGTTGTAAAGTTTATTGCAGTATTCATCCAAACTAATAATCCTATAATTTTGAGTTACTAATCCTGGCAATCCTCTTTGATTAAGTAAATTAAAATTAAAGTGAAACCATTGAACATAGGTCCTTAATGCTTGACATTTAATTTCTAGTCGTGTCATGAAGTTCTTCTTTTGGAGAACCTTCTTGATCTCCAAAATGGTTTATGTTTTGTCTAAGATCTGTATTTTATCCAACTTTTTCCTACTCTTTGAATTAAGAACTCTGATCATATCAATAGCCTCACTTGCTTTATCTTTAAGCAATTGTTTCACTTCATTAATGGCTACTTGACATTTGTTGATGAGTTCCTCCTGCTCGAAAATGATCTAAATGGATGACCATATTTCAGGTATGGAATGACTAATGTCTACCCAAATTATTTCTTTGGCTTCGGCCAAGGTCTTTGCTATCAGTGACTAACTTTGAAACTCTTTGATCCTTCTGTTCAACCTATGCGTTTTCTGCATTTATTCAACATACAAACTGTCATTCTTTATTTTCTGCACTTCCAAATTCTGGAATTTCTTATGGAGCCTTTAATTCTCTTACTTTTGATGAATGAGTTCCTAGTAAATTTTTTTCAAATCCTCTATTGTCAATGTAGATTCCCTTATGACTGATGAAGATGAAATAGGAATAGATGTGATGGGGGCTATAGATAATTAAGTAAATTTCTCTTTTTCTTTAAGAAAATTCTCAATTTGTTCCTCTGGGGTTTTAGTTTGTACATTTTCCTCAATTATCAGTTTGAGCATTTTTTCCTTATGATTTTCCATCTCTATTATTTCCTTAGTATGGGGGTCCTCTGTAGAAGGCATTTTCAACTATTTTCTTAATGCTGCAATATTTGTGTTCTTACTTCTAATTATATCTTTTGCTACATTTACATAAGTAGGGTCATATCCTATTTTAATGACTAAGTCCTCCAATGAATTAGCCCTATTATGTTTATCCATAGATGATATTTTCTCAGTTTTCAATAGAGACTACACATTTGATAGATCAATTTTAGGCTTTGAAAATTCCATGCAAGTGTTGGGCGTGGTTGAGAACAACATCTCACCAGACTACCTATGCATGTCAATTTGGTTAATTGGATGAATGTGATTGCCATCAAATGAGAATATAGTTTTATTATAATATGAAGAACCTTTGGAAAAGGTGCTTGAGCCTGCAAAAAGGCCATCTGCATTCTTCCCTTCTCGCTGTAAAATTCTGTCAGTAACCTATGTAGTGAAGTGGATGTGTGCTTCCAGAACTGTGCATATACATTATCCTTTAAAGCTTCATTCTTCTACTTGATCTCAAGAAAGTTAGTGAAAACATTTGGCTCCTTTGTTTCACTTGGTCTAGCACACTGAGTAATTTCTAGCAAATTTTGTGAAGTAGAAGAGGAAGAAGGAGTAGTAATTATAGGTTTCTCAGTGCCTATATATACCTATGAATCATCAAGATTGATGTCAATAAGCTCCTTTTGACCTTGAGTTGTACTAGTAGTAGTACCCTTTGATTCAATCCTTGGTTTCGTTTGGTAGTTGATGAATTCCTTTTCTCCAATTGATGATGATGATGATCTTTCCCTAGACCTTTTGTCAAGCTTAGTTTGAGAAACAGGAGTCTAATGAGTAGAAGGAGGCAAGACATTTTCCTCTGCTTCTTGAAGAGTATTCTCTTCCCACTGTTCTTGATTTCTAAATTTCTTAATCTTGGGCCTAGGTGTGTGATTATAAGGAGTAGCCTTAAGCTCCACCCTTAAATCTAAAATAAAGTTGAATGGATTATAGGACCAAGTGAAGCTAGGTTGAAAACCCATATGTTTGAATATGGCACATGCCTCTGAGCCAACTGATCTAGTGTTGCAAATGAATGACCCAACCTGTGCTTTAATCTTAAACTGTGAGTTTCTCTTTCCTGAGATGAAATGTAGCTCATCCATATTCATAATTTGCTTCGTATATTTCAAAGAGAATATTCTCATTGAACATACTTTGGCAACTTATATGGAGCCAAATCACACCCATTTACTATGATATTTGTGTAGTTTTGGTAGAGATACCAGTCTCTTGTTCTGACTTGATCACTAAGGTGTAAGATCCTGTTGATTTTGGGACTGACTCTTAGTTCACCTTGACTGCTAAAAGGTTGTGCTATTGGGTGAATGAAGTAGTCTATAAAATCTCCAAATTTGAACTCATTCGAGTTCTCTCGTATCAATGAGGTCTAATGAATAATTAATTGATCTTCTTGTTGCTCATCCTACTTGTGCAAAACAATGGGAAATTTGTCTCCTTGCTGAAAAATAAACATGTGAAATAAGACAGAAGGGTATTTGAATAGTCCTTTAGTTGTGATATTCATAAGCTACTCACACATAACATCAGCTAAAAATTGGTTGTAGTTATACATGAAGGTAGGCTTGTTTTCTTTTGTAAAGATAGACAAATAACCTAAGGTATCCTCGTCTACCCATTGATATAATGGGTAGCCTAACAGGCATGAAATGAGGGAAATAATTTTCTTGGCTTTCTTTGGAAACATGGATGTTGAGTAAGGAGGATTTTTCTTGGGAAGCTCAGCATCTTCAGGGAGAAAAAATCTCAAATATCTGAGCTCTATGAGGGAATGTATGTTTATGGTATAGGTCGATCAATGCTGCAGGGGAGAAAAAGTTGATGGAATCACTCTCAGGTATAAAAAGCATTTTTTTATGGCTTCAACAATGATGGTTATCATAATGTCACCACTCTTATCCATTAGTGTTCTTTGTAAAGGATTATACTTGGATTGACACCAAATAGCCAAATCAGGAAAGGAATGGGAATGGGGAAACATGTACAGACTAAGGTTTGATTCCCAAAGGTTTATTTCATCCTCTGAATCAAGGTATGTTTGTTTAAGCCAATTTTAAAAATTCGATCAAGTCAAAATCACACATAGTATCTGTGATTTTGAAGTATTTATCAGCTAATGGGATATGGTCTAGGTCAAGTGGATCGAGAGTTTGTGGATTTTCTTGTGCTGAAGAAGAACCAGGGGAATATTTTTCCTTCTTCTTAGGAGCCATAATATTAGACAAAAATGGTAATATGACAGAAAAATGTAGAGATAGCTGAGAAATGATTTAGCCTATAGACTTGGCTCAATAGTGAATTTGCAGGATAATGAATATTTTAGAATCAATGGGAGAGTAAGAAAAGCAGATGTAATGGGGACAATGAGTATTTATAGGGAAACTTAAGCTAGAGTTAAAGAATAATCCGTTAATAATGGGCTAACTGGAAAATTAATAACTTAACGAGAACGGATTGTAGTAATGGATAAGCATTTACAGTGCAACAGGAAAGCATTTATTCAGAAACGGATAAAGCATTTATTCGAAAACGGATAGTTGGAATGGTTTACGGGAACAACTATGAAAATAGGTGAAGGTAACGTGGCATGGAAAAATTGGACGAAGGTGGCGTTGTTGTGGGGAAAAGTATCCGATGCGGATGACCCTATCCCTACTCTAAAGGTGACAGTCTTTAGCAACAACTGAAAGTAAAGCTTTGATATTTTCCTTTATGAAAGTACAGAGAGAAGGAAGAAAAGATTAACCAACCTGGTGTCTTTCGCTTAGTCGATCCTTATCCTCTCTCTTTGTCTCTTGTTCCCAGCTCCTTGCTCTCTTTGCCAGTCCAGCTACACACAGATCCCGCACAAAACAAGAGAGGAAACTAAAAGATACAAGTACTCATAACTGATGCATGGATTAGAGTGAATCAAATATACATGTAAATACAATACATCAATGCAATACAAGTATATAGGAGAACATGCAAAACTTTATTGATAGAAGTAACAGGGTTCTGAGAAGGTTACAACCAATGATGGCTCCAATCCAGCAGCACCTCCCCAGCAGCAAGAACTCTCCTCTTCACCTCTAGTAAAACAATCACCCAATAGCTCTAACTGTAATCCAACAGCACCTCCTTGCTTAACACAAAATTCCAGCCTCCTTAGACCTCATAGAAGAGCTCTATATATAGGAGAGAAGAAGAGAGGATGAGTCAGCTTGAGACTGACATGAAGCTGCCTTGTGTCCTCTCCCTCTTCAGTTAATCTTCAGTTCTTGAGTCCACTTGGAGATCCTTGCTTATACATGGTGATCAAGTACCTCTTACTCATCACAGGGCGAATCTCATGAACCAAGTGTCATTTTGGAAGCTTCCTGGGCAGTTGACACCTTGCAGGATGACTGTGCCACTTGGCCAATCTCGCCCAGCGCAGGTAGCCTTCATTAATCTTGACTTCCAGCGCAGGTACAAGGAGGGACAGTTGCATTCCAACGCAGAAGCTCAGTGGAGCAGCTGACATGATCCAAAATAAGCCTGTTTTGAAGTGTTTTCAGGTGGAGAACTGATTGGAAGTGCTGTTGTTTGATGACCTTGTTCTTTTAGGGGTAAGAACAACATGTTTAGGGACTGAGGATCCCTGTAATTATTGACATTTCATGCTCCATGATGCGAGGCACACAAATGTCTATAACAGTTGCCCCCTAAAGTATGAGGCCGTTTATCGGGTGAAATGCTTTATCTAGAGGGTCCGAAGTTCGTTCCAGTGCTGAGGAGGAGCCCTGTAATACAATACAATACAATACATTATTTTTCATTCTATTTTCATGATCTAGCTGAGGCGGGCATTCCCATGCTCAGCTTTTATAAATACATTTCGGTACATATGACAGACGATCGTCTGAAGATAGACTGATAATTTTCTGCTTAAATTATCATCCTTTGAATAGGATGATCATCTGCTGCAAAGATGTACATGGCAAATGCTTTTATATTTCCTGAATATATATCGCAGCCCGGATGGATGAAACTAGATCCGGGGTCTTCAAACTCGTTCGATCTTCACTCTAAGTACAAGTCGATCCATGTGAGAATTGCGCTGAAGTCGAACATGGAAAGACATCGCTTGATTACCGGTCAATGATGAAAACCGTTAACAAGCGCGAGAGGAATCACCGATGATGATAATGACCCTCAAGGTACTGCAGTACAATTGACGTGGCGTGAATAAAGGACTTGGCGTCGAACGCCACGCAAAATCTTCTGGTCGAAGGTCATTGATGTATACCTGTCGCCGGAAGTGAGAAACTTGCCATTGAGGCATGCAAGCTTCAAAGTACTGATGGGGTTGTTCCTAGATCAACTTCTTGGATAATGAGCTGAAGTCGACAAGAAGCGATCCGTCAAAGGAGGGCCTTAATGAATCCCACATCAATGACACGGAACGGAGCTAATGATTTTAGTGGAGGTGAAAACAAACTGTGACATATGATTTAGGGTGGCGATCATGAATGGATGAAGGATAATGTATGGCAGTGGATGGGACACGGTTGACACTTTCAGAATGACCTCTCTTGAACATATAACGACACTGATGCGATGGATTGGTAGCATTACCCCAAAATGTGGATGGTTTGGCGAAGACCATGGTGATGAAACCGGTGAATGAAACAACCCAACCCGATGTGGTACGGAAGAAAAGTGTCATGTTCAAGAGCGACTTGCTACCATTAAGCTTTGATGTTCTCCCAATTTTTCCCCAGTCATTTCTGACCAGTACCTCTTTATTTTTGTCAAGCTTGAGGAGGATAACATATGCTTGTTCTATAACCTGCCCTTCGGGCAAGCCCATCGCTATGATTTAACGAGCTTAGCGATAGGGAAACTCGTTCTCGTCTAAAGACAAGTTTGTCGCTATTTAATCATTTTAACGAGTCTAACGACAAGGAAAACTCGGTCCTTTTCATTTTTAGAGAGTCTGAAAAGGTACAGAAAGTTAACTCCATAATTTCTTTTTCGTCATCTAATCCCTTAAGTCCGAAAAAGTATAAAACAATACAGAAGGGATGAACTTTCGATTGCTTTAACGAGCCGAACAAGACAAGCGCTCGATATTTTTGTGCAATAATCCCTCAGGTCCAAAAAGATTAAAATCTAGAGGAGGGATAGCGTTCCGGTCGTTTAACGAGCTGGAAGGCCAAAACTCGGCAAACTTTTCATATTTTACGAGTCAGTGAAAAGAGCTCAAAGAAGACTCGTCTTTTGAGGAACGAGTGATAAACAGGGATAGCAGCAGATTCCAGGTACAGGTTGGAATTTTCCAATCACGGCAGTGTCACAAGGATGGCTAGGTGAAATCACTCTTCGCAGATGTTCCTCAAAATAGGTAAACACACATATGAAAATGAACGATTGGCCAAATGAACGGATGGAGGTGACGGTGCACAAACACGACCAAGGCTTTAATATGGTTGTCAAAGGTTACATTTACCACGGTTATTTACCGGTTCATTTTTTCTGGATGAGCTTGAACTCTAGGGGAAGATTGCTCACAACTTATGTTTATTTTTTTTTTTTAACGAGCATGAACTATGTGCGAAAACTGCTCGGATCTTGCGTTTATTTTTTAACGAGCATGAACTATGTGCTAAAACTGCTCGATGATAAGTTTGCATGCCCCCAGCATAATAATACAAAACGAGGTGCATGCCCCCCAAGCTTCATTGCATTCAACTTTGTTGATTGGAATGAAGGTTTTCCATTGAGATCTGGAAAGGGGATTGTTTCATTTTTTTAATGAGGTTGACATAGTAAAAGAACTATCCTCATGACTCCTTGTTTCATTTTTTAACGAGGTTGACACGAGATAAGAACCGTCCTCAGGACTCCTTATTTCATTTTTTAACGAGGTTGACATGAGTTAGGAACTATCCTCGAAGCCGACAAAATATTTAGGAATCTTCCGAATCCAACCAGAAGATTGGATTAGATTTCATTTTGTAGGTTTCCACCGTGGCCACTCCCGCCAGACTACTTGGAGGCGGTAGGGCGAAAGTACCCATTAAGGCAGGGTCTTTTAGGAGACCTATTCCGATATTTTGAAGCAAATGATTCCTTCCATGGATCATTGGAATGCTTCCTGTAACTTGTGAACTGTTGGGGAGAAAAGTTTGTTGGTCGATGATTGTAATTCCTTCTTGGAAGGGAAATGCAATCTTCCTGAAGTAGGTCGACACAACCGCGGCCATGGCATAGATCCAGGGCCTTCCTAGTAGGATGTTGTAATCGAGGTTTCCATCAATTACTTCAACATCAATTCCTACTGTTTTGCCCCTCAGTTCAACTTGCAAGTTACTTAAAATCCCGTATGGAGTGTATGATCGTCCATCAAATGCTTTTAACGTCGTTGACGATTTCGACAAGGGTGGTGAGCCTAAATCTTTCCAGCAACTCATCGACATAAGACATGTAGATGCCCCCTCATCAATAATTGTTCGATGAACAGTTTTGTTGAGGGCTTTCACTTGAATAAGGAAAGCTAGTTGAGCTGGTAACTGAGGGTCATATCCTTTATGATCAAAGGCCACAAGATTGGAATCCATTGGGCCAATCCCACCTATTGCTGATAATAAAGCTTGCTCTTGGGAGGGGCGATTTTGTGGTACTTCAAGTGTCGACATAGTGGACGGCGATTGGGCCAGGTCCTTTACTATATTATAATTCTGTGCTCCTTTGGCACGAGGATTAAATGTCGATTTGTGTGCTACTCCCTTTGGCGACTTTATCATTGGCTCAGGAACGATGGGTGGCACAACTTCGGTCAAAGTTGTTGTTGAACTACTAGGTCGTTCATTAACCTTGTTGTTCGACAGCTTTGGATTCCCGTAATCTTTACTCCTTGTCAAAGCATTATTCTGTTGCTTCGAGGTAGACAACATAAGCACTTGGGATCCAGAAGCATTTTGATTAGCAACCATATTTTGACCAGGATTAGGAAACGGATCAGTCAACATAGCTGAGGTTTTCGGACTCTTAAAGAATCTTTTAAGCTCAGCTTTGTATGGACAATCTGCTGTCCAATGATCCTCATCGCATATATGACACCCCGAAGGGGGTTTCCCTTTTCTCCCTTTCTTTTTCTTCTTGCCCCCTGGTTGCTTCAGTTGTTTGCCCTTGTCGTCCGACACGGCACTTACTTCCGAGGCAAGAAGTTCTTCATTTGCATTTTGATTCGAAGTCTTACGGGCTTTCTTAGACGAATCCCGTGTTGACTTTGCGTTTGCAGTGCCAATCACACCATCGCCGGCATGAGAGTCACTATTTGATCCAGGAGGGGGAGGAATTGAAAATTCCGGTCTAGGGGCGTCAGGTATCTTGTCATACAGCGTGCCAGACTGAGTATATACTAAGTCTAAATACTGGGCACGAGCAATAACTTGCTCCTCTGTTACGACGCCTCCCTTGGCCACATCTTCTGTTATAGCAGGAAGAAGCGACTTTATAAACCACTCAGCTAAAAGTTGATCAGGAACATAAGTCTTTACCATTCTGCGACGACGACGCCACTCATGTATATGATCTGATATATGTGTGGCCGTTGTCTGCTTGAAATTGGTTAAGATCTCGGTTCCAGTTTCGTACCTTATAGGTAACTGAAAGTGTGTTAAGAAAGTTGTGGCTAGGGAACTAAAATTGTCGAAAGAGGCTCTAGGTAATTCAATATACCATTTAGCTGCCGGGCTAGTCAATGTCCTCTGGAAAAGGCGAAGCCTTATCGAATCATCATTCAAGGTATTCGACGAACACCACAGATGGAAAGTCATCACATGATTCGACGGGTCTTCGCCAGGATTTCCATTGAATTTAGGAATGTCCGATGGAAGTTTATGTGGAATCGCTGGCCACAAAGGGGCATAAGCAATTGGATCATTCGTCAGCCGATTTAGATCTGGTAATTCTAGAGTTGCTACAAAGGGCAACTGTTGATTCAGGTTAGGCGGAGCATATCCAGGATAAGATGGAATCGCCTGAGCAGTGGGTCTTTGCATACCAGCATAATGTATTTGATGCTGGCAACTTTGACAAGTTTGATGGGCATAACCGTTATTATACAGTTGCCCATTACTTACAAAGACTTGTTGCTCGGGTCCTTGATATGATTGCTGGAATTGCGGTTGTTGAGTTTGAACCAGCTCTGGTTGTTGGACTATTTGTTGTTGTCCAATACTGGATGATTGACCAAGATGAGGAGTCATAGTACTTGCTTGAGCCTGAGTCGCTCCAGATAAGGAGGCACTAACCGGAGTTTGTGATTGAGTTGTCGAGACAAGAGGCTGTTGTATGGCAACCTGAGAAACTTGGGGTTGACATACAATAGGTGGCGCTTGTACTTGCGACACAATCAACATACCAGGTATAGTGGAAACATTTGACGCAAGGTGGACTGGTTGCATTGAATATGCAACCCTTGGTTGCTGAGGCAGTATTGGTACCCATCCGCTGGATGTAATTCCAGTTTGACCTGAACCTTGTTGTAAACTCCCATATGGTTGTTCTCCGGGGGGGAACAACGAAAAGGCATACTGCCCTCCACATGGTGGCAATCCAGTACTTAAAGGGCAGATTGGCCCTTGAAGACACATTGGATTAATTTGTTGAGTTTCAACATAAGAAATACCAGATGATAATCCGGATGAAGAAATAGGAACTAACCATGTCGTCGAAGCAGCCCCTGATGGGACTCCGGCTTATTGTTGACAATTTGCCGGGACAGATGGTATACCAGCGAACATTGTTGGAGTAGCAGCAGGAGGCTCTGCCGCTGCTGTGTCGGATGACACAGTCCTGGATGTCGACGGTTGTTCAGACATATTTAGTCTATCCAAAATATTTATTAGCGATTCTACAGGAACTTCCACTTGTGGTGGACTAACTTCGAAGATCAACGAGGGAAGGGTGATGATTATTCCGCTTAAAATAAATTTTATAACGACGCTTTAGACACAACTTTGCTTTTTCATGTTTTAAGAGTCGAGAAAAAGCTAAAGATGACTCTAGTCACCTTCGATGTATTAACGAGCCCGAAGTGACAAATGCTCGGTTGGACTTTTTCAGTTATAGAGTTTGAAAAAGGCCAAAAGAAACTGCTCTGGAGATCTAGGCAGAGGGTGTGCGAAACCTTTCGCGAAACCACAGAATACGTTTTACGGTACGGGTGGTCGATCTTCGTGAATGCTGTGTTCACTGCATCGCGATCAGTAGGGCAGCCAACACGGCTTCCTAAGGATAAAGGATAAATGCCTATAGGGGTCTCCCAATATATACGCGACGGTACGTGGGAGCACAAGTCCGTATTAGTGCTATCGTCCCTCAGGAGGAATCACCCACCTTCGTAGAGATCGACAGTCACTAAATTTAACGACGCCGGAACACGTCTCTACCTAGACCTCTACTATGAGCGTTATGTTGCAAAGCGTTGTTAGGTTCATTCAATATATTTTAAGTTGATCTTGTTTAGCAGTTTGTCTTTCAGGATCACCACGAGATGTATTGGTACAAATTCCTAAATGCAGCTAAAATGATAAGCAAGCTTTACAATCTTTTTAGCTTTGAAAATCCTAACTACTGAGGGGAGAGAAAAACATTATCTTTCCACACAGAGCACAAAGCACAAACTAATGCACTTTTCCCTAGATCAATCACGTAAACTTATCAAAAAATGCAAATGCAAGATGCATGTATTTCTTTTCTTTTCCCTTAATGTTGATGTAGACAAAAGGAAACTGTCGTATAATTTTCGAATTCAATTTGAAGCGTAAACAAACAAGTTTTGTCTAAAATCAAAAGACGCCTTATAGGTACTTGTTTCGACACTAAAAATGTATGAATTCAAACCATAAAATGAAAAACAAACAAACTCAAACAGCCATGAACAGTAATAAAACTTGCTCTTAAGGTCATGACGACACTTTCACAGTTCAAGATCTAAGAGGACACAGCTATACTGGTTCGCTTTTCATAATGGGAAACTGTAACTGAAACAAGAAATACTGAAAGAACAATCACAGTTTCATCACACAACTGAGGCGGAATAATGTCAAGGAAAGTTGGTTTACAACAAGTACAATGACCAGCAATTAGCAGCAAAAAACAGTGAAAACAGGGCTAAGACACAGTGGAAAACCTCTGGAAGACACTGGCTAACAGGTCCAGCACAGGCTCTGGTCTGTCAAATTGACTTCCAGCGCAGTTCTCGAAGGGAGTACCTATGCTGTAATGCAGATTGCCTGTGGACAGCCTGCTCTGGGACACGAGAGTTGCGTTTACAAGGATTTCCGGGTCATAAAAAGCTCAAAAATGCACTGTTTTTGCTGAAATAAAAAGCTATAGGTCAAGTACAAGCTAAGGGATGATCAACAGGATGAAAAGCTATCACAAAGAGTACAAGAGTCTTTTGTAGATCAGCTCTTCAAATCATGAATCTGCTCAGTAAATGAGCAAGAGTAGCTGGCCCTCTACTTCGCTTTTGATATAGTCAAAAGCTTTTCGATTCGGTACTCTTTGGTTCAGGAAATGAATAGCAAAGATACTACAAACACCAACAAGATACTAGGCTCCCCAGCGGAGTCGCCAGTTTGTTTTGGGGAAAAGTATCCGATGCGGATGACCCTATCCCTACTCTAAAGGTGACAGTCTTTAGCAACAACTGAAAGTAAAGCTTTGATATTTTCCTTTATGAAAGTACAGAGAGAAGGAAGAAAAGATTAACCAACCTGGTGTCTTTCGCTTAGTCGATCCTTATCCTCTCTCTTTGTCTCTTGTTCCCAGCTCCTTGCTCTCTTTGCCAGTCCAGCTACACACAGATCCTGCACAAAACAAGAGAGGAAACTACAAGATACAAGTACTCATAACTGATGCATGGATTAGAGTGAATCAAATATACATGTAAATACAATACATCAATGCAATACAAGTATATAGGAGAACATGCAAAACTTTATTGATAGAAGTAACAGGGTTCTGACAAGGTTACAACCAATGATGGCTCCAATCCAGCAGCACCTCCCCAGCAGCAAGAACTCTCCTCTTCACCTCTAGTAAAACAATCACCCAATAGCTCTAACTGTAATCCAACAACACCTCCTTGCTTAACACAAAATTCCAGCCTCCTTAGACCTCATAGAAGAGCTCTATATATAGGAGAGAAGAAGAGAGGATGAGTCAGCTTGAGACTGACATGAAGCTGCCTTGTGTCCTCTCCCTCTTCAATTAATCTTCAGTTCTTGAGTCCACTTGGAGATCCTTGCTTACACATGGTGATCAAGTACCTCTTACTCATCACAGGGCGAATCTCATGAACCAAGTGTCAGTTTGGAAGCTTCCTGGGAAGTTGACACCTTGCAGGATGACTGTGCCACTTGGCCAATCTCGCCCAGCGCAGGTAGCCTTCATTAATCTTGACTTCCAGCGCAGGTACAAGGAGGGACAGTTGCATTCCAGCGCAGAAGCTCAGTGGAGCAGCTGACATGATCCAAAATAAGCCTGTTTTGAAGTGTTTTCAGGTGGAGAACTGATTGGAAGTGCTGTTGTTTGATGACCTTGTTCTTTTAGGGGTAAGAACAACATGTTTAGGGACTGAGGATCCCTGTAATTATTGACATTTCATGCTCCATGATGCGAGGCACAAAAATGTCTATAACAGGCGTGGAAGGGTTTGTTGTTGTGGTGGTATCGGAAGATGCAGGAGTGAGAATAATAGATTTGAGAAGGGAGGGTAGTGGTAAGCAGTTTAGATCGGTGGTGGCATGAAGCGTTGAGAGGGTGACATGTAGGTGGAGGGCCCAAGTGAATGAAACCAATTTTCACCACCCCCCTCCCCACCGTTATCTCCTCGCATAGCAGGGGGTGCAAAATGCTTCCCCGTCATTGATCTAGGCAGGAAGGGTGCCAATTGTTCACTTCGGTTCGATTGTTAACACATGTCGACAAACATTTTTTTTGTATATGAGCTTGGCTTAAAGAACATTTACATATAACCCTTTACAATAATTAATCACCACTTAAGTGGGGTAATTAACAATAATAAGAATTAATGCAATCACTGACGCATTTAGACTAGCTTCCCTTAATAATTTAATCAACTATTCTAAACCTAATCTAATGATGCGTTAGGCCAAAATTTGAGCATATTATGCCTTTTATTTACCCTAATCTACCCTAATTTCTAATTTTAAACCAAGATTAAACTATTTGGTCAAATTTATTTGCTAATCTAATACAAAAATTAAAAATGATTTTATCAAGATTAAACAGTTTGATTCATATCAGAAGAAAAGGTTGTGGCATAAAATCAAACTGCACACAAACCGTTATTATTACAAAATTAAATTTATTCATTAAGTGGCATTTAAACAAGCACACTTATGCAAATCTTTTGATTTTCTTTTCATGGTGTTTTATTTCAAGTTTTTTATTTTCTATTCTTTCAAATATTCATATTTGTCTTTATTTTTTAAAATACCCTATTTTGTAAAATAAAACTATCTTAACAAAATAAAGCATGTTACAACATCAATTCCAACTAGGGATTCCTTCCTCCTACAGGATGAAGAGAACTTGCATATCCATGTGCCTTCTCCTCAGGCTAATGGGGCCTTATGTTGAAACAAATACACATCGCATGTGAAATAAAACACTTTGGTAAAATACAATGATGATGGAATCAAAATATCTTAATATTGAATATAATGTTTTAAAGATCTCCCATTGACAGACAATGAAGAATAATTTCCTTCCAACTTTTGTAAAATAAAAGAGTTGTTTCCCTTGACTTGAGCAATACTAAATGGTCCCAACCAAAGGTTGTCAAAATTTCCATGTTTCCCTTTGTCTTCTCTTCTAGCATCCCATCTTAGTACCAAATCACCTTATTTAAAATATCTTTCCCTAGCATTTCTATCAAAAAATATTTTCATCTTATTCTGATATTTCTTAAGCTTATAATGAACTTCATCCTTGTCTTCATTTAGTTCTATTATCTAATTATTTATTCTATTAAAATCATCTAGTTCCTCTTTGGATTCTTGTAAGAAATTCATGATAGGAAAAGCTAAATGTGTGGGAAAGATTGCTTCCTTTCCATAAACGAGTTGAAAAGGAGATTTACCTATTGATATTTTGGGTGAAATCTTGTTGGTCCAAAGTCCATAGTTGAGATGGTTGTCCGAACTCCTTTTATGATCCCACAACACCTTCTTTACAACTTTAACCAAAATTTTGTTCGAGGACTGTGCGATTCCATTTCCTTGTGGATAGCATGGAGTAGAATGATGCAACAATATTTGATATTTTTGATAGAATTCAATCATGTAGAGACTGTTGAATGTTGCCCCATTGTCTATCACTATCTGAATTGGGCATCCAAATCTAGACAATATATTCTCTTTGACAAATTTGATGACAACTATATCTATTGCATTTCTTACTAGGATAGCCTCTACCCATTTGGTAAACTAACCTGTGGTAGTCAATATCCATCTATGTTGACTGCTCGATGGAGGATTAATTTCACCAATGAAATCCAATCCCCATTGAAGAAAATGTTCTTCAACCAGCACTAGAACCATTGGAAGTGCTTCTAATATCTGTTTTCTAACAAAAATTTGACACTGAATACAACTCATAACTTTGGCTCCTACTTGTGCAAACAAAAGAGGCCAATAGAATCCTACCCTTAAAATTTTATAAGCTGTAGCCCTCCAAGCATAGTGTCCTCCACAAATTCTTGCATGGAATTGATCAATGATCCCTTCAGTTTCATTTTCTGTTAGGCAAAGTAAAAGGATATTAAGAGGATCCTTCCAATATAAATTTGCATTCACAATACAGTACTTTACAGCCTTCAATTTTAGTGTTTTACACTAGTTCTTAGTGAATTCAGCTGGACATTCAAAATATCTAAGAAAGTTCACAATATCAAAGTACCAATCTGATAATAAAAATTTCTCATCAATGTGAATAGGAATTGTTTGATCTAATGGAGAAGGTTCTTATGGATTCTCCTGTGTTGGGCTATCAGAAGGTTCCTATGGATTCTCCTGTGTTGGGTTGTTAGAAGGTTCTTATGGATTCTCCTGTGTTGCGCTATTAGAAGGTTCTTATGGATTCCCTTGTGTTGGGTTGTTAGAAGGTTCTTGTGGATTCTTTTGATTTGGGATTTCAAAAATAGAGTTTATTCCCAATATCTTGCAATTGGATTCAGCTAAGAGCTTGGCTAGGCCTTGACCTTTTACCAGTTTGGTAGTCTTGATGATAAGATCATACTCTAATATTTTAGTTATCCATCTTCCTCTCCTTCCATCAATTTCTGACTAAGTTAAAATAGTTTTGATAGCACTATTGGGTGCATAGGCAATGATAGAAGAATGGAGGAGGTAAACTCTAAAGGCTTTTAGAGCTTGGACTAAAGAATATGCTTTCTTTTCAATAATATCATACTTAAGCTCTGCATCTCGCATAACCTTGCTAAAGAAGGCAATGGGTTGGTCATCTCCATCTTTTTTCTTTTGCAGAAGAACGACTGCTAGGGTGGTCTCAGAAGGAAAATAAAATATACTAAAAGGCTCAGAGTAGTCTGGACTAGCTAAAATGGGGGCTTCTACAATAACCTTTTTGATTTGATCAAATGCATATCTAGCAGGAACAGTCCACTTGACTTCATGATTTTTCCTCAGCATGTTTGTTATATCCTTAACAATTTCAGCATAGTTAGGGATAAACCTTCTTAAAAAATTAATTTTACCAAGGAAAGCTTGAATCTCCTTTTTGTTCCTCGGTAATGTGAGTGCTTGTATGGCTGAGACTCTCTTGGGGTCAATGACTACTCCTTCTTTAGAGATGATGTGACCAAGTAGTTTACCTTCTTGAAGTGCAAACAATGACTTCTTGGGGTTGAGTGAAATTCCAAATTTTCTGCACCTGTCAAAAACTTTGCTCAAATGTTTCAAATGCTTATGATCAGAATTGGAAAACACAGTCAAATCATCTAAATAAATAACAACAAACTTATTGATCTTACCTACAAATTCTAGATCCATAGCTCGTTGAAATGTTGCTCCAACATTAGTTAGACCGAATGGCATCCGGGCATACATAAATGTGCCCCAAGGAGTAGTAAAAGTAGTCTTTTCTCTATCTTCTAGACTAACCATTATCTGATTATATCCAAAGAAACCATCTAACATGGAAATCATATCAGCTCCAGAAACTTTCTGAAGTAATTGATCCATCTTAGGCAATGGATAATTATCTTTCAGAGATGATTTGTTCAAATTTCTAAAATCTACACACAATCTAATTTCACCATTCTTTTTTCTAACAAGAACTAAATTAGCCACCTAGTCTGAATATCTTAATGGAACAATTATTTTGGCATCAAGTAGCTTCTTAAGTTCTTTTTCAATAATAGGAAGTAGAACAGGATTAATTCTCCTCAACTTCTATTTGAAAGTTGTTACTTCTAGTTTTAAAGGAATTTTATGCTCAGTAAGAGATGTGTCATATGTTTTTAATTCGTTATATGACTAGGAAAAAAATATCCTTTTCAGCCTTAAGAAGAGCTAAATATTTTTTCTTAGCTTATATGGATAGTGATGCATAGATTTTAATCTCTCTAACATCTTCAAAACTTCCAATATTACAGATTTCAATGTCTTCCTCAGGTGAATTTAGTAGTGGTTTTCTAGGAATGTTGTTTCAAAAGCTTCTCAAGAGGGATTAATCCCTTTGGAATAAAATTGTTAGGCAGTTGTATAATTCTATGATCAACAATTTTGGTTTCTAATTGAGGTGTTGGATTTTCATTGTTTGCTTCAAGATGGTCAAGTTGTTCTTCCTCAACTTGTAAGTTTGAAAATTCATCAATGACTTGAAGAAAGGATTTAAGTTGTTCATCGTCATCAAAAATTTGTCAGTGCTTAATGTTATCAGGAATAGAAGGTCTATACTTGACATGAATATGGTACTGGACAAGCATCTAATCGGGAACTTTAAAGGAACTAACAGAAACTACTAGGGAGTCTACATGTATATTTTGGTCTCTAGGAATAATAGAAATATTAAATGCTGAAAATAAATTTTCAATTGAATCCTAGATTTCATTCCTATAAGACCTGAGTCTAGGGTGCTTTGTTTGGCATTGATTTCTAACTTGTTTAACAATAAGTTTAGAATCAGAAAATACACTTAAGTTTTGCACCTTTAAACTTCTAGCTAATTCTAGGCCTAGCAAAAAATCCTCATACTCAGCTACATTATTAGTTACATCAAATTCAAGCTTGTATGATTGAGTGATATTCTCTTTATCTGGAGAAATTAACACAATTCCAGCTCCTGCTCCATCCTTTGAGCAGGAACCATCAAAGTATAATTTCCAGATATCAGTCTTAATGGTTTTAGGCTTGTCAACAATGTTTTCTATGGTTAACTGAGTATTTTGTGAACTATCAAGTGATAACTCAAAACATCCAAAATCTTGGTCCGTTGCATATATGGGATGATTCTTTACTTGTTCAGATTTACAAACAGTATGCATAAATCAAACATCTATATATAACCTAATATGTTGATCTCCAAAGACAGGGATAGTTTCATATGACATGTCCATTTGTAAACTTCCTCCTAGCTTTGCACAACAGGATCTTGACAACAACATGCCAAATTTAGGAGGAATGTATGTGACTACTATGTCTAGCACAACACTTTTGACAAGAATCTGAGCTAATGTGACCACTAGATCCTTTATCAATCCAAGACATGGTACTTTCTTGGAATCAAAGGTATAGAGATCGTGATAGGTTCTAGTGACTTCTAAATTTAACTGGTCCATGATCACTTTAGGCATTAGATTATGGGAAGCCCCAGAATCTAACATACAATTGTATAATAGGAAATCATGAATCTTAAGAGTCACATAGAATGGTGGGACATTCTCATCTATCATATCAGAGTTAGGGCCAAAGACTACTGAAGGCTTCTCATCCTGCAAGCTAATCACATCCCCTTCAGCATCTACACTGGATGACTGAATCCACTTAGAGACTTGGTTTTTGTAGCCAGGGTTTTTGGACAGTTCAGCTAAGGGAATTGGTATTTTGACTCTTTCCAACTCTTTTTCAACATTAAAGGTTGTTAAGACAGTTTTATCAATTGAGTTGGTTTCAGCTCTTTGGTTCAATGATTGAGCTACAATTGTTTGAACTTCGGTGGTTTTAACTTGTGGCTCATTGACAATGACTTTTGGAGGTCTACCAAGCCCTGCTCTTGGTCTCAAATCATATCTCCTATTTAACTCTACAATCAGGAACTCTGAAAAAGCCTGATATTTAGAAATTTGAGAATTTTCATGATCTAAAGAAGATTGATTTGAAGGGAGAGAAATAATAGCATTTGGTGAAGACAAATGATCTACATGATGGTTCATTATCATCTAGTGGTTGATCATCAATTAAAAAAGGGGGTTGAATCTATTGATCAGTATTAGGTCTCTGCAAAATCTGAGTTTGAGGAGCTCTTCTAAACTGACCCTGTGGTCTAGTAGCAGTTTGTTGTATAGTTCTTGGTTGGGTTTCTATCTTATAAATCCTATTAGAAAGGTTCCTAAGTAGAGATGTGATTTCATCAATTTTTTTATCATCATTTTTGGTCTTGGAGGAAGAACCTTCCTCCTTAGCCTTCATCTTTCTTTCATCCTTTTCAACTTTAGCCTTTAGTTTAGAAGATGTTGATCTATTGGCTTCAACCTCTATAGTGTTAGTCTGCATATCTTGCAAAGTATGGGATGTTCTTTCTCTGAGCATGATTGCAAAGTCATCATCAAAGGCTTTGGAAAATCTAACTTTGGCTATTGTGACTAGAGGTTTGCAATCAGGAGGCATCTTATGGTAAAGCTTATTGAATCTTTTTATAAAATTTGCTACTCGTTCACTAGGGTTTCTTTTTAATTCTTCAAACTCAGTTAGATAATAGACCAGATCTTTCTTGACACCCCATTGGTTTTTGAAAATGGTGATTAATTCATTCCAAGAATGAATTGAATCAACTACTAATTTCCTAAACCAAATTCTAACATTACCTTCTAATGATTGTACAAACAATCACATATATACATCCTCATGCTCTATATTCATATTATCTGCAAAATCTAAAAAGGAAACTAGATGATCTTTTGTAGACAAACCAATTTCCCCATTAAACCTAGGTAGATGTTTCAAATATCCATCAGGAAAATTATTGAGCTGGTTGGGAAGATTCAGGGTAGCATATCTAGCTTGAATTATAGGTTGAAAGGCCATATCTAAAGATGATGATGATGAATTAGTAGGAGATGTAGGAGATGATGTAGTAGAGGATGAAGAAGAAGGTGGTGAAGTTGTTGGCGAAGATGATGGTGTAATGGTAGGAGGGGGAGGATGAGAAAGAGGAGGATCCCTAAAAGTTTTAAGAGGTGTTTTAATTACCAACTTCTGAAATTTTGTCTCAACTTGTTCTTTATTATCAAACAAAGGGTTTGAATATACAGAAAAAGTTTCTTCAGATTGTGCAGAGGTGGATGGGAATGTATAATGAGTGGGGGAGATAAAATTTGTGGGTTTTAGCTCTGGTAAATGTACATCCAACTCCTCTTCTGAGTTAGGAGAATCTGAAAATATTTCAGGAAGCTTGTATGATTCCAAGGATTGGACTAAAAGAGCTGACTGCAGATCAACTCCTTTGTTCAAAATATCTAGAACCCTAGGTGTTAAATCAACCAAATCTAATTGGGATGGAATATTTATAGAGGGATTAGATACTGAAATTTCTTAAAATTATAATGGTACATAAGAGGAAGAAGAATCTTCTAATCTCCTTCTAAATCAGGTTTTCCTAACCAATCTTTTTGGATCATATAGTGGGGAAACTATTTGGGAATCAGAGTGAGACCTAGTATGTTTTGAAGGAGCCAGATTTTTCAAGTGGAGTCGCCAGGTGAAGGATTTTAACCTACAGTTTCTTTATTCACCTTAAAGAAACAATTTCTTAATCGTTGTCCCAAGGAAACTAATCAATTTCATTGCCCAATAACTGAACCGGCCTGATTTTGTCCTCTGAGATGAATCTAGGTCAATTAGTCATGCTAGAGCATCTAAAATATTTTGGTTGCTTTTAAAAGATTTTGGATGACCTTAGTTATGAATGATTTGAAAACAGGTGCTTAAACCTATTTACTTGAAGAATTAACTAAGAGGGTTGTTTATTTGTCCAAAATGGCAATTTTATTTAAAGTGGACGATTAGTAGAATTTATTGAGGTATACATTGTTAAATATCTAGATAGAATATTTAGTTGGCCATAAGAATGACTATAAGTAACCAATGTTTACTTAAACAAAAAAATATATTTAAGCAAATCCAAAGTGTGTGGAAATTAATAGATAAAGGGGAGTTTACAGTAAGAGATAGATTCATAAATTTTTCCCTAATTATTATTTATAACTCCACAGGGGATTGAAGACTGACTAAAAATTAGTTTGATATTGCCTAGGTATTTGCATAAAGAAATAAATAAATGAAGAAAAAATTATGAAATATCGCCAAGAAGAACTCACGGGAAGAAAAAGCTATAGAAGGAGAATTCAAAATCCTTTTATTAACTACAGCAAATCTGAAACTCGATGTTGGGCATGGAATCCCCCCACAACATGTTTTGGGGCTCAAAGCCTAAGTTTTGGTTAAAGGTTTTGTAAGACTCCGTGAATTGAAGGCACAAAGCATGAAGTATAGGTTAAGTCATAGGGTTGTCTGCCCTAAAATATTGTAATGTAATGTAAAGTCATGTTGGCCTACCCATGGTTCACGGACCATGGGATTGTATAAATATAGTGAGGCTCTAAGTTGTAAAGATAGCAAATGAATTAGAGAGAAGAATACTAATGGTTCGAGCTTAGAGTGGGATTCTAAGTGTATTGGGTCCTAGTAGTAGGAAGAGGCTCTGCAGCTTAGTGCACAGAGGCCTAGTAGAGTCTGCGGCTGAGTGTGCAGACCCCTGCAGCTAAGTGCATAGGGCAGTGTCAAGTCTGTAATTAGGATTGAAGATTAATAAAGATAAGTTGATTCTTATTTCTGTGTACTTTCTATACATTGCCTTCCTTACATTTATATTGGTTTATTTATCATGCACACTGATATGATTGTTGAATATGCCGCAATAGCCATTAATATTACACACACAAGTTAAGTAATCGGGTAATAACATCTTAAATAGCAAGGAACTTGGGTATTATATGCGTTGCATCCCGAGTAGGGCTACATGGAAACAACATCACAAGTTGCAAAGGCATAAAAACTATGCATAGTGACGTGCATGCAGGGTCAAACCACGGACCTCCAAAAGCCCATCAGACATCCCAGGTGTTATAGACATTTTTGT
The DNA here is from genome assembly GCA_031772625.1 of Pinus tabuliformis. NCBI lineage: Eukaryota > Viridiplantae > Streptophyta > Pinopsida > Pinales > Pinaceae > Pinus > Pinus tabuliformis. Next base: position 255,058,685 of record CM062815.1, read on the forward strand.
GCCTTACAGCATTGAGCATGAAATGTACATAATCTAAGGGATCCAAAGTCCCTAAACATGTTGTTCATAACCCTAGAGGAAAAAGGCTAACAAACCACAGCAATTCACAAAAGTTCTCCACCAGAAACTGCTCAAAAACAAGTCAATTCAGGATCAATTCAGTGGCTCCACTAGCTGTCTGCGCTGAATGTCAAAGCCAACACTGGCTACCTGCACTGAATGTCAAAGCCAACACTGGCTACCTGCGCTGAGCGAGAGTTGACATGTGGCAAGTTCATTCCACGAGGTGTCAAAACCCAGGAAGCTTCCAAAATCTTCCTCAATGACACTTGCCTCAGGGAATTCGACTGGTGATGAGTAAGAGGTTCCAAATCTCCAAGTGGAAGCAAGAACCTCCAAGTGGAATCAAGAATTGACAAAGGGAGAGGACACTAGTCAGATCTCAAGCTCACTCATCCTCTCTCCAAACATCTATATATGGATCTCTCCTCCATGAGATCTAGGGGCTGGAATTTTGTTATTGCAAAGAATTGTTGTTAGTTTGAGATTGGAATCATTGCGTGCTTAATGCTTTGAAGGGGGTGAAGATAGGAATTCCATTTGCTGGGAAGGAGATGCTGGATTGGAGCCCTCTGGGTTGTATCTCTTCCTGAACCTTGTTATTCATCAATAAAGCTATCTTGGTTTCTCCTATATACTGATGTATTTTTGATGTATGATTGCATTAGTATGTTTAGTTTATTTCTAATCCTGAACTAGTTATGAATATGAATCCATGTCTTGTGTAGTGTTCTCTTCTTTTGATATTGCTGAAACCTCTTGAAGCTGGGTGAGCGAGAAGGCAAGTAGCTAGGAACTCTCCAAGAGAAGAGAAATTGGATCGAGGGACAAACGGAAGACACCAGTTAGTCCATCCATCTCTCTTCATTCTTAATTCATAAAGGAAGAATACTAGAATAGTTGTCTCTATTTGTTGCTAAGGCACTGTCACACCTTAGGTGGATAGGATCATCCTGCATAGGCATTTTTCCCCACAACAAATTGGCGACTCCACTGGGGAGATCTGTTTAGTCATTTTATTTGTGTTTCTATCATTGTTTGTTTCATAGACTCAACACCAACAATCGAACTGCATCTGCTATTCCAGATGCAAAGTAAACAGTTGCTGCTTTGATCCAATCACTGGACTTGTCTATGATCTGAACAAATGGACTCACAAATGATTTGATGATCCTTTGTGATAGATCTTAGTACTCCCTCAAAGCATCCCTTTGATTGTACCTTGCTTGTTGCTTTGATTTGGCCTGAAACTGTAGATTAAATAGCAATCTGTGACCCAGAACCAGTGAGAAACTCTCGTTTCTCCTTCAGCGCGACCCCTGTGAAGAGGTTCTGCATTTCAACACAGGTCCCGTGAAGGCTACCTGCGCTGAATGTCAAAACCCTTGTGTTGAGGTTGTGCTGAACCAGTTTGGCCTTGTGCAGCTGGGTTTTTCTGCTCTGTTTTGCCTTGTTTTGATCTCTGATTTTTGCAGCCTGTAACCAGCATAGGTACCATTCTGATAACTCCTTTTCTTAGCTTAAATTCCGCCTCCTTTTGTACAAAAAGACTGTGAGTGTTTTTATGTGTTTGTGGCATCATTTACAGTTTTCCTTTGCATGAGTGAAATAGTCATCCTGTAGCCCTTGATTTAGATCTGTTGATTGTGATCTTAGAAGAGAGTTCATTGGCTGTTTGCAGTTGATTATACATTTACTCTTGCTTATTGGTTTGAGTTTGTCTCTTTTAAGTGTCGAAACAAGTATTAATTTCGAAAATCGTTAAGTGTTGTAATCTCTTCTACCCTCTCTGATTTCAAAAAAGTAAACTTGTTTGTATTTTTCATTTAAAAGCAAATTCAAAGTTGTACAAAAAGCTTTCTGTGTGGGCATCAATACTAAAAAAGCGGAAAACAAACACCTACATTGTGCATTTGCATCTTGATAGTTTGCATGATTGATTTAGGAAAAGTGCATTAGAGTGTGCTGATTGCTCTTTGAGAAAAGATGGTGTCTTTCTTTTCCCTTAGTAGCTAGGATTTTCAAAGTTGAAAAGATATAAAGCTTGCTTATCATCTTTAGACTGCATTTAGGAATTGTATCATACATCTCGTGGTGATCCAGAAAGGAAAACTTTTAAAAAAGATCAACCTAAAATAAATTGAATGAACTTAACAACGCTTTGCAACATAACACACAACATAGAGGTCTAGGCTAGAGACGTGTTCCGGCGTCGTAAAGCCTGGTGACTGTCGATCTCGTTGATGGTGGGTGATTCCTCCTTAGGGACGATAACACTGGTACGGATTGTGCTCCCACGTACCGTCGCGTATATATTGGGAGACCCCTATAGGAATATAACCTTTATCCTTAGGAAGCCGTGTCGGTCGCCCTACTGATCGCAATGCACTGAACACAACATTCAGGAAGATCGACCGCCCGTACCCTAAAAAGTATTCTGCGGTTTTGCGAAAAGTTTGGCACACCCTCTGCCTAGAACTCCAAAGCAATTCCTTTTGGCCTTTTTCAGACTCTATAACAGAAAAAGTCCATCCGAGCATTTGTCACTTCGGGCTCGTTAAAACATCGAAGGAGACCAGAGTCATCTTTAGCTTTTTCTCGACTCTTTAAAATTGAAAAAGCAAGTTGTGTCTAAGCGTCGTTAAAAATTTATTTTAAACGGAACAATCACCCTTTATTCCCGCGTTGATCTTTAGGTTGAAAAGATGGAGCCTACCAACCAAGGAATTCCCCTTGGTGGGAATCCTAGTCCCTTCTCCTCTTGGGGAGATGTTGGTGCGCCCCATATGGCCACATTGTCACTTCCAGGACTGACAATTGGCCTGCCGATCTGGCTCTTTTCAACTAATGTCGTTCAGAACACCACTATTCCTGAACAGTCGAGTCAACAGTTAGACCAGACTAGAGTTACCCACTAGCCTTCTACTTCATATAATTCTTCCTCTCCTCCTTCCTCTTCGCTTGACAGAACTGGTAAAACAAAAAACTGAGTTCCTAAGGAGAAGAAGGAAAAGAAGAAGAAAGAGAAGAAGAAGAAGGAGCCAAAAGCGACTGGGGGCAAACAAGTGTCGTTTGACAAAAATCCACACACAGCACTGACCAGGCCTAAATCACCATGTGTCATATGCAAGGGAGACCACTTCCACAGAGATTGTCCCTGCATCCCTCGGATACTAAGGGACTGGTCTCCCCGTTTGCACAATTCGGTGGCGTCAACCTCTGATAACCATGTTGACTGCACACCGTCAACTAGTGAAAGTGAAGCCCCAGGACAGAGAGGGAAAGCTAGATTTCCCTGCAAACTGTGTGAAGGTGACCATGCCATCCACCGTTGTCCCTTCTTAGACGAGGCTAAAAGAGTTCTGGAAGATTGCCCGATTTTACGAGCGCAACTTCCTCCTGGATATCAAAAACTCCTGCCAAGTCCTTCACTAGTTGAGAACCCGGCTGGCCCGCCCATGTGGTCAGCCGAAGCACCTATCGTTGAAGATGAACCGTATGGATCCATGCCTGACGAAAGTCAAAAGGTTGAGGCGGCAGTTGACCCGGTTTTGCCTTCAGAGGCTCTATCTTCGAATGATACCATCATAGAGGAGAATAAAGACGACACCGTCCAAATTCTCTTCATCAACACAGACTCCGACGAACAAGGGGGCAATTTTTCCATTCCTTTGTCGCAGGAAGGAACTTCTTCAGAGTCATACCCGACTGTCTATTCGGTCCCACCACCAAGCAACCTGGTTGTGTCCTTCGACTGGAACCAACTAGCCAGACCTCGGTTGCCAGCAAGCATACCATTCAGAATTATCGTTCAAATATACAGAATGGTAATGGCTGGCACTATCATAGATGAGGCAGCATCTGTGAGTATCCTTTCCTCTATTGCCTGGAAAGCGCTTGGTTCGCCAGCGCTTTTGCCTGAAATGAGAAATCTATCAGGCTTTTATAAAGGATCCAGTCGAACTTTAGGGATCCTCCCCAATGTGCCCATAACATTGAAAGGGAAGACCGTTCAAATGAACGTGATGGTCATTCAAGGACCCTTGGATTATAACCTACTCCTTGGACAAGACTATATATATTGCATGGGAGCCATCGTCTCCTCACTCTTTAGAGTAATGCGTTTTCCGCATGAAGGAAGAGTGGTCAAGCTCGTGGACCAACTTTCATTTCCCTGATCACGCATCGCAAATAGTCATATACCATCCCTAAATGGTCTCTTCATGGAAGAAGTGTCTCAACCCACGGTCCGTCCTCCTGATGATCGCGAGTAATCTGGGAGGATATGACTGGAACCTAGGGGGCATGCGTCCTGGTCTGCTTCGGCAGGAAAACATTGGGTATAGGGTAGGTTTCCGCGGGAGAATATGACTAGTCTGTACCCCGCCCATGCTGGAAGAGGGTTATTCTAGAATAAGATTCTTTTGTCAAAGTTATGTGAGTTGGCGGGCATCGTCACTCACCTTTGTCTATTTCAGTAGACATTGCTGAGGAAGTGTTTTGTTTGAAAGATTAACGATACAATCTTTGGGTAACCTGAAAGAGGTAGGCCTCTCTCGGTGAAACAATTGTTTTGCCGGACTAAAGTAGGGGTAACCTTGAAATCGTACTTTATGCCTGGGGGCATGCAAACCTTTCGGAGTGCAAGCAAGGGGCGACTATTTATTTTTTAAATTTTTAGGTCCTCCCTTTAAACCTGTAGGTCTAACCCTTTAAACTCGTAGGATTAGCCGTTTCCTAACTTGCATAAAGAAAGGATGCGGGGCATAGCTTTGTGAGATGAAGCTCCATAAAAAATAGAATCTCAATGAGACACTCTTATCATATGACTGGGTAATCGAGCAGTTTTAGCACACAGTTCATGCTTGTTAAAAAATAAACGCAAGATCCAAGCAGTTTTAGCACATAGTTCATGCTCATTAAAAAATAAACATAAGATCGAGCAAATGTTTCCACCCGCGTTTAAGCTCGTTAAAAAATGAATTATCCCGGTAAATAACCACTGTGAATGTAATATCATCAGCCATTAAATCCTTGGTCGTGTTTGCACTGTCACCACCACTTTTCCATTAGCCGATCGTTCACCTCCATATGTTTGTTTACCCATTTTGAGGAACAGCTGCGAAGAGTGCTTTCACTAGCCATCCTTGTGACACTGTCGTGATTGGAAAATTCCAACCTGTACCTGGAATCAGCTGCTAACCCGTTTTATCACTCGTTCCTCAAAAGACGAGTCTTCTTTAAGCTCTTTTCATCTGACTCGTAAAATATGAAAAGATTGCCGAGTCCTTGGCCTTCCATCTCGTTAAAGGGACAGGAAGTGCTATCCCTCCTCTAGATTTTAATCTTTTTGGACCTGAGGGATTATTGCACAAAAAGATCGAGCGCTTGTTTTATTCGGCTCGTTAAAACTATCGAAAACTCATCCCTTCTGTATTTTTTTATAATTTTTCAGAATTAAGGGATTAGATGACGAAAAAGGACTTTTGGAGTTAACTTTATGTACCTTTTCAGACTCTCTAAAAATGAAAAGGACCGAGTTATCCTTGTCGTTAGACTCGTTAAAATCATTAAATAGCGACAAACATGTCTTTAGACGAGAACGAGTTTCACTATCGCTAGGCTTGTTAAAACATAGCGATGGGCTTGCCCGAAGGGAAGGTTATAGAACAAGCATATGTTATCCTCCTCAAGCTTGACAAAAATAAAGAGGTACTGGTCAGCAATGACTGGGGAAAAATTAGGAGAAACTCAAGAAAATTTTGATGGTAGCAAGTCACTCTTGAACATGACACTTTTCCTCCGTACCACAATCGGGTTGAGTTGTTTCATTCACCGGTCACATCCATGGGCTCGCCATACCATCCATATTTGGGGTAATGCTACCAATCCATCGCAGTAGTGTCGCCATATGTTCAAGAGAAGTCGTTCAGAAAAAGTCAACCATGTCCCATCCACCGCCGTACATTATCCTTCATCCTTTCATGACCGCCACCCTGAATCATATGTCACAGATCGTTTTCACCTCCATCAAAATCGTTAGCTCCGTTCCGTGTCACTGATGTGGGATTCATTAAGGCCCTCCTTTGACAGATCGCTTCTTGTCGACATCAACTCATTATCCAAGAAGTTGATCTAGGAACAACCCCTTCAGTACTTTGAAGCTTGCATGCCTCAATGGCAAGTTTCTCACTTCCGGCGACAGGTATACATCAATGACCTTCGACCGAAAGATTTTGCGTGGTGTTCGACGCCAAGTCCTTTATTCACACCACGTGAATTGTACTGGAGTACCTTGAGGGTCATTATCATTATCGGTGATTCCTCTCGCGCTTGTTAACGATTTACCTCATTGACCGGTAATCAAGCGATGTCTTTCCATGTTCGACTTCAGAACATTTCTCACATGGATCGACTTGTACCTAGAGTGAAGATCGAACGAGTTTGAAGACCCCGGATCTATTTTCATCCATCCAGGCTGCGATATATATTCAGGAAAAATAAAGACATTGACATGTACATCATTGCAGCAGATAATCATCCTATCCAAAGGATGATAATTTCATCAAAATTATCAGTCTACCACCAGACGATTGTCTGTTCTATGTATAGAAAAATGAATTTATAAAGCTGAGCATGGGAATGCCCGTCTCAGCTAGATCATGAAAGAAGTATGAAAAATAATGTGTTGTATTGTATCTTATTACAGGTCTCCTCCCAGCTTTGGATGAACTTCAGACCCCCCTGATAAAGCATTTCACCCGATAAATGATCTCATACTTTAGGGGGCAACTGTTATAGACATTTTTGTGCCTTACAGCATTGAGCATGAAATGTCCATAATCTAAGGGATCCAAAGTCCCTAAACATGTTGTTCCTACCCCTAGAGGAACAAGGCTAACAAACCACAACAATTCACAGAAGTTCTCCACCAGAAACTGCTCAAAAACAAGTCAATTCAGGATCAATTCAGTGGCTCCACTAGCTGTCTGCGCTGAATGTCAAAGCCAAGACTGGCTACCTATGCTGAATGTCAAAGCCAACACTGACTACCTGCACTGAGCGAGAGTTGACATGTGGCAAGTTCATTCCACAAGGTGTCAAAACCCAGGAAGCTTCCAAAATCTTCCTCAATGACACTTGCCTCAGGGAATTCAACTGGTGATGAGTAAGAGGTTCAAAATCTCCAAGTGGAAGCAAGAACCTCCAAGTGGAATCAAGAACTGACAGAGGGAGAGGACACTAGTCAGATCTCAAGCTCACTCATCCTCTCTCCAAACATCTATATATGGATCTCTCCTCCATGAGATCTAGGGGCTGGAATTTTGTTATTGCAAAGAATTGTTGTTGGTTTGAGATTGGAATCATTGGGTGCTTAATGCTTTGAAGGGGGTGAAGATAGGAATTCCATTTGCTGGGAAGGAGATGCTGGATTGGAGCCCTCTGGGTTGTATCTCTTCCTGAACCTTGTTATTCATCAATAAAGCTATCTTGGTTTCTCCTATATACTGATGTATTTTTGATGTATGATTGCATTAGTATGTTTAGTTTATTTCTAATCCTGAACTAGTTATGAATATGAATGCATGTCTTGTGTAGTGTTCTCTTCTTGTGATCTTGCAGAAACCTCTTGAAGCTGGGTGAGCGAGAAGGCAAGTAGCTGGGAACTCTCCAAGAGAAGACAAACCGGATCGAGGGACAAACGAAAGACACCGGTTAGTCCATCCATCTCTCTTCATTCTTAATTCATAAAGGAAGAATACTAGAATAGCTGTCTCTGTTTGTTGCTAAGGCACTGTCACACCTTAGGTGGATAGGATCGTCCTGCATAGGCATTTTCCCCCACAACACCAGGGTGCGGAAACCTGGTTCTAGCACCCTCCCATACTACTTTAGGTGAGACCTTAATCCACGCTCTGTGGACTGTCTGAAAGGGCCAGTAGTATCGGGATTTTCTTGGCTAAATCACCTCTGAACCTGGGTCAGGCCCATACAAGCCAACAAATGGTTTTGTTACTGGGATCAAGATCTACATAAAGGATGTCTGATGTCATGCCACTAGAATCCAACAAAGAAATAAATTTAAGAGTAGTTGGACAAAAAGATTCAAGAGTTAGTGGCACAGGAGAATAGAAATATATGAGTATATAAGGAACAGTGGTTGGAGCGCTACTTGTATACGGAAATCAATGAAATTTTATTTGCATCCTTTCATTCTAAACTGTATGAGTGGATCATGAAGTTAGCAGACAGTTGGGGAAGGTGTAGGTTTGACAAACCATTAGTGTGGACTCCAAAAGTAGTGTGCAGAATAGAAACATTAGGAGATAAGATCGCACGAGCTATGGACCATTGGCTTGATCGAATAATAAGAGGATTTATCACTAATTTCATGGTAGACACAACTGTTAGCTACAGTGAGGCGGAGCGATGTTTTCTCAAGGGACCGCAAGGTAAGTATATTAAATCTTTGAAGCCTTGGATTAAGATGATATTGTGTGAAAAGCGGGTTTTGCGAATAAATAAATGTTTGGGACTATGTGATTAGTGAAGAGTTGGAAAGTAGTCCCTTAATTTCACCCTCACGTGAAAGCAAGGAAGAGCTCATGAATGTTTCCCCAAGAAGCACGGTTAGTCTGATAAGGAAGCACATTCCGCGTTTACCACATCCACCCACACCTCCACCTGCCCCACCCTCCTCACCTCCATCTCCTCCCAGCCCACCTTCGCCACTGCCATAGTTCAGTATGGCGAGTGTGATCAAACTATCGGTATTTAGAGGAGTGGGAAATTATGATCCAGACCCATTCTGGTTCGTGGTAAGAGGAGTATGGGAAGAACAGGGCATCGTGGATGATAATATTAAAAAGGCTACGCTAGTGAGCCCACTGCAGGATCGTGCATTAACGTGGTATATCAAGCATTCTAATGACCACCCGAACGCAGCAATTGCAGAGATCCAGGCTATGCTGAACATGGAATTTAGCAGGCCAAAATCTAAAACACAATCAATCATCGGGCTTAAGGAGATCGTGATTCTCCCAGGTGAGAACCCCTGGGATCTATACCAAAGGTTGAAGAGTACGATCTCTGAAGCCAATATGACGTTAACAGATGCACAACATCGCGAATGGTTTGTGGCCTCACTTACGCCACACTTAAGGATGTTGTCGTCACAACAAAAACTTTTCACCCAGGCTGAAGCATTAGAGATGGTAATGAGATTGCATGAGACCCCTATACAAGACCCTAGGTTGGGAGTCCAAAACATCCACATGCAACTACAGAATCTGTGTCAATAAATGCAAATTTTGAAACATGACAATACACGTCGGCCGGTGGTGCGTGAGGAAGTATGGTGCATAAAATGCAAAGGCCACGGGCACGATAAGGACCACCGTCCAATATTCGTGAACTACTTGGTAAGAGGGGGGCCAATGCCGTTAAGACCAAAGGCACTAGCAGGGTTGAGCACGACGTCTACATAATGGTGCACGATTTTCCACATAGGAGGAAAATACACCATGGATAATTGTCATCTATTGTAGAATTATACGCAGACATACCAGCAATTGTTTTGTAATTTCTGTAGGTCGGTAGGCCATGACGAATGCACCTGCCAAAGGTATGAACTACTAATGAATTAGACTTCTTCCTATAAGATGCAGACTGAAGCATGATCCCTCAACCTGAATGTATGGATGGCAGAATCTGGGTTTCAGGGGTGTGGTCGAGGTCGAGGTGGAATGGGGCTAGGAAGGGGTTGTGAACAACTAATTTGATACAATTGCGAAGGACCAAGGAATTATACCTACGATTGTACAAACCTAACAAGAATACCATGTTGGTATTATACTCAGTTTGATCATGAGTCAAAAGAATGCCCTTCATTAATAGCAAGGATGCGTGAAAAGGGGGTACTCCAGCCCCCTCTGACTCAGAATTTACAAATGATGAGGTCTGAGCCGTGCGAAGAAGACCCAAATGTAAATATGATTCTTAGAAGTGGTATGACCATAGGAGATGATAAGGGGAAGCCGCGAGAATAAATTTCATTGATTCACAAGGCTCCTACAAAGGAACCCGAGTTTGATTTAGAACGCGCGAGGGAGACATTCATGGAAGCTAGGAAGAGCTTCATGCAGGCCTCCACTTCAGGTAGTAAGGATCAACTAGAATGAGGAATGGATTCTTAAATGCTCACTACCTTTCTGGAGACATGCATGAAATTGCTATGCAATAGCAAGGCAGTCAAAGGACTATAGGAACTTATCACTAGGTGTCCGGGGTAAGGAGAACTATGCATGGTACAGAAACTTGGAAAGCATGCATTGTGAATAGGAAGGGAAATGAGGTTGACCGCACTAATAGGTGAGTATGAAATGGATCAAGTAATCTTGGATCTAGGTTCATATGCAAATGTACTACCAAAGCAAACATGGGAATGCATGGGTAGACCCGTGTTACAATGGTCCCCTTTTCAGTTACTAATGGTGAACCAACAAAAGATTTTTCCCATGGGAAGATTGCAAGGAGTAACAGTCGATATTGAAGGTGCGAGCACAGGCGAATTTTGAAGTGATAGGGATTATGGATGATGGCAATCCATATCCCATGCTACTAGGAATAGACTAGGCCACCGATATGAACGGGGTCATAAATCTAAAGAAGCGCAAAATCATCTTTGAGAAAAAGTCACTATGCATGCTAGTACAGCTAGATCCAGCCAAAGGAGTGTGATACACTGAACTGGTGCACGACAATGTTAGTGATGACAATCTCGATTGTATTTACAAGATAACTGCATGAGAAGAAGATTGGGTGAATCCAACTGCAGATGGAAGGATTTCATGGGAGCACGAAAGCTCCTTCACTTTAGATTCAAACGAAGAGATAGAGCGAGGGCAGAACTAGATGCATGAAGTAACAATTCTTAATTGCAACATGATCATTAGATCACTGCGTTGCGTGACAATAGAGGTAAGGGAGTTGCTTCCATATTATGGATTGACAACAGTGGATGAATTTCTGAGGAAATTTAAAAGCACAGTACCAGAACAACAACGATTCAATGCATTGAAGTGGGCACTGCGGGTAACACCCGCACGATGGTGGGGTACACGTCAAGGAAATTTTGAGGGCTGGCACGGATGCAAAAGGATGATGCGCCTATGTTTTGGAAAACCACAGCTTCAAATGCAAGTTAGTCAACAGGGGCGGAACAACTTGGACGCCCACCTTTCTTGATGGGTACAGACATATGTTGTAAACCCCGCACAAGCGCACACCAGCCCCAGAATAGAGAATTGAAACAAATCATAGCAGCAGGAAAGGCAACATGCACTACAAAGTATCCATGTCGAAGCATTTGATAAGGTGTGTAGAGAACTGAAAAAGTTTTACCAGGCAAAATAGATTGATTGGGACCTACACGTGCCAGGGGTTTGATGGGCCTACCGAACCCTATGCAAAACCCTAAACATGGAGATGATCCGAAAGATGCATAATGGAGTGCTAATCATACCTATAGAAGAAGATTCAAAAAGGAATATACATGTATAGGCTCCGGTAGTGGCGGCAGTGCGCGATAGTAAGGAGGAAGAAATCACACATCTATGCAAGGACGAACATCTAAGGATTTAGGAAGCCATTTGGCAAGGGAACCTTAGAATTTTTTAACTCAAAAAGGACCAGGTACAATTGAGGAAGAAAAACATTTTGATGGATGTTAATATCGCGAGGCTGGAAAATGAGATCTCGCAAGCATGTCTCCTCAAGAAACCAAGGATAATAGGGCCAGATACGGATGATCATACCACTACATTAGATGAGTTTCATCAAGAAATTATGACTCTACTGCCATGGCTGTAGTCGCACCTCACCAAACGCAATAACCAGGGGAGCACACTACATAGATTCAAACGCATGGCTCCGATTATTGTGAAGGCGATTGAGGAGTTCCCATGGACTGCACTGAAAGGTGAGTTAAAATGTCACATAGCTGGCACGACCACTTGACTAGTCGCAAGGGGCATAGTCTCAATGCTCTAGGTACTAGTTGAAAGAGAGCATGGGATTTTAAAAGAGTCTGTTTGGGAACTGCGCATAGAATCAACATGTCCCAAGGCTTGCACCTGTGTATGGCAGGCTGCACTGCCGCGCGGGTAGGCTGGGAAGTGACCATTAGTGTCACTGTTCATGATCGGATGTCTGATTTAAGGAAAAAGGGAGCAGGCAATGGCCATTTAAGACACAAATTAAGGACACGATTTGGGACAATCTGCCACCAAGAAAGCATTAATGACTCAGAATTGGGGGAACAGTCGAATTCAAATTCAACAAGCACTATAAAACTCCAAGGGCTAGCGACGAGACAAAAATTGTTAATTTGAGATTTGAGTAGTTGATTAGATCACAGATTGTTGAGAGCCGAGCAAGATTTGAACCCTGAAGTTTTCAAACAACCACAGATAGCTCACATAGGATAATGGCTACCATGAGAGGTTTGGGCTTAGTAGAAGGAACCATCAACGAGGCTGCACAAAACCCCATGATGGATGATGTTCTCGGGGATACTGGGGTCATGCCAGAAATCCCAAAATTGCCTCGAACATTGAGGCCCAAGAAAGATAAATAGGTAGCAGAACCAGTTCGCATGTCCCCGAGGAATTCGCGGTTCGGTAAACTCTCAATGGAAGAAGAGGGCAAGGTTATCACCATTGAGACAAATGATGAGGAAGAGGACCTACAGGCTCTCGTCAATGAGACAAAGGCAGCCAAAGACATGGAAGAAGACATCCAACCAGTGTGTGCTCTAGAGAAATTGCCCAAGTACGTCCCTCTGTCGAAAGGGAAAGCTAAGATACCCAAGGATTTGGATGCCGCTAAGAGCACACTCCAAACCCCGCTCCTCCCCGGTAGAATTGTGTTTGAGGGCTCACCCCTGGGCCACGTGCCCAAAATGAAGTTTGAATATTGGGAACTCATGGATGAAAAGAAGTTCCCACATTTAGAAATTGAGAACCTCATGAAGCAGAGCACAGAGGGGTCAGATACAACACTAGAGTCACAGAAATGGTTGCGTGGTGTAGAGAAGGCCAGGATGCTTCATCTACTATCAATTCCACACTTTCATTGTGCGCCTATAACAATTTTCATCATCAAACAGTTGCTTTTCCTAGTGCAAGATGGGTACTTATGGCTGGAGGAGCCTATTCCCATCAAAACGGATCTTATCCATAACATTTCCTGGCCCCCCTGTAAGGGAAAGGACCCCATGGAGATAGCCAAAAAAAGTGAAGATTTGGTGCTCGTAGAGGCCATGAAGAAGAAATATAAAGTGGAAAGGAAAAAAGGGGTTACGCAATTAGCAGCATTAAAGATAAAGGGGTGCGCGTAGCCACCCAACTCCTAGCCGGGAAGGTAATGAGAAAATGTCACGGAGATGAGGAACCAACACCAATAGTCATGCTGGCAGAACAATGTGCCGAGGGGGTCCAATTCAACTGGGCCGAGTTCCTCTGTGTGGAGCTCCTAACTAACTGCAAGGAAGCCCAGGAGTAGGGCAAGGCCTTCCACTACGCGTGGTTGCTCTTATCTATTTTATTGGTAACAGGGGAACTTCTTGAGGACAATTACTTCCCTAATATTGAACAGAACTTACCAGACACCACAAAGTACATGTCACTCTAGGCTACTAAGGATGCCACGTGGATCCACGAAACAAAAATCTTTTGGGTGCTCATGGAGGCGAGCATGAAGATGTGGATCAACAGAAGGCCGCGCCTGGGCCCCACAGTGTACAACAGTCTACAAAGATTTGCAGACTTCAAGGCAAACATGCATAATGTGTATATCAAGTTGCATAAGGATCCAACACAGAATTGGACCAAGATCCCCTTCATCGCCATTGATGATGCAATCTTCTCAGTGTTATAATCATGGCCCCCTGTGTGGCGCACCTAGGATCTGGCATAGATGGATAGAACAATAGCAAAAAAGCAGAAGGATGTAACTAAGTTGTGTATCACACAGTTGGCCTTGTGAAGGTGCATCGAATAGTTGGTTGTAGAGGTAAGGGCCACCTGCGAGGTAGCAAAGGCAGCAGCAGAGTAGGAAAAGGTCACCGAAAAACTAGCAGCAACACAGGCAACAAAGGCCACCATGACACAGGGTGAAGAAGACCAGAACTTGTCTACAAGATAGGGAGTAGAGGACACAACAGGAGGCGCAGACTCAAACACCACATCTAGCCAGCTAAACGGTTGCATGTCACAGAGAGATCGGGTCCACAAAAAAAGGTCAAGGCATCGAAATTGGACATCAAACTAATTACACTAATAGAAGGCGACCTCTACGACATCAGTGACATGGTTCACCGGGCCACAAGGGAAGCACTCTAGGAAGCCAGGTCGGAACAATAGATTGTGTTGGGGGCCCTAAGGGCACAGCTACAAGAACTTCAGGTGTGGCCCCCACAGGAAGGAACAATAACCACCTACAACACCACAAGTACATCAACAGTGGAGCAGTTGCTATGTGCAAAGATGGCCAACACCATAGTGCTTCCAGAAGGAGCGCTAATAGCAGAGAATGAGGATGATAGAGCCATAGTAAGATGGATCAAGGGAATGGGACTTAATTTGGCTATGCGAGACATTGTATCAACTATAGGATGACATCACAACAGAACTCTATGCCAGGGAGGGCCGCGCAATCCAAGTATTGAGTGAGCAGAAGATCAACATCGAACAGCTCAGCCTGCAGCTTGACGAGCTAGTGTCACAGAATCAACAGATCACACAAACAGTTGATGAAGCCTTTTGGTGCATTCCAGAATTTTCCATCGACGCAGAACTACCCACAAATATGCAGATCCATTGTCTAGCAAGTGGAGTCCGAAGCGCACATAAGGAAACAATGTGAGTACAGCTAGAGCTGAACCTCTAGATTTTTTAGCTGTGGCTGAAGGCGCAACATTCCACTCCTTCGGAAGTTAAAGAACAACATGTTAGCGTGATTCAAACAGGACAGGAAGAAATTTGATGGGAAATGCAGGACTGTACCGATATGTTGGACCAAGCTTTTGATGTCCTCACATCCTTGCAGGAGGACCCCAACATACAATGCCTAGAAAGAGAGGAGCGTGAACTACAGGAGCAGTATGACAGTGTAAGGGGAACTGCCCAGACAGTCATCCTCACCCAACGATTGGCAAAGATTGAGGAAGAAAGGGCACTAAAGGAGAAGGCGGATGCTACAAGACAAAAAGAGGCACTT
Organism: Pinus tabuliformis; assembly: GCA_031772625.1. Classification (NCBI taxonomy): domain Eukaryota; kingdom Viridiplantae; phylum Streptophyta; class Pinopsida; order Pinales; family Pinaceae; genus Pinus; species Pinus tabuliformis. The sequence continues at coordinate 255,074,024 of CM062815.1, forward strand.
CTCAAGGTGCGTGTCCAGCCTTGGATTGATAAGGCCTTCACCATTATGGCCGAGATTGAGGGAAATCTCACACAGATGTAGGGACTATATGCACTAAGGCAGATAGAGGATCCTCACAAAGAAGAGTCAGAAGAGCGCATGCATCAGGTCCAGCAAACCTCAGAACGATGCACTGCAGACCTCCAAGCAGTACGAGACTAGTTGGAAGGGCTCTGTGCCATGATCACCGCACCAGTAAAGTGACTCGGGGTGAGTCACGATGATTGTGTTGGGGGCTTGTTGGGCTTGGAATCCCCCCACAACATGTTTTCGGGCTCAAAGCCCAAGATTTGATTAAAATTTTTGTAAGACTCCGCTAATTGCGAGTGCGGAGCACGAAGTATAGGTTAAGTCATAGGGTTTTCCACCATAAAATATTATAATGTAATGTAAATTCATGTCGGCCTACACATGGTTCGCGGACCATGGGATTGTATAAATAGAGCAAGGCTCTAAGTTGTAAAGATAGCGAAGGAATTAGAGATAAGAATACGAATGGTTCGAGCTTAGAGTAGGATTCTAAGTGTATTGGGTCGTACTAGTAGGAAGAGGCTCTCCAGCTGAGTGCACAGAGGCCTAGTAGAGTCTGCAACTAAGTGCGTGGACCCCTGCAGCTGAGTGCGCAAGGAAATGTCAAGTCTGTAATCGAGATTGAAGATTAATAAAGAGAAGTTGATTCTTATTTCTGTGTATTTGCTATACATTTCCTTCCTTATGTTTATATTGGTTTATTTATCGCGCGCACTAATATGATTGCTGAATATGTTGTAATAACCATTAATCTTACACACACAAGTTATGTAATCGGGTAATAACATATTAAATAGCAAGGAACTTGGGTCTTATATAGGTTGCGCCCCAAGTAGGGCTGCACAAAAACATCATCATAGGTTGCAAAGGAATAACAAGTGTGCATAGCGATGTGTGCACGGGGTCAAACTACGGACCTCCAGAAGCCCATCAGACCTCCCCAGTGTGCGGAAACCTCATTCTAGCACCCTCCCATACTACCTCGAGTGAGACCTCAATCCACACTCCGCTAACTGTTGTCGAAAGGTCTAGTAGTACCAGGATTTGCTTGGCTAAATCACCTCTAAACCTGGGTCAGGTCGATACAAGCCAACACTCGATTACAATTCTTCTCCAAAGTTCATACAAGGGTTCAACCCATAATAAATCGAATTAGGAGATATTTATAAAATAAATATATGTTAGAGATATTTCTTACAAAATTTTACAAAAATAGTACAAAATAATAGGAAATTTAAAAATTCTAAGTGGTGGCACTATTCTCTAGCAATCTGTTGATGACTGGTCCCTAAAAGTGTTTCCCAACTGTCTGTCAGTTGAAGATGAAAGTTACTCAGTTACTTCACAGAAGTGATCCCATATTTGTTCACTTGGCATGGTGAGATTTACCAACTTCCTCTAAACTTCGTCTACTTCTGTGTATTTCTCAAAATTTATCTTATTTATAAAATTATTTTTATTTCATGCTTAATGGTCAAATCAAAATCTAAAGCTTCCAATGCTTGCTTCCCTAGAATGCGCCCTTTTATGCCTACAAAACTTGATCTACTAGTTGCCATGTTGTAATGTTTCTAGAAGCATTCCTCCAAAATGATAAGCCTGTCATTTGGGGCTACAAATCCTTGCAATCCTCTCTGATTAAGTAAATTAAACATAAAGTGGAACCTTTGAACAAAGGCCCTTAATGCTTTACATTTAGTTTCTAGTTGTGTCATGAAGTTCTTCTTTTGGAGAATCTTCTTGATATCTAAAATGGTTGTTGTTCTGTCTAATATATGTATTTGCTCGAACTCTCTCCTTCTCTTTGAATTAAGAACTCTGATCATATTAGTAGCCTCACTTGGTTTATCTTTAAGAAACTCTTTCACTTCATCAATGGCTACATGACATTTGTTGATGAGTTCCTCTTTCTCGAAAATGATCTGAATGAATGGCCATATTTCAGTTATGGCTTGACTAATGTTTGCCCAAATGCTTTCCTTTTTCTTGGGCCAAGGCATGTGCCATCAATGATTGAATCTGCAACTCTTTGATCCTTCTGTTCAACCTGTGTCTTTTCTACATTTCTTCAACATAAAACTACCATTCTTTATTTTCTGTGCTTACAAATTCTAGAATTCCTTATGGAGCCTTTCATTCTCTTACTTTTGATGAATGAATTCCTCTGAAATTTTGTTGAAATCCTCTGTTGTTGATGTAGATGCCCCTATGGCTGGTGAAGATGTAATAGGAATAGCTATGATGGGGGCTATAGATAATTGAGTAAATTTCTCTTTTTCTTTAAGAAAATTCTCAATATGTTCCTCCACGGTTCTAAACTGTACATTTTTCTCAGTTATTAGTCTGAGCATTTCTTCCTTATGTTGTTCGATATTTGCTATTTCCTTAGTTTGGGGGTCATCTATAGAAGGAATTTTCAACTTTTTCTCAATGTTGCAATATTTGTGTTCTTCCTTCTGATTATATATTTGCTACTTTTACATCAGTAGGGTCATATCCTATTTTAATGACTAAATCCTCCAATGACTGGACCCTATTATCCTTAGCGAGAGATGATATTTTCTCAATTTTCATTTGAGACTACACATTTGATAGAGAAATTTTAAGCTTTGATAGTCATGGAAGTGTTGGTCATGGTTGAGAACAACATCTTACCAGACATCCAATGCAAGTCCATTTCATCAATTGGAATAAACTGATTGACATCAAATGAGAAATAGATTTCTTACAATCAAAATAACCTTTGGGAAAAGGTACTCAAGCATGCAAAAAGGCCATCTGCATTATTCCCTTATCGCTGTAAAATTTCGTCAGTAACATGTGTCGTGAAGTGGAAGTTTTCTTCCAGAATTGTGCATAGACATTAGCCTTTAAAGCTTCATTCTTCTACTTGATCTCAAGAAAGTTAGCGAAAACATTTGACTCCACTGTTTTACTTGGTCCAGCAAAATGAGTAATTTCTAGCAAATTTTGTGAAGTAGAAGAGGAAGAAGGAGTAGTAATTACATGCTCCTCAGTGCCTATAGATACCAGTGAATCATCAAGATTGATGATAATAGGCTCCTTTTGACCTTGAGTTGTAGTAGTACACTAGTAGAAAATGAGAAATTGGTGACTAGGTGACAAAAAAAGTAAGTCACCACAACTGTTCCAAGTGAAATACTACCAAAAATGAGAAATCTTAAGTGACCAAACTAAAAACAACTAACATAAATCACTAATTTAGTTGCAAGTTAAGATACGTGACTAGATAATAATTAATATAATTTAAAATGAATAACATGAATGACTCATTTAGTCTAAGAAAAAAATACAACTACCTAACAAGTACTACAATAATATGAATCAATTTTTTATGTTAGTCATCTTAATTGTGTCAAGCAGTCTAAACTTACAAGTGATAGGGGATTGAAATGTTGTTAAATATTGGTTGAAAGGTTATCCTTCCTTAAGCACTAGTTCATCCTCACATGGTGTATAGGTGAGCCAACTTTGCATTATTTATCTCTATAATTTGTAATTTTAAAAACTATATTTTTTAATAAAAAAATATTTTAAGTATTTTTAGAAAATCTATTCATTAAATCTAATTGGATCTAGTTACAATTTGAAATTAATTTGAAGATAAATTTTATTTTTTAAGACTATAATATCAAATAAAAACTAGTTTAATTTCATATTAACTGACCTAGATCCATCTTGAACCCAGATCTATCAAGCACAGAGAGGGATCCAATCTCTCGAGGTACAAACTCTTTTTTCTAGTGCAAAACTTGAGGAAATCTTTTCACCTAGAGAGATTGGATCCCTCTCGGCACTTGATAGTTATAGGGTTAATATGGATCTAGGTTGTATATATATATATATATATATATATATATATATATTTGTATTTGTGTCTCTTTTTTATTCCCTCTCTATCTCAACTCCCAAACATACACACACTTTCTCTCCCTCTCTTCCCCTTCTCTCGCTCTCTATCTATATCTATGTCTCAATTCCCTCCCACTCTCCTCTCTCCCTCACTCTCTCTCCATGACTCCCTTGTCATCCCCTCTCTCTCTCTCCACCTTTCCCCCTCTATTTTTTTCTTATTCCCCCCTGCTCGTGCACCTTCCAATTCCATCTCTCTCTCCTCATCTCTATCTTCCTTTCTCTCTATCTGTTATCTCCCACCTCCCTCTATCTCTCTCCCCTAAATCACTCTCCCTCTATCTCTCTCTCTTCTGTCTAACTCTATTACTATCTTTCCCCCTCCCTGTCCTTCTCCATATATATGTCCCCATATATCTCCCTTCTCCTTCTCTCCCTATCTCTATCCTCTTCACTTCTTTCTCTTTCCTCCTCTCTTATCTCCCTCACTCTCTCTCCATCTCTCCCTTCTCACTCCTCTCTTTCTCCACCTCTATATATCTATGTCTTTGTTCTTTCCTCCATCTCTCTCCCACTCCAACTCCATCTCTCTCTCTCTCTCTCTCTCTCTCTCTCTCTCTCTCCCTCTCCCTTCCTTCCCCTCACTCCCTCTCTCCCACCTTACTCTCTCTCCCCCCATCACTCTCTCTTTCTCTCTCTCTACCCTCCAAATTTTTCACTATCTTCCTCCCTCTCTCGAGCCCCTCCCCAACTCTCTCTTAAATTTGATCACAATGTATTGTGTTTAAGAAATTATCTAAATTTTAAAAAACTTAATTTCTTGTAAAAAATCAAACCTATATTTTCGATCAATCATATGAAAGAAAATAAAATAATGTTTTTTTTTGTTTTTTAAATCATGCACTATATTTAATCTATTATAATTAGTCAATTTGCTTGCTCTCATCCCTTGGATCCTTAGCTAAAGATGGATCTATATATATATATTATATATATATATATATATAAAGAACGACGTAGATCCATTTTAGATTAATTTTATTGAAACCTTAATTTAATTTCTATGGGAATATTTTTAGTAGTTGTGAGGATACACCGTTTAGATATATCTCAAATTGTAACATTTTACCTTTTATATTCAATTAAAAAAGTGTTGTAAAATAAAATTAAAATAAAATATTTTTACTATGAAATAAGTTATGGTTCTTTGGCATGTGGTATTGATAAGCCATGGTATTGGCCCATGGTATTATAACAAAGCTGATTTACAAGTTAATACTTTTAACATCTATGGTAAAGCGAGGGTGAATATCCATGGTTAACAATACTGTCATATTGATTGTGAAATATTTTAATTTTTTTGGGTAGGTGGTATTGATAATCCATGGTATTAACCCATGGTATTGTAAAAAAAGCTATTTTTTACAAGTTAATAATATCTAACGTAATTTTATATACTACTATTAAGAATCTTGTGATTGTTATAAAATATTTTGATTGTGAAATAACTTATGGTTTTTGGACTCGTAGTATTGATAAGCTATGGTATTGGCCCATTGTATTATAACAAAGCCTATTCACAAGTTAATACCAAAAACAAAATATAACAAATTGAATTTTATTATTTTTATTAATTTAACATTTTAGTATTAGTTATGGCCATATTTAAATGTTTACACTCATCCCAGTATCACTTTTAACTTCTTATTCTTCTTTTTAATTGTCTTATGCAAAAATAACAAATTATTATTAAAAATAAATCATTTAACCCAATTGCAATTTATAGATTTTATTTTATATTATAAATATTTCTTTTATTTTTTCCATTATAAATATTTTTTTTGTTTTTTTGTTTCCAGTTTAGCATTGGGTTCAAATAAAATATTCACATATTACAACTAATATATTTGTGGAAATTGTAGAAGAAGGAAGACCATCAACGTGACCTATGGATTTCATGGGATTCGAACCCAATGGAGTTTGCATGGGAAACACCTTAGGAGAGTTTCAACAATTAGATGGAGGAAGCCCAAGGCCATTCAGATTTCATGAGATTCGAACCCAATGGAGTTTGCATGGGAAACACCTTAGGAGAGTTTCAACAATTAGATGGAGGAAGCCCAAGGCCATTCAGATTTCATGAGATTCGAACCCCAGATGGAGTTTGCATGGGAAACACCTTAGAAGAGTTTCAACGAATAGATGGAGGGAGGGCAAGGTCATTTGACATGGATATTTTTCCCATTTTCACATGGGTATGAGTTCTTCCTTTTTAATAAAGATGATTTTTGTTATTATGGGTAAACAATTTTGAGGGTTTATATGATCAAAGCATAAATTTCATCTAGAGTTGAGGGTTTATTTTCCCATTTTTACATAGGTATGAATTCTTCATTTTTACTAAAGATGATTTTTGTTCTTGTGGGTAAGGGTTTATATGATCAAAGCATGAATTTCATATAGAGTTGAGGGTTTAATGATCATGATAATGCAGATCTTGATTACAGCCAACAATTCATCAAAAGACAATGCAAATCTTGATTGCGGCCAACAATTCATGAAAAGAAAATGCACAAGTAAGCATTTTCATGTCCTTATTGTAAAAAGAGCTTACTGATTATGATAATGTAGATGTTGATTGTGGTGAACAATTCATCAAAAGACAATAGACAAGTAAGAATTTTGCATGTCTTTATTATTTAGATCAGTTTGCTCCTCCCTAACTTTTCTAGGCTCACAATGCATGAAATTTTATTTTTTCTTTTCACCTTTTTTCTAGTGGTGGCTTGTTTGTGTAATGGAATCTACCATGCCCAAATTCAAAAGGCTTGAGTGATGCAAGAAAATCTTGTGGGATGAAAATGCTAGACCTTCCTCAAACTTTGTTACATGAAATTAAAATTTCTTGTAATCATGAACATAAAATATTTTCTATTTCATCCTTAGATTCTGACTCAATGCCTATAGTTTTAAACCATGTTACTATATTTCAATTATAATATACATAAATCCATTAAATCTTACAACTCTCCAAAGCTTAGGTTAGTTTCACCTAAAAAGAAGGAACTTGAATGGATTTTGAAATTTAGACTCAATGCTTACAGACAATGATTAAAAATGGAATAACCTAAATTCTCTAATAACTTTTACCCACCCATCAATTTCCAAGACCTTTTCCATTATTATGAACCTAAAAAAAGAGAGTAGAGGAAAAAGAGCAGTCTGGATGAGGTGGACCCTGACCTGCTTGATACTTTTCAAAAGGTGGGCATGCCCTTCACTAGAAGAAGAGATTGACCAACACTATTGTATATGTTGTTTTTGACAGCATTTTCATTGCTACCATGCATAGGGAGACTCTATAGGAAGTTGAGGTTATCTTTTGTTCATTATAAGAGGTAATTTGGGAGTATCTTGATTTAGTCAGGAAGTAGCTTGGCAGGTTTGTTCCTCCATCTGATAACTATTATGCTGCATTGTGTTTTTTTTATTGATAGCTCCTTTTATTAAATCCCCAAGCACACTTTTTCACCCATTGAAATATCCACTTATTTCAAGATGAATGAGATGGATACCAAGTAGTTTGAGAGGAATCTTATTATTGCAGATGAGAGCAGTTATGTTAGGTGACAGGATTTTTATGACATATATTGAAGGATGCACTGCACCATTTTATGACACCAATCATCTCCATGCCACAGTAGTGGATATCTATTGCACTGAGGGAGCAATGATAAAGTATTGAACTGTAAAGAATTGTTATTTTGGGGATGAGGAATGAAGATTTGGGATTTATTATTTTATTATGAAAAGAGGTTTGTGTGATGGAGACAAATCAAGGATTCCATGGACCTGAGTAGAGATTGGTTTGAAAATCACCTGGAAATACTGAAGCATTGTTTTAAAAGGCGATGATGCAATTGGAGAGTTCTATTCTGTTGCCTTGAAAAATAACTATCAATAGGGGGGACAAAGATGATCCATATAGGGAAGAATTACCGAAGTAGGATTGTTTGTAAAATCATATCTATAGTCAACTCAAGGAACTACTATAGAGGATTAGTGTAGGTGCACCCAAATTCTCATAATGAAAGGACTTTTTCACAATGTGATTCGATTCTCATCGGTGACCAGGTAGCTGCAAATACTTATCGTTGCATTCAGGTACAATTTGAGTTGCATTCTAAAGTCTCTAATTTAATTTATTGATAGTCCTTCTTGTGTCCTTGTCTCTCTTGATTTCATTTTGGTAGGATTGGAAAGGGTTAAAAAATCAAGCATATCATTGAGTAAAATAGACACCCACATGTCACTACATGTCATTGTGAATACTTTATATTTATGATACAATTAAAAGTGAGAAATATGATATGTGCACAACTAAAAATCCTAGTAGACATGATGAAGAGTCTTAGCATGCAAACAAAGAATCATAAAACATCAATAAATTTGTGACACGAAGTAAAAAACACAGTAAAAGATTCTATGCCAGCATTATATACTTAGTGCAAGATACTACTAATATTTCATAATTTTCGGAGATGGTGGATGTCATGAAGATTCCCTCAAGAAAAGTTACTGACTTGAAGATAATATGGTCAATGCAACTATTTACTTTAAATATGCTAAATTTAGGTAATTAAAACAAGTTTGAAAATCACTAAAAACACCACCCCCACATCATTTTATTTCCAATTGTACAAGATAATATTGAATATAATTATGAGCACTTGATGGGTTGGAAAATTTTTGAGTTGGAGATCCGACGATGAACCCTAGCTGCCTTGTCGCCGCCTCCCTTCCTTCGGTTGTTGTCTGGCTTCTTCTCGGCCCTGCCGATGATGGTGCTGGGTGCGTCAGTCATGGATCACTGGCATCCTCCTCCATTGTTGAACTGAACGTCTTCCATTCTCTTCTGAGATCCCACTTCACTCTGATATGCTCCGCTTAGGACTTTGGGGCAGCTAGTTCATGGCCCTTGGATGCTGCAACTCGCCCCGGCCACCCCCTTCAGATTCCAAACATAATGGCCAAGGGGGAACATGCAGATTTTACTCCTGTTTCTCCTCAAGCTGTGGCCATTGGGTGGACATTTGTTGCTCCGGAAGAATGCTCTGTTTTTAATCATCAGAACCCTTTCGCTCCCTAAATCTACCTGGGCGGAGTATTTGCCACCCCGTTCAGATTCCAAACGCAATGGCCAAGGGGGAACACACAGATTCTACTCCTGTTTCTCCTCAAGTGGTAGTCATTGGGTGGACATTTGTTGCTCCGTAAGAACGCTCTGTTTTTAATCGTTAGAACCCCTTCCGCTCCCTGAATCTGCATGGGCAGAGTATTTGGAAGCTCTATGAGGCGGATAGCATTGACAGACTCAATGACGCCAGGATTTTCCCATTATCTCCTCACAAGCCCCTGCAGTAAGTTCAGGAAGAGAAATCCCTTCAAAGAACCAGCCTCCTCTCGTCTCAGATCTGCAGAGGAAAGCGAAACTTTGACTTCTCTGCCTCATTTCAGATCCAAATCATGCTCATCTCTGGAAAAACTCTGCTTCAATGGGTGAGCTCATCGGATCTAGTGAAGAACCTCAAGCATGCTCTAGAACTCAAGTTGGGGATCCCCTCTACAGCTCAACGACTTCTCCACGAAGGTAAACAACTTGAGGATCTTTACCCGCTTTCTTTCTACAACATCAAGAGAAATGCTTCCATTGTTTTCACTCTTCGTCTGAGAAGGGGAGCTGTAGGAAAGTCTTCCTCAGCTAAAGCATTTTCATACAAAGATGTTGTCCATGCTCAGATGCATGAGAAAATAGCTCCACCAGTTCAGGCTCCCAAACCTTTCTTGGTGGAAAAACTGGAGGAAACGCCCTCCATTGAAATAATTCATCCAACACTGGATGAGAAAACCCAAAAGTTTTTAGAGCATCACATTATTTGCAGGTTCAATGGGTTATGGCCACACACAGCAAACCTTTACCAATGGATTTACTCTATCTGGACCAAGAATTGCAAGGTTCTGTTATGCTCAAAGGGCTTCTTCATTGTAGTGTTTGCTTTCGGCGAGGACTACCAAAGAGCTTTAACTTCAGGCCCATGATTTTGGGGCTCAATAGGTTTATTCCTCACCCCTTGGTTCCCAGATTTCGATCCCTCTACAACAATCATCACCAAGCTCCCAATCTAGGTCAGACTGCCCAATCTCCCGATGCATCTATGGCACTTTTCTGTATTTCAAGGGATCGACAACTCTCTAGGCCGCTTACTAGACACAGACATCTCTAGAGGAGAAAAGGGCCTATACACCTTCACCAAAATCTGTGCAGAAATAGACATGAGCAAAGGTCTCCCTGACTAGATCAATCTCAAAATTGGAGACTTCCATTGGACTCGAACCTTGGACTACGAGAACACAGCCTTTCACTGCAGAAACGACCACAACACAGGGCACCTTCAAAGCTCCTGTCCCTCGATGCCGGCCCAAAAGAAGAAAGCCAATCCTAAGCAGAAATCCAAAAGCTAGAAGCCTCATGACCCTCCCCCCATGGATGATTTTGATTTTAGCTCGGATGAAGATGAGGGGTCTGAGGAAGGGATGGAATCAAAGTTGTCACAGGATCCGCCCTCGACTGGGCCTGAGGATTCGTCTGTCCAGCCAATCTCTCAGAAAAGGATTCATGAATCCTCTACCACGGATTCCGATAAGGAAACCCCTCACTCTGTCCAGCTCAGTTTGCAAGTCATGCTAGCTCAGCAATGCCCTCCTGAATGGGTCAAAGTTGGTAAAAAGAAAGGGAAAAATTTCGAATAGTCGATTCCTCCCATGTTGGGTAGAATCCTTTGTTTTGATCTTTTTCCTCTGTTCTTCTTGTTTCTTCTTGCTCAGCTCTACTCTCTTCTCTTTTTCTTCTAGGAGTCGAGGTGGATAACCTATCCTTTCCAGCTGCCTATATTCCTGCTTTTCTTGTTTGTAACTTCTTATTGTACTATTCGTCGTCTTAATAGAATTAGTTTTTACTGAGAAAAAATAATTATGGGCACTTCCATTTAAATTGACAAGACATAAAATAAAAAACAAGTTTGATGTTTTTAAAAGCTATATCCATCGTCAAATATAAGATATGATAAGGATGGCTCATAATTTTAGACGCTATCTCCATCCCCAACTATAAGATAAGAGTTAATAAGTTGAGAAAAATTTTGTCGTGATATAACATGTAAACGAAATATTACTTATAACTCATGCATATTGTATCTTATTTTGCATATGCTAATTGTATAAATTGAATCTCGATAATTTTTTACATTTCAATTGTCAAATATGTAGAATTTACATTACACTAGCTTAAATTTGCACACAAATAAAATATCAGAAATATGGCAGGGGAATGAGTAAGAATTTTCACACTGGTTTAGAATTTCCCCTTGGTTGGTGAAGAACCAATTCAATGTTATTTTCCATGGAATATTTAGTTATTAATAGAAGATAAGAAATGTTAGTCTCCTAAATGACTGAAAAGGATATTTAGAATGTTATATAGAAGTTACATTTCATGTATCTATATCTACCCCAATGTAACTATAATATTCCAACTCCATTTTTTTAATATAGAAGTTACATTTTACATAGCTATATCTACCGCGACATAAATACAATATTCCAACCCCATTTTTTCACACTTTTCAATATTTTAAATATTTGTCTATTTTAGTGCGATTATGCAATTAAATAGTTGATATTGTTTAAGACATCTCCTATTTGCAACATTTTGAATTCTTAAGTGGGATCTTGGGTAGGTTTTTCTTACTACCATATATCATGTTTTAAGTAGATGTTGTTTTATAACTCACCCAAGATACTTTAGGAGAAACCTTGAATTGCATTCTTGTTTCCATTATACATCTAAATTTTGCAACCTTTTCCACGTGAATAACCCAATAGCCCACATTATACATGAAGAAAGTACCTCAAAAATTGGGGTATATCAGTTATTCTATTTCCAGAGGGGGATAGATCTAGAGAAGGAAATGACAACTGTCATAAATGGCTTTTGTTGGGTTGTATTTAATGAAATCCCACTAGAATTGGCTACTAAAGTAAATCAATTGAGGAATTTGAAGCTTGAAGGTAGTGTTGAATAGGTGTTGCAAGGTATTTCTATAACACTATCTATCCACATGATTCTAATGTTGGAAATTGTTGGAAATAATACTGAGAGGGGGGGTGAATCAGTATTATCTAGCAATTTAACAAATCTTCCTTATTTGATCTTTTGAATTATTCTTGCATATCAATACCATAAAATAATGAGCATGAACAAAGAAAATAGACAGTCACACCAAAGAACACAAGATGTAAGGTGGAAACCCAATGTGGGAGAAAACCACCTGCTGCAATATGTATCTATCTTCTTTCAATTTAGAAACTTCTTTTACAATGATTTTGTACTGGTGCAGTCCTTTACCAGTACGCAGGCTGCAACCTGCAGAGAGCTGCAACTCTCTCTCTCTCTCTTGTTTTCCAGTCTACTCCTGGAAGGGAGCTACAACCCCCTACTTCTTTTCATAAAGCATCAGATGATCAACAAGTACATAACAGATATAGATCACTACAGATATCAGATCAACAACAACAGAACTAACCCAGAACACCTTATCAACAGAGAAATTCAATCAACAGAACATCTTAGAACAGAGACGCAGTTTTCTTTTCTGTGGCCTGCGACCAGACGCTGTTAACCTTCTGCTACTCTGTGTCCACCCGCAGATATCCTTCTGCTTCGCTGCGTGCCCACGTACTGTTCCTTTGACTGCTCTGCGTTCTGTTGCTTCAGGGACGCACCCAAGGATACTATCGCGCCGCGTCTTTTGCTACAGAGACGCACCTGAAAACACTATCGCGCCGCGTCTTTTACCTCAGGGACGCACCTGAACCTCGTCTGTCCTGCGTCCCCATGTAGATCTCTCGTTACTGAGCTGCGTCCCGGACGCACCTGAGCCACGTCTGCCCTGCGTCCCCACGCAGGTCTCTCTCTTCTGTGCTGCGTCCCGGCGCACTTTCCCTTCACTGAACCTGCGTCCCTTCAGATATAAAAGATATGAAGACCAGAACTAACCCAAACAGTCAGATCTACAGATCTGATCATGCGCCATAGAGATCACAGTCCATTAGAAGATTCGCCTTCATAGATCTGGACTAGATCTCACCAAAAGATATTCAACCAAAGATGATACCTAATCCAAATGAACTCCTTTGCTTTATATAGGCAAGCTCCTCCCCAAAACATGGAACAATACCACGAGCCGACACCATAGGAACACAAAACCGTCGGCTAGATACCACACAAGAAACCCCCACGTGCTTTTCTTTGCCTTGAAATGTGTGCACTGGGTGGACGCACCTCCTGAACTGCTGACCTGCGTCCCTGGACGCGGGTTCTGCATGGAATACCAGCGGGGACGCACTTTATTAACCGATTGCCTGCGTCCTTCTTAATTTTATCAAACTGAGAGCCTTACCACTGGAGTTGCCATCAAGTACAACATCTGTAACATACAGTCATACCAGAAAACATAATGCCAACAATCTCCCCCTTTTGACTTGATGGAAACCTCATGATCTTCAGCTTCATTCTCCCCCTTTGACATCAAGGGCAAAGGGTATGCTCCCCCTACGCTCATGCTCCTCCAGATCTGCAAACATCCAGAAATCCACCATGAAAGAGATAGAGACATATTGCAGCTATTTCCAAGATCTCCTTCTTCATAATGCCAACAATGCATTATGTGCTCCCCCTGAGCCTATACCACCAATAAGAAGATGTTTAGCAATAAGATGATGCATCAACAACCCCCAGCTTTTGCCTGAGGTATTCAAAAGTGTCCCTGGGCAATGGTTTGGTGAAAATGTCAGCAACTTGTTCCTTAGAAGGAACATACTCCAACTTGACCTTATGTTCAAGTACTTGTTCCCGGAGAAAATGGTACTTGATTGGTATGTGCTTGGTTTTTGAATGCATAACCGGATTCTTTGAGATGCTGATTGCACTTGTGTTGTCACAGAAGATAGGGATTGGAGGTGTACAAGTGATTTGATAATCCTGCAAAGTCTGCATCATCCAAAGGAGTTGGGTGCAACAAGATGCAGCAGCAACATATTCTGCTTCAGCTGTAGACAAGGCAATTGAACTCTGTTTCTTGCTGAACCAAGATACCAGTCTGGAACCCATAAAGAACGCACCACCACTTGTGCTTTTCCTGTCATCCACGCTTCCGGCCCAATCTGCATCTGTATAAGCATGAAGAGTGAGATCTGTATCTCTAGGATACCATAGGCCATAATTTTGAGTCCCTTGAAGATATTTGAAAATTCTCTTCACTGCCTGAAGATGAGTTTCCTTCGGATTTGCCTGAAATCTTCCAACTATTCCAACTGCATGCATGATGTCCGGTCGGGTACCTGTCAAATATAGTAAACTTCCAATCATAGATCTGTAGGTTGGTTGATGAACTGCTGCAGATTCATCATTTGCACTGAGACTACATCCTGTGACCATGGGTGTACATACTGGTTTTGCATCTTCCATGCCATATTTCTTCAAAATCTGCTTGAGATACTTGGTTTGAGATAAAAAGATTCCTCCTTCCTTCTGTTGGATTTGCAAACCAAGGAAATATGTCAGTTCTCCTAGCAAAGACATTTCAAATTCTTTCTGCATGACCGAGGCAAAGCTTTGACTCATAGCTTCTTCATTGCTGCCAAAAATAATGTCATCTACATACACAACAAGTATTAGCAATTTGTCATTTTCAACTTTTATATACAGATTGCTATCTGCTGAACCTTTTAAGAAACCTTGTTGATGAAGATATTTGTCCAACCGGTAGTACCAAGCCCTTGGAGCTTGTTTGAGACCATAGAGAGCCTTTTTCAATCGGCATACAAGATTTGGATCATTTCCAAGAATGAACCCATCTGGCTGTTCAATGTACACTTCTTCTTCCAAGTCTCCATTCAGAAAGGCTGATTTCACATCCATTTGAAATACTTTGAAGTTCTGAAAACTTGAGAGAGCAAGGAACATTCGGATGGCCTCAAGTCTTGCAACAGGAGCAAAAGTTTCTTCAAAGTCTATTCCTTCTTGCTGCGCATACCCTTTACAAACGAGTCTGGCTTTGTTTCTAATTACTTCTCCATTTTCATTCAATTTATTTTTGAAGACCCATTTTGTTCCAATAACATTCTTATCTTTTGGTCTAGGAACCAGCTCCCAAGTGTTGTTCTTTTCGATTTGCTCAAGTTCTTCATCCATTTCTTTCACCCAACATTCATCTTTGCATGCCTCTTTCACATTTTGTGGTTCAGTAGAGGAGAGTAATGCCAAATAGCTTGAAGCTTCTGCAACTGTTCTTCTAGTTTGTATACCTGCTTCTTTCTGTCCCATGATCTGAGATTCTGGATGGTTCTTCTGAACATATCTGGATGGAGTCTTTTCTTCTATTCTTGTTCGTTCTTCTGCGTTTTCGTGAGGTTCTTCTTGAGATTCTTCTTGAGGTTCTTCTTCTTCATCATTCTGTCTTTGAGGGTAGCTTTCATCTTCTTCTATGTCTTCACGATGTATTTGCCTAGGAATGTATCCCTTTTCATCAACCACTACATCAATGCTGTCAACAATTCTGCCAAGTCTTTTATTGTAGCATTTGTATGCTTTGCTATGTGGAGAATAGCCAAGAAGAATGCCTTCATCTGCTCTAGGATCAAGTTTTCCAAGCTGCTCCTCAGTATTCTTGATATAGCATTTGCTCCCAAAGATTTTGAAGTGCTTTACCGAAGGAGTTTTACCACTCCAGAGCTCATGAGGAGTTTGAGTGCTGTTCACCCGGACATTTGTTTTGTTGAGAATAATAACCGCAGCATGTGCAGCTTCACCCCAGAAAGTTGCGGGAGTTCCTGATTCATCAAGCATAGCACGAGCCATTTGTTGGATTGTTCTGTTCATTCTTTTAACAACTCCATTTTGCTGAGGAGTTCTAGCTGTAGAGAATTCTCTCCTTATCCCATGTTCATCACAGAAATCGAAAAATTCATTTGAAGTAAATTCCCCACCTCTGTCGGATCTGAGGCACTTAATTTTGTGACCTGATTCATTTTCAACCAAGGCTTTGAAGGATTTGAATTTTTCGAATGCTTCATCTTTGTGCTTCATAAGTCCTAACCAAACAAACCTGGAGAAATCGTCAATAAATAATATCAAGTATTCCTCTCCTCTAGGTGTTCTTTTCCTGAATGGTCCACATACATCTGTATGTACTAGCTCAAGAGGCATGCTAGCTGATCCTTCTTTCTCTGGAAAGTTAGTCCTGGTTTGTTTTCCAAACTGACATGATCTGCATATGGTGTTGTCAGGAATTTTGATATCTGGAAGATCGCGAACTGCCTGATATTTGCATGCTTTCCTTATTTGTGAGAAGCTTAGATGTCCCAACCTTCGATGCCATAACTAGTGCTCTTCATCCTTGCTTAGATAGCATTGTTGTTGTCCTTCTTCAAATATGTATAGATTATTTGGAGTTCTTTTCCCTTTGAGAACTGTTTTACCTATATCAAGATCACGAACAAGACATCCATTTGATCTGAATATAACCTCAGTTCTTTGATCACACATCTGGCTGACACTTAGAAGATTATGCTTCAATCCATCAACATACAAAACATTTCCAGCCTTAACTTCTTCTTTTAAAGGAGCAATACCTTTTCCTTTTATAGTTGCAGGAGTATCATTTCCAAAAGAGACTTTCTTTCCCTTTTCTAAAGTAGAATAAGACTCAAGTTTTTCTTTATCACCTGTCATATGCTTCGAACATCCACTGTCAATGTACCATAGATTTTCTTGTCCTTCTGCATAAAATGCTATCCCACATCTTTCTGTTTGAGGTTCCTTTATTCTCCATGTTTTGGTGCCTGAGGCTTGTTCCTTTTTCTGCTCTTGTTCCTTTCTTTCCTGAAACCTGCTTCTGCATTCAAAGTCTTCATGACCAAAATTATTGCAAATAGAACATTCAACTTCATTTTCAAGAGCCGAAAAGCTGTTATAGGTCCTTTTTGTAATCCCTGTCATACTTCTTTGTTTTTGAGCTTCCCTAGTCATGATTGTTTTATATGCAACACATTGAGCTGCTTTGTGACCAAAGTTATGGCAAGAAAAGCATTGTCCATTGAAGAAGCTTCTGCGGTTATTGAATCTACCAGCCAACTGATTGTAATTTCTATTTTCATCTATCCTTGAACCAAACTGGGAAGATTTTACCTGTGGCTGGTTGTGGCTTTTGTTCACTCTTAAGCTGGATTGCCCCTGGTAGTTTCTGTTTGAAGTTTGTCCCTGCTTTACCTGATGATCTTCATTGTGCTTTTGCTCATTTCTTCTTGCTGCATCAAGATAACTTTTTGAAGTGGATGCTTGAGAAGTTTCTGCATTATAGCCCAGACCTGTCTTATTTAGTGGAGACCGCTGCACATTGATAATCTCATCCAAAGTTTCAGATCCTTTGACAAACTTGAGATTAATAGCTTTTGTTTTCTCAATTTCTTTTCTAAGACCAACAATTTCACCTTCTAATTTTTCAAGATGTTTTTCCTTTTCATTAATCTGAAATTGTAGAGTATCAATGATCATGTTCTTTTCTTCTATACATCTCTTGAGTCTAGTAATTTCATCATAAAGGTTATCCACATCTACAGCATCCTCATAATCATCATCTTCAAATGCCATTAACAACCTATATTTATTACCTTGTTCATCTTCATCACTGTTTGATAAGCCATCACTATCTTCATGGGTGTAGTAGCTTTTCTTATTTGCACTTAGTTTCTTGTTCCATCTAGCTGGTTCCTTTCCTTTATCCTTATAAGGACATTTTGCAGCATAATGACCTACTCTTCCACAAGTAAAGCATTTGAAAGGTAGCTTACCTCTGAACCTTCCAGAACCCCTTTGAAGATTTCTGACAAAATTTGATTCTTCTTCCTCTTCTTCTGGAACATGACTTGCTTCATAGTGATCTTCTTTGCCTGATGCCTTAAAAGCAGCCTCCCTTCTGTCTGATGGACCTCCCTTTCTCATTTCATAAGCAGTTAGAATTCCATGTAGCTGAGACATAGTGAGAACACGGAGATTTTCTTTTTCTTCTATTGCAGATACTTTAGATTCAAACTTGGGGGATAATGATCTTAGAATCTTTTGAACTACTATAGACTCTTTTATTTCTTCACCCAAATTTTTCATACAATTAACAGTCTCATCTACCCGAAGAAAATAATTAGCCACACTTTCATCATTATACATCTTGAGAGTCTCATATTGAATCCTGAGAGTTTGAAGTTTAGCTTGTTTTACCTGTTCATCTCCTTCATAGCTCGTGATCATTTTGTCCCATATTTCTTTTGCTGACTTGAAGTGCATTACCTTCATGAATTCTGTTTGGGATATACTTCCTAATAGAGTACTGACTGCTTTTGCATTTGTTTCATACTTCTTTTTCTCAGCTGGATCTGTAGGTGTAGCTGAAGGAAAAGCATAGCCTGTTTCTACAATGTCCCAAACTTCTGTACCAAGAGATTGAAGATATGCAGTAACTCTTACCTTCCAATAATTGAAGTTTGTCCCATCAAAAACCGGTGGCCTGATTGATGCTTCTCTCTCGTAGTTTCTCATGATGAAGGATCTACCTTCAAGCGATCAAGCTTTTCTGAAGGACCTGCTCTGATACCAATTGTTGGACATAATACTGAGAGGGGGGGTGAATCAGTATTATCTAGCAATTTAACAAATCTTCCTTATTTGATCTTTTGAATTATTCTTGCATATCAATACCATAAAATAATGAGCATGAACAAAGAAAATAGACAGTCACACCAAAGAACACAAGATGTAAGGTGGAAACCCAATGTGGGAGAAAACCACCTGCTGCAATATGTCTCTATCTTCTTTCAATTTAGAAACTTCTTTTACAATGATTTTGTACTGGTGCAGTCCTTTACCAGTACGCAGGCTGCAACCTGCAGAGAGCTGCAACTCTCTCTCTCTCTCTTGTTTTCCAGTCTACTCCTGGAAGGGAGCTACAACCCCCTACTTCTTTTCATAAAGCATCAGATGATCAACAAGTACATAACAGATATAGATCACTACAGATATCAGATCAGCAACAACAAAACTAACCCAGAACACCTTATCAACAGAGAAATTCAATCAACAGAACATCTTAGAACAGAGACGCAGTTTTCTTTTCTGTGGCCTGCGACCAGACGCTGTTAACCTTCTGCTACTCTGCGTCCACCCGCAGATATCCTTCTGCTTCGCTGCGTGCCCACGCACTGTTCCTTTGACTGCTCTGTGTTCTGTTGCTTCAGGGACGCACCCAAGGATACTATCGCGCCGCGTCTTTTGCTACAGAGACGCACCTGAAAACACTATCGCGTCGCGTCTTTTACCTCAGGGACGCACCTGAACCTCGTCTGTCCTGCGTCCCCACGCAGATCTCCCGTTACTGAGCTGCGTCCTGGACGCACCTAAGCCACGTCTGCCCTGCGTCCCCACGCAGGTCTCTCTCTTCTGTGCTGCGTCCCGGCGCACTTTCCCTTCACTGAACCTGCGTCCCTTCAGATATAAAAGATATGAAGACCAGAACTAACCCAAACAGTCAGATCTACAGATCTGATCATGCGCCATAGAGATCACAGTCCATTAGAAGATTCGCCTTCATAGATCTGGACTAGATCTCACCAAAAGATATTCAACCAAAGATGATACCTAATCCAAATGAACTCCTTTGCTTTATATAGGCAAGCTCCTCCCCAAAACATGGAACAATACCACGAGCCGACACCATAGGAACACAAAACCGTCGGCTAGATACCACACAAGAAACCCCCACGTGCTTTTCTTTGCCTTGAAATGTGTGCACTGGGTGGACGCACCTCCTGAACTGCTGACCTGCGTCCCTGGACGCGGGTTCTGCATGGAATACCAGCGGGGACACACTTTATTAACCGATTGCCTGCGTCCTTCTTAATTTTATCAAACTGAGAGCCTTACCACTGGAGTTGCCATCAAGTAAAACATCTGTAACATACAGTCATACCAGAAAACATAATGCCAACATCTAATTCCATGAGATGGTGTCTCAATAATACTATTGTCCCGTGATGGGTTCTAGATGTAGATAGATTTCTCACGTCCTACAAGTAAATCATATCATTATATATCTATGAAATCTTGGAATGTGTTCAAAGTTTGTCTCATATAAGGAAATATGTATGTACTCTTGAATTTATCTATGTTGTAATAAGATCAAGAATAAAGTTGTCATTGCAAATAAATGGGGTCTACCATGTAACTTTAGTTTACTAAATGAAATTATTGATTTGTTAGATCCCAACTAGTTAGGGTTGAATTTATTTTTGTTGTAATGAGATTAAGAATAAAGTTGTCATTTTAATCACTGAAATATACCATATAAGATTTATTCACTACATGAAATTGTTTATTTGTTAGAGTCCAACTTATTAGGATTATGAAGAGTTGTCCTTCATGACAATATTTATGAATTCTCTATTCTTGCTCAAAGAATTACATATTACAAAAAGGTGGAAAATAAATGAGATGCAAGTGAATGGTTTCTACATTAAAATGTGTGGAGGGAGTATAAAATCACTTTTAGTTGCATTTAAATACTTTGGATAACCCACTAAAGTGTTTCACTTTCGTCCTAGTTAATTCCATTTCTACTATCCCATTTCTTCTAGAAGTCCTTCTCCAAAGTGATCTCTTAACTACCTTTGAAGGAAATTGATTACTTGATTGGAACCCGCAAATTACAATTTGATTAGGAGAAAGGGATGGGAAAGATTCATATTATCCAATATATTCTTCAAGTTAAAATCATATCGAATGATTTCCTTTTTTTTTAATTGATACGACAATGACTTGAGAATTTGTTAGGATTTTGAGACCCTTTTCAATGAATTTTTTTCTTTTTTTGAAAGTTATGTTCTCAATTAAAGAAATTAAATAAAAGTTGAAAATGATGCAATGGAAGGATTTCCTATTTTAGTTCCTCAGAATGCCTTACTAATGGGAAGGCCTTGGTATTTTCTTAACTCGAGATTAGTCGCATTTGACTTCCTAGCAATTCCTTTAATTTTATTTTTGTTATGTTTATATTTATATCCTTGAATTTGGTGATCTACTGTGTGTGTAACAGGAAGTACTAACTATTAAGAACTCTCAAAGGTGATATTGATGGATGACTAAATTTAAATGTCGCTAGTTGACACTTTAGTATTAGATGATCATGCAAAGAAATTATTAATCAATATTAAAGGGAAGATGATTAATGTGTAGTGTTTCTTGGATTGTCATACAATTACTGTATTTTGGCACCCAATATTATATTTGAGGTGAATTTTTGGTTGTTACTTGTGGAGCTTCCATTTCTCTCAGAAAAACATCAAGGATAAATGTCCATCACATTTACATTGGACACCATCAAAGAGGAATTCACCAAAAGCAATAGAGGACATGGGAGAAATTGGTACAATGAGCAGATAATTGCTAGAGAAACACTGAGGCACCATAATTTCTTGTGTATTTATATTCACTCGAAATGAAATAGTAACAAAAAATACCTTTTTTCAAAATATTTTCATGTATATAGAAATACTAAAAACATAATTTCAGACTAATTATTCAAACTAATAATTATCTAATAGTCATAATTTATAATTAAATAGTTTTATACGATTAATATTATTGGACACAACTATAGGGTTTGACTGTGAGGGGAATTGTGACAATATGTGTACACTTCTCATTGTATTAGAAAATCATCTCTCAGAGTGTGATATCCAGGCAACAAAATGTACTCCCAGAGGCCATTGTGGGACTGAGATTTTTTCTTTAAGTGGACAAATGGTGATATATTTTCTTTGGACTTAGTGTTCTGCTTCCCTAAGGTTTTGACACTACCCACAGCTAGCACGTTCATTCAACCAAGTGAGGAAATCATCTTGGAAAGTTGAATGATTTTGTCTCCACAATCCAGTATGATGTTGGATCAATCTCGTGACCCTAAAAGCATACGTCATAATAGCAAGGATATTTTAATGTGGGCAAAACAATATCAAAATTTAAGGAACATGACTCTTTTAGAACAAGCGATAAGGATATTTTTTACAGTCATGTTTTTTTTTCCTTTTGTTTTCACAAGTTACCAATTTCCTAATATTTTTAACATGTAACTTAGTTGTTATGATTGTGCTTAAGGTTTTTTTAAAGGTTGAATACTAAGTTCCTAAGGCGTTATTTTCTATGGTGATGTTTTATTTGCTTTGTTTATACATGTCATCTAGCTACATAGTGGCCACTATCGGATGTTGAGATATATGTCGTATAAATATTTTACAGTATACTTTATTTTATATTCAACTATTCATCATATTTCATGTCTTATACTCTACTTTATATTGTCTTTTATTTTCAAGAGAAGAACTCAATGTTGATAGTAAGAAGTATCAATTGAAGAAGGAGGAGAACAATAACACTGTAGAAAGAACTGCAAAATGAGAGAGATAAGAGAATATGTCTAGTGATACACTTAGAGCCAATATCTTGAATAAGACACACTCATAGAGACTGATGGTCCAACCTTCAGAGTTGGTGAATTGACTTGCAATGCTTTGGCAACACAATGATAATGTTTTGAAATGATGAAACAATCTTTCATGTGCAAATTGTAGTCCAACCAATAATAAGTTGGAAACTCATATTGTAATACTTGATATTTTATATAATAAAAATCTATATGGTTGAAATTATTTCTATTTGCACTTGATATTATTTAGCATTGTAATTAACATATGTAACTTTGCATTATTATATTAGATAAACATGCACATTGTGTGGCATTTTTAAAAAAATTTACTCTCAAAATCATACTAATTAATTTATGTTGATTAATAATGAACATAGAAAATGAATCTAAAACTACTAAATTAGTAGTTTATATTAATTAATGATGAGTACGAATAAAATGAATATATGACTAAATTAGTCATTTATAATCATTATTAATGAAATTAAATTAAATGAATAGAAACTACTCAATCATTCGTTTATATAATGAATATGAAAATACCAAAAAAAGATAAATTCCTACTACAAATGATAATTTTTTTTATAAAATGATGACTAAATTTTGCATATATACGACTATTAGTAGCTAATTTATAGTATCTTATAACATGACTAAAATTTAGTCATATTTCTTTCCTCATTAATTAGTTTTAAATAATCACTAAAATTTGCATCCATATGACTATTAGTAGCTAATTTATAGTATCTTATAAAACGACCAAAATTTGGCTCATATTTATTGGGCCATTAATTGGTTTTCTCAAGGAACCATATAGTAATATAATCTGTTGTATATTTGGTCATTAATTGTGACAATTAATGACTAAACCAATGAAAAGTTATTGACTAAATTAATGACTAAATATACTACTAGATGGTAAAATTGAGGCAACCAATTAATGAGTAAGCTAAAAATAACTAAAGGTTGCTCGCATTATAAGATATTGTAAATTAGCTATTATTGGTCACTGAATCAAAATTTTTTGCTTATATGCAAATTTTAGTCTTTTTTCAGTAATTAATTAGTCATTTTGTACTGATAGTAGTAGTACCCTGTGATTTAGTCCTTGGTTTCTTCTGGTAGTGGATGAATTCTTTTTCTCCAATTGTTGATGATGATGATCCTTCTCTACACCTTTTTCTAAGCTTAGTTTGAGAAACTGGAGTCTGACGCTAGAAGGAGGTAAGGCTTGTTCCTCTACTTCTTGAAGAGTAATCACTTCCCAATGTTCCTAATTCCTAAATTTCTCAATCTCAGGCCTAGGTGTGCGATTATAAGGAGTAGTCTTAAGCTCCACCCTTAAATATGAAATAATGTTGAATGGATCATAGGACCAAGTGAATTTCGGTTGAAAACCCATATATTCGAGTATGGCGTCTACCTCTGAGCGAACTGATCTAGTGTTGCAAATGAATGACCCAACCTGTGCGCTAATATTTAACTGTGATTTTCTCTTAACTGAGATGAAATATATCTCATCCATATTCAACATTTTCCTTATATATTCCAAAGATAAAATTAACATTGGAACATACTTTGGAAACTTATATGGAGCCAACTCACACCCATAAACTCTAATATATGTGTAGTTCTGCCAGAGATACTAGTCTCATGTTTTGACTTAATCACTAATGTGTAAGATCCTCTTGATTTCGAGACTGAATCTTGGTTCACTTTGACTGCTGAAAATATGTGCTATTGGGTGAATTAAATACTCTATGAAATATGCAAATTTTAACTCAGTTGAGTTCTTTTTGATCAATGAGGTCTGGTGAATAATTGATTTCTTTTCTTTCTGCTCATCCTACTTATGCAAAACAATGGGAAATTTCTCTCCCTACTGAAAAATAAACATGTGAAATAAGACCAAATAGTATTTTAATACGCCTTCAGTTGTGATATTCATAAGTTGCTCATGCATAGCATCAGCGAAAAATCAACAGTATTTATACATGAAGGTAGGCTTATTTTCTTTTTAAAAGATAGACAAATAACCTAAGATAGCCTCTTCTACCCATTGATTTGATGGGTAGCCTAATAGGCAGGAAATGAGGGAAATAATTTTATTGGCTCTCTCTGGAAACATGGATGCTGAGTAAGGAGGATTTTTCTTGGGAAACTCAGCATCTCCACGGAGAAAAATATAAAATATTTGAGCTCCCTATGGGAATGTAACTTTATGATATAGGTCGATCAAAGCTGCGGGGGAAAACGTTGCAGGAATCACTCTTAGGTATCAAAATCATTTTGTTTATGGCTTCAACAATGATGATTATCAGAATGTCACCATTCTTAGCCACTACTATTCTTTACAAAGGATTATACTTGGATTGACACCAAATAACCAAATCAGGAAATGAACGGGCTTGGGGAAACATGGATAGAGGAAGGTTTGATTCCCAGAGGTTTATTTCATCCTATGAATCAAGGTATGTTTGTTTAAGCCATTTTTGAAATTCAAGAATGTCACATTCACACTCAGTATCTGTGATTTTGAAGTATTTATCGGCTAATGGGATATAGTCCAGGTCAAGAGGATCAAGATTTTGTAGGTTTTCCTGTGCTGAAGAAAAACCAACGGAAGATTTTTCCTTCTTCATAGGAGCCATAATGTTAGACATAAATGGTGATATGATAGAAAAATGTAGAGATAGTTGAGAAATGATTCAGGCTATAGACTTGGATCAATAGCGAATTTGCAAGATATTGAATAATTTAGAAGCAATTGAAGAGTAAGAAAAGCAGTTGTAACAGAGATAATGAGTATTTATATGGAAATTTAAGCTACCATTACAAAAGAAGCCATAAATAACGGGCCAATCAGAAAATTAATAACTTAACGGGAAAGGATTTTAGCAACGGATAAGAATTTACAGTGCAACGGGAAAGAATTTATTCGGTAATGGATAGTGGGAATGGTTAACAGGAAAAACTATGAAAACAGGTGGAGGACACATGGCACAGAAGGATTGGATGAAGGTGGCACGACAAGATTGGATGTTGAGGTGGTATCAGAAGGTACGAGACTACGAATAGCGAATTTCGGATGGGGGGTAGTGGTAAGTAGTTTAGAGCGGAGGCAGCGGGGGGCTGTGGGCAGGGGGTGCGAAGCATTGAGAGGGTGACACATAGGTGGGGGCCCTAGGTGAATGAAAATTATTTTCCCACCCCCCTCGTCATTATCTCCTTCGATAGTGGGGGTTATGAAGTGTTTCCCTACCATTGATATAGGCAGGAAGGGAGACAACCATTGATTTCCGTTCGATCGTTAACACTTGCCGACAAACATATTTTTTGTATATAGTCTTGGTTTAAAGAACATTTACATATAACCCTTTACAATAATTAATCACCACTTAAGCAGGGTAATTAACAATAATAATAATTAATGTAATCACGGGGACATTTAGACTAATTGCCCTTAATAATTTAATCAACTATTTTAAACCTAATCTAATGATTAGTTAGGCAAAATTTTGAGCATATTAGGCCTTCAATTTACCCTAATATATCATAATTTCTAATTTTCAACAAATATTAAACTATTTGGTCGAATTTATTTTCTAATCTAATACAAAAAATAAAAATGATCTGATCAAGGTTAAAAAATTTGATTCAGATGAGAAGAAAAAGTTGTGGCATAACAACAAACTTCACACAAACATTTATTATTACAAAATTAAATTTATCCATTAAGTGGCATTTAAACAAGCACACTTATGCTAATATTTTTATTTTATTTTGATGGGGTTTTATTTCATTTGTTTATTTTCTATTTTTTCCAATATTCATTTTCTTCTTTATTTTTTAAGATACCCTCGTTTGTAAAATAAAACTAACTTGTCAAAAATAAAGCATGTTACAACAATAGGTATCCTAATAATAATATTTGATGAGATAATTTCCCATTTCCATTTTGGAATAGGCAGGGGATTTAATAATCCAGTAGGATATTGATGTTATGCTTTCACTCTTTTGCATTCTTGTCATTTCTCCAAATATTCAAGTACCTCTCCTTATAGTCCAGGCCAAATTAATTCCTTCCTCATGACTTCTATAATAATTTTCCGGCATTGAGGATGAGCTAAGAAATGCTTTTTATGATGCTCATATATAATTAACTACTTGATTCTAGGCACATTAGGAATGTAGATTATATTTCTAAAGGTTAGCAGATTATCTTTATTTAATGCATATTCTAATTTCTCTTATTGAAAACCTTCTCTTATCAAATTTTCCTATCTGTGATTATAAATCTGATGCTTCATGGATCTTATTCTAATTTGCTCGGCCAATTTTTTTTTAATGTTACCTGCTGAAATTCCATAGATTGGTTTTACACTTCGGCTCGATGTGTCAACCACTTTATTTCCTTTCCTAGCTGATATGATTACTAATTAATGTAAATTTTTGACCTATAAAATAATGGCACCACATTTTTAGAGCACGGATTACAACAAATAACTCTAAATCATACACAACATAATTTTTCTCATAATCTTTCAAAATTATAAATTCATATATTATTACATGATTATATTGCATCAATACCCTAATCCTCAAAGGAAATCATTTGTGCATATTGTATAATCCTTATTAAGGTCAGCAATTTTAAGTATTTGTGTTATGGTTAATATATGTTTCACTTGGTGAAAAATTTCTTGGCAGTTCTAAGTCCTTGCAAATTTGATCCCTTTTTTCTATTAGGAGATTATGAGGTAGGGAGATTTAGAAAACCCCTCAATAACCCTATGGTAATATCCTATAATACCCGTAAAAGATCTAACATCCACTACATCTTTAGGGAGAGGCCAATTAGGTATTTCTTAGACTTTCTCTTGGTATACTGCAATTCCTTATTTGGAGGTTGCATGTCACAACTATTGGATTTGATCCTGGTAGAACTCAAACTTACTGAGTTTCACATAAACTTGATTTTGTAAAAGTGTCTGCAGTACCATCCATAAGTTTTTTTCATGTTCTTCCAATATTTCAAAATAATTTAGAGTTCCATCAATAAAAATAAGCCCAAACTTATCCGTATAATGGATAAATACACTATTCATTAGATAAATAAAGGTGGATGGAGAATTTTTTAGTCCAAATGAAAGCACCACAAGTTCATAATGCCAATTTCTAGTTCCAAAAGTTTTTTTATGGATTTCCTCGTCATTAATCCTCAATTGATGATAACCATACCTTAACTCTATTTTTCAAATGACAGTGGATCCTCTTGCCTAATCAAACATGTCACTTATTCTCAAAAGTGGATATTTGTTTTGGATTGTCGACTTGTTTAACTACGTATAATTAATAAATATTCTAAAATTACTATCTTTCTTCTTCAAAAATAGCACTACTTCACCTAATGGTGAAACACTTGGTCTAATGAATAATTTATCTTGTAATTCTTCAATCTCCATTTTCAATTCTATTAAATATTGCACACACATTATATAGGGTGTCCTAGGTATTGGTGTTGCCCTTGGTATTAGTTGAATAGAAAATTCCATATCTATCTTAGGTGGTAATATAGGTGTTTCATCTAGAAACACATCATTGAACTCTCATACCACTCTCAAAACATATAAGGTTCTTTCCTTACTTTCTTATCGGTGATTTTCTACATATATAGAAAATATTTTACACCCCTTGCTCGCACATATTTTTTATTGTAAGTCTAATATCTTCTTGGTATAAATTGGTCTATGTATACACTTAACAATATGTATTTCTCCTTCATTTTTGGTGTAGGTAACAATCTTGTCTAAATAGTTAAAACATTAAGTTTTGTTATTAGTTTTCTTCCTTTCAAATCGATGGAATGATATTTAACCCATATGGAAACTCTCCACTTGGTTCCATTGGCTAATTGAACCAACAAAGATATTTTATATTTTTCTATGTTTATCTTACATTTTTCCACTATTTCGATATAGATATCACTTAAGCTATAACCTAGATCTATTGTAATGTACATAGAATGCTTTAAAATATTACATTATATTTCAACCATGGTGGATTGATGCTCAATTTGATTCTCCCTGAGGGATGCATTAATTCAATGAATTCTTATGGTCACATCATTTACTGTAGCAACTTGTTGGATATTTAATAGAACTTGAATGGATTTTATATTGTATGGGAAATTTTTAAGGAGAAGAGGCTCTCCACAACCCCAAAACTTCATTTGTTTCCTTGATTTTCAATTAACTCATTTAATGTTTATATCTTTTGATCTAGTCCCTATTTATGTTTGGGGCTTTTGTTGTTGATTACCAATATTTTTAAAATTTCGATACTCATGACTCTTACCAGAGTTTTTAGAAGATAATTATTTACACCCTTTCCCCCCTTGTATAAATCTATCATTTTTCTTGTCTGGCCAAGATTTTGCATTTTTATTTCTATTCATAGACTGCTAATAACAAATTCTTTCCTTTCGGATAGCATAATTCATGGTTTTAGGATTATCATATTGAATTTTTCCTTAGATGAGAGTGGAAGATAACTGATAAATCATTGTACTTTAGATTTTTCCTCATGAATGTAGGGTACATATAGTAAGAGGTGGGTAAATTTTGCAATATGTTCATCCATGGTCATTTGACCAAGCCTTAATTCATTAAATTATTGTTCTTTATCATCATAGTATCTCTCTTTTAGGAACTTTTATTTGAAATACTTTCCAAATTATTTCCAACTTACAGTATTTTCCCTTATATTATGTATAGTATTAATCTCCTCTCACCATAAATACATCTTACCTTGGAACTGTTAAGTGGATACTCTAGCGTTTAAATTACTACGATCTTTATACACTTGAAAGTATTGATTTGTGTTGAGTAGCCATGCCTCTACTACCTATTCTAATTCACCATCAAAGGTTGGAGGTATAATCTTCTTAAAATCCCCTGGTAGTTCTATATATTTTTCCTTTCCCTGACTAGGTACTAATGGAAGCTCTTTAGTAGAGCTATGTTCCTCTCCATCTTCAGGTCCAACATCTTTTATTTCATCCATCTTGTCTCGATTCTTCCATTTGGATGACCCCTCACTATTCTCCTCCTTACACTGTAAAAACAAAGCATTTATTTCTTAAACGAAAATTGTGATTTGGCTCATAGGTTGTAGAATTATAAGCTACACGTCTGAGACCACATGTACATTAAAACCCATACTAACTAAGAATATAATTTTTTCTATATTTTCTAACAAACACCCTTATTTGTCTCATTACCATAATTGTGTATATAATTCCTTTCATCTTTCTCAGCTTAAATCATTAAGGGCACTACATACATGTATATTTTGTTCCTATAGTGCCACCTAAGGGGGGAATTTTCTTTCACTTACTATAGTCTATGG
The DNA here is from genome assembly GCA_031772625.1 of Pinus tabuliformis. Classification (NCBI taxonomy): domain Eukaryota; kingdom Viridiplantae; phylum Streptophyta; class Pinopsida; order Pinales; family Pinaceae; genus Pinus; species Pinus tabuliformis. The sequence goes on from CM062815.1 coordinate 255,104,023, forward strand.
TTGGATATATTTGGAATTAAAAGGAATGGGGTCGCTACATAAATCCAACACCACATCTAGAGTAAAGGAATTGCTTTTATTAAATATGAAATGTTGCATGTTGAATACTAAATACATAGCTCATGCTATTTTTTTGTTTACCTCATAATTAAAAGGTTTCGAGGCATTTAGACCCTATGACAATACCTTTGATGGTTATTTTACTTACCATTGTGACACACCACTTCCTTATGATTTAAATTCAATTATTTCATGCCTCTATAGTGTTGATCCATGTGGCTTGGTTTACGTGGCTTACTCCATGGGGTCACATTTAGGTAAGCCCACATGATAGTGAGACTGGCAATGGTCTAGATGCATCTATATGATTTGATAGTAGATATATTTTTCTAGATCATTAGGTTTAATACCTCCCTCCCCTCCCCATTCACACCATCATTTACACTATAAAGTTGGGTAGATGAGAGATTTGTAACTTTGGTGATGATTTATTTTACTAATGTTTATTATACATTTATATTTTCTACACAACTATTATACTAATCTTGTACTCATCCACCATGAAGCTAGTTAATTTATTAGGGAAGCAATGGTTCTTGGGAATTAAATTCCTCAACGACTTCATAAAATGGCGACACTCAAGTATTTTTTTAACTATGGGATTTCCATGTTCTTTCTTTTTTCTGTTGGTTATTGATGGTGTATTAGATTTTGTTTCTCATAACTTAATAAGTATTTTTAGCCAACAGGCTTTCATTCCCTCTATGTAGGTCCAAAGAACATAGAATACTTAGGTCCTTCCAATAATTGTCTCAAGGTTTTTCTTTTATTATCTTTGTCAGAGAATGCTTTCAACCATTCAAACTAAATTCATACAAAGAAATGTAATTTCTCTTTTGGACTTTCATATGGTAACAATCATCATCATGAGGGAGTTCATATCAGATAAGTTGATAATAATTTCATATTTTTCCTAATTTTCTCTACATTTTTTCTTAATTCAATTGGAGCGTTTTAAATTAATTGTTGTTACACTACTTATAAAACCTTAATTCATCTTTGTGTGATCAATTGGAACTTCTATGACATTCCTATCTATTTCTCTACCTATTGGTATTTCCAACTAGGGTTTTAGGTCACCTTGCAGGCAACAAAATGTTGTTAGGGCTAGTCAATCCACCATTTCTTTATTTTTTTAAGTATTTTCAGCACAAATTACACTCTTGCGTATTCATTTACTTAAGGTCATATTTCACTTTACTTGGAAGCTAACCCTTTCAGTAGCTACTTCAAGGTTTGATTTTCACTTATCTGTAGTGACTTTTCCTCTACTTACAGAGAGCCATAAATACACGTTGTTACTTTCACCCTTCCTTTCCATAGGCTAAACGATACTTGATTTTGAGTGGTGTAAATGTTTTAAACCTATCTATTTACTTTTTCTAATATAATTTTTTCCCATTCCAAAGAGTGGGAGTTAGTGCTACTTCCTACCATACCCCATAAGGTAAATTTTAAGAATTTAAAGCTACCTTTTTTGCCCAAAGTTAAATATAATTCAAAATAAGTGGTAGGCTAAACTTGCCTCTATATTTCTATTCATTCTAAGTAACTTCTCCTCCAAACTGAATCCAACATATTTCAACCTATTAATCTATAATTATAGGTACCGAATGGAAATTAAGCCTTCCTCTTTCTCTCGTTGCCAGTTGTATCTCAGTCGAAAGGATTTCTCACCAACCCATTACAGTCATAGCCATGTTTGGATGTGTCTTTCTTTTATTTTCTAGATTGAATACTTTAGGATTTCGTACTGAGTCTGAAACTTCTTAGCCTCCATTTGTATATATTGGGTTTTTACTGTTAATTATATAGGAAATAAATATATTGTTTACATTTCTTCCGGTATCTAGTGCTATTAGATATTCTGTGTTATAATTTACTTCCACACATTGTTTCACTACAATGTCTTGATTGTTAATAAGTATTTAATGAACACATTTATTTCAATTGGATTAATTTCTTGTGTTGCTCATTTTATTTCATATATATATATATATATATATATATATATGAAAATTTATTTTCATTCTCAACAATTAGTTTTCAGCATTCCATTTCTTAAAGGAACCTCCTCTAGATATATGTATATGTAGATATTACTCACCCTCATTCCTTTGTCTTTATTAAAAAAAATAATTTTTTCCATACTTGGATATTCTCTAACTATATTGCTTATTTTAGTTGTACATATACATATATAGGGCTCACTCAACCAAGAGAAATTTATCATAAAGAAAAATATAGTTTCATGCTTAGATACTACTTATATTTTGTTTATATATAATTTTTTTTTCTTATTTATGTATAAGCTATACGCAATCATATTCTTTGGTATACTTGGATATATAAATATCACCAAACCAATTTTAAACTAGTTTTCAACTAGTTAAATTGCCTCTGAGAAAGATTCTTTAGACCGAGGAAGTTCGATGTAAGGCTCTTAGACATTGGTTTCTATATCTAGTCCTAACAAATGTTTTTATTTTTTACTTTAAGTAGGAACTACATTAGTTAAGGTGGAGCACATAGCTCTCCTTGCACTAGCCTACTTATTATGCTAATTCAACTCTTTTCCTTATTCAATAGTAATTATAGATACCCTATTCAAAGTATTAAGCATAATAAGATCCATGTCTAAGAATAAAAAAAATAAATTAAGAAACTTATATGTTCTACTACAATCTCTTTTCCTTGTACATCTATTCATAATATTTACGTACCAGATCTTGAGAAAAACAATTAATTTACTTGTTTGAGTATATGAGAATGTAACATTACCAAATAGGCTCCTCTCAAAAAATGAACTATAAAATAAATAATTTCCCTCCAGGGTCAAGCTACCCTTCTGTCTAAAATATTGATTAGTATTTTTAAAATTTTCCTTAGATCTCAGTAGCATCCCACTAGATCAATGTCTATTTTTTTTGTGTATTATTTCTACCCATGTCCTTTCTTCTTCACTAAAACCTTTTTTAAATTTTCGTTCTCCCCTAAACTCCATTTTCTGCTCCACCTTCACAACCCTTAACTCTCATAATGTTATATTTTGTGCTAAGGAATCCTTTAAAAATATGGAGGATTTAGACGATGACAACTCTCACTTCCAAAAACTATCCTTTCATGAAATAGATCTAATTTTTAACTGATTTCCTAATAGATGGTAACTCGACTACCTATGTTCTAGCTCCTCGTATATTTCAAAATAAAGAATAAGTGGGATAAATAGTATTTCATTAATAAAAAAAATTAATATTTACATTTGTCACCAACATGTCAAACTTTAACCTAAGCCCCATGGTTTTCATTCAAACTTAAATGTTTCCAAGAAAATAAAACCACAAATTTTGATAGAATTTTAATCACATATAGGGTGCTAAATAAATTAAAATTATTTCCAATAAAACCATGATAAGAATGAATCTACTCACCCATGAAATAATAAGGTTAATCCAAACTAAGACCCTTAATTTGATGTTCTTTGTCATCAATATCTAGTTTTCACATTTGTATGCATTCAGTTTGTTGGCTTTGGGATTGTTCTAGTGACAAATAACCATATAAAGGAATTTTCACTAAGGATATGGATCCTCCCACTTCAGGTTAAAAGGGCTAGCATACCTTCACCTCATGGGTGATCCCTATTGAACAAAATATTCTAGACAATATATACATAAAATTAAGTTATTCAAGTTATAGTTGTAAAGAAATGATGGTGATTGTGTTAGACATCAAACTCTTACAGAAAACAATATAAGAACACAAAGTAAAGAAATAAGCATGCAATAAAATAAACACATAATTATGTCATATAATAATATTTCTTATGAAGGGTACAATAAATTTATCAATGTCATGCATTCTAAATTCAACCTGTAATAAATCAAAGAAACATCATGACTTGGTAATTTCACATAGTATAGATCTTTGGAAATAAAGGAAAATTAAATAATACAAGAAAAAATTATTATCTGACCATGTCAGTTTACTTAAATTATTTTATGTACCAAAATATAAAACACAAGACTAAAATAATAATTGAAAATAAACATTAATTATCAAATTGCATAAAAGTTACAATGTTCTTGAATCTGGTCATGCAACATGTGTGTAGGAACCATAACAACATAATAATCATTATCCTTCAATTCCCACTAACTCGTTCATCAGATTTTATGTACAACAAATTTTAATAACTATTTTTATAATTGTTTATTTTAACTACATAATTAAAGGAAAATGAAATTAATTTCTAAAATGGATTCAAATTTTGGCTTGGTATCTCTCTTTGATGAAAACCTATTAATTACCTCATTATACATGATCCTCTATTGGATTAGTCTAACAAAATTTTCAATCTTCTCTTAATTAACTTCACCCAGATTTGCAACCAATTCCCCCATTTATTTCCTAGCATCATACATATCTGAATTAGTTTTAAGATAATTATATGAAACTCATAATATTTAAAGTAAATATATTCCTTCCCTCACTTCTTAAATAGCATTCCAAAATCATAGAGGTAAAATTTACCGGTTAAAAACATCATTTACCAAAACTATTCTCTTGATGGATGTTTTCAACCATTTCCTTAATTTTATATATGGCAACATTTTCCAAAATATAATGAAAACCTTAAATCTTGGAATACATTTCACGCAGGTAAATATTTTAAACAAATCCCCAACTAAAAACCAAACATTAATGGAGTTCAAATAAACTCTTCACAAAGTTGAATTAAGTTTTGGATGAAATAAATTGTAGTTCCTAGGTAGGTAAGGGAGAGAAACAATTGTTTGATGTTGGTACCCGAAGAAGATAGAGGGATCATTTTTTTTAATCAATGGCTCTTAATGATTCATATGTGAAGTTGATTGTAAGTTAATATCCCTCATTCAACCCAAAATATACTTTGTTGGACATGTGTAAATAAAATAAATCTTATCAAAATGTATTTAACCTTAGAAGCTCCATTTATTTAACTTTGTACTATGATGTTCCTCTAAGATTATTCCTTGAAACTAAGTGTCAGGTGATAAATTAATCCTATAGAAAGTCGAGACCATATGTCTAGAATTCAAATAAGGAGATACACAAGCATACCACTTAATAACGCTTTTGCGAGAAGTTGGCTAAGTAAGATTAGACAAAGTATTCGATACTACATTTAGTGTCAATTTGTATGATTGTGCGTTGAGACAATGAATCCAAAACTAAATAGAGAAACCCCATTGGTGGTGTATAACATAAATTCATAAAGGAAATCTTCAATTGACAGTAATTCTTACATAATAGTCAATTATTATGTCCAGTTATGTCTACACATATTTTGGGTAAATAATAAAGGAAATAGATGTACAAAAATACGTAAGTCTTAATAGGAAATTACCAATATAGAAGTAATCGGATATCCCGTATTATAAATGGTCCATTGAATACAAAGATATGCAACGGGTCAAAAGCATACATATAGAGAAAGAAATCATGCCATAAAGTATCTCTTACTTATATTAAAAGAAAAAATAAAATAGTCTTAAGATAATGAAACCAAAATGTTATCATACTTAAGGACATCGTAATAAATTTGAACAAAGGTTCCAATTAATAAACAGTATCCTTTGTCACCAAGACCAGGGGAGTCGTTTCGGACCTAGCATATCAGTGCTCACTGAGTGGCTATCAGCGTTCACTGAGTGGCTAGAATAAAAATATTATATAGATGACCTGGAACCAAGACATCAAGTATCTATGCATGAATCCCCAAGCAATAGAGTGGAAGAAAATATTCTTACTTGGGAGGTGGAAACGAAATTAGTTGGACTCCACAAGAAGAAGAAGAAAAAATACTAGTTCCCTGTCAAAAATCCCTCAAATAAGTATATTCCATATGAAGGGAAAGTACATACCAAAAGTTCATATTAGAGGAAATTTTAGCTTAAAAGTTGCCTCCTAACAAAAAATAATAAAATAATAGTTAAAAAAATAAAATAAAAGTTATGAATTTTGGAGGGAGAAAAAAGAAACTACATTTTGTATTTATATTTTTGGTTTATTTCATTATAGTTTTACTCAAATTTCAAGTGTAGACACTTTCTAGATATAAAATTAAATTTCACATCCAACGACTACTCATTATGTAGACTTTGGAGAAGACCCACATTGATCAAAATTGTAAACACATTAAAAATTTGTGTTTCAATATGGATCTTCTCAAAAGTATGCATAATTGGTACTAATTGGATGTGGAATTTAATTCTGCATCCAACGAGTGTCTACACTTGAAATTTGAGTAAAACTATAAAGAGATAATCTAAAAAAATACAATTAAAAAGAATTTTTTCTTTTCCCTCCAAAATATTTACATGTGCCTCTTTTTGAATTTAAAATATTTTTTATTGGCTTACCTCTTTTCGAATTTCAACAATTTTTTATTTGTTTAGATTATATGACGTGGAAATTACATGAAAATTTCATGGGAAGTTTTAGGCTATAATTTCCTCTAATGTAACATCTATATTAGACTTTGTTAGAGTCCTATAATGATCAGATTTATAATTTTGAATTCGTTGAGAGTAACTCTTGTAATATTGTAAATACCTTTGTTTTCTGCAAATGTTTTCCATAATAAAAATTAAAAAATGTAAAGAGGGTGTGTCATAAAAGAAATATCAAATGACAAAAAGAATAAGAAAAGATCAAAAAATTTAAATATATGAACCCCAAAAACAAAAATAGATCATGAAAGTGTGCAAGTCCAAATGCCACTACTACTTTACTATCTTAAATAATGGTTGTGTGCAACTTTTCATACATGCCACAACCCATGGTAGTCAAACTACTTAATCTTGACTATTTCATGCTTTGAATTTTATGTTTATAGTTAGAGAATAAAATCTGACCAAATAGCTTAATCTTGACAGATCATTAGATAGGTAGAGAAAATAAAAGGAGCTCATCATTTTAATCTTAGCCCTTGGAAGATACAAGGTTAGAAGTAGATAGTTTGTTTTATAAAAGAAAATGAAACATAATGGTTTGCTAGCTTAAGTGCACCCACCAAAATGAAGAAAAAAATTTAGGGTAAGTAATGGGTAAGTAGAAGAAAGGTTGTTCAAGTATAAAGTTGATTGGACAAAAGCACATTTATCAAGCTTAATCATATGTTTCTGTAGGTTTTAACCCTGTACATAAATTACCTGCATACGAATTCTTAAACAAATAAAATAAAAAATGTGAGAGAATAACCCATAAAACACATATGCACAGAGATTTTTCCCTGGATCCCAAAACCGGGACTACCAGCTTGATTTTTCATTATGTTCCTTTCAATGTTACAATACATATTTATACATGCCGAAGCATCCAATACCATGGACCGAAAAACCATCGCGTCCAATACCATGGACCAAAAACCATCACATCTAAAAAACATGTGCGAAAATCATGCACAAAACCATAGGTGGGTCCGCCCAACCTAACATATGGTCCAAAACCAAAATTTTCCTAGGCGCTACCACGGACACCATAAAGTGGGGTTACGGGAGCCCTTCAAACCCCCTATTAACTACGTGGAAAGAATATAACACAACCCAACAGTTTCAATGTGCATGAGCAGTTAAGAAAGCGAAAATAGAGGTTTACAATTTGATTTAATTGACTCCCCCTCATTCATTTCATCCCTATACTTACTAATTTACCCATCCACAAGTATGATCTAGTACTAAAATCCTTCAAGTCATAAAGGCTCAGACCATTTCTCTGACTTTTGGTGGGACCAGACCCTCAACTTAATGACTTATGGACATCAAGTGTTAGAATTCTCTTCATAAAAGTCATTTCCCTTCATTACCCTAATAAAACCCCTTTTCCTAAGGTTAAACTCCATTTTCCTATGAAAAGTAAAAATCCCAATGTTAAATTCCATTTCACTCAAAATACCCACAAAAAGATTTTATCCTAAGTATAAGTGTATGTAAAGGAAAAGCGCAAATATTACATTATACTTAGTATTATTTCCATTCCACTTATTTCAGTTCATATTCATTTCTAACTTAATAATATAGCTCTTGATATACCCTTTTTCCTCGTATATAAATAAATCCCTGTATATATTACCCCTATCCTTAGTCTAACTACGAACTATACTTTTACCCTATCCCCCTGACAAAACCCTCTTAACAAACCAATTCTCTGTAAAGTTAAGATAATCCCTCCATTAAACCCGCTCGATCATTTAATCCGATGTTTAACTCCAGAATAATCACAAACCACCATTAATTAAAACCTCGCCCCCCCCCAAAAAAAACCATTGCCCATTTCATCCGTGCTAATCTGTCACTGGACTGTCATCCAATCATTAGCACCCAAATCTAACGATTCACAGCCATATCGAGTTCACCTGATATCCGACCTGTACCCGCCCGATAAAGTGGTATTTCCCAGACCCCCATCTTCTACACGTCAAGCATTAAGGTATATCGGGTGACCTCGCCAAAATACAACCTCCTCGATAAAGCGATGTGATGGCTTGGGAAACCACCTTCCCGCCCAACCCGAAAAAATCACCCACTATTCATTCATAATTCACCCGCCAAAAAATAATCGTTGTTCAATTAAAGGTCGAGAATCCACATTTCATCCTTTTTTCCTTGTTTTTTTCTATAAAACCTCAGCAATACGTTTGCGACACACTTAGCCTCTGCAACCAAAATTCACTGTCGTCTACCGCTTGAAGAAGTTCTGGACACCCAATTTGAGCATCCAGTTCACGTCTACAACCATTGTACCCTCTGCAATCACCTTTCAAACCAGTTTGCAAGCCAATTCACTAATTTCTAGGTATTTTGAGAAAAAACCAGAAGGGCCCTCTCATTTGAAAATGTACAGTAAAAGTCAAAAGGTTATAGTGAAATTCAAAAAAACATAGTAAAAGGAAAAAGATAAATTAGTCATGTGAAAGAGTATCAGTAAAAGTGTATCAGATTGAAAAATCAAAGTGAATAAAATCATCCAGTGGAAGACAAACAACATGGAAGACAGTTACAAAGCATACAAATAAAATAAATTCATGTTAGAGTGAAGATAGATGAAAAAACAGAGCAATCAAGGTAAAATGTAAAAGTAAACATGGAGGCAGTAAGGGCTAAAAAGAGATGAAAACACTTTCACCAACAATAATGAAGTTTATCCAAAGTAAAGGTAAAAACAATTAAAAGAAAATTAAGTATAAAAGATGAAATTAGAGCAGGAATGGTACATTTTCTAGAAATTTATTGTTTAAGCCATAATTTTGCAGAAACTATTGTGGCCCATCCAAGATACCTTTTGAGAAATTGGAGGCTTTTTGTGTTCCTAAAAGGGCAATCTACAAAAACCTATCTCACTTTGTACACATGTATTACAAAACAGGAGATTAATGCATATCTTCACATCCTATTTTTAACATCTTTTTGCAGAGAATATTGTGAATAGCTAGAGCTGAAATTTGTGAAACGGAAAGAGGTTTATCTCAATAAGATACTTATATACAATAACCTCTTTCACTTTTTATATATCTATCTTGGATTTAGATATAAAAAGGTCTCACTAGACCCTAATTTTGAAGAATTTCTGGGGCAGAATGCACAAAGGAAGGACTTAGTTAGTGACTTGGAAGCCTCATCGTCAATTAAGAGTTGCTACCAGATCTTTTTTGTCACCATAAATCCAAAAATATAGTGCCAAATAGATTCATTAGTTTTGAGCGTCCTTTATTTAAGTTCTATTAATGTAAAACAGTTTGAGATGTTTTTAAAACCAAATCTTGATATTTTTTCAAGATATTTCAGTTTAGAATTTGTATAAATACTTCTTCATTTGAAGTATTTTAGGGTGGATTCTATTAGACATTTCTATAAACTTTTTTATAAAGAAGACCTAGAAGGTTATTGTATTAGTTGATGAGCTAGCAAGCTGGATTGATTAATAAATATCAAACTTTTCCATGGATTCATGTGTTAAAAAAATTTCAGACAAGTATTTTCTTATGTTATTGTCATTTTTATCAAATTTATTCATAACCTTATATGTGTTTCAATCTAAATGTTGTAACTAGAATAATATTTCGGAACATCTTTAAATCATACTCTATTTTAACAGTTAAGCATTTAAATTTTTTGTTCTGATATTTAAATTAAAGAATTCTTAATTTCTCTTTGGTTTAGATTCATTTCATTAATAATCTAGGTTAAAGGATTCTTAACTGCCCTTTGATTTCGATTACCCTTTCCTTCCTCAATCATTATTCGGGTCTGAGAACCCTTAATTACTCTCTCACCGTGAGTGAAACCCTTTCACCCCTTTGTCTCAGACATCTGAAATACACTCTGCTATCTTGCCCTTGTAAAATCCCCTTTAGCGAGTTAATCCAGTTTTTCTTCCTTATTGGTTGACTCTATAGCTTAATGGTAAAAAAGACATCAATTTATCTATCTGTTTAGGAGATTCCACCACCCAATCTCAAATAAAGTCAAACACCCCTTGAACAATCATAACTAGCCTAAAAACATCTTAACTAAAAAAGGTTAAATTTTAAAGAGAGAGCCCTCTCTAAGCATCAAGAAGGCTAGGTCCTGATCTCCAAAAGTGGTTTATGGTTACCTTTGTTTTTCTTTCTTTTTACTTCAAAAGAATTATTAGAGTGATAACATTTATGGTGACTCTGCTGGGAAACGACTAACATTTTCTTCATATTTTACAGCTTCAGATCTAATCTATGATGGTGGACAGTGATTAGACACACAAAAGTTAAAATCATCCACCTGGCGACTCCAAATCAATTTCACAATCGAGACTCCACTGGAGGAATGAACCTGAAAGAACAATTTGGGAAGATCGGGTTTCTAACTTGGATTTTTATCGAAGACATCATTTTTTTTCTCATCAAGAAGGTTTTTCAATGTATATTGTATTTTAGAGAAGATCTTAGATTAGTTTTTAATTATTTTCTGTTGAACATTGTAAATATAAAATCTCCTTACACATTTTAGCAGCATTCTTCTGAATCTTATGATGATCATTTTCCAATCAAGGAATATCATATAATCAAGAATGATCTTACAATCCCTATACATATTCCTTTACCTTGGAAAGTTCCTAATAGGTATAAGCCACTCATCTTACCTCCTACACTCCATGTTTTCGTTAACGATTATTACAAGTATCTCCCTAGGTTTGATGGAGAAGATACTAAAATCACTGCCCAAAAACATATTCAAGGTTTTGATAATTATCTGGACTTGTTTGAGATGGATGAAGATGACGTTAGAATCAGACATTTTTCTCTCTCTTTGCAAAGTAGAGTAAAGAGTTGGTTCAAGAATCTACCTATTACAAGCATCTCAAATTTCCAACAGTTTGCCAAATTCTTCCTTGATAGATGGATAATCAAAGTCAATATTTTTGTGATCATAGAAGAATATAATTAGTTAAAAAGACAGCCAAATGAAACAATATAACAATTTTCTGATAGATTTAATCAAATCTATTATTCAATGCCATCAAATATAATACCTCCTCTTGATTCAACTCTCTTGCATTATCCAAAATCATTTGATCCATAGATAGAATTTCAGCTAAGAGAAAGAAACCCCTCAACACTGGAACAGATGTAGAACATTGCAGTAGATGTAGAAGTTAATCTACAAATTAGAAGAGAAAATCTGAAAGCAAGAGTGGAGAAGAACAACGTTGCAGAGGTAAAACTTGAGATTTTGGTAAGAAAAATAGAGGAAAGGATACAAAAGATCGTCATGAAAGATAAATATTTTGTTCAAAATCACCATGACACATTTATTTCACAAAAAGAAGAGGTTGATAGCCATGAACAAATTCCTGCTAATTTCAACTACCATAGATCAGAATATAGATTTAAAGAGCAATATGCCGAGAAGCAATATGGTGATCTAATGTGTACGTTTGATGACATTACTTCTTTTAATGACTTTCATAAATATGATCAGTATAATGATAATTATGTTCTTCAAATCCAAACTAACTTTACAGAGCAATCAGAAACTAGTTTGGGAAATAAATAAATTCAGTTTCAGCATCTTGAAAATAATGATCATCTTATTCATATCAACTATGAAAGTGAGGAAGAAAGTGTAGAAAATTCGGAAATAAGTGAAGCTTCTTCACCTATTTTTTTTGCTTCATTTCATTTCATCAAAGAAAAATTTAAAGAAATAAAAAATAAGCAGTCTTTAGGTATTTCTATTAACAAAAAAGAAGACAATGGAACTCCTGATCAAGATTCTTCAGTTGCAAAATTACAGTTGTCAAAATCCGTTGAAGCACCTGATCAAATAATACAGGAAAATTATATACCACTATGTTTTGAATCATTTCAATTTTTAAAGGAAATGTGTTATGAAAATTCTAAAGAAAAGGATGAGAAGCTTGTACAAATTTGTGAAGTCCCATTCAAAACTATGTGTAATAAGTTGCAGCAATCACTCCAAGTTTTTCATGATCCCATAACTAATGTGTTGAATAGTGAATATACTTGTTCTTCATTAACTAATTGTCAGATTCAGGATGAAGATGATAAATGTTTCATTAGTCAAACAATTCAATTAAAATAAATATCATCACAAATATTGTTTGAAAATATGCAGGGTGATAAAGGTGAAAGTGACATTTCAACTTCATGGCTTGGAGGCCATTCAAAACAATTGTAAAATTGCTTAAATTAGTTCAAAAATAGTGTGTATATTTTGGAAGATCCTTTTTGTATAGTTTTTAGAGTAAAAAAATGAAATCAAGCATTTCCTCATCTTCTCAATTGTTGGCAAGTTTATATTGGAGTGTAGAACTTCAGTTTGAATGGTTGCATTGTCCTTTTCATTTTACCTATCTAGTAGCTAGACAGCCAATTAGTGTAAGTAGGTAGGAATTCAATTTATTTTAGTTTTCAGTTTTCAGAAATTTATGAAATAATTCATTAGAAGTTGAATCTTAGAGAGAACTTCCTAAAGATCTTGATGATCTATTAGTTTGTTTTGAGAATTGAAATACATTGTTTCAGTTTGCAGAAAAGGGTGTATTTTCAGTTCAAGAGTTTCAGTCACAGAGATTATAAAACAAAGCATATACATGTTTGGGATTGGCCCAATGGATGAGGCTACTAGTCGATGGTGTTCTTGACATTTCACAAGGTGATGCCATCCCCATGTGGAGCCACTATTAGAGTCCTATAGTGATAAGATTTATAATTTTGAATTCGTTGAGAGTAACTCTTGTAATAGTATACCTACCTTTGCTTTCTGCAACTATTTTCCATATTAAAAATTAAAAAATGTAAAGAGGGTGTTTCCTAAAAGAAATATCAAAGAAAAAAAGGAATAAGAAAAGATAAATATATATATATATATATATATATATATATATATATATATATATATATATATATATATATATATATATATATATATATATATATATATATGAACCCCAAAAACAAAAACAAATAATGAAAGTGTGTAATTCTAAATTTCATTACTGCTTTACTAGCTTAAATAATGATTGTGTGCAGCTTGTCATGCATGCTACAACCCATGGTAGTCAAACTTCTTAATCTTGACCATTTCATGCTTTGAATTTTATGTTTATAGTTAGAGAATAAAATCTGACCAAACAACTTAATCTTGGCATATCATTAGATAGGTAGAGAAAATAAAAGTAGCTCATTAGTTTAATCTGAGCCCTTGGAAGATATAAGGTTAGAAGTAGATAGTTTGTTTTATAAAAGAAAATGAAACAAAATGGTTTTCTAGCTTAAGTGCACCCACCAAAATTAAGAAAAAATGTTAGGGTAAGTAATGGGTAAGTAGAAGAAAGGTTGCTGAAGTATAAAGTTGATTGGACAAAAGCATATTTATCATGCTTAATCATATGTTTCAATTTGCATGAGCAATTAAGAAAGCGAAAAAAGAGGTATAAAAGTTGATTTAATTGACTCCCCCTCATTCATTTCATCCCTATACTTACTAATTTCCCCATCCACAAGTATGTTCTAGTACTAAAAATCCTTTAAGTCATAAAGTATCAGAGCATTTCTCTGACTTTTGGTGGGACCATACCCTTGGCTTAATGACTTATGGACATCACGTGTTAGAATTCTCTTCATAAAAGTCACTCCCCTTATTTACCCTAATCAAACCCCTTTTCCTAAGGTTAAACTCCACTTGCCTATGAAAAGTAAAAAACCCCATGTTAAATTCCATTTCACTCAAAATACCCACAAAAATATTTTATCCCAAGTATAAGTTTATGTAAAGGAAAAGTGCAAATATGCGTTATACTTAGTATTATTTTCATTTCACTCATTTTAGTTCATATTAATTTCTAACTTAATGATATAGCTCCTGATATACCCTTTTTCCTCGTATATAAAGAAATCCCCGTATATTACCCCTATCCTTAGTTTAACTATAAATTATATTTTTTCCCCATCCCCCCGACAAAACCCTCTTAACTCACCAATTCTCTGTAAAGTTAAGATAATCCCTCCATTAACCCCATCTGATCATTTAATCCCATGTTTAACTCTAGAATAATCACAAACCAGCATTAATTAAAGCCCTGGGCCCCCCAAAACCTTTTCCCATTTAATCCGTGCTAATCTATCACACAACTGTCGTCTGATTGTTAGCACCCAATCTAACAATTCACAACCATATCGGGTTCACCAAATATCCGACCTTTAACTACCTGATAAAGTGGTATTTCCTGAACCCTCGTCTGCTATGTGTCAAGCATTAATGTAGATTGGGTGACCTCGCCAAAATACTGCCTCCTCGATAAAGTGGTGTGATGGCTTGGGAAACCGTCTCCCTACCCAACCTGAAAAGCTACCCACTATTCATTCACAACTCACCTACCAAAAAATAACCATGTTCATTAAAAGGCCGAGAAGTCACATTTCATCCCTGTTCGCTCGTTTTTTCTGTAAAACCTTAGCAATACTTTTGCGACACCCAAAGCCTCTGCGACCGAAATTCACTGTAGTCTACCTCCCGAAGAAGCTCTGGACACCCAATTTGAGCATCCAGATCATGTCTACATCCAATGTACCCTCTGCAATCACCATTCAAACCAATTTACAAGCCAATTCACCAATTTCCAGGTATTTTGAGAGAAATCCAGAATGACCCTCTCATTTGAAAATGTACAGTAAAAGTCAAAAGGTTACAGTGAAAGTCAAAAAAGAACAGTAAAAGGAAAAATATAAATGAGCCACATGAAACAGTATCAGAAAAAGTTTATCAGATTGAAAAATCAAAGTAAATAAAAGTAGCCAGCGGGAAGACAAATAGCATGGAAGACAGTTACAAAGCATACAAATAAAATAAATTCATGTCAGAGTGAAGATAGATGAAAAAATAGAGCAATCAAGGTAAAGAGTGAAAGTAAGCATGGAGGAAGTAAGGGTTAAAAAGAGATGAAGACACTTTCACTAGCAACAATGAATTTTATCCAAATTAAAGGTAAAAACAGGTAAAATAAAATTAAGATTAAAAGATGAAATTAGAGCAGTAATGGTACATTTTCCAGAAGCTTCCTGCTTAATTCGGAATTTTGCAAAAACTATTGTGGCCAATCAAAGATGCATTTTGAGAAACTAGAGGATTATTGTGTTCTAAAAAGGCCAATCTACAAAAGTGTATCTCACATTTTACACAGGCATTACAAAAAGGGAGATAAATGCATATCTTCACAATCTATTTTTCATACTGTGCAAAGCCTGTTTTTGACATCTTTTTGCAGAGAATATTGTAAAAAGTTGGAGCTGAATTTTGGGAAATGAAAAAAGTTTTATCTCAACAACAAACTTATATACAATAACCACTTTCACTTTTTACATGTCTATCTCGGATTGAGATATAAAAAGGTATCACTGGACCCTAATTTCACAGAATTTCTAGGGCAGAATACATAGAGGAAGGACTTAGTTAGTGACTTGGAAGCCTCATCATCAATTAAGAGTTTCTATCAAATTCAAACTTATCTTCTTTTTCAAGATCAATCCATAAATATAGTGCCAAATAGATTCATTAGTTTTGAATTTCATTTATTTAAGTTCTATTAATGTAAAACAATTTGAGATATTTGTAAACCCAATCTTGATATTTTTTCAAGATATTTCAGTTTAGAATTTGTATAAATACTTCTTAATTTGAAGTATTTTAGGGTGGATTCTATTAGACATTTCTATAGACTTTTCTATTAAGAAGACACAGAAGGTTATTGTATCAGTTAATGAGCCAGCCGGCTGGATTGATTAATAAAGATCAGAATTTTCCAAGGATTCATGCATTGAGCGAATTTCAGACAAGTATTTTCTTGTGTTATTGTCATTTTTCATAAATTTATTCATAATATTATATGTGTTTCATAATAGATGTTATAACTGGAATAATATTTCAGAACATGTTTAAATCACACTTTGTTTTAACAGTTAAGCATTTGAATGTTTTCTTCTGATATTTAAATTAAAGGATCCTTAATTTCTCTTTTGTTTAGATTCATTTCATGATTAATCTAGGCTAAAGGATTCTTAACTACCCTTTGATTTCGATTACCCTTTCCTTCCTCATTCATTATCCGGGTCTGAGAACCCTTAACTGCTCTCTCACCCCGAGTGAAACCCTTTCACCCCTCTGTCTCAAACATATGAAATACACTCTACTATCTTGCCCTTAGAAAATCCCCTTTAGTGAGTTAATCTAGGTTTGCTTCGTCATTAGTTGACTCCATACCCTAATGGTATAAAAGACATCGATTTATCCATCTGTCTGGGAGATCCCAACACCCAATGTTAAACAAAATCAAACACCCCTTGAACAATCATAACTAACCCAAAAACATCTTAACTAGAACAAAGTTAAATTTTAAAGAGAGAGCCATCTATGAGCATCAGGAAGGCTAGGTCCTCATCTCCAAAAGTAGTTTGTGGTTACCTTCAATTTTTCTTTCCTTTTACTTCAAAAGAATTATCAGAGTGATAAAGGACTTGAACCGAAACAACAAGTAAGGACAAACTGCCACTTTGATACTTTTAAATTGTAATAGAAAACAAAGTCATTACCTGTAGGAATTTATCACCATATTCCATGACTCGCTTCTGCAAGTTTCACCAAAAGCGACTTTAGAAAAGAAAAAGAAACAACTAGAGAACCCACTAAAATTCTAAAAAACAAAAATAGAGTAACATCTTACCGTATCCCAAACTGTAACAAAGTATGAACTATTCGCTTGCGGATGGACTGAACTCACTAGGTGTTGGAACCAAAAGGACAATGAATCCCTTAATGTAGTGAATAATATATGGATTAAACCCTGGAGAGTTTTACCTGAACAAAAGAAAAAAAAATTAACCCTACTCATAGAAAATAAAAACCCAAAGCAAAGAGATAATATGTTGCCAGCTATAGAAAGGTTACCTTTAACGTGTGATGACATCCCAACTATAACACAGGGGTCAAACCCCAGTTGAGAACACCAAGGTTCCACATTTGTCATATGAAAAGAAAATTTTAAACCAAAAAATTATATGAGAATTTTTTCCAACCTTGTGGAGCAAGAAAAATGGGAGGACTTCCAATTGAAGAGAACAATAAAAAAATTAAAAGAGAGGGAACTGACCAAATTCACAGAGACACCATCTCCACCTTGTAAACAGTTGCATGTTTTTAGAAAAAACTTAGCTAAAATTTTTCCAGAAATAGAATTCAAATGAGGAAAAATTCCAGGTAAAATGACCATAGAGTGAAACCATTGTATTCGAAAGAAACATTTGAACTTAAATTACCAGAGAAAAATGGAAAGGAATTAGGGTTAGTTCAAATAAATCCCCACCATTCAAAAATATCCAGAAGATCGTCATCTCCCCTTACTATGGTACCATTGCCTTAGGAATTCACATTAGTAGGGCTAGGTGTCCACTGTTTTTTTCTCCAAGAGGAAAAATGTGTGGGCACATGGCTTACACCAACTATCCCATGTATGAATTCCACTAAAAAATTACAAGCTATATCAATGTATAGAACTCCTACCATATTAACACAATAGAATTCCATGACATATAAACAATGGAGTTAGTCTATGTGTGCTAGGTAACTGATGGCCTAATAATTTTAATACATAAGTAAGTCAAGGAATTTATCTATCTAATTAACTAAGGAAATAAATAAATAAACATTTACTTGGGCCCAAACATAATTTTCATGGTTATGATGAGCTTGGTATATATGTTTTCTAATCATAGTTTTGGGCTAGCATCAAGGGTTATAAGGATTGTAATGTAGTGCATAAATACAAACTAGGCATAAGAGTATCCAAATGGGATCAAAATTTACCTATAGTATAGATACTGATTATATTGAATAAGGCATATAAGAAAAATGAAAAGATTTAAATTGGAAATTATAATTAGTAATATAGAATACCTTTACCTATGTGGAAAAACTCTCAATAGTAGATTTGGAAAAAAAATAAAAAAAATTGAGGAATAGAATGGGCACATGATAGATTCAAAGTTAAGATGGATCTAGGTTAGTGTTTATTAATAACCCTATAAATTAATATTATTAGTAATAATTTTAATTAATATTTAATTAATTAAAAAGGGAAAAATTGTTAAGATTACTTAATTAAGGCCCAATCTAACGAAGAGATGAAATGACTTTTTCAGTTAGAATTTGGAAATATAATTCCTAGTGATATTGTGATTACTTGTTATATAAAATGACATTTGGAATGCACAAATGGAATAAAATCCTTTAAAAATATATGAAGAACTAGATTTTTTCAAATTAAACAACTTAGACTTATGATCTAAAAAACATTGTATTGGGAAAATTTGAGCAAAATAAAATTTTGGCATGGATTTCTTGGAATCACATGTTTGAGTTGTAAAATCTCCACAATCTGAGTTTCCTGTGGATTTTTCATAGTGTCTAATGCATATATGCAATCAAAAACCCATTTTAAACAACAAAAATTAAGGTTTGACAAAAAAAATTGTTGGATTCCAACAAAAAAATAGTAAACATAGCAAATTTAAATAATAACATTATTGAACGGAAATATCATTAGTATTAAATTAAATATTAAAATTAATAATATTACTTATTATTATATAATGCTACGATTAATACAGAATAATATTAACATTAAAAACTATGAATTTATGTCACATACCTTTGTTTCCACAAAAAAAAAAAAAACCTTTCAATACCTACATCACATAATTATTTGAGATACAAACCTTAATAGCACAACCACACACTAACTAATAATAAATACTTAAATAATTTCAATTAGGGACTATTTTAAATTATATCAACTATTCTTCATCTTCTTCAATGACATGAATTTGCAGGTTCCCTTAATGGATAAGGAGATAACCCCTTTTACTATGAACAACATTTTATTAGGGTTTATTTTTTATTTTATGCTCATATTATCTTCACCCATAGGTGCATCCATGTAATGGGCACCTAATATACTACACATAACCTCATACATAAATGGTAGATATATGTAGCTCGAAATTAACTTGGGAACGAGTATCCAATTTTTTTTTATGGTGGAGTTCTTAATTAATTATAACGTTGCCATGAATACTGATGAGATGAGAAATTTCTCTTGGTTTCACATTTTTCACCTAGCGTTCCTATAGTGACTATGGTCATGTCATTCACGTGAACTATGGTACCTCATATTCATCAACAATGGTGATCTCCTTGATCCCATCCAAGGGTGGAAATTTTGTCTAGAAATAACCCTAACCCTCACTTTTGTGTCTTATAGTTCCAATTCCCATTTTGTTTTCTCTTTCATGTTTTAGAGGTTAACTATGGCACGAAAAGTTTCTCTACACTAGTAGCGACATGCACTAGAAACCAGGCTCTACTTCCACCTGTAAGACTCACCTGACAGTATTTTTCATCCCCAAGATTGAAACCAACTAGTTGTCATAGGTATGTTGGTAAGTTTTCCCTTCTATTCTATATCACTAGCAAAAGGGATGTTTTTGTTCCATACTTTCTATTGTCGGAGTAGAGTGACTTCAGTTGTTTATTTAACAGGCATATGGTAGTTTACTATTGTTTGTTGCTATGGTGAAATGTAGGCACATCTCATTTCTTTTTGAAATTCTTTATTGATTGTTGGGTTTTAATTTGAATCATCTGTGTCCACGGGGTATTGGATAGATGGTGATTACAGGGTGCTATATTAAGGAACTCCTTGTTGTGAAGTCACGAGTTCAATTCCCTTCGCCAATCGGGGTGATATATTGGACATGATGAAGATGTAATCCTACCAAGTTTCAAAAAATAATAATTGAATATTTTTTACTACTACTCTCTAAGATAACCCTCCCTTGATTATTCTTTGCCTCTTAAAGTGTAAATTTGATGTGATCCTTTTTATATTAAACCTCGCCTATGTTAAATATAGGGCTCATGATATGACTCTGGATTGCGACAACTTCAACACCTCTAGATAACTTTGGGGTTTTGTATTTTACCTATTTTCTTTCTTTGTCGTTCAACTTTCCTTAAGTGGAAGAGAGATCAATATCACCATTATCTTGTTATGAATATGTCACTCACTTTGAAAGGTTTGTGCTATATATTCATCCGGTTTTCACCCAAGGATATCCAGTCGACCCTCTAAGGTGCAAATATGTTCGTTGTAATCTATGATGTTTTGAATGCCAAATGTGGATCAAGGTTTTGTTGATAGTGTTGGACTCGCCAAAATTAAGTGGATCTCCCTAGTATGAAGTCCCAACTACACCTCAAACCGTTCGATGTAGGAGTCCTATCCCGTACGATGGCTCGGTTTCCATTATCTTATGGATTTTCCTTAGCTCTTCTTGTTCAGCGCATGAGAGTGTTATGCTCGTACCTCGAAGAAAGTGAGGTAAGTATGCATGGTCAGTTTGTAATGTAACTCTATGTCTAGGTTCTCTTATTGTCAAAGGGGAAAGTGAAATGAGCCTCTTTATGAGAGGGAATAGTCCCAACCTAGGAAGAACTACATGCAAACAACAACAAGGTTATCTCCAAAATCCAAGGGAATAGTCCATAGCGAATGTGGTAGTCGTGAAAACCAAATTTCAAGGGAAAACACATACATTTTCCAGCACAATAGTCCACACGAGGGTGACAGTCATTAAAACCAAGAAAACACAAGGATGGTTTTTCTAGTGTCTGATGGAGTAGTCCACACAGGCAAGACGTCAGTGATAAACAATATAACACATCTTCAACAATGTAAGTACTAAAATAACTGAAGTAGTTCAACTATCTTAGTACTGGTTAAGAAAACATGCATTACAAATGTTTAATAAATAATCTTACAAACGGATACAAAAAATGTGTGAAAACGTGTTGTCCTTAGACCGGGTTCTAATTAAGCAAAAATTCCAAGACATGTTTGTACATCATACACTACTAGTCCTAGTAGTGGGAAATTGGAGCCACTCCTTTCTCATCAAAGAACAGACTATAGACTCTCAAGGATATGTTGGAGGAGCCAAGGTGAAAATCCCTTTGCTCATACAATGAGGGGGAATATATATCCAAGGGGGGATAACTGGCCCTTGTGACTCTTCAACTTCGATCATGACAATTTGAATTCCTATGAATTTTCAACTGACATGACTCTTAAAATTTATATGTGCATCTCTTGGATTTTCACATTACATTACATTTGATTACAACAAGTATGGCCCATAGTAGCAATGTGGCCGAGACAACTCATGGAACAACTCGACATGACACTGCTAACATATTCTAGCTGATTGTGGTGTCTGTGTCAATTTGTTGTGTTGCTAGTGATGGGTGTGCTCACATGCCTTCAAATCCACATGGAAAAGTGTGTGCGTTCTTCGGTGTCTTGGTTTTTCTTGATGGTTCTCATGTATGTGTCACTTTTGCTTGCTGCTCAATGTGCTTCATGTGTTTGTTCAACTACGAGAAAGTCTTCTAGCATGCACTCCTACTTCATCTCATTCATATTCGTGTCATGTTCATCAATGTACCTGTTTCTCGAATCACTCATGATGAGATGAAATCAAATCCAATTATCTCATTGCCTAACATGATGCATTGTTTTTCGTTTCACGTTCAAGTGACCAGGAGGGAGGACAAGATATTGAAACTGTGTAGAGCACAACTGAGGCTAGGATGGGAGGCTCTATAGTACTTATCTAGAAATATTTTGCAAATATCACTGGGAAGCATATTTGTGTAATATGGGACAACAGTGACAGTTGCAAGGCAGAACCGAGATGGGAGGCAGAATTGTACAGTTTTCAAGAGGAAGACAAGGCAGGGTGTCAGGGAACTACTAGGAAATTCTATGCAATTTTCAAGATGAGGAATATGCAGGTCATCTATGGGTCTAGCTGGGAATCTGCATTGTTTCTCTAGCGAAGACAAAGCAAGTAGCCAGAGGCACTGGAAGAGATTTTTGTGCATTTTTCCAGAGCAGGGTTGGATCGGGTTGCGAGGAGTTGTTGGTCAAAACTGCACATTTATGAGGGATAGTGTCGGGTAGTCAGTTTTTGTGCAGTTTCTAGGATGAGTGTAGAGCAAGGCAGTAGAGGGGTTGCCAGTCAAAATTGTGCAATTTTCAAGGGGAGAGAAGAGCAAGCCAGTAGCGGGCCTGCCAGTTAAATCTGCATAATTCTCAGGAATAGTGCAGTGACAGGCTGCAGAGGCCTGATTCACAAGCTCTACATAGTTTTTTCAGACACTGCAGAGCAATTAGCTGGGCAACCTATGCACATGTTTAGGAAGCAGTGTAGCCACAGGTGATAGTGCAGTTCATATTTTCTAGAAGACTAGAGGGAGGCTAGATGGGAGATGTTGCAGGAAGCATAGAGAGGATCTGCTTGGGGATATATTTTGTGCAATTCTAGGAGAAAGTCAGTTGGCTCACTTCCAGGATTGCGTAGTGTAGGTTTTTAAGAGGAAATCCTCAATCTCTGCTCACTTTTGTGTAGTAGGGCAAGGTCGGTGAGATTGGGGTCCAGTTTAAGCAGGGTTGTCTCATCAACAGATTTTCAGGGAAAATGACTAAGTGTGACACAAAGTGAACTTGTGCATGCATGACCTTGTGATCAGACACTTAGCATGACTTAGTGGCAAGACTCCTCAAACCAGCAAGACAAACACATGCTTAGTGAGACTGACTTAAAGGTTAAGAGCAACAAGTGTGACACTTCAGGTATACCTTAGAACGACCATGATGACACTTGAGAGACAATGCATGAAAACTTGTGTGTGAGTATGACCAATGTTCACAGCAAGAAAACAACTCATGCACACAATTACAAACCTTCAAAATGACCAGAAAAAACTTGTAAGCATGACATAGCAATCAACATGCCAAAATACAACCAGTGGTTGATCAAGCAAAAAGGGTGTAAGGACTTGACATGGGCTCATGGAATGAATCCAATTCTTTGCAACCATCAAGGCGAAAAACCAAGAAAGGCTTTCAAATTTGGATGCAAGCCAAAGGTTTGGAGGGTGTTGCAGCTGCTACAACACTTGGTGACACACTGGTTGAATACCCGCTTCTTTGTTTCGGTTCATTTTCAGCACAAGGCCTTGGCATTTTAGGGAGTATTGAGTCATTATTCAGGTTACTTTGGCTTCCCCACTTACCCCATGGATAGACATGGTTAACCTTGTACCAACTCAATCAAACACAACAAAATTTTTAGCTAGATCAAATTGTTTCAAAATCAGAAATGCTTGTTTGGCTCGTGAGCTTAAGATTTGCATAGTATAAGTTTTCATCACTGGTGTTGCTCCACTGCTAGCAGGCCTGGACAGTACCCCAACAGAGTCACACGGTAACACAAGAATTTCTCCACTATCAGTGAGCCTAGTCAGTACTCTGATGGAGTTGTTTGCTTCACCTCTCTGTGTAGGAAGCCTTTCTCTTCTTTCGCGTTTGTATATATTTTTTAAGAGGATTACGCGTAGGAACTTATTTATTTTTGGGGTGGAAGAGGGATCCTAACTTATTAAGAGTAGAAGAGGTTTTTCCTTCAGAGAAGCATGTAAAACATCTGATTTAGGTTTTCTCATTTATATTTTTTCCCTTCTCTGTTTCTACTAGATGGATAAGCTTGAACACACGGAGTAGAAGACTAAGTACAAGCATGGGGTTTCATAGTTTGGACATAGGTTCATGGTTTGACCAAATATTCCCTTACAGATAGATCATATTTTCTGTCCAGACTTCAACGGTCAAAAGTTACAACCAAGCACATATAAGATAGACATAGGACTGGCCAAGTGTTGTAGTGTCACAAGACTCTTTAAATTCAGCCACATACTTATTAAAAAGCCAGAACATAGTATCAGACAACACTTATATACCAAAAAATATGACAAGACAATAAAAAAGAAGCAAAGCAAAGTGAAGCGAAAACAACAAAGTAAAATAGAAGAACAAAAATAAGCATGTTGTGTACATAGGGCAGGGGGAAGCCCCAGATCATTGAAAATAACATTTTAAATCTTGGTCATTGATAGGAAGGTTGTCAATCCTCCCATCATGTGATTGTAAGTGATATGTGTGTTGGCCATGCTTTTCATAGACCATGAAAGGACCAATCCATAGGGACTGAAACTTCGTGTATTTTCATTTGTCTTCGTGTGGTTTATCCCACTTCAATACTAAGTCATCCACAATGAATTTTCTGTTACATGCAGAATTTTGATCAAACCATCTTCCTGTAACTTGTGTAATGTGTTCATCCTACACTAAACCAATAGACATGGCTTTCCTTAGGATTATTGGGATAATAAGAGAGATGGAAAGTAGATATTTGGTGGAAGGATGACTTATTTTCTGCATACAAGGAAGCATGGAGATGTGTTTAGAGAGGGCTTGGGTGTAACTTGGTCAGCTCAAAGTGTAATAACCAGAGAGGAATGCCAGTTTTTATACTCAAAGTAAATAGTCTTTTTTATGATGCAAATGAGATTCTTGTTTTTAGATTCGACAAGATCATTTCCCTACGGGTAGTAGTTAGGTTAATGTTTAAGAAAAATACCATATGGTAATGTGAAATCGTAAAGTTTCAACGAAGAGAAGTAACTTGCATTGTCAAAAACAAGTGATACAAGAATGCCAAACCTAGAAATTATGTTTCTTGAAGGATGTCTATGACTTCCTTGTCATTCAATTGTTTGAGTAGAATTGCTTCTCTCCACCACGTGAATTAAATTTTAGCAGTCAGAATATAGTGGTGTTGCTTTGATGAATGCAAGAATATTTCCCCAATGATGTCTTATCCCCATTGTTTGAATGGTTCATCCACTGCAACAAGCTGCAAGCGGGGCTTCTCACCTTCGAGTTATGTCAGTGCATTGCTGACAAACCGAGCACTTGCAGGCATAAGCGCGTGCATCTTTAAACAATGTGTGCTAGTAGAAGCTAGCTCTCATTACTTTGAGTGCAGTTTTGTTTGGCTGGTCTAACACTTAGATCACATAACACTCTCTCTAAATCTTGTGCCTCTATACACCCGAGAAAAATTCCATTGTTGTGCTTTATGTAAAGCACTTCGTGCACCAATTGGTAAAGTAATGCTTTTAAACGAAGTGCCCTCTTTTGCCGCATGGAAAACTAAGAGGGCATGGTGTCATGCTCAAGGTACTAGAAATATTCTTGGTACCAAGAGAAGTCGTGCGAAGTGGGTGGTGCTCTCTCTACATTGTACATGTCGATTTCTTTTCCCCCAGCCGACGAGCTCTTCTTCTTCCTCTTTCCTATGTACTACTTATGTTGTTATTCTGCATACATTGTGACCATTGATAGTTTGAACTAGCTTAATATCAATATCATATTCTTGTATTCCTATCATCTAGTTCACATGTCTTTCACCCATATCTTTTTGAAAAAGTAGTGATCCGACTGCTAGGTGTGGAACAAAGACTATGCAACAATTGTTCAGCAGGTAGGGTTTGAAGTGTTTCACTGCCTTGTATACAACATATGCTTGTTTATCCATAGCGAGATAGTTGCGCTTGGGTCCATGCATGCCTGAGCTCATGAAGGAGATGGGACATTCATTGTGTTGAGACATGACAACAAGAAATTATAGTTTAATTTGTCCTTGAAATAAAATAAGAATTAAAATTCAATTATATTCTCATAACAACTTGTAAATATTTAATTAATTTTAATTAACTTAATTAGCTTAGGAATTTCAAGTTGGAAGTATTCTTTTACTCATATATATGTTCTCCCTAAGTTTTAGGGGTCCCATATGAGTTTAAATTGAGTTGGAAATCTAGTTTTTCATGAAAATCTAGTTTTTCATGACCGGTCCAAGCATATTGATATTCGATATCATCATCTCAGAGATTGTGTATTGAGGTGGATTATGTTGTTAGAGTACATTCCCAGGGAGGAGAAAGATGCTGACATTTTGACAAGGGCATTGTAAATATGTAAATTCGAGTTTCGCAGAGACAAGATTGGGGTAGATAATAATCCATTTCTTGTTGAGAGGGAGTGTTGAGAAATGGCAACAAGAAATTTCAGTTTAATTTGTCCTTGAATTAAACTGATAATTAAAATTGAATTCTATTCTCAAAGAAACTTGTAAATATTTAATTAAGTTAATTAACTAAATTAGCTAAAGAATTTTGAGTTGGATGTCTTTTCGTAGTCATTTATATGTTCTCCCTATGTTTTAGGGGTCCAGTATGAGTTAAATTGAGTTGGACATTAGATCACTCAGTTTACTAAGTTAAGTTTAGTTAAACTATTTCCAAATTGTTTTTGGAACTGATAGAGGACTAACCATCAGTTGGTGCATTGGTGCATCCACTAGCGCTACTCCAGTTAACTAAAGACTCCTTCATGAGAAACTCATGCTTGTCTCTTCAGAAAAAGACCCATTTGATACAAGAGTATAGGGACAATTTACTATTAGTCATATTATTTAATGAAGTGTAAATATCATGCATGCATTAGAGATTTATCCTATGTTTGGATTGCGTAGTTTTGGAGACATGAATTCCCTTTAAATACGGGCTATTCGTCCTAGAAATTATGCAAGAGATTAGGAAATTGGAGAGCTATAGAATTGGCTAAGTTTTGCCCAAGAGATAATTTGTGAGCTAAGAGATATGAGCACACTTGTGCGGAATTTTTCTAGTGAGAATAATATTTGTATCTTCCCTCATATTTCTGATATATGCAATACAGAAAGCACAGTTTTGACTAGTGGCTTTCCCCAGAAAATTATTGTTGTATGTGTCATTTAATTATATTCTTCTTGTTCATATTGTTTTCATCAATCTATTGGCTTTCGCTGATTGAAATTAGAAGTAAATTCTTGTCTCGTGCTTTATTAAATTGCATGAGCTTATGAATCTACATGATTTTCTGCGCATTGTTCATCTCATCCTTATGTGTGAGAACTACAGCATGTGAGTTTTCGGGAACGAAAGTGTAAAGAAAGAAATGTTTGTTGAAATATAGGTTGTATAGTGCAGGTGCTTCTTCTATTTCCTGCTTGATATGGGAAAACATTTCCTTTTCCTTCTTCCCACAGTTGTATATTGCATCCTTCTTGATCATGTCTTCGATAGGTTTAACAATATGTGCATAATCTAAGATTAACTTCCACAGGAAGTTGATATTTCCCAAGAAGGATTGCATAGCTTTCTCATTGGCTGGGTGAGGAATCTGCATGATATTTCAAACTTGGCTCAGATCAACCTTGATTCCACTCTTGGCGATGATATGCCCAAGGAGGTTCCCCTCAGACACTACAAATACACTCTTCTTGGGATTCAAGGATATCCTGTACTTTTAATATTGTTCAAATATCTTCTTAAGATGGTGTAAGGGGTTTGATTGTTTTGTGGAAAACACTGTCAAATCATCAAGGTATACCACCATGCTCCTTCTTATGAACCCATGAAAGGTGATGTCTATAATGTGTTGAAAGGTTTCACCTATGTTTACTAGCTCAAAAGGCATTCTTTGATAAGAAAGCGTACCCTACTTGGTACAGAAAGTAGTTTTAAGTCTGTCATGTTTTCTACCAAAACTTCATCATATCCAGAAAAACCATCAAGGAGAGAAAACATTTATGCTCTATATTTGTCTGCGAGATGTGCTCCATAGACGACACAGGGTAGTTTTCTTTGTCTGTGACCTGATTTAGAATTCATAAATCTATGAATAGAAAGATCTCCCCAGACTTCTTGCTTACAGGAACTAAGTTTCAAACCCAAGTGGAATGATGATATTTTTAAATGATTTGAGCATCCAACAACTTAGCCAATTCTTTCTGTATAAGGGGTTCAAATGAAGGATGGCCTTTAATGAGACTTTTCTGAAATGGGTTGACCCCTTCTTTGATTGGAATGATGTGTTGGATTATTCGCATGTCATGTGCTTTGAAGTCATCACATGTACACGTGAATACATCTTGGTACTATCTGAATAGGTAGACAAAGGCTTGTCGCTCTTTCGGTGTACAACACATATCAAGATTCATGATCTTCATATCTCTATTTGTTCCTAAGGGAACTTGTCCATGCAACAATGTGGAACTGTGGGTTTTATTGTTCCTTGTCCCTTTGAAGTGGTTCTACAACTCAGATAGCTTCTCAAATGAAACCACACCCTTGGGGATGAAGTTTCCTTTGTTGTCATCAACTATGTCTTACACAGACTGCTCATGCATGTCTTCATCTATCATTGTGTCTTTGAAGACATCAACGTTGGCCATGAAATGAAAAATCTACTCATCATCATCAAAAGCACACAAATTAGTGATGTTGTCAGGGATATATGGCTTATGCAAAATTTAAACAGTAAATCTATCCCTAAGCGATGTCACTCTAGTAGATGCATTTGCCAGAGTTTCTATAACTCCATCGCACATTCTTGGTACAGAGATGATATTAAAATCTTGGAAATTAGAGATGAGCTGCCATACCTCTTGTTGGTAACTCTTAAGATAAGGTGAAACATGGTGTATTGTGTGATGTACCTTCCATACCACAATCATTTAATCACCTACCACTTTCAGCATAGAAACATTGAGGCTGAGGGCTCTCTATAAACCCATAACAAGTGCTTCATATTTGGAAGTATTTTTCATGCACTCAAACTCCAAATGGCTTGAGACTAAGTGTTTTCTTCACCTTGGGTCGATCAAAGCACACCCGGCTCCAGAGCCATCCTATGTTTTGGATCCATCAAAATACAAGGTCCACAAGTCATCTGTACAAGGACTGCCTTCCACTCTAGTACTACTAATACTACTACAACTATTGTTACAAAGTAATGTACAAGTTTCATTTCCACTGGTTTGGAAAGGAATGAGACCCAGCGATGTATCTGGTGGGTTGGAGCTCGACTGTGCAAGATAACATCCCGGTCACAGTTCTAGAAAGCAATTGATGAACAGAAATTATGCAAAATCCAATGGTTCATTCTAACCATTCGAGGGTCTAACATTGTATTTCATAGATCTCTTCGACAACACTTGAATCTGGTTTTTTCTACCCTAGTATGGGAGCCACAAGTATGACTAGTCTATAGAAAAATATTCTTGCAACTTTTTGGACCAGTCTTTGCTAAGCAATAAGCCATATCATTTTGAGACGTCCGCGATCGCAATGTTAATACACTCATGAACTTTTCCATCGGAATATAACCAAATGATCACATCTTATATTTCACCAATGGATGGTACACATGTTTAGTCGATTCAGATGATCTGTGCAGTTGTACTTCTCCATTGCGTATTGATATATTTAGCAATGGAGAGTGGCATGACATTGACTAATGTGTCAAAGTCAACCAAACAGTTGTGTACATTGAAGTTGAATATTTTGAATGATAAAAAAAATGGTTGGTAGAGCGAGTTCGCTTGTTCCATGAGAAGCGTGTTTAGTATATATGCAAGTGACTTCGGAGACTTGCTTGGTCCCTTGCTGGAAATGTCAAATTCTCTGTGGAACTTTTCCGTAGTGCACGTAAAATATTATCCAGCTGACCTGTGAGTTTAGTAAGATCGTACAGAGAGATTTTTTCATGGGTCTTCTTCATGTCTTCAACAATCTAAAGAGAGAAGACTCACTGAGTTGTCCAAGGTAATACTTATGTTTGTACTATCTAGTGGAGTGTTTTGGAGTTTGCTTCTCATGGACATACCTTTTGATGTAGTTGTCTTCCTGGAATTTCTTTGTATTTTTTGTGTTGAGAATGTAGGTGGATCAACTGTTATGAGAATTTGCAAAATTTCTCTTTCGGTATCTCAATCACAATAGGAGCCCCTTGAATTCTCAAGTTGTATTCATTCTTCTGCTTTGGGGGCTCCTTCTCAGTGAATTTTTTCTTTTGGGAAGCATTAAGACATTGATACATGTTAACCATGTGCCCAAAACTTTGAGCTTCATCAAATGAAAAATCCTCTTCATTATCTTTATCTTCGAGCTGAACATGCTCACTAGCTTTAAAACGATCATTCATCCTTGAAGCCATAGTGCCCATAATTTGTTTCCAATATAGATAGGTCTTCTCTGAATGTCATTCTTCATGGATTCTGTAGAAGTTATCCTCCACAAATAATTCCACTTGGAACATAACATTGGAGCTTTGCGCAGATTTAGTCGGGTGAACAATGCTGCTACCTGATGTCATATTATTCCTCTATGCAAAAGTGGGAGATATGTTGCTCATTGTTGTCTCGGTTGTCCGTGTTTTGAGTTCTAATACTTTGGTTGTCAAGGACTTGAGGATATGAGTAAGGGTCTCAATTTCACTTGTTCTTTCTCCATTACCTTACTCATAGTAGTTTGAGACCTCCTGCCCATGTCTTTGGAGTCCTTAGCTAGTTGATCATCGAGAATGACTCCAATTCTCCACATCAATTGCTTCTTGGAAATTATTTGAAAGTGTTGGTTTCAGAGCTCATTCGATGAACTATGAAATGATGGTCAGCAGTGCAGACATGTAGTAGTTGAATTTGGTGGAGTCATGAGGTTTAGTGTCTATAGTGAACTTGTTCAAAATATGGTTAAAGCTCTGGCTAAAATCCTTCACTTTTTCTTTCTACTCCATCTTAAGACTACCTTATTCTTTCAAGAACATGGTGGGGGTTCTCTCATCATTAAATTTCTCGAGGAAAATTATGTTGAACATCCCCTAGTTTTGAATGGAGTTGACAGGAAGGTTATGGTATCATACAACTCCTCTTCCATCCAAGGTACATGGAAACAATTTACATGCAACATCGTCATAACATACCTCAAGTGTTTGTAGATGTAGGTAGAACGTTTCTAGATGGTCTTCTTCCTTCACTAGTCTGTTAGGGTCATACTTCATTAATGATTTCTTTGTGTGTCTTGACATCTTATGCAAGACACCTTAGAGTGCCAATGGGCCCTATTTCATCCATTCTAGATTTTCATCATCCATAATGTCATCTTCTTTTTACTCCTCCTATTCTTCTAAATCAAAAGGTTCAATGTTTTAATCTGTTGGTATGTCTTCACCTCCACCTCCTTTGTTTCCTTCCCCTCCACTACCTCCGCCAAAAACTAAGCCCAATAATATGTTGTTAACTTCTTCTCCTTCTAAGAAAATAGGAGGTTCCTCTTCAATATCAACAACTTCTTCCAGCTCTTCAATATTGGTGAGGATTTCTTCTTCAATAGATGAGACTACCACTCAAGTGGATGTACTCTTTTTCTTCCTCTCCGGTGAAGGAAGATTCTATACACCTAGAATTAGTCCAACAACTTTGGTGAACTAACGGGTGATGGGATGGACATTTTGAAGTTGACGATATGAAATTTCATGTTCGGGTCTAGGAAGTGAGGAGTAACCAACTTTAAAGTTACATGAAGGAAAGATGGAATTCCTTTTACTGCCATGACTAGATGATGAATACGTGGGGTTGAGAGGAAATTTAGCCCTAAACTACTGGCGGCCCTCCTTCTAGTGCCAGAAATGTTGATGGCATTGGACCCACCACCATTCAGGGGATCTCCCCAGTATGAAGTCCTAACTAGACCTCACACCATTTGGTGTAGGAGTCCCATACAATATGATGGCCCAGTTTCCATTATCTTTGAGGTTTTCCTCAGCGCTTGTTGTTTAGCGCATGAGGGTTTTATGCTTGTAACTCCGATAAAGCAAGGTGAGTATGCCTGGTGAGTGCATAATGTAACTTTGTGTCTAGGTTCTCTTACTATCAAAGGGGAAATTCAAGTGAACCTCTTGATGAGGGGGAATAGTCCCAACCTAGGTAGAAACACACATGAACAACAATAGGGGTCTGTCAAACATCTAGCGGAAGAGTCCACATCGGATGTGGCAGTCGTGAAAACAAAAGCGAAATAGTCTACACATGGGTGACAAACGTTAAAACCAAGAAAACACAAGGATGATATGTCTAGTGTCCAGCGAGTAGTCCACAAGGGCAAGATAGCAGTGATAAATAATACAACACATCTTCAACAATATAAATACTAAAATAACCAAAGTAGTTCAATTATCTTAGTATTGGCTAAGAAAATTTTCATTAGAAACATTTAAAGAATAGCCTTACAAATGGATAGAAAAAATGCGTGAAAATGTGTTGGCCTGAGACAGGCTTCTAAATTAAGAAAAAGTTTCAAGACACATTTGTACACCATACATCACTAGTCCCAGTAGTGGGACATTGGAGCCACTCCTTGCTCCTCAAAGAACAGACTATAGACTCTAAAGGCTATATGGGAGGAGCCAAGGTGAAAAGTCCTTTACTCGTACAATGAGGGTGAATATACAACCAAAGGGGGATAACTGACCCTTATGTCTCGTAGACTTCCGTCATGACTATTTGAATACCTATGAATTTTCAACTGGTGTGACTCTTCAAGTTCATATGTGTGTCTCTTGGTCTTTCACATTACATTACATTTTATTACAAAAAGTATGGGCCATAGTTGTCATGTGGCCGAGACAACTCGTGACACAACTCAACATGAAATTGTTGACATGTACTAGTTGATTGTAGTGTCCATGTCGAGATGGTGTGCTGGTGAGGGATGGGTGTGCTCTCGCGGTATCATGTATTCACCTTCGCATGGCAAAAATTATGGGTTCTTCAATGATATTGGTTTTTCTTGATGGTGATCTTGTATGTGTCCCTTTCGCTTGCTGCTCAAAGTGCTTCATTTGTTCATTCAACTATGAGCAGGTCTTCTAGCATGTGTGCCTACTTCATCCCATTCATCATCATGCCATGTTCATCAATGTACCTATTTTTACAATCACTCATAACGAGACAACAACAAATCCAAAAATATCCTTGTCTAACATGATGCATTGTTTTTTGTTTCAGGTGAAGGTTACTGATAGGGAGGACAAGGAACTGGAACTGCGCAGAGCAAAACTCAGGTTTGGATGCACAGCTCTAGAGCATTGTTAGGAAAAACTTCGCAGAGATCATTGGGAGGTAGATTTGCAAAATTTCGGACAACAGTGACAGTTGCATGGTAGAACCCAATTGGGAGGCAGAATTACGCAGTTTCTAGGAGGAATAAAAGTCAGGGTATTGGGGACCTACTAGAAAATTTTGTGCAGTTTTCAAGATGAGGAATGGGTAGGTCATGTGGGGGTCCAGCTAAAAATCAGCACAATTTCTCAAGGGAAGATAGAGCGGGTAATAGGAGGCACTGGAAAATATTTCTGCGAATTTTTCTATAGCAAGGATGGATCGAGTTGTGGGGAGTTGCTGGTTAGAATTATGAAATTTTTAGGGATACTGTCAGATAGTCAATTTCTACACAATTTCCTAGATGAGTGTAGAGAGGTTGTCAGTCAAAACTATGTAATTTTTAGAGGGAGAGCAGAGCAAGCTAGCATGGGGCCTTCTAGTAAAAGCTGTGCAATTCTTAGGAACATTGAAGTGACAGGCAGTAGAAGCCTAACTCAAAAGCTCTACACGGTTTTTGTAGATAGTGTAGGACATGAAGCTGGGCAACTTCTATGCAGTTTTGGGGAGTAGTGCATCCTCGGATGAGAGTGCAGTTCAGATTTTCTGGATGACTAGAGGGAGGTTGGATGACAGATGTTGCAGGAAGCACGGAGAGGATAGAACTTTGGGAAAACTTCTACACAGCTTTGTGAGACAGTGGGTTGACTCACTTCCAGTATTGTGTAGTGTAGGCTATCCGAAGGATAGCCTTAGGCACTACGCAGTTCTAGGTAGTAGAGCAAGGTCACTGAGATTGGGGTCCAATCGAAGGAGGGTTTTTCTATCGATAGATTTTCAGGAAAAATGACTAAGTTTGAAAGCAATTGAACTTTTACATACATGACATTGTGATCACACACGTAGTGCAACTCAACGACAAGACACCTCAAACCAACAAGACAAACATGTGCTCAGTGAGACTGACTCAAAGGTTAAGAGCGACAAGTGTGACACTTGAGATAGACCTTTGAACGACCATGAAAACACTTGCACGATAGTGCAGGAAACCTTGTGTGTGAGTATGAACGATGTTCATAGACTAAAAAAAATTATGCACACTAAAGAAAACCTTCAATATTTCCAAAACAAACTCGCAAGCTTGACATAACAATCAACATTCTAGAAGACTACTAGTAGTTGATCAAGTAAAAAGGGTGTTGTTGTTAGGTTCCTATAATACTAGTGATTCCCCCATTAATATTGTCATTGTAGCCCTTATTGTTATTGTTGTGCCCCTATTGTCCCCATATTGTTATTATTGTGTCCCATAGAAGCCCACTATTGTTTTTTTTGTGCCCTTATATTATTATTCTTATGTTGGCTCTGATTATATTGTGACCCCTTAGACTCCTATATATAGAAAGGAGGTTTTGTCATTTGTATCATCTAATAATTGTTCATTTGTGTAAATTAAAGGATTTTTTCCACTTGAAGAGGCTGATTTTGAAGTCGCTAACCTATCTTTTCTTCTTTTTTATGAGCTGGTTACATAACATTTGGTATTAGAACCTTTGGATTCTATGGTTTCGCTGCTTGATCATGGAATTTTCTTTCTAAACTTTTTTCTACAATGTTTCATAAGCTGAAATTAAAACCCATTTCAACCAAAAGATCGATGAACCTTGGGCCCAAATGTCGGATCTTTCCTAACTATATTTTCGGATATAGCATCCAACGAAGTTAGGGTTTTTGTAGGCTCCTAAATTATATCTCAAATAGGTCACTTGGGAAAAATCATCATAACTTTCTCTCTGAGACTCAAATTGAAATTTTGTAAAAATTTAAAGGAAGATGATGGTCTATAGTTTTTTGTGTATCATTTTTAGGTCTTAACGTCGAAATAGTGACACGTGGTACTTCGTACAAGTTCACTCTACTGACCTAGTCTATAATCATGTCATCGTGGGAGATTTAGCATAACTCTTACTTGGAGATTACAATCTTGATCATACTTGTGGGGTTAGAAATAGGACTCAAAAGGACACCGCAGGACACAATTTTAGACCTCGGAGATCCGAAATTACAAAGCTACAGCAGATTCAATATCAAGCTCCTCGAAAGTGAAAAAAGGTGTGTAGTTTTTTAAAATTTTGCATAAGTTTGGTTTGAAAAATTAGTTTGAAGGAATTCAAAGGGCAGAGTGAAGCATTTTTATTATTAATTGATGCCTCGAACAAAGAAAATGGAAACACCTAGTAAGCAACCTGAAATATCTAGCATGACGCATGAAGAAGAGGAAGAAATGAAACATGATATATCAAAATTATGAGACCAAGTGCAAAAAAATTCACTCTTAGAAAAAGTAACAGAATTTAAGATGGATGGTTTAAAGAAAGGTGTGGAAGCTAAGATGGATGGCATGGAAGCTAATATGGATAGCTTAAATAAATTCATGGAAGCTAAGATGGATGGTTGAAATAAAGACGTGGAAGCTAAGATGAATGACGTGGAATCTAAGATGGATGGTATAGAAAAACTTAAAGGCGACATGGAAGATTGGAAGACAGATTTGAAAACTTTTCTATAAGAAATTCTTAGTAATGGTGAAAGGGTAGTAAATGAAACTCATGATGAGAATAAAAGAAATGTTAATCATGATTTCATAGACTCTAACATTGGATTGAAGACCCACCATGTTCCAAAGATCGATAAGAGGAAGTTTGATGGCAAGGATATCGTAACATGGATACTACATATGGAGCAATATTTTAATCTCCATAATGTGAAAAACACACAAAAGGTACGCATTGAAACTTTATATTTGGAACCAAATATTTTTGTATGGTATCGATGGCTTTTCTCTCATAAAAAATTTGTCACTTGGGAAATTTATACGAAAGAAATGATAACACATTATGAGGATACAAAAACAAACACTTTTTTATCTAATTGATAAATATCAAACAAAAGGGTTAAATGATGGAGGACATTGAGGACTTCCAAAAATTGAATATAACGGTAAAAGATATTCCAGAGGAGCATAGGATTGATATGTTCATATGGAATTTAAAGGATAACATCCAACATGAGGTTTACGTTTGGGAACCTGATTCATTGGAGAATGCATTCAGGTTGGCAAGAAAAATGGAAAGAAAAATTATGGTAACAAGAAAGCCTACCACTCACAACTATAAATATGGAAGTTGTTTTTCCCCTGGCCTTCAACAACCTACAAGTTTGAGACCACAAAAATTGGAAGAAAAAATAACAAAAGGTCTTTGTTACAGTTGTGATAGAAAATACACTAAAGGGCATAAGTGTGCTGAGAAGAGATTATTTTACATAGATTGTTAAGAGGAGGAAGAAAAGGAACAAGAAACATCAAAAGAAGAGGATATACACTAGGAACAAACCCTAGAGAAAGAAGAAATGAATTCAACCATATCTTGTAATGAATTGGCCGTAAGTACCAGTCCTCAAACTATCAAGATAGAAGGACATATCAAGAATAGAAAGGTAATAATGTTGATTGATTCAGGTAGTACCCATAATTTTATTCATTGTAAGATAGCCAAGGAATCGAATTTCCTCCTATATCCAGTACTATAGTGTCAAGTGATGGTTGCAAGTGGAGAAACCATAAATTTCTCTAGAAAGTGCCATAATATCAAGCTATGCATGGGAGAATATGTATTAAATATCCCAATTCCTTCCATTCGAATGGGTGGTGATGATCTTGTACTAGGAGTCCAATGGTTACAGTCATTGGGTACAATAGCTTTTAATTTTCAAGAACTTTCCATGAATTTTTTTTGGAAGGAAAGGAAGTTGAATTAAGGGGTATCACAGGGAAACTGGGAAAGGTAATCAGCTCTAACAAAATGAAAAATCTTCTAAATAAATAACAATGAGGCATAACTGCACAATTATGTTTGCTAGACGTTCCCACATCGAAATCATCTATTTCTCCAAATCTCCAAAAAGTCATGGACAATCATTCCAAGGTATTTGAGACTCCCAAAGGCCTCCCCCCTATTCATGATCATGATCATGTTATTCATTTGATTCCAAGAAGTGTTCCTCCAAAAATCAGGACTTACAGATACCCCTATGCCCAAAAGAGTGAAATTTAACGTATGGTTGCATAAATGCTAGAGCCTGGTATAATTCAACCTAGTCAAAGTTCTTTCTTTGCTCTAGTAGTATTGGTGCATGTGTCTAGATTATAGGGAGCTCAACAAGCTCACTATTAAAGATAAATTTCTCATTCCTATTGTTATCACTGAAAATTCTGTTGCCAAAATTGCTCAGACTAGCTTAAGGACAAAGTGTTTTCGCAGCGCATAAATCCTTTAGCAGTTTCGCAGGCACAAAGGGAAATCAAGTCATACAAGTGGAACAAAAGGACTTGTCAGTCAATGGTGAAAGTAGACCAGAAGTCCATGCATTTAAGGATGAGAATGGTGATGTAGCTAGTGAGGTAGACAATTATATGGATGCTCTTACTACCATGGAATCAGAAATGGAAACAAATTCGGATGGCAGAGCCAAACATGAGTTTGTTTCAGATTTCAATTCAACACATAAGGAAACAGGTATTGAAACAACAGGACAGTTACATGAGAAGGATGGTCAGTGTTCGGACCTTGTTGATGCTGAAGCTACACACTGGCAATCATTTATCCATGAAAGGAAGACTGTGTTTTTTCAATTAAACAGCAGTTTCGTAGCGCGCTACGAAACTGCTGTAGGTGTTGTTTTTAAAACGCAGGCAAACAGTTTGAAGGAAGAATCAGAAATTTGCAAAGGGAACACCTCAGTGACATGAAAGGGATCAAAGGAAGCTGCTACAACCATTCAACATATGCCAGGTGTACCTTTAACAAAAGGTGAAATCTTTTAACCTAAGTTTAAGATTTTTGGTTATAAAGCCACTTTATTGTCGGTGATTAGGGTTTTGAGGGAGCTGCATACGAGAAGTTGGTTGGCACACCTGCCCATCAAAGAAGCTTCCAGCATATCAGAAACATGGTGATGCCCTTTATTCTTGGGCTATTAAAGACTTAAAGTTCATGCTGCTGCATATTCGAAATGATGGGGGACCAGAACCGAAAATTTAGGGATGTTCTCAGCCAACACGGAGCAGATCAAAGCCTTCAATATCCAAAGCCAACATGGGACATTAATTGCTCATCTCATGCCATCTCAGCCAAACGAAGAGGAAGCCAAGTGTCAAAGCTGCAAGGAGGAATAAATTTATAAAGAAGATAGAGTTAGAGTTATAACCAAATTAGAACTCTTTAGAACTTCTGTTAGTGGTTATTGTATTAAATAGTTTGTTAAAAGAAGATAGGTGTCATTAGTGGCAGTCATCGAGCTCCCCTCATGCTGGAGGAGGGAGCTCAAAGTAGTTAAAAGTTATGCTTCTATATATAGTTGAAACTTTGATGTAATGAGGGTTGGATGTTTTAGAGAAATAGAGTTTATTTGGACTTATGTAAGAACTTGTTTTCAGTAATACAAATGACTGCTTTTTCTTCTCAGGATTCATACATTGTTTCAGATGCTCAAGATATATGTGTTTTGTTTTATCCTTTATGTTTTACAGCTTTATAGATACACAATCACTCAGAATTCACTCTGCTGCTCTGATTTCCTGTGTGTATTTGTAAGTTGAGGTTTATTTGAGAGGTGTCTTGAGTGTTTAAACATTACATGCCCTGACTTCTATGAATGAGTGGTTTTATAGTTTGCTGAAATGATGATTAACTCCATGAGCCCAATGGAAATCTTTGTAAGGTCTGTCCAGCCAATTCATATGTTAAATTTACTTTACAAGAGTTAGCCATCTAATCAATATTTAAAATCAGTAACCCCTTTGAGAGAGCCCTCTTAGGCTAAGGAGGCTAAGCCTTAGTCAAAAGTCTGGTTTGAAATAGTTGAACAGAGTCTACCTGATTAGCAGCCTTTCAGTGCTTGATTTTGTGATAACATTTTGGTGCGTCTGCCGGGAGCCTAAAGATATTCATTCCCGAAATTATGAAGCTGAACTTCTAAAGGTAGCAGGAGCTCAGAAGGTTTTTGAGGCTGCAAAACTACCTTGGCGACTCCATTGTTGAAGAATTCGAAATTCATAGGTTCATGGTGATTCCACTGGAGTTATGAAGGACCCAGATGCTACCATTCTTATTTCAAGGTATGCATGCATAGATTTTTCAGGAATTCATGGTTTCCCAAATCATTTTCCCAAGGATGCATATTTTCTAAGGAAGGGTCCAAAATTCAACGGAGAAGATTTGAGTTTAACTTTGAAGCATATATCAGATTTTTGTGAATTTTCACAGCTTCTTAGAGTTAAACATGAGGATGTTTGCATTATGTTATTCTATGATTCACTTCAAGGGAAATGTAAACAATGGATTGAAAGTTTTCCTATCAAATCCGTTAAGTCATTTCAAGACTTATGGCTTATGTTTTTGGAGGAATGGATAGATAGGTCAGAGGTGGTGGAAAACTCTTCTTCAGTTCAAGGTTTCAAACAATGGAATAATGATCATAGTAATCGAGAAACAAATGAAAATTTTCCTTTGTCCTTGTCCTCATATCTAAAATCCTTTGACTGCAAGGCAGAGGATAAGATGAGATTTTTGGATGAAGTTGCTGAGGACATTGAGAAAGAAATTGAAGGTGTAGAAGGTCAAATTCAGGCATATAGTTTCCATAATCATGATCATTATTTTCAGAAGTTTTCTATGGTAGAACGCAAGGAGACAATGCTGGTTCCTTTCTCTTTCACGATTGAGGAACTGAACACTGTTGTTGAAGATCAGTTTTGACACCCTGAAAGTTACAAGAATCATCAAGCTGATCATGTATTCTGGGATCCTGTAGCTGACTACATGGAAGAATTTTACTCTCAAGTTTTTCAGTTTTTCTATGAAGATCAGAGGCAATTTCAGTGGCAGTGGTCATCACAATATCATTGTGGCTCTGAACTCCGATGCAATCAAAAAACTCAAATATCAGATAAAACAGAGGATTGGCTACATTGGAAATTTCATATTGATTGAGCATAAAGAAGTTGAAATTGTTAGGGTAGGTAGGTAGGTAAATGAAAATAAGCTCAAGGTCAGCTGAGCATTTTTTTCAGTAGATGTAGTTTTCTTTCTCCTACAATGATCATCCAGCTAAAGCCCAAGGTGAAGGCCCAAGGAACTTAAAGAAGATGTTTGTCAAATAAATTTTATAAGGCACTGGACCTGCGAGTTCTTAGTGTACCACAAGGACACACTATCCCAAGTGGAGCCACTGTTATCACTGAAAATTCTGTTGCCAAAATTACTCAGACTAGCTTAAGGACAAAGTGTTTTCGCAGCGCATAAATCCTTTAGCAGTTTCGCAGGAACAAAGGGAAATCAAGTCATACAAGTGGAACAAAAGGACTTGTCAGTCAATGGTGAAAGTAGACCAGAAGTCCATGCATTTAAGGATGAGAATGGTGATGTAGCTAGTGAGGTAGACAATTATATGGATGCTCTTACTACCATGGAATCAGAAATGGAAACAGATTCGGATGGCAGAGCCAAACATGAGTTTGTTTCAGATTTCAATTCAACACATAAGGAAGCAGGTATTGAAACAACAGGACAGTTACATGAGAATGATGGTCAGTGTTCGGACCTTGCTGATGCTGAAGCTACACACTGGCAATCATTTAGCCATGAAAGGAAGACTATGTTTTTTCAATTAAACAGCAGTTTCGTAGCGCGCTACGAAACTGCTGTAGGTGTTGTTTTTAAAACGCAGGCAAACAGTTTGAAGGAAGAATCATAAATTTGCAAAGGGAACACCTTAGTGACATGAAAGGGATCAAAGGAAGCTGCTACAGCCATTCAACATATGCCAGGTGTACCTTTAACAAAAGGTGAAATCTTTTAACCTAAGTTTAAGATTTTTGGTTATAAAGCCACTTTATTCTCGGTGATTAGGGTTTTGAGGGAGCTGCATACGAGAAGTTGGTTGGCACACCTGCCCATCAAAGAAGCTTCCAGCATATCAGAAACATGGTGATGCCCTTTATTCTTGGGCTATTAAAGACTTAAAGTTCATGCTGCTGCATATTCGAAATGATGGGGGACCAGAACCGAAAATTTAGGGATGTTCTCAGCCAACACGGAGCAGATCAAAGCCTTCAGTATCCAAAGCCAACATGGGACATTAATTGCTCATCTCATGCCATCTCAACCAAACGAAGAGGAAGCCAAGTGTCAAAGCTGCAAGGAGGAATAAATTTATGAAGAAGATAGAGTTAGAGTTATAACCAAATTAGAACTCTTTAGAACTTCTGTTAGTGGTTATTGTATTAAATAGTTTGTTAAAATCAGATAGGTATCATTAGTGGCAGTCATCGAGCTCCCCTCATGCTGGAGGAGGGATCTCAAAGTAGTTAAAAGTTATGCTTCTATATATAGTTGAAACTTTGATGTAATGAGGGTTGGATGTTTTCGAGAAACAGAGTTTATTTGGACTTATGTAAGAACTTGTTTTCAGTAATACAAATGACTGATTTTTCTTCTCAGGATTCATACATTGTTTCAGATGCTCAAGATATATGTGTTTTGTTTTATCCTTTATGTTTTACAGCTTTATAGATACACAATCACTCAGAATTCACTTTGCTGCTCTGATTTCCTGTGTGTATTTGTAAGTTGAGGTTTATTTGAGAGGTGTCTTGAGTGTTTAAACATTACATGCCCTGACTTCTATGAATGAGTGGTTTTATAGTTTGTTGAAATGATGATTAACTCCACGAGCCCAATGGAAATCTTTGTAAGGTCTGTCCAGCCAATTCATATGTTAAATTTACTTTACAAGAGTTAGCCATCTCATCAATATTTAAAATCAGTAACCCCTTTGAGAGAGCCCTCTCAGGCTAAGGAGGCTAAGCCTTAGTCAAAAGTCTGGTTTGAAATAGTTGCACAGAGTCTACCTGATCAGCAACCTTTTAGTGCTTGATTTTGTGATAAACCTATCATTGATGAATTATTGGATGAATTGCATGGATCAATTTACTTCACCAAGTTGGACCTTCATTCAGGATATCATGAAATCAGAATGAAGACTGAAGACATTCCAAAAACAACATTTAGAACTCATGAGGGTCATTATGAATTTTTGGTCATGCCTTTTGGCCTTACCATTGCACCTTCTACATTTCAAGGTTTGATGAATTCCAGTTTCAAACCCTTCCTTAGAACATATGTGTATTATTTTTTGATGATATACTA
Source organism: Pinus tabuliformis (assembly GCA_031772625.1). NCBI lineage: Eukaryota > Viridiplantae > Streptophyta > Pinopsida > Pinales > Pinaceae > Pinus > Pinus tabuliformis. The sequence continues at coordinate 255,146,890 of CM062815.1, forward strand.
ATCTACAAGACTTGGAAGGATTATGTTCAACATGTTGACAAGGTACTCAAACTATTAGAGGAGAAACATTTATATGCGAAAGGCTCCAAATGTTTGTTTGGAGTACAAGAGGTGGAATATCTGGGTCATATTGTATCTCATGAAGGTTTTAAGGTATACCCTAGAAAAATCCATTAAGGAATGGAAAATCCCCACATCCATAAAGAATTTGCGAGGATTTCTCAGGTTGACAGGGTATTATCACAAGTTTGTTAAGAATTATTGGAGAATAGTAGCACCTCTAACAACATTATTGAAGAAAGATGCATTTTCATGGACTCTGGAAGCAATGAAGGTCTTCGAACATCTTAAAGAGCCAATGTGCCAATCACAGTATTAGCTACGCCAGACTTGACAAAAACCTTTATTGTTCAATTTGTTGCCTCAGGAAATGGAGTTGGTGTTGTTTTATTGCAAGAAGAAAGACTCATTACTTTCGAAAGTAGTCAAATCAAAGGAAAGTATTTACACAAATATAATTATGAGAAGTAAATGTTTGCAATACTACATGCACTTAAGAAATGGTGACCCTACCTAATGGGAAGGCACTTCAAGGTAAAAACAGATCATGATAGTCTTGAATACTTTTTAGAACAAATATTATCTTTAGAAGAGTAGCAAAAATGAGTCACAAAGATGTTGGGTTATGACTTTGAAATCATCTATAGAAAAGGGAATAAAAATATTCTGGCAGATGCACTCTCAAGAAAGGATGAGGATGTGGAAGCATTGCTTTGCATCATTTCTATTATCCAACCAGATTGGATAAACGAATCAAGGGATGAATGGAAGAATGATGAATAATTGTGGGAACTCATTCAAAATACACAACAAGAACATAGTATCTGATACATTTAGCCGGAAAAATGATTCGTTATGGTACAAATATCAGTTATACCTATGTAAGAATTCCCAACTCAAACAAAAGATTCTTATGGAATTTCACATCTCTCCCTTAGGAGGGCACTTAGGATTTTTAAAAACTTACCACAGGGTTAAGAAGGAATTTTTTGGGGATGGCTTTAAATCATATATACAAAAGTTTGTGCTGGAATTTTTGGTTTGTCAAAATGTAAAGTTGAAACAATTAAGACCACGGGTCTATTACAACCTTTATCCATTCCAATCCAACATTGGGAGGAGGTTTCAATGGATTTTATCACAATTTTACCTAATTCTGAAGGAACGAGTGTCATGATGGCGGCAGTTGATAGTATGCACACTTTTCTACATTATCACATCAATTTAAAGCTAGTACAATTTCTACTGCATTTATGGAAACAATTCAAAAGCTACATGGAAACTCAAAGATTAATGTAAGTGACAAAGATCCCATTTACACTCGAATTTTTTGGAGAGAATTATTTTCTTGTCTTGGTGCTCAATTAGCTCGTAGCTCATCTTATCATCCTAAATCTGATGGGAAAACTGAGATAGTAAACAAATTTTTGGAAGGATATATTTTTTGCTTTGTATCTGATAAATAAACACAATGGGTCAAATGGTTGCCTTTGGCTGAATGGTGGTATAACACTTCCTTCCATATTGCAGCAAAAATGACCCCATTTATGGCACTCTATGGATATCATCCATCATCCATCACATCATATTTAAGAGAAAATTCTACCGTTCATTAAGTGCAATATCACATCGAGCATCAACAACAAATTCTACAAATATTAAAGGATAACCTCACTTTGGCGCATAATAGAATGAAACAACAAGCAAATCAACATCGTAGTGAAAATGTTTCGATGTAGGTGACTGGGTATTCCTGTGGATACAACCATATAAACAAATGTCCCTCAAGCAAGCTAATAAGGATAATAAATTATGAAAAAAGTATTATGGTTCTGTTGTAGTGACTACAACCAGCCTCCAAAATTTTTCCTCAGCTTTGTTTTGGAGCCTCTCTACCAACCTTTCACAGCACCTTGTCTTGCTTCCTCAAGTACACCAGCTTCAGCATTTTTCCTGCACAAAGACAACTTTTCAATCAAAGCTTGATGCATTCTCCTCACAGGATGTTCATTCGTACTTGGTCCAACTGCAGGCTAAGCAAATTTCCCAAGAAATTGCACAATTTTGGAGGGCAACTAACCTTCCCTCTAGAAATTACGTTCTCTCAGGCATCACCTAGAATTTCATGCAATCCTTCCCAGTAGGGTTGCTCAACCCATGAATTGCACAATCCTATGTAGCAGTTAGTTGCTCTGCCAAGAAACTGTACAAATATCCTGGGCAGCCAACCCAGCTCCCTTCTAGAAATGCGCATTTTCTCCCAGAAGTTGAGCAGCCTCTTGCATGTGCATTTGAGTTGACAGTTCCCTCCAGGTCCAAGCAAAACTGATTTTCATGCATGGAATGCTTCTCCCAAGGCAACATGCAAAGGTATCCCTTGATTCAGAGATCTACTTTTAGCAGCTGGAGCTTGCATGCAAGGATCATTTCAGAAACCTCCCACCAAGTGTCACTCTTTGTAGATTTGTGCCATGCGCATCACATATTTGATTTTATCGAACCTCATGAATGGGACATTGCAAAGCTCATTCCTCACATCAACCTTGCAGCTCTGACAGCGCACATCACATCTAGGAGTTGTCGGCACATTTAGCTCAGTTGTTTTTGGTTAAGCCCGCCTTCCATGTCTTGTGTTGCATTTCTAGAATTTTTTCTGTTTCACTTCGTAAGAATGTTGTCTGCCTTATTTTAGTGAGCACTTACTATGATTTTGATACATACTAGCTTGTACTAGCACCATTTCAGTTTTCGATAACATCTCACTGTTGTCACATGCATGAAACCTTTTTTCACGAATGGTTGCTGATTCAGCAACTCGCCTCACCCACATGCATGTTATTCCATTCTGAATCTTTCATCCATTGTTTGCATGTATGATCATTCACTTATTTTTACACTTAGTATCACCATGCATTCACATTCGCATTCACTTTCAATCGCCCATCGACGGGTCTGGGTAGCCTTGGCCCAGACTGTGTCTCACAAAGACAGCATTGTGCAATCTTAATAGGGAAGGGTTTATATTCCTCTCAGGAAATGTGCATTTCTACCTAGAAACTATCCTCCTGTATTACATTGAGAAATTTTGAGGGACAGTGACTATTAGCCCAAAAAAATGTGCAATGTAGTGACTGAGCATGCAACCATTTCTAGTTCAGATTGCACAATTCCAACAGTCAACAACGAGGTAGGACTATGCATTGTGTAGTTCCAGTAGACAGTCAGCCTCCTGACAACCTGGGCTATGTCTTGGGAAGTCTTGGCAGTTAGTCCCCTGACCACTCAATGAAAATTATGCAACCTTCATGATCATCACACAAGTATGTTGCAATTTACTTCTCAAGTTCATTTTGGTATTCGAATGAAAAATTGATTTCCATGAGTGTTGTCATGTATCCAGGTATCACAGGTGTTCATTTTCCTCTAAGAAGTATAGGTACAATTGTTTCCAGGAGATTAGAGTCAAAGACACTGTTCAAAGCACACTTAGGGATGCAGTCGATCAAGTGTTTATGGACTTGCCTACCCATGAAGAAATCAAGTTGTTCGTAGACAAGGACAACAAGATATGACGACAGCAGCGTCAAAGCAAGAAGCACCATGAACAAGAGCTAAAGGTAACATATCCAATTCAATGAATGAAAGAGGAAGGTTGTTGACAACACAGAGGTGGAATAAAGTTGCAAGCTCAAGAAGATCCACTTGTGATGAAAGAAACTTTGGAGACTCAAGCTATGAGGTGATGACGTGAAATGAAGATCGCACAAAGGCAGAGAAAGGGACAGAGAAGGAGTTGCATGTTCTCAAGCAGTAACTCAAGGAAGAACATGAACTACATAGACAAGAGAATGAGTTGCAGCAGGAATAGGTATAGTAGGGGATGCAACATGCACAAACAAATGAAACTATGCCCGTACAAGTTAGAGATTCATCCTTGCAGCTGGCACGAAGTAGACACGGAGAGCGGTGTCATTGATTGCATGCAAGGGAATTCAGCAGCATGCATTTATAGTGCACACACATGCAATCTAACCCATTTGACACACTCACCGAGGCAAAGACAAGAAGCAAGTCTAGTTGGAGTTGAACATGTAGTTGAAATTTGATGCGCATGACCACCAGCACACACCGGAAGATCAACATAGACACTATGCATCAATGTGTTTTTGGATCAGCTGACCCCAAGAAGACCATGCTCATGTTAGTAGATGATTTGGATGGAGGAGCCACACCAATGCACCTAGATGCAATGGATTCAAGAGTTCTCTTCAACAAGATGTCAACATGGAGTGCATGCACACCATCACAGGTGACCAAGCTTGGCATCAACTCACCACCTTCACCATCATAAGCATGTCAAAGAGTTGGTCTCACCAAAATGGACCAAGTGTCAGTGATGTCTTGCATGGCTTGCTCAATCCATTTTGTCTCACATGAGCACATTTGCATTGTATTGTAACATCTTGTCAAGTGGAAGTTCAAATGTCAATAGTCGGATGTAATATTCATAGAGTAAATGAGGAGTCATGAGGGTAGATGAGCTATCACAAAGGGGAATGTCAAGGGTCACCCCACCGTTTGCTATAAATCGAACCTCATAACTCATTGTAAGGGCTTTTGGTCAGCCAAGCTTCTGATACTACTATCATGGAGAGAGATTGGATAGAATTGTAAGGAGCCTTGGCTTCTCCACTACGGAGAGAAAGTACATCTCTTTGGAGGAGCAGGCAGTTGTGGTTGTAACGTTCCACTATTAGAACTAGTGGTTGGACATGGATGTATTCTATGATTGGAGCTTACACTTCTTAATATAACAAAGCCATCACGTTTCATGCATATGTTGTATTGTATTCTATGTTATATGGTTTACTCTAAATGATCTATGTATTGTTTCCTTACGCATGCATTTATGGACTATTTTTTATAAGTATGTATGAATATTTATGAAATGTGTTGTTTTTTTAACCATCACTTTGGATTTCTCGCTAACTTTCTTTCCAGCTTGTGATGCATCTTTGCTTGTCTGTTCCCTTCCAAGCTGAGTACTATTACAGGTTTCCAAGGGGAGCACTCACCTCACCCTTAGTGTGTTAGAACCTCTCATGCACCTTCCTTGGCTCACTGCAGTTGTCACACCCTTGCTACCAACAAAGTTATCTTACTTGCCTCTGTGCAAAATCATGGTCAAGGCATTATTGTACGATCCACTGCTGGGACTCCTACAACAAACTGTTTGAGGTCTAATTGGGACTTCTTACAAGGGAGATCCCCTGACATGTTGGTAGGTCCAACACCATAAACAAGTTCATAAAAGATGTTGCAAAAGATTGGTACTATGGAATACAGATTGGAGATTCCTGCAACTTCCCTAGTGCACCCATATTTCCATGTTTCATGATTAAATAAGCTTATAGGTGAAAAACTCCTTGTTCAAACATTATTACTAGAACTTGACGAGGAAGTAAAAATCATATTGGAACCTGAAGCAGCCACAGAAAGAAGAACTCAATAGCTATGAAATCGATCAATCTCAGAGTATGTCATCAAGTGGAAGAACTTACCCACTGAAGATTACACATTGTAGGGTGATAATTTTATACAGAAGCATTGAGAACTACTCAAGCATTGAGGAAAACACTTTTTTGAAGGACAGAGGCATGTTAGGTCCCTACAATACTAGTGATTTCCCCATTATTATTGTCATTGTAGCCCTTATTGTTATGGTTGTGCCCATATTGTCCCCATATTGTTATTATTGTGCCCTATAGAAGCCCACTATTGTTATTGTTGTGCCCTTATATTATTATTATTATGTCGACTTTGATTATATTGTGACCCCTTAGACTCCTATATATAGAAAGGAGTTTTTGTCATTTGTATCATCCAAGAATTGTTCATTTTTGTAATGTAAAGGAGGTTTCCCCCTCGAAGAGGATGATTTTGAAGTCGTTGACCAGTATTTTCTTCTATTTTGTGAGTTGGTTACATAAGAGTTGCAGCCGCTACAACAGGTTCCCAAGTGGTGAAACCCTCTTGTAATTAGGGAAACATTGAGGGTTTTGTATCTTGAACCAATATTTAATTGTATTTTAATGTTGTAAGGCCAAAATTGTTATTGTTGTAATTGTTTCCATGGAATTTGCTTCTCCCTTATTATAGTGCTCAACGTCACCTATATTTTGGTCACTCCTCTGAGAGACTATTGTAGTGGCTACAACTACCCTCCAAAATTTTTCCTTCACTTCGTTTTGGAGCCTCCCTCTTTAAATTTTAGGAGCCTGTCTTGCACTACTCAGCTACTTGCGCTCTCATTTGAATTTATTTGTCACTTTACAACTTGTGTTCGTTTACTTTCTTTGTTGTCAAACCACAAGCTGATCCAGCATGACTCGATTGATCTGGTTCTTCCACTGCCTTGGAAAACCATGCAGTCCTTGATGGTAGTCAACATTACTCTAAGGAATTGTGTAGAGTAGCCCAACCGTGACCCTCATTCTCAAGAATTGCACATATCAACCTGACAGTGAGCTTCGACTCTAGAAATACATAGAACGAGTTGACAAATTTTCTTCAACTGGGAAATTGTGTAGAGCATGAGAGGTAGTCATAGCCACTTAGCCCATGAATTGCACAGAAGTATTCACTCAACTGCTTCCTGATGCATGTGTTGGTAGGTTGCCTGGTTCCCTCGACAACTGCACAATCTCTCCATGCATACATGGTAGCCTTTCCTGAAAAAGAAAAAAATCAGAAAGAAAAAAGCATCCCTAAAAAATAGGAATATATTTTTAGCACTGGGAGTTACACTTGAGTAATTTTAGAAACCACCACCACTTGTCGTGTTTTCCTAGATTTTGGGCATGCACGTCATTAATCCTAAAATCGATAAAATATATTTAATGGATGTTTCCAAAGCTCATTTTCAAATTCGATCGTGGAGCATTGGCTTTCCTAAGGCATCTAAGAAATTTTGGCATGATCGATGCAACTTTTCCATGTAAGTTTTTCTTTTCAAGTTTTTTGTTGCGTTTCATGTCGGTTTTGTTTCCTTAGCTTGTGTGAGTGTTTTTTTGAATGTTTTATTGAATGAAAATTAGCTTTTTGGTTTTTTTTTAACTTGTAAAAGTGTTGTTTAAAATTTTTCATTGTCTTTCTTAACTGTCACATGCATAACCTCGTTGTTGCACTAACAGTGATCGTTGTGGTGACTCTCCCACCAGCTTCGATGTTTGTTCATTTTACTAATTTATTCACTTGATTTCATTGCATGCATGGCTATTCAGTCATATCTAAATCATCCTTTTCTCATGCATTCAAATCTACTCATTTTCAAGTTACCCTTTGGCAGATCTGGGTTGCCTTGGCTTAGATCTAGTGTCTCCCAACATGCACTCTGAATTTATGGAACTCACGGCTCTACCATGGATCCACGAATTACATAGATGCTGCCACTGACTAGCTACAGCTATGCTCTGTGTAGTTCGAAGAGATAGTCCCAATCTTTCCTATTGGGATTACGCAATGCGCAATCCCAGCTAGCATCAAGCTATATTGAACTCCCCATTGTGTAGTTCCAGTCCACATTTAGCCATAATAGACTGAGCTCTAGGAAGTTCCAGTTAGTAGTACCTCTCACTGGCAGCTGGGAGTGCATAATGGACATATCCAGTTGACAGTCTCTAACCTCTAAAAGTTACTACCGCGCAATCTTGCCTAGCAGTTGCCTAGTTTGTTCCATGATCAATCCTTGAAGTGATTTGTGTTTTTAAGATGAAATTTATTTTTTGTGAGTGTCTACTCTATCTCGAGGTACATCAGTTGTTGAGAAGCTTCTCAATAGTACAAGCATCATGGTTTCATAGAGAGTTGGATCAAAGGGTATTGTAGAGAGAAGTACTAGAGATGTTGTTGAATAGGTGCCAATGAAATTTTCTATTTATGCAAACATGCAATTATTTGTAGAGAAGGACATGAATGTTATATGGCAGGTAATAAAGTACATATTTGCAGGAAGTTTCAAGGAACATCTGGAAGACCGACAAGTCTATGTCAACATCCAAAAGTTGGTATTGTACAGGGTTGCATGCAGGTACCCTGCCTTCCCATGTGTGGATAACATTCATTATATTGTCTCACATACCGATCCTAAGATGATGACACGAAGCAGTACCAGTGGGAGATAGCTTGCCACCTTCATGACATAAAACTACCATCAAATGTATCACTTGTCGTAGTCGATGAACTACATCGATGCATTATTTTACACTCCCTACAACAATGTGAACACTAGAGACATCATGAAGTGTTGGGTAAAAGAGCCATAGAAGTTTAGAGTGACAATCAACCAGGTCTACAAGATGAAATCACTCAGGAAGGCTTACCAACTCTTGGTCATCTTTGCATGCTGCTTCTATGGCTAAGAGAGCACGGAGACCTTCTCGCAGAGTTGGGTAGTTATGTTGGAGCAGTTGGAAAATGAAGGAATGCCATTCAACTGGTCTGACATGTTAGCTCTTTAGTTGAAATTGCATGTGTCTAATGCCCAAAGTATGCCTAAGGATGACAAAGAAAGATTATTCATTTCTGCATACATGATTCATGAAATCTATGCCAAAAAGCAGTTCCCTAGCATGGCTTGGACATGGGCACGATTAGAGAATTCTTTGAACATCTATTCCAAGTTGCTCTCTAAGTGCAGCTACCAAGGATTAATGGCGGTTTTCTGGGCACTTCATCACCCTATTGTATGGGATGATATTCGAATAGGATCCACCTTGCATGTCCCAAGAAGCAATGCAGGAATTTCTTAACATTGCAGATTGGTATTCCTCACCCAATGACACCTTCATTAGGTGTTGTGCACGAAGAATCCTCTACATGAGCTACTGAGGTTTTCCACGGACAAGTTGGTCATGCAAGAGGTTTCATACCACATCTCCATAGGATCTTTAGCAATAATGCACAGGACGAAGAAGGCACCATGGCCTACTCTTCCTTTATGGATTGGGTTGTATAAGATTCATACCTTGAAGGATGTGGATGTCGAGGATGAGGAATTGAAGAAGTTTGGGTTTGGCACCAGGATTTTTAATATGTATCGTCCCCACTAAATATGCAAGAACCACTGTGTGAAGGTGTATTACCCATGGATCGATGGGGCATGTCATTGGTCAGAGGAAGATCCTTGGAGGAATTTCCACAACTCCTTTAGGCTCAATTAACTGATCAACATAGCTATAGAATGGAAAGAAACACTACAGGAAGCAACACCATAGGAAGAAACAACAATAATAGCAGTTATTAGAAAACCGGTGCAAGAAAAAGGGAAGAGGAAGATTGCCCAAAGCACAAAGAATGAGCAAAGCTACGAGTTCAGAGAAGATCCTCTTGTTGAGGGAGTAGCTTTTGAGATAAATGAAAATAGGCAACATAGAAAAAGGAAAGTAGAACTGAGGAAGACAGATAAGAAAAGGTTTGAAGATATAGAGAGGAATTTGCATGCAACATAAAAGAAGATGAAATAAAAGCAAGAGCTGAGGAGGAGAGGAAGGGAAGAAAATGAGAAATAGGAAGAGGAGGAAAGGCAAGGCACAAGGATAGAGAAAATTGTGCCTATATAGGCTAAGACAGGAGAGAAGTGAAACAGGTGAAGAAGAGGGCAAGTAGGTGCAGGCTCATGAATTTTCTTAGTAGGTTGAAGAGATGGTTGAGGTTAACGAATGTCGAGACGAAATAAGAGCCATAGGACCAAGACACTGATCTCATGTTAGCATACGAGGTCACACCATAGTCTCCACCACCTCCAGAATCACAACCAGTCCCAAGAAAGCAAGCAGAGGTTTTCCTCTTTGATGATGATCTGAAGATGGATGTGTACAATCTATCATTTGAAAAGTCACATCATAGGATTGATGCTTGGTTTATGGCCTAGGGCAACCCCTCCTTCCAAATTTGGTCCAGATATTTTAAAAATAATGTTTGATTCCATGTATGCTACTTTGCCATGAGATAAAAGCGTGTACATGTGGCTTAGTCAATACCCAACCCACGTATATGTGTTTAAACACTTAAAAAAATTAAATTTCCTTAATTATGGGTGGAGTTCATGGTTTTTACCTATTTATTACTTGTTATTTCTCATGGCCCAACTGTTTCCCAACTAAAAAACTAATTTGGAGGAGTATAAATAGACTTCTATGGGAATGCCTTAAGGAGGAGAAGAGATAGAGTTATTATATTGAGATTATCCTTGACTAAGTCTGAAGTATCCCTGTGCTTCAAGCACTTCCCCAAGTTTCAGGAAACCATTGTTTCCTTTATTGTTGATATTCTCCCTCTTGCTTGAGATATCATGGTATTGGTTATGAAAGGAGGCTGTTGAAGAATAGGACTAGACAGATCTGGAGGATGGTTCCGCTTGGATCCGGAAGAAGAAGACTCAGGTGAATTCTCTCCGTGTTATTTATAGCTTTCTACAATAAAAAGAAGCGTTGTCTTGTTTTTGATATTGACTGTGTTTATGCATGAGATACTATTGTAATTCATACATGAATTTTATTTTGATGTATAACTAATCATTTCCTTATATGATATAAAGTTAGTTTCATTAAAATACTTTATCTATATACTGCTATGTACGTTCGGATTGAATAATTTTCAAGTTTGGAGAACATCATGAGTTGAAGAGGGTCTGAACCCTGCGGGATCTACCCAAACAATGGACATCCGGGTATGGTCGCTCTCACATAGTTTATTTATTTAAGCATGTTGTCTGAGTTGTATCAGTGTTTCTTACTGTAGTTTTCTCTTGCTCTATTGGGGTTCCAACCCAAATCCCTAGGGTACTTATTCCCGTAACGGAATTGATGACTCCATTGGGGATAAAAATCTTGTTATTCCTAGTTTGAATTGTTCAGTGTCAATCAAGGCTCAGTTCTTGGTTTGCATGCTATGACAGTATTATTTGGTCCAGTAGAATCTCATACCTTAAGTCTGATATTTTTTATCTGTCTTTGTTTTTTATTTTTCTTGCAAAGCTTTGTATACACACTTTAGTTTGTTTACAGTAGCATATAGATGTTGGTTTTTGTGAAGTGAACCTGCATATACGCGAGTTTCCTTTATCAGAAGCACATGTACACGCTTTTGTTCTTGAACACAATCACGTATACCATTTTTTTCATTGTTTTTTGAAATCTCTTTGCCCAGAAATATTTCTTTCTTGGTTTGCTTAGTCTTTGAGTGGTCAATTTCTATCTCTAGAATTTTATTACTCTCCGACCTTACTGCTTTGAAGTCTCTTTCGCTTTGAAAATATTTTGCTTGGGCTTGCTTTTGAGGGAGTTTTATGATATTGTGTTTTGGCACACAAGACTTCGTACAGAGGTTCTTGATTGTTCTAGTCCTCTAGAATAGAAGATTGTTTTCAATATTAGTGTCAAGCTTGGTTATTGGTCTACTCGCTTTTCTTTCTGTCATTTTGTGGCCTTATACCTTTTCATGCTTTTTGAAAGTCTTTTTTTTACGAATTTGAAAGTATTTCTGTTGGGTCCCTATAATACTAGTGATTATCCCATTACTATTGTAGTTATACCCCTTATTTATATTTTTGTGCCCCTATTACCCCCATATTGTTATTTATGTGCCCCTTAGAATCCCTCTATTGTTATTTTTGTGGCTTTATATTATTATTGTTAGGTCGGCTAGATTATATTGTGACTCCTTTGAATTCTATATATAGAAAGGAGGTTTTGTCATTTTTATCATCCAAGAATTGTTCATTAATGTAATTTAAAGGAGGTTTCCCCCTCGAAGAGGCTGAATTCTGAGGCGTTGATCTATCTTTTCTATCTTTTCTTGAGCTGGTTTCATAACATTTGGTATCAGAGCTTTGGATTCTAGGGTTTCGCTGCTCCAAACAGGTCATCGTTGCATTTCCGCTATAATTTTTTTTATGTGATTTTGCAAAAGTTGCAAAAAAAACCCATTTTAGAAGACATCGCGCTGAACCTTGGGTCCGAATTTCAGAGCATTTCGCAAGACATGTTCGGAGATGTGATCTAAGGAAGTTGGTCTTTTTGCAGACTCCTGAATTACATTCAAAATAGGTGACCTGGGAAAAATCATCATAACTTTCTTTCTGAGCATCGATTGAAATTTAGTAAGAAGGTATAGAAAGAGGACAGACTGTAGTCTGCTTGTATATATTTTTCAGAGTCAAAGGTTGGAACAGTGACACGTGGCACTTCATACAAGTTCACTCTACTGAACTAGTCTATAATCAGGTCACCGCGGGAGATTGTGCATAACTCTTTCTTGGAGAATCCAATTTGGATCAGACTAGTGGCACTGGAAAGAGGACATAGAAGGCTACTACAGGTCACAGTTTCAGAACTAGATGATTCGAAATTACAGAGATACATCAGATTCAATATCAGGCTTCTACAAAGTAAACAAAAAGGTGTGTAGTTTTTTTTTTAATTTTTTCATAAGCTTGGTTTGAAGGAATTCAAAGGGCATAGTAAAGCATTATTATCGATAACTGATGCCCCGAGGAAAGAAAATGCAAACACCTAGTAAGGAACCTGAAAGCTCTAGCATGACTCATGAAGAAGAGGAAGAAATGCTACATGATATATCAAAATTACAAGAACAAGTGCAACAAATGTCACGCTCACAAAAGCTAACATATGCTAAGATAAATGGCGTGGAATATAAGATAAATGGCATGGAATCTAAGATAAATGGCATGGAATCTAAGATAAAGGGCATGGAACCTAAGATGGATGATCTGAAGACAGATTTGAGGACAGATTTGAAGACAGACATGGCAGATTTGAAGACAGATTTGACAAATTTTCTACAAGAAATACTTACTAATGGTGAAAAGGTTGTAAAGGAAACTCATGATGTGAACAAAAGAAATGTTAATCATGATTCCATAGACTCTAATGTTGGATCGAAGACCCACAATGTTCTAAAAATCAATATGAGGAAGTTTGATGGCAAGGATCCCGCCACATGGATATTACAGATGGAGCAGTTCTTCGATCTCAATAATGTGAAAAACACACAAAAGGTACGTATGGCAACTTTATATTTGGAACCAAATCAGTTTGTATGGTATCAATGGCTTTGCTTTCGTAAACAATTTGTCACTTGGGCAATTTTTACAGAAGAATTGATAGCACATTATGAGGATACAAAAAGCAACACTTTTTTTAGCCAATTGATAAGTCTCAAACTAAAGGGTTCAATAATGGAGCACATTGAGGAGTTCCAAAAATTGAACATAAGGGTAAAAGATATTCCAGAGGAGCATAGGATTGATGTGTTCATAGGGTCTTTAAAGGATAATATCCAACATGATGTGCGCCTTTGGGAACCTGATTTATTAGAGAAGGCATTCAGGTTAGCTAGAAAAATGGAAAGCAAAATTAAAGCCATTAAGGAATGGAAAATCCCCACATCCATAAAGCATATGCGAGGATTTCTTGGGTTGACAGGGTATTATTGCAAGTTCGTTAATAATTATGGGAGAATAGCAGCACCTCTAACAACATTATTGAAGAAAGATTCATTTTCATGGACTCTGGAAGCAACAAAGGCCTTTAAACATCTTAAAGAGGCAATGTGCCAAGCACCGGTCTTAGCTACACCGGACTTCACAAAAACCTTTATTTTGGAATGTGATGCTTAAGGAAATGGAATTGGTGTTGTTCTAATGCAAGATGAAAGACCCATTGCTTTTTAAAGTCGTCCAATCAAGGGAAAGTTTTTAAGAAAAGCTATTTATGAGAAGGAAATTTTGGCAATACTCCATGCACTTAAGAAATGGCGACCCTACCTAATGGGAAGACACTTCAAGGTAAAAATGGATCATGATAGCCTTAAATACTTTTTAGAACAAAGATTATCCTCTGAAGAGCAACAAAAGTGGGTCACAAAGATTTTGGGTTATGACTTTGAAATCATCTACAAAAAAGGGAAGCAAAATGTGGTGGCAGATGCACTCTCAAGAAAGGATGAGGATATGGAAGCATTGTTGTGTGCTATTTCTATTATCCAACCAGATTGGATAAACGAAGAAAAGGAGGAATGGAAGAATGACGAAGAAGTGTGGGCACTTATTCGAAAGCTACAACAAGATTCCAGTACTTCTGATACATTTAGCTGGCAAAATGATTTGCTATGGTACAAAGATCGCTTATACCTCTGTAAGAATTCCCAGCTAAAACAAAAGATTCTTATGGAATTGCAAACTTCTCCCTTAGGAGGGCACTTAGGATTTTTAAAAACTTACCACAGGGTTAAGAAGGAATTTTTTTGGGATGGCCTTAAATCAGATATTCAAAAGTTTGTGGCGGAATGTTTGGTTTGCCAACAAAATAAAGTTGAAACAATTAAGACATCGGGTCTATTACAACCTTTATCCATTCCAAGCCAACGTTGGGAGGAGGTTTCAATGGATTTTATCACAGGTTTACCCAAGTCTGATGGAAAGAGTGTCATCATGGTGGTAGTTGATAGACTTACCAAGTATGCACACTTTTGTGCATTATCACATCCATTTAAAGCCAGTACAGTTTCTACTGCATTTATGGAAACAGTTCAAAAGATACATGGAAATCCAAAGATTATTGTAAGTGATAGAGATCCCATTTTCACTGGAAATTTTTGGACAAAATTATTTTCTTGTCTTGGTACTCAGTTAGCTCATAGCTCATCTTATCATCCTCAATTTGATGGGTAAACTGAGATAGTAAACAAATGTTTGGAAGGATATCTTCGTTGCTTTGTATCTGATAAACAGACAGAATGGGTCAAGTGGTTTCCTCTGGCTGAATGGTGGTATAACACTTCCTTCCATACAGCAACAAAAATGACCCCATTTATGGCACTTTATGGGTACCAACCACCATCAATCACATCATATTTAAGAGAAAATTCTAAGGTTCAGGCAGTGGAACATCACATCGAACATCAACAACAAGTCCCCTAACTCTTAAAGGATAACCTCGTGTTGGCACAAAATAGAATGAAACAACAGGTAGATCAACATCGCAGTGAAAGAAGTTTTGATGTAGGTGATTGGGTATTCCTACGGCTACAACCATATAAGCAAATGTCCCTAAAGCAAGCTAAGAAGGATAATAAATTATCACCAAAGTATTATGGTCCGTACAAGGTGTTGGAAAATATTGGTACTATGGCATACAAATTGGAGCTTCCTGCAGCTTCTCGATTGCACCCAGTTTTCCATGTTTCATGTTTAAAAAAGGTTATAGGCGACAAGCTCCCAGTTCAAACAATATTGCGAGAACTTGAAGAGGAAGGAAAAATTATATTGGAACCGGAAGCAGTCTCAGAAACAAGAACTCGACAGCTACGAAATCGATCAATTTCAGAGTATCTTATCAAGTGGAAGAACTTATCCGCTGAAGATTCCACATGGGAGGATGAGAATTTTATGTAGAAGTATCCAGAACTGCTCAAGCATTGAGGACAACACTTTTTTGAAGGAGAGGGGCATGTTGGGTCCCTATAATACTAGTGATTATCCCATTACTATCGTAGTTATACCCCTTATTTATATTGTTGTGCGCCTATTACCCCCATATTGTTATTTCTGTGCCCCTTAGAATCCCTCTATTGTTATTTTTGTGGCTTTATATTATTATTGTTAGGTCAGCTAGATTATATTGTGACTCCTTAGACTCCTATATATAGAAAGGAGGTTTCGTCATTTGTATCATCCAAGAATTGTTCATTTACGTAATGTAAAGGAGGTTGCCCCCTCGAAGAGGCTGAATTCTAAGGCGTTGATCTATCTTTTCTATCTTTTCTTGAGCTGGTTTCATAACAATTTCTTTCCTGACTTCTTGGTTAGCTTGTCAATCTCTTTGCTACAGGTTGGGTCATTTAGTACAGGTTGAAGCCTTTTTGTTCAAGTTTTCATTCATTTTCAAATTTGTAACTTGTAAAGACTCCTTATGCTATTCTTTAGGTCTTTCAGCCTTAGTGGCATTTAGAGTGCATTCAAAATGTTGTTTTGATTGTTTCTTGAAAAAAAAAAAGATCTTAAAAACATTGTTTTTGTTTTCTTTTGCCAAGTTTGATTTTGGTTTCTTATGATTTTTTGAATGTGAATTGTGATCTTTTTGGATTTTTCCTTCTTGTTTGGAGATAATTTTGTATTCAAAATATGTATTCTTTTCAACACTTAAGTTGGCTTATTAATAGTTATAAATAATTTCTTTCGTTCTTTTTTAGAGTAATTTACGATCTTGCATCTTCATTACACCTTGCATTAGGGTATTTTTTCATTATTAAAGCATCAAATAGTCTTTTTATTTTTTGTATGTGTGAGGTGTGTTTTAAGAAAATAAAAAAGTTTTTTTCTTTATAGAAGTTTCGCAGAACCCACATAGAGATCTCTTTTCATCGAAGAACAAACGATTACATTCATGTAGTTAGTTTTTCATTGATTTCTTTTACATGATACAAACACCATTGGTTTCATTACCATTTATACCCTTGAATTAAAATAACGGCCATTAAAAATCAAGAGCTTAATTAAAATAAACTAGAAATTTTGTATTGTCATCAGAATACACCAACAAGTTTAGGTTATTAGGACCTTGGATTAGGCGAGAGGAGAGTTAACTTTCCAAGGCCTCTCTAAATTGTAAAACATAGAAGTTTTATTAAAGAGCAAAATCCAATAGTGTTAGGGAGATCGAGAAAGCTCCATGACTGGGAGTAAAGCACGAGGGTTAGTGCAGATAAGGATGAGAGACACCCCTCACTTACCTGTCAGATCCTACCTCATGACTGTTCCGCTCGGCTTCTAATATGAGTTAGTGACCATAGTTGCCTATCCTAGGAACCAAACAGGTGGCTGCAGAGGGAATCCCATGGCACCTAAGGTTGACGTCGTATCACGTTCAGTAGTACTTCTCGAGGGCACCCTTGAAAAGCTTAGGGGCTTGCACCAGCAAAGGCTTTTGTCTGGAGGTCAGCATAACTACCTTTGATACCTTCGCTAGTAGGTTTGGGGTGTAATTACCCCAGTCTATTTTCAGAAGGCCCTTATTATTAACTTTCTTGTATTTTGGTGCCTGATCCTAATCACCCGGAGTGGAAATACTTGGAAGTTGTTTGATTGTTGATATCTTTAGGGACATTTTAGTGAGTGTTCAGTGCTCCTAGTTGGCCTAGATTTATAATTTTCTTGAGTCTTTAAGTAGATTTTTTAAGTAATTCAAAGTGGTTGACCAACCATCTCGATGGTCTCGGAGACTTTGTGGGCTTTCACTTACGAGTCCAGAGCCTTCACCTAGAAGGCATAGGAGCGATTCTGCTAGTAGTTTCCAACCAATGGTAGCAGGCACATCAAAGATTTATCCTCTACTTGGGGATATTAGTTCACAAGATAGACCTGGTACTAGTACAGAGTTAGAGAGGAACACACCAGCTATTTCTCGAGTACTCTTCTAGTTGGAAGATAGTAATGAAGTAGAAGAGCTTTCAAAGTCAGTTGCGCTCTGAATTCTCCTCTCCCTCCTAATCATCTAGACATTTTTTATACGTTGAAACTCTGACTCACAGGCCCTTGAGCCCAAGTCTACATACATCTATCCCCTCGATGACCACTGCTAGAAGCATGGAATCCACGACGAATGTTGTGAGCATGCAAACTCCCATATCTGTACAAGGGGGAGGAACTATTTCCATCCACTCTAACACTCCCAGCACAACTATATTTGTGTCTACTTCCATTTTGTTGACGAGTGGAAGTTCTCAAGCTAATGCATCTAGTTTTGGATTTTTCCCTTTTGGAATGCCCTCATAAGGTATTCCCTCAGTTCCTTTGAATATACCATCAACCGCCTCTACATCCATGATGATTGGATCTTCTTCTTCTCAGGGTTTTCCATTTTGAAGTGGTCATATACCACATTCCAATCAGACAGTAGGGTCAATGCCTTTTCCTTTTACAAGTCAAGGTAGTAAACCTTTCTAGAGTTGGACAAACCCTATAGTTAGTGGGATAGGAGCTAGGAATCAATTTTTCGGCCAATAAGGGAATGTGTCGTATTTTTCGGTTAATGCATTTCAAAGTTTTTCACCCTTTGCTATCACATGGAACCCTTATCAGGGGCTTTCATCTTCTTTCAATTCTTCGTTAGGGGGTAACTTCAATGGTTACGAAGGATTTTCGGTAGGAGTTGGTCAAACTTTGAATTTTGTTGGACCACAAGGATCACCTTTTGGTTCAGTAGGCTCTACAAGTTACTTCAGGCAACCTGGTGCCTTTCAAAACCCAAGTCCTTTTTTCAGACCTACAAGAACCTCGCCTATTTCGGATGGAATTCCCAAGGTCCTCCATGACTTCCTTTTCTGGCCACACTTAACTAAATTAACGAATGATCGAGTTAGGTACAATCCGGCTTGGCCTCCAGTCCTAACTAAACTTCCATAAGATATTCCAAAGTTCGAAGGGAAGAGTGGTGAAGACACGGGAGACCATGTGACCACATTTCACTTATGGTGCTCATCCAACTCCCTGATAGATGATTTGATCAGGTTGAGGTTATTTTGCTGCACCCTACTGGGAATGTAGCCAAATGGTATATAGAGTTTCCAGGGGGCACCTATACTTCTTTCACTAATTTGGATAATATTTTCTTGAACCATTTTCAATTGCATGTCTGCTACGAAGCCGGAACTGAGCTTCTGGCCAACTTTCATCAAGACATGACAACTCACATTTCGAATCATATCCAGGAATGAAGATGTAGGAAAAGGCTTATCAAAGCCGAAATTCCACCAGAGTGCCATCTCTAATGGTTTCTCAAATCATTAAAACCTGAGATCTCAAAGGTTGTTTCTCTTTCCGGTGTTTATTCAGAAGAGCAGACTATTTTTTGTGCCCAGCAATTAGAAGTGATATATTATCAATCTGGGGCTCTTCAGAAAATCCTACCTGATGCTCCTAGATCTAAGGTTGATTTAGCCAAACCAAATCCAAGCTCTCATGTTGATGGTATAGTTGGATCAAT
Organism: Pinus tabuliformis; assembly: GCA_031772625.1. Lineage (NCBI taxonomy): Eukaryota > Viridiplantae > Streptophyta > Pinopsida > Pinales > Pinaceae > Pinus > Pinus tabuliformis. Next base: position 255,166,014 of record CM062815.1, read on the forward strand.
TGACACAAATACGGTGAACCTTTTGAACCAATTGCAGTAGTTGTCTCTACAAATTGCTTCTTCTAACCAGGCATCACCGTCTACACGTTCGTCTTCACAACCTACCTCTATAAACGTCGTCCAGGCCTCTAACCCGAAAGGAAATCAACAATCCTATGGGAAGAAAAAGGTACAAGGTAAGAAGAAGAACTAGGAAGGGAAGGGTAATGCGAACAAGTCTGGCAACTGTGTCGATGAGGGTAGAAAAGAGTCCAAGAAAAAGGTTAAATTTCCATGCAAGTTATGCAATGGAGATCATTTCACTCACCTCTTCCCTAAGATTCAAGATTCGCAGCGCTTGTTAGTGTAGCAAGGGTCCTCTAGCTCCCAAGCTGTCCTCACTAACCCTTTTCCCCAAGGGAAATAATTACTTGTTGTCACGAACTCGAGTGCTGGTACCTCTGTAGGGGGTAACCAAGAAGGGGAAAATTCCTCAAATGTTTATATGATGAACTCTCATGTCAACATTGCTACACGAGCACAGGATTATGGTGAAACGAAAACATCTAAGGCTAAATATGTTCCTGAAACCACATACCCACTTCATATTGAGCAACCCTCTACTGAGTCTATACCTCAGATACCGAAAGGTTCTACAAAGTGCTCGACTATTAACCCTAATGCCAGGGCATCCCAAAACTACTCGATTGTAGAAGATATAACTCAAAATCCTTGTGCTATGTCTGCATTAGGGGTACTCCAGTCGTGTCCTGCTCAGAGAAGTGCTTTTATTTCAAAAATCGGGGTAGTGGGTCCAAAGAATTGTTTAGTGCTCACTTTTGATATGATGAATGTCAAAAAGAGACTTCCTCACCATATGGCTTTCCATATAAAGTCCACTTACAAAAAACCAATATTTTTCAGACAGCTATAGATGAGGGAGCTTCGACATGTGTAATGTCTATGTCATTTTGGAAGGCCATTGGATCATCTTCAGTTATTCCTTCACTGAATATCTTAACAACATTTGATGGACTTTCTCATAGGCCACATGAAATTATTCCAACCTTTCCTATATTTGTTGGAGGAAAGGTCATTAATATTGAGGTAGAAATCGTTGACGCAAACCTGGATTACAACCTCATCTTAGGAAGGAATTGGATTTACGAGATGGATGCCATAGTTTCATCTTTATTCCGCATCCTTTGTTTTCCTTATGAGGGGTGAATTGTTAAAATTGATAAGTTAGATTATTCTCTAGGTGACTCCCGTGCAACTTTGGATTCTACCATTCCATTGGTGGATAACCCCCATCAAACTATTGAGAATTTAGGAGTTGGGATGTACACCTCCTTGATGGTTATATTTGACCTTCCCCCTCCTACAGCTAGAATCAATGCAATTTCATCCTTCGAGGGGCCTTCAGAGAAAGAGTTCTTTCGAACTCATTATTTTTCATACCCTTGAACCTTACCTTCATCTACGACCACATTAGATGGAGGGCAAGTTAGTGGAATGACATTTCCCATGTCTACATCAAAACTTAGCTATCGATATATCATTAACTCTAAATTCAGCCATTGCACTCCTTTTTCGAAGGAGGAGTTAGATGGTGATGTGGCTCTAGCTTGGACACTTGACCCTACCCCTGCTCTAGATTGCTTAGATACAATTTTACCATCTGAATAAGTAATTTTAAAAGAAATGATAGCTGTAGATTGACCGTGGGAAGATTTACATCATTGTTCGTATTCTCTTCCTCCATTGCATGAAGTCGAATCCAAGTTCTCTAATCTTCTTACTACTAATGTTTGTATAGTTTCAAACCCTTTCGCTCCAGCACAATTATCTACCAAAGGTAATATGTCGGTTATCTCAAGAACTATACCTATAAACATCTCTAGGAACAAGTTGGCGAAGACTCGAAATGGGCTCTACCTTAAGAAGTATTTTGCTTAGGTTCTAGTCGAGAAATTGCTTGTCTATAGATATTGTATTTTTGTACATATTTGTCAGGCATTTTGTGATATCGACATTTTTTTATCTTCCTTGGTAGGTGTTGATGGATGATCTGATATATTTCGGATTCACCAATGGTGCTAGTCAACACACTCAGAATCTTGCTTCCGCAGCTTGGGTGATTTATTATCCATCTGGCCAGTTGATGGTGTCAAGACAAGTATGTATTGGTACTGCTTCAAATAACATTGCCGAATATACCTCTTTTATTAATTTACTATCCGAATAAATTTCTTATGGGATTTATTCATTGGTAGTTTATTTTGACTCACAACTGGTAGTGTCACAATTAAATAACATTTATCGGGTTCATGATCCTTATTTATATCTCCAATTTTTTAGAGCGAGAGTGTTGCAATGATCATTGTTTATATTACATATGTTCACATTCCATGATCTGAGAATTCATTAGTAAACTCTATTTCTAATCAAGCATTAGGTTGGCATATTAATCATTCATCAAATTAAACAAACATAAAAAATTTGGATTTGTATATATATCATAAAATTGCCTGCGTATAGATAAAGTGTTCAAAAAATAATATACAAAATTGGGACAAAACGCCCATAATCATTTCCAGTCTATCTATCGACCCAGCTCAGGATGAGCAGCTAAAAAGTAAACTACTGTATTGGCCACATGCTGAAGTATGTGGACTTAGTCCCGTGGTAACCCTACCACACGGCACTGCATATCCTTAGGTAGATCCTCTATGGCTATCATCGGTACCTGGTCAGTTAGTCCCATCAAGTTTCCTGAATTGCATATAGGGCTCTCTCTGTCTTAGCTGTTTCCTCTTCGGCATCTCTTCTGCGATGCCTATGCCTTGGAAATCCATCTGGTCTGATTGGAACCACTTTTGGAACATGGTCGTTTTGTCAGTATTTTGTCCCATTAAAAACATTTCTAAATTCATTTCATATTTAAAAAGGAAAAGAAAATCTTAAAATTTTACAAAAACTTAAAATTTATTACCTATGTCTCCCCATGCTGCATTTGGCAGTAACACCAAGTCTGGATCTCCTCGGAAATCCATACTAGCATATGGCTAGTTTTCGACTGCGATGATATGTTGGTCCCACCAAGCAAAAAAATCATCATCGAAAGTCGTCCTGGGCACGTCCCCACCTCTAAGGTGTTTCATGAAGTCAGCCCATCTACCCATTAGAGGATCTTGTGGGTTGTTGATGGAGACAGATACTTTGGGACATATCCCAAGTACCTTCTCGAAGAAGGAGCATACGATAGTCCCATATCCAAAGATCTTTTTCTAACCCTTCTGAATAGAGGTCAGCTGACTCTTCATGTTAGCCAAAAAAGGCGTAAACCAGTCAAAAACCATGGTAAGGAATTCCAATGCCAAGCTCATGGACACTCGTGAAGCTTGATGTAGAGAAGTTGATCCATTTACCCTCGCAATGGTAAATACAAAAATCCTTGGAGATAAACTATCCACATGTTTTATTGGAATCCGACTTCCAATCTTTTCCAAGTGCTTAGGAAAATATATATGTACATAGTCTTCTACTAAAAGACTACTTCTTGTCCTTCCAGTCGAATGCACGACCTCCCCTCTACAGGAGAGACTTGTAATAAAGTAGATGTCGTCAACCTCAATCCGTAGAGGCATTTGATCTATCATGAAGGCATCATCCTCTAACTCTAGTAGTGGATCAACAATTCGAGCAGGTGTGTGTTGGATTTCATGTTTGAAATTTTGAAGAATTTCAATAAGCCACACCCTCTCAATGCATCTAGTGCATTTTGGTCATTCATTACCTCATTGTCAATTATGGTATGCTATCTCTCTCTCTCTCTCTCCATGTGATGGTCATCCTGAAAAAATTTGAGTTTCAACCGTTAGATTTTGTGTTTAAACTTCAACTCGTGTACACGCAGGTTCCCTTTACACATAGTCACATGTAGGGTCGTCGTATATATGGGTTGATAACATCCAACCCGCGTGTATCTAGAGTCAAATTTTTTGGCATGAATTCCCACGATCAAAACTTAATGAAAACTTCTAAAAACTATCACAAAACATTGCAAGCATGATTTAAGGGTTACCTGATAGCTTTGGTGTGATTTGAACAATCCAATTGTTCAGAGGCAAGTTTTCTCCTTTTTTATCCACAAATCTTTGCTCCAAACAAAAATAAAAAATTTGTGAGTCCAAAAGTCATTATATAGCTTTGAAATTGCGAAATATTTTTTCAAAACTTGATTTTTTGTCTCATGAATTTTTGGACTTGTGGGCTTGGATTGTCGAGAATGGGTTATTTTTCAGGATATTTTGGAGACTTCTTCGAGATCTTATTTCAGTCCCATGACCACTGACCCATCATGGCAGGTATCGTTCACTCATTGGCATATAGGTTAGGGAAAACCATTTTTTCCATTGCATCTTGCATACTAGCCTTCGTTCAGCGGTACATTAGCCATAGGGTCGACCCCATTGTGTCTTGGTTAGCAAACTATGTTCACTCAACAATTTTTAAATCATGATGCGATGGTAGAGCCATCCTTTACATGGGCATCTTAGTTAGAACTTCGCTGACATTCATTTCCCATGATGTTATATTGAGTAGCCTCGGGAGTCCTCTTTAGTCCCACCATGACTTGTGCGTTGAAAACACATTCTCCTTGCTTCTACGCTTATTTCTAGCCTTATACCCTGGAGGCTCCTTTGCGTTGAGTTGTACTGCTACATTGCATTTTGTCTATTTACACCTTTTGGCCTTGATCTGGCTTCACTTGGACGCGGGTTTAATCCAATTATTTGACCATGTCTTCTGCAAAATCAACCATGCAATCACTTAGATTTTGCAACTTGACACAACCTTTCCCCCATGGAAGGAACATCCCATTGAGTGTCCTTGACCAGTTTCACCTCCCTTCATTGAGCATAGGATTTTTCCCATCCTAGGAACTAAATCATCTATTTCTCTGACACTCATTCTTTCCACTGTATTTTAGCATTCTTTTATTCTTTTTCCATCTTAAAGAAAAAGAAAAAAAAATTATGTATTCCAAAAAGAGTGGGAACGGGACAACATTTCCATATATTGTTGGCAGCTAGAGTCAGTCATGTTTCCCTTGAAGAAAGCACTCAAAAGAAAGTCTCTCCTTCATTTTTGGTGGGATTTAGTTTGACTTAGGTACGCATTAACCTTGTTATTGAGTCAGTTCTCGTCCGATTGGTTATCTCTTCCAATCATATGGAGAGTTCTCTTGTGCCTCTTACATGAAGAATTTATACAGAGTTATCATATGCTACCATATACTCATCATTGAGTCGTGCTTTTTTTTAAGGGAAGTAAGCCTCAGTCTGCCTCTCTGTGGTATCCCTTGACCTATTTTTTCATTCAGTCGTCCGTGGGTGTTAGTGTCATGTTTATCATCATATCAGTTATATTGGTCCTTTGCTTGTGCTGGTTTGAGAAGGTCTCCATTGACTTCTTGTTGGTGGGTCTTGTCCTTATCGACGACGACATATTGCTCTGAGGGCAGGCCTAATGCCACACCCTCACCCCATTTTCATTATTGATAAGTCACCTTGTGCTCAGCATCGATCATTATCATGGGTCTTTCACTGAGTGGTTTCCCTTCTGTTTGACATCAGCTTTCATTATCACACATTAGGATTCGTACAGTGCCTTGGTTTCTATTTGACCCTATTGGTGGATTCCTCGCCTCTGTGTAAGCTTTCATTATTAGTTGGTTCAAAGGGTTTCTATCGAGTTCTAGCTACATCTTGTGTACACCAGAAACATGCTTTGGTTGGGTTACTACATATTTTTAATCTGATTCCTTCCACATTATTGGCCTACTGGTTACACTCTCACTATATTGATGAAGGATTCCTTAATGCCTTCCTTCTAGCGGATATTTTCCTATTGACTACGGCTCATTTCTGTGGGACAAAGATCTAGATTCCTATTGTGTTGTACAACAACCTCCCCCCCCCCCCCCCCCCATTTCTATAAAACTTTTACACAAACGTTTTAATAAGAAATGGGTCCCTTTTTAAATAAAATTAGATAGATTTGTGGGTTGATAAATAAAACAGTATTGACCCCTTTGCAAGAAAAATCTTTATCAAAAGACCCGATGTAAATAATTCATTTTATAAAGCCTTTTGAAAAGAACAAAGTGTTACTTTAAAAAATATTATAAATAATTGTACATTATGATAAAGTGATCGCAGATCACATATCGCAATGACAAAGGCACACACACGAACTAGGCCTCATCAAATCCTCCGATCCGATGAAGGAAATCACAATCAGCAATTAGAGATATCGCAATGACAAAGGGACACACACAAACAAGGCATCATCAAATCCTCTAATCCAATGAAGAAATTGCAATCGACAATCAGAGATATCATATGACAAAGGGATAAAAGCGCAAGCCAAACCCTGATTGTGATCAATCAATTGAGCATGCATCCCAAGAGGAAAACATAAGCTAAAATGGTTTGCATGCATAATACTCCACTTCATTATAATATCACTTTTCAGAAATCAGAGGTATTCGTTGCAAGTGATAAAGCCTCTCCCTTTGAAACTCCAGATCGTGATTTGTGGTTTATCGGTGATCACTGATCGAGGAAATCCAAAGACACACTTGAGATAATCATTTGATATATGATCGACGAGACGATATTTATGGTATTTATTCATCATGATTGGTGGCTCGAACAACTATTAAATTTTAGAGTTAAGAGTAAATCCTTCAAAATATTTCATTCGTGTTAATTCTTAACTACATCTGATTTATCATATTACAATCACCCTAATTCTGTTCATTTTCATACTGGATTTTAGCGGAGATATCTTTGTGTTACAATTAGTAATTTTCTGTGTGGAGTTTCTTCAAACCCATGAATCCAGAGAAAATGGGGAAGAAATCTAAGAAGGCCAAAGCAACTCCTGTAGCCAAAGAACCAAGACTGAGCAAGAAGGGATTAATATTAGATACAACATGTCTCGATCTGGGAAATTCTCATTGGGAAAGCATTTATAATTTGATAGGGGCAGAGGAGCCTAAAGAATTAGAAGAGGAAGCCATAGCCAATTTAACCAATAAGCCAGAGGGAACTCTCAAAGAATTGACCTATTCATACATTCACAGGATAGTAGCACACGAAATTTTTTTTCCATACACTGATGTGGTTAAATGGTTTGTTGAGAAAATCCCAACTTCAAATAAAACATTTTCCACCGTTTATGGAAGGGTATTCGGGTCATTCAAACCTAAAGACCTTAGGCAAATATACCATCTACCTCTGCCCGAGAAGTGCTATAAAAAGGCATTCCTAGAAGCATTTTCAAAGGAAAACGACTTGGAATCAGACCCAATCAAGCACTGGAGGCATTTCCTGGAAAAACTTAAGCACGAGTCATCGGGTAAGTATTTTGTCAACTCATTAGCTTCTCGTTATTGCTATGCTGGAGCTATGAAGTGTAGACTGTGGGGATAACATGATTCTGCAAAATTTTCTATAGATATGGTCATGTTAATGGAAGCTGTGGTTAATGGTTATGTTATGGATTGGGAAAATATTTTATCTGATAGACTAGCCACTGAAATATTAGAATACATAAGGAAATCATATAAAACATCCCAGATCATTCCTCCTTTCTACTACAGTGAATATATTCTGGATATTATTTGCCTTAATTCTGAATACCCGGTACTCAGATGGAAGTGGACTTCTCAAGATCCTAACCCTATTCATATATATCACAAACAGTTATGGAAGGCACACTATAAAAATCACCTGTGCAAAATTCGAAATGATTTTATTTTACCTGTATATTATTCTATTTTCAATAAGCCTACCCTCAAGATATCTGAGGAAGCAACAATTGACCTGACAGTAGTAGGTAGCTAGTTCGGAGAGGAGAAATTTACCTATTTGAGGCTTTTTGGCAGTCTCACTAAACCCCATGTTCTTCCTCTATATGTTCCTGATAAATTGTTAGCCCGAGAATTGGCATATCAGAAAAAAGTTGAAGGAACATCGAGAACCCTTAAGGATTTCAAGAAACATATGTGGCCTATATTCTGCCTATGATGTGGCATTTTTACCTTACATGATTACAAGCGTGTAGAGAAAGAGGCAGAGAAGATTCAGATGCTAAATCTTGCCACCATTCCGAATAGGCAATATGACTTGAGGAAGGTTGCCTATAACGTTACCGCTCAAGCTAAACTTGCCAAATTTGATCATGAAGCAGATGATTTTGATGATTTATTTTCTTCAGCCGAAATATTTTTTTAGGTTAAAGGATTAGCTAGGATCAGGTATGGAGAAGAGGGGTTAGAAACATTCAATAGGCTTATAGCCCAGAGGTTGCAAACTCTACCTTTGGACCTATTAGCTATAGCCCCGACAGTTTAGCCACAGAGTCAAAGTGAACAGAAAGCTACCAACAAGACTACTGTAGTACAGAAGATTCCCAAAAAATAAAGATTTCCAGAGCAAGAGCAGGGACAGGGAAAAAGTAGTGAACTCATTGATTCAAGCATTCATGTTGATCTTGAACTGATCAAGGAATGGCAACAATTTTATTCTATCATTCGTAATACTGAGAGCCTTCAAGGATTCAGCACACCTGAGGTGACAATTGGTCAGAAATTAGTAATCAATACAGTTCTGATTGAAGGAACTAAAGGATGTAGAAATAATCCCCGAAAATCCCTCCGATGAAATTTTTTGCATGTAGAAGAAGTACCACCACTGGATGTCTTCTACAGCCCTAAGAATAGGGTTGTAATCAAAAGACAAATGAAAAAGAGGAAAGTTGAATTAATATTTTTTTTTATAGGTATAGTCATCTATATGCCTACTTGTCAATAAGAATCATAAAAAATTGCATTAAGAGAAAGACTTCTCGGGATAGATTACTCATTTATATTGTTTCATGTTAGAATAAATAATCCATCATTCCCATTAGATATTAAAAAATCGATCACTTATCCACCCCATTTATAAATCATTGGGGAACTGGTCCCATTATATCTAGTTGGAGCCACCACCAAACGGAAAAGGAGCTTCTTTTAATGTCTGAACCGGGTGGTTTTCCCCGATTTTGATGCAATGATTTTTGAGGCATCGACATTTTTAGCGCTAGAAGGAGGGCATGAACTGTGAATGGTGAGCAAACCCAAATCTCTAATCCATTCTGAGAGTAAATCTCCCTCCACCTGACCTCTGAATTCTCCCTTGCATGCTAAAACTCTAGTTTTCAATCGAGAAGTTGAGGAAACAAGAACCACTGCTCAACCACAAAACATCTCAGATAAATCAACTCTAGAATCTCCTAAAGTATAGTCTCTAATTCAAAAACTTCAAGGATTCTCAATATCACCACATAAATCTGAGTTATCTCAAGGCAGTGTGACTTCGCAATTTGTTCCTTCTCACCCCCTCACTAGACTTCAGAGTGAAAGGATTGGTATTGAACCTATTGAGTTACCTTTTCTTAAAAGGAAAAGAGTAAGGGAGAAAACTGAAGGGTATAATAGTGAAACTTTCTCATCATCATCATCCATTTCATCTTCTTTATTGCGAAGTCAACCATCCACTCCTCCACTCCAGATTGTCGTTCAACAGGGTACTGGAACTTCAACATCTATTTCCCAACCATCTCAAACTTCAATATCTACCTCTTCTCAACCATCTGGAACTTCATCTGCGCTATCATCCATTAGTAGCTTGACAATGGCATAGGACCCATGGAACAATCTTGGTGCGGTCACAATGCCTGCACCTTTGAACCCATTGCCAGCTCATCTAGAATAATGGTTGCCAAAATTCAATCAAAATGCAGGCATACAGGTAGAAGAACACATAAAAAACTTTATGTTGTCAGTCAACTTAAAAGGCGTTATTGAGGAAGATGTGGTTGTCAGACCTTTCCCTTATAACCTACAAGGATCAGCCCAGTCTTGGCACTTTTCCTTACCATCAAGATCCATTACTAGTTAGAATATTTTTCAAGAACATTTCTTAACTAAATACAGTGATGACAGATCTGTAGCAACGTTAATCAATGATATTTCAAATCTTACAATATAATCTATAGAACCTATAAAAGAGTTCAATTAACGATTTAATAAACTTTTGAATAATATTCCTACTGCCTCTAAACCTAGTGAGCAAGTTAGAAGTGAATGGTATATATCAGCTTTTCCTTCAAACATAGCTATCTTTGTAGATAGAGTTGCAAAACCTACTCTAGCAGAAAATATATTGCTGTGGAAAAATGTATCATCGCCTTAGAAAAGAAATCTTCTCTTGAAGATAGAAAATATAAAAAAGTCACCTTCAAGTATGATTCAAAGAAGAAAATGGATAAAGATCCACATGATATGGAAGGTCTCAAAAAAGTTCTAAAAACTATGTCAAATGAAATGATAGAAATCAAGAAACAAGTAGTTGAGGCTTCAACTAAAAATCCATTTAGAAACTTTAAGAAACTAGAATCAAAACCCCCTAATGTTATATCCAACGTAGAGTCAGACCCCGAGGACGATGAAGAAGAAGATACAATCTTATCATCTGAAGAAACTGAAGAAGAGGTAGTTGTAGAATGTCATGGGATGTGGGACTTCATTTTTCCCAATTCTGATACTGAAAATGAACAGGAAGCTTTCCCAGTAAGTACCAGGAGTAAAGGCACTCCAGAACCTGTTCAAGTAACTCAGAAGAAAAGGAACATGGGTACTACTACTAAAGAAAAGGCTCCCACAAAGAAGTCTACAGTGACACCTACTCAAAATCAGCCATCAACTTCCAATCGACCTTCAGTATCTAAAACATTAGTAGTTGCAGACTCTATGGATTACAACATCATTGAAGACATGAAGAAAACGAATGAAAATATCACTATGTTTGAGCATAGTAAACTCAAACATCAACAAAAATTACTGCTCAAGGAATGAGATGCAATACCTTATTCTTTGATTCCAAACGTTGTATTGTCCAAATCTACTAATGAGATAGGTAAACCACCATGTGCTAGAGTACAAGCTACTGATGTTGTTCTAATTGAAGATAGATCAAATTCCCATACTCCTTTTCTCTTGACCTACGAGATTTATAGTAGAAATCTGTGCAATTGCTTGATAGACTCAGGGGCTTCATCGAATATAATGCCAGCCTCAATTTGTTCTAAACTGAATATTAAGCCCCAAAAGTATGCAGTGCATATTGTCTAGTTCGATAGAACTAAGGTCCAAGTATTAGGAGAAATAAACTCAGTTACCATTAGGTTATCAGCTGATCCAAGAGTGGTTCAGAGAATTGAAATATTAATTACTAATATTCCTAAGTTCTATGGTTCGATTTTAAGTAGAGATTGGTCTGAGAAAATTCATAGTTACATTTCTACCGATTGGTCTCACATGTGGCTGCCCTATAAAGGAAAGCCAAATCAAATTAATATTGATTCGAAGAAGCATATGAATCTGTTGAGGGCCCCGAGGTCAGGTCAACATCAAGGGGGATACCCACCCGGTCCGGAACCTGGTTGGCGGCTCCTTTCCCGTTTGGAGTAGCGGGTCCGACTGGGGATAACGGGACCAGTTTCCCGATGTACGGGATGTGTATGTGTGTGTATGTGGAATTTTGGTAGGTTACTTCTATGAAACATTCTAAAGACTACTGTAAATCTATCTTACAAACTTGAGCCTAAATTACTATAATCAAATGAAAACAACACACAGAATTTACATTAACCTAGGATGTTTCTTTTATCATGCGATCTAGAAAGATTTCTAACAGCAGCTGGTAATAAAGATCATTCAACTGATATAAGAATATAAATCAATAAAGATAAACCATTCTGCATAAGAAGTTAGACAGATCGGTTGTGAACAACACATCGCATAATCAAATCATTCGCATATTAAACATGAACAGACAAATCCACCGTACAGAAGTGCCAAATGATAACTTATATATTCATACATTAACATGCAAACAATATCAGCTGTATATCGCTTTAAGAATACAAGCAGAAATTAATCAAGAGATAAAAGTACCATTGATGACTAGTTCTTTACCCATAGACTTCAAACAATAACGATCTACCTCTACTTGCTTCTAACATCTACCAAGAGTACAAAAGTGCAACTTCAGTAGCAGACATAAGGATGCAAACATAAATAAATCACGATCCTTCCATTCATCAAAACCTCCTCTGAGGGTGCAGAAGTGCATGTTCTGAGGACAAGTTTTTGACAAATATCTAGACCTTTCTCCAATGTAATGAGAAGGGTTAAAATACTACTATCTAATCCTAATAATAGTATTATTACAAAATTTTAGGATACGGCTCTCAAATGACCGTCCTTTTTCTAATTCTGTAAAACAAAAAGAAAAACAACTTTCTAAATTGAAATTACTTCTTAATCTGGTCTCTGAAATTGGAGTTTTCAAGCATGGGCTTGAGAAGAGTCGGTTGGCCGACTTCCGTGCTTAGTCGGGCTGCGAAAACAGCGTCCATAAGAGCTGGCGCTACTTTCTCGGCCGTGTTCCTGATGCACCTTACTGTCATGCATTGGCTATGGGGCTTAACTAAGTAAGTCCAGTAACTTTCCCAGTTTATCCTCGATAATGCCCGGATTGTCTCCCCATTTGCCTGTGCTATTTGCTTCCATTCAGCCTCCAGTTGCGATGCGATTGGTAGGTACCCCGGAGTGGATTCTGAAATTAAGTTGGCCCTCTGTAAATTTTCATTTACACAATCGATAAGTATGGTCGCCTGTGTTGCCGCTGACTCTGCCGCCTGCTCCGCCTGTGTTATTTGCTCGTCCCACTTGTTAAAGAGCAGTTCTTTATGATTTTCATTAATCTTGGGTGCCCCTGCTCTTTTCCCTTCCTCGTCATTTTGCCAAGCCAGGTATTCTGTTATTCTTTTGTTGGCCTGGTCATAGTCATTCCGTAGTTCCACTACTTGGCTGGTGATCTTGTCGCTTATTTCACAAAACTCCCTCCACTGTGATATTTTGCGTACCATTTCCTCCTGTTGCTGTGACAATTGGTCGTTCAAGCTGATGGACTCTGAAATAAACTCTGTCAGCTTGGGTTCATCCTTATGCATTTCTTGCACCGTCTGCATTTGTTTTTCTTTTTCTTCAATACTTCTTTGGTGGCTCACCTGCATCTGGCGAAAGCTTTCTTGTAACTCTTCAAGCTGCTTGGAGGCTTCAGCGTTCTCATTGGCTTGTCGCAACTGTTGTTGCAGCAGTTGTATTTGACTTTCACGTTCTTTTAGAAGCTGTTGAACTTCAGAGGCCTTGTCGATAGTTCCAGAAGCGTATGCTCCCGCAATTTGAGATAATTTCGTGAGATTTTCTGTTGGATTGTTATTCGGGTCTTTCCATAAGACATCGAGGTGTTCAGTATTCTAAGCCAGTGCATTTTCAAGCTTCCTTTTATTTCTTTGTCTCCTCACAACTGCCTTGTGCTCTGGACTGTAAAATACGTCCAGTGGAGGGATTTCTTCTACGCCGAGTAGAAGTTCTGAGGATGGAGCGATAGGGAGATGCTCCGTCTCTACGGTATCACTGACTATGGTTGAGAAGACCTCTTGCACCACCTGAGTATTGCTCACAGGTGTTTGCGGGACTTGGCCTTCAAGATTTATCAGTTCATTGAAGGTCTCCCATTCTTTATCTAATTCTATTGTAACAAGAGGTGCTTCAGTGACGGGGGGAGGAACTTCTCTTGATGATGAGGCGGTAACTTGCTGCTGAGCCATCGAACTTGATTGAGCCGTGTCTTTGATTGTTTCTTCGTTCTTGTCTTCTTTGTGGACAGACTCTTCAGGATCTGGAGATATTTCTTTTACGGCACTGGAATTATATTTGGAGGCGTTGGAGTGTTCGCTGAGGCTGACGCTCAAAGTTGGTTCTCTGGTGGCCACTCGCAGTCTTTCCAGGGGAATGTTAGCCAACCTTCTTTCTCTATACAACTTGAATTTCTAGAGGTTGTCTGGGGACAACCTTGACTGAGCTTCTTGCAAAACTTCTTTGATCGAGTTCTTACTCTGAAAGAGGTCGTCAAACGGATCTTTCTGTCCAAAGAACACACTTATCCTGACGCTAGTTGTAAATTCTTGGGCGACTTTATTTGGGTCGAATGGCCTTGGTGGGAGTTTAAATAGTTGGAGACACGTCACATTCTCCACCTCACCAAAAGCGTGTCCCACATCGAATAAAGAGAAGGCCCCACATGTGATGGGGAATGGAGGCCAAATGGCCTTCTTTTTGTTCTTTAGGTCCTTAGTTAAACCACCTTCAGAACAAGTCTGATAAGCGATCTCTCGGGCCAACAATTTATCTGGGATGTACAAGGGTAGGACATGAGGAGGTACTGTGCTTCCAAAAACTCGAATGTAGGTAAACCATTCTTCTCCAAACCATCTTGCTACGGAGGTGATGTCGTTTTGTGCTTCGGGAGAGCATCTCGGAGGGTCTTTGTCATATATCATTCTATGGATGGGCAGTATAAGCCCGTGGCAAATCTGGTAAAAATGGGGGGCAAATTGAGAATCCCACAAGACTTTATGGTAGACATGAATGGGCAATGGGTCCTGGGTAGTCCAGTGCCAGCCCATAGTGGGGAATTTAGACACATAACAGATAGAGTCCATTATGTAGGCAGACATATAAAAAGGGGGATAAAACCTTTGGGAGGAGGATCTTTTAGAATGATAGTAAAGAATGGTCGTGTATAGAGTGTCAGAAGGGATTTTGGCCCAATCTATTACCTCGGAGTTAGTCGCAACATCAATTAATGGTAGCCATTCAGATGGAAATTTATTGATATCAGGCTTACCGAATAGCCTACAGAGCATGGCTGCAGCAAAACAATACGGAGAAGTAAGGGAACCTGTGCTATACATACCGTTCTTATCTTTCCTCAGTGGTTCATCCCTTTTCGACCATTCTTTGGTAGTGTCTGATAGGTCCGGATTCTCTGCTGCGAACTTCCTAACAAAATCTGCATTGTAGGTCGTTTGAGGTTCGGGAAGGTGATACATGAGCTTCAGGTCTTGAGCCGCGAACGATCCTACGAGCCCATCTCCTTTGACTTTGAATTTCCTATGATGTAGCTCTGCGTCATCTAAAATCCACTTGATCATGTCCGTATACGGTAGGATCTTCGGCCTTGATGCTATTCTGTGGAGGAAAGAGCACGCTAGATCTTCCAGGGATGCTTCTGAAGAGCGTGGTGCATCTGCGACAGCAGCAGTTGCCTTGATTATTCTAGGGTTCTCTTCCTCCAACAGTCTATACATGCCTTCCCATGTGGAAATTCCTGCATCTTTATTGCATGCGATATCTGTGTAAAGGGGCGCCATCTCCTTGGTCTTTTCTCTTGTTTCTGAGCTCTGAGCTTTGTTCTTCTTCCCCATCTTGCTTATCGTTTCTATTTGATTTTTTGCCTTCGCACTTCGCTCCTGCAGGTTATGAGAGAAATGGAAAGATTGATCAAAAAGGTGATGGGAGAGTTTTGAATGCAAGAGATAAATCAGATACGCCACCTTACGTGAAGTAAATCCGCATTAAGGCACGCGTCTTTATGCCACTTAATAACTGACAACTAATTCATTACTAACATTAAAAGCGCAATAATTTCCAAGTCAGGTTATAGTAAGTGGATTTTCTTTGGGTGGTGTGCCCGAAGGAGTCGTATCAAGGTGCTTTTATGACTTGCCAACGCATCCTGCATGCCGCGCGATCGCAAACGGTAGAGATCGCAATATCGCATATCGCAGCATCGCAACATCGCGGATCGCGATGGTTCAATGCTTGCTAACGTACCCCGCCTCATTTCTGCGATGTGCGATCGCGCCATCGCAATATCGCAAATCAGCGGACTCGTAAGCTTTTGTCTATGGATGTTAACATATTGCGATGCGACATGGTTTATTAATGCCGAGATGATGTGCATATTGGCCTTTAGAAGGGGAATGCGGGCGTTTCTTACCCTTTCGTGCTGCGACCTTGAAGATTTGTTTTTATGAACACAGGTTTAGGCTTAAGTTGTCCAAGAAACATTTCCTAAGCTGGTGCTTGCAATTTCAAAAGAAATCTTTATTATTATTATTTTTCTTTTTTGAAATGTAACTAAGGGTCCCCATTCATTCTAGCATTGTAGTCGATACTAGTTTGAACAAAAGGGTGGGGGGGGGTTGTTGCTGGCCACAACAATTGGCGATTCACTTGGGAGAACCAGTTATCTCTGCTCTTTTTCTATTGACGTTTTCAGACCCTTTTCGAAAAATTTCTCAGGGAATTCGAACTTTATTATAAAAGGATAAGACAAATAATACTTTAAAGCGTCAATGATGTTTTGTCTTCGCCCCATTCTATTCCAATTACTTGCATTCCCAGGTTGTTTTCGAGTTTAAATCAGTTATTACTTGGTCTTGTAGAACATAAAAATAAAGTGTTCTCTATGTATCAGCCCCTTTTTAAAGAGTGTCCCTTTGTCGCAGGTAGAGCCATTGCTGCCAGCAGGCGTCCATAGCCTCGACAGGGTTACCTATTATCCAGGAATGATCCTTTATCCTGCCTCAGTTTCTTGCAACTTTTTTAGAAGAATTATACATTTCTTGATGCTTTTTTTTTTTTTTTTAAATAAATCCTCAAAAGAACAATGTCTTGGTTTGGTGGCCAAATTATGACACAGTAATTCACTTGATTTATACTTTTGCTGAACAAGCTAGCTCGTGATGAGACCCCTTGTCTTTTGATCGCAACAATCTTGAGTCGTTGCCCTGTTTTGGTAGACAGTTTTGGCAAAGTCAGCAAGTTATAATATTTGTGATCATGATAAGTCGGCTCGTGATGAGACCTCTTATTCTTCAAGATATAGCATCCTTTCGGGTTATTCTCCTGAATCGTTACATTCTTCTTCAGCAGGGAGGAAGTCAAATTCTCTTTCCTTAAGAAAGTTCTGGACGACAATGATAGGGCTATTTTTGATAATGGCTGTTTTCACAAAGGACCTTTATTCTAATATTGATACCTTTTATTGTGCTGATCTAACACGAATTCCTCACTGAGATAGCTTTCTTTAAAATTTTCTGGGTTTGAATTCTAACACCATATTCCGGGTTAAAGATCTATTGACAATAAAGACCGAATTCCCACAAGCTTAGTTGTTCACAAGAGCCGCAATTCCAAAATCTTTAACAAAGACAGGGTTTCTTTCGCAAACGTCAAATATTGCTTTGCCAGAACAAACTTTTATTTGGGAGAGGCAACTATTCTCTGGGGTTATGTAGAGAATATAACTAACTTTGCCTATCAATTATTGGAAGCAAAACTAATAACTTAGCGAAACTACTCCTACTCCTATTCTAATTATGTGCAAGAAATAGCTAAGAGAAATGGTATTTCCAGTGGAACCAACGATTCATTATTATTCCTAGTCGCATAGATTGCCTAAGGATAAAAAAAATGAATCGAATTCCCCATATATAGGACTTGTTGTCTAGGGGATAAGGGATCATGAATCCAGTTGGAATCTTGTTTGATTTTATTTTCTTGTGATAGGTTTCTTCCAACTGAATACCTATCGGATCGCAGAAATTGGGATGAATTTCTTTTGTGAATGGGTGATCTTTCGATGGAAAGGATAGCAAGCCAATCCGTGAGATATGTTCTTCGATTTTGGTGGCTTGTGACCTGTCGATTGTTAATTCTGAGTGTTTAGCGATCTCATTTGAAATGAAAGTTTTTATACACAAATCGCCAAAATCTAATCTATCAAAATTTTGGAGTTTTAAAGAGAGATTCGATTTTGTACACAAAGAAAATAAGTGAGAAAGAAAGGTTTGGGTAGCTGTATATACAGTGGGGTCGCACGTCTGGGAGTTACTTGAAACTCTGTGTTTTTCACAAGAACTGGCCGGGTTCTGTGAATCAGGAATTGAATCATGATTGCGATCAGGGATGGAGATCTCCTCTGGATATGAATCGTAGATAGGAGTATCGCTTTGGACAGTAAAATTATTCAAATGAGATTTTGCTTTGAGATGAGGGTCAAATAGAGCAGTTTCTGATCTAAGATGTTTCTTATAACTAGACCCTAGTTGAGTTACTTGCGACAATTCAATATCATCATAAATATCAAAGAAACTATCACGAAAGATTTCACAATTTTCCCTAGGTTCCTCTTTTTCATTATATGTTTTTAGACAAGGGAGATGAGGCAGCTCTTGTTTGATATGAATCGTAGACTGTGATATAGTGGTCTCTTTATTTTGGAAACCCAGTGATGTCTTGTTTGAATAGCCCTCTATTGGAATAGACTTGATACTATGAGGGAGAAGATTGTCTTTACAAAAAACATCGGGGTAAAGAGAAAAATGTCGATCTAGAACAATGTATTTAAAATCATCAAACAAATCTCGTTCATCAGTTTCACAATAAGCATCGAGCTTTAGATCGTACCTTTTTGCGTCGATACTTTTCGAAAGAGAAACAGTAGGTGGATCTAACCTTGGCACCAGGAGTTGTTGATTTGAAATGATGTTGTCTGACTTTACATTAAAGTCAACTTCTGATGTCAGGGCACCTTCCCCTTCAGTACTTTCGCCTGCGTTTTCTAATGTTAGAGCATGCAAAACTCCTAGGCTAAATTCTGTCTGATCAGGTACAGGAGGTGGGAAACACTCATCATAATCCGAAGATTCTTCATCTGTGAGTTCATCTTCAAGATCATATTGTAGACATTTAAGATGAAATCGTATATTGAAATCCCTTACAGGCTCGTCTTGTTTCCGCAGATGGTCGATCTCATCGTATACCTGGTCGTATTCATAGCAATCAAATTCCAAGATGAAAGCTCTAACAAGTTGGTCCCAGCTGTGGACTGATGCAGTTGGGAGGTTCCTACACCATCTCCTAGCTTCTGCTGTGAACGTGAGAGTAAAAATCCTGCATAGAATGCCTTCGTCAATTTTCTGAATATCAGCACTAGAGACTCTATGAATGAACTGTAAGGCGTGATGAAATGCAGAAGAATTATTCTCACCATTAAATTTTACCTGAGATAATAGTCTTACCACGTTCGGTGGAGTGTTGGAAGATGTAGGAACCTGGATGCAACTCCAAATGGGAATTCTGTGAGTAGACATCCTTTTCCAGGACTTCTAGTTTTAAACATATCCCAACAGACAATATGCTCAGGCCCTCCTTCTAGCGCCAGAAATGTTGAGGGACCCTAGGTCGGGTCAACAACAAGGGGGATACCCACCCGGTCCGGAACCTGGTTGGCGGCTCCTTGCCCGTTTGGAGTAGCGGGTCTGACTGGGGATAACGGGACTAGTTTCCCGATGTACAGGATGTGTATGTGTGTGTATGTGGAATTTTGGTAGGTTACTTCTAAGAAACGTTCTAAAGACTACTGTAAATCTATCTTACAAACTTGAGCCTAAATTACTATAATCAAATGAAAACAACACACAGAATTTACATTAACCCGGGATGTTTCTTTTATCATGCGATCTAGAAAGATTTCTAACAGCAGCTGGTAATAAAGATCATTCAACTGATATAAGAATATAAATCAATAAAGATAAACCATTCTACATAAGAAGTTAGACAGATCGGTTGTGAACAACACATCGCATAATCAAATCATTCGCATATTAAACATGAACAGACAAATCCACCGTACAGAAGTGCCAAATGATAACTTATATATTCATACATTAACATGCAAACAATATCAGCTGTATATCGCTTTAAGAATACAAGCAGAAATTAATCAAGAGATAAAAGTACCATTGATGACTAGTTCTTTACCCATAGACTTCAAACAATAACGATCTACCTCTACTTGCTTCTAACATCTACCAAGAGTACAAAAGTGCAACATCAGTAGCAGACATAAGGATGCAAACATAAATAAATCACGATCCTTACATTCATCAAAACCTCCTCTGAGGGTGCAGAAGTGCATGTTCTGAGGACAAGTTTTTGACAAATATCTGGACCTTTCTCCAATGCAATGAGAAGGGTTGAAATACTACTATCTAATCCTAATAATAGTATTATTACAAAATTTTAGGATACGGCTCTCAAATGACCGTCCTTTTTCTAATTCTGTAAAACAAAAAGAAAAACGACTTTCTAAATTGAAATTACTTCTTAATCTGGTCTCTGAAATTGCAGTTTTCAAGCATGGGCTTGAGAAGAGTCGGTTGGCTGACTTCCGTGCTTCGTTGGGCTGCGAAAACAGCGTCTATAAGAGTTGGCACTACTTTCTCGGCCGCGTTCATGATGCACCTTACTGTCATGCATTGGCTGTGGGGCTCAACTAAGTAAGTCCAGTAACTTTCCCAGTTTAGCCTCGATAATGCCCGGATTGTCTCCCCATTTGCCTATGCTTTCTGCTTCCATTCAGCCTCCAGTTGCGATGTGATTGGTAGGTACCCCGGAGTGGATTCTGAAACTAAGTTGGCCCTGTGTAAATTTTCATTTACACAATCGATAAGTATGGTCGCCTGTGTTGCCGCTGACTCTGCCACTTGCTCCGCCTGTGTTATTTGCTCATCCCACTTGTTAAAGAGCAGTTCTTTATGATTTTCATTAATCTTGGGTGCCCCTGCTCTTTTCCCTTCCTCGTCATTTTGCCAAGCTAGGTATTATGTTATTCTTTTGTTGGCCTGGTCATAGTCATTCCGTAGTTCCACTACTTGGCTGGTGATCTTGTCGCTTATTTCACAAAACTCCCTCCACTGTGATATTTTGCGTACCATTTCCTCCTGTTGCTGTGACAATTGGTCGTTCAAGCCGATGGACTCTGAAATAAACTCTGTCAGCTTGGGTTCATCCTTATGCATTTCTTGCACCGTCTGCAATTGTTTTTCTTTTTCTTCAATACTTCTTTGGTGGCTCACCTACATCGGCGAAAGCTTTCTTGTAACTCTTCAAGCTGCTTGGAGGCTTCAGCGTTCTCATTGGCTTGTCGCAACTGTTGTTGCAGCAGTTATATTTGACTTTCATGTTATTTTAGAAGCTGTTGAACTTCAGAGGCCTTGTCGATAGTTGCAGAAGCGTATGCTCCCGCAATTTGAGATAATTTCGTGAGATTTTCTGTTGGATTGTTATTCGGGTCTTTCCACAAGACATCTAGGTGTTCAGTATTATGAGCCAGTGCATTTTCAAGCTTCCTTTTCTTTCTTTGTCTCCTCACAACTACCTTGTGCTGTGGACTGTAAAATACGTCCAGTGGAGGGATTTCTTCTACGCCGAGTAGAAGTTCTGAGGATGGAGCGATAGGGAGATGCTCCGTCTCTACGGTATCACTGACTATGGTTGAGAAGACCTCTTGCACCACCTGAGTATTGCTCACAGGTGTTTGCGGGACTTGGCCTTCAAGATTTATCAGTTCATTGAAGGTCTCCCATTCTTTATCTAATTCTATTGTAACAAGAGGTGCTTCGGTGACGGGGGGAGGAACTTCTCTTGATGATGAGGCGGTAACTTGCTGCTGAGCCATCGAACTTGATTGAGTTGTGTCTTTGATTATTTCTTCATTCTTGTCTTCTTTGTGGACAGACTCTTCAGGATCTGGAGATATTTCTTTTACGGCACTGGAATTAGATTTGGAGGCATTGGAGTGTTCGCTGAGGCTGACGCTTGGAGTTGGTTCTCTGGTGGCCACTCGTAGTCTTTCCAGGGGAATGTTCGCCAGCCTTCTTTCTCTATACAACTTGAATTTCTGGAGGTTGTCCAGGGACAACCTTGACTGAGCTTCTTGCAAAACTTCTTTGATCGATTTCTTACTCTGAAAGAGGTCTTCAAACGGATCTTTCTATCCAGAGAACACACTTATCCTGACGCTAGTTGTAAATTCCTGGGCGACTTTATTTGGGTCGAATGGCCTTGGTGGGAGTTTAAATAGTTGGAGACACGTCACATTCTCCACCTCACCAAAAGCGTGTCCCACATCGAATAAAGAGAAGGCCCCACATGTGACGGGGAATGGAGGCCAAATGGCCTTCTTTTTGTTCTTTAGGTCCTTAGTTAAACCACCTTCAGAACAAGTCTGATAAGCGATCTCTCGGGCCAACAATTTATCTGGGATGTACAAGGGTAGGACATGAGGAGGTAATGTGCTTCCAAAAACTCGAATGTAGGTAAACGATTCTTCTCCAAACCATCTTGCTACGGAGGTGATGTCGTTTTGTGCTTCGGGAGAGCATCTCGGAGGGTCTTTATCATATATCATTCTATGGATGGGCAGTATGAGCCCGTGGCAAATCTGGTAAAAATGGGGGGCAAACTGAGAATCCCACAAGACTTTATGGTAGACATGAATGGGCAATTGGTCCTGGGTAGTCCATTGCCAGCCCATAGTGGGGAATTTAGACACATAACAGATAGAGTCCATTATGTAGGCAGACATATAAAAAGGGGGATAAAACCTTTGGGAGAAGGATCTTTTAGAACGATAGTAAAGAATGGCTGTGTGTAGAGTGTCAGAAAGGATTTTGGCCCAATCTATTACCTCAGAGTTAGTCGCAGCATCAATTAACGATAGCCATTCAGATGGAAATTTATTGATATCAGGCTTACCGAATAGCCTACAGAGCATGGCTGCAGCAAAACAATACGGAGAAGTAAGGGAACCAGTGCTATACATACCATTCTTATCTTTCTTTGGTGGTTCATCCCTTTTCGACCATTCTTTGGTAGTGTCTGATAGGTCCGGATTCTCTGCTGTGAACTTCCTAACAAAATCTGCATTGTAGGTCGTTTGAGGTTCGGGAAGGTGATACATGAGCTTCAGGTCTTGAGCCGCGAACGATCCTACGAGCCCATGTCCTTCGACTTTGAATTGCCTATGATGCAGCTCTGCGTCATCTAAAATCCACTTGATCATGTCCGTATACGGTAGGATCATCGGCCTTGATGCTATTCTGTGGAGGAAAGAGCACGCTAGATCTTCCAGGGATGCTTCTGAAGAGCGTGGTGCATCTGCGACAGCAGCAGTTGCCTTGATTATTCTAGGGTTCTCTTCCTCCAACAGTCTATACATGCCTTCCCATGTGGAAATTCCTGCATCTTTATTGCATGCGGTATCTGTGTAAAGGGGCGCCATCTCCTTGGTCTTTTCTCTTGTGTCTGAGCTCTGAGATTTGTTCTTCTTCCCCATCTTGCTTATCGTTTCTGTTTGATTTTTTTCCTTCGCACTTCGCTCCTGTAGGTTATGAGAGAAATGGAAAGATTGATCAAAAAGGTGATGGGAGAGTTTTGAATGCAAGAGATAAATCAGATATGCCACCTTATGTGAAGTAAATCCACATTAATGCACGCGTCTTTATGCCACTTAATAACTGACAACTAATTCATTACTAACATTAAAAGCGCAATAATTTCCAAGTCAGGTTATAGTAAGTGGATTTTATTTGGGTGGTGTGCCCGAAGGAGTCATATCAAGGTGCTTTTATGACTTGCCAACGCATCCTGAATGCCGCGCGATCGCAAATGGTAGAGATTGCAATATCGCATATCGCAGCATCGCAACATCGCGGATCGCGATGGTTCAATGCTTGCTAACGTACCCCGCCTCATTTCTGCGATGTGCGATCGCGCCATCGCAATATCGCAAATCAGCGGACTCGTAAGCTTTTGTCTATGGATGTTAACGTATTGCGATGCAACGTGGTTTATTAATGCCGAGATGATGTGCATATTGGCCTTTAGAAGGGAAATGTGGGCGTTTCTTACCCTTTCGTGCTGCGACGTTGAAGATTTGCTTTTATGAACACAGGTTTAGGCTTAAGTTGTCCAAGAAACATTTCCTAAGCTGATGCTTGCAATTTCAAAAGAAATCTTTATTATTATTATTTTTCCTTTTTGAAATGTAACTAAGGGTCCCCATTCATTCTAGCATCGTAGTCGATACTAGTTTGAACAAAAGGGGGGGGGAGTTGTTGCTGGCCACAACAATTGTCGATTCACTTGGGAGAACCAGTTATCTCTGCTCTTTTTCTATTGACGTTTTCAGACCCTTTTCGAAAAATTTCTCAGGGAATTCGAACTTTATTATAAAAGGATAAGACAAATAATACTTTAAAGCGTCAATGATGTTTTGTCTTCGCCCCATTCTATTCCAATTACTTGCATTCCCAGGTTGTTTTCGAGTTTAAATCAGTTATTACTTGGTCTTGTAGAACATAAAAATAAAGTGTTCTCTATGTATCAGCCCCTTTTTAAAGAGTGTCCCTTTGTCGCAGGTAGAGCCACTGCTGCCAGTAGGCGTCCATAGCCTCGACAGGGTTACCTATTATCCAGGAATGATCCTTTATCCTGCCTCAGTTTCTTGCAACTTTTTTAGAAGAATTATACATTTCTTGATGCTTTTTTTTTTTTATAAATAAATCCTCAAAAGAACAATGTCTTGGTTTGGTGGCCAAATTATGACACAGTAATTCACTTGATTTATACTTTTGTTGAACAAGCTGGCTCGTGATGAGACCCCTTGTCTTTTGATCGCAACAATCTTGAGTCGTTGCCCTGTTTTGGTAGACAGTTTTGGCAAATTCAGCAAGTTATAATATCTGTGATCATGATAAGTCGGCTCGTGATGAGACCTCTTATTCTTCGAGATATAGCATCCTTTCGGGTTATTCTCCTGAATCGTTGCATTCTTCTTCAGCAGGGAGGAAGTCAAATTCTCTTTCCTTAAGAAAGTTCTGGACGACAATGATAGGGCTATTTTTGATAATGGCTGTTTTCACAGAGGACCTTTATTCTAATATTGATACCTTGTATTGTGCTGATCTAACACGAATTCCTCACCGAGATAGCTTTCTTTAAAATTTTCTGGGTTTGAATTCTAACACCATCTTCCGGGTTAAAGATCTATTGACAATAAAGACCGAATTCCCACAAGCTTAGTTGTTCACAAGAGCCGAAATTCCAAAATCTTTAACAGAGACAGGGTTTCTTTCGCAAACATCAAATATTGCTTTGCCAGAACAAACTTTTATTTGGGAGAGGCAACTATTCTCTGGGGTTATGTAGAGAATATAACTAACTTTGCCTATCAATTATTGGAAGCAAAACTAATAACTTAGCTAAACTACTCCTACTCCTATTCTAATTATGTGCAGGAAATAGCTAAGAGAAATGGTATTTCCAGTGGAACCAACGATTCATTATTATTCCTAGTCACATAGATTGCCTAAGGATAAAAAAAATGAATCGAATTCCCCATGGATAGGACTTGTTGTTTAGGGGATAAGGGATCATGAATCCAGTTGGAATCTTGTTTGATTTTATTTTCTTGTGATAGGTTTCTTCCAACTGAATACCTATCGGATCGCAGAAATTGGGATGAATTTCTTTTGTGAATGGGTGATCTTTCGATGGAAAGGATAGCAAGCCAATCCGTGAGATATGTTCTTCAATTTTGGTGGCTTGTGACCTGTCGATTGTTAATTTTGAGTGTTTAGCGATCTCATTTGAAATGAAATTTTTTATACACAAATTGCCAAAATCTAATCTATCAAAATTTTGGAGTTTTAAAGAGAGATTCGATTTTGTACACAAAGAAAATAAGTGAGAAAGAAAGGTTTGGGTAGCTGTATATACAGTGGGGTCGCATGTCTGGGAGTTACTTGAAACTCTGTGTTTTTCACAAGAACTGACCGGGTTCTGTGAATCAGGAATTGAATCATGATTGCGATCAGGGATGGAGATCTCCTCTGGATATGAATCGTAGATAGGAGTATCGCTTTGGACAGTAAAATTATTCAAATGAGATTTTGCTTTGAGATGAGGGTCAAATAGAGCAGTTTTTGATCTAAGATGTTTCTTATAACCAGACCCTAGTTGAGTTACTTGCAAAAATTCAATATCATCATAAATATCAAAGCAACTATCACGAAAGATTTCACAATTTTCCCTAGGTTCCTCTTTTTCATTATATGTTTTTAGACAAGGGAGATGAGGCAGCTCTTGTTTGATATGAATCGTAGATTGTGATATAGTGGTCTCTTTATTTTGGAAACCCAGTGATGTCTTGTTTGAATAGCCCTCTATTGGAGTAGACTTGATACTATGAGGGAGAAGATTGTCTTTACAAAAAACATCGGGGTAAAGAGAAAAATGTCGATCTGGAACAATGTATTTAAAATCATCAAACAAATCTCGTTCATCAGATTCACAATAAGCATCAGACTTTAGATCGTACCTTTTTGCGTCGATACTTTTCGAAAGAGAAATAGTAGGTGGATCTAACCTTAGCACCAGGAGTTGTTGATTTGAAATGATGTTGTCTGACTTTACATTAAAGTCAACTTCTGATGTCAGGGCACCTTCCCCTTCAGTACTTTCGCCTGCGTTTTCTGATGTTAGAGCATGCAAAACTCCTAGGCTAAATTCTATCTGATCAGGTACAGGAGGTGGGAAACAATCATCATAATCCGAAGATTCTTCATCTGTGAGTTCAACTTCAAGATCATATTGTAGACA
Organism: Pinus tabuliformis; assembly: GCA_031772625.1. Lineage (NCBI taxonomy): Eukaryota > Viridiplantae > Streptophyta > Pinopsida > Pinales > Pinaceae > Pinus > Pinus tabuliformis. The sequence continues at coordinate 255,192,538 of CM062815.1, forward strand.
TTTAAGATGAAATCGTATATTGAAATCCCTTACGGCCTCGTCTTGTTTCCGTAGATGGTCGATCTCATTGTATACCTGGTCGTATTCATAGCAATCAAATTCCAAGATGAAAGCTCTAACAAGTTGGTCCCAGCTGTGGACTGATGCAGTTGGGAGGTTCCTGCACCATCTCCTAGCTTCTGCTGTGAATGTGAGAGTAAAAATCCTGCATAGAACGCCTTCGTCAATTTTCTGAATATCAGCACTAGAGACTCTATGAATGAACTGTAAGGCGTGATGAAATGCAGAAGAATTATTCTCACCATTAAATTTTACCTGAGATAATAGTCTTACCATGTCCGGTGGAGTGTTGGAAGATGTAGGAACCTGGATGCAACTCAAAATGGGAATTCTGTGAGTAGACATCCTTTTCCAGGACTTCTAGTTTTAAACATATCCCAACAGACAATATGCTCAGGCCCTCCTTCTAGCGCCAGAAATGTTGAGGGACCCGAGGTCGAGTCAACAACAAGGGGGATACCCACCCGGTCCGGAACCTGGTTGGCGGCTCCTTGCCCGTTTGGAGTAGCGGGTCCGACTGGGGATAACGGGACCAGTTTCCCGATGTACAGGATGTGTATGTGTGTGTATGTGGAATTTTGGTAGGTTACTTCTAAGAAACGTTCTAAAGACTACTGTAAATCTATCTTACAAACTTGAGCCTAAATTACTATAATCAAATGAAAACAACACACAGAATTTACATTAACCCGGGATGTTTCTTTTATCATGCGATCTAGAAAGATTTCTAACAGCAGCTGGTAATAAAGATCATTCAACTGATATAAGAATATAAATCAATAAAGATAAACCATTCTGCATAAGAAGTTAGATAGATCGGTTGTGAACAACACATCGCATAATCAAATCATTTGCATATTAAACATGAACAGACAAATCCACCGTACAGAAGTGCCAAATGATAACTTATATATTCATACATTAACATGCAAACAATATCAGCTGTATATCGCTTTAAGAATACAAGCAGAAATTAATCAAGAGATAAAAGTACCATTGATGACTAGTTCTTTACCCATAGACTTCAAACAATAACGATCTACCTCTACTTGCTTCTAACTTCTACCAAGAGTACAAAAGTGCAACATCAGTAGCAGACATAAGGATGCAAACATAAATAAATCACGATCCTTCCATTCATCAAAACCTCCTCTGAGGGTGCAGAAGTGCATGTTCTGAGGACAAGTTTTTGACAAATATCTGGACCTTTCTCCAATGCAATGAGAAGGGTTGAAATACTACTATCTAATCCTAATAATAGTATTATTACAAAATTTTAGGATACGGCTCTCAAATGACCGTCCTTTTTCTAATTCTGTAAAACAAAAAGAAAAACAACTTTCTAAATTGAAATTACTTCTTAATCTGGTCTCTGAAATTGCAGTTTTCAAGCATGGGCTTGAGAAGAGTCGGTTGGCCGACTTCCGTGCTTAGTTGGGCTGCGAAAACAGCATCCATAAGAGCTGGCGCTACTTTCTCGGCCGCGTTCATGATGCACCTTACTGTCATGCATTGGCTGTGGGGCTTAACTAAGTAAGTCCAGTAACTTTCCCAGTTTAGCCTCGATAATGCCCGGATTGTCTCCCCATTTGCCTATGCTTTCTGCTTCCATTCAGCCACCAGTTGCGATGCGATTGGTAGGTACCCCGGAGTGGATTCTGAAACTAAGTTGGCCCTGTGTAAATTTTCATTTACACAATCGATAAGTATGGTCGCCTGTGTTGCCACTGACTCTGCCGCCTGCTCCGCCTGTGTTATTTGCTCGTCCCACTTGTTAAAGAGCAGTTCTTTATGATTTTCATTAATCTTGGGTGCCCCTGCTCTTTTCCCTTCCTCGTCATTTTTCCAACCCAGGTATTATGTTATTCTTTTGTTGGCCTGGTCATAGTCATTCCGTAGTTCCACTACTTGGCTGGTGATCTTGTCGCTTATTTCACAAAACTCCCTCCAATGTGATATTTTGCGTACCATTTCCTCCTGTTGCTGTGACAATTGGTCGTTCAAGCCGATGGACTCTGAAATAAACTCTGTCAGCTTGGGTTCATCCTTATGCATTTCTTGCACCGTCTGCAGTTGTTTTTCTTTTTCTTCAATACTTCTTTGGTGGCTCACCTGCATCTGGCGAAAGCTTTCTTGTAACTCTTCAAGCTGCTTGGAGGCTTCAGCGTTCTCATTGGCTTGTCGCAACTGTTGTTGCAGCAGTTGTACTTGACTTTCACGTTATTTTAGAAGCTGTTGAACTTCAGAGGCCTTGTCAATAGTTGCAGAAGCGTATGCTCCCGCAATTTGAGATAATTTCGTGAGATTTTCTGTTGGATTGTTATTCGGGTCTTTCCACAATACATCTAGGTGTTCAGTATTCTGAGCCAGTGCATTTTCAAGCTTCCTTTTCTTTCTTTATCTCCTCACAACTGCCTTGTGCTGTGGACTGTAAAATACGTCCAATGGAGGGATTTCTTCTACGCCGAGTAGAAGTTCTGAGGATGGAGCGATAGGGAGATGCTCCGTCTCTACGGTATCACTGACTATGGTTGAGAAGACCTCTTGCACCACCTGAGTATTGCTCACAGGTGTTTGCGGGACTTGGCCTTCAAGATTTATCAGTTCATTGAAGGTCTCCCATTCTTTATCTAATTCTATTGTAACAAGAGGTGCTTCGGTGACGGGGGGAGGAACTTCTCTTGATGATGAGGCGGTAACTTGTTGCTGAGCCATCGAACTTGATTGAGCCATGTCTTTGATTGTTTCTTCGTTCTTGTCTTCTTTCTGGACAGACTCTTCAATATCTGGAGATATTTCTTTTACGGCACTGGAATTAGATTTGGAGGCGTTGGAGTGTTCGCTGAGGCTGATGCTCGGAGTTGGTTCTCTGGTGGCACTCACAGTCTTTCCAGGGGAATGTTTGCCAGCCTTCTTTCTCTATACAACTTGAATTTCTGGAGGTTGTCTGGGGACAACCTTGACTGAGCTTCTTGCAAAACTTCTTTGATCGAGTTCTTACTCTGAAAGAGGTCATCAAACGGATCTTTCTGTCCAGAGAACACACTTATCCTGACGCTAGTTGTAAATTCCTGGGCGACTTTATTTGGGTCGAATGGCCTTGGTGGGAGTTTAAATAGTTGGAGACACGTCACATTCTCCACCTCACCAAAAGCGTGTCCCACATCAAATAAAGAGAAGGCCCCACATGTGACGGGGAATGGAGGCCAAATGGCCTTCTTTTTGTTCTTTAGGTCCTTAGTTAAACCACCTTCAGAACAAGTCTGATAAGCGATCTCTCGGGACAACAATTTATCTGGGATGTACAAGGGTAGGACATGAGGAGGTACTGTGCTTCCAAAAACTCGAACGTAGGTAAACCATTCTTCTCCAAACCATCTTGCTACGGAGGTGATGTCGTTTTGTGCTTCGGGAGAGCATCTCGGAGGGTCTTTATCATATATCATTCTATGGATGGGCAGTATGAGCCCGTGGCAAATCTGGTAAAAATGGGGGGCAAACTGAGAATCCCACAAGACTTTATGGTAGACATGAATGGGCAATGGGTCCTGGGTAGTCCATTGCCAGCCCATAGTGGGGAATTTAGACACATAACAGATAGAGTCCATTATGTAGGCAGACATATAAAAAGGGGGATAAAACCTTTGGGAGAAGGATCTTTTAGAACGATAGTAAAGAATGGCTGTGTATAGAGTGTCAGAAAGGATTTTGGCCCAATATATTACCTCGGAGTTAGTCGCAGCATCAATTAACGGTAGCCATTCAGATGGAAATTTATTGATATCAGGCTTACCGAATAGCCTACAAAGCATGGCTGCAGCAAAACAATACGGAGAAGTAAGGGAACTGGTGCTATACATACCGTTCTTATCTTTCTTCAGTGGTTCATCCCTTTTCGACCATTCTTTGGTAGTGTCTGATAGGTCCGGATTCTCTGCTGCGAACTTCCTAACAAAATCTGCATTGTAGGTCGTTTGAGGTTCGGGAAGGTGATACATGAGCTTCAGGTCTTGAGCCGCGAACGATCCTATGAGCCCATGTCCTTTGACTTTGAATTGCCTATGATGTAGTTCTGCGTCATCTAAAATCCACTTGATCATGTCCGTATATGGTAGGATCTTCGGCCTTGATGTTATTCTGTGGAGGAAAGAGCACGCTAGATCTTCCAGGGATGCTTCTAAAGAGCGTGGTGCATCTGCGACAGCAGCAGTTGCCTTGATTATTCTAGGGTTCTCTTCCTCCAACAGTCTATACATGCCTTCCCATGTGGAAATTCCTGCATCTTTATTGCATGCGGTATCTGTGTAAAGGGGCGCCATCTCCTTGGTCTTTTCTCTTGTTTCTGAGCTCTGAGCTTTGTTCTTCTTCCCCATCTTGGTTATCGTTTCTGTCTGATTTTTTGCCTTCGCACTTCGCTCCTGCAGGTTATGAGAGAAATGGAAAGATTGATCAAAAAGGTGATGGGAGATTTTTGAATGCAAGAGATAAATTAGATACGCCACCTTATGTGAAGTAAATCCGCATTAAGGCACGCGTCTTTATGCGACTTAATAACTGACAACTAATTCATTACTAACATTAAAAGCGCAATAATTTCCAAGTCAGGTTATAGTAAGTGGATTTTCTTTGGGTGGTGTGCCCGAAGGAGTCGTATCAAGGTGCTTTTATGACTTGCCAACGCATCCTGCATGCCGCGCGATCGCAAACGGTAGAGATTGCAATATCGCATATCGCAGCATCGCAACATCGCGGATCGCGATGGTTCAATGCTTGCTAACGTATCCCGCCTCATTTCTGCGATGTGCGATCGCGCCATCGCAATATCGCAAATCAACGGACTCGTAAGCTTTTGTCTATGGATGTTAACGTATTGCGATGCGACGTGGTTTATTAATGCCGAGATGATGTGCATATTGGCCTTTAGAAGGGAAGTGCGGGCGTTTCTTACCCTTTCGTGCTGCGACCTTGAAGATTTGCTTTTATTAACACAGGTTTAGGCTTAAGTTGTCCAAGAAACATTTCCTAAGCTGATGCTTGCAATTTCAAAAGAAATCTTTATTATTATTATTTTTCTTTTTTGAAATGTAACTAAGGGTCCCCATTCATTCTAGCATCGTAGTCGATACTAGTTTGAACAAAAGGGGGGGGGGGGGGGGGTTGTTGATGGCCACAACAGACTCATACTGTAATAGAGTTTGAACAATAAAACCCGCCTATAGCATTCAACAATAACATTCTTGGTAACTACTCATCTGCATCATTATTTGGTAATTTTATTGCTCAATCATCACCTTTCTCAGTTAATAATTTCACATCTAAAATTGAAATTTTTTCCCAAATATATACATCAAGGTGTGTTAAAATTGTTGAGGAAATTGTAAATAAAACTATAGATAAACCTTTATTTTGGTCATTATATTTTGATGGGTCTAAATATAATGATGGTGTAGGAGCAAGATGTATTTTAGTTAGTCCTGAAGGAGAAAATATTATGCTATCATGTAGATTAAAATTTGAGCGCATAAAAAATACTACTAAATACGAATCCTTGATTCAAGGACTTTATAAAGCAATTGGTCTTAAGGTACAATATTTGAAAGTGTTTGGTGACTCTAAAATTGTTATAAAATAAGTCAGAAATATTATACATTATCTTTCTAGTCACCTTAAACATTATCAATCCTTGGTACAAGACCTTGTATCTCATTTTCTAGCATTTAATATTTCTCCCATTCCTAGATCTCAGAATGCAGCAGTAGATTTACTAGCCAATGTTGCTTCTAAGCTCCTTCCATCTAAATATTACAATCCTTATAGATTTTCAGTAGAGTTAATTTTCAGACCATCTATTCCCGATAATGTCACTAACTAGCGAGTATTCAATCATGATGATTACATTTTAAATTTCTTAATTTCTAATAAGTCCTATGATGATCAAATTATTGGTGAAAGTGAGCATGATCTTCAAATGAAGGAAATTTTTTAAGAAAATTCAATACTTAAACCAGTGGTCAAACTTGAAGACCTTTATGTCATAAGATATAGGTTTAAAAATGTTACTAATTCAAAGATCCAAAGTTCTACTTTGAGATTTGAATTAATAAACCTTGGTATAGAAGACAAGCCACAAAACATCAATGTAGGATTATGACTTATCTCAGAAGAAAGAATTGCATTTATCAAATTTTGAATAGATATAAAAATGTCTTCGCTTGGAATTATGATGATTTGAAAATATATGATACTTCTATCATATAGCATACAATTCCAATGATATCTGAAGACAAACCAGTACAGCAGAAATTAAGAAAAATTCATCCCAACCTTGAAAATCAAATAAAAGTCTAGTTAAACAAACTCTTCAAAGCTAAGATAATTTTTCCTATTAGACATTCAAATTGGGTGTCCAACTTAGTGCCAGTAAGAAAGAAAAATGGTGACATTAGAATTTGTATTAATTTCAAAAATCTTAATAAAGCAAGTCAAAAAAATAATTTCCCTCTACCAAAAATGGAGTAAACTCTCCATTCAGTAGCTGGTTTTGAATTAATGTCTTTCTTAGATGGTTTTTCAACGTATAACCAAATTTTGGTGCACCCCGATGACAGACGTAAGACTACTTTCAAAACTAAGTGGGGAACTTATGCCTATCAAAAAATGCCTTTCAGATTAATTAATGTTGGAGCTACATTCCAAAGAGTGATGGACATAACATTCAAAGGTCTAATCAATAAATCAGTAGTTGTTCATTTGGATGACATTACTGCCTTCTCTAAGAAAATATCAAAACATTTACATGGTTAGAAACAAATCTTTGAATGCTGTAAAAGGTATGGCATTTCACTCAATCTTAAGAAGTCCTTTTTTGTTGTTGACCAAAGTAAACTCTTGGGGTTCATTGTTTCAAAAGATGGTATTTATATTGATCCAGATAGAATCAAAGAGATTTTTGATATTCCATTTCCACACAATAAAAAAACAATGCAATCATTTTTAGGTCAAATTAATTTTGTAAAACGATTTGTTCTAGATTTTTCATAGATTGTTTTACCATTACAAACCATGATCAAGAAAAACTCAGTTTTTACATGGGGGCATATAGAAAGGGAGGCTTTTAATTCAGTCAAGCAGGCAATCATAAATGCTCCTGTATTAAACACCCCTGATTTTTTAAATCATATTATTTTATATGCTCTTGCATCTAATTCATCTTACGCAGCAGTGTTGACACAAATCAAGGATCAAACCTTGGAAGCACCAATTTCATTTTATATTTCAAATCTTCAAGGTGTTAAACTTAATTATTATGAAGTTGAAAAGCAAGCCTTTGTTGTATACAAAGCCATTAAAAAATTTAGGCTCTTTCTCTTAAAAGCTCACAGAAAAGTTATAGTCCATTTTTCAACAGTAAGACAATTACTAATTCAAAGGGAATTAGGAGAAAAAAGGGCAAACTGGGTCATGGCATTATAAGAGTATGATTTGGACACTAGACCAGCAAAGATTTTCAAAGGCAAGGTTTTTACAGGTTGTTAGCAGCGGCTTCTAATATTTAGGAACATGAAGGTACAAACAATATCGAAGAAATCAATGAATTAAGTACCATTAATCTTGAATCCAAATATACAGATTTGATATTCTATTTGAAAAATGGATATGCTCCTTCTAATATTTCCTATAAAAATAAATGCACCACAAGGCTGAAAGAAAAAAACTTCATGATTGTTGATGATTTGCTGTTAAAACGGAATTATGATTCAAATTTGTTAAGATGATTAGAAAAAGTTGGAGCGCAAAAGGTCTTGTAGGAGTTTCATGATGGTCTAGTAGAAGGACATTTTGGAGCTGATACAACAGCCCAAAAAATTATTCATGCTAGGTATTATTGGCCCACCTTATTTAAAGACACTCATGAATATGTAAGGAAATGTAGAACATGTCAAACTACCAATGGAAGACAAAAGAAGCCAGCTTTTGCTTTGCAACCAGTCAACATTAAACAACCCTTTGAACAATGGAAATTGGATATCATTGGAGAAATTATTCCACATTCATGCAAACATCATAGGTATATCCTTACAGCTATGTATTACTTTACTAAGTGGGTAGAAGTTATTCCTTTGAAGACAATAAAACTCTGAGACAATCATCGAATTCATAGATCAGTTCATCATTACTAGGTTTGGTGTCCCAAATGCTCTTATTTTTTATAATGCATCTTATTACTATGGTGATTCCATACATGAATTTTCTATCAGAAGAGGATTGAAATTGAAATATTTTGCAAACTACTACCCTCAGGGTAATGGTTTAGCAAAATCCACCAATAAAAATCTTATTAGAATCATTAAGAGAACTATTGATCAGAATCATAAGAATTGGCATAAGTCTTTAATATTTTCATTATAGGTAGACCGTATAACACAGATGGCCTCAATAGGCACTTCTCCATTTAATTTAGTGTATGGAAAGGAGCCTGTCATACCAGCAAACTTAGTACTTCCATCACTAGCCTTAGTGTAGTTTATTGAAGAAAATCCCTCATCTTCTATTCAATTGAGACATAATCAGATCCTAAAACTAGAGGAAGAAATGGAGAAAGCCTGAATTAGACATGCAAAGCATCAACAAATTATTAAGTCTACTTTTGATACAACCTCAACCGGCTCAAAACACTTACAAGTGGGTGATCTTATTTTGAAATGGGACAAAGCCCACGAGGATAAAGGGAAACACACTAAATTTCAGAAAATGTGGCTCGGACCATTTCAAATCAGTGAGAAGATAGGCCCATCAACGTTCATATTGCACGATCTATCATGAAAGAGAGACTCTCTTCTTGTCAATGGGCTTATTTTGAAAAAATTCTTCAATTGAGGAGGTAAACCCTTCTCACTTTGTAAATATTCAATTTTTAGCTATATTTGTGTGAATAATTAGTTTATTTTGTTTCTCAGAAAATAAAGTTGTAAATAGCCTTCTATTGGTCTTTACTATTTTGAAAATATTACTTAAAAGAAAATAGTCTTAATATTTACTTTTGATAGATGGAAGCCTTGAAGGAAAATGAAAAAGTTCTAGGAAATTAGGTATAAGTAAACTCTAAAAACCCTTTTTATTTTTGTGGAATATTCTCAAAACTTGAAAATATTGTAAATCGTTCTAAGTTTTAGAAGCCTAAAAAAGGTTATCAATAGAAAGCAAAGACTGATCCAATCTTAGCATCTTCAACTCTCAAAACTGTCATCCATGTTCTCTTAAGGAGAAAATTATTCATCCCATCCATCAAAGTTTATGATTTTTCAGAGTGTAATTCTAAAATATATTTGATATAAAAGATAAGAGGTCTTATCACGAGCCTGCTTACCATAATCATAGGGGACTAGTTCAACTGCCATTACCAACACTGCATACCAAAACAAGGTAATGACTTATAATTATAAGACATGGGGTCTCATCACGAGCCAGCTTGTTCAGTTAAATTACAACCAGTGAATGGCATTGTCAACAACTGGCCACCAAACCAGGACAAAGGATTCTTATCTTACAAAATAAATAAATAAGGAAAAAATAAAATGCAATACAAAAAATGTGGAAACATATCTTTTGTATTCATTCTTTTAAATTATACTCTGAAATGGATGGGACAATGAATGATCAAATGGTTAAAAGGTAACCCTGCCAAGACCATGAACGTTTGCTGGCAGTAGTGGCTCTACCTGTGACAAAGGAGTCATTATACAAGCTAAGTTGGAAAAGTCTCTCGTTTTATCATTATCAACCAATTAAGTTTTACTTAAACTTAGAATGTATTTAATTTTGATATGAGAAAGAGATAGCAAAAATAGTTTCCATTATATTCAGAATTTATGATTACCTAGTTATATTAGATTTTCTCTATCCACTAAGGTTTTCAGATTAAGAAGGTTAAAATATTATATTACTTTCTCAGAGATAATTGTTTCTTCCAATGAATCGCCAATTGTTGTGCTATACAACAACCCCCCATTTCTATAAAAATTTTACACAAAATTTTTAATAAGAAATGGGTCCCTTTTTAAATAAACTTAGTTAGATTTGTGAGTTGATAAATAAAACTGGTATTGACCTCTTTACAAGAAAAATCTTTATCAAAAGGCCTGATGTAAATAATTCATTTTATAAAGCCTTTTGAAAAGAACAAAGTGTTCCTTTAAAAATATTATAAATAATTCTACATTGTGATAAAGCAATTAGAGATTGCATATCGCAATGACAAGGGAACACACACAAACAAGACCTCATCAAATCCTTTGATCCGATGAAGGAAATCGCAATCGACAATTGGATACACCGCAATGACAAAGGGACACACACAAATAAGGCCTCATCAAATCCTTCGATCCGATGAAGGAAATCGCAATCAGAAATCAGAGATATCATATGACAAAGGGATAAAAGCGCAAGCCAAACCCCAATTGTGATTAATCAATTGGGCACACATCTCAAGAGGAAAACATATGCTAAAATGGTTTTCATCCATAATACTCTGTTTTATTATAATATCACTTTTCAGAAATCAAAGATATTCATTGCAAGTGATAAGGCCTCACCCTTTGAAACCCCCGATCACAATTTGTAATTTATCATCGATCGAGGAAATCCAAAAACACGCTTTAGATAATCATTTGATATATGATCGACGAGACGGTATTTATGGTATTTATTCATCATGAGTAGTGCTCAAATGGCTATTAAATTTTATAGTTAAGAGTAAATCCTTCAAAAGATTTCATTCATGGTAATTCTTAACTACATCTGATTTATCATATGAAAATCACCCTAATTCTGTTCATTTTCATACCGGCTTTCAACGGCAATATCTCTGTGTTATGATTTGTAATTGTCTGTGTAGATTTTCTTCGAACCCATGAATCTAGAGAAGATGGGGAAGAAATATAAGAAAGCCAAAGCAACTTTTGTAGCCAAAAAACCAAGACCAAGCAAGAAGGGATTAATATCAGATACAACATGTCTCGATCTGGGAAATGCTAGCTGGGAAAGCATTTATAATTTGATAGAAGTAGAGCAATCATATACAACATGTCTTGATCTAGGAAATGCTCACTAGGAAAGCATTTATAATTTGATAAAATCAAAGGAGCCTGAAGAATTAGAAGACGAAGCCACAACCAATTCAGCCAACAAGTCAGAGGGAAATCTCAAAGAGTTGGCATGTTCATACATTCACATGATAGCAGTGCGGGCCAAAATTTTGCCATACACTGATATGGTTAGATGGGTTGTCGAGAAAATCCCAACTTTAGATAGAACATTTTTCATGGATGATGGAAGGATATTCAATTCATTCAAACCTGAAGGCCTCAGGAAAATGTACCATCCACCTCCACATGAGAAGCGCTATAACAAGGCATTCCTGGAAGAATTTGCAAAGGAAAATGACTTAGAATCATCAGCGATCAAACACTGGAGGAATTTCTGATAAAAGCATGAACATGAGTCATCAGGTAAGTATTCTATCAACTCATTAGCTTCTCCTTATTTCTATGCTAGAGCTATGACGTGTAGACTGTGGGGACAACATGATTCTGCAAAATTTTCTATAGATATGGTCCCATTAATGGAAGCTACGATTAATGGTTATGTTATGGATTGGGCAAATATTGTATCTAATAGAATAGCCACTGAGATATTAGAATACAGAAATAAAGCATATACAACTTTGTGGATCATTCCTCCTTTCTACTATAATGCATATATTCTGGATATTATTAGTTTTAATTCTGAATACCCAGTACTCGGATGGAAGTGGACTTCCTAAGATTCTAACCGTATTCATATCTATCGTAAACAGTTGTGGAAGGCACACTATAAAAATCACCTGTACAGAATTTGCAATGATTTTATTTTACCTATATGTTATTCTATTTTCAATAAGCTTGCCCCTACGATATCTCAAGAAGAAGAAATTGACCTGATAGCAGTAGGTAACTGGTTCGGAGAGGAGAAATTTACCTATGTGAGGCTTTTTGGCAGTCTCACTAAAACCCATGTTCTCCCTCTATATGTTCCTGATAAATTGTTAGCCCAAAAGTTGACATATTAGATAACAATTGAAGGAACATCAAGAACCCTTAAGTATTCCAAGAAGCATATGTGGCCTATATTCCCCCTACGATGTGGCATTTTTAGCTTACATGATTACAAGCATGCAGAGAAAGAGGTGGAGAAGATTCAGATGTTGAATCTTTCCACCATTCCTAATAGGTAATATGACCCAAGGAAGGTTTCCTATAACGTTGCTGCTCAAGCTAAACTTGCCAAATTTGATCATGAAGCAAATGACTTTGATGATTTATTTGCTTCAGCCGAAATATTTTTTTCAGGTGAAAGGATTAGCCAGGATCAGGTATGGAGAAGAGGAGTTAGAAACATTCAATAGACTCAGATCCCAGAGGTTGCAAAATCTACCTTTGGACCTATTAGCTACAGCCCCAACAGTTCAACCACAAAGTCAAAGTGAACAAAAAGCTACAAACAAGACTCCTGTAGTGGAGAAGATTCTTGAAAAATAAAAATTCCAAAGTAGGAGCAGGGACAAGGAAAAAGTATTGAACTCATTGATTCAAGCATTAATGTTGATCTTAAACTGATCAAGGAATGGTAGCAATTTGATTCCATCATTAGTAATACTGAGAGCCTTCAAGAATTTAGCACACCTGAGGTGACAACTGGTCAGAAATCAGTAATCAATACAGTTCCAACTGAAGAAACTAGCGGCCCACCCATAACTCACAAGGATGTAAAAATAATCTCTGAAAATCCCTCTAATGAAATTGTTTTGCATGTAGAAGAAATACCACCACTGGATGTCTTCTACAGCCCTAAGCATAGGGTTGTAACCAAAAGACAAAGGAAAAAGAAAAAAGTTGATCAATCTCCTCTTTTGACTTCAAAAATGGAGATAACAAATGTGGTATGGAGAGAAGAAGTTAATCCTTTTGAAGATCTTACTAAACTTTCTCAGCATGCTGGAGCATACACAGTGGCCACAATGGAAAAAGTATCAGAGGTCAGTAACTTGCTCAAAGAAAAAGACCAAGCAATCATTTTGCTGGAAACGCAGGCACAAGAGAAACAACAAAAGATAGAGCATTTCGAACAACAGTTAGGAGTCCAGAGGCAGTTAAATGACCAATTGAATGAGTAATTGCTCAAAGAAAAACAAAGGATTGATCAACATGCAATTCATAAGCAACAAGAATTATCCCAAGAATTGAGTAAGTTGCAAATCATTAAATGAATAGTTGAGTAAATCAAAGGAAGAACAGATCACTCAACTATCGCCGCAGATAGAAATATTCAAAGAATATCCCCAAGTGGGAGAATTCAGATCGGAGGCTCTACAAATTATCAAGGCATTATCTAGTCATTTGAGCCTATTTTGTCATAATATCTCACTCGCTCTTCCTCTGTGTGACATTTCATCATCCATGGTTGATAAATTAGTTAATGAGAGACTAAACTTGGAGCAAGTAGATGAAAGATTAAAAAAATTTCATTCTTGGCAGGAAACCAAAGAAGGAAAACCTGTTAATCTACCACAAACTCTAGAATCACATAAAGAAATCGTATTTTTTGAATGGAAATCTCAACTAATGAAGGCAGAAAGAGCGACGTCAAGATGCAGATCGACAATAAATAATCTGGTATAATGGATTAATGATACTCTTTATTTATCAAATTTAATTACAGAGTGTTCTCCAGGGAAATTTCCATAAGTAAAAGCACTAGAACAGACATGGAAACAGGAGTTGGAGCAGAAGGAAAGATTGGTTGCAGGTATTCAAACTTTAAGATGGGAAACCTTTTGGCTTTTCTTTGTTAAGCCATATGGTCAGAAGATAGTGATGAAATGCCTCATCAATGCAATCGTCCATATGATTCCTGAACATAGTGATGCCACATACACTACTCAGTTACACTCACACATGATTCATCCACCAAAACTTCGACTGATGCTCGCCATTTGTCAGCTCAAGTCACAAGATGCTCAGCAAATATAGTAAGCCATTTTGACTGACTGCAATGTGCCTATTTCAAGAAAATTTTCACATATTTGTGATTTGATTATACCAACGCATAGCATATTTATTTCATATTTTATTAGTTTAAATAGTATTTATAGACCCTTTCAGGTTTTTAGGAAGGGTCCTCAAAATTTTTGTATTAAAACTTGGACCGGAAGTTGCACTACTATGCTTCTAATATATTTATTTTTATAAAAACTGGACTTGAATTCTGAGTTTTGATGAAGAATACTTTTATGTGATATTCACTATTAATTCTTATAAAAGTATTTCCAAGTTGAATGGTGGGATCTGAATGCAATTCATATTGGAGGAGACTCAAATACATATGGTACTACTATCTATGTTTTTGCTTCATGATTTTATGTGAACCAACATTTATTTATTTTGCTATTATTGATATATGTATATGTTTTCACAACAATTCTTTGACTTACCACTATTGAATGTTTAAGCGTTGTTATTTTTTTATACATATGTATGTCAATAATATATAAAGATTAGTGTGATAACGTTTTAATTATTACTTTGTTCAACTACTCGAAAAAAGTAATTATCATATGAATAAATATTTTTGTTTATAAATAGAGTCATCTATATGCCTACCTATCAATAAGAATAATAAAAAATTGCACTAAGAGAAAGACTTCCCGAGATAAATTAGTCATTTATATTGTTGTATGTTAGAATAAATCATCCATCATTCCCATTAGATATTAGAAAATCGATCACTTATCCATCCCATTTATAAATAATTGGGAAATTGGTCCCATTATATCCAATTGGAGCGACTACACCAAATGGAAAAGGAGTTTCTTTTAAGGTCCAGACCTGTTGTTGGGAAAAGTATCCAATACGGAATGACCCTATCCCACTCTAAGGGTGATAGTTCCTTAGCAACAATCAAAGCAAAGCTATCTGAGATTACTTCTTTATGAGATATAAAAGAGGGGAGAAAGAGATCCACTAACCGATGTCTTTCGCTAATGGTTGATCCAATCTTCTCTCTTTGCTGCTTGCTCCCAGCTCCTTGCTCTTTCACTGGCCCAGCTACACCAAGATCCTGCAAAATGGCAAGAGATGGAAACTACAAGAAGCATACATTCATAATTGATCCAAGGATTAGAATAAATCAAATACACAAGTATAACAATACATCATTGAGACACATGCA
The DNA here is from genome assembly GCA_031772625.1 of Pinus tabuliformis. Classification (NCBI taxonomy): domain Eukaryota; kingdom Viridiplantae; phylum Streptophyta; class Pinopsida; order Pinales; family Pinaceae; genus Pinus; species Pinus tabuliformis. Next base: position 255,207,862 of record CM062815.1, read on the forward strand.
TATAGAAGAACCTCAAATGCTTTATTAATGGAAGAAGTAAGGTTCAGGAAGTGATACAACCATAAGAGGCCCAATCCAGCATCACCTTCCCAGCAGAAAGAAATCTCCTCTTCACCTCCTTCAAAGAAAATCACCCAATAGTTCTAAACTCAAACCAACAACAATTCTTTACATTCACAAGATTCCAGCCTCCCTAGACCTCTTGAGAGAGATCTATATATAGGAGTTCTGGAGAAAGGATGAGTCAGCTTGAGGCTGGCATGAAGCTGACTAGTGTCCTCTCCCACTTCAGTTCTTCTTCAGTTCTTGAGTCCAATTGGAGGTTCTTGCTTCCACTTGGAGATCTAGAACCTCTTACTCATCACCAGTCGAATTCCCTGATCCAAGTGTCATTTTGGAAGCTTCCTGGGCATTGACACCTTGAGGAATGACTGTGCCACATGTCCAAACTCGCCCAGCGCAGGTAGCCTTCTTTGCAGTTGACATTCAACGCAGGTAGACAGTGGAGCAGTTGACATTCAGCACAGATGCTCAGTGGAGCAGTTGACATGATCCATAATTGCCTTGTTTTTGAGTGTTTTCAGGTGGAGAAATTTTATTCAGTGCTGTGGTTTGCTAACCTTGTTCCTCTAGGGGTAGGAACAACATGTTTAGGGACTTTGGATCCCTTAGATTATGGACATTTCATGCTTCATGCTGTAAGGCACAAAAATGTCTATAACAGTTGCCCCCTAAAGTATGAGGTCGTTTATCGGGTGAAATGCTTTATCAAGAGGATCCGAAGTTCATTCAATCGCTGAGAGGTGACCTGTAATAAGATACAACACAATACATTATTTTTCATACTGCTTTCATGATCTAGCTGAGGCGGGCATTCCCATGCTCAGCTTTATAAATACATTTTCCTGTACATAGAACAGACAATCGTCTGATGGTAGACTGATAATTCTCTGCTAAAATTATCATCCTTTGAGTAGGATGTGTTAACACCCAGGTTGTTCCCTATGACTCCCAAGGGAATACGGCCGAGGTAACCACTAACCAATCTTTGGATCATAGTTCCTAGCCAAGCTGTAATCAGAGAGGGCTCTCTCTTTATAATTTGTCTCTGTTTTGAGGGTGTTTTAGGCTAGTTATTATGCTCAGGTTTTTGGTTTATATTTTGGTTGAAGGATATCTTTCTGTACTTGAAGTGTGCAATCTGCAGATAAGTTTATTTCATTGGGCAATGGAGTCTGTGGCTACAAGTGTTTAGAAACCTTGAGATGATTTACTGAAATTACAGGGCCATTTAAATACTTCATATAACAAAATTAGATTATGATGGTGATATGTGAACAACCAGTGAAAAGCATTCAAGAATTTTTCACTAAGCTGGGGTGTGGGAGTGAGATAGATGCCTCAGGAGAAAACTTGAATTCCTGAAAATATTTATCACAGTGAAAGATATCGCTTGAAAGTGTAGCAATTAAGAATTACACCTTATTTACTCTATCTGAAGAAAACATTTATAACAGCTTAGATTGAGTTCAGGGTAATCTGCGATTAAATCCTGGAACTATTCTTTTACTTTGCCATTAAGAGTAAAACACCAAAACATTAAAGAACATGAAAGACTAGATAACATATAACACAGAGGTTAAAGAAGACTTATTGTGCTATGAAACATGTAGGAATCCTGTAACAATCAGCCAACCATCATCATGCATCAAAGAACACAGAGCTTTGGAAATTCCATCCACCTTTTGTATTATTTCTCTGAGAGTTATATGGCAATAGAAGTATAGAAAGGAAATCAACAACAACCCTTGCAAACTCATGCGAAGGGGACTTTATAGAAATGATTATACAAAATATCTCAGGCATTGAGTCATCTGAGAGAGAAATATCTTCATTACTTTGCACAGAAAAGTAGAAAAGAAGTTATTACAGCTTTGAATGCAGCATAACTGCTCTTTAAGTCTGTCATAGGATATTTTGACCTTTGGAGGTCACTGAGTCAGTTGGAACGCTTTGCTTTAAATGCTGGAAAATGTGTCTTTACGTTTGTTGCGCTGTATTTTCTCAGCCCTGCCACCTGTGACTGTGCTTGCTGTTGTGGTGACCGAATAGCCCTGCTGAGTTGGCTCAGCCTTTCATCTTTCCTCTGTATGATTATCTACCAAAATTTTCCCTGTGTATGATCATTTATAAATTGGACAAAACATAACATTACAGGTTCTGGCTTGATAATATTATATGTGTCAGTTTATTCCAGACTTCCTGTGTGGGAAATTGGTGCTTGAAAATTGCCTCTATGATTTCATCTGCTTCTATATATTTATAGAAGTTTGGAGGCACATCGAACAGATGATTGATCTCGTTCATGATAAAAAACAGGTTTTCCACCCTATTATATAGAGTCTGCCCTGATGCTGGCCCTGATTCTGCTGAAGTGCTGGGCTATCCTGCAATTTGACTTGCAACAAAGGCATTGACCCTTTTAGCATAGTTTTCATGGGTAAGCAGTCTTCCCACACTGCTTAGTAGGCTGGGGAGGCCTCTGTTTTGCAATACCTGAAACCTGTCCATGAACTTGTTGATTTCGGTCTGCATGTCTTCGGTTCTCCTTTCCAATGTTCCAACCAGGTTTCTTAATGTCAAGACCCTTTTAACCATTGAGATTGTCTCAGTCCTGTGAGCAATTCCCATGGTGGCCAGTTGTGAGCTTGTCCTGTTATTCAATATGTTGATCATGATTCTATTGGCAGCATCAGGCATGTTGCCAAGGCTTGCTCTTACTCTGCGTATTTCCCTATTTACCTTTGTAATGAGTACTGACTGTTCATCTATGGTCTCAATGAACTGCCACTGATCAGTAATGGATTGGCCAATATTGTCCCAAAGGACTGTTTTGAGCTCTGCTGTCACCTTATCCAGTGTGAGCTCTTTCTCAAGCTCAGTTATTCTCTTTTTGAGAGCTTTTATATCTCTTTCCTTCTCAGCCACATTCTGTTTTCTCTTGTCATATCTTTCATTTACTTTAGCCAAAGATTCTTTGGCTTGATTAAGCTCTAACATTTGAGCTTCCAGGACTTGAATTTCATTTTGAAGCTTCTGCATATCTAGACTATGAGTCTGCTCTGTTGTTGGTGCAGCTGTTGATGTGGTTGGTGCTGTAGGTTCTGCTTGCTGAGGAGGAGGGAAAGTAGTTGGAGCAGCTTCCTCAAGGTTGATCACTTCAGGAGGAGGCTTGGAGGTTTGCCCTTCTTCTCTTTGTTTCAAGGCTTCCTGTAGTGATGTTTTTGCAGCCTCCGATTCTCCCAGATTTTCCTGAGTTTGGATTAGCTGCTTATATAGAGATATGAGCAGATCTGTGGCATCTTTATCATGCCTTTGTTGGGCCACTTCATCTGTCTGAGGGTGAATTGTGGCTGGGAGCTTGATCTTTCTCCTTAGAGCTGCCATATCTGCATCCCTCAGCTTCAATATCTCTTGTATGCCCTTAATATCTTTGGGATCATGCCCAATCTCTATGATGATGTCCTCTAAGGACCTTATTCTGTTGTCCTTTGCCTGGGATGATGCTCTCTCCAACTCTAGCTGAGAGGCTGTATTGCTAAGGCTATTTTGTAGCATGTAGTTATCCAATGTTTGGTCTGCCAAGGAAGCATAGACCATCTCACCCGTTTGCTTATGTAGTTCTATCTTGTCCATTGGGTGGATATCCTTGGCTAGGACTTCTAGGTTAGTCCTCAAGTAGTCAAAGGCAGATTGGGGCTACACTGCTGTTGGCATAAAATGACTCATGATCATTTTTCCTTCCTGCACATCATATGCAGACATGAGTCTTTGTTGATTGGCGGGAGCCATGTTTAACAGATGGTTATATAGTTGTATCTTAATGGGCTCATTTCTCCTCTTAATGTCGATGAATTACTGTTTGATGCTGGGTCCACCTTCTCTTTGCTGATTTGAGAAACTCACTTCTCCTCCCATTGCTCTATCTTGTTCTTGTTGAAAGGAACTTGCTGATGCTTCCCTGCTGGGTGGGATCATACCAAAAGACTGTCCTATTGGCATTTCTTCCTCTGAGAAGTTATTAATTCTCTGTCTTTTCTCCCCATGAGTTGCTGATGTTGTAAGGGGAGTCTCTCTGTCCCTTTTCCTGCTTGTATCCTCCTTTTGTGGAGTTTGGAGGATTGATGCCTCAGCTGAAGTTTCTTGCCTTGGAGGCACAGTTTGTTCAGTGGATTTAGGGGCTTCCACTGTTTGCTCTTGCTGGACAAGTTGTTCCTGCCTTTGTCCTTCCTGTTGTTGCTGTTCTTCTGGCTGCTGTCCTTCTCCCTGCTGTTCCATCTCTTCTTGTTGCTGCACTAGGGTTTCCATTTTCTCTTCTGTCATAGGAGGTGGCTGTTCCACCTGCTTTTCTTTGCCTTTGTTGGATGTCTGTGGAGTATTAACGGCAGCTTGCTAATGTGTTGTTGAGGATGAGGCAACTGCTCCAAGTTGTCTTTTATATGAGAGGGGGACCTGTCCACAAGTTTCTAAGTCATCTTCTTTTTGAATATTTCTAGCCTCTCTTTCTAGCAGCTCTTCACTAGTAATTTCCTCTTCTAGGGTGCCCTCTTCCCAGCTCAATGCATTGGCATACTGCTCAATCTCAGGCTGCCTCACATGTGAATAGGTACCCAATTTGTATCTTATCCTCCTGAGGGAAACAAAATGATTGGGGTCATAGGGTATCCACTCAAAACTGGTTTGCAGTTTGAGAGCCTCTAGGATACTATTTGCCTCTTTCCATCCCTCCTCTTTTTTGTTATATAGGAAGGGGCCCAGCTGGCTCCTTACCTTCAACTGTGCCTTCTTGTTCTTACTTTGGAAGTGGAGGTAGTCGGCATTCCCAAATTGCCTGAAGTATTCTAGGGCAAAAAGCCTCATGGGGACATACCTTGGCAGCCTATAAGGCTTCAACTCACAGCCATATACTCTGATGACTGTGTGGTTTTGGTAAAGGTACCAATTACCAATGCTGTAGGTTTTGTTTAGATGGAGAATTCTCCTCATGTCATCAGTTAACCTTGGAGGAGGAACACCATACAATAATGTCATAGCTGGATGTATGAATAAGTCTATGAACTCACAGTATGTGTATGGTGACACAGAGGTGCAATGAAAAACAGAGGTCCAAAACACAACTGACCTTGGATTCCCTTGGGCATTAACTTGTTTCAAGGGAATGAGGAAGCTGCCTGGTTGATAAAACAAGAATAGATGGTAAATGTAGGAAGTGTATCTGAACAGTATTTCCCTTTGCAGATTCATCAGCTGGTCATGGATCCTATCTGCAATATATGTGGCATAGTCATAATGTACAGCTGGAGGCTTTCCAGGAGAGAATATAGACAGCATTTCCATTATACTGTCATCCACATCCTCCACTCCCTTGAATCCTAGGACATAGCTGATCAAATCCACTAGCATTCTGCCCAATTCATTTAAGTATGCATATCCAATAGGAGAAGTTTTGATGGCTTCAGAGCCTGGTTGTATAAACAACTGGTTGATTTTGATGACCTGGTCATTTGACAACTTAGTCCCCTTCTTTATCAAGTTCTGTATGTAGAGGGGGGTCAATGGTTTTGCAGTTTGGAAATGCAGCATCTCATTTATGCTCTCTGGGGTGATATGGAACAGAATTGAGCCTGTGGGACTGAGGACAGCTCTTTGGCATGGATCATAGCACTCCTGGCATCTGTGGATCAATTCTGGCATAGGATTTACCTGGGGGAGGTTGTAGATGGGAAAGTTTGAGTCCCAAATCCCTAGGATATCAGCTCCACTAAGGTGTTGGGCTTTCAACTCATTTAGCAATTGAATATTGTATTTAGAGCCTAATGGAAACCAATCCAACATTTGATAATCCATATCTCCCGGAGCTTTCCATTCTAACTCCCTATGAGGGGTATTGAGAGGCTTGATGTTTAGTGCAATTGGAGTTTCCATGGTCTATTAAGCTTCTGACTTGTAGGTGAACTAGTTGAAGTAGGCAGAACAACACAGCGGTGATTACTTGCAATGAAAGTGTGAATTTCGGGGACCAGAGGGTGAAGTGGGCACACAACACTTGAAATACTGTTTGAATTATGAATAAGACCAATGTCTGGTCTCACTCTGTCTTTTGTGGCAGGTTTTTAATGGATTGACCAACTGTCTCACGATTGCGCGAGCAGTTTACAGTTTTTGATAAGAACTCGGGAAATCAAGGCTCAGCTGGTGGTTTTCGAGCTTGCATTTGAAAATAGAGGCTTTGCAGAGGGAATTTGCCGGTAAAATGATGAGTTTTAGTGTCCTTTGAGCCTTCTGAGTAATTTACAGACAATTTTAGGCGTATGGAGGATAAATGATGAGAAATACATGGTAAACAGCGAGCAGTGGTCGTAAATGTGGGCATAATTGGTGCTCTGGAGGTCTCCAGGTCGATTCCAGCGGGGTGGCGCAGTTTTGGATGTAAAAGACCATGCAGCGGAAACAATAGTGAATGAGCGAAAAAGTATGCAGAACGTGATTTTTGGCCAAAATATGGACCTTTTGGCAATTTGGCGCCTTTTCTCGGATGACGTCAGCATGACATCATAAGGTGGGGTCAAGCTCGGATGACGTCAGCATGACGTCAACGGGTGAGGTGGTGAGCTGCTATTGGTCCACGGGGATGATGCGGTGGCAGACACGTTGGCACAGAGGTGGACAAAAGTACTGATGCGATGGCGGTGTGGTTCTGACGTGGGCAAGACGTGGGACCAGCAAACCGGGCAGTAAGTGCCATAGCGGTTACAGTTAAGTGCCATAGAAGTTACGGTTTCTCAGAGCGCTTACGATATGGCCCTGGTTTTGTCAGAGGTCGCTCCGAGAGACCCGAGAGGGTGACGCGTGGCCGAGGACTGACGTAACCCTTCGTCATTTTCTCGGGCGCTAACTGTCGGGCGTGGGGGGCGCTCCGATATCAATGAGGGCCGTCGGATCACTTGGGTCTGATCCGACGGTTGACGGAAGGGTGATGTGATCGGTGGATACGGACGCGGGCAGAGGAATAAATAAATATTTCTTTTGGGACACGTGCTCAGCGGGAAAGATTCAGATATGGTATTTTTTCAATGTTTTTCAATATATTTCGAAAAATCAAATATATGCGCCAACTTTGGTTAAGCGGCAAAAGCGGGGTTTTTGGGTTTTTTTCATAATTTCATAGGGGTTATGGGTAGGAAGGGGTTTTTATAGGGTTTTTCTTTGCAAATGAAGGTTTAATGAGTGGAATGACTTGAAACAAGGGAGAGAGATGAGGTATAGGTTCATCAAAGTGACCAGATGTCATTTTGATTCCTTTTTAGAGAACATATGGCTATAATGCCAAGGGGAGGGATATTTATACAAAATTTGGGGTTTAGACACCATGGTGTTAATAATAGTAGGGGAAGGGTAACATAGGGGAATTACATAATAGAGTGAGAGTTAATATGGATGAAAGAGTGAATGAGGGGGGAAATTACTAAGTTAATTTGAAACTTTCTTAGTTTAGGGAGTAGATCAAAATGAAAAGAACTTTAGACAAGAAATGTGGCTTCTTGAAAGATTAAGAACCACCATAAAACCATAATTCTCCCATGAATCTCAACTGATGAGGGGGAAGTTAGTAATGAAAATGGGAAAGGGGAAGAAGGGAGGTTAGACATGCTTCTTTGCTTGCTGCAACTTGATGAAGAATGACACCTTCCCAATTTATTGATTTTGCTTTGGTAAACAAAGTTAGCACACATGCAACTTATAAGAAATGACCTTTCTGCAACCCCAACTGCCTACCCATCTATTTGCCTAGCATTTTTTATTTCTTCTTGGAGGGTGCACTTGGACTTGCAGACCCTTACTTGCCTTTTCTTTTCTTTGGCTTTTTCTTTTGTTTTTCTATCTACTTCTACCCTTATTTCTTCCAAGGTCCCAGATTAAGCTGTTGGGAGCCTTTTTTCTCTACCTAAACTACTTGTCTGCCAAGATTAAACAGTTTGGACAGACTCCTTTCTCTATTCTACAACTGAAAATTTAAAACATGACATGATCCAGATTAGACTTTTGGACCATCCATCAAAATTTGAGTCCATACCAAGCTATAAGCACAGATTGGATTCTCTTGGAAATATGTGATCTTTGAATCATCAAAGCAGAGCATATTTGGACCTTTTCATAGCCAATCATGAAATATGAAACCTATTGGTATAGGTAGCTAACAGGATGATCGTCTGCTGCAATGATGTACATGTCAAATGTCTTTATATTTCCTGAATATATATCGCAGCCCGAATGGATGAAACTAGATCCGGGGTCTTCAAACTCATTCGATCTTCACTCTAAGTACAAGTCGATCCATGTGAGAATTGCGCTGAAGTCCAACATGGAAAGACATCGCTTCATTACCGGTCAATGATGTAAACCGTTAACAAGCGCGAGAGGAATAACCGATAATGATAATGACCCTCACGGTACTGCAGTACAATTCACGTGGTGTGAATAAAGGACTTGACGTCGAACACCACGCAAAATCTTCTGGTCGAAGGTCATTGATGTATACCTGTCGCCGGAAGTGAGAAACTTGCCATTGAGGCATGCAAGCTTCAAAGTACTGAGGGGGTTGTTCCTAGATCAACTTCTTGGATAATGAGCTGAAGTCGACAAGAAGCAATCCGTCAAAGGAGGGTCTTAATGAATCCCACATCAGTGACACGGAACGGAGCTAATGATTTTAATGGAGGTGAAAACAATCTGTGAAATATGATTCAGGGTGGCGGTCATGAAAGGATGAAAGATGATGTATGGTAGTGGATGGGACACGGTTGACTCTTTCTGAACAACATCTCTTGAACATATAACGACACTGATGCGATGGATCAGTAGCATTACCCCAAATGTGGATGGTTTGGCGAGACCATGGTGATGAGACCGGTGAATGAAACAACCCAACCCGATGTGGTACGGAGGAAAAGTGTCATGTTCAAGAGCGACTTGCTACCATTAAAGCTTTGAGGTTCTCCCAATTTTTCCCCAGTCATTTCTGACCAGTACCTCTTTATTTTTGTCAAGCTTGAGGAGGATAACATATGCTTGTTCTATAACCTGCCCTTCGGGCAAGCCCATCGCTATGTTTTAACGAGCCTAGCGATAGGGAAACTCGTTCTCGTCTAAAGACAAGTTTGTCGCTATTTAATCATTTTAACGAGTCTAACGACAAGGAAAACTCGGTCCTTTTCATTTTTAGAGAGTCTGGAAAGGTACATAAAGTTAACTCCAAAATTCCTTTTTCGTCATCTAATCCCTTAAGTCCGAAAAAGTATAAAACAATACAAAAGGGATGAGTTTTCGATAACTTTAACGAGCCGAACAAAACAAGCGCTGGACCTTTTTGTGCAATAATCCCTCAGGTCCAAAAAGATTAAAATCTAGAGGAGGGATAGCTCTTCCGGTCATTTTAACGAGCTGGAAGGCCAAAACTCGGCAAACTTTTCATATTTTACGAGTCAATTGAAAAGAGCTTAAAGAAGACTCGTCTTTTGAGGAACGAGTGATAAACAGGGATAGCAACTGATTCTAGGTACATGTTGGAATTTTCCAATCACGGCAGTGTCACAAGGATGGCTAGGTGAAATCACTCTTCGCAGTTGTTCCTCAAAATGGGTAAACAATCATATGGAGGTGAACGATCGGCCAAATGAAAGTGGAGGTGGCAGGTGCAAAACACGACCAAGGCTTTTTATGGCTGATAAATTTACGATCACAGTGGTTATTTACCGGGATAGGTTCATTTTTTATTTAAAAATGAGCTTAAACTCTGGAGGAAACTTTGCTCACTGCTTATATTTATTTTTTAACGAGCATGAAGACCGCGTTAAAACTGCTCGGATCTTGCGTTTATTTTTTAACGAGCATAAACTTTATGCTAAAACTGCTCGATTACCAGTCATAAGATAAGAAATGTCCCCTGTGAGATCTCTATTTTTTATGGAGCTTCATCTCACTAAGCTTTGCTCCCCTTCCTTTCTTTATGCAAGTTCGGAAACGGCTAATCCTACGAGTTTAAAGGGTTAGACCTACAGGTTTAAAGAGAGGACCTAAAAATTTAAAAAATAAATAGTCGCCCCTTGCTTGCACTCCAAAAGGTTGCATGCCCCTAGGTATAAAATAAGATTTCAAGGTTGCCCCTCCTCCTTCTCACCTCTGCTTTTCTTTGGGTGTTCACAGCTACTTTTCGTCTTGCTATTTCAATTTTAACGATACTTGTCTTCTCGTTAACTTTTAACGGGTCTATACGATACTTGTCTTCTCGTCAGCCCAACTTTCAACAGATCTTTCTCAAGATCGCAAGAGAACAGCTACTTGCGACAAGAGAGCAGCTACTTGTGACAAGAGAAGAACACTACTCAAAGACAAAACATTTGTGTTATTGAGGGAGGCTTACCTCTTTCTGGTTACCCAAAGATTGTTTTGTTATTTTTTCAACAAAACACTTCCTCGGCAATGTCTACCGAAATAGACAAGGGTGAATGACCTTTGTCAAACACGTAACTTTGACAAAAGAATCTTATTCTAGAACAACCCCTCTTCCATCCATGGATGGGGTACGGACTAGTCATATTCTCTCGCGGAAATTCTACCTTATACCCAAGGTTTTCTCTGCCTAAAGCAGACCAGGATGCATGCCCCCTGGGTTCCAGTCCCGTCTTTCCGAATCACTCGCACTCATCGGGAAGAAGGACTGGGGGTGGAGACATTTCTTGATTGAATAGACCATTCAGGGTTGGTATGTGACTATTTGCGATGCGTGATCCCGGAAATGAAAGTTGGTCTACGAGCTTGACCATTCTTCCTTCGTGTGGAAAACACATTACTCTAAAGAGTGAGGAGACTATTGCTCCCATGCAATATATATAGTCTCGTCCACGGAGTAGGTTATAATCCAAGGGTCCTTGAACGACCATCACGTTCATTTGAACGGCCTTCCCTTTCAATGTAATGGGCACATTGGGGAGGATCCCTAATGTTCGATTGGTTCCTTTATCGAAACCCGAGAGATTTCTTATCTCAGGCAAAAGCGCCGGGGAACCCAGTGGTTTCCAAGCAACAGACGAAAGGATACTCACAGATGCCCCTTCATCAATGATAGTGCCAGCCATTACCATTTTGTATATTTGGACTATGATTCTGAATGGTAGATTGGCTGGCAACCGGGGTCTACCTAGTTGGTTCCAATCAAAGGACACAACCAAGTTGCTTGGTGGTGGGACCGAATACACGGCCGGATATGACCCTGATGATGTTCCTTCCTACGATAGAGGAATGGGCGCATTTCCCTGACGCTCATCAGAGTCTGTGTTGATGAAAAGAATATGGATGGTGTCATCCTTATTCTCTTTAGTGAGGGTGTCATTTGAAGATGAATCTTCAGTGACGGTGTCATTTGAAGATGAAACTTCTGAAGGGAGAACCGGGTCAACTGCCGTTTCGACCTTTGGACTTTTGTCCGGTTTGGATTCAGTAGGTTCATTTTGAATGACTGATGCTTCAGCTGACCACTTGAGTGGGCCAGCTGTATTCTCAACCAACGAAGGACTTGGCATGAGTTTTTTGTATCCAGGAGGAAGTCTCAACGGTGAAACCAGACGATCTTCCAAAACTCTCTTCGCTTCATCTAAGAAAGGACAACGGTGGATGGCGTGATCGCCTTCACATAGTCTGCAGGGGGATCTTGCTCCCCCTCTTTGTCTTGAACCTTCACTTTCGCTGGTTGATGGTAAGCATTCAACATGGCTATCAGAGGTTGATGGTCCCGAACTGTGCAAACGAGGGGACCAGTCCCTTAGTATCCGGGGAATACAGGGACAATCTCTATGGAAGTGGTCTCTTCTACATATGACACATGGCGATTTAGGCCCGGTCTGTGCTGTGTGTGGATTTTTGTCAGATGTCTTTTGCTTGCCCCCAGTCGCCTTAGGCTCCTTCTTCTTCTTCTCTCTCTTCTTCTTCTCCTTCTTCTCCATGGGAGCTTGGCTTTTGACGGCTCTACCTTGCGAAGACGAAGGATTGGAGGAAGGGTTATAGGAAGTAGAAGGCTGGTGGGCAGCTCTAAACTGATCTAACTATTGACTCGACTGTTCAGGAACCATGGTGTTCTGAACTACATTGGTTGAGAATAGCCAGATTGGCAGGCCAATTGTCAGTCCTGGAAGCGACAATGTGGCCATGTGGGGCGCACCAACTTCTCCCCAACAGGAGAAAGGACTAGGATTTCCATCATGGGGAATTCCTTGGTTGGTGCGTTCCATGTTCTCAACCTACAGATCAACGCAGGAATAGGAGGTGATTATGTTCCGTTTTAAACTAAATTTTATAACGACGCTTTAGACACAACTTGCTTTTTCACTTTTTAAGAGTCGAGAAAAAGCTAAAGATGACTCTAGTCTCCTTCGATGTTTTAACGAGCCCAAAGTGACAAATGCTCAGATGGACTTTTTCAGTTATAGAGTTTGAAAAAGGCCAAAAGAAACTACTCTGGAGTTCTAGGCAGAGGGTGTGCCAAACTTTTCGCAAAACCACAGGATACATTTTACGGTACGGGTGGTCGATCTTCGTGAATGCTGTGTTCACTGCATTGCGATCAGTAGGGAGGCCGACACGGCTTCCTATGGATAAAGGCTTTGTTCCTATAGGGGTCTCCCAATATATACGCGACGGTACGTGGGAGCACAAGTCCGTATTAGTGCGACCGACTCTCAGGAGGAATCACCCACCTTCTTCGAGATCGACAGTCACTATGTTTAACGACGTCGGAACACGTCTCTACCTAGACCTCTATGTGTTTGCGTTATGTTTCAAAGCGTTGTTATGTAAGTGCAATTTATTTTAAGTTGATGTTTTTAAAGTTTGCCTTTCAAGGTTCACCACGAGATGTATGATACAAATTCCTAAATGCAGTCTAAAGATGAGAAGCAAGCTTTTCAATCTTTTCAACTTATGAAAATCTTAACTACTGAGGGAAAAGAAAGACATCATCTTCTCACACAGATCATAGAGAACACACTAATGCACTTTTTCCTAAATCAACATGCAAGCTGTCAAAATGCACATGCACAATGCAGGTATTCCTTTTCTCTTTCTTAATGTTGATGTACTACAAAAAGAAATCTATTGTATAACTTTTGAATTCAATTTCAAGTGAAAGCAAACAAGCTTTTTGTCCAAAATCAAAAGACACCTTAAGATTTACTTGTTTCAACACTAGAAATACATAAATTCAAACCATATGATGAAAGCAAAAGCTCAATCAGCTATGAACAATAAACAAACTAACTCTTAAGATCATAACGACACTTATCACAGGTCTAGATCTAAGAGGCCACAGCAAGACTAGTTCACTTTCGTTATGGGAAACTGCAAATGATGTAAGAAATACACAAAGAACAAATATAGTTTCTTTATACAACCGAGGCGGAATAGTGGCAAAGAAAGGTGGTTTCAGATAGGTACATTGACTGATAACAGGCTGCAAAAACAGGGATGAAAATAGGGCAACAAAAAGCAGAGAACCCCAGTTGCACAAGGCCACACTGGTTCAGCGTAGGTAGAACACTGTCAGTTTGACATTCAGCGCAGGTAGCCCCTTGAGGACCTGCGATGAAATGCAGACTGCCTTCACACTGCCTGCAATGAAGAGAGAAACTCTCGTTTCTCTTGGTTTCCGGGTTACAGATTGCTCAAAAATCAACAGTTTTTTGCCAAATCAAAGCTATCAATCAAGTCCACACTAAAGGATGAAAAGGAGAATGAAAAGCTATCACTAAGAGCTATTCGGAGTCCTTGTGGATCAGCTCTTCAAATCATAAACATGCCTAGAAACTGAGCTAGAGTAGCTGCCCTCCACTTTGCATTTGAAAGATCCAAATGCAGTTCGATTCGGTACTCCCTGTGTTTAGGAAATGAATAGCAAAAACACAAACAACCAACAAGATACGATCCCCAACGGAGTCGCCAATTTGTTGTTGGGAAAAGTATCCAATACGGAATGACCCTATCCCACTCTAAGGGTGATAGTTCATTAGCAACAATCAAAGCAAAGCTATCTGAGATTACTTCTTTATGAGATGTAAAAGAGGGGAGAAAGAGATCCACTAACCGATGTCTTTCGCTAATGGTTGATCCAATCTTCTATCTTTGCTGCTTGCTCCCAGCTCCTTGCTCTTTCACTGGCCCAGCTACACCAAGATCCTGCAAAATGGCAAGAGAGGGAAACTACAAGAAGCATACATTCATAATTGATCCAAGGATTAGAATAAATCAAATACACAAGTATAACAATACATCATTGAGACACATGCATATATAAGAACCTCAAATGCTTTATTAATGGAAGAAGTAAGGTTCAGGAAGTGATACAACCATAAGAGGCCCAATCCAGCATCACCTTCCCAGCAGAAAGAAATCTCCTCTTCACCTCCTTCAAAGCAAATCACCCAATAGTTCTAAACTCAAACCAACAGCAATTCTTTACATTCACAAGATTCCAGCCTCCCTAGACCTCATGAGAGAGATCTATATATAGGAGTTTTGGAGAAAGGATGAGTCAGCTTGAGGCTGGCATGAAGCTGACTAGTGTCCTCTCCCACTTCAGTTCTTCTTCAGTTCTTGAGTCTACTTGGAGGTTCTTGCTTCCACTTGGAGATCTAGAACCTCTTACTCATCACCAGTCAAATTCCTTGATCCAAGTGTCATTTTGGAAGCTTCCTGGGAATTGACACCTTGAGGAATGACTGTGCCACATGTCCAAACTCGCCCAACACAGGTAGCCTTCTTTGCAGTTGACATTCAACGCAGGTAGACAGTGGAGCAGTTGACATTCAGCGCAGATGCTCAGTGGAGCAGTTGACATGATCCAGAATTGCCTTGTTTTTGAGTGTTTTCATGTGGAGAACTTTTATTCAGTGTTGTGGTTTGCTGACCTTGTTCCTCTAGGGGTAGGAACAACATGTTTAGGGACTTTGGATCCCTTAGATTATGGACATTTCATGCTTCATGCTGTAAGGCACAAAAATGTCTATAACAAGACCGGGTGGTTTTCCTTGATGTTGATGCAGTGATTTTCGAGGCATCAACATTTTTGGCACTAGAAGGAGGGCATGAAATATGAATGACGAGCAAACCCAAATCTATAATCCATTCTGAGAGTAAATCTCCCTCCACCTCACATCCAACTTCTCCCTTGCATGCTAAAGCTCTAGTTTTCAAGCGAGAAGTTTAGGAAACAACAACCATTGGTCAATCCCAAAACATCTCAGATAAATCAACTCTAGAATCTCCTAAAGTACAGTCTCTAATTCACAAACTTCAATCATTCTCAATATCACCACATAAATCTGAGTTATCTCAAGGAAGTGTGACTTCGCAATTCGTTCCTTCTCACCCCCTCACCAGACTTCAGAGTGAAAAGCTTGGTATTGAACCTACTGAGTTACCTTTGCCTAAAAGGAAAAGAGCAAGGAAGACAATTGAAGGGTCTGATAGTGAAACTTTCTCATCATCATCATCCATTTCATCTTCTCCATTGCGAAGTCAACCATCCACTCCTCCACTCCATATTGTCATTCAACAGGGTACTGGAACTTCAACATCTATTTCCCAACCATCTAAAACTTCAATATATGACCCTTAAAAACCATCTGGAACTTCATCTGCACTATCATCCATTAGTATCTTAACAATGGCACAAGACCCATGGAACAATCCTGGTGTAGTCAAAATGCCTGCACCTTTGAACCCATTGCTAGCTCATCCAGAAAATGGTTGCCAAAATTGAATCCAAATGCAGGCAGACAGGCAGACGAACACATAAACAACTTTATGTTGTCAATCAACTTAAAAGGAGTTACTGAGGAAGATTTGGTTGTCAGAATTTTCCATTATACCCTATAAGGATCAGCTCGATCTTGGTACTTTTCCTTACCATCAGGATCCATTACTAGTTGGGATATTTTCCAAGAACAGTTCTTAACTAAATACAGTGATGACAAATTTGTAGCAACATTAATCAATGATCTTTCAAATCTTAAAATAGAATCTAGAGAACCTATAAAAGAGTTCAATTCATGATTTAATAAACTCTTAAATAAGGTTCCTACTACCTTTAAACCTAGTGAACAAGTTAGATGTGAATGGTATATATCAGCTTTACCTTCAAGCATAGCTATCTATGTAGATAGAGTTGCAAAACCTACTCTAGCAGAAAATATGAAAGAGGCAATTGCTATGGAAAAATGTATCATCGCCTTAAAAAATAAAATTGCTCTTGAAGATAGAAAATATAAAAAAGTCACCTTCAAAAATGATTAAAAGAAGAATATGGCTAAACATCCATACGATATGAAAGGTCTCAAAAAAGTTCTAAAGACTATGTTAAATGAAATGATAGAAATCAAGAAACAAGTAGCTCATACTTCAACTAAAATTCCATTTAGAAACTTTAAGAAACCAGAATCAAAACCCCCTAATGCTATATCCAACGCAGAGTCATACCCCAAGGATGATGAAGAAGAAGATACAATCTTATCATCTGAAGAAACTGAAGAAGAGGTAGCTATAGAAGGTCATGGGATGTGGGACTTCATTTTTCCCAATTCTGTTATTGAAAATGAACAGGAAGATTTCCCAGTAAGTAGCAAGAGTAAAGGCTCTCCAGAACATGCTCAAATAACTCAAAAGTAAAGGAACATGGGTACTACTACTAAAGAAAAGGCTCCCACAAAGAAGTCTACAGTGACACCTACTCAAAATCAGCCATCAACTTCCAATCCACCTTCAACATCTAAAACATTAGTAGTTGCAGACTCTATGGATTACAACATCATTGAAGACATGAAGAAAATGAAAGAAAATATCACTATGTTTGAGCTTAGTAAACTCAAACATCAACAAAAATTACTGCTCAAGGAATTAAATGCAATACCTTCTTCTCCACTTCCAAATGTTGTATTGTCCAAAGATGCTAATGAGATAGGTAAAGCATCACCTGGTAGAGTAGAAGCTATTGATGTTGTTCTAATCAGAGATAGATCAATTTCCCATAGTCCTCCTTTTCTCTTGACCTACGAGATTTATAATAGAAATTTGCACAATTTCTTGGTAGACTCACGGGCTTCATCAAATATAATGCCAGCCACGATTTGTTTTAAAATGAATATTGAGCCCCAAAAGTCTGCAGTGCATATTGTCAAGTTGGATAGAACTAGGGTCCAAGTATTAGGAGAAATCAACTCAGTTACAATTAGGTTATCAGCTGATCCAAGAGTGGTTCAAAGAATTAACATATTAATTGCTGATATTCCTGAGTTCTATGGTTAGATTTTAGGTAGAGACTGATCTGAGAAACTTCATGGTTACATTTCTGCCAATTGGTCTCACATGTGGCTGCCCTAAAAAGGAAAGCCAAATTAGATTAAGATTGATCGGGAGAAGCATATGACTCGTACTGTAACAAAGTTTGAGCAAGAAAACTAGCCTATAGCATCCAACAATAACATTCTTGGTAACTACCCATCTGAGTCATTCTTTGGTAATTTTACTGCTCAATCATCACGTTTCTTAATTAATAATTTCACATCTTGAATTCAAAATTTTTCCTAAGTAAATATATCAAGGTGTGTTATAATTGCTGGGGAAATTGTAAATAAAATTGTAGATAAACCTTTATTTTGGTCATTATATTTTGATCGGTCTAAATCTAATGACGATTCAAGAATAGGATGTATTTTAGTTAGTCCTGAAGGAGAAAAGACTATGCTGTGATGCAGACTAGAATTTGAGTGTACAAACAATACTTCTAAGTACGAAGCCTTGATTCAAGGACTTTATCAAGAAATTGGTCTTATGGTACAATATTTGGAAGTGTTTGGTGACTCTGAAATTGTTATAAAACAAGTCAGAAATACTATACATTGTCTTTCTACACACCTTAAACATTAGCAATACTTGGTACAAGAACTTGTATCTCATTTTCTAGCATTTAATATTTCTCCCATTCCTAGATCCCAGAATGAAGCAACAGATTTACTAACAAATGTTGCTTCTAAGCTCCTTCCATCTGAAGATTACAGTCCCGATAGATTTTCAGTACAGTTAATTTTCAGACCATCGATTCCAGATAATGTCACTAACTGGTGAGTATTCAATCATGATGATGACATTTTAAATTTCTTAACTTTTGATAAGTCTTATAATGATCAAATTATTGATGAAAGTGAGCATGATCTTCAAATGAAAGAAAAATTTGAAGAAAATTCAATACTTAAACTAGTGGTCAAAGTTGAAGAGTTTTATGACATCAAAGATAGGTTTAAACAGGTTACTAATTCAAAGCTCCAAAGTTCTACTTTGAGATTTGAATTAATAAACATTGGTATAGAGGACAATCCACAAAACATCAATCTGGGATTAGGACTTGCTTCAGAGGAAAGAATTGCATTTATCATATTATTGAATAGATATAAAAATGTCTCCCCTTGGAATTATGATGATTTGAAAACATATGATACTTCTATCATACAGCATACAATTCCAATGATATCTAAAGAAAAACTAGTACAACAAAAATTAAGAAAAATTCATCCCAACCTCGAAAGTCAAATAAAAGCCAAGTTAAACAAACTCTTGAAAGCTAAGATAATTTTTCCTTTTAGACATTCAAATTGGGTGTTCAACTTCATGCCAGTAAGAAAGAGAAATGGTGACATTAGAATTTGTATTGATTTAAGAAATATTAATAAAGCAAGTCAAAAGGATAATTTCCATCTATCAACAATAGAGAAAAATCTCCATTCAATAGTTGGTTCTGAATTAATGTCTTTCTTAGATGGTTTTTCAGAGTATAACCAAATTTTGGTGCACCCCAATGATAGACTTAAGACTACTTTTAGAACTAAGTGGGGAACTTATGCCTATCAAAAAATGCGTTTCAGATTAATTAATGTTGGCGATACATTCCAAGGAGAGATGGACATGCCATCCAAAGGTCTAATCAATAAATCAGTAGTTGTTTATTTGGATGACGTTACTGTCTTCTCTAAGAAAAGATCAAATCATTTACATGATTTGAAACAAATCTTTGAACGCTGTAAAAGGTATGGCATTTCACTCAATCCTAAGAAGTCCTTTTTTTCTCTTGACCAAGGTAAACTCTTGGGGTTCATTGTTTCAAAAGATGGTATTTATATTGATCCAGATAGAATCAAAGAGATTTCTGATATTCCATTTCCACATAATAAAAAAACAATGCAATCATTTTTAGGTCAAATTAATTTTGTAAAAATATTTGTTCCAGATTTTTCACAGATTGTTTTACCATTACAAATCATGATCAATAAAAACTTAGTGTTTAAATGGGGGCATATAGAAATGGAGGCTTTTTATTCAATCAAGCATGTAATCGTAAATGCTCTCGTATTAAACACCCATGATTTTTCAAATCATTTGATTTTATATACTCTTGCATCTGATTCATCTTGCGCAACAGTGCTGACACAAATCAATGATCAAAACATGGAAACACCAATTTCATTTTATAGTTCAAATCTTCAAGGTGCTAAATTTAATTATTCTAGAGTTGAAAATCAAGCCTTTGTTGTATACAAAGCCATTAAACACATTAGGCCCTTTCTCTTAAAGGCTCACACAAAAGTTATAGTCCATTTTTTAGCAGTAAGATAATTACTAATTCAAAGGGAATTAGGAGAAAAAAGGGCAAACTGGGTCACGACATTACAAGAGTATGATTTGGACATTAGACCAACAAATATTATTAAAGGCCAAGGTTTGTATAGGTTTTTAGCAGGAGCTTCTAATATTTAGGAGCATGAAGGTACAAACAATATTAAAGAAATCAATGAGTTAAGTACCATTAATCATGAATCCCATGTAGATTTGATATTCTATTTGAGAAATGAATATGATATTTCTAATATTTCCTATAAAAATAAATGTGCCATAAGAATAAAGCAAAAAACTTCATGATTCTTGACGATGTGTTGTTTAAAACTGAATTCTGATTCAATTTTGTTAATATGCTTAGAAAAACTTGAAGGGCAAAAGGACTTGCACGAATTACATGATGGTTTAGTAGGAGGATATTTTGGAGCTGATACAATAGCCCACAGAATTATTCATGCTGGGTATTATTGGTCGACCTTATTTAAAGACACTCATGAATATGTAAGGAAATGCAGAACATGTCAAAGTACCAATGGAAGACAAAGAAAGCCAGCTTTTCCTTTATAACCAGTCAACATTAAACAACCGTTTGAACAATGGGAATTAGATATCATTGGAGAAATTATTGCACATTCATCTAAAGAGCATAGGCATATCCTTACAGCTACAAATTAATTTACTAAGTGGGTAGAAGCAATTCCTTTGAAGACAGCAAACTCTGAGACAATCATCAAATTCATAGATCAGTTCATCATTACCAGGTTTGGTGTCCCAAACACTCTTATTTTTTATAATGCACCATATTTTTCTAGTAATTCCATACTTGAATTTGCTATCAAAAGAGGATTCAAACTGAAATATTCTGCAAACTAATACCCTCAGGGTAATGGTTTAGCAGAATCCACCAATAAAAATCTTATCAAAATCATTAAAAGAACTATTGATCAAAATCATAAGAATTGGCATAAGTCTTTAATATTTGCATTATGGGTAGACCGTATGACATAGAAGGCCTCAATAGGCACTTCTCCATTTAATCTAGTGTATGGAAAGGAGGTTGTCATACCAGCAAACTTAATACTTCCATCACTAGCCTTAGTACAGTTTATTGAAGAAAATCCATCATCTTCTATTCAATTGAGACATAATCAAATCCTGAAACTAGAGGATGAAAGTGAGAAAGCCCGAATTACACATGCGAAGCATCAACAAATTATTAAGTATTATTTTCATGCAACTTCAATCGGCTCAAAGCATTTACAAGTTGGTGATATTGTTTTGAAATGGGACAAAGCCTAGGAGGATAAAAGAAAACAAACTAAATTTCAGAAAATGCGGCTTAGACCATTTCAAATCAGCGAGAAGATAGGCCCATCAACATTCATATTGCATGATCTATTAGGAAAGAGAGATTCTCTTCCTGTCAATGGGCTTCTTTTGAAAAAAAAATCAATTGAGGAGGTAACCCCTTCTCACTTTTCAAATATTCAATTTTCATCTATATTTGTGTGAATAATTAGTTTATTTTGTTTCTTAGAAAATAAAGTTGTAAATAGCCTTCTATTGGTCTTTACTATTTTGAAAAGGTTACTTAAAAGAAAATAGTCTTAATATTTACTTTTGATAGATGGAAGCCTTGAAGGAAAACAAAAAATTTCTAAGAAATTATGTATAAGTAAACTCTGAAAACCATTTTTATTTTTGTGGAATATTCTCAAAACTTGAAAATACTGTAAATTGTTCTAAGCTTTAGAAGCCTAAAAAGGGTTATCAATAGAAAGAAAATACTGGTCCAATCTTACCATCTTCAACTCTCAAAGCTGTCATCTTTGTTATTTTAAGGAGAAAATTATTCATCCCATCCATCAAAGTTTATGATTTTTTAGAGTGTAATTCTAAAATATATTTGATATAAAAGATAAGAGGTCTCATCAGGAGCTTGCTTATCATAATCATAGGGGACTAGTTCAACTAGCATTACCAGCACTGCATACCAAAATAGGGTAATGGCTTATAATTATAAGACAAGGGGTCTCATCATGAGCCACCTTGTTTAGTTAAATTACAACCAGTGAATGGCATTGTCAACAGCTGGCCGCCAAACTAGGACAGTTGCTTTTTATCTTACAAAATAAAGAAATAAGGGAAAAAATGCAATACAAAAAGTGTGGAAACATATCTTTTGGATTCATTCTTTTAAATTATACTCTGAAATAGATGGGACAATGAATGATCAAATCGTTAAAAGGTAACCCTGCCGAGAATATGAACGTTTGTTGGAAGCAGTGGCTCTACTTGTGACAAAGGAGTCATTATACAAGCTAAATTGGAGAAGTCTCTCGTTTTATCATTATCAACCAATTAAGTTTTACTTAAATTTAGAATGTATTTAATTTTGATATGAGAAAGAGATAACAAAAGTAGTTTCCATTATATTCAGAATTTATGATTACCTAGTTATATTAGATTTTCTATATCCACTCAGATTTTTAGATTAATAAATTTAAAATATTATCTTACTTTCTTAGAGATAACCGTTTCTTCCTGTGAATCGCCAATTATTATGCTGTACAACAACCCCCCCATTTCTAAAAAAATTTTACATAAAATTTTTAATAAGAAATGGGTCCTTTTAAATAAACTTAGTTAGATTCGTGAGTTGATAAATAAAACTGGTATTGACCTCTTTACAACAAAATTCTTTATCAAAAGGCCCGATGTAAATAATTCATTTTATAAAGCCTTTTGAAAAGAACAAAGTGTTACTTTGAAAATATTATAAATAATTTTGCATTGCGATAAATCGATCGGAGATCGCATATCACAATGACAAAGGGACACACATAAACAAGACCTCATCAAATCCTCCGATATGATGAAGGAAATCGCAATTGGTAATCGAAGATATCATATGACAAAGGGACAAAATCGCAAGCCAAACACCAATTGTGGTCAATCAATTGGGCGCGCATCTCAAGAGGAAAACATACGCTAAAACAGTTTGCATGCATAATATTTTGCTTTATTATAATATCACTTTTCGGCAATCAAATATATTCGTTGCAAGTGATAAAACCTCTCCCTTTGAAACTCCGGATCACAATTTGTGATTTATCGCCAATCGCCGATTGAGGAAATCTGAGGACACGCTTGAGATAATAATTTGATATATGATCGACAAGACGGTATTCATTGTATTTATTTATCACGATTGTTGGCTCGAATGGCTATTAAATTTTTACAGTTAAGAGTAAATCCTTCAAAATATTCATTCGAGGTAATTCTTAACTACATCTGATTTATCATATGAAAATCACCATAATTCTGTTCACTTTCATACTGGCTTTCAACGGAAATATCTATGTGTTATGGTTTGTAATTGTCTCTGTCGATTTTCTTTGAACCCATGAATCCAGAGAAGATGGGGAAGAAATCTAAGAAGGCGAAAGCAACTCCTTTATCCAAAGAACTAGGACCGAGCAAGAAGGGATTAATATCAGATATTTGTCTCAGTCTGGGAAATGCTAGCTAGGAAAGCATTTATAATTTGATAAAAGTAGAGGAGCCCGAATAATTAGAAGAGGAAGCCACAGCTGATTCAACCAACAAGTCAGAGGGAACTATCAAATAATTTACCTATTCATACCTTCACAAGATAGCAGTGTGGGCAAAAATTTTTCCATACACTTATGTGGTTAGATAGGTTGTCGAAAAATCCAAACTTCAGATAGAACATTTTCCACGGCTGATGGAAGGATATTCGGGTCATTCAAACCTGAAGACCTTAGGAAAATTTACCATCTACCTCTACTCGAGAAATGCTATAACAAGGCATTCCTGGAAGCATTTTCAAAGGAAAACGGCTTGGAATCAGACCTGATCAAGCACTAGAGGCATTTCCCAGAAAAACATAAGCACGAGTTATCAGGTAAGTATTATGTTGACTAATTAGCTTCTCCTTATTGCTATGTTGGAGCTATGATGTGTAGACTATGTGTTATAGACATTTTTGTGCCTTACAACATGAAGCATGAAATGTCAATAATCTGAGGTATCCAAAGTCCCTAAACATGTTGTTCCTACCCCTAGAGGAACAAGGTCAGCAAACCACAGCACTGAAAATCAGTTCTCCACCTGAAAACACTCAAAAACAAGCTAATTCTGGGTCATGTCAGCTGCTCCACTAAGCATCTGCACTGAATGTCAACTGCTCCACTCTGTACCTGCGCTGAATGTCAAAATCAATGAAGGCTACCTGCGCTGGGTGAGATTGGCTAAGTGGCACAGTCATTCCTCAATGTGTCAAATGCCCAGGAAGCTTCCAAAATGACACTTTGATCAAGGAATTCGCCTTGTGATGAGTAAGAGGGTCTAGATCTCCAAGTGGAAGAAAGAACCTCCAAGTGGACTCAAGAACTAAAGAATAACTGAAGTGGGAGAGGACACTAGTCAGCTCCATGCCAAGCTCAAGCTGACTCATCCTTTCTCCAAAACTCCTATATATAGAGCTCTCTCATGAGGTCTAGGGAGGCTAGAATCTGGTGACTGTAAGGAAGTGCTGTTGGTTTGAGTATAGAACTATTGGGTGATTTGCTTGAAGGAGGTGAAGAGGAGATTTCTTTCTGCTGGGAGGTGTTGCTGGATTGGGCCTCTTGTGGTTGTGACACTCTCAGAACTTTACTTCTTCCATTAATAAAGCATTTGAGGTTCTTCTATATGCATGTGTCTCAATGGCGTATTGATGCTTGTATATTTGATTTATTCTAATCCTTGAACCAATTATGGATGTATGCTTCTTGTAGTTTCCCTCTCTTGTGATTTTGCAGGATCTTGGTGTAGCTGGGCCAGTGAAAGAGCAAGGAGCTGGGAGCAAGCAGCAAAGAGGGAAGATTGGATCAATCATTAGCGGAAGACAACGGTTAGTGGATCTCTTTCGCCTCTCTCTTACATCTCGTAAAGAAGTAATCTCGAATAGCTTTGCTTTGATTGTTGTTGAGGTACTATCACCCTTAGAGTGGGATAGGGTCATTCCGTATTGGATACTTTTCCCAACAACAAATTGGCGACTCCGCTGGGGATCGTATCTTGTTGGTTGTTTGTGTTTTTGCTATTCATTTCATAAACAAAGGGAGTACCGAATCGAACTGCATTTGGATCTTTCAAATGCAAAGTAGAGGGCAGCTACTCTAGCTCAGTTTCTGGGCAAGTTTATGATTTGAAGAGCTGATCCACAAGGACTCTAATAAGCTCTTAGTGATAGATTTTCATCCTCCTTTTCATCCCTTAGTGTGTACTTGACTGATAGCTTCTGATTTGGCCAAAAACTGTGAATTTTTGAGCAATCTGTGACCCGGAAACCAACAGAAACGAAAGTTTCGTTCTTCAGAGCAGGCTGTGTGAAGGCTGTCTGCATTTCAGTGCAGTTCCCGAAGGGGCTACCTGCGCTGAAGGTCAAACTGCCTGTGTACTACCTGCGCTGGATCAGTTTTTCCTAGTGCTACTGGGGTTTCCTGCTGTTTCTTGCCCTGTTTTCACTCTTGTTTTTGCAACCTGTTACCAGTCAATGTACCTATCTGAAACCAACTTTCCTTGCCACTATTCCACCTCGGTTGTATAAAGAAACTGTGTTTTTTCTTTGTGCATTTCTTGTATCATTTACAGTTTCCCATAACGAAAGTGAACTAGTCTTGATGTGGCCTCTTAGATCTAGACCTGTGATTAAGTGTCGTTTTGATCTTAAGAGTTAGTTTGTTTGTTGTTCATAGCTGATTGAGCTTTCGCTTTCGTCATATGGTTTGAATTCATACATTTCTAGTGTCGAAAAAAGTAAATCTTAAGGTGTCTTTTGATTTTGGACAAGCTTGTTTGCTTTCACTTGAAATTGAATTCGAAATTATACAACAGCTTTCTTTCTGTGTCGCACAAACATTAAGAAAGAGAAAAGAAATACTTGCATTGTGCATGTGCATTATGACAGTTTGCATGTTGATTTAGGGAAAAATGCATTAGTGTGTGCTCTATGATCTGTGTGAAAATATGTTATCTTTCTTTTCCCTCAGTAGTTAAGATTTTCAAAGTTGAAAGATTGAAAAGCTTGCTTATCATCTTAGGCTGCATTTAGGAGTGTTACTATACATCTCGTGGTGATCCATAAAGGCAAACTGCTAAACAAGATCAACCTTAAAATAAATTGAATTTACATAACAACGCATTGAAACATAACGCAAACACATAGAGGTCTAAGCTAGAGACGTGTTCCGGCGTCGTTAAACGTGATATCTTAGCGTTGAGTGGTTGGGTGATTCCTCCACGATGAAGCGATAAGTATCAATACGGACTTGTGCTCCCACGTACCGTCGCGTATATATTGGGAGACCCCTATAGGAACAAAGCCTTTATCCATAGGAAACCGTGTCTGCCGCCCTACTGATCGCAATGCAGTGAACACAACATTCACGAAGATCGACCACTCGTACCGTAAAACGTATTCTGTGGTTTTGCGAAAAGTTTGGCACACCCTCTGCCTAGAACTCCAAAGCAGTTTCTTTTGGCCTTTTTCAAAATCTATAACTGAAAAAGTCCATCCGAGCATTTGTCACTTCTGGCTTGTTAAAACATCGAAGGAGACTAGAGTCATCTTTAGCTTTTTCTCGACTCTTAAAAAGTGAAAAAGCAAGTTGTGTCTAAAGCGTCGTTATAAAATTTATTTTAAAAGGAACATAATCACCTCCTATTCCTGCATTGATCTGTAGGTTGAGAACATGGAACGCCCGAACCAAGGAATTCCACATGATGGAAATCCTAGTCCTTTCTCCTCTTGGGGAGAAGTTGGTGCGCCCCACATGGCCACATTGTCGCTTCCAGGACTGACAATTGGCCTGCCTATTTGGCTGTTCTCAACCAATGTAGTTCAGAACACCATGGTTCCTGAACAGTCGAGTCAACAGTTAGATGAGTCTAGAGCTGCCCACCAGCCTTCTACTTCCTATAACTCTTCCTCCAATCCTTCATCTTCGAAAGGTAGAGCCGGCAAAAGCCAAGCTCCCATGGAGAAGAAGGAGAAGAAGAAGAAAGAGAAGAAGAAGAAGGAGCCTAAGGCGACTGGGGGCAAGCAAAAGACATCTGACAAAAATCCACACACAGCACAGACCGGGCCTAAATCGCCATGTGTCATATGTAGAGGAGACCACTTCCATAGAGATTGTCCCTGTATTCCCCGGATACTAAGGGACTGGTCCCCTCGGTTGCACAATTCGGGAGCATCAACCTCTGATAGCCATGTTGATTGCTTACCGTCAACCAGCGAAAGTGAAGGTTCAAGACAAAGAGGGGGAGCAAGATCCCCCAGTAGACTGTGTGAAGGCGATCACGCCATCCACCGTTGTCCCTTCTTAGACGAAGCGAAGAGAGTTTTGGAAGATCGCCCGGTTTCACCGTTGAGACTTCCTCCTGGATACAAAAAACTCGTGCCAAGTCCTTCGTTGGTTGAAAATACAGCTGGCCCGCTCAAGTGGTCAGCTGAAGCGTCAGTCATTGAAAATGAACCTACTGA
This sequence comes from Pinus tabuliformis, assembly GCA_031772625.1. Lineage (NCBI taxonomy): Eukaryota > Viridiplantae > Streptophyta > Pinopsida > Pinales > Pinaceae > Pinus > Pinus tabuliformis. The sequence goes on from CM062815.1 coordinate 255,235,184, forward strand.
ATCCAGACCGGACGAAAGTCTAAAGGTCGATACGGCAGTTGACCCGGTTCTTCCTTCAGAGGTTTCATCCTCAAATGACGCCGTCACTGAAGATTCATCCTCAAATGACACCCTCACTGAAGAGAATAAGGATGACACCATCCAGATTCTCTTCATCAACACAGATTCTGATGAGCATCAGGGCAATGCGCCCATTCCTTTATCGCAGGAAGGAACATCATCAGGGTCATATCCGGCCGTGTATTCGGTCCCACCACCAAGCAACCTCGTTGTGTCCTTTGATTGGAACCAACTAGGCAGACCCCGGTTGCCAGCCAGTATACCATTCAGAATCATAGTCCAAATTTATAGAATGGTGATGGCTGGAACTATCATTGATGAAGGGGCATCTGTGAGTATCCTTTCCTCTGTTGCTTGGAAAGCACTGGGTTCCCCGGCGCTTTTGCCTGAGTTAAGAAATCTCTCAGGTTTTGATAAAGGAACCAGTCGATCGTTAGGGATCCTCCCCAATGTGCCTGTTACATTGAAAGGGAAGACCGTTCAAATGAACGTGATGGTCATTCAAGGACCCTTGGATTATAACCTACTCCTTGGACGAGACTATATATATTGCATGGGAGCTATAGTATCCTCACTCTTTAGAGTAATGTGTTTTCCACACGAAGGAAGAATGGTCAAGCTCGTAGACCAACTTTCATTTCCAGGATCACGCATCGCAAATAGTCAAATACCAACCCTGAATGGTCTATTCACCCAAGAAATGTCTCCACCCCCAGTCCTCCTTCCCGATGAGTGCGAGTGATTCAGAAAGATGGGACTGGAACCCAGGGGGCATGCATCCTGGTCTACTTTGGGCAGAGGAAACCTTGGGTATAAGGTAGAATTTCCGCGAAAGAATATGACTAGTCCGTACCCCGTCCGTGGATGGAAGAGGGGTTGTTCTAGAACAGGATTCTTTTGATAAGGTTACTTGTTTGACAAAGGTCATTCACCATTGTCTACTTCGGTAGACAGTGCCGAGGAAATGTTTTCGTTTGATGGTGTTAACAAAACAATCTTTGGGTAACCAGAAAGAGGCAAGCCTCCCTCAATAACACATATGTTTTGTCTTTGAGTAGTGTTCTTCTCTTGTCGCAAGTAGCTGCTCTCTTGTCGCAAGTAGCTGTTCTCTTGCGATCTTGCAAAAGAGCTGTCAAAAGTTGGGCTGACGGGAAGACAAGTACCGCATAAGACCCGTTAAAAATAACGAGAAGACAAGTATCGTTAACATTAGACTGGCAAGACGACAAGTAGCTGTGAACACCGAAAGACAAATAGAGGTGGGGGAGAGGAGGGGCAGCCTTGAAATTTTACTTTATACCTGGGGGCATGCAAACCTTTCGGAGTGCAAGCTAGGGGCGGTTATTTATCTGTTTTTGGGATTAGCCGTTTCCAAATTTGCATAAAGGAAGGAAGAGAGGGAGCATAGCTTATGTGAGGCGCAAGCTCTATAAAAATTGGAGTCTCACAGGAGACATTTCTTATCTCATGACTGGTATATCGAGCGGTTTTACCGCGGAATTTATGCTCGTTAAAAAATAGATAAGCGAGATCCGAGCAATTTTATACATAGTTCATGCTCGTTAAAAAATAAACATGAGATCGAACAGTTTTACCGTGGAATTTATGCTCGTTAAAAAATAGAAAAGCGTGAGCAAGAGTTTCCTCCAGAGTTTAAGCTCATTAAAAAATGAACCTATCCCGGTAAATAAGCATTGTGATCGTAAATTTATTAGCCATAAAAAGCCTTGGTCGTGTTTGCACCTGCCACCTCCATTCCATTTGGTCGATCGTTCACCCCCATATGATTGTTTACCTATTTTGAGGAACAGCTCCGAAGAGTGATTTCACCTATCCATCCTTGTGACACTGCCGTGATTGGAAAATTCCAACCTATACCTGGAATCTGCTGCTATCCCTGTTTATCACTCGTTCCTCAGAAGACGAGTCTTCTTTGACCTCTTTTCTCCTGACTCGTAAAATATGAAAAGTTTGCCGAGTTTTGGCCTTCCAGCTCGTTAAAGTGACCGAAAGAGCTATCCCTCCTCTAGATTTTAATCTTTTTGGACCTGAGGGATTATTACACAAAAAGGTTGAGCGCTTGTTTTATTCGGCTCGTTAAAATTATCGAAAATTCATCCCTTCTGTATTGTTTTATACTTTTTCGGACTTAAGGGATTAGATGACGAAAAAGGAATTTTGGAGTTAAATTTCTGTACCTTTTCAGACTCTCTAAAAATGAAAAGGACCGAGTTGTCCTTGTCGCTAGACTTGTTAAAATAATTAAATAGCGACAAACTTGTCTTTAGACGAGAACGAGTTTCCCTATCGCTAGGCTCGTTAAAACATAGCGATGGGCTTGCCCGAAGGGCAGGTTATAGAACAAGCATATGTTATCCTCCTCAAGCTTGACAAAAATAAAGAGGTACTGGTCAGAAATGACTGAGGAAAAATTGGGAGAACCTCAAAGCTTTAATGGTAGCAAGTCGCTCTTGAACATGACACTTTGTCCTCCGTATCACATCGGGTTGGGTTGTTTCATTCACCGGTCTCATCACCATGGTCTTCGCCAAACCATCCACATTTGGGGTAATGCTACCAATCCATCGCATCAGTGTCGTTATATGTTCAAGAGATGTTGTTCAGAATGAGTCAACCGTGTCCCATCCACTGCCATACATTATCCTTCATCCACCCATGATCGCCACCCTGAATCATATCTCACAGATTGTTTTCACCTCCACTAAAATCATTAGCTCCGTTCCGCGTCATTGATGTGGGATTCATTAAGGCCCTACTTTGACGGATCGCTTCTTGTCGACTTCAGCTCATTATCCAAGAAGTTGATCTAGGAACACCCCCCTCAGTACTTTGAAGCTTGCATGCCTCAATGGCAAGTTTCTCACTTCCGGAGGCAGGTATACATTAATGACCTTCGACCAGAAGATTTTGCGTGGTGTTCGACGCCAAGTCCTTTATTCACACCACATGAATTGTACTGCAGTACCTTGAGGGTCATTATCATTATCGGTGATTCCTCTCGCGCTTGTTAACGGTTTACATTATTGACCGGTAATCAAGCGATGTCTTTCCATGTTCAACTTCAGCGCAATTCTCACATGGATCGACTTGTAATTAGAGTGAAGATCGAACGAGTTTGAAGACCCCGGATCTAGTTTCATCCATCTGGGCTGCGATATATATTCAGGAAATATAAAGACATTTGATATGTACATTATTACAGCAGATGATCATCCTACTCAAAGGATGATAATTTCAGCAGAGAATTATCTGTCTACCATCAGACGATCGTCTGTTCTATGTACCAAAATGAATTTATAAAGCTGAGCATGGGAATGCCCGCCTCAGCTAGATCATGAAAGCAGAATGAAAAATAATGTATTTTATTGTATTTTATTACAGGGCGCCTCTCAGCGATTGAATGAACTTCGGATCCTCCTGATAAAGCATTTCACCCGATGAACGACCTCATACTTTAGGGGGCAACTGTTATAGACATTTTTGTGCCTTACAACATGAAGCATGAAATGTCAATAATCTGAGGGATCCAAAGTCCCTAAACATGTTGTTCCTACCCCTAGAGGAACAAGGTCAGCAAACCACAGCACTGAAGATCAGTTCTCCACCTGAAAACACTCAAAAACAAGCTAATTCTGGGTCATGCCAGCTGCTCCACTGAGCATCTGCGCTGAATGTCAACTGCTCCACTCTGTACCTGCGCTGAATGTCAAAAGCAATGAAGGCTACCTACGCTGGGCAAGATTGGCCAAGTGGCACAGTCATTCCTCAATGTGTCAAATGCCCAGGAAGCTTCCAAAATGACACTTGGATCAAGGAATTCGCCTTGTGATGAGTAAGAGGGTCTAGATCTCCAAGTGGAAGCAAGAACCTCCAAGTGGACTCAAGAACTGAAGAATAACTGAAGTGGGAGAGGACACTAGTCAGCTCCATGCCAAGCTCAAGCTGACTCATCCTTTCTCCAAAACTCCTATATATAGAGCTCTCTCATGAGGTCTAGGGAGGCTAGAATCTGGTGACTGTAAGGAAGTGTTGTTGGTTTGAGTATAGAACTATTGGGTGATTTGCTTGAAGGAGGTGAAGAGGAGATTTCTTTCTGTTGGGAGGTGTTGCTGGATTGGGCCTCTTGTGGTTGTGACACTCTCAGAACTTTACTTCTTCCATTAATAAAGCATTTGAGGTTCTTCTATATGCATGTGTCTCAATGGCGTATTGATGCTTGTATATTTGATTTATTCTAATCCTTGAATCAATTATGGATGTATGCTTCTTGTAGTTTCCCTCTCTTGTGATTTTGCAGGATCTTGGTGTAGTTGGGCCAGTGAAAGAGCAAGGTGCTGGGAGCAAGCAGCAAAGAGGGAAGATTGGATCAATCATTAGCGGAAGACAATGGTTAGTGGCTCTCTTTCTCCTCTCTCTTACATCTCGTAAAGAAGTAATCTTGAATAGCTTTGCTTTGATTGTTGTTGAGGTACTATCACCCTTAGAGTGGGATAGGGTCATTCCGTATTGGATACTTTTCCCAACAACACTATGGGGACAACATGATTCTGCAAAATTTACTATAGATATGGTCACATTAATGGAAGCTGCGATTAATGGTTATGTTATGGATTGGGCAAATATTTTATCTGCTAGACTAGCCACTGAGATATTAGAATATTGAAAGAAAGCACATACAACTTCCCGGATCATTCCTCCTTTCTACTACATTGCATATATTATGGATATTATTTGTTCTAATTCTAAATACTCGGTACTTGGATGGAAGTGGACTTCCCAAGATCCTAACCCTATTCATATCTATCATAAACAGTTGTAGAAGGCACACTATAAAAAGCACCTATACAGAATTTGCAATGGTTTTATTTTACCTGTATATTATTCTATTTTCAATAACCCTGCCCCTAGGATATCTCAGGAATCAGAAATTGACCTGACAGCAATAGGTAGTTGATTCGGAGAGGAGAAATTTACCTATGTGAGGCTTTTTGTCAGTTTTGCTAAACCGCATGTTCTTCCTCTATATGTTCCTGATAAATTGTTAGCCCGAGAATTGGCATATCAGATAATAGTTGAAAGAAAATCAAAACTCTTAAGGATTCTAAGAAACATATGTGGCATATATTCCCCCTACGATGTGGCATTTTTACCTTAAATGATTACAAGCATGAAGAGAAATAGGCAAAGAACATTCAGATGTTGAATCTTGCCACCATTCCGAATCGGCAATATGACCCAAGGAAGGTTGCCTATAACGTTACCGCTCAAGCTAAACTTGGAAAATTCAATCACGAAGCAGATGACTTTGATGATTTATTTGCTTCAGCTGAAATATTTTTTTAGGTTAATGGATTAGCTAGGATCAGGTATGGAGAAGAGGGGTTAGAAATATTCAATAGGCTCGAGCCCAGAGGTTGCAAACTCTGCCTTTGGTCCTATTAGATATAGCCCCGATAGTTTAGCCACAGATTCAAAGTGAACAGAATGCTTCCAATCATCATGTTTGTATTGAAGATGCTAGTGTCATTGCTAGGGTTTCTCAATTCCATCATCAGAAAATTAGGGAAGCTCTGGAAATTGAAAAGAGGCCGAGCAATCTCAATAGAGAGGATGGTTGGAAAATCAGTAGATGTTGGGTCCATGCTCTCTCTTCCTAGTTGCTTCCTTCTTTTCCGCCCCTCCTCCTCCGCTTCCCTCATTTCTGGTCTCCTTTATTATTATTATTATTATTATTTAACCTAATATTTAGTTATTTACTATTAAATTATTATTATTATTTTTAACCTAATATTTAGTTATTTACTATTAAATAAATTATAATAGTAATATTATTAATAATAATTCATTTAAATTATTATTATTTATTTATTATTATTATTATTATTACTATTTATTTAGTTATTTGTTTTTCTACATATATTTTTATTTTGTTTCTAGGATTTTATTATTTTTATTTTATGTATTTATTTTATTATTATTATTATTATTATTATTATTATTATTACATATATATATATATATATATTTAATTTATTTATTTTTATTTTTATTTTTATTTATTTTATTTATTTATTTATTCTTTTTTTAGTTTCTATGTATTTATTTAATTGTTAACCCCCTTTTAACAACCATTTAAATTATATTATATTATTTATTTATTTGGTCCCATATTTCAACTAACTTCATATTAAATTATTTTATTTATTCATCTGTTTTCGAGGTTAGGACCTTACTCCTTTCTAGCCATTGGCCTAGCTAGCCGTTGGAGACTCTGCTCATGCTATTTAACATGCAAAGCTGGATCTGGTTCTTCAACTTGTCCTGACGATGAACCACATTGGATGGTTCGAAACGCGTCGACAAATGATAGATCTTGTGATTTATGCCGAAAAATCTCTCATAAAGACTCCTGTAGTGGAGAAGATTCCCGAAAAAGAATAATTTCTAGAGCAGGAGCAGGGACAAGAAAAAAGTAGTGAACTCATTGATTCAAGCATTTATGTTGATCCTAAATTTATTAAGGAATGGCAGCAATTTGATTCCATCATTAGTAATACTGAGAGCCTTAAAGGATTCAGCACACCTGAGGTGACATCTGGTCATAAGTCAGTAATCAATATAGTTCCAACTGAAGGAACTAGTGACCCACCCATAACTCACAAGGATGTAGAAATAATCCCTAAAAATCCCTCCGGTGAAATTGTTTTGCATGTAGAAGAAATACCACAACTAGATGTCTTCTACAACCCTAAGCATAGGGTTGTAATCAAAAGACAATGGAAAAAGAGGAAAGTTGATCAATCTCCTCTTTTGACTTCACAAAGGGAGACAACAAATGTGATATGGAGAGAAGAAGTTAATCCTTCTAAAAATCTCACTAAAATTTCTCAGTATACTGGAGCATACACAGCAGCCACAATGGACAAAGCATCGGAGGTCAGTAACTTGCTCAAAGGAAAAGACCAAGCAATCAACTGGAAACACAGGCATAAGAGAAATAAAAAAATATAGAGCAGTTGGAACAATAGTTAACAGTCCAAAGGTAGTTAAATGACCAATTGAACGAGCAATTTCTCAAAGAAAAACAAAGGATTGATCAACATGCAATTCATAAACAACAAGAGTTATCCCAAGCTTTGAGCAAGTTGCAATCATTAAATGAACAGTTGAGTAAATCAAAGGAAGAATAGATCGCTCAACTATCACTTGAGATAGAAAGATTCAAAGAATATCCCCAAGTGTGAGAATTTAGATCGAAGGTTCTACAAATTACCAAGGCATTGTCTAGTCAGTTGAGCCTATTGTGTCATAATATCTCACTCACTTTTCCACTGTGTGAAATTTCATCATCCATGGTTGATAAATTAGTTGATGTGAGACTAACCTTGGAGTAAGTAGATGAAAGATTAACAAATTTTCTCTCTTGGGAAGAAACCAAAGAAGGAAAAGCTACTAATCTACCACAAATTTTGGAATCACATAAAGAAATCATATTCGCTGAATGGCAATCTCAACTAATGAAGGCAGAAAGAGCGACATCAAGATGTAGATCGGCAACAAAGAATCTGGTTGAATTGATTAATGATACTCTTTATTTATCAAATTTAATTACAAAGTGTTCTCTAGGGAAACTTCCATCAGTAAAATCATTAGAACAGACATGGAAACAGGAGCTGGAGTAGAGGGAAAGATTGATTTCAGGTATTCAAACTTTAACATGGGAAAACTTTTGGTTTTTCCTTGTTAAACCATATAGTCAGTAGACAGTGATGAAATACCTCACCGATGTAATCGGCCATATGATTCCTGAACTTACTCATGCCACATACATTTCTCAATTACACTCACACATGAGTCATCCACCAAAATTTTAATCGATGCTTTCCATTTGTGAGCTCAAGTCACAAGATGATCAACCAAGACAGTGAACCATTCTAACCGACCGCAGCATGCCTATTTCGAGAAGATTTTCACATATTTGTGATTTGGTTATATCGGCGCATAGCATATTTATTTCATAGTTTGTTAGTTTAACATGTCTTTAGAAAGGGTCCTAAAATTTTTGTATTAAGAATTGGATCGGAAGTTGCACTATTGTGCTTTCGATATATTTATTTTTATAAAAATTGGACCTGAATTCTAAGTTTTGATGAAGAATACTTTTATGTGATATGCACTATTGCTTCTTGTAAAAGTATTTCCAAGTTGAAAGGCGGAATCTGAATGCAATTCATGTTGGAGGAGACTCAAATCCATATGGTACTACTATCTATGTTTTTGCTTCATGCTTTTATGTGAACCAACATTTATTTATTTTTCTATTATTGATATATGTATATGTTTTCACAGCAATTCTTTGACTTATCACTATTGAATGTTTAAGAGTTGTTATTTTTTTATACATATGTATGTCAATAATATATAAATATTAGTGTGATAATGTTTTAATTATTACTATATTCAACTATTTGAACAAAGTAATTATCATATGAATAAATATTTTTGTTTATAAATAGAGCCATGTACATACCTACTTGTCAATAAGAATCATCAAAAATTTCACTAAGAGAAAGACTTCCTGGGATATATTAGTCATTTATATTGTCGCATGTTAGAATAAATCATCCATCACTCCTATTAGATATTAGAAAATTGATCACTTATCCATCACATTTATAAATTATTGGGAAACTGGTCTCATTATATCCAGTCGGAGCCACCACACCAAACGGAAAAGGAGCTACTTTTAAGGTTCGGACCAAGTGGTTTTCTTCAATGTTGATGCAATGATTTTCAAGGCATCAACAAGTCCATTTGAAAATACCTTGGGGTTTGTAGTCATCAGTGGAATATTCCTTCACTATCGACAGTGGGAAACCATCATTGTCCCCTAATTGATAGATTCTTCCAGGTGCTTAACTTCAGCTCATTCATTCGCACTTGTTAGATTGTACTAGGTACCTTGACTCTCATTATCATTATCGGTGAGTAGTCTCTCTTTTGTTAACAGTGTACATCAATGACCAATAATCAAATGATTTCTCATGTGGTAGACCTTAGATCATTTATTTCCATTGTGTAGAAATGTATCACAGCAGTCAGTGAAGACCACGGGTTGCATCAACATGTTTTGGTTCACTTGTTAGTTTCTCCTATTACTACTAGTTGGCACCATCCACCGTATATGTTGCAGTTCTTCACATCGACATCTTATATGTTATTGAAGAGAGATTCCATACAGGCTGGTAGAGTATTTAATTAATGGAAAGACCTGTGAGCGATTTTGGAACCGACGTTTCGGACTAGCAAGGTGAGTCCATCATCAGGGTAATGAGATCTGCATTTTGAGAAGAGAGAGTCAAGAGAATGAGAACCTATTAATAGAAGGATGGATAGCTTAACCTAGGTTTGGAGAGGTCGGCTTGATTTTCATCCATTTATTAATAACTGGAATAAATAATTTTTTATTTATTTTTTATTTTTTTTATTAAATTCAAGACTATATTAAAAGTAAATTTTTTTATTTAACTAGATTAATTAGACCTAAATTAAAAATAAAATTAATTTAAATTAAATTTCAAATAAAAACACTTTAATTTGTTAATTAATTAATTAATTAAATTAATTTTCAAATCTAGTTTAATTAATAAATTTAAAACTATATTGATTAATCAGCTAATTAATTAATTAATTTTTAAATTGAGCTTAATTAATAAATTTAAAACTTCTCTTCTTTCTCTTTTTTTTTTTTTTTAAATTCACTAAAAGTAATTTGGCCTCATTTAAAAGTAAAATTGGTTTACACTAAAAGGATTAAATAAATTTTAATTATGTTTTAAATTATATACTTTAATTAAAAACATTTTTAAAACTGTATTAAAGGTAAAATTTCTTAACTAGATTAATTTGACCTAAATTAAAAATAAAATTAATTTAACCTAAATTTAAATTAAATCAATTTAATTGATTAATTAATTAATTAAATTAATTTTAAATTTAGTTTAATTAATAAATTTTAAACTATATTAATTAATAAATTAATTAATATTTAGATTGAGTTTAATTAATAAATTTTAAAACTTTTTATAAGATTAAATTAATTTGGCCTAAAATAAAAAACAGTTTGAACTAAATTTGAAATAAAATCAATTTAATTAATTAATTAAATAAATTATTGTTATAAATTAATTTAAATTTTGATTAGTTAATTAATAGAATTTAGTTATTTATATTAAAAGTAAAATTTCTTAACTAGATTAATTTGACCTAAATTAAAAAATAAAATTAATTTAACCTAAATTTAAATTAAATCAATTTAATTGATTAATTAGTTAATTAAATTAGTTTTAAATTTATTTAATTTTAAATTTAGTTTAATTAATAAATTTTAAACTATATTAATTAATGAATTAATTAATATTTAGATTGAGTTTAATTAATAAATTTAAAACTTTTTATAAGATTAAATTAATTTGGTCTAAAATAAAATAAGTTGGAACTAAATTTGAAATAGAACCAATTTAATTAATTAATTAAATAAATTATTTTAAATTAAATTTAAATTTTGATTAGTTAATTAATAGAATTTAGTTATTAATTTATGTAATTATATATATATATATATATATATATATATATATATATATATATATATATATATATATATATATATATATATATATATATTAATTTATTTACTTTCTTGACCTGCAAATGCTGCCTTAAGGGAGAATTTGTATAAGTTACAGTTACTTTATTTTGTTTAACAAGGGTTTCCAGGTATTACTTAGTTTAAGACCATCATCCCTATTCAAATTATTCGAAGATTTTTCAATTTCTATAGCCTCTTTAATTCTTCTTTTTAAATAGTGGTCTTCCTTGTGGATTAATTTAGCTTGTTCCATGCATATATAGTGAGAGGAGGAACAAGCATGCTCTGCAAGACCTGATTTATCAGACCTATTTCTAGAAATATCACTGATGTGCTCTTTTACTCTTACTCCAAAGGATCTCCCTGTTTCCCCTATATAAACTTTACCACAAGAACAGGGAATCGAATAAACGCCTTTGTGACTTTTTGGGTCAATTGCATCTTTTGCAGATTCAAGCAAGTTTTTTAAGGTGTTGGGGGGGGTGAAAGCTACCATAATGTTGTGCTTAGCGAGAACTTTGGCAATTTTATCAGTGATTCCTTTGATATAGGGAAGGGATATTCTAGGGTTATCATTTGATTTCTTTTTGTTTTGTTTATTGGTTAAGGAATTTTTAATAATTTTGCTGATGGTGTGATGTTGATAGCCATTGTTTACAAAAACTTCATGGAGATGGATAAGTTCTTCCTCTAGATGTTCTGGGTCGGAGATTCTAGAGGCTCTGGTGGTTAGGGTTTTGATGACTCCCATTTTGGCATCTTATATGTTGGCATCAAAATTGCGATGTAGTATCATTTTATTCCATCATGTTCATTTGGTACCATTGGAATCATTTTTTGACATTAGTGATCTCATTGATCATCTTCTTATATGTGATATCCAGACATGTACTTTTTTTATCACGATCAAATGATCCATTATGTACCTTCAGTTATTTATACTTGTATACCTAGTGGATCCAATTGTAATTGATATGCAGACATGCTTTACTTTCTTTGAGCATGGGTATACCCATCTCAAACAACAGTTTCTTTCTAATCTCTTTTTGATGGCTTGGCAGGCTAAATTTTGGTGAAGTACTTCTCAGTCTCGATAGGGTTCTTTCCATATACTTACTACATTTCAACCATCATGTACCCCTTCTGACCTCATACATTAGGGGGCATATATTATAACACCATTTACCACCCTTGGTATTTGTGATGCTTGGTTTATGGCCTAGGGTAGCCCCTCCTTCCAGACTTGGTCCAAATATTTAAAAAACAGTGTTTTATTCCCTGTACACTACATTTCCCTGAGATAAAAGTGTATACACACAGGTTAGTTAATACCCAACCCACGTATGTGTTAAAACACTTAAAAATTAAATTTCTTTAAGTATGGGCAGAGTTCATGGTTTTTACCTGTTGATTACCTCCTATTGCCCGTGGCCCAACTGTCTCCCAACTGTTTTCCAACTAAACAACTAATTGGGAGGAGTATAAATAGACTTCTATGGAAGGCCTTAAGGAGGAGAAGAGATAGAGTTATTATACTGAGATTATCCCTGACTGAGTCTGAAGTATCCCTGTGCTTCAAGCACTTCCCCATGTTTCATGAAACCCTTGTTTCCTTGATTGTTGATATTCTCCCTCTTTCTTGAGATATCATGGTATTGGTTATGAAAGGAGGTTTATGAACACTGGGACTGGATAGATCTGGAGGATGGTTCCACTTGGAGCCAGAAGAAGAAGGCGCAGGTGAATTCTCACCGTGTTAGTTATAGCTTTCTATAGTAAAAGGAAGTGATGTCTTGTTTCCGATATTAACTGTGTTTATACTGTTGTAATTCATATATGAATGTTATTTTGATGTATAACTAATCATTTCCTTATATGATATAAAGTTATTTTCATTAAAATCCTTTATCTATGTACTGCTATGTATGTTCGGATTGAATAACTTTCAGGTTTGGAGAACATTAGGAGTTGCAGAGGGTCTGAACCCTGTGGGATCTACACAAACGAAGGACATCCGAGTGGTGGGATCCAGTATTGTAGCAATAATGCAACAACTCCTGGAACTCCCTTCTTTAATTTTATCAACCCGGTAGTTCGTAACAAACTTGGAAGCGACAGTGTTGTATGCACAAGTACTAGCTCTTGCCGCAGCTGTCACTTGGTCAGCTGGCACAAGTTCGCTAGGGGCTTAAGCCAACTTCTTTGAGCTCTTAGAAGAAGCCTTTTAACTGATGGATGAAAGCTAACTCAAAGGAAGGTAATCTACTTGCAGAAATAAACTGAAAGCCAAAAAGAAACGCAAACCCTAGCAAACCCTAATTCTACCAGCTAGTCCTACTGATGCAAAGATGAGAATGCAAACTACTAAAAGATATGCCATTACTTCTATGAAGGTAAGATACATGTGTCTAGACTACCTCTACCTGAAGAAAACATCTTTTTGTATTTTTGAATAAGTTATTACAATTATCATGCATGTGCTTTTAACTGGATTTTTACTGTGCAGGGGTGGATCAAGGAGGAGAAATGCTTGGAAGAGGTCGAGAAGGTTCAGAGAGGGTCTAAGGAGTCCCTAACACCCTTCCAGAGAGTTTCATAAAGTTTTACTGCCAAGAAACCGCATTTATGAGCTTCTACAGGAAGTCTGCAAGGGTTCTACAAGATGTTCTAGGATTTCTACAGGATGTTCTGTAATTTTTCTATAGGATGTTCAGAAATGGGGTTTTGAAGCATGGATGGAGCGAAAAAGGTGGAGGAATGAGTATGGAGGTGAAATAGGGGTGTAGGGGAGTTCAAGACTTGGAGGATGGAGTTGAGGACTGGCGTAGATGGTGAGATTTGTTCAAGGAGGGATGAAATGATGTTGCACAAGAAGATGAGAATCATGGCAAAGTAAGCGAATGAGGCAAATGTAAGGTAAGGGTTCTGAGTGAAGGGTGAAGCAGGTAGGTTGGATGGAGTATGGGCAGGTAAGGAAGGATAACAGGTACTCTGCAAGCGGTTTTTCAAATTGAACAAACAAACACTTATAAAACCTATGACCTAGTTACTTCACTCTAATCTAACCTAACAGCAAAAGGAAATGAATAGAAGGTTATTTGCAAGGAAACCATGTGAAACAACTATGCAACTAAGCAATCATAAACCTAAACATGCATCCAAAACTGATATCAAGTTCTGCAAATGAGATTCGAACACTAATAATTGCATGGTGGAGCAAAGAATGTATTTTTGTGGGCAGCAAGGTTACATTGGTCCCAGCTCATGATTCCACTGAAGGGGAGGTGAGATCCAAAGTACTTGGTAGCCTTTTTCTGAATATATTCCATGTGATTAACCTATCAAGTAAATCTGAACATGAAGAACCTTTTTAATCATCGAAAGCAACCTAAATAACAACACAATATTTAAATCTAAATAGCAGATTTTATTCTAAGAATGCAGCAAAAACACATAAATATAAACAAAGGAGGTACTGGGCACTTGAGATGGGCCCAACCCCAAGAGCTATAGCCTCCTAAGAGAGATTTAGAGCTGGTGCAAAGCTGGATTCATCTTGATTGAGCAACAAAATAAGAGTTACATCAAAACTGTCCACAAGGAGAACTTGAAAATGAGATGAAAGCAAAGCTAATCTATTGCCTCAAAATCGAAATACAAACTAGCTAAATTATTCCTACAAAATGACTAACCATTGGCTAACTACCAGCTAAACAAAATGAGGCCCTAAGCCTTCTTATTTATACAAATTGAGGACCCAACAGTCCTCCTAAACTTTAGGGACTCGGCTGCCCAAAACTTGTAGTTAACAACAATCCTACTTGACTTGCTTGGCTGCCCTTGTGCTAATTGATTTGGTGGCCCTTGAACTCCGAGCTGATGGTGGAGAATTCGAGGTAACGGCCCATAAATGAAGGGGACACCTTCCTACAAATCCTCTCCCTTGTTCTCCCACGAATTTGGCTGCCCAGTGCTCATTAAAACCTTCAATTTTGTCTCCAAGTTGACCAAAAAGGTTGCACAAAGCACCCATTATATTTGTTGGCATAATGACTAACCCAATTCACTCTATTAGCATAAATATAATAAAAAACATGCAATAAAATAATGAGAATGGTGGATTAAGTCGAATTAGGAGGTTGAATGAGCCCAAATAATTATCCATTTTTGGGGCTCATCATCACCCCCCTACTGAAAGTGTTGCTCATCGTCTGAGCAACCAATTTATCTCCTCATCTTTGATGGCCTTGGTGGCCTCCCTATCATGCCAAGCTTCTAAAGTGATGTCCTCTTCTCTGTCATGAAACCGTGCTTTTCTCTTTGCTTCTTTCACTGCCTATGCTTCTTTTCCTAGAGAATTCTCAACTTTGGTATGATTGTGCAAGTATATTCAATCTGATGGTGGTAGTGGTGGTGAAAGGAGATGAAACCAGTGGAGTATCCAAGAAAAGAGTGGTTGCATGCCTCAAAAAACTTCAAACTTCAAATCCCTCTCCATAATTGATTATGGCCTGTCCAAAGGCTTCTACAGGATGTTTCTGGTAAAAATACAGAACTTCATGTAGAAAGTCTTGTAGCTTCCTGTAGAAGGTTGAACCTAGACTAAATTGTGTCCGAACCCTAAAAAAAATGAGTGTTCATGGAGGGGATGGATGTGCTTAGGGTGGCCAGCATAGGTGCTGCCTCCCTAGCTAAAATCTCGGCCAATTTCTCCTTCTGCTGCCCTTTTTCCAGACTTCGTGTAGAAAGTCCTGTAGTGGCTGATTTCTGGCTTCCTGTAGAAATAGTTCTCTGTCTTCCTATAGAAATAGTCTGCTAGCTTCCTGTAGAACCAATTTTCTCTAATTTGGCTTGCTTGGCTGGGGGTGGCTTCTCCTTGACCTGTGTTGTGGTTGCCTTGGGTGTGTCCCTACTTGTTTGGCCTTTTTCCATCTTCTCTACCTGTGCTTGCAACTGCTTCTCCCTTGGCGTTTGTGTTTTTACTTCACCCACAGCTTTGGCCTCAACAGCTTGTCCTTTTCCCTCATTCATCTTCTTCTTCCTTCTGTGGTGGCCTTTCTTGTGTTTCTTTTCCACTGGCTTTCTCTTGTAATGAGTGGTGGGGTAAGCTTTAGGGTCAACCCTCTGAAATCCACAGTTGCTAATGTTTTTGATTTGGGCTACATGAACTTAAGGAACTCTATGATTTCATCATCATGACCTTGAATTTTATCACAGAAGGTCATCCACTTTGCATAGGTAAACAGGTCTACCACCTCAGGAGTTTCTCTCAACTTCTTAGAATATGAGGGTTCCTTTCTGATAAACCCTCCAAGCATGGTGAGAATACCTTGTTTTCGGCTTAAGCTCTGGTTAGAATCGAAATTCAGATGTGGCTTTCCTCCTTGGTTCTCAGGACAACATTTCTCTGTTGTTTGTATCTCCCCTTTCACCAATTCTCTGGTTATAATACTGCTGGCGCCCAAAAATAAACTTTTCAAAAGGAATTAAACCCTCAAAGACAGAGTGCAGAGCTACTTTTCACACTAACCATATAACAATCATAAAAAAAAGTATTTTATATGTGTACAGGTGAGCGTTACAGTGGTTTTTCATTAAAATGGGGAGAGTTTTCTGGCAGGAACCATGGAGGTGAATATGACGCAGCACCATTCAAAAGAAATTCTATGTATTATATAAGCAAAACACTGTCTGGACCCACAGGAAGATTGGTTCCAATATTTTTCACTTCAAATGAGATAATTCACCACCTTTCGAAAATTAAGCATGGGGGTGGCATGTTCCAGCCTACCTCTCTTCGAAACTCCAATTTGTGGAAGAAAAATCCAAGCTTTTCTTCTCTAGAAGGTTGTTTTCTGTGTTTCCTGTAGAAGACTTCCTGTAGAAACGCCTGTAGAGCGCGACAGGTGGGCATTTATTTAAGAAACAACAGAAATCTTGTAGAGGACCACTAGCTAACTGATCTGGAAGTGGTGGACATGTGCTTCAGTTGACCGCAGTTGAACAAAGAGTGGTGAGAATTTCAGTCGAGCGTCGTTTAATTGTAGCGTGATTCACGTGAGAGAGTGAAGTGGCCAAGTTTACGTGGCAACATGCAACTAGAAGTGTTGTTCCTGAACTGTGTGTTTTCCCCCTGTAATCACTGCCGTGAATTGAACTGAAGTTTAAACGGCCAACACTCCTGGTTGCTTTAATTTTCACGTAAGTCAGTTGTCCACGTGTACTGCGTGACTTCCGGTTGAGTGCTAGAGAAGGCAATTGGCTTAACCTTGCTATATTCGTGGCTTAATCCCACCATTCCATTCATTGATGCAGTTTTTGAATTAGATTTATGCAATAGAAGAACGAGTTTTAGTCACATACCTCGAAGTCGAATGGCTGCTATGAGGTGATGTGGCTAGTCATTGCTGCATGCACTAGTTTCTTTGGTTGCATGAGGGCTTGGCTGATGATTTTTGGTTTTTTTCCTTGTGCAGGTGTCGTCTAGCCAGATGAATGCTGCAGGAGTTCATTTCCACGCTTAGATCTGCACCTTCAAGCTGCTGCTGCTGAATTTTCACCAGACCAGAATTTGTTTTTTTCATTGCTCCCGAACAATAGATCGGATCAATCTGAAAATTTCTGAGTATGTTCCTATCATCATGATGCACCTCCCATAAAAAAATCGTGATCAATGGATGCACAGATTTCGAGAAAAATGGAAAATGGCTGAAGATTTCAGAGATCAATTTCTCGGAAACCGTGCATTGGAATCGGCTGAAACTGCTTGGGTAGGTTACTACCAACCATATTCATCTTCTCATGAAACAGGTTTTGAAACGGATGCACGGATATGGAGGAAATACAAAAATGGTTGAAGGCGATGGAGGCTGATTTCTTGGAAACCGTGCACCGGAATTGGCTGAAACTACTCAGGCATGTTGCCATCACCCTTGGACAATTCCCCATAAAACGGTTTTTCAAATGGATGCATGGTTTTCAAGTTAGGGAAAAAACAAATTATGTTCTAGGTATTTTTTCTTCAAGGCATTTTGCAGTTTTGTTGCATGGTATGAAAAACTGATCTTGGGTTGTGATATAGGCATGGAGATGATGGAGGAGGAGTTTGAAAAGTGCAGGAGGACTTCTGAACCCTTGAGGAAGCTACCATGTTCGCCAAACCACCTTTTTGAAATCCATTTCTAGCTTCCTACAATTTCTACAGGAACTTCGTGTAGAAGCACAATGAAGAAGCACAATGAGGTGGAAAAGATGATGAAAAAGGGTGAGGAATGGAAACATGGATTCTTGCAGGTATAACCAATGGATTCCAAGCTTTAGATCCCCTTCCAAAATCAAATCTGGCTCGCTTGAAGGTTCTACAGGATGTTTCCTGTAGAAATATAGAACTTCCTCTAAAAGGCACAAAAACTCCTTTGTCTTTGTTTTGAGTGATCCTCCTGACCTGCAATGTCATTGCTACAACTTGAAATTATTCAATGGAAATTAGATTTATTTTTACTTTTCTTTTTCTCTTTTTTTTTGGAAAAACAACTAGGGCACCTCATGGAGGTTTTCACCCTAATTGCCTACCCTGGGCGCCTCCAAGGGAGGTTTTCACCCAGAGATCTTATTCTCTTTTCTCTTTTTTCCCAACCCATTGACCACCCCATGGAGGTTTTCAATCAATGAGCCAATCTAAGGTGCCTCCGAGGAGGTTTTTACCTTAGATTTTTATTCTCTTCTTATTTCATTTTTTTCTCTTTTTTTTCTTTTTTTCTTTTTTTCTTTTTTTTTTTCTCTACCCTAACCTACTTGAAAAACAAAATCGTTCTCAAGTATAAGAATACTTCCAATGGAGCCATGTGCACATCGATATTAGAGACAAAATTATGTGGAGGCTCGAAATGCATACTTGGACAGCTATCCGGATTTTAGAGACCAAATGATCTAACTTTGAAGGGATCAAACATAGTTGAGGAAGAGAGTACCGCTGCAACTTAGTGACCTTCTGAAACCATATCTCAATATAGCTTTGATATCCTTGGTCCTTTTGCTGATCTGGGTCATGTTTCATGTCACTTTATATACTATGACTTCCTCATCTTCCTCTTTTTGCTGATCTTTCTCTTGAATACATGGAAGATTTGACAGTAACCATGAGGCAACTCTCTCGATCTCTGATTTTGATGCCTTCTCTTCATCAAGTGCAGCCCATGGTTCTATGATCTTTTCTTTTGAATCTTCTTCTGCTGGATGTGGTCCTTCAATGCTTGCAATATAGTCTCTTTTTTGCAATACTATTCCTGAGCTATGGTGAAGATCATTGAGCTCAAGAGGAGTTGTTTGAACATGTTGTGCCTCAGCTTTGCAATTAGGTTGAGCTATTCCAATGTGCGGGTTTGGAAATGGTGGTATCGGTAGCTGAGTGGGGGTGTATATTTGAGATGGATGTGGATGGGGTTGTGGTTGGGCAGGCATTTGGGGCTGCCTTGGTGGAGGAGGAGGCGATGGTTGTGGATGAGCAGGTGGTGGAGGAAAATGAGCGGGATGAGAGTTGTACTGGGGCCTCCACCCCTGATAAGGTGCATTCCACTGAGGTTGTGGCTGAGCATAAGAGTGAAACAAATGAGCAACTGGTTGGGCATAATATGGATCTGTGAAGGAACAAGGAGGAGGTGTGAACTAGGAAGGATGAGCAGGGGAACCCCAAGAAAGCATGAAAGTGGCTTGATAGGGGTCATAATAGGTCTCGTGTGTCCCTTGCAGTTCCTGCTGGTAAGATCTAGGTCCATGCGGCCTCCTTTGGTTCATATAATAGAGTGGTTCAGTGGCTCCTTTGGCTCTCTGGTATGCAACTTTAATTCCGGGCAAGGAAGGGCACTGATTCATAGGATGGTCTCTTTCACAAACAAAACACACTTCTATGGAGTGCAATGGACATTCGTTCCTAGGATGCTTTCTAGTGCCCCTGGGACACAAGATGGCCAAAGCCCTCTTGGCTTCCTCTTGCTTCCTTTGGATCGGCAAGGTATCCAGTTGCATGGCAAGAAATTGCCTCATATCACTCTTGAAATCTTTGATCTGATTTGCAAATTCGTTTTTGGACAAGGTATTGCTCCCAACATTTCTATTTGAAGCCATTTTCTCCAGAGGAATGTCTTCTTCTTCTTCTTCCCTTGAGGTTCTTCAAATATGTCTTGTGGTCAACCTAAGGGTTCTTTAATCACAGCCATCAAAGAAGAGAGAATGTTGGTTGTGTGAAACAATGGGGGTGTTGTGCAATCATTTTTCTAACTTATCTCTACTCCTACAAGGCATGAAATGAAATCTTTTTGGTTGATTTTTTAATTTTCTACTTTTACCTGCAAAACTGAAATAGATTGAACTGCAACTAACTATCTTGCTAAAATGAAAATGTGAAATTGAAATGAAAGCAGGAAAGGACTAATCTATTTTTCTCAAATGAAATTGTAGGAATGAAATGCTAGTCTACACTTGCGGAATTGAAATGCTAATCTACTCTTGCAGAAATGAAATTGCGGAATTGAAATGCTAATCTATGAAAGCAGGAAATTCTAATCTACTTTTGCAAAAATGAAATTGCATAATGACAATGAAATAAACTACTCAGCAGAAGGTTGTAGTGGAAAATAGTAGAAAAGCAACAGTCACCAATACTCTGATGTTTCTTTGGCAACGGCACCAAAAAGATGGTGGGCTCCAGTATTGTAGCAATAATCCTACAACTCCTCGAACTCCCTTCTTTAATTTTATCAACCCGGTAGTTTGTAACAAACTTGGAAGCGACGGTGCTATATGCACAAGTACTAGCTCTTGCCGCAACTGTCACTTGGTCAGCTGGCACAAGTCCTCTAGGGGCTTAAGCCAACCTCTATGAGCTCTTAGAAGAGGCCTTTTAACTGATGGATGAAAGCTAACTCAAAGGAAGCTAATCTACTTGCGGAAATAAACTGAAAGCCAAAATGAAACGCAAACCCTAGCAAACCCTAATTCTACCAGCTAGTCCTACTGATGCAAAGATGAGAATGCAAACTACTAAAAGAGATTCCATTACTTCTATGAAGGTAAGATACATGTGTCTAGACTACCTCTACCTGAAGAAAACATCTTTTTGTATTTTTGAATAAGTTATTACAATTATCATGCATGTGCTTTTAACTGGCTTTTTACTGTGCAGGGGTGGATCAAGGAGGAGAAATGCTTGGAAGAGGTCGAGAAGGTTCAGAGAGGGTCTAAGGAGTCCCTAACACCCTTCCAGAGAGTTTCATAAAGTTTGACTGCCAAGAAACCACATTTATGAGCTTCTACAGGAAGTCTGCAAGGGTTCTACAGGATGTTCTAGGATTTCTACAGGATGTTCTGTAATTTTTCTATAGGATGTTCAGAAATGGGGTTTTGAAGCATGGGTGGAGGGAAAAAGGTGGAGGAATGAGTATGGAGGTGAAATAGGGGTGTAGGGGAGTTCAAGACTTGAAGGATGGAGTTGAGGAGTGGCGTAGATGGTGAGATTTGTTCAAGGAGGGATGAAACGATATTGCACAAGAAGATGAGAATCATGGCAAAGTAAGCGAATGAGGCAAATGTAAGGTAAGGGTTCTGAGTGAAGGGTGAAGCAGGTAGGTTGGATGGAGTATGGGCAGGTAAGGAAGGATAAGAGGTACTCTGCAAGCGGTTTTTCAAATTGAACAAGCAAACACTTATAAAACCTATGACCTAGTTACTTCACTCTAATCTGACCTAACAACAAAAGGAAATGAACAAAATTTTATTTGCAAGGAAACCATGTGAAACAACTATGCAACTAAGCAATCATAAACCTAAACATGCATCCAAAACTGATATCAAGTTCTGCAAATGAGATTCGAACGCTAATAATTACATGGTGAAGCAAAGAATGTGTTTTTGTGGGCAGCAAGGTTACATTGGTCCCAGCTCATGATTCCACTGAAGGGGAGGTGAGATCCAAAGTACTTGGTAGCCTTTTTCTGAATATATTCCATGCGATTAACCTATCAAGTAAATCTGAACATGAAGAACCTTTTTAATCATTGAAAGCAACCTAAATAACAACACAATATTTAAATCTAAATAGCAGATTTTATTCTAAGAATGCAACAAAAACACATAAATATAAAGAAAGGAGGTACTGGGAACTTGATATGGGCCCAAACCCAAGAGCTATAGCCTCCTAAGAGAGATTTAGAGATGGTGCAAAGCTGGATTCATATTTATTGAGCAAGAAAAGAAGAGTTACATCAAAACTGTCCACAAGGAGAACTTGAAAATGAGCTGAAAGCAAAGCTAATCTGTTGCCTCAAAATTGAAATACAAACTAGCTAACTTCTGCCTACAAAATGACTAACCATTGGCTAAATACCAGCTAAACAAAATGAGGCCCTAAGCCTTCTTATTTATACAAATTGAGGACCCAACAGTCCTCCTAAACTTTAGGGACTCGACTGCCCAAAACTTGTAGTTAACAACAGTCCTACTTGACTTGCTTGGCTGCCCTTGTGCTAATTGATTTGGTGGCCCTTGAACTCCAAGCTGATGGTGGAGAACTCGAGGTAAGGGCCCATAAATGAAGGGGACACCTTCCTACAAATCCTCTCCCTTGTTCTCCCAAGAATTTGGCTGCCTAGTGCTCATTAAAACCTTCAATTTTGTCTCCAAGTTGACCAAAAAGGCTACACAAAGCACCCATTAGACTTGTTGGCGTAATGACTAACCCAATTCACTCTATTAGCATAAATATAATAAAAAACATGCAATTAACTAATGAGAATGGTGGATTAAGTCGAATTAGGAGGTTGAATGAGCCCAAATAATTATCCATTTTTGGGCTCATCACCGAGTATGGTCGCTCTAACGTAGTTTGTTTATTTAAGCATTTTTCCTGAGTTGTATGAGTGTTTCTTACTGTAGTTTTCTCTTGCTCTATTGGGGTTCCAACCCAAAGCCCTAGGGTACTTATTCCCATAACAGTTGAGGATATGGTTGAGGTAACGAATGTGGAGACGAAACAAAAGCCATCGGACCAAGAGACCTATCTCATGTTGAGAGCATAGGAGGTCACACCATAGTCTCCACCACCTCCAGAATCACAACTAGTCCCAAGAAAGCAAGCAGAGTTTGTCCTCTTTGATGATGATCTGGAGATGGATTTGTACAATCTATCATTCGAAAATTCACATCACAGGATTGAACAGGCATGAAAAAAGCATCTCCCGGATGAATAAACATCACTTGCGCACATAGAGGAATGGGTGATTGTATCATATGTTATAAGACATCCAACTGCCATGGTCGAGACTTCTCAGGCTTATGCAGAAGTCATGAGTTCGATGGTCAAGTTCTTGATAGAAGAAAATCATCAAATGGCAAAGGACATGCAATAGGCCAGGAAGAGAATAGATCAGTCTGCATGATCCACTATGGAAAAAATGAAGAAAGCAAGACTTGTGTAGATATCAGCATTGGATACCACCATGTAGACATTGTATAGAATATTTGTCACCATCCATGAAGTAGTTGTCCATCAATATGATTTTTAGCAACAGTGCGCAAAGATAGCCCAAACTCTCAAGGAAATCCATGTTGTCATTGCGCATGTACACGAATGGAAAATGAAGTACAAGGGGGCCCCGCTTGACTTGCATAAGATGACAAAGCTACATGCAGAGATAGAAAAATCATGGATTCAAATGTTGATCCAGAATTATGAGCAACTCCCTCCACTCATCACTAGCATTGAGGCTTCCATTGAATAGTTGTACAAAATTCTAGATGTCATAGTGAGGACACACAAGATCCCTTCCATCAGAACCCTCACTCAAGCCATGAGGAAGAACCAAGTCATGCTGGAGGTTGATGGGTACATAGAGAAGTTGATGTGCAAAGCCACTAGTGATCACTTGCAATTAAGAGTATAGAGAATGCAGAAGTACATTGGTGGTCTAGCCACACCCAGGACAGTTTTGCACATGCTTTAGAATGAGTCGGATAGAGGTTTCATAACCATATGTCAGGCAGAAAGAGTCGATTGTGCAGACACAACCAACCTCCCTAGGAGCCTAAGACTCTCTAGTGACAAACAAGACAAACAAGAGCAATCCTTCTCTAAACATGCATTTACTATACGGGAAATCAAGTGTTTAGATCCTACCTGTAATCCAACGTTGTTGTAGCAGTCCAGCTCCGCTGATCCGGATGAGCTCTTCCTTCACTTTGAAACCTGCATACACTAACAATCAAATGATTAAATAGCACTTGATAATCTCATAGAATAAAACATATTTAACACATAGACCAAGGAGTACATGAAATAACTCATAAATAATAAGTTATTGAGAAGAATGGACTCATTTGCATTAATAGGTAACAAAAGGAACAAATACAACCTGAGCCTTGGTGTTGTGCAAGTCCCTCCCAGGGTCCATCAAGAGTTCTCCTTTACTTTGACAAAGCTCACCCACTTCCAAATAGAACAAGCAAAGATGGCAATCTCTCCTCACAAGCTTCTAAATGGGAGTCCTAATTCCTGCAACATTTACCCTTAGAAATGTATAGCTTTCAACCTTTTTACCTTCTGGCCCAATGCCTGTATTTATAGTGCTCAAGAGGAAGTTAATCAGGTCCACCATCAATGGGATAATCCCCTCTTTGGATGGGGTAGCTCCCCTATTGATGGGATAAGTTCCTCTTTGGTAGGAGTGCATGAACCATCTGGAGGCGCTCAATACACGTCGAACAACCTTCTAGAATGCTCTAGAAATGACCACAAGTGACTTTTTAAAGATGAAACTTGCGCATTTTAACCTTTACAGGGGGACGCACCTGCCCCTTTACATACAGAGCGTCCAAAGACGCAGCTTTTGTGAACATTGGGTGCGTACCCGCAGGTAAGGTTGAGAGAACCTGCGTCCCCAGAGATAAATACATTTAGAAAGACTTTCTCTCTTTTTTGGAGTTTGACATGGAGAGCAGAGGCATAAGACTTGCTTAAGAGGGTAGCATGACTGTTGATAGAGCCATACTAACTGTAAATAGTCATGGTGACATTTTTTAGTGTAACAGATTGCCCCCTAAAGTGCGAAGCCTAAAATAGATTAGGGTTTTGTATTATCTAGGAAGGGTGAAGCGCTTTATCATTTCAAGGATTATCTCGTGGAGAGCCTGGTCAGAACCTGCAATTTCAACACAAAATACATGTATAAGATTATATCATCACTGAGGTAGGCATTCCCATACTCAGATTAAAACTTTAACTAACATACTAACTACTCTGATACAGGAATGATCTTGCAGTACATCATAATCATAGACTTTTGTAGACA
This sequence comes from Pinus tabuliformis, assembly GCA_031772625.1. Taxonomy (NCBI): domain Eukaryota; kingdom Viridiplantae; phylum Streptophyta; class Pinopsida; order Pinales; family Pinaceae; genus Pinus; species Pinus tabuliformis. Next base: position 255,260,255 of record CM062815.1, read on the forward strand.
CAGTATGGGCGTAGCCATCTGTTTATGATTAGTCTACTTAGATAATGAATACAAAACTCCTCGCAGCCTGGATGGTGGAAACTAGATCCAGGGTCTTCATTTCTACTTCTCGAATTGGTACGATTCTAGCCATGCGAATAAATGAGTTGATGTCGAACATGGTAGAAACCACTTGATTACCAGTCGATGATGTAAACTGTTAACAAGTGTGAGAGAGACCACCAGTAATGTCAATGGTTCTCAAAGTACCCAGTACAATCCATGAGATGTGAATGAATGAGTTGATGTCGAACATTTCATGGAATCCTCTGATCGAAAGTCAAACGTCAAAGGCGAGAAACCTGCCATTGATGCATGTAGACTTCAAGGTACTGACGATTTCTAAGTCATCTCTCTAGATAATGTGCTGATGTCGATAGAAAGCGACCTGTTGCAGGCAAGCCCGCAACACGAAATCATTGTTCAAGTTGAAGAAATGTTGCTGTAAAGACTGACTCAGAGATGGTCAAATGTATGACAAGTATTTTGCAGTTGAAAGTTTTGCTTGCAGACCTCTTGAACACATAACGACATGACAGATGGCTTGGTGTTGAATAACTCAAAGTTAATCCCCGGAACCCGGCTGAAGACTTTCAAAGTGGTTTGATCAACTGTGAGGTAAAGGATTTCCCAACCCAGGTGAATGAAAAATGTCGTGTTCAAGAGTGGTAATAAAGTTTCTTCTGAGACAAAGGTAACAAATAGGCTCATTCTTCTCTCTTTTCCCCCACAATTTCTGGCAAGTACCTCTTTATTTTTAACAAGCTTGAGGAGGATAACATATGCTTGATTATAAGCTCATCCTTCGGATGAGTCCAACCTAGTTTTGATTCGAACCCTAGGAAGCAGTGGTTCGTTCCTGTTTGTAATTGAACAGGTCCTTTACTGTGAAATGTTTAACGAGCCCAGCATAGGAGAAACTCGGCGTTTTTCAATTTTAGAGAGTCTGAAAAACTTAAGAAGACTCAAAGTTGAACTTTTTCATAGATTTGTGTCCCTTAAGCCCGAAAAAGTATAAAATAATACCTGGGGGAACCGCTTGATCTTGCGACCAAGGAGTACTTTCATAATTAGTGTCACTGACCTGAAAAGTAAAAAGCAATCAAGGAAACGTCGTTTTATTTCCGTATCGAGTTTGAAACGACAAAAACCCGGTAATCTTTTCCTGATTCTACGGTCAGAAAAGAGCTATAAGGGGACTGTCTTTTAATTCCGTTTTAACGAGTGTAAAAGAAACGCTCGGCAATCTTTTCATTTTTTAGGAGTCAGAAAAGGGCTTAAAAGATGACTCTGATATTTTGGTTCGTGAAAAATGACAATTTTCCCTCTAAGTCCCTTTGTCTTGCACAAAAACAACACATTACTCATACCTGTTTAAGATAGGAAAAAATACATCGAAAAACATCCTTCCATGGTGAAAAATGAACAAGTTCATCCAAAAAACCTATAAAAAGACTTTTTACCATGTCATTTTTACCATTTTGCTGTTGAGGTTGAAAAAAGGGCTTTTGGCAAGAAACTTCCCGTGGTTGCTGCGGAAAATCCGACCGTCAGAATCGAACGCCGTCTCTTCCAGGTATTTTACAACATCCTACTCTTCAATTTCATCCGATTAAAATTGTATTTTAGGTTTTAGTTTTGTTTTTCGGGGGGGGGGTTAGGTTTCAAAATGTGCTCTGCGGTGGACGCAAGTGCCCTTCGGGTGACCTACGTCCCCCGACTTTTTCCTATACAGGAAAATGGTCGGGGGATGCAGCCCACCTTCAGGCCAGCTGCGTTCGGACGCCCTGTGTTCTAAACGCGGGGTGCGTCCTCTGTGGAATGCGGAATTTGAAACCCCAATCCTCACAAACAGCCATTCAAATTTCCCCAAATTAATCCTAATCATTGTTTCTTGGTGTGTAGGGCACTCACCATGTTGGATTGGAGAGAAAGAGAGCACGAGGACGTTGATTTAGCTGCAATTGAACATCAACCTTCCATTGATGCCCTAAAAGCATGCGGGCTATATAAATACTGCGCCATACCTGGCATGAGGGCTCAGGTGAGATTCCTAGAATGGCTGGTTGAGAGATGGAACGCTCAAGAGCAATGCTTTTACATAGGAGGGCACCAGCTCGAGATAGAGCCCTCTGATGTATACTTTCTCACTGGCTTGCCAAATAGAGGCGAGCAACTCAATCTAGCCGGGACTAGGCCGGGTGGCCAATCCCTTGTTAGTCTCCGGGAGGATTGGTGCACACCCAATGCACACCATGCGGAAGGCATGGAAATCAAACACATCTCTCTGCGTGAACTCAAAGTTATAGCTTTCACGGTTACCAGAATTTGCGGCGCAACTGCTTTACATATTGCTTCCGGGTCCCAAATGCGGATGGCAATTGACTGTTACCAAGGCACCATTTTCAACTGGTGTGATGCTGTGTCGGCTAATATGAAGAGCCAACTGACTAAGGCAAAGAACGGACGACTGAAAACTTTTGGATATGGGCCTTTAGTCATGAGCTTTGCCTTAGAGAGAGTTCCGATGCTGATCCCTCAGCAACTCACTGTTGATATCTTGGGTCCTCGGGAGCCAAAGCTGGTACGATGGGTTGCGGTGATGGCCCGACATCCTGACAAGGGCGCGGCGGTTGTTTGATTCTCTGATAGTTATTTTCACTGGTTAGAGGACCAGGTTTTTTCGATCCAGGACTTTCCGTATGCCGGAGTAGATTTTCGAGGTGATCGGACACGGTTCTTCCACAGGGAGAACAATGGGATGACAGAGGTACTTTATTTTTCACAAGTTTTCAAATTATGTATTTTTTGTTTTTTATATATATCGTCTCAAAACTGACAGTAAAAATTTTCAAAATGCAGATGTTGGTCCACAGCGCCCAGCCAACCTCCGGCCTTTTGAGAGGAGACATCCAGTTGCACCGGTACCGGCCCCACAGGACGCGGCTGCAGAGGTACTAGCTGAGTTGGAGCATGATCTAGAGCGTTTGACGACGGATATGCCTGAGACTACTATGGATGATATTCCTATCAGGCTTCAGCGCTATGTAGTCGCAGTCCCTGGACCGTTTAGGAGATTTTTGCGTAAGGTAGCCCGTGCAGTGGTGTCGTATAGGGAGCACCACCAGTGATTGGCTAGTCACTTTGTAGACACATGTGACATTTTTGACTTTTTGTACTTTATCACTTTTGCCGATCATAAGGTGTTTTTCAACTTATGATCGAAGACGATGTATATTTTTTGACACACTCCTATCTATATATATATCACTATTACCGGCTTATCTTGTTTAACATATGTGATGAAATGCTTTTAAATTTACTTGCATGATTTATCATAAATGTATGTCCAACACTCGAGAAGCAATTGCATCTGCTAATGTATTTAAAGACCTTGGAATATGCTGATATTCAATGTAATCAAATTCACGTTCCAAGAGACGCACTCTCAAAAACAACCTTAATAACACAGGATTTCTAATGGCATAAACTCTATTAAGCTGTAATACAACAAGTTCAGAATCTAACCTCACTATCAAACGTCGAATTCCAAATGAAATAGATTCGGATAATAATTCAACCACTGCACTGTATTCTGCAATGTTGTTTGTTGTTTAACCGAGGCTTACCCCATGCATAGAAACTAACTCGTCAGAGGGTGAATAGATAACCCAAGCTGCGGAAGAGATATTCCGTGTACTACGACAAGCACCATCAGCAAATCCAATGTATGTTTGGAGAGGCGTCGACATCTGCAATATCAAGAGTAAAACCAAGATAAGCCAGAATAACGACGAAAAACACACTCGCTACGCTAAGCACACTGACTTACTAACAAACATACTAGCTAGAAAGAAAACCTAACCTAACTAAAACTTCTCCATACCCACCATTTAAGCATAATACCTCTTTAGGTAAAGTCCATTTCTGGGTTTACCCAAAGAGTCCCCATCAAAATCTACCAGCTCATAAGCCCCTTTTGCTAGCTTTCTCTTTACAATATAGGGTCCATGCCACATAGGAACGAATTTTCCAGCACCTAGCTTATCGTTAGCTTGATCATATAATAGCACTAGGTCTCCCTCCGAAAAACTTCGAGGGGTCACATTTCTATCATACTGAGCTTTCATTCACTTCGCGTGAGTCTCGATTGCCAATGCAGCGTCACGTCGAGTCTCATCTAATTTAGCTAAGTACAATAAACGTTTCTCCTCTTCGGAAGTAGCTGGGAGTAATTCGACAGCCATTTGAAGTTATGGGATTTCGCATTCAATGGGTAACACAGCTTCCAGCCATAAACTAGCTCGAAAGGAGTGAACCCTGTTGAAGTTTTCACTGAGGTTCGGTATGCCCATAGCACTGAAAATAACATGTTGTGCCAATTCGATCGATGAATACCAATGGTTCGCCGGATCATGATAACCAGAACTTTGTTGATAGACTCAACCAAACCGTTGGCTTGCGGATAATAAGGAGTAGAGCTATCGTGGCGCAAACCAAGCTAGCTTGTAAGCTCAGTCATCATGATGTTTCGAAAATGGCTCCCATGGTCAGTAATGATTGCTTGTGGGACACCAAACCTAGTTATAATATGATTGAATATGAAAACTGCAGCTGTTTTGCCGCTTGCGTCGAATGTAGGCATCGCCTCGGCCCATTTAGTGAAATAATCAACCGCGAGGATGATATACGCATGCCCCCCGGCCGAGTGAGGGTTACAAGTAATAAAGTCGATACCCCATTTGGCGAATGGACCAACGACAATTATAGGGTGGAGAGGAGCAGGTGGTGCGCGCATCTTTCAATCAAACACTTGGCAGTTGTGGCACTTCTGGACGGCAATGATACAATCTTTAAACATAGATGGCCAGAAGTAACCAGCGCGCAACACCTTCTGAGCTGTGGCATACCCAGACATATGACCGCCACATGCTCCAGAGTGACAGTCATTCAAAACCCTCTCAGCCTCTTCGTGAGTTAAACAACGTCGAAAAACTAAGTCTGCCCCCTGGCGATAAAGTGTATCTCCAATAATTTTGTATTGCTGGGATTGAAACAGAATTCTTCGACGTTCCGCCTTTGAAGCTTCAGGACGAAAGGTTTGGGTTTGGAGATAGATGATTATATCCCCGTACCACGGATCTAAAGTACTGATAAGAAACAAAGATTCGTCCGCAATGGACTCCTCTGCCACAGTCTCTGCGTCAGCACGCGGGAAATCACACATCAATTCCACAAAAACTAAGGATTTCTTAGACTTGGACTTCTCGAACTCCAAGTCGAACTCTTGTAGGATAACGATCCATTTAGAGTACTTGCCCCTAGCAGTTGTTTTGTCAAAATGTAAATCATAGGGTTGCAATCCGAAATAACTGTAGTTTTACGGAGAAGAATGTAGTGACGAAAACGCTGGACAGCTTGAACGGCTGCCAGGGCCAATTTCTCCACATGCGAATATTTTAGCTCAGTAGGATTTAAGGTCCTACTGAGATAATATATCACATGTTCCGCTCTAAATTCGTCTTCTTGAACTAACACCATTCCAATGGTGGAATGCGAAGCTGCGAGGTATAAGAAGTAGTCCTGGTTGTAGTTGGGAGGATGCAACAACGGTGCATGGGTCAACGCGTGTTTAAGTGCATCAAAAGATTGTTGGGCAATCTCGTCCCAAAAGAATTGAGTATTCTGTTTCAACAACCGTGTAAAACCTTTAGTGACCTCGGCGTAGTTTGGGATGAATCGGCGTAAAAAGTTCGCTTTCCCTTGCAAACTTTGGAGTTGGCGCAAACTCGAAGGAGGACGCAATTTGATGATAGCTTCGACTTTCGAGGGATCGACGCGAATGCCAGCTTTTGAAACAACAAATCCCAGCAATCGACCTGTTTCTATACAGAAAACACATTTGTGGGGATTCAGCCAAATTCGATAATGCCTACACCTCATAGGATAGTTGTCTTTTGGACAAGCTCGATTGATATCCCTATAGTCGATACAGATTCTTATTGTTCCTTGTTTCTTGTTGACTGGAACAATATTTGATACCCAATCCGTTAACGGGATCGGATAAATGAAACCTGCTTTCAACAGCTTTTCGACTTCTTCTTTAATGGCAGCCGCTTTTCGAGGGTGAATCTGACGCAACCGTTGCCGGACGGGTTTAGCATCCGGGTAGGTCTTTATTTCATGAACAACAATGGCAGGATCGATTCCCGGCATTTCCTCGTAAGACCAGGAAAACACATCGCGGAATTCTTGGAATAGGGCCTTGTAAGTGTGGATTTCATCTTCTGTACATGCGGCACCTATATGAATGTTCTCCTCAATTCCGGGCTTCACTGAAATATCAATGGGAATAGTACGAGAAATATTCCCTAAATTCAACTCTAAATCAGGATGTTTCGTTGGATCCTGAGCGTCTTTGACATATTCAACGGTAAAGATAGATGAAAAATCATTTTCAAATGCATCATCCTTAGGTAAAAACGAAGATCTGTGATGGAGATCCTCCCATGGTAGATCGTCTACACTTAGGATTTCGCGAAGTTGTTCATCAGATGACACGACTTCGGGAAATGCTATCCGTTCTAAGGTTGAGGTGAAAAGTGATTCTTCACTGACCACATTCATTTGGTCGATCTCGGTTGAATGAGAGTCGGTAAAAGACATGACAGCTTCATAAGCAATTTCATATGGACTCAAAGGCATAGCATCACCGAATGAGTCTATCTCAGAGTCAGATGGGACAATCCAAGGATCATCATAAATAATGTTTTCTGATGTAATCATATGAATTGTTGCAAATGAAGGTTCTACGCTGAGTGGAGGGAGAGGAAAAGTTCCCAGTAAACCGGAATCCTTAACTAAACCTACACCAACGTCCCTATAAGGGATTGTCGTCTTACCGACATGCTGGATACTCTCTGAAGAGGCTGGGTCGGATGAAAAGTATGTCAGCTGATCAATAGTCACAATCTTACCGTTATGTGGAAACTTAATTACTCTGAAGACCGAGGAAACGACCGCCGTCATAGCATATGACCAACTTCGACCCAAAAGAAGGTTGTAGTCTAGAGGGGCATCAACCACTTCCACATCCAGACTAACGGTTTTACCTTCTAACCCTATAGGCAATTCCTGTAGAATACCAAACGGACGAAACCCACAGCCATCAAAGGCCTTAAGGATGGTGGGGGATTGGTTCAACGAAGGAGAACCAAGGGATCTCCAACATTGAATCGACATAATACACGTAGAAGCTCCCTCATCAATCACAGTCCTATGAATAGGCTTGTTTTTGACTATCACTGGAATTTGGAAAGCCATTTGATGGGGGAGACGCGGTGTACTATTTTCTAGATCGAAGATTATTCGATTCGGGTCCTGAACATCAACAGCTCCTATAGCCGACAAAAGTAATTTTCGTTGTGCTGGGCATGATTGCAGCACTTCTAATGCCGACATTGCTAAAGGTGAAACAGCTAAGTCCTCAACAATGTTGTAATTCTGGGCTGCTCTCGCATGTGGATTGAAAGAAGACCTTCGAAGTACACCCTTGGTGGGCGATTTAATTACTAAGTCCGGGTTAGGTTTCTCGATCTGTAGTGGATCGGAACCAGGAGCTGAGGTTGATGGGTTAGAGTGAGAAGATTCTGCTTCCTTACCATCAACAGGATTCTTACTACCATAATCTTGCGATCGAGTCGCAATCCGCACATGAGACATCATCAAAATAGGTTCTTCACTGGCATTCAAGAACCTATCATCTTATTCTCCTGCTCCGGAAATGGATTTTTTAACACAGCAAGAGTGGGAGAACCTTTGACTATTTTCACAACCTCGGCCCGATGAGGGCAATCTCTCGTAAAATGATCCTCTTCACAGATAAGACAAGGATATCGAGGTTTGCGCTTTTCGTCATTGGTTTCTGGCTTTTCTGTTTTCTCCTTCGGAGCCTTGCCTGCTTTAGTCTTCTTCTTTCCTTTCTTCTTTCTGCCGTTTTTTGATTTGGCCGTAGATGACTCTACAGCGTGAATATCGGCGGTAAGTTCAGGAGAAGACTCTCCTGTCGGGGAATCGGGCAAAGTGATAATAGGAGTAGTTGAAGCCTTGGAAGACTTCTTCTTGCTCTTTGTATTCACGATACCAATCATACCATCAGCGGCATGAGATCCCGAAGGAGCAGCAGCGATTTGATTCGACTTTGGAAGATTCGGAATCTTCTCGTGTAACGTACCCGACTGAGTGTAAACTAAGTCAAGGTATTGCACCTGAGCAATGACTTGCTCCTCAGTAACTACTCCGGCCTTAGCTACATCTTCAGTAATCTTCAGTAATAATGATTTAACAAACCATTCAGCTAAGATTTGGTCCGGGATAAAAACTTTCACTAGCCTTCTTCGACGTCTCCACTCATGAACGTGATCAGAAATATACGTAGACGTTGATTGTTTTAGTGAAGTTAATAACTCCGTGCCATTATCGTATCTGACCGGAAACTGAAAGTGAGTTAAGAACGAGGTAGCTAACTGGCTAAAATTGTAAAAAGAGGCCCGTGGTAACTCAATGTACCACTTGCCCGCGAGACCAATGAGACTTGAGTGTACGCTGGAAAAGACGTAAGCAGATCGAATCATCTGAGATAGAATTTGAAGCACACCAGAGGTGGTAAGTCATCACGTGATTGGACGGATCCTCTCCAGACTTACCTTCAAACTTGGGTATATCGCTGGGCAACTTATTTGGCATTGGCAGCCAGAACAGAAGATATTGAATTAGATCGTTCGTTAGGCGCGTCAAGTCTGGTAAATCCAAAGTTGTGATAAATGGTAACTGCCGGTTAGGATCTCTAAAACTCTGGGTCACAATACCGACCCCAGGAGGAGGATATCCAGGATAACTAGGAACAGGAGTCGCATTTGGGATATTATATCCTCCTGGAAAACCAGGATTAACCGGACCGTACTGGGGTTGTTGAGGTTGTTGATAAGTATACCCAGGATACGGTTGATACTGGTCAACCGGTTGTTGGACAGCTTGCGTAGGTTGGTACTGTCCCTGGTATGGTTGGTGAACAAATTGAGGTTGAGTAGTGACAACCGTACTTATAGCAGGCTGGCCTGCAGGCATCTGGACTGTGGTTTGAATCGTAGATCCAGACAATGGTAAAGATGTCTGAGGAGTGGTTACAGAGACAGTAGAAACCAGAGCCGTCGATACTCCAGAAGTAAGTATGGTAGATGTGGCGGTAGTTGCAGCAGCCGTTTGAGATGGAGTACTAGGTGCAATTGGCGGCTGAGTAACTACCGAAGTTACAGAAGTTTGAGCACTTGACTGGACAGGTTGCAGTTGCTGGGGTGGACCAGAAACTACGGGTTGTCCAGCTTGAGGTACCAACTGTATACTTGGCTGCAACACCTGTTGACCTTGTGACGGATCCCACACTAACATTCCAGGGTATTGACCCGTAACAGGTTGAGGATACTGAGATCCATAGCCGGATTGAGGATAGGATTGATAATTGTAAGGTGCAGTTCCCATACCTTGACCATATGATTGACCTTGAGGTGGTTGATAACCTTGACCTGAGTATTGACCTTGAGGTTGATAACCTTGAGGTAAGTACGGATACTGGGGTTGACCTTGACCTTGAGGTTGGTACCCTTGAGGTTGATACCCTTGGGGTTGCCATCCTTGAGGTTGATATTGATACTGAGGTTGACCCTGGGGTACATATTGAGGTTGGGGTTGACCTTGAGGTATGTATTGCCCCATAGGCGCGTACTGACCTTGAGGTTGCCCCCCAGACACAAATGATGTACCTTGAGGTTGCCCCCCAGGCATTAACTGAGGCTGCCCCCCAGGCGGTAATTGGCCACCTTGAGGTTGGGAAACGGGAACTGAACATGACATCATGTAAATGTCTCCTACACCCAATGGTATATTACCATTGTTTCCAACTAATAACCCATGATTAACGGGTTGAGGAGATGCCCCCGCAAAGGTACCAGAAAGAGATTGATACCCAGTGGGAACAGAAGGACCGCCATGTAAGAAAGATTCAGGACTTTGAGTAAACACAGACGACGGACCAGCCATATTTACAGGAGTGTGAATACCTCCAGGTGGAAAAGGAGTACGAGGTGTAGAAAAACCTAGCCCAAAGTTGTCTAAATAATTGGTTAACGAAAGGTACCAAGTAGTACTTCTAGAAGGACTGTAAAAGATAGATTCACGCTCCCTTAGATCAATAGTAAGTTGATCTTCAAGGTTAGAGACACCTATTTCTTCCTCTGGAGCAAGTTCTTCGATAGCAATCAAACCAGTAGGAAGATTTTCGGTGATAATTCTTTCTATTCTCGGTGAATCATGAACACTAGAAATCGGAGTAACAAGTTCAGATATTTCTGGTTCTTCGCCTGTATCACTAGCAGACGAAAAACTACCAACAAGCTCAGAAATTGTAACAGCTTCGGGATTATAACCTGTGTCTAAGCCTTGGTAATCTGAATGGACTACCAAGGAAGATTCTCCTTCTTCAGGTGAACCTACTCTACTGCCACTAGGAGGAGTTACAAGGACCTTTAAACCTTCTAGATTACCTTGGTCGTCTCGAGGAGGTGATCCCCTAAGCCTTCGGGATCTTCTCAACAATTCGGCCACAGAAACAACTTCAGGAGACTGGCTCCGAAGTCTACGGGACTGTCTCGGTAATTCTGCCACAGCTAAAAACTTTTAACTACTACACACGAAAACAGAATAAAATTTCAAATCAAACCACTTAAAGTCTCTAAAGAACCAAACAAATGTGAATCACACGCCTAAAGAATCTAGAGCGTCAAACCAAGCACAAAAAGTAGCCTTCCAGACCGAAAGCGCTAGTTGGTGATGAAGCCCAACATCGCTGGATTTAGTACAGAAGTGGCGGGTGGAACGGTTACCCCGGCAACTTGCTTAATGAATAGACTGGACCAAGTTCCTCCACTTTAACCGTCTCGAGTGAAGTGAACCCCCCAGAAAATCCAAGTGAGTCTAGCCGACGTCTGCTCTAGGTACAGTGGGATCTTCCCTCCACCGTCACCTCGGTAGAATCCTAAAGATAATGGTCACTAAGGTTACCAACCGCAACAAATGCACCTGGGGGAACAGTCTAAACTCCGACAGCACGCAAGGGCAGAGTAGCAAGCTCAATCCCCTTGTCGGCTCCTTGACAATAATCCAAGGTTTACCGACAAGTGACCCCTGGCTCCTCGACAATGGTTAATCCGAGGTTTACCGTTTGTAATACGTGAGTGTCTGGCGTCGTTCCCAACGAGGGGGGATTGATCCCCTCACTGGTTCGGACACGAGCTCATGCTTCTCCTTTAAGAGGAGCTTTCCCAGAGTACAAGTGAGACAATTGGATTTATTCTATCACAAGATAAGCTACTTGTTTGGTTTTGTTGTCTTGGAGAGTTAATTACTCACCTACTCCAAGACACTAGCCTGATCTAAATTGGTGTTTCAGAGCCCTAGTAAATAAAAGTTACTACGTCGATTTTACTTTAAGCGTTAATTTTATGGTTTTTCTTAAAGACAAAAGGTAGCGGAAGTGAAACCAATGGTGTGTAGACTCGACTCAAACCACTACGAAAATGCACCTAAGATGATTTACGCTACTTTCCTTTTTCAATGAAATTCTTAACTAAGAGAGTTGAGAGATGCAAATTTTATAGAAAACCACTTCCTTAGAAAAGACAATCAAAGAAACAATTCTCTTTATCTTTTCAAGCATACAAACATGACCACTCCTTATGTGCACGAAAAAACTCTTTTTCTTTCAAAACTTTTCAAAGCTACTTGAAAAAAAACTTTTCAAAGGAGATGTTTTTGTATTTTCTCTTTTTAATTAAGCATATAAACCTATCTTAACAAAAAACAATCTCAAAAGTTATAAAATCTATGAAAACTTGACTCACAAGAAAATCAAAAGGGAAATTACTCTAAGCAAACCTAACAAGGCAAAAGCTCACAAAGATGATTCTAGGTTGTTTTACTTGACCAAAATCAAATCAAGGACCAGCTAATGCAGAATCAAAAGACTAGTCAAAACAAAACTCAAATCTTTTTGTTCTTTTTGTAAAATGGAATTCAAGACTCAATCAACAAGCACTTCGAAATTTGCCCAAAGAGACAACTCAATGGTAAGTTGCTCTCACAGGTAGACTTTATGATAGGTCTGACTTCTTAGAACGCTGACAAAACCAGAGAGATCTAAGGCTTGACAACTTCTACCGCCAAAGTCACTACAAGACCTCCTCAAAAATCAAACCCTAGGGCTTACACTTCGATGAAATCCACTAAAACACTCAATGCTATCGAAACAAGTTAAGGTGAAGATCTTTGACAAGGGACTAATGAATCTGGGCAGTAAAAACTAAGAAAAAACAAAATCTAAGAGCAAAAATGCAAAAAATGGAATTTTCTCAAATTTTAGCAGGGGATGCAAGCGAACCGTTAGAACAGGTGCGGGCCCACTCTGTGCACACAGCGACAGTGCGTCCAGGGACGCACTGTGCAACATTCAGAGGGTGCGTCCTACTGAAAAACTCAAGAAAAACCAAAATGAATCTAATCCTAAGCTAACCCACCCAAAGACAAAGTCACAGAGCCAAAACCAGAAAAATAAACCAATTTTCTCAGACCAAAGTTCACACAAAGGAAAAGACTTTTCACATCAATGGAGTCCCCAGTATGGTCGCCAATTTGTCAGGCGGAAAGAGTCGATTGTGTGAACACAACCAACCTCCCTAGGAGCCTAAGACTCTCTAGTGACAAACAAGAGCAATCCTTCTCTAAACATGCATTTACTATACGGGAAATCAAGTGTTTAGATCCTACTTGTAATCCAACGCTGTTGTAGCAGTCCAGCTCCGCTGATCCGGATGAGCTCCTCCTTCACTTTGAAACCTGCATACACTAACAATCAAATGATTAAATAGAACTTGATAATCTCATAGAATAAAACATATTTAACACATAGACCAAGGAGTACATGAAATAACTCATAAATAACAAGTTATTGAGAAGAATGGACTCATTTGCATTAATAGGTAACAAAAGGAACAAATACAACCTGAGCCTTGGTGTTGTGCAAGTCCCTCCCAAGGTCCATTAAGAGTTCTCCTTTACTTTGACAAAGCTCACCCACTTCCAAATAGAACAAGCAAAGATGGCAATCTCTCCTCACAAGCTTCTAAATGGGAGTCCTAATTCCTGCAGCATTTACCCTTAGAAATGTATAGCTTTCAACCTTTTTACCTTCTGGCCCAATGCCTGTATTTATAGTGCTCAAGAGGAAGTTAATCAGGTCCACCATCAATGGGATAATCCCCTCTTTGGATGGGGTAGCTCCCCTATTGATGGGATAAGTTCCTCTTTGGTAGGAGTGCATGAACCATCTGGAGGCGCTCAATACACGTCGAACAACCTTCTAGAATGCTCTAGAAATGACCACAAGTGACTTTTTAAAGATGAAACTTGCGCATTTTAACCTTTACAGGGGGACGCACCTGCCCCTTTACATACAGAGCGTCCAAAGACGCAGCTTTTGTGAACATTGGGTGCGTACCCGCAGGTAAGGTTGAGAGAACCTGCGTCCCCAGAGATAAATACATTTAGAAAGACTTTCTCTCTTTTTTAGAGTTTGACATGGAGAGCAGAGGCATAAGACTTGCTTAAGAGGGTAGCATGACTGTTGATAGAGCCATACTAACTGTAAATAGTCAAGGTGACATTTTTTAGTGTAACACCATATACCCAGAAGACATGGAGGTGACATTCTGATTCAATAAAGACATCGCCAAACATTACGAGCACAAAATAAAGCACTACGAAGCTTGGTATTAGTTCTTCACCAAATATCACTGCGCAGAAGTTACCGAGTTAGTGTTTCCCAAGGACAACAAGTGATGTTGTTTGTCGTTTTAGACTGACTCAAGCCTATTTTGTCCCTCTTGACTAAGTTGGACCCACCAACATGTCAGGGGAACTCCCATGGGGGCTTCACTAGGGAAGAAATATTATACCACATGGGTTCATATTGGGGGATATATATTGAGGTAAAAATGACATAATATATTGGGGGATATATAGGGGGTAAAGGGTTTTTATATTGGCAAGTATAAAAGATGGAGCTGACAGTTAATGAGAAAAATTAACGGGTATAAAAAATATTAAGGAAAAAATGGATACCTACAATATTTAGTGAAAGTATGGGTTTTTTAATTGGGAAGGTGTATTGAGTACATATTGGTAGGGGGTTAAATTATGTGATTTTTAGAGGTATTTTCCAATATGTAGTCAGATTAAGGGTATTATTTAATATGTGGCGAATTCACGTGATACGTCATAGGTTCATCAAGTGAAGCCCTAATGGGATCTCCCTGGTAAGAAGTCCCAAATAGACCTTAGATCATTTGCTACAGGAGCCACACCAGTGGGTCGTATAGTATTGCCTTGATCGCGGTTGCACGCAGAGGTATGTAAGATGTCCCTTTTGGTAGCCAGGGTGTTACATATCTAGAAAGTCAAGGAAGGTGCATGAGAAGTTCTAACACATAGAGGGTGAGGTGAGTGCGCCCCTTGGAATCCTGTGAAAGCATAGAGTTAAGAAGGGAACACACGAGCAAATATGCATCACAAATTGGAAGGCAAGTAAGCTAGAAATCCAAAGTGATGGTTAAACCAACATCACATTTCAGTAAGATTCATACATACTTATATAGGAAATCCATACATGCATGCGTAAGCCCACAGATACATATATCATTTAGAGTAAACAAGATAGTTGAAATAAAATACATCGTATGCATGAAACATGATGAATGAAACATGATGCCTCTGTTATATTAAGAAGTGAAATTTCAAGTCATACAATAACACCATGACCAACCACTAGTTTCGATAGTGGAATGTTACAGTCACTTCTGCCTACTCCTCCAAAGAGATATACTAGCTTTGCACAATGGAGAAGCCAAGGCTCATTACAATACTCTCCAATATTTCTCTAAGATACTCCCATCAGAAGCTTGGCTAACCAAAATCCTATACAATAAGTTATGAGGGACTATATATAGCAAAGGGTGGGGTGGCCCTTGAGATTCCCCTTTGTGACTGTTCATCTACCCTCTTGACTCTTCATCTACTTTATGATTTTTACATCCAACTATCAACACTTGAACTTCCACTTGACAATAAGTTACATACAATCTGAACATGTACCCATGTGAGACAAAATAGGCTTAGAAAGCCATGCAAGACATCATTATGACTCGAATAAATGTGGGAAGACCAACTCATCGACATCCTCATGGTGGTTGACAATAGAGAACTAATGCCAAGCTTGGTAGTCTGCGATGGTGTCTGTGTACTCTAGAGTGACATCTTTCTAGACATGAACTCTTGTCTCTATAGCATCTATGTACACTACTCAGGTTCCTCTGTCCAACACATGTGATAACACACAGATCATTATCCTGAGTGTGCCTAGACTAGTGACATACTAATGCATGGTGTCTTCTCTGATCACTAAGTTTGTGTTAGTGTTATGCATGTCAACTCATCAAACATTAGGTGATTTTTGAGGTATAAATTGGGCCTCCTAAGAAAAATGTACAACCAAAATAAGCTTTATAAGAACAAATAGGATTCAAGATGATGATGTCAACCATAGAGTTTTATTCACCATTTTTTGAGTAAAAAAATAAAAATAATAAAAAATAATAAAATAATAAAACTACTTTTTCAACTCATATTTTAAACTTATCTCCCTACGGTTTTACTCAAATTTTGAGTGGGAGTACTCGTTGGATGAAAAATTTAATTCCTCATCCAAGGTGTACCCATGTTGCATACTTTTGATGGACCCTGTTAAACAAAAAATGAGAAATACATATATAAAAATTAAAAAAAAAACATGATTGCAATCACGTTTTTCATGTATTTCTCATTTTCCGTATAGTAGTCCATCAAAAGTATGCAACATCATTACTCCTTGGATGAGGAATCAAATTATGCATCCAACAAGTGTTTCTACTCGAAATATGAGTAAACCCATAGGGAGATATGTTGAAAATACGAGTTGAAAAAATAGTTTTTTCTTTTTTAACTCTAAAATTTGATGATGTAATCAAATCTTATTTTATTATTTCCACTATTATTTTATAATTTCCTTAGGAGGCCCATTTTAGACCTCAAAACTCCCCTGATGGTATGATTCAAGCTCCAGTCAGAATTGTGCCTTCGTCTTTGCCTCGGTGAGTGTCCCAATAGATGGGATCACATGTGCGTGCACAACAACATCCATACTCATGAATAACCATGCATGGGAAGCTTGCAAACTAGTGATGAGCTATGGGAGGCCTTCGTAGTTCTAGCTTTGACTACAAAAGCATGCCTTCAACTTCACCACTCTGGGATTCATCATCTTGGGCAAGTATAATAGGGCTCCCTTGTATCCTATTCTCCATGTTTTCATGTAATCAATAGCAGTATGCATGTTTCGCAAGACACTTGATCTCCTAACACATCATTGCTGCCAACCATTGAGATGGACAACTGCCTTATGCATGGTACCAAACTTGGAATACAACTCTTGCATTACTATCTCAAGGGAAAATACTTCATCTAGTATTTCCTTCTTCAACTCTCCTCGGGAGGATGTTGTAACAAGTTTTCCTCCTTGCTTGTCTATCTATAACTCTATCCATTCGCTCATTCTCGACTATCAAGAAGCAAACACTTGAGCTAGTGGATTCTGCATATGCTCTGATAGCATTGACCAATGCTGCTAGATGATTGCACACATTAGACACAATCACCCATTCCTCAAATTGCACAAGAGATGTGTGATCATCTGGAGTAGACTCTCTGCGCGATTGCACAACACTATGTTGTGACTTGTCAAATGATATGTTGTGCATCTCTTCCTCCAGATTGTCTCCAAGGATGTTAATATCTCCTTCATCACTTAGACTTTCTCTTCTTACAGATCTAGTGAATATGGTGGGTCAACCTCTTTGTTGTAAGGCATGAGGTTGATCTCTTTCTGTAAGTCTTGCTTCTCCATATCTGTATCCATATGCTCAAGTGCTTGTTCAATCTCTTGAGCAAAGTCCTGCTCTTGTGGCTGCTCACCCTGTCTACTTAGTGCTAGCTATTCGGATGAGTCTACTTCCTATACAGGAACAGTTTCATTTTTCTAAACATGGTGTGCCCCCTTCTATACTTGTTCTTGTTGTGCTTCCTTCTCTTGTCTACATAGCTTTCGTTGCTTCCGAAGTTGCTCCTTCAACTCATGCAACTCCTTCACTGTCTCCTCCGTCCTCTGTTTTTCTCTCTACCTTTGCCTGGTTCTCCTGTTGCATTGTTTCCTCTTTGATTCTATTTCCAAAGCTAATTTCTACACAAGTGGGTCTACTCTCAAATTTCAGCTTTGTACCACCTCTACATTGTTGACAATCTTTCTCTTTCATTTGTCGTGTGTGGTATGTTTACCTCTACTATTTCTGGTGGTGGTACTCTCTTGGACGTTGCTTCACGTTGCTCCGCTAACCATTCCACAATGATGTTGATCGATTCATTGGGCCTGGAGAAGATGTAATAATATCTCCTTGGGTCTTCCTCTATCCAATGACATGCCTCGTGGATCGAATGAAACTGTACTCTCGTGTAGTGATCTTTCACAATAAAGTGCGGGTCATACGGATTGAAGCCTTGGGCATCGAAAAGATATTTCTTGATCTCTTCTGTTTCGACATCTACATGTTTGAGGTTTTGTATCTCATACAACCTGATCCGCAACTGAAGAGTGGGCCAAGGTGCCTTCTTCCTCTGGTGCATCCCAACTGATAGTCCTATGGACATGTGGTATGATACTTCTTGCATGACGAGCTTGTCCATGGAAAATTTCGGCAAAACATCAGAAAGCTTCTCCACCATGTACATCTGTATGAATGTGCTGGACAGCGAGGCATACCAATCTACTATATCGATCATTGCCTCCATTTCTTCCTTCAACATGCAAGGTGGATCATTCTCAAATATCATCTTGTACACCGAGGTGACGAAATGATCTAACAACTATGTGATAACTCCTCTAAAGCTACATCGGAAAACAATTTACAATAAGTATTGATAGAGGTTTCCACCAATCTCCATGCCCACTTCATGCCTGGGAACTCTTGACATGCATAGTAGCATCCAAGATGTAAAATACATGTAGATTTTTGCTTTCTGACCTTTAGGTGGTTTCTGAGCTCCTATGACCTATTCAATCAGCCTGTGAGCGAACATGTCAGACCAGTGGCATGCTTTGCCTTCACTGGCGAGTTCGTCCAACACGATCACCCAAACCTATGGGAAGGGTTTTGTGCTCTCCTGGCCATACATACAACATGAAAAGATGACCAAGTATTGATACGCCTTCCATAGTATCTTCATATTGTAGATTTGGTTGGGTGCCATCTGGAATTTGGCTGGCTCCTTTACCGAGTTCTTCAAGATATCCCTAGAATTGGCATTGTTGTTGGGTATGCTGAAGGGTTTTTTCATGGTAATCACTAGCTTCGAAACATGATACATCTGATGATAATCCTCTACCTTAAAGGTAAAAATATTTTTTTGACTGGCACTCCTCAAAGTCATCGTCTCAAGATCAGTGTGTAATATGATCCAATGTATCATGTCTACACATTGGAAGGCGGGATACCTGCATGCAATCCAGTACAAGTTGGACTTGTGAATGTTCACATAGACTTTTCCGTCTTCGAGATATTCCCCAAATGTGCCTAACAATGCGTCATTAGCCTCTTTCCATTTCATATTGATGTCTTTGTCTATAGTCAACTTGGTGTCTTCATAAATTAGCAAACTTATAGACACTCACTCAACTGCTGCTCTAGTTGTGATTTTGTCAGTATCCTTTGATCATGCTCTCTTAGAGGCCATTGATCCTAAAATACTGAGAGACAAATGAATACTTGATATATCTGGAGACAAGGTGATGTGCATGGGAAGAAATTTGTTAGTTAAAACCAAAGAAAACTTGAGGGATGACATACTACATTCCTAGGGATTGACTGGTAAGGATTGCACAATTTTCACTGGGAGGCTGGGAGACTAACCACCGAAACTGCACAAAAGGCAGTCTAGATTTTCGAGAGCCTGATTGAATGTTGGAATTGCATGATGCTTAATCCAAACTAGCCTACTGGGTGTTTGGATTGTGTAATGCGTAACATCAAGCGACAAGTGTTGCAGGCCCAGGGACTACATTGCGCAATTTTCTGGGCCAATAGTTATTGTCTCTCGGAATTGTACAAGGCAAGACTAGAGGATATTCACTGGCCAGTATTGTACATTTTATAGGAAGAAGGCAAAACCTGCCCTGTCATAATTGCACAATGTTGTCTTGGTGAGTCAAAGTCCGGGCCAAGGTTGCCCACACCCACCAACGGGCAATTGAAAGCAAATGAAGGTATGAATGCATGGTGATACTGAGTATAAGCAGAGGTGAATGATCAAGCATGCAAAGAGTGAATGCAAGATTCAAGAAATGGAACAACATGCATGTGTGTCAGACAAGTTGTCAAATCAGTTACCATTCGTGCAAAACTATGTCATGCATGCAACAATATTGAGATTCTAACGAAAAATTAAATCGTGCTTGTATAAGCTAATATGCATGAAAATGACAAAAAGCATTCATAGAAATTAAGTAGACAATGCTCACACAAGAAAAAACAAAAAAAAGAACAAAAATGTTGCAAAAGACAAGTTAAGTGAACTTACCCGGAAATAGATGAGCTAGATGTGTCAAAGACTCCAGGATATGATGTGGGATGTCAGAGATCCAAGCTCGATGTGAAGATTGAGATTTGAAGCATCGAATAAATAAGTTTGAGGCTTATGGTGGGGATGCCAAAAATATAGGAAAAAGAGACACTTGGAGGAAAGTTTCTAAAACGATCTTTGCATGTAACCTCCAACTGTAAAAAAATAGCTCCCTAAAATCTTTGGATACTTTTTTCATGTTTCTTTTTTCTATTTCGGGAAAAAGTATCCCATGCATGCAAGTCAAGTTTTCTCAGTCCCAAGTGGAATCAGTCAACCTGAGGTCACATACAACAACATACTTGACTCAGGGGAAATTTTGCATAATTTCTAGCAGGAAGTTGGGTTGGCTACCCAAATGGATTGCACAATTTTTAGGAGGAGCAACTGACTGCTGCCCAGAATTGTGCAATTTCTGGGATGAGTACAACTATTGGCCTTGATTTCACAATTTTCACTGGGAAGCCTGTCTGAAAGGATTGCACAGTTTCTGAGCCCAGTTGGCTGCCAGTCAAATTTGCACAATTTCTGGAGGGAAGGTTGGCTCCCCTCAAGAAGTGCGAAATTTCTCGAGGGAGCTGCTTAGCCAGCAGATGGACCAAGTCTAGAATAGTAGCGTGTGAGGTTAGTGAAGCAAGCTATCATGCATAGGCTGGGAAGCTCCTAGAAAACCATTAAAGCTCATGTACTTGATAATGCAAGACATGTTGCTAAGGATGGTTGGTAGGGATGCTCCTAAATGAAGCTAAGGAAAAATTTTGGAGGGTGGTTGCGTTGGAATTTTGGCACAGGTGTGGCGCTACGGTACAGGTGTTGTCCTTGATGGCAATTCTCTTTGATGACAGATCTCAGTCCAGACTACAAGAATGAAGAGAAATTTCATATACGCGGGTTCATTAAGCCCAAGTTGCATATACACACTGGTACGCTATATACTAAGTCACGGATACGCAGGCTAGCTATATACGAAGTCGCGTATACACATAGTTTCATGAACAGAAAAGTGCGTAAATGTCGAGAAGCTTTCTTTTGGTCCGTGGTAGTTAGTCCTCGGTACTTGAGCCTATGTTTTTTGGACCAAGGTATCTCGACAGTCGTGTTTATCCTGAGTTTTGAAGTTGATGGTATTGGGTTACTATGGTTTTGGACCGTGGTATTGTGAAGGGCCTAAGGCTATATAAGGAGAAGAAGATCATTAGGCAAGTGCACTAAAAAAGTCTTGAATATCTGATAAAGAAAGAGATCTAGTATGCAGGTTCTAGGTTGCTTGATCTAAGCTAAGGAGAGATCACACCGGTTGATGGAAGACTAGATCTAAGGATAGATTGGGATCAAATGGTTTGAAATGAACTATCGGTATATGGTTGATTACGCATATTTTTAGATCTGCATACTGACGTAATGTTATGTTCTGGGTATGACTGATCTCTGGTACAGTTGCAAGTTATGAGAAATTATTTTTAGATCTATATGCAGGTTTTCTTTGGTAAAAGCGCGTGTATACGCGGGTTGGTTTCATTGAAGTAGCGTATATCTTTTGAAGCTTAATTTTTGGGTTGCAGTTGGGTCTGACTGTTATTGCAGAAGTTCTGTAGTCTGCTCTGTGTTCTGGTGACTGGGTGTTGACAGGGTTTCAGTGGTTCAGTGATTCAAAGATTGATGATGCTAGTATGATCTGTTATGTAAATTTATGAATTGTGGTCTTCAGATTGTAATGTTGTGCTTCAGGAATATCCAGTCTAAAAATTGATGAAAAGTGGTTCCTGAAAGAAAGAAGATTGTAGGCTAGCACCTTCGTACTATTATCTTAGCTAGTACAAGAGAAAAGGGGGTTGGAGCTCCCTTCTAGGAGAGTTTGGAAAACGAGAGAAGGTTGAGCCTTCTGCAGGTTGTAGCCTGCGTACTGGTATAAGGCTGCACCAGTACAAAAGATTGTAAACTGAAGTTTTTTATTAAAGAAAGATAGAGACGACTTGCAGCAGGTGGTTTTCACCCACATTGGGTTTCCACCTTATATCATGGTGTTCATGTGTGTGGCTTTTGTGTGATGATCTGTTCTGTTATAATATGGTTAATAATGTCCTGATGCATTTACTGAAGATAAACTAACTAAATCATAAGATTTCTGGTTATAAGCTGGTTGCTTTAGACACAGTAGCATGTACACGCTGGTTCACCTAACTGAAGTAGCGTATATGTTTCTGAGTATTGAAAAAGTTTTATTGATCTGATAATGCTGATTCATGCCCCCCTCTCAGTGTTATTTCCAACAATTGGTGTCAGAGCAGGTCCTTCAGAGAAGCTTGATCGCTTGAAGGTAGATCATTCATCATGAGCAACTACGAGAGAGAAGCATCAATCAGGCCACCAGTTTCTGATGGGACAAACTTCAATTATTGGAAGGTAAGAGTTACTGCCTATCTTCAATCTCTTGGTACAAAAGTTTGGGACATCGTAGAGACAGGCTACACCTTTCCTTCAGCCACTCCTACAGATCCAGCCGAGAAAAAGAAGTATGAAACAAATATGAAAGCAGTGAGTACTCTATTAGGATGTATATCCCAATCGAAATTCATGAAGGTAATGCACTATAAATCCGCAAAAGAAATATGGGACAAAATTGTCACGAGCTATGAAGGAGACGAACAGGTAAAGCGTGCTAAACTTCAAACTCTCAGGATTAAGTATGAGACTTTCAGAATGTATAATGATGAAAGTGTGGCTAACTATTTCCTTAGGGTAGATGAGATTGTCAATTGCATGAAAAACTTAGGTGAAGAAATAAAAGAGGCTATTGTGGTTGAAAAGGTTCTAAGATCATTGTCCCCCAAATTTGAATCTAAAGTGTCTGCAATAGAAGAAAAAGAAAATCTACGAATTCTTACTATGTCTCAGCTTCACGGAATTCTAACTGCTTATGAAATGAGAAAAGGAGGTCCATCAGACAGAAGATAAGCTACTTTCAAGGCTTCAGGCAAAGAAGATTATTATGAAGCAAGTCACGTGCCAGAAGATGAAGAAGAAGAATCAAATTTTGTCAGAAATCTTCAAAGGGGTTGATCCAGGTGGATATTGGTGGCCACCTGCCAAGTCCACCTGCACCCCCACCATTGTCTTTCTCAGCATTTTCAGTTTCCTTAATTGTAGCACAACTTACTATTTTTAGCAGTTTTTCGGGTCCTGAAATTCCGGAGCCGTTTTGAGGCCCTAAACGACGTTTTTTGGGGAATCCAGGGGCAACACAAGTCCATCGAATGGACTAGTGTTGCCTGTTCCAACAATGATAGTGCTCGGATAGATCTTTCTAATGAGCTATTGTACGCGTCAAACGGAGATCATATGCCAAAGTTACGACCCCGGGAAGTTGATGTACCAACTTACCCCCAAACGGGGCCCTCAGTTTGGCGGTTCATCTCCTAGGGTTAGGTTTTGGAATGTTAAGGGTTTTTCCATTGTTTCTCAACAATAAATAGGCCTTCGAGCCTCATTGTAACACAGTTCAGAGGCATGTAGCCATCACATCTCTTCTCAGAGATAAGCTACCATCGCCCTAGCTAGTTTATTGCCATTTCTGTTTGTAAGCATATTTCAGTATTTTCGATTAATGAAATGAAGTATTATTTCCGCTGCATCTTTGTGTTATGGTTATCTCTGTAATTTGTTGCGTTCCTGTTTAAATCCAGATCAGTGGTATCAGAGCGGTCTGCTTTTTCTCTGTTTTTCTTTGCATGTCCCCAACAAGGTCGGGATATAAGGAGTTAGGGCTTGAACTAGTTGAACCTTTGCAAGACCAGCCTCGCAAATCCCGACGGCCTCCCATGGCGGACGAGAAGAAAGACGAGGGGGCAGGAGATCCCATCAAAATCTTGCTTGAAGAAGCACTCGAGCGACAACGGAACGCGATGATGGACAACTTTGCGCAGATCCTTCAGCGGCTACCCAGAAGCGGCGCATCGGCTTCCAGCAGCTCCTCTAGAAACGCCACACCCTTTAAGGTACAAGTTAATTTTGAAATCCCCATATTCGAGGGTCAGATAGACGCCGATGCCGTAGATAAATGGTTAAATCTGCTAGAGGGTTATTTTTCTGTTCATGAATTTTCGAGTCGGGAAAAGATTGTTTTTGCTCTTCTCAAAGCAGCCCCCCACGTCAAGGACTGGTGGGAAACCTACTGCGAGCAGAAGGATGAAAGTACTGGCTCACTATTTTCAGCCGCACCCACCTAGGATTCGTTCTGGGATGCCATCAAGGAGCAGTACTACCCTGTCGGAAGCTATGAGGATGAATACATAAAGTGGACCACGGTGCGGCAGGGAAGGGACCAAGACGTGCCGGAGTTCACCAATCTTTTCCATACCCTTCGCACAAAGTTGGGTATCAAGGATTCGGAGCAACATTTGATTCTCAAATACCGTGGCTGCCTGCACAAGTACATCCAGGAAGAAATACAGTTCCTAAACATCCCCTCGCTCGGCGCAGCATACCGATATGCCGTCAAGGTCGAGCAGAAGTTTAAACAAAAGAAGCGAGACTTTGGATCTGCGAATCCAAAGCAGGGGAAAGGTGCCCCTAAACCACAGAACAAAGGACAAAGCCAAGGCGGGACAGCCCAAGACAACCAGCCGAAGCTGCAAGCAAAGAGCAACGTCGCAAAGCTGAGAAAGGACACTGGAAAATGGTGCGAGTTCCATAAGAGCTCCACTCACAACACAAGTGAGTGTCGGGCCAAGCAGTCACTGGTGGCTGAGCTAAAGGTTTCAGAATCAGATGCATGTTCCGACTCTGAGTCAGAACCCGATAAGGGGTATGAAAAAGGGAAGCAGATCATTGATGCGGATCCCAGCGCCACCGTTGCTACCACAAAGATCCAGAAAAATGAACCCGAAGATCCAGAGGAGGAGGAGCGTCTCTTCCACTCCCAGATGTGGGTAAAGGGCTCCCCGATACAGTTCATTGTTGATAGCGGGAGTCAAAAGAACCTCATTTCGGCAGAGGTCGTGAAGCGGTTGGGCTTACCGACCACAGCACATCCACAACCATACACCATTGGGTGGCTTCACCAAGGGCGAGATCTTCGCGTGAGCCAGCAGTGTCGCCTTCCATACAACATCAAGCCCTTCACGGATGAGGTATTGTGTGACATTGCTCCCCTTGAAGTTTGTGATGTATTACTAGGACAACCATACTTGTGGAAGCGACATGCTGTGTATGAATCAAGGCCCCGTGCTGTTATTATTACATTGGGAAATAAGTTGTTCAGGATACCAGAGGTAGCACCACCTGTCGCCATCTCTTTGATTACTGCAAAACAATGCAGTAAGATCATTTCCAAAACCAGGAAATTTGTTTTCTTGATGATACGCCCTCAAGGGAAGAAGAAGACAGTGGCCGTGGCCTCCAAACGGGGTCCCTCTGCACGGCAGCTACAGATGGACAAGATTGTGGAGGAGTACGAAGACATCTTCACCTCCCCGGTAGGGGTTCCTCTGCACTGTCAAGTCATTCACTCCATCGATCTGACCCCAGGTGCGCCACTACCCAATGGACCAATTTATTGGCGCTCCGTTCTGAAGAACAATGACATCAAGAGGCAGATTCAGGAGCTCCTGCAGAAAGGTCACATCCATCCGAGTTCTTCGCCCTGTGGGAGCCCGATAGTGTTGGTACAGAAGAAGGATGGGACGTGGAGACTCTGTATTGACTATCGGGCGCTGAACAAGATCACTGTCCGTAATAGGTACCCGATCCCGCGGATTGATGACCTCCTAGACCAACTAAAGGGGGCGAAATGTTTCAACAAGATCGATCTGAAGTCAGGATATCACCAGGTACCAATTGAACCCTAAAATGTGTGGAAGACTTCCTTCAAATCCAAGGAGGGCCTCTTCGAATGGTTGGTCATGCCTTTCGGATTGACGAATGCTCCTGCAACCTTTATGAGGCTAATGGATGACATCTTGCGGCCATTCACCAACTCCTTTGTAGTAGTATACTTGGATGACATTCTGGTCTTCAGCCAGAGTTGGGAAGAGCACCTCCACCACATCCGACAGGTTCTCCAAACACTGTGGCAACACAAGCTATGTGCCAATTTGGAGAAATGCACTTTTGGCATGACCGAGGTTCAGTATCTGGGATACATCATTGATGAACAGGGGGTGCATGTCGATCCAGCCAAGGTCCAAGTCATTCGGGATTGGCCCTCTCCAACCACTCTAACAGAGCTCCGCGGCTTTCTAGGTATTGCCAACTTCTACCGTAGGTTTGTGTTGGGATTTTCTCATATTTCTTGGCCCTTGAGTCAAGTCACCAAGGGCGGGGCGAAAGCAAAATTCTTTTGGTCTGAATCTCAACAGAAGGCATTCAGGGAGTTGAAGGATTGCCTCTGCACGGCACCAGTGCTCACGTTACCAGATTTACAACAACCATTTGAGGTCGAGACAGATGCCTCTGACTATGCTATTGGGGCAGTCCTTACTCAACATGGACATCCAGTGGCATATCACAGTGAAACACTTTCAGACACAGTCCGGAAGTACCCCACTTATGATAAAGAGATGTATTCCATTGTACAGGCCTGCCGACAATGGAAGCATTACATTTTGGGGAAGGAAACAGTCATCCACACAGACCACCGACCTCTGCAGTTCATACAGACCCAAGGGAAATTGCATAATGATCGCCATCAGAAGTGGTCTACATACCTGCAACAGTTTCACTTGAATATCAAGTATAAAAAGGGCAGCACCAATAATGTTGCAGATTGCCTCAGTCGACCACCGATCATGGCGCTAACCACCGTGCTCAACTCTTGCGGGCACGAGATTTCTGATTGGCCACTTCTCTACAAAAGCGACCCAGAATTCGGCCACACATACCAGACACTCTTGGAGGGTCGGCAGGTTGTAGATTTTCACCTCCATGATGCCCTATTATGCCACCTCGGTCACCTTTGTGTTCCTTCAAGCGAGCGTGCCAAGATGATTTGGGAAGCACACTACAGTCGGGCTACTGGGCATTTCGGGGTCGAGAAAACAGTGGTAGTACTGCAAAACTATTTCTATTGGCCGAATCTTCGACAGGATGTTGGGAAGTACATCCGATCATGTACTGCCTGTGCCATTGCCAAACCGACCATTAAGAAGCAAGGCCTCTATACCCCGTTGCCTACCCCTAGTCGACCTTGGGAATCCATCTCCATGGATTACATGTCAGGCCTTCCTTCCACTAAGCATGGAAATGACTGTGTTTTTGTGGTCGTAGACAGGTTCTCAAAGATGGCCATTATGATGGCCTGCAAGAAGAATATCACAGCAGAAGCCACTGCTAAACTCTTCTTTGAACGAGTGTGGGTGCACTTTGGGATCCCACAATCTATCATCTCAGATCGGGAAAGTCGGTTTCTCAGCACCTTTTGGTCCAGTCTCTGGTCAATGCTGGACACCAAACTCACGAAGTCCACAGCCTTCCATCCTCAAACTGATGGCCAGACAGAGGTTGTTTATAGGATGATTGTGCACATTCTGTGCATGTATAACTCAAAGCATCCACGCACATGGGACGAGAGCCTCCCCTACGTTCAGCACAGCTACAACCGAGCTCTTCACAGCTCCACTGGCCATAGCCCTTTTCAGGTGGGTTTGGGATTCCAGCCACTATGCCCCATTGATGTGGCCATGCCACTTGCAGCTACTCACATGAATTCAGCTCATGTCCAGTCCGAAACAGATAAGGCCACCAGCTTCATTGAGCGCATCCAACATATTCGCCAGCAGGTCCATGACATTCTTGAGAAATCAAATGCCAAGTACAAGCAGCGACATGATCAACATCGGGTGCCACACAAGTTTCAGGTGGGCGACAAAGTCTGGTTGCATTTGCAAAAGGAACGCCTTACTGGAGCCTATCGAAAATTGAGACCACTCCGATATGGTCCTTACACCATTACTAAGGCTATGGGAGACAATGCATTTGAGCTCAGCATTCCTCCATTCCTTAGCCTGCACCCAGTATTTAATGTGGACCGCCTTCGGCCATACTTTCCACCATTGCTAGACACATCCGACATTGCAGAACAGCTCAAACCCACAGAATTAAATCCAAATTGCATGGAACAAGCTGCAACTGATCGGATCATGGACACACAGATCAAGAACACTTGCCAACAGAATATCCAACTGTATCGAGTTGTCAAAGCAGGCCAACTCCTTCAGCAGGGCAAGTGGCTCACCAGGGAACAAGTTCAGCAGAAGTTTCCTCATCTCATGGAGGAGCTCAACGCAATGGGGACCATTGCTTCCTAAGGGGGGAGGAATGATCCAGGTGGATATTGGTGGCCACCTGCCAACTCCACCTGGACCCCCACCATTGTCTTTCTCAGCATTTTCAGTTTCCTTAATTGTAGCACAACTTACTATTTTTAGCAGTTTTTTGGGTCCTGAACTTCCGGAGCCGTTTTGAGGCCCTAAACGACGTTTTTTGGGGAATCCAGGGGCAACATGAGTCCATGGGATGGACTGGTGTTTCCCGTTCTAACAATGATAGTGCTCGGATAGATCTTTCTAATGAGCTATTGTACGCGTCAAACGGAGATCATATGCCAAAGTTACGACCCCGGGAAGTTGATGTACCAACTTACCCCCAAACGGGGCCCACAGTTTGGCGGTTCATCTCCTAGGGTTAGGTTTTGGAATGTTAAGGGTTTTTCCATTGTTTCTCAACAATAAATAGGCCTTCGAGCCTCATTGTAACACAGTTCAGAGGCATGTAGCCATCGCATCTCTTCTCAGAGATAAGCTACCATCGCCCTAGCTAGTTTATTGCCATTTCTGTTTGTAAGCATATTTCAGTATTTTCCATTAATGAAATGAAGTATTATTTCCGCTGCATCTTTGTGTTATGGTTATCTCTGTAATTTGTTGCGTTCCTGTTTAAATCCGGATTAGGGGTTCTGGAAGGTTCAGAGGCAAGTTACCTTTTAAATGCTTTGCTTGTGGAAGAGTAGGTCATTATGCTGCCAAATGTCCTCACAAAGATAAGAATGACAAGGGAAAGGAACCTGTTAAATGGAACAAGAAACAGAATGAAAAGAGGAAAAGCTATTGCACTCATGAAGATAGTGATGGTCTTTCAAATAGTGACGAAGATGAACAGGGTTATAGATATAAACTTTTAATGGCTTTTGAAGATGATGACTACATGGATGCTATAGATGTAGAAGGCTTTTGTGAAGAAATGAATAATCTCAAAGTTTGCTTAGAAGAGAAAAGTGCTATTATTGATTCTCTACAATGCCAACTGGCAGAAAAGGAAAAACATCTTGAAAAATTGGAATGTGAGATTGTTTGTCTTAGAAAGGAGATTGAGAAAACAAAAGCGATTAATCTTAAATTTGTTAAAGGATCTGAAACCTTGGATGAGATTATCAATGTGCAGCGTTCTCCTCTGATCAAGACAGGTCTGGGATATAATGGAGAAACATCTCAAGCTTCTACCTCTAAAAGTTATCTTGATGCAGCAAGGAGGAGCGAGCAAAGACCAAATAAAAGTCATCAGGTGAATCAGGGACAGTTTACCTCAAGAACAAATAAAGACTATCAAGAAATTTGGGGACAAGTTGTCTTAAGGACAAACAGAAGCTACAATCAACCACAGGTAAAATCTTCCCAATTTGCCCCAAGAATGGATGTCAATAGAAGCTACAATCGGTTGGATGATAGATCTGATTATCGGAGAAATTTCTTTAATGGCCAATGTTTTTCTTGCCATAACTTTGGTCACAAAGCAGCTCAATGTGTTGCCTACAAGACAATCATGACTAGAGAATCTCAAAAGCAAAGAAGTATGACTGGAACCATGAAAAGGAGTTATAACAACTTTTCGGTTCTTGAAAATGAAGTTGAATGCTCTATTTGTAATAAATTTGGTCATGAAGACTCTGAATGCAGGAGCAGGTTCTGGAAGACAACTCAAAAGGAACAAACCTCAAATGTGAGAACATGGAGAATAAAGGAACCACAACCAGAAAGATGGGGGATAGCCTTTTATGCAGAAGGTCAAGAAATTCTATGGTACATTGATAGTGGATGTTCGAAGCATATGACAGGGGACAAAGAAAAACTTGAATCATATACCACATTAGAAAAGGGAAAGAAAGTTTCTTTTGGAAACGATCTCTCTCCAGCCATAAAAGGAAAAGGCGTTGCTCCGTTGAAAGAGAAGGTCAAAGCTGGAAATGTTTTGTATGTTGATGGATTAAAGCATAATCTTCTGAGTGTCAGTCAGATGTGCGATCAAGGAACAGAGGTAATATTTAGATCAAATGGATGTTGTTTTCGTGATCTTGATACAGGTGAAACAGTGATCAAAGGAAGATGGACTCCAAATAATCTATACATATTTGAAGAAAGACAACAACAATGCTATTTGAGAAAGAATGATGAACACTGGCTATGGCATCGGAGGTTGGGGCATCTAAGCTTTCCACAAATAAGGAAAGCATGCAAATATCAGGCAGTTCGTGATCTTCCAAATATCAAAATTCCAGACAACACCATATGCAAATCATGTCAGTTTGGAAAGCAAACTAGAACTAATTTTCCTGAGAAGGAAGGATCAGCTAGCATGCCTCTTGAGCTAGTACATACAGATACATGTGGTCCATTCAGAAAAAGAACACCTCGAGGAGAAGAATATTTGATATTATTCATTGATGATTTCTCCAGGTTTGTCTGGTTAGGACGTATGAAGCACAAAGATGAAGCATTCGAAAAATTCAAATCCTTCAAAGCCTTGGATGAAAATGAATCAGGACACAAAATTAAGTGCCTAAGATCTGACAGAGGTGGGGAGTTTACCTCGAATGAATTTTTCGATTTCTGTGAAGAACATGGGATAAGAAGAGAATTCTCTACAACTAGAACTCCTCAACAAAATGGAGTTGTGGAAAGAATGAACAGAACAGTCCAACAAATGGCTCGTGCTATGCTTGATGAATCAGGTACTCCCGCAACTTTCTGGGGTGAAGTTGCACATGCTGCAGTTATTATTCTCAACAAAACAAATGTCCGAGTAAACAGCACTCAAACTCCTCATGAACTCTGGTGTGGTAAGACTCCTTCGGTGAAGCACTTCAAAACCTTTGGGAGCAAATGTTATATTAAGAATACTGATGAGCAACTTGGCAAACTTGAACCAAGAGCAGATGAAGGCATTCTTCTTGGTTATTCTCCACATAGCAAAGCATACAAGTGCTACAATAAAAGACTTGGCAGAATTGTCGACAACATTGATGTTGTGGTTGATGAGAAGGGATACATTCCTAGGCAAGTTCATCATGAAGACATTGAAGAAGATGAAGGCTACCCTCAAAGACAGAATGATGAAGAAGAACCTCAAGAAGAAGAAGAACCTCAAGAAGAACCAGAGGAGAAGACAAGAATAGAAGAGAAGACTCCATCCATATATGTTCAGAAGAATCATCCAGAATCTCAGATTGTGGGGCAGAAAGAAGCAGGAGTACAAACAAGAAGAACAATTGCAGAAGCTTCAAGCTATTTGGCATTACTCTCTTCCACCGAACCACAAAATG
Organism: Pinus tabuliformis; assembly: GCA_031772625.1. Classification (NCBI taxonomy): domain Eukaryota; kingdom Viridiplantae; phylum Streptophyta; class Pinopsida; order Pinales; family Pinaceae; genus Pinus; species Pinus tabuliformis. Next base: position 255,291,753 of record CM062815.1, read on the forward strand.
TGAGAGAGGCATGCAAAGATGAATGTTGGGTCAAAGCAATGGATGAAGAACTTGAGCAGATCGAAAAGAAAAACACTTGGGAATTGGTTCCTAGACCAAAAGATAAGAATGTCATAGGGACAAAATGGGTCTTCAAAAATAAATTGAATGAAAATGGAGAAGTAATTAGAAACAAGGCGATCTTGGTCAAGACCCCAGTAGATTTACCTGCATCATCTCTTTGTGTAGGAAGCCTTTCTATTCTTTTGCCTTATTCATTTTTCATTTTTTCGAAAATTTTTACTTTTTTATTTTTTCATTTTTCATTTTCATAACTATTCATAACACTTATTCATTTCGGAGGCAGAAGATGGATCCCAAATTATTTAGGTCAAAAGAGGATGTTCCTAGAAAGAAGTAGTTTATATATACCTCTCATGTGATTGTTAAGGTTTTCCCCCTCACCTTACTCTACTTGACTGAGCTGACAAGGGTTAACCCAAAAAAAAACTGACTAGATTAGGTGACACTAGTTAGCGTGAAAGCATTTTGTTTTTACCAAGGTTCACTTCGAAAAGTACTTATTTTCCATCGATGTATCATGGACTGAAAACACAAAACGAAGTGAAGCAAAAGTAAATGTGAAAGAAAAGCGAGTAAGAAAACAATCATGCAAGAAAACAAACGTGAAAGGTAAGAAGGAAACACACATGGAAGCAAGAAAACCAAAAGCAAACACTACTCCAACTCCTAAGCTAACTGTTTATGGGCATGATCACGTGAAGTGATAATTCCAATGCAGCCACTGACACATTGGTCAGCCCATGTTGGTGAAGGCATGGTTCACGAACAACACAGATGTGTGAACTAGAAAACATGAAAGATATAACAATGAAGATAAACATAATCCAAACATAAATGTGTCCAAAGAAAAAAAGTGAGTGCAAGTGCATGACATGCAGTCCATGGAATTATCATAGTGTTGTGTGACACTATGCGTAGTTATGGAGCATATGCATACTCTCGACTGTGAAATGCAAGCAAACGAAAGAAACAAATAAAAATTGCATCATGCACATGTTCTTGCTATGCACAATTCCTCCAATGCATGAGAAATGGGGTCATGTAGTTTGAGTGGAGGAAGCATAATCTATGTGTGAGATTGATCTTCAATGCATACAGATGAGTGATGAGGAGCCTTGGGTTTTTCAATAATTTCCTGAATAGAAGCGAAACCAACCTCAGGACAGTGAGTGCCTGACATAACCATCAACTCGCGCTCAAGTGCCTCGAGAGTCTGGGGGATTTCAAATTCATCGACAGATAGATCATCATAAACAAGTGGCTTCAAAAAATTAACTGCGATAGAGTCATCATCATGATCAAATACGGGAGTAAATAGATCACAACAGCTACAATCATTAAAATCAATGATTTCATCAGCATCCTCATGATCTGATGAATCAAATAAAGGGGTAGATGAGAAGCGGAAAAATTCACCCTATGTGTTTCCAGAAAATGTATATGAAAAATCAAGTGGATTTTCAATGAATAATTTGTCCTCTCCATTGACAGATGATGGACCGACATCCAGTGTGTTCTGCAAATGATCAATAATGGGTAGTTCCATAGGCAAAGATACACATGCAAAATCATGGATGACATAATCACCAAAGATGTCAGGAAAACATGGAGGAAGCTCGCATAGAAGGGAGTCATCCTTCATCGAGGGTTGATGCTCAAGCTCCTAGTCATACTCTTCATGAATGATATCATATGTTGGTTGTGCAAGACCAACTCTGTTGATAGCTTGATCCTCGTTCACAACAAGTGTAGAGCTAGGAATGGAAGAACACAAGACAGTGTAATATGGAGGATCATCTTAGTGTGAAGATAGAGGTTGAGTTACAAAATGCATGTGATAAGTCAGTGCATTCACAACCAATCCTGTGCAAAAATTGGAAGGAGCGATGTTGGGAGCATGTGACAGTTGAACAGATGTGTATGCCTATTCTCCCACATCACTGTGCAATGGTGTATCTGTTTCATGAGGGAATGATAGATAGTCACCTGTGCCAGCACCCATGTCCATCCATGATTGTGTAGCTCCATCATCGAAGTATGTTGAGTGGGGCTTGATCTCAAACGTCTTCTTGTGATGGACAGATTTTTTAAAACAATACTTGAATCTATCCCAAAGATATGGAAATTTTGTCTCGCTTTTCTGAGCTTCAAATTGAAAATCACAGAAGCGCTGTCAAAAATCCATTGGCGATTCATGTCAGGCCTTCCGTTGTTGTAACTATTTTTCTTAAGAGGTTCTGGATCAAAATGATGGAAAGTAGATTCGATGAGATCACAAAACTACTCAAGTGAGTGCATGACGCCAAGAGGTGGACTGCAACACCACTATTTTGGGGATTGAGCAAGCCATGCAAGACATCACTGTGACTCAGACAACTGTGGGAAGACCAACTGTGGGTGACAGTAGCGAATTAATGCCAAGATCGGTAGTTCGTGATGATGTCCCCATATTCTATGGTGACATATTTATGGAAATGAACTCCTGCCTCTATAGCATCTAGGTACACTACTCTGGCTCCTTTGTCCAACTCATCTGATAACATGCAAATCATTGTCTTGAGTGTGGCTGGACCAGCGACATATGGATGCATGGTGTTTGCACTGGTCACCAAGGCCGCACTGGTGGCTATTCTCATCAACTCGTCAAAGTATGAGTCAAGCTCCAGTTGGACTTGTGCCCTTGTATTTTCCTCAGTGAGTTTCCCAAGAGATGGGATCGCATGTGCATGCACAAAAACATCCATACTCCTAAATACCTGTGCATGGGAAGCTTGCAAACTAGTGATGAGCTGCAGGAGATCTTCATAGTTCCATATCTGACTCTGGATGTGTGCCTTCAGCTCTACCGCTCTGGGCTTCATCATCTTGGGAAAGTGTAATGGGGCTCCCTCGTATCTCATTGTCCATGCTTACATGTAATCAACAGTAATATTCATGTTTGACCAGATACGTGCTCTCCTAGCACATCGTTGTTGCCAACCACTGAGATGGAAAAATGCCTTATCCATGGTACCAAACTTGGAATACACCACGTGCATGCCTTTCTCAAGGGACAATACTTCATCTATTATTTCCTTCTTGAACTTTTTTGGGGCGGATGCTATAACCAGTTCTCCTCCTTGTTTGGTCATCTGTAACTCCTTATCCATTCGCTCATTCTTAACTATCAATAAGAAAAAACTCAAGCTAGTGGCTTCGGCATATGCTCTGGCAGCATCAGCCAATGCTACAGGATTCTTGCATACATCAGACATGACCACCCATTCCTCAAACTGTGCAGGAGATGTGTGATCATCCAAAGTAGACACTCTATGCAATTTCATAAATCTATGTTGTCACTCATTGAATGATATGTTGTGCATATCTTATTTCATATTGTCTCCAAGGATCTCAGTATATCCTTGGTCTCTTGGGACTTCCTCTACTTCTGGATCCAGTGAAGCTATCGGGTCATCCTCTTGGCGGTAAGGCATGAGGTCGATATCTTTCTCTAGCTCTTGTTGCTCCATATCTATATCCATTTGGTTAAGCTCTTATTTAATCTCTTGAGCGAAGTCCTTCTTCTATGACTGTTGAACCTATCTCCATAGTTCCAGTTGTTCAGATGAGTCTACTACTTGTACGAGTGTAGTTTCATCTATCTGAACATGTTGCACCCCCTGCTATACCTGTTCATGGTGCACTTCCTTCTTCTTTATGTGCAACTCCTATTCCTTTTGGAGCTGCTCCTTCAACTCATGAAACTCCTTCACTGTCTCCTCCATCCTCTATTTTTCTCTCTGCCTTTCCACAGTCCTCCTGTTTCGCTGTTGCCTCTTTGCCTCCATTGCCAAAGCTACTTTCTACACAAGTTGGTCTGCTTTGAACTTGTACCTTTATTCCACCTATGCACTATTGAAAATCTTTCTCTTACCTTTGTCATGCAACGGTATGTTTACCTCTACCTTTGTTACTGCTAGTGCTCTCTTGGATGGTGCTTCATGCTGCTTTGCTAACCATTCCACAACAGTTCCAACCAGTTCATTAGGGCGAGAGAAGATATAACAATATCTACATGGGTCTTCCTCCACCTAATGGCATGCCCTATGGATCTAGTGAAATTATACTCTCGTGTAATGATGTTTCACAATGCAGTGTGGGTCAAGGGTTGAAGCTTCAGAAGTCGAAATGATATTTCTTGATCTCCTCTATTTCGACATCCGCATGCTCAAGGTTCCATATCTCATACAACCTAATCGGTAATGGAAGAGCGGGACAAGCTGCCTTCTTCTTTTGTTGCAGCCTAGCTGACAGTCATTCCGAGATGTCGTATGATACTTCTTACATGATGAGCTTGTGCATGAAAAACTTCGATAAAACATGCATAGGCTTCTCTGCGTTGTACATCAGTATGAAGGCATCAGATGGTAGGCATACCAATCTGCTATATCAATCAGTGCCTCCATTGCTTCCTTTGACATGTAAGGTGGATCCTGCTCAAATATCATCTTTTATACCAGGGTGATGAAATGATCTGACAGTTGTGTGATAACTCCTTTGAAGATGCATTTAGAAAATAATTTACAATAAGTATTGACAGAGGTTTCCACCAATTTCCATGCCCACTTCATGCCCGGGAACTCTTGATGGGCATAGGTTGCATCCAAGATGTAGGCGAACATGTAGATTTCTACTTGCTGACCTATGGGTGGCTTTCAAGCTCCTATGACCTGTTCCTTCAGCCTATGAGCCAACAAGTCGGACTAGTTGCATGCTTTTCCTTCACTGGCCAGTTGGTCCAACATGATCACTCAACTCTGTGGAAATGTTTTCGTGCTCTCATGGCCATACAAGGGACATGAAAGACCAAGTATTAATACACCTTCAGTAGTATCTTCATCTTGTAAATCTGGTTGGGTGTCATCCTAAACTTGGCCGACTCCTTTAGTGAGTTCTTCAAGATATCCCTTAAATTAGCATTGTTGTTTGGTATTTTGAAGGGTGTTTCCATTGTAATTAATGGCTTTGACAAATGATACATCTGATAGTAATCATGTGCCCTAAAGTTAGAAATCTCCATCCTGCTAACACTACTCAATTTCATCGTCTCGGGATCGATGTGCAAGACGATCCAATGTATCATGTTCATGCATGGGAACGCGAGATACGTGCATGCAATCCAGTACAAGCTGGACTTGTGAATGTTCACATAGACTTGGCAGTCTTCGTGATCTTCCCCAAATGTGCCTGAAAATGTATCATTGACCTCTTTCCATTTTAGCTTGATGCCTTTGTCTACAATCATCTTGGTGTCTTCATAAATTGGAAAACTTCTAGACACTCGCTCAACTACTACTCAAGTTGGACTTCCGTTAGTGTCCTTTGATCCTGCTCTCTTCGAGGCCATTGATCTTGAATTATTGAGAGAGGGATGAACACATGATATATTCAGAGATAGGGCAACATGCATGGCAAGAAATATTTTAGTTAAAGCCAAAGCAAGCTTAAGGGATGACATGCCACATACCTGGGGATTGACTGGCAAGGATTGTGCAACTTTCACTGGGAGGCCCGATGACTAACTGTCAGAACTGCACAAAAGGAATTTCGAACTATCGGGAGGCTATTTGAATGTTGGAATTATGCAATGCACAATCCAGACTGGCCTACTGGGTGTTGGGATTGCACAATGCACAATTTCAGGTGGCAAACACTGCAAGCCCAGGGACTACATTACGCAATTTCCTAGGTGAGCAGTCACTACCTATTAGAATTGTGCAAGGAAAGAATGTAGGTTAGTCACTTGCCAGAATTTCACATTTTATGGGAGGAATGTAGATACTTCCTTCTCAAAATTGCAATGTTGTCTTGGTGAGGCAGAGTCCGAACTAAGGTTTCCCACATTCGCTAATGAGAAACTGAAAGTAAATGAAGATGTTAATGCATGGCGATACTGAGTGTAAGCAGAGGTGAATGATCACTCATGCAAATAGTGAATGCAATATTTAGAAAATGGAACAACATGCATGTGTGTGAGATGAGTTTCTAAATTGGTGACGCTCGTGTAAAAATGTGTCATGCATGAGACAAGAGTGAGATTCTAATGAAAACTAAAATGGTGCTTGTACAAGATAACATGCATGCAAACGACAACAAGTGTTCACAGAAATCACGTAGATAGAATTCACACAAGTGAAAACAAAAAAGTGACATAAATATTGCAAAAGGAAAGTTAAATAGACTTACCCAAAAATAACTGAGTTGGATTTGTCAAAGACTCTTGGATGTGTTGTGGGATGTCAGATCTCCAAGATCGATGTGAAGAATGATGAAGCATCGAATCAATAATTTTGGAGCTCCTGACGTGCATGCCACAAATTTAGGAAAAAACGACATTTGGAGGAAAGTTTCTAGAATGATCTTTGCATGTAACCTCCAGCTGCAAAAAAATGCTCCCTAAAATCTAGGGATTCTTTTTGCATTTTGTTCTTTTCTATTTCAAGAAAAATTAGACCATGCTCAGCCCAGAGGGATTGCACAATTTCTGGGAGGCATAGCTGACTACTACCCAAAATTGTGCAATTTCTGGGCTGAGCAAAGTTTCTAGGCCAAATTGTGTAGTTTTCACTGGGAAGCTTGTCTGACAGGATTGCGCAGTTTCTGAGCCTAGCTGGCTACCACTCAAATTTGCACAATTTCTGGAGGTAAGGCTAGTTCCTCTTTAGAATTGTGCAATTTCTTGAGGGAGTTGCTCAGCCAACAACTAGACCAAGTCCAAAGCAGTAGCCTATTAGGGGATTGAACCAAGTTATCATGCACATGCTAGAAAGCTGCCAGAAAACCAGTGAAGCTCATGTACTTGACTATGCAAGACATGTTGCAGAGGATGGTTGGTAGGGAGGCTCCAAAACAAAGCTAAGTAAAAATTTTCAAGGGTGGTTTTAGCCACTACAACACTTGACGACACAATGGTAGAACTCCAGCCCTCTGAATGAACCTTGTTCATGAAAATCAAGTCTAACACCTTCGGAAGTATTATTCAATTCCTTGTTCATCATGGTTTCATACTTGGTTGATTGTAGGATGTAGCATCTGCCAAGCCCTTGGTCAGTTGACACAAATTCCAAGCTATGTCAACACATTTATTTCGACTGGGGTGAGGAGTATATTGGTTCACAAGCAGTATGGTCATCAGAGTTTTAGTTTCATCTATGATGTTGCTCCGCTACTAGGAGGCTTGGACAGTATCCAGCAAAGTCATGCAGGAACATAATCATTGCTCCACTGTGAGGGAGCCTAGTCAATACCCAGCGGAGTTACTTGCATCACCTCTTTGTACAGGAAGCCTTTCTCTTCTTTCGCCTTATTCATTTTTCATTTTTTCGAAAATTTTCACTTTTTTATTTTTTCATTTTTCATTTTCATAACTTTCCGTAAGAATTATTCATTTCAGAGACGGAAGATGGATCCCAACTTATTGATATCATAAGAGATTTTTCCTTCATAGAATTAGTTTATATATACCTCTAACATTCTTGTTAAGGTTTTCTCCCTCACCATACTCTACTTTACTGAGCTGACAAGGGTTAACCCAAAAAAAACTGACTAGAGTAGGTGACACTAGTTAGCACACAAGCATTGTGTTTTCACCCAGGTTCATATTGAATATTATGTATTTTCCATCGTGTTATGGATTGAAGATAACAAGTTCTTCATACCAAGGAAAGATGACATATAACCAAGTATTGATAACTGCACAATTCGTCTTGTACTTTACTCATCTTGTTTCAAGGGTCACGCACGCTCTCATGCGAAACTAACCTACGAATTTAGACAAGAAAACAAACACAAAACAAAGTGGAAGAAGTAAATGCGAAAGAAAAGCGAGTAAGAAAACATGCTTGCAAGCAAACAAACATGCAAGGTAAGAAGAAAACACACATGCAAGCAAGCAAACCAAAAGCAAACACTAGTCCTACTCCTAAGCTAACGGTGCATGGACCTAATCATGTGAAGTGATACTTCTAATGTAGCCACTGGTGCATCAGTCGACCCATGTTGGTGAAGTCATGGTGCATGAAAAATATAGTTGCACGAACCAACAAACATGAAAGATGTAACGATGAAGAAAAACACACTCCAAACATAAATGTCTCCACATAACAAAAGTGAGTGCAAGTGCATGACATGCAACATGTAGACTTATCACAGTGTTGTGTGACATTGTGTGCAGTTGTTAAGCATACACATACTCTTGACTGTGACATGCAAGAAAATAAAAGAAATAAAGACAACTTGTGTCATGCACGTGTGCTTGCTATGTAAGATTCCTCCAGTTCATGAGTGATGGGGTCATGTAGTTCGAGTGGAGGAAGCATAATATATGTGTGAGATTGATCTTCAATGCATACATATGAGTGATGAGGAACCTTGGGTGTTTCAATAATTTCCTGATTGAAAGCGAAACCAACCTCAGGATAGTAAGGGCCTGACATAACCATCATCTCGGCTGAAGTGCCTCGATAGTCTGGGGGGTCTCGACATTCTCCACATAGAGATAATCATAAACAGGTGGCTTTGAAAAATCAACTGCAATAGAATCATCATCATGATCGAATATGGGAGTAAATAGATCACGATAGCTATGATCAACAAAATAAATTATTTCATTAGCATCCTCATGATCTAATGAATCAAATAGAGAGGTAGATGAGAAGTGGACAAAATCAACCTCTGTGTTTTTGGAAAAAGCAGATGAAAAATCAAGTGGATTTTCAATGAATAATTTGTCCTCTCTATTGTCAGATGATGGACAGACATCCAATGTGTTTTGTGAATGATCAATAATGGGTGCATCCATAGGTGGAGATACACATGCAAAATCATGGATGATAGAATCACCAAAGATGTCACAAAATCACGGAGGAAGCCTGAACAAAAGGGAGTCATCCTTCGCGGAGGGTTGGTGCTCAATATCCTAGTCATACTCTTCATGAATGATAACGCAGATTGTTTTTGCAACACCAACTCCGTCAATAGCTTGACCCTCGTTCACAACAAGTTTAGAGTTTGGAATGGAAGAACAAAATACAACGCAATATGGAGGATCATTCGAGTACAAAGACGGAGGTTGAGGTACAAAATGCATGTGATAAGTCAATGGATTCACAACCAAGATTGTGCAAAAATTGGAAGGGGAGATGTCAGGAGGATGTGACGGTTGAACAAATGTGTATGCCTATTCTCCCACATCACTCTGTGATGGTGGAGTTGTGTGATGAGGGGACATTGGACAGGTTCTTGTACCAGCAACCATGTCCATCGGTGATTGTGCAACTCCATCGCCAAAGTATGCTAAGCGGGGATTGATCTGGAACTTATTCTTGGGATGGACTAATTTGTAAAGACAATATTTGAATCTATCCCAAAGATATGGAAATTTCATCTAGGGTTTTGAAGCTTCAAACTCCAAATCACATAAGAGCTGCCAAAAATCCATAGCCAATTCATGCAGGGCCTTCAGTTCTTCTAACAGTTTTTTGTCAAGAGGTTCTAGGTCAAAATGATGGAAAGTAGATTCGATGAGATCATAGAACTACTCAAGTGAGTGCACGATGCCAAGATGCAGACTACAACACCACCATTGTGGGGATTCGAAAAGTGTGTATGCACGCAGGAGGCTGGACTCTTCATCAGAACATTCATCTCCCTTGTCAATCATGGCAAATAAGTCTTGTAAGAACACACGCTAGGCCACTTCGCTTTCACCATCATACATGAATCTGGACAAGAAGTCAAAAATCTACCTCATGATGTCCAGAGGTTCAGCATGTAAAAAACATCATGGAGGGGTGAGTATAATGGAATCCATGATAGATGTGAAAAGGTTCAAAATAGGATGAGAGGACATAACTTTTCATTTAGCCCTCCTTCTAGCACTAGAAATGTTGATGGTGCTGGACCTGGAAACAATGCAGGGGAGCCCCCAGGTAGGAAGTCACAGCTAGACCTTAGAACTTTTGGTGTAGTGTCACATGGAATTGGTCAAGGATGCGGACACAGCTGACCTTCCTAGAAGTCTAAGACATTCTAATGACAAACAAGACAAAATGGAGTGATCTTTCTCTAAATATACCTTTTACAACATGAAAACTACAAGTGTTTAGGCTTACCTTATTCCAAAACGCTGTTGTTGAAGTCCGTCCTTGCCGATCTGGATGAGCTCCTCCTTCACATCAATTCCTGCAACCACAAACAATCAAACCATTACCAATCACTTGCATTTCATATAATAAAACATATATTCAACATGCAGACCAAGGAACACATGAAATAACTCATTAACACGAGCTATTGAGAAAAATAAACCAGTTTGTATTAATAACGAAACAAAGAAACTCTTACAACCTGGCCTTGGTGTTGTGCAAGTTCCTCCCAGGGTCCATCAAGGGTTTTCCTCTACTTTGACAAAGCTCACCCACTTCCAAGTAGAATCAAGTAAAGACAATCTCTCCTTACAAGGCTCTAAATGGGAGACCTAAATCCTGCAACATTTACCCAAAGAAAATGTATAGCTCCAACCTCCCCTCCCTCTGGCTCAATGTCTTTATTTATAGTGCTGTAAAGAGGTTATTCAGGTCCACTATCAATGGGATAATCCCCCTCTTTGGGTGGGATAGCTCCCTTATTGATGGGATAAGTTCCCCCTTAATAGAGATACATGAACCAACTGGAGGCGCATCCATTTCATCAAACCGACCTCTAGAAGGTTCTAGAAGTAACCACAAGTAACTTTTTTAAGATGAAACTCGCGCATTTTGCCTTTTATAGAAGGACGCACCTGTCCCTTAACATACAGAGCGTCCATGGACGCAGCTTTTGTGAACATGGTAAGCGTCCCCGCAGGTAAGGCTAGAGAGAACCTGCGACCCCAGAGATAAACACATTTTTTACAAGACTTTCTCTCTTCTTTGAGCTTGAGATGGATAGCAGAGGCATAAGACTTGCCTAAGAGGGTAGCATGACTGTTGATTTGAGCCATACTAACTGTAAGTGGTCATGGTGACATTTTTTAGTGTAACAGATTGCCCCCTAAAGTGCGAAGCCTGGAATAGATTAGGGTTTTGTAATTCTAGGAAGGGTGAAGCGCTTTATCATTTCAAGGATTGTCTTGTGGATGACTTGGTTGGAACCTGCAATTTTCAACACAAAATACATGTATAAGATTATATCATCACTGAGGTAGGCATTCCCATACTCAGATTCAAAACTTTAACTAATGGACTAACTATTCTGATACAGGAATGATCTTGCAGTACATCATTTTTATAGACTTTCGTAGACGCAGTATGGACGCAGCCATCTGTTTATGATTAGTCTACATAGACAATGAATACAAAACTCCTCGCAGCCTGGATGGTAGAAACTAGATCCAGGGTCTTCACTTCTACTTCCCGAATTGGTACAATTCTAACCATGTGATTAAATGATTTGATGTCGAACATGTTAGAAACCACTTGATTACCAGTCGATGATGTAAACTGTTAACAAGCGTGAGAGAGACCACCAGTAATGTCAATGGTTCTCAAAGTACCAAGCACAACCCGTGAAATGTGAATAGATGTTTTGATGTCGAACACTTCACGGAATCCTTTGATCGAAAGTCAATGATGTAAACTGACGTCAAAGGCGAGAAACCTGCCATTGATGCATGCAGACTTCAAGGTACTGTCGATTCCTAAGTCATCTTTCTAGATAATGTGTCGATGTCGATAGAAAGCGACCCGTTGCAGGCAAGCCCGCAACACGAAATCATTGTTCAAGTTGAAGAAATGTTGCTGTAAGGACTGACTCAGGGATGGTAAAATGGATGACAAGTATTTTGCAGATGAAAGTTTTGCTTGCAGACCTCTTGAACACATAACGACATGACAGATGGCTTGGTGACGAATAACTCAAAGTTAATCCCCGGAACCCGGTTAAAGACTTTCAAAGTGGTTTGGTCAACTGTGAGGTAAAAGATTTCCCAACCCAGGTGAATGAAAAAGTGTCGTGTTCAAGAGTGGTAATAAAGTTTCTTTTGAGACAAAAGGTAACAAACAGGTTCATTCTTCTCTCTTTTCCCCCACCATTTCTGGCAAGTACCTCTTTATTTTTAACAAGCTTGAGGAGGATAACATATGCTTGATTATAAGCTCATCCTTCGGACGAGTCCAACCTAGTTTAAATTCGAACCCTAGGAAGGAGTGGTTCGTTCCTGTTTGTAATTGAACAGGTCCTTTACTGTAAAAGTTTAACGAGCCCAGTATAGGAACAACTCGGCGTTTTTCAATTTTAGAGAGTCTGAAAAACTTAAGGAAACTCCACGTTGAACTTTTTCGTAAATTTGTGTCCCTCAAGTCCGAAAAAGTATAAAATAATACCTGGGGGAACCGCTTGATCTTGCGACCAAGGAGTACTTTCATAATAGTGTCGTTGACCTGAAAAGTAAAAAGCGATCAAGGACACGTCGTTTTATTTCCTTATCGAGTTTGAAACGACAAAAACCCGGCAATCTTTTCCTGATTTTGCGGTCAGAAAAGAGCTAAAAGGGGACCGTCTTTTAATTCCGTTTTAACGAGTGTAAAAGAAACGCTCGGCGATCTTTTCATGTTTTAGGAGTCAGAAAAGGGCTTAAAAGATGACTCTGAGGTTTCACTTTTTCGTAATTTTGAATGAGTTCGAAAAAATGATAAAAAATGTACTCATGGTTTTCACTTTTTCGTAAGTTTTAATGAGTTCGAAAAAATGATAAAAAATGTACTCATATGGTTTTCATTTTTTCGTAAGTTTTAATGAGTTCGAAAAAATGATAAAAAATGTACTCATATGGCCGACTTTCAATTTAATTTACGAGCAGGAAAAGACGGAAAGAACTCGGCATTTTCATTTGTTTTACGAGAATGAAAGATGGCAAAATAATCTCGGGATTTTCATGAGTTTAACGAGTCTTGAAAATAACTGAAATTGACTCGAGATAGGTTTCATTTTTACAAAATCTTGAAACAGGGAAAATCTATGCTTCAAAGTAGTTTCATTTTTAAACAAGCTTGAAACAGAGATAAAACTGTGCTTGATGCCCCCTAAGCGTAACTGCTAGAGCGCATGCCCCCCTGCTTCATTTCATTCAATTGGTTGGATGAAATGAAGGTTGAGTTACGAGATCATTTGAAAGACTCGACCTAAAACTATAAGAAAATTATGCAAAACACTGAAATTACTATCCTAAATATACAACTTAACATTTACGAGATCTAGTCAATCTCTCGACTCAAGTAGAGGAGGATTTGTTTCATTTTTTAAACGAGCTTGACACAGGAAAAGAACTGTGCTCAGATTCGGTTTCATGTTTACGCAAGCTTGAAACGAAAAACTATGCTTGTTATAAGTTCACATGCCCCCAGCATAATGATGCAAAGCGAGGTACATGCCCCCCAAGCTTCATTGCATTCAATGAGGTGGATGGAATGAAGCTTTACTTTCAAGATCTTGGAAAGATTCAACTTGAAAAGGGAGTTGTTTCATTTTTTAACGAGCTTGACACAAGACAAGGAACTATGCTCGTAACTACTCTCTACAGTCTACCTAACAAAAACTCTACTCTAAAAAACCTTGATTCATTTTTTAACGAGCTTGACACAAGACAAGGAACTATGCTCTAAAATCCTTGCTTCATTTTTTAATGAGCTTGACACAAGACAAGGAACTATGCTCATGACTATGCTCTACAATATACCTATTTAACCTACCCTTGTTTCATTTTTAAACGAGCTTGACACAAGACAAGGAACTATGCTCAAAAAGTTCGCATGCCCCCAGTTTAATGATGCAAAATGAGGTACATGCCCCCCAGGCTTCATTGCATTCAACCGGCTGGATGAAATGAAGGTTTACTTTCAATATTTAACTTGAAAAGGGAGTTGTTTCATTTTTAAGGAGGTTGACACAAGAAAAGAACTATCCTCATACCTGATTCATTTTTTAACGAGGTTGACTCAGTAAAATAACTATCCTCATAAATGTAACAGGAACTGTCCTCAAAATCCTACTTTCTACAATCTATCTACATATCCTAAAATCTCGCTGATTCATTTTTTTAATGAGGTTGACTCAGTAAAAGAACTATCCTCATACCTGATTCATTTTTTGACGAGGTTGACTCAGTAACAGGAACTATCCTCACACCCACTGATTCATTTTTTAACGAGGTCGACACAGTAAAAGGAACTTTCCTCGTACCATCCAATTTCATTTTTTAACGAGGTTGAGAGAGGAAGAAACTATCCTCGTACACACTGATTCATTTTTTAACGAGGTTGACACAGTAAAAGGAACTTTCCTCACGCTTCTTGTTTCATTTTTTAATGAGCTTGACACAAGACAAGGAACTATGCTCATGACTTCCAATTTCATTTTTTAACGAGGTTGAGACGAGAAGAAACTATCCTCCCAACATTGATCATGGCTTCCAACTGGAAGAAAGACATGTCAATGGACACACCTTGATCATGGCTTCCAAGAGGTCTTCATCAGAAGGAAGAATACTACTCTGGAAGGAGCACATGTCAAGGGACTCAAAAGGGATAAGAACATCGTGTTCAAATAATCCCATAGAGTTTTCCATGTCAATTACCGGATCTAAATCAACAGTGAGAGGCTCACTTACATCGGTAACTGAAAACATGGGACCGGTTGCCACATAATTAACCCGTGGCAGGGTAGATACCACTTTAGAATCAGGAACATTTAGGGGTGTCATATTATTGGTAGTTGAGACAAGATTAGGGAATGAAAGCTGGTCTACAGTCACAATACTGCCATTGTGAGGGAAAGACATCACGCGAAAGAGTGTCGATACGACAGCTTTCATTGCATAAACATAGTCTCGCCCAAGGAGTAAATTGAAATCCAAGGGACCTCGAACTACCATAAGATCAATACAGACAGTTTTACCTTCCAAGGTAATAGAAAACTTAGGAAGGATCCCTAAAGGTTCGCTAATGGTTCTGTTAAAAGCTTTCAGATTCTGCGTAATAGGCGCAAGCTGAGGGGAACCCAAAGCTTTCCAAACAGTTGAGGATAAAATACTAACAGAAGCACCTTCATCTACATGAGTACGATGTATGTCCCTACCACCAGCCTTGACAATGATTTGGAAAGGGATGGAGGAAGGAAGATGAGGTTTTGTCAGTCTATTCCAATCAAAGGAAAAGACCTCAGTACTTGGAGGGGGTTCTGTAGAAACAGGTGAAATGCCCCCCGGCATAGAAGAATCTGATGTAACAAGAAGAACCTGAGCGGTATGAAGTTTACTCTCGAAAGGGAGAGTGTGATCGACCGAATGTGAAATTGAATCGACCACTTGATCAACTAACGGATCATCAACCTGAGTGACATGAGTTTCACTCTCCAATGGAAGAGTGTGATTGACGGTACTTGAATTTAGATCAATCACTCCGTCATTTGACGGTAGGTTGGGAGAAAGTTTACGGTACCCAGTTGGAAATTCTTGCTGTGGAACAGGAAGGTTTTCCAACAATGTTGAGGCTTCATCCATGTGAGGGCAAATGTGAGTTTGATGACTCCCTTTGCATAACTTACAAGGAAACCTAACTTTACCCTTTTTCCCAGGAACCTGACTATCACTGGTTGATGGATCAATGGAAAGTTGACGAGATTTTTCTGACCATACTTCCAAGACCTTTGGAATTCCAGGACAACTGACAAGGAAGTGGTCACCCTTACAAAGCCTGCAAGGGTATTTGGGTTTACGGTGCATGTCGGAAGTTTCCTTAACACAACTAACACTTACAGCCATGGTTGGTTGGTTGACTTCTTTCTTATCTTGCTTCTTCTTCTTCTTCTTCTTCTTCCCTTTCTTCTTCTTCTTAGCCTCCTGGTTACTAGCATCAAGGCTTTTATCAGGCGAAGAGGAAGAAATGGAGGAAGAAAAATTAGGCGAAGAAGGTAAAGGGTCAACTGAAGGTTGGTGATGTTGAGATGGTGAACTCTGTTGAGGTGAAGCATCCGGTTGAGGTGGAACAATTGGAGTATTTTGGGCCAACGAAGTTGAAAATAACCATATCGGTAAACCTATTGTAAATCCAGGTAATGACAAAGTAGCCATATAAGGAGGACCAACATTCCCAAAGTAAGGAAAGGTACTAGGATTCTCATTAGGAGGGGTTCCTAGGTTGATAAATTCCGGAACATTTGCCATTATATTCAACTTTAGTGAATTTTATTAACAATTTTAAACTAAAATTAACAATTCACAATTTACACCTAACAATTAAAATTCACAATTCACACCTATGGTCTCTAAAAGTAAAAACAAACAAATTAACACGCGCTATCAAATCTAGGAGTCAAACCACACACAAACAGTATTCTTCCGGACCAAAAACGCTAGTTGGTGATGAAGCCCAACCTCGCTGGATTCAGTACAGAAATGGCGGGTGGAACAGTTACGCCGACAACCTGCTTAATGAATAGACTGGACCAAGTTCCTCCACTTTAACCGTCTCGAGTGAAGTGAACCCCCCAGAAAATCCAAGTGAGTATAGCCGACGTCTGCTCCAGGTACAGTGGGACCTTCCCTCCACCGTCACCTTGGGTAGAATCCTAGAGATTAGGGTCACTAAGGTTACCAATCACAACAATTACACCTGGGGGAACAGTCTAAACTCCGACAGCACGCAAGGGCAGAGTAACAAGCTCAATCCCCTTACCGGCTCCTTGACAATAATCCAAGGTTTACCGATAAGTGACCCCTGGCTCCTCGACAATGGTTAATCCGAGGTTTACCATTTGTAATACGTACTGTCTGGCGTCGTTCCCAACGAGGGAGGAATGATCCCCTCACTGGTTCGGACACGAGCTCGTGCTTCTCCTTTAAGAGGAGCTTTCCCAGAGTGTAACTGAAACAATTGGATTTGATCTACTCAAGATAAACTATCTGTTTGGTTTTGTAGTCTTGGAGAGTTAAGTACTCACCTACTCCAAGACCCTAGCCTAAGCTATGTTGGTGTTTCAGAGCCCTAGAAAAATAAAAATTACTAGATGAATTTTAATTAAGCGTTGTGTTATTAAGGCTGTTATTACTCAAATGGGTAAATGGAGATGAAACCAATGGTGTTATGACCCGACTCAACTGAATGCAATCGAATATGATAATGTAATCTTTTCAATTCGATGAATCCTAACTAAAGTAAGGAGAGAGTTTCCATTCACTTCCAACAATGCAAAAAATTGATCACTAAGAGAAAATATAACAAATTCTCTAATGCACTAATTTTATCAAGAAAAACTAATGCAAATCAATTCCAAACCATTTTTTTTATTTTTATTTTTGTGTAAATTCAAATCAAAGAAAACTGATCTAAATCTACGATTGATTTTCCAGAATGTAAACTATGCAATTGTAATCTATGCACAATTCACTCGAAAAGTATGCAAATGTAATCTATGCACATTTTTCATTCATATTCCGAAAATGAGAATTCTAATTATGCAAATGTGATCTATGCAAGAGAATTCTCAGACACAAGACGATTCTAATGTGATCTAAGAACCAATCAAGTGCAAGTCAAGAAAATTGGGTGAGAGTTCCAAAGATCAAAACATAAAAACACTCAAAGGCGATTAAGACTCATACACAATTTAGCCCCCCCCGGCGAATGAGGGGGAATTTTTTTTTGCAAAAACAGAAGCAAAAAGATGCAAAATTGTGAAAAGACTGAGACAAACCTCCAAGTAATGACCAAAGGAAATCAAATCAAGAATTTCTCAAGAAAGAGACTCAAAACACCCAATTGATGAAAGCTAAAAGCAGGAATGCTAATGAAACTAGTTCAGGTGAAAATTTTTTGACAGGGTACTAAAGGATCTGGGCAGAAAACACTAAGAAAAACCAAAATCTAAAAGCAATTAAAGAAAAAAATGGAATTTTCCTAAATTTTACAGGAAGACGCAGGCAACCCGTTATAACAGGTGCGGGCCCGCTCTGTGCAAACGGCAACAGCGCGTCCAAAGACGCACTGTGCAGTACTCAGAGGGTGCGTCCTTCTGGAAAAGTTAAGAAAAACCAAATCTAACTAAATCTAAAGCTAAGCCACCCAAATACTAATTCTCACAGTCAAAAACCAGAAAATAAAAATGATTTTCTCAGAGCAAAGTTCATTCAAAGGAAAAATCTTTTTCATTAATGGAATCCCCAGCGGAGTCGCCAATTTGTCACACGGAATTGGTCAAGGGTGCGGACATAGCTGACCTTCCTAGAAGTCTAAGACATTCTAATGACAAACAAGACAAAATGGAGTGATCTTTCTCTAAATATACCTTTTACAACATGAAAACTACAAGTGTTTAGGCTTACCTTATTCCAAAACGCTGTTGTTGAAGTCCGTCCTTGCCGATCCGGATGAGCTCCTCCTTCACATCAATTCCTGCAACCACAAACAATCAAACCATTACCAAGCACTTGCATTTCATATAATAAAACATACATTCAACATGCAGACCAAGGAACACATGAAATAACTCATTAACACAAGCTATTGAGAAAAATAAACCAGTTTGTATTAATAACGAAACAAAGAAACTCTTACAACCTGGCCTTGGTGTTGTGCAAGTTCCTCCCAGGGTCCATCAAGGGTTTTCCTCTACTTTGACAAAGCTCACCCACTTCCAAGTAGAATCAAGTAAAGACAATCTCTCCTTACAAGGCTCTAAATGGGAGACCTAAATCCTGCAGCATTTACCCAAAGAAAATGTATAGCTCCAACCTCCCCTCCCTCTGGCTCAATGTCTTTATTTATAGTGCTGTAAAGAGGTTATTCAGGTCCACTATCAATGGGATAATCCCCCTCTTTGGGTGGGATAGCTCCCTTATTGATGGGATAAGTTCCCCCTTAATAGATATACATGAACCAACTGGAGGCGCATCCATTTCATCAAACCGACCTCTAGAAGGTTCTAGAAGTAACCACAAGTAACTTTTTTAAGATGAAACTCGCGCATTTTGCCTTTTACAGAAGGACGCACCTGTCCCTTAACATACAGAGCGTCCATGGACGCAGCTTTTGTGAACATGGTAAGCGTCCCCGCAGGTAAGGCTAGAGAGAACCTGCGACCCCAGAGATAAACACATTTTTTACAAGACTTTCTCTCTTCTTTGAGTTTGAGATGGATAGCAGAGGCATAAGACTTGCCTAAGAGGGTAGCATGACTGTTGATTTGAGCCATACTAACTGTAAGTGGTCATGGTGACATTTTTTAGTGTAACATGTAGGAGACCCAACAGTGGGTTGTATGCTATATCCTTGACCACAGTTGCACGTAGAGGGAAGTAAGATGTCCCTATTGGTAGCAAGGGCGTGACATATGTAGCAAATCAAGGAAGGTGCATGAGTGGTTCTAACACATGGAGGGTGAGGTGAGTGTGCCCCTTGGAAACCTTTGAAAACACGGAGTTAAGAAGGGAACACACAAGAAAAGATGCATCACAAACAGGAAGGAAAGTAAGATAGCAACCCAAAGTGATTGTTAAACCAGTAGCACATTTCAGTAAGATTCATACATACTTATATATGAAAGAAATACATGCATGTGTAAGAAAACATATACATATATCATTTAGAGTAAACAAGATAGCTAAATTAGAATACAACATATGCATGAAACTTGTGGGCTCTGTTATATTAAGAATTGAAAGTTACAGTCATACAATACAACCATCACCAACCACTAGTTTTGACAACGGAGTGCTACAATCACTACCACCCGTTCCTCCAAAGAGATATACTATCTCTGCATAGTGGAGAAGCCAAGGCTCATTACAATACTCTCCAAGCTTTCCCTTAGATACTCCTATCGGAAGCTTGGCTTACCAAAATCCTGTACAATGAGTTAGGAGGAACTATATATAGCAAAGGGTGGGGTGGCACTTGACATTCCCCTTTGTGACTGTTCATCTACCCTCATGACTCTTCATCTACTCTATGATTGTTACATCCAACTATCGACACTTGAAATTCCACTTGACAAGACGTTACATACAATTTGCACATGTACCCATGTGAGAAAAAATAGGATTGGGAAAGACACGCAAGACATCACTATGACTCAGACAACTATGGGAAGACCAACTCCTTGACATCCTCATGGTGGTTTACAGTAGCGAACTAATGCCAAGCTTGGTAGTCTGCGATGATGTCCACGTACTCTATGGTGACATCTTTCTGGAAATGAACTCTTGCCTCTATAGCATTTGGGTACACTACTTTGGCTCCTTTGCCCAGCTCGTCTGGTAACATGTACATCATTGTTTTGAGTGCAACTAGACTAACAACATATTAATGCATTGTGTCCATTGGGCACCAAATCGGCCTATCTTTTTCTTGCATTTCCACTCCTCTTTTCATCCCTTTTGTATTCCTTCACATATATTTACTATGTAAAACTATGAGGTAATTCCCCTTTATCTTCTCTTGGGATATTTAGTTAATGAAGTAGAGTCGTGAGGATTTTTACCTATGAGAACCACTAAAACATGTTATGACCGTAGATTATGAAGCACAGGTGTTAACCTCATGGCATATCGCAACAGTTCCACGATTCACAATAGCTGATCGACCACAATGAAACAACATAAATAATTTTCAGTTGTTCTCAACCCGTTTTGGATCATTCCTGTTCTCGTTCTCTCGATGTTGGTGCTATGTGAACTGATATATATCTTTGGGCATATAGTTGCTGAGTTTTGGGGAGAGATGTTACTCCCCTTTGTACTGTATAAAATACGGGTCATTCCTATACGAGGGGTTAGCCAGACTCTACTGTTAGGAAACCAACTCACAAAAAGATAGAAAAGAAAGATAAACGCCTTAGAATTCATCCTCTTCGAGGTGGAAACCTCCTTTACATTACACAAATGAACAATCCTTGGATGATACAAATGACAAGACCTCCTTTCTATGTATAAGAGTCTATGGGGTCATAATATAATCAGAGCCAACATAACAATAATAATGTAAGGGCACAATAATAACAATGGTGGTCTTCTATGGGGCACAATAATAATAATATGGGGACTACATGGGTACAACAATATAATAAGGGGGTTGTACTAAAAACAATAAGGAGTTACACTAGTAGTATAGGGGCCTAACATGCCCCTCTCCTTCAAAAAGTGTTTTCCTCAACACTTGAGTTGTTCTTGATGCTTCTGTATAAAATTCTTGTCCTCCCATGTGGGATCTTCAGCAAGTAAGTTCTTCAACTTGATGATACTCTGAAATTGATCAATTTCGTAGCTGTCAGGTTCTTGTTTCTGTGACTGCTCCAGGTTCCAATATGATTTTTCTTCCTCTTCAATTTCTGGCAATATTGTTTGAATTGGGATCTTATGCAACTTTTGAATGAGTGGCCACACTTCTTCATCCTTCTTCCACATCCTCATCCTTTATTGAGAATGCATTTGCAACAAAATTTTTCTTCCCTTTTTTGTAGATGATGTCAAAGTCATAACCCAACATATTTGTGACCCATTTTTTCTGTTCTTGTAAAGATAATATTTGTTCTAAAAAGTATTTGAGACTATCATGATCCATTTTTACCTTGAAGTGTCTTCCAATTGGGTACAGTCGTCGTTTCTTAAGTGCATGTAGTATTGCCAAATTTTCCTTCTCATAAATAGCTTGCTTGATATGTAGTCATAAAAATACCCAATCACCTACATAAAAACGTTTTTCACTAAAATGTTGATCTACCTGTTGTTTCATTCGATTCTGCACCAAAGTGGTGTTATCCTTTAAAAGTTGGAGAACTTGTTGTTGATGCTCGATTTGATCTTTCATTGCTTGAACCTTTTTCTTCTTGATATGTTCTTCTATCTTGAGAGTTTGAGGAGTGGTAATTTATTCCAATGCTTTACAAGATATGGTTGGATTCATTTCTTGATGCTCAATGTGATCTTTCAATTCTTCAACATTTTTCTTCTTGATATGTCCTTCTATCTTGATAGTTTTAGGAGTGGTAATTCTGGCGAATGCATTACAAGATATGGTTGGATTCATTTCTTCTTTCTCGATGTGATCTTTCACTTCTTGAACCTTTTTATTCTTGATATGTCCTTCTATCTTGAGAGTTTGAGGAGTGATAATTCTTGCCAATGCTTCACAAGATATGTTCGGATTCATTTCCTCTTTCTCTGGGGCTAGCTCCTAGTGTATATCCTCTTATTTTGATGTTTCTTGACCCTTTTCTTCATCGTCTTCATAATCTATGTAAAATAATTTCTTCTCAGCACACTTATGACCTTTAGTGCAGTTGCTATCACAATTGTAACAAATCCCTTTTCTCTTTTTTCTTCCAATTGTTGTGGTGTAAACCTTGTAGGTTGTGGAAGGCTAGGAGAAAGAACACTTCCATAATTATAGTCATGAGTGGTGGGATTCCTTGTTTCCATAATTTCGCTTTCAATTTTCTTGCCCACCTGAATGCCTTCTCTAATGAATCAGGTTCCCAAAGATGAACCTCATGTTGAATGTTATCCTTTAAGTACCTATGAAGACATCAACCATTTGCTTCTTTGGAATATCATTTACCCTTATATTCAATTTTTTGAAGTCCTCAATGTGCTCTTCCATTGAACACGTTTGTTTGAGATTTATCAATTGGCTAAAGAAGGTGTTTCTCTTTGTATCCTCATAATGTGCTATCATTTCCTCTGTGAAAATTGACCATGTAACAAGTGGTTTATGAGAAAAAAGCCCTTAATACCATAAAAAATGACTTGGTTCTAAATAATTAGATGCAATATGTACCTTTTGTCATAGTGGTACACCATGTAGATCAAAATATTTCTCCATCTGTAGTATCCTATTTACCATATCCTTGCCATCAAACTTTCTCATCTTGCTTTTTCATTATTTCAGGAGCTCGATATTGAAATGACTGTAACTCTGTAATTTTGGATCTTTAAGTTCTAAAACTTCTTCCTGTAATATCCCTCTACGCTCTCTTTCTAACTCCACAAGTCTGATCGCAATTGGATTCCCGAAGAAAGATTTATTCCCAATCTCCCGTGATGACCTAATTATAGAGTAGTTCAGTAGAGTGAACTTGTACTACATTCCACTTGTCACTGTTTCACCCTTATATTTTGAAATTTGTACCCAAACAAAACAAAATCCCTCCTCTTTCTGTAACTTCTTATGAAATTTCAATCTGATGCTCAGAAAGAAAGTTATGAAGATTTTCCCAAGCTCACCTGTTTAAGATGTGATTTGGGAGTCTTCAAAAACCCTAAGCTCCTCAGATCATATATCCAAAAATATAGCGAGAAAAGATCTGAAATTCAGACCCAAGGTTCAAATCGATTTCTTCTCAAATGGGTTTTTGTTTTATCTTCTGAAACTTTGTAGTGAAAACGTTATAGTGAAAATTTCATGATGACCTACTTTAGATGAAATTTTGGAGCTTGCAAAAACCCTAATTTCCTCAGATCATATATCCAAAAAAAAAGTGAGAAAACATCTAAAATTTGGACCTGAGGTTTAGTGTGATTTCATCTCAAATGGGGTTTTTCTTATCTTTTGAAACATTGCAGAAAACAAGTTATAGTGCAAATGCTACAATGACCTGTTTGGAGTAGCGAAACCCTAGAATCCAAAGCTCTGATACCAAATGTTAGGAAACCAACTCATGAAAAGATATAAAAGAAAGATAAATGCCTTAAAATTCAGCCTCTTCGAGGGGTAACCTTGTTTACATTACACAAGTGAACAATTCTTGGATGATACAAATGACAAGACCTCCTTTACATATATAGGAGTCTAAGGGGTCATAATATAATCAAAGCTGACATAACAATAATAATGTAAGGGCACAATAATAAAAATAGTGGGCTTCTATGGGGCACAATAATAACAATATGGGGACTACATGGGTACAAGAATATAATAAAGGGGTTGTACTAATAACAATAAGGGGTTACACTAGTAGTATAGGTGCCTAACACCTGCATTGTATTGTAACATCATTGTTTAGATTAATAAAATAAAACCCTTTTGTTGTTCTATCTTTCGCTGTGAGTAACACAACCCTGATCAGAGATCCAAGCCCACTCTTCTGATGAGGTGCTGCGTGTTTCCTTGTTATGTGTGTATTGTTCATTATTGTGTTTATTTCTTGATTGTTGTTGCAGATTCTTTAGATCACTATGAATACCTTTTTAAGTTCTGCAGTTGAGTTTCTATTTCTATTTCAGCAATGCTTTGATTTGGTAATCACGAACCCTTGGTTGATGATAGATTGTAACCTTGCCCTTGCATATACCTTGCATGTTGCCTTGAAAATAATACGCACTCTGATTGATACATTAATGTAGGAAAAGGGGTGAATAAATTGTTCATACCTGGACACCAACATTTTGGTGCCATTGCCGCGGAGGCTAATGAGGTGTAAGACACGATCTGTATCAACCAGTGGGTCAATCTCTTAGCTTCGAGAGAGAATGAGCTTTCTCACCCTGCTCCAAGTCCTGAGTGTAGGTATTTCATTTGTTTTTTGCTTTTAATGCCTTCCTACTTTATTAGGGCCAATCTCTTACCCTGGGGAGGGAGGAGTCCTTTTCTGTCCTACTCAAGGCCCTGAGCTTAGATTTCCCTAGCATTTTTGTTGTTTTGGTTTTGAGAAACCCAATCTCTCGTCCTGGGGAGGGAGGGGTCCTTTGACACCCTACTTCAGGTCTTGAAGTGTTAGGTTTTCTCATGTATGTGTTATTTTTCTTGATTAGGTTTCTTGTCCCAAGGAGGGAGGAGTCCTTTGATGCCCTACTCTAGGCCCTGGACCCTGGGTTCCTATTTTCTTTTCTTTTTTCTATTAATTGTTCTCTTTTCAACATGATCTCTCGTCTTGGGGAGGGAATCGTCTTTTGATGCCCCACTACAGGTCTTGGGAAGTGTGATTTGGTAGCAACATCTTTCGTAACACCAACTTGTATGAACAGAGAGCCAAATAAAAGGGGTAAAGGGAGAGCCCCAAAGAAGGGAGGATAGGATTTGGGAAGGAATACTTATATCCATAAAATCATTGCAAAAGCCAAATTAGAGGCGTCTTCCTATGCAGCCATGAGGCCAGGAGGACAAACAAGATCTGAGGGACAATGTATAGATCAACCAGTGCTGTCCACAACACCCCCTACTAATTCGATACAAGAGGCCCTTCCAGCAGCCAGAGAGTCAAGAAACAATACGTTTGATAAAGGGGTACCATTGCTTGTAACAAAAGAAGAAGAAGTTGCAAGTAAAACATCTAAGGAAATGGTCCATCCCAGTAGGAAAGAAGAAGTTGTAGAGAGGAGATCTGAAGGGTCAAGCCACTGTGACAGGGAGGAATAAGTTGTAGAGACACTTCTATCACCAAAGGATAGAGGGAGCACTGTTAAGGAAACTCGAAACCTTGTGATAAAAGCCCTTCATATGGAGCCTGCTGAAATACCCAGTGAGTATTGGAGGATATTCATGACACCTACAACCTCTACTATTGACTTCCCAATTGGGGATCTTGGGACTGGCACACCAACAAAGCCAATTCCTTTAACAACTTTACCCAGTTTCCATGGGCTTACTTCGGAAGACCCTGACACATTTTTGTTTGAATTTGACATTTTGTGTTGAGGATATGATTATATAATAGATGCTTAGAAGTTGAAAATATTCCCTGCTACGCTAAAAGGGAGAGACATGTGGTGGTTTATGGGTCTTGGGGGAAGGACAATCACCACATGGGAGGAGATGAGAACTACTTTATTGGACAAGTACTAGGACTACTGTAAATGAAGAGATATTAAAGAAGAACTTTTCAAATTTACATAGAAAGAGGATGAAAATATGAAAGACTGTGTGGAACACTTTAAATACATATTGTAGAGATCAGGTCACTCTCACCTGGATAAGGAAATTTTGAAAATTATCCTTCTTCGGGCCTTTAGATAGGACTCTTTGGAATTGTTAAATATAGTCAAAAAGGGAGATATATCAAAGGAGAACCTTGACACCATCTACAAGTTGTGCATATAGTGCTCAAGGGGAGTTGCAAGGAATAAACAAGGGATTCGATCAACAAATGTATCTGGTGGAGGTGCTACAAAAGAAGAAATTGGGAATCTGTTGGACAACCTGAGGACTGATATCTTGAGTACCTTGTCTGAACAAAAAGACACGCTGTAGGTAATACAGAAACAACTAGAATTGGAAAGAACTATGGTTGTATTTTTCCCAGCATGCAGGAAGAAACACCCACAGAGCAAATGTCCATTAAACTCTGTACAGGAGTGTGCAATCTGTGAGATGAATCATGCGACAAGTTCATTCCCATTCTTGCCAGGACTAAAAGCAATTTCTCAAGGGAATGGCAAAGAGATGGAGCAGCTATACTTTATGGGACCTAAAAAGCCATGGCAACCTCAGCTATCAATGGGAAATCAAGGTATGTTTTCAAATCCATCTCAATATTTTAGTAATTTTAATATGGGTCCCCATTCCATGCTTTATCCACCCATGTGGCCCCAATACCAGCTTCCACCTTGGTAGTAGTGGGCTCCTCAAGCTAGTTAGAGTGCCTCGTGTGCTCTGAACTGGTGGGGACCTTCTCCTCCTGGTCAGTTTCCCAAGTCAATGCCACAAAAAAAAATACAGTTACCCTATAATATGCCTCCTGGTAATCAGTCTGTTCATCCACAACTTCCCATCAAACCCAATCTGAATCCTAACAGTAAAGGGGCTCAACAAGCTAACACCCTCAACCCACCTTCATATGACATCTCTACCGCAGAATTCTATGAGATCAATTTACGATCTGGCCAGACAATAGATGATCAAACCTCACCAGTTATCATTGAATAGATTGACAATGAGGAAAAGGAACCAGAAATGGTTTAAGAGGAATCAAACAGAGTAAAAAAAAATCATACACCTCCTCAACCGCCAGTTACTCAAAACACCAAGCTGAACCGCCCTATCCAGAAAGGTTGGCTTTGAGTAAACAAACCCCTCAAGCTGAGTTTGACCTGTTAGGGGAGTTCCAAAATTTATCTGTCAAGATTCCCCTGTTGCAAGCTATGAGGGACGTACCTATATACGCAAAAACTCTTAGCGATTATTGTGCTAAGAAGCCTAAAAAGAAATCAAGAGACCCACTCACTATTCATGTGATGGGAAAGTTATCAAACTTCATGATGGGAAGGTCCATGCTTGTAAAGTATGGGGATCCTGGGAACCCAATTTTAACCATGCAAATTAATGGGGTAGAAATTCCAAATATATTGGTAGATTTGGGTGCTGCCATAAATGTCATCATTGCTAAAACTATGCATACATTAGGTCTTCGTAACTTGAAACACACACCTACAGTGTTAGAGCTGGCAGACTGATCTACAGTGAAACTGGTAGGGAAGCTAGAAGATATCACAATTTTAGTTGATTCATGGCACTACCTTGTGGACTTCCTAGTACTCCAAACGCAATCTCTAGTTGGAGGCCATCCCCTGATTCTAGGAAGACCGTGGCTAGAAATCGTAGACGCTTATATTGGGTGTCGGTCTAGAAATATGATAATTTCAAATGGACAAAACACTAAGAATCTAGTATTATACCCTCGCACAGAACCTAACTCATCAGAAAAATAAACAGGCTACAAGAAATATTTACCTAGGAAAGAGTCTGAATCATAAAATGAGGAGATAAGACTAGTTCTTACTATTGGACAGTCCCTCCAGCTGAAAACCGAAATGGAAGATGACACAATTACTACCTTTATTAGTGATCCATGTTCTGTTTTAGATTTAAATCAGCAAATCTTGGAGTCCGTCTTGAGCTGTGAGACTCAAGAAAGTATTGGAACATGTTACACTGAAAAATGTCACCATGACTATTTACAGTTAGTATGGCTCTATCAACAATCATGCTATCCTCTTGGGCAAGTCTTATGCCTCTGCTCTCCATGTCAAACTCCAAAAAGAGAGAAAGTCTTTATAAATGTATTTATCTCTGGGTATGCAGGTTCTCTCAACCTTACCTGCGGGTACGCACCCAATGTTCACAAAAGATGCGTACTTGTGCGCTCTATATGTAAAGGGGCAGGTGCGTACCCCTGTAAAGGTCAAAATGCGCAAGTTTCATCTTTAAAAAGTTACTTGTGGTCATTTCTAGAGCATTCTAGAAGGTTGTGTATTGAGCGCCTCCAGATGGTTCATGTACCCCTACCAAAGAGGAACTTATCCCATCAATAAGGGAGCTATCCCATCCAAAGAGGGGATCATCCCATTGATGGTGGACCTGAATAACTTCCTCTAAAGCACTATAAATAGAGGCATTTGGCCAGAAGGAGGGGAGGTTGGAAGCTAAACATTTCTAAGGGTAGATGTTGCTGGAATTAGGACTCCCATTTAGAAGCTTGTGAGGAGAGATTGCCATCTTTGCTTGTTCTATTTGGAAGTGGGTGAGCTTTGTCAAAGTAAAGGAGAAATCTTGATGGACCCTGGGAGGGACTTGCACAACACCAAGGCTCGGGTTGTAATTGTTCCTTTTGTTTCCTATTAATGCAAATGAGTCCATTCTTCTCAATAACTTGTTATTTATGAGTTGTTTCATGTACTCCTTGGTCTATGTGTTAAATATGTTTTATTTTATGAGATTATCAAGTGCTATTTAATCGTTTGATTGTTAGTGGATGCAGGTTTCGAAGTGAAGGAGGAGCTCATCTAGATCAGCGAGGCTGGACTGCTACAACAGCGTTGGACTACAGGCAGGATCTAAACAATTGATTTCTCGTATAGTAAATACATGTTTAGAGAAGGATTGCTCTTGTTTGTCTTGTTTGTCACTAGAGAGTCTTAGGCTCCTAGGGAGGTTGGATGTGTCCGCACTATCGACTCTTTCTGCCTGACAAAATGGCGACTCCGCTAGGGACTCCATTGATGTGAAAGTCTTTTCCTTTGTATGCAACTTTGATCTGAGAAAAGTCATTTATTTTCTGGTTTTTGGCTCTGTGACTTTGCATTTGGGTGGGTTAGCTTAGGGTCAGATTGAATTTAGTTTTTCTTGGTTTTTTCAGTAGTACGCACCCTCTGAGTATTGCATAGTGCGTACTTGTACGCACTGTTGCTGTGTGCACAGAGTGGGCCCGCACCTGTCTTAACGGGTTGCCTGCGTACCCTGCTAAAAATTAAGAAATTTCCATTTTTTACATTTTTCCTCTTAGATTTTTCTTTTTATTAGTTTTTACTGCCCAGATCCATTAGTCTCTTGTCAAAGATCTTCACCTGAACTTGTTTCAATAGCATTGAGTGTTTTAGTGGATTTCATAGAAGTTTAAGCCCTAGGTGTTGTGGGGAAAAGTATCCGATGCGGATGACACTAACCCTTTCTAAAGGTGACAGACTTTAGCAACAACTGAATGACAAAGTTTTCATGTTCATCTTTATGAAAGCACAGAGAGAATAGAAAGAGGATCAACCAACCTGGTGTCTTGCGCTTAGTCGATCCTTG
Organism: Pinus tabuliformis; assembly: GCA_031772625.1. Taxonomy (NCBI): domain Eukaryota; kingdom Viridiplantae; phylum Streptophyta; class Pinopsida; order Pinales; family Pinaceae; genus Pinus; species Pinus tabuliformis. Next base: position 255,321,386 of record CM062815.1, read on the forward strand.
TCCTTCTCACTTTGTATCCCGTTCCCAGCTCTTTACTCTCCAAGCAGATCCAGCTACACACAGAATCTGCACAACAAAAGGGAGCAAACTACGAGATACAAGCAATCATAATTGAAGCATGGATTAGGTTGCATCAAATATACATGTAAACACAAAAGCATCTATGTAAAACAAGTATATAGAAGAACATGCAAACTTTATTGATAGAAAGTAACAGGGTTCCAGAGGAAGTTACAACCAATGATGTTGGCCCCAATCCAGCAGCACCTCCTCGGCAGCAAGAACTCTCTTCTTTACCTCTAGTAAAACAATCACCCAATAATCCTGGCAGTATACCAACAGCACCTCCTTGCTTATACAAAATTCCCGCCCCATTAGACCTCATAGAAGAGCTCTATATATAGGAGGGAAGAGGAAAGGATGAGTCAGCTGGAGGCTGGCATATAGCTGACTAGTGTCCTCTCCATCTTCAGTTAATCTTCAGTTCCTGTGTCCACTTGGAGATCCTTGCTTACACATGGTGATCAAGTACCTCTTACTCATCACAGGGCGAATCTCATGACCCAAGTGTCAGTTTGGAAGCTTCCTGGGCAACTGACACCTTGCAGGATGACTGTGCCACTTGGCCAATCTCGCCCAGCGCAGGTAGCCTTCATTGTTTTTGACTTCCAGCGCAGGTACAGAGTGGGACAGTTGCAATACAGCGCAGAAGCTCAGTTAAGCAGCTGACATGATCCAAAATAAGCCTGTTCTGAAGTGTTTTCAGGTGGAGAACTGATTGGAAGTGCTGTTGATTGATGACCTTGTTCTTTTAGGGGTAAGAACAACATGTTTAGGGACTGAGGATCCCTGTAATTATCGACATTCCCTGCTCCTTGACGCGAGGCACAAAAATGTCTATAACAGTTGCCCCCTAAAGTATGAGGCCGTTAATCGGGTGAAATGCTTTAGCTAGAGGGTCCGAAGTTCGTTCCAGTGCTGAGGAGAGTGCCCTGTAATACAATACAATACAATACATTATCTTTCATTCATCATTATTCTCATGATCTAGCTGAGGTGGGTATTCCCATGCTCAGCTTTCTATAAATACATTTTGGTACATATGACAGACGATCGTCTGAAGACAGACTGATAATCTTCCGCTAAAATTATCATCCTTTGAGGAGGATGATCATCTGCTGCAATGATGTACATGGCAAATGCTTTTATATTTCCTGAATATATATCGCAGCCCGGATGGATGAAACTAGATCCGGGGTCTTCAAACTCGTTCGATCTTCACTCTAAGTACAAGTCGATCCATGTGAGAATTACGCTGAAGTCGAACATGGAAAGACATCGCTTGATTACCGGTCAATAATGAAAACCGTTAACAAGCGCGAGAGGAATCACCAATAATGACGATGACCCTCAAGGTACGGCAGTACAATTCACGTGGCGTGAATAAAGGACTTGGCGTCGAACGCTACGCAAAATCTTCTGGTCGAAGGTCATTGATGTATACCTGTCGCCGGAAGTGAGAAACTTGCCATTGAGGCATGCAAGCTTCAAAGTACTGATGGGGGTGTTCCTAGATCGACTTCTTGGATAATGAGCTGAAGTCGACAAGAAGTGATCCGTCAAAGGAGGGCCTTGATGAATCCCACATCAATGACACGGAACGGAGCTAATGATTTAGTGGAGGTGAAACAAACTGTGACATATGATTCAGGGTGGCGATCATGAAATGGATGAAGGAAAATGTATGGTAGTGGATGGGACACGGTTGACACTTTCTGAATGACCCCTCTTGAACATATAACGACACTGATGTGATGGATCGGTAGCATTACCCCGACTGGATGGTGTGGCGAGGACCATGGTGATGAAACCGGTGAATGAGACAACCCAACCCGATGTGATACGGAAGAAAAGTGTCATGTTCAAGAGTGACTTGCTACCTCTAAACTTTGATGTTCTCCCAATTTTTCCCCAGTCATTTCTGACCAATACCTCTTTATTTTTGTCAAGCTTGAGGAGGATAACATATGCTTGTTCTATAACCTGCCCTTCGGGCAAGCCCATCGCTAAGATTTAACGAGCCTAGCGATAGGAAAACTCGTTCTCGTCTAAAGACAAGTTTGTCGCTATTTAATGAATTTAACGAGTCTAACGACAAGGATAACTCGGTCCTTTTCATTTTTAGAGAGTCTGAAAAGGTACGTAAAGCTAACTCCATGATTCCTTTTTCGTCAGCTAATCCCTTAAGTCCGAAAAAGTATAAAACAATACAGAAGGGATGAATTTTCGATCGCTTTAACGAGCCGAACAAAACAAGCGCTCAATCTTTTTGTGCAATAATCCCTCAGGTCCAAAAAGATTAAAATCTAGAGGAGGGATAACGTTCCGGTCGTTTAACGAGCTGGAAGGCCAAAACTCGGCAAAATTTTCATATTTTACGAGTCAGTGAAAAGAGCTCAAAGAAGACTCGTCTTTTGAGGAACGAGTGATAAACAGGGATAGCTGCAGATTCCAGGTACAGGTTGGAATTTTCCAATCACGGCAGTGTCACAAGGATGGCTAAGTGACATCACTCTTCGCAGATGTTCCTCAAAATGGGTAAACACACAAATGGAAGTGAATGATCGGCCAAATGAAAAGTGGAGGTGACGGTGCACAAACACGACCAAGGCTTTTATGGCTGATGAATTTACGATCTCAAAAGGTTATTTACCGGTACTGGGTTCATTTTTTAAAGAGCTTGAATGCGCCAAAACACTGCTCAAAAGCTTATGTTTATTTTTTAACGAGCATGAACTATGACGCTAAAACTGCTCGGATCTTTTGCATGCCCCCAGCATCATAATAACGCATGTCAAAGGAGGGTGCCCCCCAAGCTTCATTGCATTCAACTTGGTGATTGGAATGAAGGTTTACCTTTGAATTTTGAAAAGGGGATTTGTTTCATTTTTTTTTTTTAATGAGGTTGACATAGAAAAAGAACTATCCTCGTGACTACTTGTTTCATTTTTTAACGAGGTTGACACGAGATAAGAACCGTCCTCGGGGCCCACTGTATTTACAGTATTTCCATTAGGGCGACGATCCATGCTGACAAAATATTTAGGAATCTTCTGAATCCGTTGGATATGGAAGATTTTATATTGTAGGTTTCCACTGTGGCTACTTCCGCCAGATTACCTGCCGGCGGTAGGGAAAAAGTACCCATTAAGGTTGGGTCTTTTAGGAGACCTACTCCAATATTTTGGAGCGATTGATTACTCTCATGGATCATTGTGCTGCTTCCCGTAACTTGAGAACTGTTGGGGAGAAATGTTTGTTGATCGACGATTGTAATTTTTCCTTGAAAAGGAAATACAATCCTCCTGAAGTAGGTCGACACAACTGCGGCCATGGCATATATCCAGGGCCTTCCTAGTAGGATGTTGTAATCGAGGTTTCCATCAATTACTTCAACATCAATTCCTACTGTTTTGCCCCCTAGTTCAACTTGCAAGTTACTTAAAATCCCGTATGGAGTGTATGATCGTCCATCAAATGCTTTTAACGTCGTTGACGATTTCGACAAGGGTGGTGAGCCTAAATCTTTCCAGCAACTCATCGACATAAGACATGTAGATGCCCCCTCATCAATAATTGTTCGATGAACAGTTTTGTTGAGGGCGTTCACTTTAACAAGAAAAGCTTGTTGAGCTGGTAACTTAGGGTCATATCCTTTATGATCAAAGTCCACAAGATTGGAATCCATTGGGCCAATCCCACCTATTGCTGATAATAAAGTTTTCTCTTGGGAGGGGCAATTTTGCGATACCTCAAGTGTCGACATATCGGACGGCGATTGGGCCAGGTCCTCTATTATATTATAATCCTGTGTTACTTTTGTACGAGGATTAAATGTCGATTTGTGTACTACTCCCTTTGGCGAGTTTATTATTGGCTTAGGAACGATGGGCGGCACAACTTCGTTCAAAGTTGTTGTCGAACTACTAGGTTGTTTATCAGCCTTGTTATTCGACCGCTGTGGATTCCGGTAACCTTTATCCTTGTCAAAGCATTATTCTGCTGCTTTGAGGTGGACAACATAAGCACTTGGGATCGGGAAGCATTTTGATTGGCAACCAGATTTTGACCAGGATTAGGAAACGGATCATTCAACACAGCTGATGTTTTCGGACTCTTAAAGAACCTTTTAAGCTCAGCTTTGCATGGACAATCTGCTGTCCAATGATCCTCATCGCATATATGACACCCCGAAGGGGGTTTCCCTTTCTTTTTCTTCTTGCCCCCTGGTTGCTTCAGTTGTTTGCCCTTGTCGTCCGACACGGCACTTACTTCCGAGGCAAGAAGTTCTTCATTTGCATTTTGATTCGAAGTCTTACGGGTTTTCTTAGACGAATCCCGTGTTGACTTTGCGTTTGCAGTGCCAATCACACCATCGCCGGCATGAGAGTCACTATTTGATCCAGGAGGGGGAGGAATTGAAAATTCCGGTCTAGGGGCGTCAGGTATCTTGTCATAGAGCGTGCCAGACTGAGTATATACTAAGTCTAAATATTGGGCACGAGCAATAACTTGCTCCTCTGTTACGACGCCTCCCTTGGCCACATCTTCTGTTATTACCGACAGAAGCGACTTTATAAACCACTCAGCTAATAGCTGATCTGGAACATAGGTTTTTACCATTCTTCGCCGACGACGCCACTCATGTATATGATCAGATATATGTGTGGCCGTTTTCTGCTTGAAATTGGTCAAGATCTCTGTTCCAGTTTCGTACCTTATAGGTAACTGAAAATGTGTTAAGAAAGTCGTGGCTAGGGAACTAAAATTGTCGAAAGAGGCTCTAGGTAATTCAATATACCATTTGGCCGCCGGACCAGTCAATGTCCTCTGGAAAAGGCGAAGCCTTATCGAATCATCATTCAAGGTATTCGACGAACACCACAGATGGAATGTCATCACATGATTCGACGGGTCTTCGCCCGGATTTCCATTGAATTTAGGAATGTCCGAAGGAAGTTTGTGAGGAATCGCTGGCCACCAATGGGCGTAGGCGATTGGATCGTTCGTCAAGCGATGTAAATCTGGTAATTCTAAGGTTGCCACGAATGGCAACTGCTGATTCAGGTTTGGCGAGGCGTACCCAGGGTACGATGGAATCGCCTGAGCAGTAGGTCTTTGCATACCAGTATAATGCAACTGATGTTGATATGACTGATATGGCTGGTGGGCTTGGCCACTGTAAAGTGGTTGGTTTAACCCGTTCTGAATATAGGGTTGCCCACTATTCGCAAAGATCTGTTGCTCAGATCCCTGGTATACCTGTTGAAACTGAGGTTGTTGGTATTGCACCATCCATGGTTGTGAAGCCATGTTTTGTTGTGCAACACTAACCGACGGCCCAAGATGCGGGGTTATGGTCCCCGTTTGTATCTGTGTCGTCCCGGCAGTTGGCGATTGTGGATGTGTTGCAGGGTCAATTGGCTGTTGCATTACAACTTGTGGTTGACATACAACAGGCATCGATTGAACTTGCGACACGGTTACAATTGCTGGCGTCGTCGGGATACTAGACATAGGTACACTTTGTTGCATAGAATATACAACTCTTGGTTGTTGGGGTAACATAGGTACCCAACCACTCGTCGTTACTTCAGTCAAACCTGAATGTGGTTGAAAACTGCCGTATGGGTATCCTCCCGAAAGAGGAAGTGAAAGGGCATATTGCCCCCCATATGGTAACAATCCGGAGCTCAAGGGTGTAGATGGCCTTTGAGGACTGGATGGCCCAAAATGATTCCCAAAGGGATCAATTTGTCTAGTTTCAACATAAGAATTACCTGGTATTATACCGGAAGAACAAACTGGAACAGACCAAGTTGTCATAATAGTCCCTGGGTGGACTCCTTCTAGTTGATGAGAACTAGTTGGGACGGATGGTATGCCGGCAAACATCATTGGAATGGCAGCAGGAGCTTCTGCTGTCGCTGTGTCGTTTGGCACAGTTCTGGATGTCGACGGTTGTTCAGACATTTTAAGTCTATCCAATAAACTTCCTAACGATTCTTCAGGAACTTCCTGTGGCGATGGACAAACTTCTGATGCAGAAGGAAAAAGAGTGGAACCTACTCCAAAATGAATTGGAGTATTTGCTTGCTGGTCCTCTACGATTTCCTCTATTGCAATCAGACCAGGAGGAAGAGGCAGACCGTCAGGTCCGTAATAAATTTCTGGTGCCGAAGAAGGGGTTGCCTCAACAGCGACAGTTGTTTGAACAACAAGACTCTGTGGACCGGTTTCAGATGGAACTGGTTCAGTTAAACAAGTACTTGTTTTCAGACTAGGATCAATACAATTGTCCTTCTGTTGCCGTTGAACTTCTTCAATAGAGGCAGGGATTCCAGAAATATCGGGAGTGACCAGAATCTCAGATGTTGTTGGAACTTCCGTTCTGACTTTAAAAGGAGATTTTGACCTGGTCCAGCGAGATCGCTTTGCTCGTACTACTTTCGGTTCCGGAGACAAAGATGGTCGACCTGCAAGCCTCCCTGAACGACGGGGTTTTAATTGACTTTCCTCCACGGTTGCGGATTACTTGATCAACTAAAATACAAAAAGGGGAATTATGTTTCCGTATTGAATGAATTTTATTAGACGCTTTTAGACACAACTTTGCTTTTTCATGTTTTAAGAGTCGAGAAAAAGCTAAAGATGACTCTAGTCGCCTTCGATGTATTAACGAGCCCGAAGTGACAAATGCTCGGTTGGACCTTTTCAGTTATAGAGTTTGAAAAGGGCCAAAAGAAACTGCTCTGGAGATCTAGGCAGAGGGTGTGCCAAACCTTTCGCGAAACCACAGAATACGTTTTACGGTACGGGTGGTCGATCTTCGTGAATGCTGTGTTCACTGCATCGCGATCAGTAGGGCGGTCGACACGGCTTCCTAAGGATAAAGGATAATTGCCTATAGGGGTCTCCCAATATACGCGACGGTACGCGGGAGCTCAAATCCGTATTAGTGCTATCGTCCCTCAGGAGGAATCACCCACCTTCGTAGAGATCGACAGTCACTATGTTTAACGACGCCGGAACACGTCTCTACCTAGACCTCTATTGTGAGCGTTATGTTACAATGCGTTTTTAGATTCATTCAATATATTTTAAGTTGATCTTGTTTATCAGTTTGTCTTTCAGGATCACCACGAGATGTATTGGTACAAATTCCTAAATGCAGCTAAAATGATAAGCAAGCTTTCACAATCCTTTTAGCTTTGAAAATCCTAACTACTGAGGGGAGAGAAAAAACAATATCTTTCCACACAGAGCACAAAGCACAAACTAATGCACTTTCTCCTAGATCAGACACCCAAACTTATCAAAAATGAAAATGCAAGATGCATGTATTTCTTTTCTTTTCCTTTAATGTTGATGCTAACAAAAGGAAAACTGTTGTATGACTTTCGAATTCAATTTGAAGCGTAAACAAACAAGTATTGTCTAAATGAAAAGACGCTTTACAGGTACTTGTTTTACACCAAAAATATATGAATTCAAACCATAAAGTGAAAACAAACCAACTTAAACAGCTATGAACAGTAATAACACTAACTCATAAGACCACAAAAATGCTTTTACAATTCAGGATCTAAGAGGCCATAGCTACTAGGTTCGCTTTTCACAATGGGAAATTGTAATTGAAACAAGAAATACTGAAAGAACGTTTACAATTTCATCACACAACTGAGGCGGAATAATGTCAAGGAGAAGTGGTCTACAGCAAATACAATAACCAGCAAGCAATCAGCCAAAAACAAGTGCAAACAGGGCCAAGACACAAAGGAAGAGCTGAGCTAGACTAAGGCTAACTGGACCAGCGCAGGCACTAGTTCACCAGTTTGACTCTCAGCGCAGTTCCCGAAGGGAGCACCTGCGCTGTAATGCAGACTGCTTGTGGACAGCCTGCACTGACTTACGAGAGTTACGTCTGCTAAGAATTCCGGGTCATAAAAAGCTCAAAAATGTACTGTTTTGACTGAAATAAAATGCTATGGGTTAAGTACAGGTTAAGGGATGATCAAGAGGATAAAGATCTATCACTAAGAGTAAGGATTCATCTGTAGATTAGCTCTTTAAATCTTGAATTTGCTCAGCAAAGGAGCAACAGTAACAAAACCCTCTACTTCGCTTTTGATAGAGTCAAAAGCTTTTCGATTCGGTACTCCTTTCTTCAAGAAATGAATAGCAAAATTCTACAACAACAAGATACTAGGATCTCCCCAGTGGAGTCGCCAGTTTGTTGTGGGGAAAAGTATCCGATGCGGATGACACTAACCCTTTCTAAAGGTGACAGACTTTAGCAACAACTGAATGACAAAGTTTTCATGTTCATCTTTATGAAAGCACAGAGAGAATAGAAAGAGGATCAACCAACCTGGTGTCTTGCGCTTAGTCGATCCTTGTCCTTCTCACTTTGTATCCCGTTCCCAGCTCTTTACTCTCCAAGCAGATCCAGCTACACACAGAATCTGCACAACAAAAGGGAGCAAACTACGAGATACAAGCAATCATAATTGAAGCATGGATTAGGTTGCATCAAATATACATGTAAACACAAAAGCATCTATGTAAAACAAGTATATAGAAGAACATGCAAACTTTATTGATAGAAAGTAACAGGGTTCCAGAGGAAGTTACAACCAATGATGTTGGCCCCAATCCAGCAGCACCTCCTCGGCAGCAAGAACTCTCTTCTTTACCTCTAGTAAAACAATCACCCAATAATCCTGGCAGTATACCAACAACACCTCCTTGCTTATACAAAATTCCCGCCCCATTAGACCTCATAGAAGAGCTCTATATATAGGAGGGAAGAGGAAAGGATGAGTCAGCTGGAGGCTGGCATATAGCTGACTAGTGTCCTCTCCATCTTCAGTTAATCTTCAGTTCCTGTGTCCACTTGGAGATCCTTGCTTACACATGGTGATCAAGTACCTCTTACTCATCACAGGGTGAATCTCATGACCCAAGTGTCAGTTTGGAAGCTTCCTGGGCAACTGACACCTTGCAGGATGACTGTGCCACTTGGCCAATCTCGCCCAGCGCAGGTAGCCTTCATTGTTTTTGACTTCCAGCGCAGGTACAGAGTGGGACAGTTGCAATACAGCGCAGAAGCTCAGTTAAGCAGCTGACATGATCCAAAATAAGCCTGTTCTGAAGTGTTTTCAGGTGGAGAACTGATTGGAAGTGCTGTTGATTGATGACCTTGTTCTTTTAGGGGTAAGAACAACATGTTTAGGGACTGAGGATCGCTGTAATTATCGACATTCCCTGCTCCTTGACGCGAGGCACAAAAATGTCTATAACACTAGGGTTTGATTTTTGAGTAGGTCTTGTAGTGACTTTGGCGGTAGAAGTTGTCAAGCCTTAGATCTCTCTGGTTTTGTCAGCCTTCTTAGAAGTCGGACCTGTCATAAAGTCTACCTGTGAGAGCAACTTACCTTTGAGTTATCTCTTTGGCAAATTTCGAAGTGCTTGTTGATTGAGTATTGAATTCCATTTTACAAAAAGAACAAAAAGATTTGAGTTTTGTTTTGACTGGTCTTTTGATTCTGCATTAGCTGGTCCTTGACTTGATTGTGGTCAAGTAAAACAACCTAGAATCATCCTTGTAGGCTTTTGCCTTGTTAGGTTTGCTTAGAGTAAATTTCTTTTTGATTTGCTTGTGAGTCAAGTTTTCATAGATTTTATAACTTTTGAGATTGATTTTCGTTAAAATAGATTTATATGCTTTATTAAATAAAAGAAAATACAAAAACATCTCCTTTGAAAAGTTTTGTTTCAAGTAGCTTTGAAGAGTGTTGAAAGAAAAAGAGTTTTTCGTGCACGTAAGGATTGGTCATGTTTGTATGCTTGGAAAGATAAAGAGAATTGTTTCTTTGATTGTCTTTACTAAGAAAGTTGTTTTCTATAAATTTGCATTTCTCAACTCTCTTAGTTAGGAATTTCATTGAAAGAGAAAAGTAGCGTAAATCATCTTAGGTGCATCTTTGTAGTGGTTTGAGTCGAGTCTACACACCATTGGTTTCACTTCCGCTACCTTTTGTCTTTAAGAAAAACCATAAAATTAACGCTTAAAGTAAAATCAACGTAGTAACTTTTATTTACTAGGGCTCTGAAACACCAATTTAGATCACGCTAGTGTCTTGGAGTAGGAGAGTAATTAACTCTCCAAGACAACAAAACCAAACAAGTAGCTTATCTTGTGATAGAATAAATCCAATTGTCTCATTTGTACTTTGGGAAAGCTCCTCTTAAAGGAGAAGCACGAGCTCGTGTCCGAACCAGTGAGGGGATCAATCCTCCCTCGTTGGGAACGACGCCAGACACGCACGTATTACAAACGGTAAACCTCGGATTAACCATTGTCAAGGAGCCAGGGGTCACTTTTCGGTAAACCTTGGATTATTGTCAAGGAACCGGCAAGGGGATTGAGCTTGATACTCTGCCCTTGCGTGCTGTCGGAGTGTAGACTATTCCCCCAGGTGCATTTGTTGCGGTTGGTAACCTTAGTGACCATTACCTTTAGGATTCTACCGAGGTGACGGTGGAGGGAAGATCCCACTGTACCTGGAGCAGACGTCGGCTAGACTCACTTGGATTTTCCGGGGGGTTCACTTCACTCGAGACGGTTAAAGTGGAGGAACTTGTGCCGGTCTATTCATTAAGCAGGTTTTCGGGGTAACTGTTCCACCCGCCACTTCTGTACTGAATCCGGCAATGTTGGGTTTCATCTCCAACTAGCGTTTTCGATCTGGAAGGCTACTGTTTGTGCTTGGTTTGACGCCCTAGATTCTTTAGGCGTGTGATTTAAATTTGTTTGGTTCTTTAGAGACTTTAGGTGGTTTGATTTGAGATTTTACTTTCTTTTCGTGTGTAGTAGTTAAAAGTTTTTAGCTGTGGCGGAATTACCAAGACAGTCCCGTAGACTTCGAGGCCAGTCTCCTGAAGTTGTTTCTGTGGCCGAATTGTTGAGAAGATCCCGTAGACTTAGGGGTGAACCTCCTCGAGACGACCCCAGTAATCTAGAAGGTTTAAAGGTCCTTGTAACTCCTCCTAGTGGCAGTAGAGTAGGTTCACCTGAAGAAGGAGAATCTTCCTTGGTAGTCCATTCAGATTACCAAAGACTAGAGACAGGTTATAATCCCGAAGCTGTTACAGTTTCTGAGCTTGTTGGTAGTTTTTCGTCTGCTAGTGATACAGGCGAAGAACCTGAAATATCTGAACCTGTTACTCCGACTTCTAGTGTTCCAGATTCACCAAGAGTAGAACGAGTTATCACCGAAAATCTTCCTACTGGTCTGATTGCCATCGAAGAACTTGCTCCAGAGGAAGAAATAGGCGTCTCTAACCTTGAAGATCAACTTACTATTGAGCTCAGGGAGTGTGAATCTATCTTTTACAGTCCTCCTAGAAGCACTACTTGGTACCTTTCATTAACCAATTATTTAGACAACTCAGGTGTAGGTTTTTCTACACCTCGTACTCCCTTTCCACCTAGAGGTATTTATACTCCTGTAAATATGTCTCGTCAGTCATCCGTGTTTACTCAAACTCCTGAATCTTTCTTACACGGCGGTCCTTCTGTTCCCACCGGGTATCAATCACTTTCTGGTACCTTTGCGGGGGCATCTCCTCAACCCATTGATCATGGGTTATTAGCTGGAAACAATGGTAATATACCATTGGGTGTAGGAGACATTTACATGATGTCAGGCTCAGTTCCCGTTTCCCAACCTCAAGGTGGCCAATTACCGCCTGGGGGGCAGCCTCAGTTAACGCCTGGGGGGCAACCTCAAGGTACACAAATCGTGTCTGGGGGGCAACCTCAAGGTCAGTATGTACCTATGGTGCAATACATGCCTCAAGGTCAACCCCAGCCTCAATATGTACCCCAAGGTCAACCTCAGTATCAATATTTACCTCAATGGTATCAAACCCAAGGGTATCAACCCCAAGGGTATCAACCTCAAGGGTATCAACCTCAAGGTCAAGGTCAACCCCAGTATCCGTATTTACCTCAAGGTTATCAACCTCAAGGTCAATACTCAAGTCAAGGTTATCAACCACCTCAAGGTCAGTCATATGTTCAAGGTATGGGAACTGCACCGTTCAATTATCAATCTTATCCTCAATCCGGTTATGGATCTCAGTATCCTCAACCTGTTACGGGTCAATACCCCGGAATGTTAATGTGGGATCCATCACAGGGTCAACAGGTGTTGCAGCCAAGTATACAGTTGGTACCTCAAGCTGGACAACCCGTAGTTTCTGGTCCACCCCAGCAACCACAACCTGTCCAGTCAAATGTTCAAACTTCTGTAACTTCGGTAGTTACTCAGCCGCCAATTGCACCTAGTACTCCATCTCAAACGGCTGCTGCAACTACCGCTACATCTGCCGCACTTACTTCTGGAGTATCGACAGCTCCGGTTTCTACTGTCTCTGCAACCACTCCTTAGACATCTTTACCGTTGTCTGGATCTACGATTCAAACCACGGTCCAGATGCCTACAGGTCAGCCTGCTATAAGTACGGTTGTCACTACTCAACCTCAATTTGTGCATCAACCGTACCAGGGACAGTATCAACATGGGCAAGCTGTCCAACAGCCAGTTTACCAGTATCAACCGTATCCTGGGTACACTTATCAAAAACCTCAACAACCCCAGTACGGTCTGGTTAATCCTGGTTTTCCAGGAGGATATAATATCCCTAATGCGACTCCTGTTCCTAGTTATCCTGGATATCCTCCTCGTGGGACTGGTCTTGTGACCCAGAGTTTTAGAGATCCTAACCGGCAGTTACCGTTTATCGCAACTTTGGATTTACCAGACTTGACGCACCTAACGAACGATCCAATTCAATATCTTCCGTTCTGGCCGCCAATGCCAAATAAGTTGCCCAGTGATATACCCAAGTTCGAAGGTAAGTCTGGAGAGGATCCGTCCAATCATGTGATGACTTACCATCTCTGGTGTGCTTCAAATTCTATCTCGGATGATTCGATCCGCTTACGTCTTTTCCAGCGTACACTCATTGTTCTCACGGCCAAGTGGTACATTGAGTTACCACGGGCCTCTTTTTACAATTTCAGCCAGTTAGCTACCTCGTTCTTAACTCACTTTCAGTTGTCGGTCACATACGATAACGGCATGGAGTTATTAACTTCACTAAAACAATCAACTTCCACGTATATTTCTGATCATATTCATGAGTGGAGACGTCGAAGAAGGCTAGTGAAAGTTTTTATTCCAGACCAAATCTTAGCTGAATGGTTTGTTAAATCATTATTATCGAAGATTACTGAAGATGTAGCTAAGGCCGAAGTAGTTACTAAGGAGCAAGTCATTGCTCAGGCACAGTACCTTGACTTAGTTTATACTCAGTCGGGTACGTTACATGAGAAGATTCCAAATCTTCCAAAATCAAATCAAATCGTTGTTGCTCCTTCGGGATCTCATGCCGCTGATGTTATGATTGGCATCGTGAATACAAAGAGCAAGAAGAAATCCTCCAAGACTTCTACTACTCCTATAATCACTTTGCCCGATTCCCCGACAGGAGAGTCTTCTCCTGAACTTTCCGCCGATATTCACGCTGTAGAGTCATCTACGGCCAAATCAAAAAACGGTGGAAAGAAGAAAGGAAAGAAGAAGGCTAAAGCAGACAAAGCTCCGAAGGAGAAAACGGAAAAGTCGAAAACCAATGACGAAAAGCGCAAACCTCGATATCCTTGTCTCATTTGTGAAGAGGATCATTTTACAAGAGATTGCCCTCATCGGGCCGAGGTTGTGAAAATAGTCAAAGGTTCTCCCACTCCTGCTGTGTTAAAAAATCCATTTCCAGAGCAGGAGAATAAGATGATAGGTTCTTCCTCGACTGCCAGTGAAGAACCCATTTTGATGATGTCTCATGTGAGGATTGTGACTCGATCGCAAGATTATGATAGTAAGAATCCTGTTGATGGTAAAGAAGCAGAATCTTCTCATTCTAATCCATCAACCTCAGCTCCTGGTTCCGATCCACTACAGATCGAAAAACCTAACACGGACTTAGTAATTAAACTGCCCGCCAACGGTGTACTTCGAAGGTCTGCTTTTAATCCACATGCGAGAGCGGCCCAGAATTACAACATTGTTGAGGACTTAGCTGTTTCACCCTCAACAATGTCGGCTTTAGAAGTGCTGCAATCATTCCCAGCACAACGAAAATTACTTTTGTCGGCTATCGAAGCTGTTGATGTTCAGGACCCGAACCTGATAATCTTTGATCTAGAAAATAGTACACCGCGTCTACCCCATCAAATGGCTTTCCAAATTCTAGTGATAGTCAAAAACAGGCCTATTCATCAGACTGTGATTGATGAGGGAGCTTCTACGTGTATTATGTTGATTCAATGTTGGAGATTGCTTGGTTCTCCTTCGTTGAACCAATCCCCGACCATCCTTAAGGCCTTTGATGGTCGTGGGTTCCGTTCGTTTGGTATTCTACAGGAATTGCCTATAGGGGTAGAAGGGAAAACCGTTAGTCTGGATGTGGAGGTGGTTGATGCCCCTCTAGACTACAACCTTCTTTTGGGTCGAAGTTATATGCTATGACAACGGTTGTTTCATCGGTCTTTAGAGTAATTAAGTTTCCACATAACGGTAAGATCGTGATGATTGATCAGCTGACATACTTTTCATCCGACCCAGCCTCTTCAGAGAGTATCCAGCATGTCGGTAAGACGACAATCCCTTACAGGGACGTTGGCGTAGGTTTAGTTAAAGATTCCGGTTTACTGGGAACTTTTCCTTTCCCTCCAATCAACGCAGACCCTTCATTTGCATCAATTCATATGATTACATCAGACAACATTATTTATGATGATCCTTGGATTGTCCCATCTGAATCTGAGATAGACTCATTCGGTGATGCTATGCCTTTGAGTCCATATGAAATTGGTTATGAAGCCGTCATGTCTTTTACCGAATCGCATTCAACTGAGATCGACCAAATGAATGTGGTCAGTGAAGAATCACTTTTCACATCAACCTTAGAACGGATAGCGTTTCCCGAAGTCGTCTCATCTGACGAACAACTTCGCGAAATCCTAAGTGTAGACGATCTACCATGGGAAGATCTCCATCATAGATCTTCGTTTTTACTTAAGGATGATGCTTTTGACAATGATTTTTCATCTATCTTTACCACTGAATATGTCAAAGACGCTCAGAATCCAACGAAACATTCTGATTCAGAGTTGAATTTAGGGAATATTTCTCGCACTATTCCCATTGATATTTCAATGAAGCCCGGAATTGAGGAAAACATTCATATAGGTGCCCCATGTACAGAAGATGAAATCCAAACTTACAAGGCCCTATTCCAAGAATTCCGCGATGTGTTTGCCTGGTCTTACGAGGAAATGCCAGGAATCGACCCTGCCATTGTTGTTCATGAAATAAAGACCTATCCGGATGCTAAACCCGTCCGGCAACGGTTGCGTCAGATTCACCCTCGGAAAGCGGCTGCGATTAAAGCAGAAGTCGAGAAGCTGTTGAAAGTAGGTTTCATTTATCCAATCCCGTTAACGGATTGGGTATCGAATATCGTTCCGGTCAACAAGAAACAAGGAACAATAAGAATCTGTATCGACTATAGGGATATAAATCGAGCTTGTCCAAAAGAAAACTATCCTATGCCTTATATCGATCAAATTATTGATGATTGTGCCGGAAGTGAAATTTTTTCCTTCATGGATGGTTTTTCGGGCTATAATCAAATCAATATTCTACCTACCGACCAACCAAAAACGGCATTCATTTTTCCATGGGGGACATTTGCTTATTGCAAATTACCTTTTTGGCTTAAGAATTCTGGAGCCACTTTTCAATGGGCAATGTCTTACGCATTTCATGACCTCAAGCACATTGTGCAACCGTACCTCGATGATTTGCCTGCTCATTCTTTACATCGAGCTGATCACCTTGTCCACTTACGAGCAATCTTTATGAGGTGTAGGCATTATCGAATTCGGTGGAATCCCCACCAGTGTGTGTTCTGTATAGAGACGGGTCGATTGCTGGGATTTGTTGTTTCAAAAGCCGGCATTCGCGTCGATCCCTCGAAGGTCGAAGCTATCATCAAATTTCCTCCTCCTTCGAGTTTGCGCCAACTCCAAAATTTGCAAGGGAAAGCGAATTTTTTATGCCGATTCATTCCAAATTACGCCGAGGTCACTAAAGGTTTTACACGGTTGTTGAAACAGAATGCTCAATTCTTTTGGGATGAGATTGCCCAACAATCTTTTGATGCACTTAAGCACGCGTTGACCCATGCACCGTTGTTGCATCCTCCCAACTACAACCAGGACTACTTCTTATACCTCGCAGCTTCACATTCCACCATTGGAATGGTGTTAGTTCAAAAAGATGAATTCGGAGCGGAACATGGGATATATTATCATAGTAGGACATTAAACCCCACTGAGCTAAAATATTCGCATGTGGAGAAGTTGGCCCTGGCAGCCGTTCAGGCTGTCCAGCGTTTTCGTCACTACATTCTTCTCCGTAAAACTACAGTTATTTCGGATTTCAACCCTATGATTTATATTTTGGAAAAACAACTGCTAGGGGGCAAGTACTCTAAATGGATCTTTATCCAACAAGAGTTCGACTTGGAGTTTGCGAAGTCCAAGTCTAAGAAATCCTTAGTTTTTGCGGAATTGATGTGTGATTTCCCGCGTGCTGACACAGAAACTGTGGCAGAGGAGTCCATTGCGGATGAATCTTTGTTTCTTATCAGTACTTTAGATCCATGGTACGAGGATATAATCATCTATCTCCAAACCCAAACCTTTCGGCCTGAAGCTTCAAAGTCAGAACGTCGAAAAATTCGGTTTCAATCCTAGCAATACAAGATTATTGGAGATGCACTTTATCGTCGGGGGGTAGACTTAGTTTTTCGACGTTGTTTAACTCACGAAGAGGCTGAGAGGGTTTTGAATGATTGTCACTCTGGAGCATGTGGCGGTCATATGTCTGGGTATGCCACAGCTCAGAAGGTGTTGCGCGCTGGCTATTTTTGGCCGTCCATGTTTAAAGATTGTATCATTGCGGTCCGGAAGTGCCACAACTGTCAAGTGTTTGATCGCAAGATGCGTGCACCACCTGCTCCTCTCCATCCCATAATTGTCGTTGGTCCTCTCGCCAAATGGGGTATCGATTTTATTACTTGTAACCCTCACTCGGCCGGGGGGCATGCGTATATCATCCTCGCGGTTGATTATTTTACTAAATGGGCCGAGGCGATGCCTACATTCGACGCAAGCGGCAAAACCGCTGCAGTTTTCGTATTCAATCATATTATAACTAGGTTTGGTGTCCCACAAGCAATCATCACTGACCATGGGAGCCATTTTTGAAACATCATGATGACTGAGCTTACAAGCCAGCTTGGTTTGCGCCACGATAGCTCTACTCCTTATTATCTGCAAGCCAACGGTTTGGTTGAGTCTATCAACAAAGTTCTAGTTATCATTATCCGACGAACCATTGGTATTCATCGGTCGAATTAGCACAACATGTTATTTTCAGCGCTATGGGCATACCGAACCTCAATGAAAACTTCAACAGGGTTCACTCCTTTCCAGCTAGTTTATGGCTTGGAAGCTGTGTTACCCATTGAATGTGAAATCCCATCACTTCAAATGGCTGTCGAATTACTCCCAGCCACTTCCGAAGAGGAGAAACGTTTATTATACTTAGCTCAGTTAGATGAGACTCGACGTGACGCTGCATTGGCAATCGAGACTCACGCGAAACGAATGAAAGCTCAGTATGATAGAAATGTGACCCCTCGAAGTTTTTCGGAGGGAGACCTAGTGCTATTATATGATCAAGCTAACGATAAGCTAGGTGCTGGAAAATTCGTTCCTATGTGGCATGGACCCTACATTGTAAAGCGAAAGCTAGCAAAAGGGGCCTATGAACTGGTAGATTTTGATGGGGACTCTTTAGGTAAACCCAGAAATGGACTTTACCTTAAGAGGTATTATGCTTAAATGATGGGTATGGAGAATGTTAGTTAGGTTAGGTTTTCTTTCTAGCTAGTATGTTTGTTAGTTTAGATAGTGTGCTTAGCTTAGAAAGTGTGTTTTTCGTCGTTATTCTGGCTTATCTTGGTTTTACTCTTGATATTGCAGATGTCGACGCCTCTCCAAACATACATTGGATTTGCTGATGGTGCTTGTCGTAGTACACGGAATATCTCTTCCGCATCTTGGGTTATATATTCGCCCTCTGACGAGTTAGTTTCTATGCATGGGGTAAACCTCGGTCAAACGACGAACAACATTGCAGAATACAGTGCAGTGGTTGAATTATTATCTGAATCTATTTCATTTGGAATTTGATGTTTGATAGTGAGGTTAGATTCTGAACTCGTTGTATTACAGCTTAATAGAGTATATGCCATTAGAAATCCAGTGTTATTAAGGTTGTTTTTGAGAGTGTGACTCTTGGAACGTGAATTTGATTACATTGAATATGTTAGATACCTATACCAATAGGTTTCATATTTCATGATTGGCTGTGGAAGGTCCAAATTTGTTCTGCTTTGATGACTCAAAGATCACATATTTTCAAGAGAATTCAAATTATGCTTATAACTTGGTATGAGCTTCTAATTTTGATGGATGATTCAACAGCTTAATCTGGATCATTCCATGGTTTAAATTTGCAGTTGTAGAATAGAGAGAGTCTATCCAAACTGTTTAAACTTGGCAGACAAGTAGTTCAGGTAGAGAAGAAAAGGCTCCCAACAGCTTAATCTGGGACCTTGGAAGAGATAAGGGTAGAAGTAGATAGCAATTACAAAGAAAAAGCCAAAGAAAAGAAAAAGGCAAGTAAGGGTCTGCAAGTCCAAGTGCACCCTCTAAGAAGAAATAAAAAATGCTAGGCAAGTAGTTGGGGTTGCAGAAAGGTTATCTTTACCAGTGCAGATGTGTTAACTATGCCTATCAAGGAAAAGTCTATCAAGTGACAAGGTGTTCATCTTCATCAAGTTACATCAAGGAGCATGACTAACCTCCCTCCTCCACCCTTTCTGTTTATTGCTAACATCCCCTTATCAGCTGAGATTCATGGAGGAAGATCATGGTTTCATAGTGGTTCTTGCTCATTCAAAAGCCACATTTCTTGTGTAAAAATCTTTTCATTTTGATCTACTCTCTAAACTAAGTGAGTTTCAATCAAACTTAGTAATATCCCCCTCATTTGCCCCCTTCATCCACATTAACCCCTAATTCTACTATATAACTCCCCTATCTTACCCTTTCCCCTAATAGTATTAACACCATGGTGTATAAACCCCCAAATTTTTATATAAATACCCCTCCCCTTGGCATTATAGCCATATGTTCTCTGAAAAGGGATCAAAATGACATTTGGTCACTTTGATAAACCTTTGCCATCTCTCTCTCCCTTGCTACAGGTCAATTAACTCATTATACCCCTCATTTGCAGAAAAAACCATGTAAAAACCCATTTTACCCATAAAACCCTGTGAAAATGTGAAAAATGCCCAAAAACCCACTTTTTCCGCCTAAACCAAAGTCGGGCGCGTATATTTGATTTTTCAAAATACGTTTAAAAAACATTACAAACGCATAGACCGTGATCTTTTCCGCCTGGCGCGTTTTTCAGAAAATATAATATTTTATTCAAACCCGCCCGTCCGTATCCACCGGTCAAGTCCCTTACCCGTCCGCCGTTGGATCGGGCCCATCAAATCCGACGGCCCACAGCGATATCGGGTTGGACCCGACGTCCCCCCGTTACCACCCGAGAAGATGACGAAGGGGTACGTCAGGCCTGTGCCACGCGTCCCCTTCTCGCTCTCTCGGGTCAGAGTCTGACACTAACCGTGCCGTATATAAGCCGCCCCGAGAGACCGTGACGGTTACAGCACTTAACCATAACCGCCACGGCCCTAGCCGCTTGATAATTGGCCCACCTCAGCGCCACGTCAACTCCACGTCACCCCGCCTACGCCATTTCCTCCGTCCTTTATCCACCCCTCCGCCAACATGGCTGCCACCTCATCATCCCCCATGGATCAATGAGAACCCGCCACGTCACCCGATGACGTCAGCTGACATCATCCGACCCTGACCCACCAATGACGTCATGCTGACGTCATCACAAAAGAGCGCCAAATTTGGGAAAAAGTCTATATTATGGCCAAAATTTACGCTTTTACGTTCTTTTCGCTCTAATTTTTCTTGCTCAGTCGCATGCCGTTCGCGTCCGACTCCTCGCCAACCTGCTGAAATGAACCAGGCGACCTCAAGAGTACCATTCCTGCCTACTCAGACAAACCTCTGTTCGCTGTTCTACCAGGTATTTTTTGTCATTTTCCTCCGTACCCCTGCAGTTGTCTATAAAATCGCACAGGAAGCTTAAAGGGACATTAAAACTCATAATTCACCGGTGAAATTCCTCTACAGACCTCTGTTTTCAATCAACACCTCGAAAAACACTAGCTGAGCCTTAAAATTCCCAAATTTTGTCAAAACAATTGAGAAATGCTTGCGCAATCGTGAGGAAGTAGTTATATCCTTTCAAAACTTCCTACAAGTGACAGAGGGAGGCCCGACAGTATTGCAGCCCCAATTCAAACAAAATTTCACTTGCTCTTGGATTAATTCCCCTCTGATACCCGTAACTCACCTGCATTGTGATAAATCATCCTTGAACTGGTTTGCCTACTTCAAAACAGTTCAATTACAGCTTAGAAGACTTAAAAGCACCATGGAGACACCAATTGCACTCAATATCAAACCATTGAATGCCCCTCAAAAAGAACTGGAGTGGAAAGCATTAGGAGATGTGGATTACCAGATGATGGAGTGGTTTAGAATGGGTTCTAAATACAACATTCATATGCTCAATGAACTAAAAGCCCAGCACCTCAGTGGAGCTGACATCCTGGGAATTTGGGACTCCAATCTACCCATATATAACCTTCCTCAGGCTATCCCTTTGCCTGAATTCATTCCCAGATGTCAGGAGTGCTATGACCCCTCTCAAAGAGTTGTTTTGAGCCCCACTGGCTCAATCCTATTTCAAGTTACCCATGAGAGCATCAATGAGATGCTACACTTCCACACAACGAAGTCATTGGCTCCTCTCTCCATGGAGCACCTAATAAGGAAGGGAACTAAGCTGGCAGACGATCAGATCATCAAAATCAATCAGCTATTTGTCACACCAACCTCTGTAGCCATCAGAACTCCTCCCATTGGATATGCATACTTAAATGATTTGGGCAAAATGATGGTGGATTTAATCAGTTATGTCCTGGGATTCAGGGGAGTGGAGGATGTGGATCACAGTATAATGGCAATGCTGTCCGTATTTTCACCTGGAAGGGCCCCTGCCATTCACTATGACTATGCCACATATATTGCAGACAGGATCCATGAGCAGCTAATAAATCTGCCAAGGGAGAGATTATTTAGGTATGCCTCATACATCTACCATTTGTTTCTATTCTACCAATCAGATAGCTTCCCACTCCTCTTGAAGAAAGTTAATGCCCAGGGGAGTCCAAGATCAGTTGTCTTCTGGACATCAGTTTTCCACTGCAGCTCAGTGTCACCATATACATATAATGAGCTTGTGGACTTGTTCATTCACCCAGCTTTGACACTATTGTATGGTGTCCCTCCTCCAAGATTGACTGATGATATGAGGAGAGTTCTTCATCTGTCTAAGAAATACAGCATTGGTGATTGGTACTTCTACCAACACCACACAGTGATCAGGATATATGGCTGTGAGTTAAAGCCATATAGATTGCCCAGGTATGTCCCAATGAGACTGTTTGCCTTGGAGTATTCCAGGCAATTCGGAAATGCTGACTGCCATCACTTTGAAAGCAAGAATAAGAAAGTACAGCTGAAGATAAGGAGCCAGCTGGGACCTTTCCTTTACAATAGAAGAGAGGAGGGATGGAAAGAGGCAGACAGCATCCTAGAGGGCCTCAGATTACAAACCAGTTTTTCTTGGGTACCCTATGACCCTAATCACTTCATTTCACTGAGAAGAATCAAATATAAACTAGGAACCTATGCACATGTGAGGCAGCCCGAGATTGAGCAGTATGCTAACACACTGAGATGGGCAGAGGGCACCTTAGAAGAGGAATTTAGTGAAGAAGAGTTGTTAGAAAAGGAAGCCAGAAATATTCAAAAGAATACTGATCTGGAAAACTGTGTACAGGTTCCCCTCACATACAGAAGGCAGCTGGGGACAGCAACTTCCTCATCAACAACACAGCAGGCTGCCGAGGATATTACACACAGCAAGGGCAAAGAAAAGCAGGTGGAACAACCACCTCCTTTAACAGAAGAAGAGGTAGAAACATTGCTGCAAGAACAGCAAGAAGAGATGGAAAAGCAAGCAGAAGGAGTGCAGCAAGAACAGCCAGGGCAGCAAGAGCAGCAGCATCAAGAGCAACAAAGGCAGGAGCAACCTGTCCAGCAAGAAAAGACAGTGGAAAATCCTAAAACCACTGAGAAAATAGTGCCTCCAAGGCAAGATATTCCAGCTGAGGCATCAATCCTCCAGACCCCTCAGAGGGAGGATACATTCATCTTTAGGAAAAGAGACAGGGAGACTCCCCCCACAGCATCAACAACTCATGGGGAGAAAAGGCAAAGAATAAACCCCTTCTCTGAAGAAGAAATGCCAATGGGGTAGTCCTTTGGCATAGTTCCACCTAGCAGGGAAACATTAGCTAGTTCCTTCCAACAGGAACAAGATAGGACATTGGGAGGAAAGGTCAGCTCCTCAAGGCAGCAAAAGGAAGGTGAACTTGGCATTAAGCAACAGTTCATCGAAATCAAAAAGAGAAATGAGCCTATCAGGATACAGCTGTACAATCATCTGCTGAACATGGCTCCTACAAATCAACAAAGGCTCATGTTTGCCTTTGATCTACAAGAATGCAAAATGATCATGAGTCATTTTATGCCAACAGCACTTCAGCCACAATCTACTTCAGATTATCTGAGGACCAACTTGGAGGTCATGGCTAAAGACATCCACCCGATGGACAAGATTGAACTACACAAACAAACGGGTGAGATGGTCTATGCTTCATTAGCAGACCAAACCTTAGACAATTACAGGCTACATAATAGCCTTAATAATACAGCTGCCCAGTTGGAATTGGAGAAGGCATCATCCCAGGCAAAAGACAACAGAATAAGGACCTTAGAGGACATTATTATAGAGATTGGGCATGATCCCAAAGATATCAAAGGCATACAAGAGATCCTGAAATTAAGGGATGCAGATTTGGCAGCTTTAAGAAGGAAAATCAAACTCCCAGCCACCATTCACCCTCAGACTGATGAGGTAGCCCAACAAATACATGATGAACGGGCAAACACTCTGCTGGTAACCCTGTACAAACAGCTGATGCAAACACAGGAAAAGCTAGGAGAGGCAGAAGCAGCACGGGCAGCATTACAGGCCACCTTGGCACAAAGAGAAGAAGGGCAGACTTCCCAACCTCCTCCTGAAACTATCAATCTGGAAGAAGATGCCACTACTACTGCTCCTCCTTCTCAACAAACAGAAGCAACAGCACTGACTACATCAACAGCTTCACCAACAACAGAACAGACTCATAGTCTGGATATGCAGAAGCTGCAAACTGAAATACAAGTCCTGGAAGCTCAAATGAAAGAGCTCAATGAAGTCAAACAATCCCTAGCCAGTGTGAATGACAAGTATGATAAAAGCAAAAGAAATGTGGCTGAGAAAGAAAAGGATGTCAAAACTTTAAAGAGAAGAATAACAGAGCTGGAAAAGGAGCTCACACTGGACAAGGTAACTGCTGAATTAAAAACTGTGTTGTGGGCCAATATTGGCCAATCTATTACTGACCAATGGCAGTTTATAGAGACCATCCATGAGCAATTAGAGCTCATTCCAAGAGAAAGAGCATAAATTCACAAAGCAAGGGCTGCTCTAGGCAGCACGCCTGAAATAGCAACAAGGATGATCAATGTGCTCAACCACAAAACAAGCAGTCAGTTGGCTGCCATGGGCATACCTAACAGAACTGAGCACATCTAGTCAATCAAAAGGGTTCTCACACTCAAGAATTTGGTATAGACATTAGACAGAAGAACCCAAGACATGCAGACCGAGGTAAACAAATTTATGGAGAAGTTTCAGGTGTTGGAAAGCAGAGGGCTCCCTGGTTTACTGAATAACGCAGGGAGATTATACACCCATGACCAATATCCCAAAAGGGTCAACACCTTTTCCACCAGCCAGATCAATGAAAGGCCCAGCAGCTCAGAGGAAACAGGGCCAGCTACAGGACAGACTATCTACAACAAGGTAGAAAGTCTATTTTTCATAATGAATGAGATCAATCATCTTTTTGATGCAGCTCCCAACTTTTTCAAGTACACAGAAGTAGAAGAGAGCATGGGTGCAATCCTAAGGCATCAGTTACCTTCTCAAGAATGGTGGACCAATGCTATACAAACTATTTTATAAATAGTGTGCCATTCAGCAACTTTTTGCTCATATGAAAGGAAAAAACTTCCATACACAGGACAACTGCAAAGGGATCAGCATACAGTTAAGGTTAAAAGCTGAGCCAACTCAGCAGAGATTTCGGCCAAAAGGCAAAATAAAAGCTACAGGTGTCCAGGCCGAAAATCTACAGCAACGCAGCTCAAAGAACGCATTGTCACAGCAGTTATGCAAGTCACTCCAACCGACTTAGCAGCCTCCAAAGGCTAAAAATATCTTCTGATAAAGTATAAAGACACATTTACTTTATATTCAATGTTGTAATAACTTTCTGATGTTAATATCTTAAGAGTTGTTGAGATTATTAAATCTGAGATAACTTAGAACTCAGATATTTTTGTAAAGACCGAGAGTATATATTTTCCCCTCGCATAAGTTTAAGGGGTTGTTGTTGATTTCTCCTAAAGAAACTCTTATGCTGTAATCCTTTCTGAAGTCTAATAAAGAAAGCGATGGAATTTCTCGGATTTCTGAAATGTTGAATGCGTTCTGATGCCTGTTGATGACTGCTGGATTCCTGTATATTTCACCATACAATAAGTCTCTGTAACTCTCCCTGTTAATTATTTGTTTCTGTTAAAATCCATATATGTTATCTAATTTTCAATACTAAGCAGCAAGGAAAAAGAATAACTTTCAGGATTTATTCACTGAGTACCCTAAGTTCAATCTGTGTTGTTTATGAATGTTTTTTCTTCAGCTGTAATCTAGAGGAGTGTAATTCTTAATTGCTGCACTTTCAGAATACACCTTTCACAGTGGCCTTTGTCACAGGAATTCAAGTTTTGCTCCTGTGCAGTGTGTTCACTTTCACCTCACCAACTTAATAGAAAATTCTTAATTGCTTTCTGTTGGTTGACACACATCACCATTCAAGCTAATTTTGTTTTGTCTAAAATACACAATAGGCCCTGCAGTTTGAACAACACCAGACCTGTATATCAAGTCATTTCACAACATCCAGACTCCATTGCCCAATGGTATTTCACTATCTAAACACTACATCATAAGACCTGAAAGAAATCCTTCAACCAAAACATAAACCAAAACCTGAGCATAATAGCTAGCCTAAAAACTCCATCATAACAGAGACAAATCATAAAGAGAGAGCCCTCTCTGATTACAGTTTGGCTAGAAACTGTGATCCAAAGACTGGTTAGTGGTTACCCCGGCCGTATTCCCTTGGGAGTCAAAGGGAACAACCTGGGTGTTAACAGAATATCAGCATATTCCAAGGTCTTTAAATACATTAGCAGATGCAATTGCTTCTCGAATGTTGGACAGACATTTACGATAATCATGCAAGTAAATTTAAAAACATTTCATCACATATGTTAAACAAAATGAGCCGGTAATAATGATATATATATATATAGATAGGAGTGTGTCAAAAAATATACATCGTCTTCGATCATAGGTTGAAAAACACCTTATGATCGGCAAAAATGATAAGTAAAAAAATCCAAAAATGTCATATGTGTCTACAAAAGTGACTAACCAATCACTGGTGGTGCTCTCTATATGAGACCACTGCCCACGCTACCTTACACAAGAACCTCCTAAAAGGTCCTGGGACTGCGACCACATAGCGCTGAAGTCGAATAGGAATATCATCTATGGTGGTCTCTGGTATATCCGCTGTCAGAGGCTCTAGATCCTGTTCCAACTCGGCTAAGGTCTCTGTGGCCGCATCCTGTGGGGCTGGTGCTGGTACAGCTGGTACTCTCCTCTCAAAAGCCCAGAGGTTGGCTGGACGCCGTGGACCTACATCTGCATTTTGAAATTTTGTGCTGTCAGTTTGAGGCGATATATATAAAAACAAAAAAAATATATAATTTGAAAACTTGTGAAAAATGAAATACCTCTGTCGTCCCACTGTTCTCCCTGTGGAAGAACCATGTCCGGATCATTCCGAAAATCCATTCCGGCATAAGGAAAGTCCTGAATAGCAAAGACATGGATCTCTAGCCAGTGAAAGTAACCATCAGGAAATCGAACAACTACTGCGCCCTCATCAGGATGCCGGGCCATTACCGCAACCCATCTCGTCAACTTAGGCTCCCGAGGTGCCCCAACTGGAACTGTAAGATGTTGGGGGACCAGCATTGGAACTCTCTCTAGGGCAAAGCTGACAACTATAGGCCCATATCCAAAGGTCTTCAGTTGTCCTCTCTTTGCCCTGGTTAGTTGGCCCTTCAAATTAGCCAACACAACATCACACCAGTTGAAAATGGTTCCATGGAAACAGTCTATAGCCATCCGCATTTGGGACCTGGTGGCTTGGTGCAAAGCGGCCGCGCCGCAAAGTCTGATAACAGTAAAGGCTATCACCATAACTTCAGGTCGGGATATGTACTTGATTTCTATCCCCTTCTCATGGTTTTGGTTGTTGCACCACTCTAGTAGGAGACTAGCAAGGGATTGGCCACCCGGCCTAGTCCCGAATAGAGAAAGTTGCTCGCCCCTGTTAGGCAAGCCAGTGAGAAAATATATGTCGGAGGGCTCTATCTCGAGCTGGTGCTCTCCGATGTAGAAACATTGCTCCTGAATGTTCCACCTTTCAACCAACCACTCAAGAAAAGGCACTTGGCCCCTCATGCCATCTATGGCCCAGTATTTGTACAATCCGCAGGCTTTTAATGCATCAATGGAAGGTTGATGACCAATCGCGGCCAAATCAACATCCTCGTGCTCTCTTTCACGCCAATCAAGCATGGTGTGCTCCCTGCACATCATAAAACATCAGTGAGAATCCATAAAATTTAAAAAATTTTGGTTTATTTTGGAGAGCCAAGGGTTTCAAATTGTGTTTTGCGGGGTACGCACCCCAGCCTTTAGGGAAAGAGCGTCAGTATGCAGGTTCCCTTAAGGCCAGGTGCGTACACCCCGTAATTTTCCCATTGGGAAAATATCGGGGTACGCAGGTCAGCAGTGCATGACCTGCGTACCCCGAAGGGCGCATTTTGAAACCCCAATGCCCCCAAAAAATCAAATAAAAACTTAAAACTAGATTCTAAACAGATGAAAAACAAGAGAGGGGTGTTGTAGAATACCTGGTGAAACGGCGTTCGATTCTGACGGTCAGATTCTCCACAATCTTCACAGGAAGTTTCTTGTCAAAAGCCCTTTTCTCAACCTCAACAGTAAAATGGTAAAAATTACATGGTAAGAAGTATTTTTATAGGTTTTTTGGATAAATAAATGCTAGAATTGTTTATTTTTCACCATGAAAGGACATTTTCGATGAATTTTTGCCCATCTTAAACAGGTATGAGTAATGTGTTGTTTCTGTGCAGGACAAAGGGACTTTAGGGTAAATTATCATTTTTCACGTCAGAGTCATCTTTTAAGCTCTTTTCTGACTCCTAAAATATGAAAAGATCGCCGAGCGTTTCTTTTACACTCGTTAAAACGGAATTAAAAGACGGTCCCTTTATAGCTCTTTTCTGACCGTAAAATCAGGAAAAGATTGCCGGGTTTTTGTCGTTTCAAACTCGATACGGAAATAAAACGACGTGTCCTTGATCGCTTTTTACTTTTCAGGTCAGAGACACTAATCATGAAATTACTCCTTGGTCGCAAGATCAAGCGGTTCTCCCAGGTATTATTTTATACTTTTTCGGGCTTGGGGGACACAAATTTATGAAAAAGTTCAACCTGGAGTATTCTTAAGTTTTTCAGACTCTCTAAAAATGAAAAACGCCGAGTTTCTCCTATACTGGGCTCGTTAAAAATTTCACAGTAAAGGACCTGTTCAATTACAAACAGGAACGAACCACTCCTTCCTAGGGTTCGAATCAAAACTAGGTTAGACTCATCCGAAGGATGAGCTTATAATCAAGCATATGTTATCCTCCTCAAGCTTGTTAAAAATAAAGAGGTACTTGCCAGAAATGGTGGGGGAAAAGAGAGAAGAATGAGCCTATTTGTTATCTTTTGTCTCAGAAGAAACTTTATTACCACTCTTGGACACGACACTTTTCATTCACCTGGGTTGGGAAATCCTTTACCTCACAGTTGATCAAACCACTTTGAAAGTCTTCAGCCGAGTTCCGGGCATTAACTTTGAGTCGTTTATCACCAAGCCATATGTTGTGTCGTTATGTGTTCAAGAGGTTTGCAAGCAAAACTTTCATCTGCAAAATACTTGTCATCCATTTGACCATCCCTGAGTCAGTCCTTACAACAACATTTCTTCAACTTGAAAAAATGATTTCGTGTTGTGGGCTTGCCTGCAATGGGTCGCTTTCTATCAACATCAGCACATTATCTAGAGAGATGACTTAGAAATCATCAGTGCCTTGAAGTCTACATGCATGAATGGTAGGTTTCTCGCCTTTGACGTCAGTTTAAATCATTGACTTTCGATCAAAGGATTCCGTGAAATGTTCGACATCAACTCATTCATTCACATCTCATGGATTGTACTGGGTACTTTGAGAACCATTGACATTACTGGTGGTCTCTCTCACACTTGTTAACAGTTTACATCATCGACTGGTAATCAAGTGGTTTCTACCATGTTCGACATCAACCCATTTAATCGCATGGCTAGAATCGTACCAATTCGGGAAGCAGAAATGAAGACCCTAGATCTAGTTTCCACCATCCAGGCTGCGAGGAGTTTTGTATTCATTATCTAAGTATACTAATCATAAACAGATGGCTGCGCCCATACTGTGTCTACAAAAGTCTATGATTATGATGTACTGCAAGATCATTCCTGTATCAGAGTAGTTATTCTGTTAGTTAAAGTTTTGATCTGAGTATGGGAATGCCTACCTCAGTGATGATATAATCTTATACATGTATTTTGTGTTGAAAATTGCAGGTTCTGACCAGGCTCTCCACGAGATAATCCTTGAAATGATAAAGCGCTTCACCCTTCCTAGATAAAACAAAACCCTAATCTACTACAGGCTTCGCACTTTAGGGGGCAATCTGTTACACTGAAAAATGTCACCATGACTATTTACAGTTAGTATGGCTCTATCAACAGTCATGCTATCCTCTTGGGCAAGTCTTATGCCTCCGCTCTCCATGTCAAACTCCAAAAAGAGAGAAATTCTTTATAAATGTATTTATCTCTGGGTACGCAGGTTCTCTCAACCTTACCTGCGGGTACGCACCCAATGTTCACAAAAGTTGCATACTTGTACGCTCTGTATGTAAAGGGGCAGGTGCGTACCCCTGTAAAGGTCAAAATGCGCAAGTTTCATCTTTAAAAAGTTACTTGTGGTCATTTCTAGAGCATTCTAGAAGGTTGTGTATTGAGCGCCTCCAGATGGTTCATGTACCCCTACCAAAGAGGAACTTATCCCATCAATAAGGGAGCTATCCCATCCAAAGAGGGGATCATCCCATTGATGGTGGACCTGAATAACTTCCTCTAAAGCACTATAAATACAGGCATTGGGCCAGAAGGAGGGGAGGTTGGAAGCTAAACATTTCTAAGGGTAGATGCTGCTGGAATTAGGACTCCCATTTAGAAGCTTGTGAGGATAGATTGCCATCTTTGCTTGTTCTATTTGGAAGTGGGTGAGCTTTTTCAAAGTAAAGGAGAACTCTTGACGGACCCTCGGAGGGACTTGCACAACACCAAGGCTCAGGTTGTAATTGTTCCTTTTGTTTCCTATTAATGCAAATGAGTCCATTCTTCTCAATAACTTGTTATTTATGAGTTGTTTCATGTACTCCTTGGTCTATGTGTTAAATATGTTTTATTTTATGAGATTATCAAGTGCTATTTAATCGTTTGATTGTTAGTGGATGCAGGTTTCGAAGTGAAGGAGGAGCTCATCCGGATCAGTGAGGCTGGACTGCTACAACAGCGTTGGACTACAGGTAGGATCTAAACACTTGATTTCTCATATAGTAAATACATGTTTAGAGAAGGATTGCTCTTGTTTGTCTTGTTTGTCACTAGAGAGTCTTAGGCTCCTAGGGAGGTTGGTTGTGTCCGCACTATCGACTCTTTCCGCCTGATAGAACAGTAGATGGATTTGATGAGCTACCTACAACTGTGCCCATGACAGTATTCCATGGAAATAGAACTAGGAAAAGCCCTGAATATCAATCTAGATCTGTTACAGTCCCAAAGGAAACAACTCTTGGATGTTCTTTGGAAACACAAAAAAGACTTCACCTGGGACTACTCAGATATGAAGGGGACTCCTGCTAATCTATGCATCCATCACATATACATTAAGGAGGAATGTTGTCCTGTGAGACAACCCTAGAGGAGAATGAATCATGCTCTGCAAAATAATGTTAAAGAAGAGCTTCGAAATCTGCTAGACATGGGATTTATCTACCCCATTTCAGACAACCAATGGGTTTCCCCATTGGTAATGGTCCCTAAGAAAAACGGTAAATGGTGAATATGCATCGATTATAGAGAATTAAATAAGGCAACTCAGAAAGACCGTTTTCTATTACCATTCATTTACCAAGTCTTGGATACGTTGGCTAGGAAGAAAATTTTCTCCTTCCTAGATGGATTTAGCGAGTACAACCAGATCCAGATAGCTCCTGAAGATCAGGATAAGACCACTTTCACATGCCCTTGGGGAACGTTCACATACTCAGTCTTCCCATTTGGTCTCTGTAATGCGTCTCCAACATTCTAGAGGACAATTTTAGGGATTTTATCTAATATGATGGATGATAGTGTTGAGATTTATTTGGACGATTTCACGGCATATGGAGATTCATTCAAAGAAGCATTGTGGAAGCTAGAAAAAGTTCTTGAAAGATGCAAGTAGGTGCATGTCTCTTTAAGTAGGGAAAAATGCCATATGATGATGAATGAAGGAATAGTCCTGGGACACTTGCTTTCAGTTGTAGGAATCCGGATGGATCCAGCTAAGATAAAGGTAATACAACATTTTCCAATACCCAGAACACCCACTCAGGTACGTAGCTTTAACGGTTGCGCTGGTTGTTACAAGCACTTTATAGAAAATTTTGCTAAGACAACACATCTGCTTTTTCAATTACTGACAAAAGATGCGTACTTTGTGTGGACAGCTAATTGTGATGCAGCCTTTTTGAAGATCAAGGAACTAGTCTATAGTGCTATGATCCTTAGAGGGCTAGACTAGACATTACCATTCCATATTCATGTTGATGCTTCCCATACAGTAGTTGGGGCAGTTTTGGGGCAACGAGTGGATAAGGTACCATATGCAGTTTACTATGTTAGTAAGAACTTGGCTCTTGCTGAGTTAAACTGCACATTGACTGAAAAAGAATTCCTTGATGTCATCTATGCCATCAACAAGTTTCGACACTATATCACTGGTTACCCCACCTTTGTACATACTAATCATGCAGCCATCAAGTACCTAATGAATAAACCCTTTACTCCTAGTCATATTATAGGATTTCTTTTGCTACTTCAAGAATTTGACATTGCCATAGTAGATAAACCAGGGAAGGACAACGTGGTTGCTGATTTTCTATCTAGGTTAGAAAATAATGCTGAAGGTACACCTATCAAAGATAGCTTTCCAAATGAATATCTCTTTGCAATTTCTGCTAACACTCTATGGTATGCAGATATTGCTAACTATCTTGCTACATGGAAGGTACCTTGTCATTTGTTATATAAGGATCAACGAAAAATTATTCATCATAGTACCCGATATTCATGGATGGCAGGATACCTCTTTCATACATGGGTTAATCAACAGATTCAGCGCTATCAGAGGATGATATCTATGAGATATTGAAGGTTGCCCATGGTGGACCTTGTGGAGGACATTTTGTAGATAAAAGAAAAGGCCACAAGTTGCTGCAAATGGGATACTACTAACCTTCTATATTTTTTGATGCTAGAGATTACGTTTGAAGATGTGACAGCTGTCAACAGATGGGAAAACCTGGGAAATCGAATGAAATTTCATTACAACCGTAGATAGTCCTTGAACCTTTTGAGAAGTGGGCCATCGATTCCGTTGTGCCTTTCAACCCACCTTCTCACCAGAAGGTTCACGTCCTAGTCTGCAGTGATTATGTGACTAAGTAGGTGGAAGCTAGAGCAGATGTGAAAGAAACAGAATAGGTGGTTGCAGATTTCCTTCTTGAAGATATTTTTGCTCGATATGGTACCTCAAGAGAAATTGTTTTAGATGGAGGAGCACAGTTCACATCCCACATGATAGATAGGCTTATGTAGAATACGGGGTTAAACACAAACTGACAACTCCTTACCATCCCCAAGCGAATGGACAGGTAGAAAGCACAAATAAGGTATTAGAAAATATCTTGAAAAAAAATGTAGCAACTCATCGCCGGGATTGGTCGTAGAAACTTCTAGAAGCTCTTTGGGCGTATAGGATGACATGGTGGAATACGACCGGGTTTTCACCATTTGAGATAGTCTATGGGAAATCCCCCTTGTTTCCAGTAGAGCTTGATATCAGTATGCTCAGAATGGATTTGGAAGTGGGATTAGACTTATTAAAGGCCCAAAAACAACGGCTGGAACAACTCAATGAGTTAGACAAGATTCGTTCAGTAGCTGTCTAGAGAACCACTACTATCCAACAGTAGAGAATGAATTGGCATGATAAATTTATCAAGAATAAGGTGTTTCATACAGAAGATTTGGCATTAATCTATGACTCCCGGTTCAAAGATTTTAAAGGAAAGCTTTCACACTCATTGGATGGGACCCTATGAAGTGGATGTTGTATTCGACAATGGAACAGTCAGATTGGTCTAAGTAGATGAAAATCGTACTTCCTTCCTAGTGAGCAGACACCATCTGAAGTTATATCACCATCCAACTTCTAAGGATGCCTTCATCAAACATCTTTTTGATACATCTGGTTTGATGTTTGTTGGTGCAGAGGATAGTCCCTCTACCTTTTGTTAAAAAAAGAATAATAATAATATGTTGTTGTTGTTACTACTTACTTTTTTGTCTTTTTGCAGGAATAAGAATTGAATTATGAAAAGGAGAAACTGAGAACTTTTTCAAGTAACAATCGTTGTTGTTACTCCACCATTGTTTTTACTCCATCAGTGTTGTTACACCACCATTGTTGTTACTCTGCCAATGTTGTTACTCCACCGTTGATGTTACTCCATCGGTACTGTTACTCCGTCGTTGTTGTTACTCCGTTGGTGTTGTTAC
Source organism: Pinus tabuliformis (assembly GCA_031772625.1). Taxonomy (NCBI): domain Eukaryota; kingdom Viridiplantae; phylum Streptophyta; class Pinopsida; order Pinales; family Pinaceae; genus Pinus; species Pinus tabuliformis. The sequence goes on from CM062815.1 coordinate 255,355,190, forward strand.
TCCGCTGTCATTGTTACTCCACCAGTGCTGTTACGTCATCGTTGTTGTTGCTCTATTAATGTTGTTACTCTGCAGTTGTTGTTACTCCGTTGATGTTGTTACTCCTTCGTTGTTGTTACTCCATTAGCATTGTTCCTCCGAAGTTTTTGTTACTCCGTCGTTGTTGTTACTCCGCCGGTGTTGTTACTCTGCCATTGTTGTTACTCCACCGGTGTTATTACTCCATCGGTGTTGTTACTCTGTAGTTGTTGTTACTCTGCCATTGTTGTTACTCCACCAGTGCTATTACTCCATCAGTGTTGTTACTCTGTAGTTGTTGTTACTCTACCTCTTCTGTTACTCCGCCGTGTTGTTACTCCGTCGGTTTTGTTGCTCCGTCGGTGTTGTTACTCTTCTAGTTATTTTTGTTGTTACTCCACCGCCAGGTAGGTTGCCAAGTATGCCTTCATCGACTCTTATGGATTTAATTAAAATATTCCAAAGAAGAGACTAGTATGTGCTGCAGAAAGCCGCATTTAAGTTGGGTAGGGTCCCGTAAAAAATAAACGACGACGTACCTTAAGTTGTAATCATATCATATCATTATCAAATCCAATGCGAATGGAAACCAAAAATATTGTGATTTTGTAATCATGATTCCAATGCATTGGAATTTGAAATAGTACACCAAAAACCTTACCGGTCATTTCCCCAAAACATTGTACTCAATCACCATAATCATTCACCTATACTGCGATACCCTGCCATTATTTTATATGTTTTCTACTAGCCATTATTACCATTCTTTTACCCCGTAGCCACCATGCTAAACATTATTGCCATTGTCAGTTGGATTGTTGTCACTCTCCCCTTACCAGCCGATTGTATCCATCGTGTTGATCCGGTTCCTACAGCGATCGGCGGGTTGGTTGTGCACCATGAGCCAGAGGATACGACAATGGTCTGAAATAATCAGAAATTATGGTAAGTTTTTGAAAATTCAGGGTGGAACATCTAATTAGATAAGTTACATGGGTTTGATGAGGTGATTGCGATTGAATTTGCACTCAATTTAGAGGAAGGGAGCTATCGGGTTTGGGGGATAGAAATCCTTGTTACAGAGGAAACCATTGCAGAGGTCAATGGGCTACCCCAGCAGGGAAGAGATGGTTTTCATGAAAAACCTTCCTCCCGGAGTTCCTCTAAGCATTTTTGCAAGCCAGAGAAAATTTTATTCAAAAAGGTCAGGGATATGAATGGAATTCATTACCACACCCCTGGGGTGAGGTAGCAGGTTTTGTAGTGAGATACATAACCTGTGAGGGGAGGTACACCACCATGTATAAATATCATTTCAGAATGTCTACTCACCTCCGATTCCCACAATCGAAATCCTTTTCATTGAATATTCCTTTCTTCATGTTGAAAAGTCTCCAGCTGATGGCACAATATTCTCGGCGTTCGCAACAAGTTGTGACACTCATTACCAACCATGGGTTGTTCCAACTGTTAGTAATGCATGCAACCGATCGACTTCAAATCCCATGGGAAACATTCTAGGATTCTACAGAGGAAGAGATAGCAACTACTCAAGCCACTAGAGAAGAAGAGCCGTAAGTGATGGAGGAAGAACCTGGAGCAGAGGACGAATACATAGATCTAGAAGAACCAGAAGAAATGGAGATGGAACCCGAGGGGTTGGAACAAAATCAAGAGCGTGAACTAGAGAGGATAGTTGAGGCTGCTCCACAAGGACTAGCCCTGACTGCAGAACTGATGGAAGAAGAAGTACTGCAACAAGGGGTTGATATAGAAAGGGTCACTAGTACGGCTGTCTCGCAAGAACCAACCTTGACTGGGGAGCTAGTGGAGAAAATTAGCAGCACTGTAATAAGAGAAGAGGTACCAGATCAGGCTGAGGGGGAAGGATTCATTAATATTGCAGTCGGGGATGTCCCACAAGAACCATCCTCAACTGAGGAACCAATGGAGGAAGATGAACCAGGACGAGAGGGGCCTGAAGCTAAAAGAACCATGGGGCCAACAGAAGGAGAGGCTATGGGTATAATGGACGGAATTGTTATAATGATGCAAGAATCCATTTTTATGAATACCATGCTAGAAGAAACAGTGCCAACATTGTCTATTCAAGAACTATTGGATACGGAAGGTGGTGTTACAAAATAACCACCATCAACCTGTCTAACCTTGGAGATTGCAGAGGAATTAGACACTGAGACTGACATTGCTCCACAAGAACCAGCATCAACCTTGGAATAGGGGAATGCATAGACAGGGGTTTCAACCCAGAGCAGAGATGTTGCAGATAGAGGGAAAGAACCCAAGGCCACAACCGAGGCCAAATAGAACAGGTAGGAAAATTATTTCAATTTTCCTCTTACTTATCCATTCCAAAAGGGGCGAGAGTGTCTCGCTCTTCCCGAGACATAGAGGAGGATGTTTCCGTTCCACCAATTTTGAAGTTTGATGGGAGGAATAAAGGACCACCTGCCACAGGTTTGTGGGCTGAAGACTTCTAGAGAGGCCTTTCCCAAGAACCCAGAAGATAGGAAGAGACTGGTGTTTCTGAAATAAGGGAACCTGGGGCAGAATTTTTGGTTGAAACATCGATGGACACCCATCAAGTAAATCCGCCACCCATCGAAATAACTTCACAGCAAGTCGAGGCTGTTGATCCTTGCAATAGGTATGTCTTTACTCTTGATTATTATATTTTTCCTCATTTCTTATCCATTTTTTGCCATGATATAATAACAAATTGATATGATTTTGACAAGGAATGAATAAAATTGCTCTTGATACAATTTGACTGACCAAACTAACTCTCATTACCTTTTATGTAGAAAAACAGCAGAAGGAACAACTAATGTTCCAAAGTCAAAACAAGAAAAGCTAATCGAGGAAAATGAGACACGTTGGGTGTAGTTGAACCAAGGAATGAGCCAAGAATATCAACGTGAGATAGAAGAGTTGTTTGAAGATAGCATTTAGTTGTGAATCTCTCGGGATCTCCTGATCCTGATGGATCACATTTATCCTTCCTTTTGACTATAAAAGGGAAGACTGAAGAGGGATCTCTCGTCTTTTACTTGGATTATAAGTTTAATTTACAGAAGGGTGATTCTCAAGAACAAGATCATGTTGTAATGATAAGTGACCTTGATGATTAATATACAACTTGCGTTGTTGTTCCTTTAGATATTCTCAAATCGTTAGGCAGTGTTCACTGGTGGCTAGGGCCCGGTCTCTGGTGGGACTTATTGTTGTTCCTTGTTTTATGCATTTTTCGTTTCCTACAAGTTATTATGCTTTATAGCTTTTCAGTTGATGTATTTTCGTCCAATCAGATTTCTGGTATTCATTTCATTAATGCATAGTCATAGTTGGTTTTATTTAATTCATGTCATGGATTGAATTAGTTATCGGTTAAAGAATCATTTCCCATTAATAGCATAATAGAGCGTGATTTATTAAATACTTTCCTTCTATCCAATAGTTTAAGTCCAACTGAAAGAGCTTAGTTAATAGTACCGTGCTCTTGGTTGATTGTCATTTCAATTTGGTTGAATAATATTGAATTACGGTATTGCTTGAGATAGATTCATGATGCTTAGATGAATTATTTCCTTTAAAGTTACAAGCTTGAGATTTATGATTGCATCTGTTTACTCTTGTATTGAATTTCATAACTTAGTATAAATCATTACTCTCTGGATTTATAATTAATGTGAGGCAATTAGGAGTTTTAAAAGACACCTTTTATCACCCAACATTTTGGAACCGTTGTCGGGGAGAGTGTTGCCATTTTACAAAGAGTGATGTTTGTCTGCTGAGAGAGAATTGGGCATTAAAAATAGGAGGTAAGAACCTATGTAACGAGTGAGTGAAATGCTTGCTCCTCCGCTCGCTTTCTAGTAGAATTGCGTAGGAATTTAAGATAGAAATGAATGTTTGTATTTTTGTATGAATGACTAAGAAGAAAAGACCAGAAAAAGATATAATTCCTCCCCCCAAACCTGAAAAATCCAAGGGACCGGTGACCCTTGGATGATCAACCTTTATTGACGAAATCATAAGAAAAGTTGAGTCTCAGTCATCAGTAGGACCCCGAACTATTGCTACCAGACACCCTATTGTTTCCCTTCAGGCCACAGGATCACCATTTGTAGCTAACGCTGAGATTCACAGTAAGACTGAAGGGTCTGAACAGAGTTTTCAAGATATTGAAAATTCACAACCACGCCCTTCACAAGAAGGGAATTCTTGCAACCTCCATGAAGGAGAAGGAGAAACAGGTAATCCTGAAATTAAATCATCAGAACCTAGATCTCCTGAAGTAGTGATTGAACAAAGGACACCTAGTGTTATGGATCAAGATAGCGCTATTAGAATCATTCCAGCCTCTTCTAGACATCCCAGGGACAACTCTCCAGCTCCAGAGATCCCTGAAGAATATTCGCATATTTTTTACCAAATGGCCAATAATCAATGACAGCCCCAGACATCTACGTTACAATACCCTATTGCAGACACAACTATCAATGCCCCCATGAAATCTATTCCATTACAGAAGATTCCTACCTTTTATGTGCTAACTTCAGAAGACCCTGATGCATTCCTTTTCGAATTTGATGTCCTATGTAGCGGTTATGATTACAACACTAACCCCAAAAAGTTGAAACATTTCCCCTCTACTCTAAAGGGAGCAACCCTGCATTGGTTTATGGGACATGGTGGAGGTACCATCAATGGTTGGGAACAGATGAAAACATCCTTCCTTAAAAAATACCAAGCTTATTGCCGAACTAGAGAACTAAAAGATGAAATATTTCAAATGGTGGCTAAGCCTAATGAGACTCTGGAAGAATATGTGGAGCATTTCCAATATAATCTGCAAATATCTCCTTATGCAAATCTGCCTGATAATGTTCTAAAATCCACAACGATTAAAGGTATGAAAGACCAATGGGTAGAAACACTACATATAATGGGTAAGGGTGATATTTATCAAGAAGATTATGACAATATTATAGATTTGTGCATCTGGTGCTCCAGGGGCAGTACAAGGTTGAAACTAGCCGGACGCGATGCGATCACGAGAGACATCAAAGCCTTAGGAGGAAGCATTGTAAGAGTCGAAATCAGAAATCTATTGGAAAATTTCAAGACTGATATCCTGGGGACCCTGATGACATAATTGGATATCATTTAAGCTAAACAATAGCAGGCTAAAATAGAATAAAACCTGGCTATTTTCTGTCCTCGTTGTAGAAAAAACATAGTCATAAAGAATGGCCACTAGATATGATACAGGAATGTGCCATATGTACTAAGGAGCATGCCACAGAAAGTTGCCCATCACTCCCAGGATTAAAAGTAGTCTTCAAGGAAGTGGAAGAAGAAGTGGAACCAATATACCTGTTGAACCAGTGTCGTCAATGGAACTCACTTCAGACAGGTATTCCTACCAATCCATCTTCATTCTTTCCTCTGTTGCAATATAATTCTCAGCAATATTTAGGGGCAGCATGGAAGAACCAGCCACCTTTTTCTACTTGGCCACCTCAAACATTTTCTATGCCGCCATGGCCTAATCAGTCAAATCCAAATAATAATTGGTCAAATCCCTCTTACCCTCCATCATTCTGGCAGAACAATCCCTATCCATCTCAATGGTCCCATTCCACCTCACAAAATCAGAACTGGCAATCAAATTGGAAAAGATCCATGAACTAGCATATGGGGACAATTCCTTTGTCTCAACCTATTTTACCAGCACCTTATACATCGCAGCAGAATCCACAATCTAATATACGACCACAACTCCCAGCCCAACCCAACCAAAATCCCAACAACAGACCAATCCAGTCAGTATAAATCATTGAGGGTCTGGACCCTGAAGTAGAGTTGAGAGAGTGTAATGAATTCAAGTTAAGATCTAGATGCATAATCACTCCAGACGAGGATAAAAATCTGCAACCTAAAGAACCACACCCAAATAAGCCTTTGACTGTAAACAATCGACAAGTGAAAGATACAGTTAGGCAAAAAACTCCTGAACCGATCATAACTACTTCCCCACCATTCCCAGAAATACTAATGATACCGCACCCAATTGAACACCCCGACTTTGATCTTCTGGGTGAACTCAAGAATATTTGTATAAAAATACCCCTCCTCCAAGCTATTCAAGACATTCCAATATATTCCAAAACTATTAAAGAATTGTGTATAAAGAAGTATTTGAGGCAAACAAAAATAATCCCAAATGTCCATGTTGTCGGGACTTTATCTGATTTATTACTAGGAAAAGAGACACCTGTAAAATATGAAGACCTGGGAAACCCCGTTGTCACAGTACAGATAAATGGACACTCTTTTCTCAATGCCTTAGTTGATTTAGGGGCAGCCATTAACATTCTTACAACAACAACTTGAAAAATACTTGGCATCACAACCTTGGAACCAACAACTATCTTGTTGGAACTTGCTAACCACTCAATCATTACGCCAAAAGGAACATTACCAGATGTGATGGTTTCTGTAGACACTTGGGAATATCTGGCAGATTTTTTAATATTAACCCTAGGAACGGCTAGATGGACATCTTTTAATTTTAGGAAGGCCTTGGCTAACAACCATTGATGCTTATATCAGCTGCCAGACAAGCAGTATGACCATAACCAGAGGGAATGATGTGAAGAATCTAGTCTTATACCCTCTTGCTCAACCAAGACTAACCATTGTAAAAACTAGGAAGCAACCTGTAACATATTTAATTGAAAATATCTGGTCACAATTCACTATGGCAGATGCCCTTGAATTTAAAAACCAAACAGAAGATGATGTCATTAATACTTTTATCAATCATCTTGCTACAATGTCTAGTTTGAAATGTCACATGATTAAAGCAGTCCTTGACAATGAAATTGAAGAAGACTCCCTAAGAGATATCAATGACCAACCAATACCAACAACTACTTTCTATAATAGCAAACCTATTAAAATCGAGCCAGGGAATATCCTAAACATTAACAGTAATTTGAGTGATGAACAACAACAAAAACTTATTCAAGTCCTTAGGAAATATAAAGAAGATTTTGCTTGGGATTACCTAGACATGAAAGGGATTGACCCTCAGCTATGTATGCACCACATTTACACTAAAAAGGATGCAAGATCCATTCGACAACCTCAGCATAGATTAAATCCTCACCTAAAGGATATTGTTAAAGAAGAACTTCAAAAACTATTAGATTTGAATTTTATCTATCCTATATCTGACAATAAATGGGTTTCTCCATTAGTAGTGTCCCCAAAAATAATGGGAAGTGGTGGATATGCGTTGACTATCTGAAAAAAGCAATGTAGAAAGACCATTTTCCCCTTCCATTCATTGATCAGGTCTTAGATACACTAGCAGGGAAGAAATTCTTCTCTTTCCTCGATGGCTTTAGTGGCTACAACCAAATTCAAAGTTTTACACTGAAGACCATTATAAAACTACTTTTACCTGCCCGTGGAGAACATTTTCTTACAGGGTATTACCTTTTGGATTCTACAACGCACCTGCTACATTCCAAAGAGCCATACTCAATATTTTTGCAGACTAGATAAATGAAGGATTGGAAGTGTACATAGAAGATTTCATACCCTATGGAGATGAATTTGAATAGGTATTATAGACATCAGAGGAAGTCCTGGAATGGTGTATTGCTACTAGGCTATGCTTGAGCCACGAGAAGTGCCATATGATGATGATAGAGGGCCTAATCCTGGGTCATTTCATTTCAGCAACTGGAATTCAGGTAGATCCAACAAAAATATAGGTAATCCTCTTATTAGCTACTCCCTGAACTCAAACAGAGGTACGTAGCTTTGTGGGATTTGCATGATATTATCATAGATTTATAAAGAAATTCTCACAGATTGTTGCACCATTATATGCCCTAATAGGAAATGTTGATTTTATATGGACTTACAAATGTGACATTGTCTTTATAGAGTTGAAACAGCTACTATCAATAACACCAGTATTATGGGGACCGAATTGGGATATACCATTCCAGATTTCATCAGACGCGTCAGATTCAACCATTGGAGCAGTTCTTGGCCAAGAAGATGACAAGAAACCCTATGCTATATATTACATTAGCAAAAACTTAACTCCTGCTGAGTTGAATTATACAATAAGAGAGAAAGTGTTTTAGCTGTTATTTATGCTATTAACAAATTCAGACCCTATATAATTGGATACCCTGTAGTTATATATACTGATCACTCTACTATCAAATATTTATCTAATAAACCCATTGCGAATGGAAGATTGACACATTGGTTACTACTTTTGCAAGAATTTGACACAACTATAAAGGATCGACCGGGGAGGGAAAACCTTGTGGAAGATTTCCTCTCCCGAGTGCCAAGAACATATAATGCAATGGCGGTAGATGACCAGTTCCTGGATGAACACCTATTTTCTATGGCCGTAAAAATACCATAGTAGGCAGATGTGGCGAATTACTTAGCAGTAGGAAAACTGCCCAAACATCTGACACCTGGAGAAAGGAAATTAATAGTGCAACGCGGCACTCGGTTCTCCTGGATCGGAGGATACCTTTTTCACACAGGGGCCGATATTCACATCCACAGGTGTATCATGGAAGACAAAATTAATGATATCTTAAAATCCTACCATAATGGACCTTGCTGTGGGAATTTTGCAGACCGCAGAACTGGATATAAAATTTTGCAAATGGGCTATTACTGGCCCGCGATATTTAAGGAGGCTAAGAAATTTGTCCAGGCATGCAATAGTTGCCAAAGGAGGGGCCACCCTAGCCAGTCTGATGAGATTCCCCTGCATCCACAGCTGGTGATAGAACCCTTTGAGAAATGGGTGTTAGATTTCGTCGGTCCAATCAACCCACCATCCAATTAGAAATCATATATATTGGTTGCAATAGAATACGTGACTAAATGGGTGGAGGCAGTAGCATTACCAAGAGCAACAGAGGAAACAGTGATTAATTTTCTTTTCAAAAATTTTGTGCGATATGGCTTACCCAGAGAAGTAATTACTGATGGGGGCCACAATTTGTAGGCCACAAGATTGCTGCTACACTGAAGAATCATCACATTATTCACAGAAATACCTCTCTGTATCACCTGCAGGTGAACGGGCAGGTGGAAAGTACCAACAAAGTAATTGAAGCTATTCTAACAAAGACAGCCTCATCGCATAGACGAGACTGGATGACTCGACTACTAGAGGCCTTGTGGGCATATCGCATGACTTGGAGGAACACAACTGGATATTCTCCATATCAGCTAGTATTTGGTAAGGAACCCATTTTCCCCATAGAATTTGAGATACAGACACTAAGGATAGCTCAGGAAGAGGGACTAGATTTAACTGATGCCTAGATTAATAGACTACAACAAATAAATGAATTATATGAAATTCGGCTATTGGCTATACAACATAATGCACTCATTCAATAACAAAGAGCCAAGTGGCATGAATCCTTGATTAAGAAAAAGACATTTCATGAGGGTGACTAGGCACTTCTTTGTGATTCCAAGTTTCAAGACTTCCCTTGTAAACTGCCGACTAGATGGTTAGGCACCTATGAAATAAAGGAAGTACATGAAAATGGCACTCTTACATTGGCCACTTGTTGGGTAGCAAAAGCCCCGCGAAATGGTCATGGGGCACAAAGCCCGATATTGTGGGTAAAGATAGGGTAAACACTTTGTAGGATGTGCAGAGTGTAATTTGTAATAAGTGAAGTCAAAGGGGTAGTCTACCCAAGAATAATGTAAATAAATGTAAATGAGTCAGCCCGCCCATGGATCGCGGTCCATGAAAAGGTATAAATAGAGCGAGACTCTATGGGTAGAGGTAGCTAAGTTTGGTTGTATGATCTTGGATCTGGAATGTAATGGGTTTTTGAGGAGAACAATCTGAAGCGTTTGTAATTCCGAGTCGAGGGTTTGGGTAGTGGATAGAGGCTATGTAGCTATGTGCACAGAGGCCTGGAAGAGTCCACAGTTGTGTGCGTGGATCCCTGCAGCTAACTGCACAAGGTGGATCTTTATGTATTGGTGAAAAAGAGAATAAAGATAAGTTGCTTTTATAATTCTATGTTAAATATGAAGTATTGTGGATCTAGCTTTTTGTATAGTTAATATCATTGTTTGATCTATGTGCATATGCTTACATCTTGAATACATGTGAATCTTTGTTTAATCTAAGTGCGTAAACTAGATAAATTTGATAAATGTTTTCTTTAAGACCCCTCTAAGTAGATTTGAATTACAATACTTCATCCATTAGATTAGATTTATAAACATCATGCTAATAGAAGGTAAGGGTTATTCTGGGTCCAAATCTGCATGAGTACATGTTACAAGGAAAAGTGTCTATTTAGAACTGCTCTATCCCACTAAGGTGTGACAGCTGCCTTAGAAACAAACAAAGAAAAACTACTTTTGTATTTCCTTTATGAACTATAGACAGAGAGGAATAGAAAGAACCAACCTGTGTCTTGCGCTAATCCTTTGATCCAATCCCTCTCTTCTTTGATAGTCTCCAGCTACCTACTCCCTTACTTGCTCGGCTTCACAAAGTACCTGTAAGATCACAGAAGAAGAACATTATACAAAGACATGGATCTATATTCATAAACAACTTAGGATCAGATTTAAGTTAACCATACAAATGTAACAAGCATCAATGATACAAAAGCATGGAGGAAAAACTCAAATAGTTTTTATTGATAAAGAAGAAAAGATCCAGGAAGAGTTACAACTGGTGGTTCCTGACCCAACATCAACCTCCCAGAAAAGAAGCCCCTCTTCACCTCAAACAAAGCATAGATCACCCAATACTCTGATGTTTGTCTCAAAAAACCAACACCGATTCCTTACAATATGAAAAATTCCAGCCTCCAGATCTCTGAGATGAGGGATCCATATATAGATATGTGTAAGGAGGATGAGTCAACTTGTGATTTGATTAGTGTCTTCTCTCTGTCAGTTCTTGCTTCCACTTGGAGACTGAAGGCCTCTTACTCATCCTTGGTCGAATTCACTGAGGCAAGTGTCACAGGAGAAGATTCTGGAAGCTTCCATTGTCTCTCCATCTCGCGGAATGACACTGCTATTTGTCATTTCTCGCCCATCACACCCCACAGAAGGGACTTTTGAAATGCAACGCACCCTCACAATGTATTTAGGTGCAACGCAACGCGCCTAGCCAGTGGAGCAGCTGAAATGATCCTGTTTTGACTTATTCTGAGCAGTTTCTAGTGGAGAACTTCTGGGAGAAGCTGTAATCTGTTGACCTTGTTCCTTTAGGGGTTAGAACAACACTTTTAGGGACTTAGGAGCCGTTGGTTTATGGACATTTCATGCTTGGAGTTGTAAGGCACAAAAATTTCTATAACAGTTGCCCCCTAAAGTATGAGGCCATTAACCTTTTGGTGTCGAGTGAAATGCTTTATTATGAGGATTCGAAGTTCCTTCAATGCTGGGAGGAGACCTGTAATAAGATACAATAGAATACATTATCTTCATACTATTTTCATGATCTAGCTGAGGCGGGCATTCCCATGCTCAACTTTATAAAATCATTTTTATGTACATAGGACAGACAATCGTCTGAGTGTAGACTGATGATTCTGATAGAGCGATCATCCTTTTGAGTGGATGATTATCTGTGCAGCAATGATGTACATTTAATGTCTTTATTTCCCTGAATATATATCGCAGCCTGGATGGATGAAACTAGATCGGGGTCTTCAATCTCATCCGATCTTCACTCAAAGTACAAGTCGATCCATGTGAGAAATGTTATGAAGTGGAACATGGAAAGACATCGCTTGATTACCAGTCAATGATGTAAACTGTTAACAAGCACGAGAGGAATCACCGATAATGATAATGACCCTCAAGGTACTGCAGTACAATTCACGTGGTGTGAATAAAGGACTTGGCATCCAAAACCACGCAAAATCTTTCGGTCGAAGGCCATTGATGTAAACCTATCGCCGGAAGTGAGAAACTTGCCATTGAGGCATGCAAGCTTCAAAGTACTGAATGGGGTGTTCCTAGATCAACTTCTTGGATAATGAGCTGATGTCGACAAGAAGTGATCTGTCACAGGAGGGCCTTAATGAATCCCACATCAATGACACGGAACGGAGCAAATGATTTTAATGGAGGTGAAAATGATCTGGTGATATAAGGTTCAGGGTGGCGGTCATGAAAGGATGGAGTATAATGTATGGTAGTGGGTGAGACACAAGTGGACTCTCTGAATGACTTCTCTTGAACATATCCTCGACACTGATGTGATAGATTGGTAGCTCTAACCCCAAATGTGGATGGTATGGCGTGACCATGGTGATGTGACCGGTGAATGAAACAACCCAACCTGACTCGGACACGGAGTGGAAGTGTCATGTTCAAGAGCGACTTGCTACCAACACAGTTTCTTTGAGTTTTCTTCCCAATTTTTCCCCAGTCATTGTTGACCAGTACCTCTTTATTTTTTTCAAGCTTGAGGAGGATAACATATGCTTGTTCTATAATTTTCCCTTTGGGCAAACCCATCGCTATGTTTTAACGAGCCTAGCGATAGTGAAACTCGTTCTCGTCTAAAGACAAGTTTGTCACTATTAATCTTTTTAACGAGTTTAACGACAAGGATAACTCGATCCTTTTCAATTTTAGAGAGTTTGAAAAGGAACATAAAGGTAACTCCAAAATTCCTTTTTCATCATCTAATCCCTTAAGTCCGAAAAAGTATAAAACAATACAGAAGGGATGAATTTTCGATAGTTTTAACGAACCGAACAAAACAAGCGCTCGATATTTTTTTGTAATAATCCCTCAGGTCCAAAAAGATTAAAATCTAGAAGAGGGATAGCACTTCATGTCCCTTTAACGAGCTGGAGAGGCCAATGGCTCGGCAATCGTTTCATATTTTACGAGTCAGTTGAAAAGAGCTTAAAGGAGACTCATCTTTTGAGGAACGAGTGATAAAACGGGTAGCAGCTGATTCCAGGTAAGGTTTGGAATTTTCCAATCATGGCAGTGTCACAAGGATGGCTAGTGAAATCACTCTTCGCAGTTGTTCCTCAAAATGGGTAAAAAATCAAATGGAGGTGAATGATCAGCCAATGAAAAAGTGGAGGTGATGGTGCAAACACGACCAAGGCTTTAACGGCTGAAGTACTACATTGACGATGGTTATTTACCCAGGAATAGTTCATTTTTTAATGAGCTTAAATGTGGGGGGAAACATTTGCTCATGTCTTATGTTTATTTTTTAACAAGCTTGAACTATGTGCTAAAACTGCTCGATGCGGGTTTATTTTTTAACGAGCTTTAACCTTGCAGTAACACTGCTTGAGATCAGTTTGCATGCCCCCAGCATAATAACGCAAATCGAGGTGCATAAGTTTGCATGCCCCTAGCATAATAACGCAAATCGAGGTGCATGCCCCCCAAGCTTCATTGCATTCAACTCAGTGGTTGGAATGAAGGTTTACCTTTGAGATTTGGAAAGGGGGTTTGTTTCATTTTTTAATGAGGTTGACAGAGTAAAAGAACTATCCTCATGATTCCTTGTTTCATTTTTTAACGAGGTCGACACGAGATAAGAACCGTCCTCGGAATCTACCATATTTACAGTATTGATAGAAAATCAAAAACTGAAGGATGATTAAGGTTTCCAGAATAATCTTCACGGTAATTCAGAAGATGGGAATGATTGTGGTAATCTTCCCATGGTGCCCCGTCAATCATCATTGACTGAAAAATTCCTTCGTCTGTGTAATGTACATGCAACCAAGGATTTGAAGAGGTGCCATATTCCTTAGACCTATATATCCAAACACTCGATGAGCGTTGATTTCCCCCCAAGCCAATAAAATTGATTGCTACAATATTTCTATTAGGGCGATGATCCATGTTGTCAAAATGTTCAGGAAACTTCTAAATCTAGAAGATATAGAAGATTTCATATTGCACGTTTCCACTGTGGCCACTTCCACCAGATTACTTGGAGGTAGTAGGGCAAAAGTACCCATTAAGGCAGGGTCTTTTAAGAGACCTATTCCGATATTTTGAAGTGAATGATTGCTTCCATGGATCATTGGAATGCTTCCCGTAACTTGTGAACTGTTGGGGAGAAATGTTTGTTGGTCGATGATTGTAATTCCTCCTTGAAAGGGAAATGAAATCTTCCTGAAGTAGGTCGACACAACTGCGGCCATGGCATATATCTAGGGCCTTCCCAGTAGAATGTTGTAATCAAGGTTTCCGTCGATTACTTCAACATCAATTTCTACTGTTTTTCCCCCCAGTTCAACTTGCAAGTTAGTTAAAATCCCGTATGGAGTGTATGATCGTCCATCAAATGCTTTTAACATTGTTGACGATCTCAACAAGGGTGGTGAACCTAAATTTTTCGAGCAACTCATCGACATAATACATGTAGATGCCCCCTCATCAATAATTTTTCGATGAACAGTTTTGTTGAGGGATTTCACTTGAATAACGAAAACTAGTTGAGCTGGTAACTGAGGGTCATATCCTTTATGATCAAAGGCCACAAGATTGGAATCCATTGGGTCAATCCAACCTATTGCTTGCTTTTGAGAGGGGCAATTTTGCGGTACCTCAATTGTCGACATAGCGGACGGCGATTGGGCCAGGTCCTCTACTATATTATAATTCTGTGCTACTTTTGCACGAGGATTAAATGTCGATTTGTCTCCCTTTGGTGACTTTATCATTGGTTCAGGAATGATGGGTGGCACAACTTCGGTCAAAGTTGTTGTCGAACTACTAGGTTGTTCATTAGCATTGTTATTCGACAGCTGTGGATTCCTATAATATTTATTCCTTGTCAAAGCATCATTTTGCTGCTTTGAGATAGACAACATAAGTACTTGGGTTTGGGAAGCATTTTGATTTGCAACCAGTTTGGTTCTCGGGTTCGGAAACGGATCAGTCAAAACTACTGAGGTTCTTGAACTCTTAAAGAGTTTCTTAACTTCAGCTTTATGAGGACAATCTCGCGTCCGATGATCCTCATCGCATATATGACACCCCACAGGGGGTTTCCTTTGCCCAGAAGGGTTTGCAGAAGGTTTTTCAGGAGATGACTCATCCTGCTTTTTTCTCCCTTTCTTTTTCTTCTTGCCCCCTGGTTGCTTCAGTTATTTTCCCTTGTCGATCGACACGGCATTTACTTCCGAGGAAAGAAGTTCCTCATTTGCATTTTGACCGGAAATATTACGGGCCTTTTTAGATGTAGCCTTTGTTGATATCATGTTTTTTGCGCCAATCACACCATCGCCGGCATGAGAGTCATTGTTTGATTTAGGAGGAGGAGGAACTGAGAATTCCGGTCTAGGGGCGTCAGGTATTTTATCGTAGAGCGTGCCAGACTGAGTGTAAATCAAGTCCAAATATTGCGCACGAGGGATAAATTTCTCTTCTGTGACGACTCCCCCTTTTGCCACATCTTCCATGATGGAAGGTAGTAATGACTTGATAAACTATTCAGCTAAGAGCTGATCGGGAACATACATTTTTACCATTCTACGACGACGTCGCCACTCATGTATATGATCAGATATGTGAGTGGCCGTTGTCTATTTGAAATTGGTAAGGAGTTCTGTTCCTGTTTCATACCTTATCGGTAATTGAAAATGGGTTAAAAAGGTTGTGGCTAGGGTACTGAAGTTGTCGAATGAAGCTCTAGGAAATTCAATGTACCATTTTTCCGCCAGACCCATTAACGTCCTCTGAAAGAGGTGAAGTCTTATCGAATCATCATTTAAGTTTTTTGATGAACACCATAGATGAAAGGTCATCACGTGATTTGATGGATCTTCACCCGGATTTCCATTAAATTTAGGAATATCTGATGGAAGTTTATGCGGAATCGCTGGCCACCAAGGGGCGTAAGCAATTGGATCGTTTGTTAATCGATTTAAATCAGGTAACTCTAAAGTTGCCACAAAGGGTAACTGTTGATTCAGGTTAGGTGAAGCATACTGAGGATAAGATGGGATTGCCTAAGCAGTTGGTCTTTGCATACCGGCATAATGCATCTGATGCTGGTATGTTTGGTAAGGTTGGTGGACATGACCATTGTAAAATGGTTGATTTTGACCATTTTGAATGTATGGCTGTCCATTGTTCGCAAATATTTGCTTCTCAGAACCTTGGTATACTTGTTGGAATTGCGGTTGTTGGTATTGCACCAACCATGGTTGTGAAGCCATGTGTTGTTGCCTGATACTAACAGTTTGACCAAGATGAGGGGTAATTGTATCCATCTGAACCTGTGTCGCTCCACTAGTCGATGATTGTGGTTGAGTCGTAGGGTCAAGGGGCTGTTGCACTACAACCTGAGAAACCTGAGGTTGGCATACAACAGGCAGCGTTTGAACTTGCGACACTGTCACAATAGCTGGCGTAGTCGGGATATTCGACATAGGTATGCATTGTTGCATTGAATACACAACTCTTGGTTTTTGAGGTAGTATAGGTACCCAACCACTCGAGGTAATTCCAGTATAACCTGAATTTTGTTGTGAAATCCCGTATGGATATTCTCCCGGAGTGGGTAATGAAAGGGTATACTGCCCCCCATACGGTGGTAATCCAGAACTCAAGGGAATTGTTTTCCCTTGGGGGCCGGACTGCCCAAATTGACCTCCAAATGGATCAGTTTGTTGAGACTCGACATAAGAGTTTCCAGATATTATTTCGGATGAAAAAACAGGAACGGACCATATTGTCGAAATAGCCCCTGAGTGGGCTCCTTCTAGCGGCTGAAAGCTAGTCGGGACAGATGGTATGCCGGCGAACATTGTTGGAGTGATAGCAGGGAGTTCTATCATCGCTGTGTCAGATGACACAGTCCTAGATGTTGACGGTTGTTTAGACATTTGTAGTCTATCCAAAATATTACCTAGTGATTCCACAGGAGCTTCCGCTGGTGGTAGACTAACTTCTGATGAAGAAGGATATAGAGTGATCCCGACCCCAAAGTGCGTTGGAGTACTTGTTTGAGGATCTTCTACAATTTCTTATATTGCAATCAGACCAGGTGGAAGGGGAAGACTGTCAGGTCCGTAAAATATTTCTGGTGCCGAAGAAGGTGTGAAATCGACAACGACATATGTTTGAAGAGTAAGACTCTCCAAACCGGTTGTAGATGGAACTGGTTCGGTAACACAAGTGTTTATCCTCAAACTAGGATCAGTATCACTGTCCTTATGTGGTTGTTGAACTTCTTCTGTAGAGGCAGGGATTCCAGAAATGTTTGGAGTAACCGGAGTCTCTGATGTCATTGGAACACTTGTTCTAACTTTGATAGGAGATTTGGAACTGGTTAAACGAGTTCGCTTTGTCATTACTGGTTTCGATTCCGGAGACAAAGACGGTTGACTCGTAAGCCTCTGCGAACGATGGGGTTTCAATTGACTTTCTTCCACGATTGCGGATTACTCGATCAACTAAAATAAAGGGAAGGTATGTTTCTGAATTAAATGAATTTTAGACGCTTTGACACAACTTGTTTTTTTAGTTTTTAAGAGTCAAGAAAAAACAAAAGATGACTCTAGTCTGCTTCGATTTTTAATGAGCCTGAAGTGACAAGTACTCAGATGGACATTTTCCGTTAAGGAGTCTGAAAAGGAATGAAAGGGACTACTCTGGAGATCTAGGTAGAGGGAGTACCAAACCAATCGCAAAACTATAGAATACTTTTTACGGTACGGCAGCCAATCTTCCCGAATGTTGTGCTTAGTGCATTGCGATCGATAGGGTGGCAGACATAGCTTCCTAAGGATAAAGGATTTAAGCCTATAAGGGTCTCCCAAAATATACTCGACGGTACGTGGGAGCACAAGTCCGTACTGGCACTTATCATCTCAAAGTGGAGGAATCACCCAACCATCAGTGAAGACAACAGTTACTAGGCTTTACAACGCTGGAATACGTCTCTAGCCTAGACCTCTAAATGTTGTGCATTAAGTTCCAAAGCGTTGTTAGATTCATTGAATTTATTTTATGTTGATATTACTTATGAAGTTTTCCTTTTGGGTTCACCACGAGATGTAGATGTAATTCCTAAAATGAAATCTCAATATGATAAACAAACTTCTATCTCTTTTGTGCAATGAAAATCCTAGCTACTAGAGGAAAAGAAAGACACAATCTTTTCACAAAGAGCAAAGAGCAACTGTAAATGCACTTTCCTAAATTGAGCCAAATAGACTGTCTATATTCAAATTCACATGCATGTATTTGTTTTCGACTTTCTTAGTATTGATGCTAAAAAGAAAGTTGATGTACAAATATGAATTTCTTTTCAAGCGACAAATATAAACAAGCTATTTTTCGAAATCAAAAACAGAGATGATTACGACACCTTGCGATTTTGAAATGAACACTTGTTCTTAACACTAGAAAATCACAAGTTCAGACCAAAGGCAATAGTAACAGTATAATCGACCATCAACAGTAATCAAACTTTCTCCTATGATCGAAATCGACACTTGCGACAGATCCAAATCGAAGGACGACAGTACGACTATTCTACTTTTGCAATGGAAAATTGTAAACGACTCAACAAACACACAAAAACATCTACAGTCCTTTTGTACAAAGGAGGCGGAATAACAGCAAGGAAAAGGGGTTTCAAATAGACATATACTGATCACAGGCAGCAAAATTCAGAGATAGAACTGGAAAGAATGAAGCACAAGAACCACAGCTGCACAGGGCTAGTCTGATCAGCGCACCTGTAACACAGGGAATCTGAAATGCAGCGCAGGTTGCCCTTTCGGGAAGTGTGCCGAAATTCAGGATCTCTTAACAGTACCTGCGCTGGGCTAGAAACGAGAATCTGTCCGGGTTCCTGGTCACAGTTTGCAGTTCAGTCTTTGGTTTTTGGCTGAGTAAAAGCAATCAGCAATTCAACAATCAGGGGTAGATCTAAGGAGGATCTAAGAGCTATCACAAGGGAAATCAGATAGTTTGTGAATCAGTTGTTCAAATCATAAACAGATCCAGTGAATGGATTGAAGCAGCAGATGTCTACTTTGCATTTGTTATGGCAAAATCAGTTCGAATGCCACTTATAAGTTTATGAAACAAAAAACAAAGAATGATACAAAAACAAACTAATTAGACATTCCCCAGTGGAGTCGCCATTTTGTTACAGGGAAAAGTGTCTATTTAGAACTGCTCTATCCCACTAAGGTGTGACAGCTGCCTTAGAAACAAACAGAGAAAAACTACTTTTGTATTTCCTTTATAAACTATAGATAGAGAGGAATAGAAAGAAGCAACCTGTGTCTTGCGCTAATCCTTTGATCCAATCCCTCTCTTCTTTGATAGTCTCCAGCTACCTGCTCCCTTACTTGCCTGGCTTCACAAAGTGCCTGTAAGATCACAGAAGAAGAACACTATACAAAGACATGGATCTATATTCATAAACAACTTAGGATCAGATTTAAGTTAACCATAAAAATGTAACAAGCATCAATGATACAAAAGCATGGAGGAAAAATTCAAATAGTTTTTATTGATAAACAAGAAAAGATCCAGGAAGAGTTACAACCGGTGGTTCCTGACCCAGCATCAACCTCCCAGCAAAGAAGACCCTCTTCACCTCAAACAAAGCATAGATCACCTAATACTCTGATGTTTGTCTAAAAAAAAGCAACAGTGATTCCTTACAATATGAAAAATTCCAGCCTCCGAATCTATGAGATGAGGGATCCATATATAGATATGTGTAAGGAGGATGAGTCAGCTTGTCATTTGATTAGTGTCTTCTCTCTGTCAGTTCTTGCTTCCACTTGGAGACTGAAGGCCTCTTACTCATCCTTGGTCGAATTCAGTGAGGCAAGTGTCACAAGAGAAGATTCTGGAAGCTTCCATTGTCTCTCCACCTCGCGGAATGACACTACCATTTGTCATTTCTCGCCCATCGCACCCCACAGAAGGGACTTTTGAAATGCAACGCACCCTCACAGTGTATTTAGGTGTAATGCAATGCACCTAGCCAGTGGAGCAGCTGAAATGATCCTGTTTTGACTTATTCTGAGCAGTTTCTGGTGGAGAACTTTTGGGAGAAGCAGTAATCTGTTGACCTTATTCCTTTAGGGGTTAGAAAAACACTTTTAGGGACTTAGGAGCCCTTGGTTTATGGACATTTCATGCTTGGAGTTGTAAGGCACAAAAATGTCTATAACAGTACAAAGTAGTGCGAAGCTACAGAACAGTGCATGAAACCTTCAGACCACATATAGACATCCCAAGGATGCGGAAACCTAGTTTTAGAATCCTCCCCTGCTACCTTGGGTGAGACCTCAATCTGCGCTCCATGGACTATTGTCGAAAGGGCCAATAGCTACAAGATTTTTTTGGCTAAATAATTCTTCTAAACCTGGGTCAAGCCCATATAAGCCAACAAATGGTTCCGTTGCTGGAACCGGGATCTGCCTAATGGGTTTCTGATGTTAGGACGCTGGAACCCTACAAAGAAAGAGATTGAAGAGTGGTGGGATCTAAAACTTCATGAGTTCGCAACTCAGGAAAATAGGAACCCGTGAATATCAGAGGAAGTTTGGCTGGACTGCTATATATACACAAATATGCACGAGGCCTTCTTCACGAAATTTCTGGTAGAGTTGTACGAGATTAGATGACAGTGTGGGAAGGTGCAGATTGGACAAGCCTATTGTGTGGACTCTGGAAGTGGTGCGCAGGCTAGAAGCCACCGACGATAAAATCGCGCGCGTAGTAGATCATTGGCTAGATCAAGTAATAGGAGGATTTATCACTAAGTTCGTGATAGATAGAATTGTGAGCTATAGTGAAGTAGAAAGGCGATTTCTTCAAGGACCTCGGGGTAGGTATATCAAACCATTGGATACGTGGATTAAGATGTTGTTGTGTGAAAAAACGATTATGTGCATTTATTGATGTCTGGAGTAACGTGGAGCGGAAGAGGTTACTGTGGAAGTGGAGGGATAGGAAACAGTCCTTTGGTGTCCATTTCATGGGAAAATGAGGAGGAGCTCACAACGTTGTCACAAAGAAGTGCAGTCTGGTTGATCAAGGAGTGCTTCCCATTGATACCACCTCCATCCATGCCACCACCCTCTTCACCTACATCAAATATTTCCACTCCAACACCAACCCCACCTCTTACCCAACCACCACCAAAAGTTAGGATGGAAAGCACAACCCAGCTACCAACATTTAAGGGCGTAGGAAATGAGGAACCGGGCTAGTTCTGGTTTGTGATAAAATCTGTATGGGAGGCTCGAAGCATCACAAATGATAACATCAAGAAGGATACCTTAGTTAACATGATATAGGACTGCACCCTGACCTGGTACATGAAACATTAAAGTGATCATCCAAATGAAGGAATAACAGCAATCTAGGAGGCGCTAAACAAGGAATTTGGGCAACCAGAGCTAGAAATACAATTGGTTATTGGGTTCAAGGAAATTGTAATGTTGCCTGGTGAAACCCTGTGGGATTTGGATCAGAGGTTGAAAAGAACCATCCGCAAGGCCAACATGACACTGTTGGAAGCGCAACACCATGCTTGGTTTATCGCATCCTTAACACCATATTTGAGATTGATTCTGTCACAGAAAAGGATCTCAACCCAAGCTGAAGCACTGGAGGCAGCAATGCGGCTGTATGAAACCCCAATTTAGGATCCAAGGTTGGGAGTACAACAAATCCAATCGCAAATACAAAACTTATGTCTAGAGATACAAAGCTTGAAACAAGGACAGGCGCCTAGGATAGAGGCACGGGAAGAAGTGTGGTGTATCAAATGTAAGGGACAAGGCCACAATAAGGACCACTATCTAATCTTTGTGAACTATGTGGCAGGAGGGGGACCAATAGCATTGCGACCAGAGGTATATGTTGGGCCAAGCATGGTGCCCGCACTCTGGTGTGCAATCTTTCAGGTGGGAGGAAAGCATGCCATGGAAAATTGTCACCTATTACCAAACTTAAGACAATCTCCTCCTCAACAGTTATTTGTAACTCTTGCAAAATAGTGTGCCACGATGAAAGAAATTGCTGTAGTTATGAGATGTTGATGGATCGAACACCTGTTTATAGGATGCAAGTGGAGGTGTGCAAATAGGATCCCACTGCATCTCTCCCGTGGGGAGGGTACCAAGGACACAGACGGAGCCGTGGAGGAATGGGACCTGGATGGGGACAAGGACATTTAAGTTAATACAATTGTTGAGGGTTGAGCATTACACATGGGATTGTACGAACCCAACCAAAGCCTGTTTTCCTTACTATTACTAATTTGACCACGAAGCAGTCAATTTCCCCACACTGATTGCTTAGATGTGGGAAAAGCGGGTGCTTCCATCTGCCCCCACTTAGAGTGTCCAAATGATGAACGCCAAACCCTGCGCAAAGGATCTTAATGTAAATATGATGCTTCGAAGTGGTGCCACCACTGAAGAAGATAAGGGGAAGTAGCCGAAGGCAGAATCATGGGTCTGTAAGGCCCCCCTGAAACAACCAGACTTTGACTTGGAGTGTGCGAAGGAAACCTTTATGGAAGCCAAGAAGAACTTCGTGGAAGATTATACATCGTAACATAAGGATTAATTCGGATTAGAGAAGGATACTTCTATGATAACCACCTTCTTGGAAACTTGCTTAAACTTACTCAGGGATGCTAAAGCGGTAAGGGAGCTCCAAGAATTGATAACTCGATCTGTGGAGCGGATTAATCGTGAATGGTTGAAAAATTAGGCAAACATTCTTTACACACTGGGCGAGAAATGCGACTGACTGTCTAGATCAGAGACTATGAGATGGATCAAGTTGTTTTAGATTTGGGGTCCAACGTGAATGTCCTACTAAAGCAGACTTGGGAATGCATGGGCAGGCCTCCACTGAAATGGTCACCAATTCAATTGTGGATGGCTAACCAACAAAAGATTCTGCCCATGGGAAGACTGCACAGGGTTACAGTAGACATCGATGGCGCTAGCACCCAAACAGATTTTGAAGTCATAGAAATTATGGATGATAGTAACCCATATCTTGCACTGTTAGGGATAGATTGGGCAACGGATATGAATGGAGTCATCAACCTCAAGAAATGAAAAATGTTATTCGAAAATAAATCTCTCCGCGTAGTAGTCCGGTTGGATCTAGTGGAAGGCGTGCGATATACCGAACCTGTGTGCGATGAAGACAACGATGGGGAGTTGGACTGTATCTACAAGATAACAGTGCAAGATCAAGATAGGGTAAATATAATAGCAGACAGTAGACTCTCATGGGACCATGATAGTTCTTGCACATCGGACTCAGATGAAGAGATTGAACGATGGCAGAGCTGACTGCATGAAGTAACCACACTCAATTGTAATAAGATGGTGACAATAGGCGAAAAGGGTATAGCCCCGAAGATGCAAAGGAAAGGGTGTAGATGTATAAGGAAGGTGCACACACGGCTAGGAGAGTGAAACAAGGTAAGCATTTCTCGCTATCATAAGTTACATGTGTCTGAGGTGCAGACATCTAATCAACTTAGAATTAGTAATCCAAAGCCACCCTAACAGACCAGTGCCCCAGCAGCCAGTGTCAAGGTTAGCAGGGGCTCAAGGAAGTTGCAGATACCACAGGTTCACTGGGCCTGTAATAGAAAACAGAAGGAACCTCAGAACAGACAAAGCAGTTACGGGCCCCACGACATCAATACACTTGGGTTACAGCCAAGGAAGCAACGTGCGCTATGAAGGGACAGATCTAGCAGAGTAGACCAGGAATGAGCTGCGACCCTGCTATCATGGCTGCAGCCGCACTCATGGAAGAACATAACCCCCTGACCAGCTACCCAGATGCTTGAGAGGTGCTCAGAGCCTAGGCTAGCAGGGCAGTTCTAAACTCACACCAATGGTGCGAGCACCTGACTAGCAGTAGAAACTATAGTCTTAGTGCCTCGAGCAGTTGAGAGAAGGCGTGGGACTATAAACTAGTCTGCCAAAATTGGGCATAACAAAAGGATTCTTTACCAAGTCAGGCAGTCCACAAGATCGCATCTACGCCCTAAGAATGGCGCTACCATGGGGAACAGTCAAAATGTGACCGTTAGAAACATTGGTCTGGACAAGAAAGTTAGATTACGTCAGAGTGGAGCAGGTGGTGGGACATTAATATGGAAGTTTTGGATGAGATATGCAAATATATACCGACTCGATGCCACTAATAAACTAAAAATGGAGGGAAGGGGTTTCTTCAAATCTCATAGTTTGTGGCCAGTAGTGGACCTTTGGTGCTTTGAACCAGCAAAAGGCAGCTAGTACGTGGCTACTAGGCACCCCATGAGTAGCATGGCAAGATCCCTAGCACGGGTCTTAGAGGAAATGAAACTAAATCAGGAAGAGCCCGAGGACATGACTCAGGTTCCTAAAGTTCCTAAGTCCCCACGTACCCCGCGACCCAGGAAGAAAATGCAGACAGTAGGAATAGTCTGGGCCTTACCTAGACTCAAAAAACATTCGACAGTTGACAAAGGCAAAGCAGTCACCACCAAACCTGGTGAGGAGGATCACGATCTGCAAGCCCTAAATGATCATATTGATGCATAGGTGGAGAAAGAAGAAGCTGCATTCCAACTTCCATTGCTACCCCTGTATCTTTCTCCATGGACCAGAATGAACAAGATACCGAAAGATGTGGATGCTACAAAGACTATGCTCTAGAGCCTGCTTCCTCCGGACAACATAAGGTTTGAAGGGTTGCCGATGGGGCGCATTCCAAGCGTCAAATTCGAAGATTGGGACCTTACAGATAGCAACAAGTTCCCTGAACTGGCCGAAGGCAATTTATTGTCACGGAAGTGGTTACTAGGTGTGGAGAAGGTGGGACTGCTAAATCTTAGGTGGATACCTCACCATCACCGCACATCGATCACCATATTTGTGATTCGACAACTACTATGTCTCATACATGATGGATATCTCTGGTTGGAACAGCTGAACCCAATCATAGCTGACCTAATCCACCAGATTACACACCTGCTGTTGAAAGGGAATAACCCTACAGACATAGCAGGAACCAGTAGTGAGGGAGGCCTTGTCGAAACAATGAAGGTGAAATACCATCTGGATAAGGGAAAATGGGGGTATGTCATAGCAAGCATTAGCGACCACGTGGTATGAGTCGCCACTCAGCTACTAGCTGGTAAAATCATAAGAAAATGTCGCGTGGATGAGGTGCCAACCCCTGTCATTCCATTGGTAGGGCAGTGCGCCGAAGGGGTTCAGTTCAATTGGGAACAGTTTTTATGCAACGAATTCCTGACCAATTTTCAAGAAGCACAAGAAAAAGGTAAGAAATTTCATTATGCATGCTTGCTTTTATCAATCCTTCTGGTTACAGGCAAATTATCGTAGGAAAGCTAGTTTACCAGCCTGGAGGATAGCCTACACGAAGTCGTGTAGTACATTTCGCTCTAGGATACAAAGGATGCAGCAAGGGTTTCTGCGATCTGGGTGTTTTGGACCTCCATGGAAGGAAAGATATGGACATGGATTGCTCAAAGACCACGCATGTCCCCCACAATCTACAATAATTTTCAGAGCACAGTCAAGTTCAAAGCAAACATGCATCACTTGTATATCCGCGCATGAAAGTATCCAGAGTGATCATGGGTCACACTTCCGTTCCTTGCAACAGACGATTCCATTTATGCGATATTAGCAACATGCCCTCTAGAATGGCATGCCCTAGATAAGTCCATTCTCAACAAGCTGGCAGCACAACAACAGAAGAAGGAATGCCAGCAGCGACTCACTCAACTGGCCAAAAAGACACGTCAAGAAAGCCCCTTTGCAGCAGGAAGCTACCATGAGCCCAACAAAAGAAGGGATCTAGGCAGATCAGGGAAGGGACTTGGAACAGGACCCACAACTGGAAACAGAGACGCAGGACCACCTCAAGCGGTCATGCACCAAGGAATCATCGACCGCCCAAAAAAATCCAAAATAGCGAAGGCTCTGGAAAAATAATTCATGGATAGTAGCCAGCCAACAATAAATGTTACCACCAGTGCGATTCCTGAGCTAATCACCAAACAAACAACTATGTTGGGGGAGATCAGAGCGCAGTTGCAGGCACTGCAAGAGCTACCCTCGTGTTGGGTCACCCGACATCTAGCAAAAGGTACAGTAACCATCAAGAAGATGGTCATCATGCACATGCCACACACCGTACCATTGCCAATAGGTGTTGTCCAAGCCGTAGCCGCAGGTGAAGAATGTAGTTGGGAATTAAATCTAGTCACCCTATCTAGAGAAGTATTATACCTACTCCAAGAGGGAGTAACTCAGGCGTTTTGAGCCAGGTAAGGTCACACTTTCCACATTTTTACAGAGAAGAAGATGAAATTAGAACAGGTCACTCTCCAGCATGATGACCTAACCACATGATATCGGGAGGTAGAACAAGTTGTGACGGAGGTGTGTAGCATAGTACTAGAGCTAGCCATCCCCAGGGACCTCCCACTAGCTACCAAGATTTAGTACATGGTAGCCGTCTTTCACACGGCCCAGGTGGAGGCTGCAAGAGCCCAAGAGGAACTAACGTTACAAGTTGCAGAGCTTCGTCTTAAGGCCCAGCCACCCACACCCCCGGCCGAACAGGAACGTCGTCACGAAAAAATTCTAGTTTGATTGGAAATAATGAGGAGTGTTGTTCGCATATGCTCGAAACTACTAGGTCAGTCTCTTAGAATACTCACATCCCTTTAGGACGACCCAACCATACAACAACTGGAAACCGAGGCACGCGAGTTACAACAGGCCTATGACATCTCTCGCAGGGCTACACAGATAGTCGCTATCATGCAGCAGTTGTCCAAAATGAAGGAGGCCCAGGCGCTCAAGGCCCAAGTTGACGTAGTGCGGTAATAGGAAGCAGTACTCAAAGAACATATCCAGCCCTAGCTCGATGAAGCATTTAGCGTATCTACAACTATTGAAGGCAAGGTAGCACACATATAGGAAATATGTGAGACTGAGCAAGCAACTAGAAGTGATAGGGATGCATCGACGGCTCACTTGGTAATGGTACAGAGGCTCGCAACTGAATTTGTTGCAGAGATAGGTGATATGCAGAAGTTGTTGATAGACCTCCGTGCGAAGATTCCCACACCAGCTGAGTGACTCGGGACGATTCACGATGATTGTTTTGGGGGACTGTTGGGCAACAGAAGCCCCGCGAAACATTCATGGGGCACAAAGCCTAAGATTTTGGGTAAATATAAGGTAAAGACTCTACAGGATGTGCAGAGCGTGATTTGTAAGAAATGAAGTCAAAGGAGTAGTCCGCCCAAGAATAATGTAAAGAAATGTAAATGAGTCGGCCCGCCCATGGATCATGGTCCATGGAAAGGTATAAATAGAGCAAGGCTCTATGGGTAGAGATAGTTAAGTTTGGCTGTATGATCTTAGATTTGGAATGTAATGGGTTTTTGAGGAGAAAAATATGAAGCATGTATAAGTCTGAGTCGAGGGTTTGGGTAGTGGATAGAGGCTCTGCAGCTGTGCGCATTGAGGCCTAGATGAGTCTACCGCTGTGTGTGTGGACCCCTACAGCTGAGTGCGCAGAGCGAATCTAGATGTATTGGTGAAAATAGAGAATAAAGATAAGTTGCTTCTGTAATTTTGTGTTAAATTTGAAGTATCGCGGATCTAGCTTTTTGGTATGGTTAATATCACTGTTTGATCTATGTGCATATGCTTACATCTTAAATACATGTGAATCTGTGTTTAATCTAAGTGCGCGAACTGGATAAATGTATAAATGTTTGCTTAAAGACCCCTCTAAGTACATCTGATTTAAAATACTTCATCCATTAGATTAGGTCGGTAAACAGCGTGCTAATAGAAGGTAAGGGTTATTCTAGGTCCGAATCTGCGCGAGTACAGAGCAGCGCAAAGCTACAAAACAGTGCACAAAACCTCCAAACCACATCTAGACATCCCAAGGGTGCGGAAACCTGGTTTTAGCACCCTCCTCTGCTACCTTGGGTGAGACCTCAGTCTGCGGTCTGCGGACTGTTACTGAAAGGGCCAGTAGCTGCGGGATTTGTTTGGCTAAATAATTCTTCCGAACCTGGGTCAGGCCCATATAAGCCAACACCACCATTGATGGGTCTGGTTTTTCCTTCAAAGAAAATGGGCATCGGGTGCGCCTCTACCCAAAACCACTTACAAGAGAATCCTTTTACCAACAGATATGCGAAGACTCCACCATGAAAATTCTAGCTATAGAAGGAAATCCTTTGGTAGTTTCATTATTGTAAAAAATTATTTCTTTTTGTAAAAGTTGTAAATATGATCATTGAATTGATTTTTTTCGTTTTTTGTTTTTTGTTTTTCCCTCTTCGAAACAATACTTTTTGTTTTTTTTGTTTCCTCTTTGGAACAACACTTTTGGTTTTTGTTGTTCCCTCTTCGGAACAACACTTTTGGTTTTTGTTGTTCCCTCTTCCGAACAACACTTTTGCTTTTTGTTGTTCCCACTTCTGAACAATGCTTTTAATTTTGTTGTTCCCACTTTGGAACAACACTTTTCCTTTTTGTTGTTCCCACTTCGGAACAACACTTTTGTTTTGGTTGTTCCCACTTCAAAAGAACACTTTTGTATTTTGTTGTTCCGACTTCGAAACAACACTTTTTGTTTTTGTTGTTCCCACTTCAGAACAACACTTTTTGTTTTTGTTGTTCCCACTTCAGAACAACACTTTTTCTTTTTATTGTTCCCTCTTTGGAACAACACTTTTGCTTTTTGTTGTTCCCACTTTGGAACAACACTTTTGCTTTTTGTTGTTCCCACTTCGGAACAACACTTTTTGTTTCTATTGTTCCCACTTCGGAGCAACACTTTTTCCTTTTGTTGTTCCCACTTCGGAACAACACTTTTGCTTTTTATTGTTCCCAATTTGGAACAACGCTTTCGGTTTTTGTTGTTCCCACTTCGAAACATCACTTTTTTGTTTTTGTTTTTCCCACTTTGGAACAATACTTTTCATTTTTGTTGTTCCCACTTCGAAACAACACTTTTTGCATGTTTTCTGTTCCAACTTTGGAACAAAACTTTTTGTTGTTTGTTGTTCAAATACTGCCTCTTTTTCTTTAGAATTTGTTATTGTTCCTTCATTGGAACAACATTTTTGCTTCTTGAAATCGTGTGTTTTTTAAACAACACCATTTTTCCTTGCATTATTGTGATGTTGAACAACACTTCTAGGATTATTCCTAGCTCATCACAGCTCCATTTTTCTAATTGCCTTTCATGGCATGAAGTGCAATACTTTTGTGAGGAAAATAATTATGGTTTCTATTGAAGAAGGTGAATACCCTTAACATTATGATCTTTAACAGGAAAACTTTCTAATGATAGATTTCTTTAAAAAATTGGGGAAGGATACAATCATTTATATATTAATTTATTGTATTGATTTCTGCTGTATATAATATTGATTGATCATCTTTACCATGCTGGTTCCACCCCTCCTAGTTCTAATCCTCTTAGTCTATTATAAGTGAGATTATGGGTATATTTTTTTTTCTATTGATATGTTCAACTTCTTCCACCATCCCTTCTCTTAAGGAGTACTGAGCCTCCCTCTATTTATTATAAAAAGGTGTAATAACAACAGATTTTTCCTAGAGATAGAGGATAGGGGGTCTCAATAAGAGCGATCCTACCATGTTCATAAGGATGTAACAATGTGACATTCCCACTATGGCCACCACACCAGGGTTATGATCCAAAGGATGGCTAGAATATCTTTGGAATAGGAGGTCTCATCACGAGCCAACCTGATCACTTTTGCTACTTCCTAGTGAATGGCAGTGTGGTCATCTGGTTACCATCCCATCACACTGATCTCTTCTGTAGAAACAAAAATTGAATTCTCCAACTATAAGTTGAGGATCTTGGCTCATATGGGTTAAAAATCAACTCTATCGAGGCTATGGACACTTGTTGGAAATAGAAGATCTGCTTATGACATTGAAGTTCCATTTTCGACATCAATAATTATTATAATACCCTCTTCTTACTTTTATTTTTATCAGAAGAATTATTTCCTTAATTTATCCCTACCTTGAACCTTGATGCATGAGTTAATGTTTTCAATCAATCATATCATTTTCAGCCGGAATATCATCAACAAAACATATTTTCTTGCATATTGTTGTCCTTTTTCCTTATCGCATAACCTATCATTAACCAAAGCATCTTCTCTCTTATCAATAACCATCATTACACACATCACTCTCATTATATACGTACATTTTATAGTCCTCTCATTAATATACATACTCTGTCCCATATTAATGTTGTATCTTTCACCCTTGTACGTTGTCGACAGAACAACATTCCCCCGTCCATTCAGTCGTAGGCGACCTCTCATCTTGAAGGAGGGAGGGGACCTTCATTACACTCATGCATGTGTTATAACTATTTTATTGGATTTCATAGGTTAACATGGTACTCTATGATCACGCGGCATGTGGAAAAATAATATTCCTCGAATTAATGAATTCTCACAGAAATATCGTTTAACATTGGAAAACTTAGCTATTACAACTTATTTGCTATTCTATCACTGTTATAGACAATTTTGTGCCTTACAGCAACAGGCATGAATTGTCAATAATCCAAGGGATCCAAAGTCCCTAAACATGATGTTCCTACCCCTAGAGGAACAAGGTCAGCAAACCAATAGCTCTCAGATCAGTTCTCCACCGGAAAACACTCAAAAACATGCAATCCTGAAATCAAAGCAGGTGCTCCACTAGGCTTCTGCGCTGAAACTCAACTCCTCCATGGTGTACCTGCGTTGCAAAGCAAGTGGAACAAAGGCCACCTGCGCTGAGCGAGATGGGACAAGTGGCACACTGAGTCATTGCTCTGGAATCTTCCAAAAATGACACTTGGATCAGGGATTTCGCCTTGTAGTGAGTCAGAGGCTCTGTTTCTCCAAGTGGAAGCAAGGTTCTCCAAGTGGACTCAAGAACTAAAGATCAACTGAAGAGAGAGAGGACAAAAGGCAGCTACACATCAGTTGCAAGCTGACTCATCCTTTCTCAATTCATCTATATATTGAGCTCTCTCCTATGAGCTCAGGGGGCTGGAATTTTGTGCAAAGTAATGATATGCTGTTGGTTTCACTATAGAGCTATTGGGTGATTGCTTGAAGGAGGTGAAGAGGAGAAATTCTTTCTGCTGGGAGGTGTTGCTGGATTGGGGCCTTCAATGGTTGTAACCTTCTCAGAACTTTACTTCTTCATTAATAAAAGCTATTGAGGTTCTTCTATATGCTCTTGTTTCAATGATATATTGTGGTAATTGTATATTTGATTTACGCTAATCCTTGAATCAGTTATGATTGCATGTTGCTTGTAGTTTCCTTCTTTGTTATTTTGCAGGATCTCATTGTAGCTGGGCCAGCAAAAGAGCAAGGAGCTAGGAGCAAGCAGCAAAAGAGAAGAGTTTGGATTCGACATTAAGCGCAAGGCAACGGTTAGTGCGTTTCCTCATTCTCTCTTGCTTTCGTAAATAAGTAAACCTTAAGTAGTTTTCTTTACAGTTGTTGCTGAGGTACTATCACCCTTAGAGTGGGATAGGGTCATCCGAATCGGATACTTTTCCCTACAACAAACTTAGAGGAGAAATTCTTTCTGTTGGGAGGTGTTGCTGGATTGGGGCCTTCAATGGTTGTAACCTTCTTAGAACTTTACTTCTTCATTAATAAAAGCTATTGAGGTTCTTCTATATGCTCTTGTTTCAATGATATATTGTGATAATTGTATATTTGATTTACGCTAATCCTTGAATCAGTTATGATTGCATGTTGCTTGTAGTTTCCTTCTTTGTTATTTTGCAGGATCTCATTGTAGCTGGGCCAGCAAAAGAGCAAGGAGCTGGGAGCAAGCAGCAAAAGAGAAGAGTTTGGATTCGACATTAAGTGCAAGGCAACAGTTAGTGTGTTTCCTCATTCTCTCTTGCTTTCGTAAAGAAGTAAATCTTAAGTAGTTTTCTTTACAGTTGTTGCTGAGGTACTATCACCCTTAGAGTGGGATAGGGTCATCCGAATCGGATACTTTTCCTTACAACAAATTGGCGACTCCGCTGGGGATCGTATCTGTTTGATTGTTTGTAGTATTTTGCTATTCATTTCCTGAACAAAAGAGTACCAAATCAAAAAGCTTTTGACTATATCAAAAGCGAAGTAGAGGGCAGCTACTCTAGCTCATTTCTGAGCATGTTCATGATTTGAAGAGCTGATCTACAAGGATCCTTGTAAGCTCTTAGTGATAGCTTTTCATCCTCCTAGTCATCCCTTTGTGTGTGCTTGACTGATTGCTTCTGATTTGAGCAAAAACTGTGCATTTTTTAGAAAATTGTGACCCGGAAACTGTGAAAACGCAACTTTCGTTTTCCAAAGCAGGTAGTACACAGGCTACCTGCTTTGCAACGCAGGTCCCGAAGGGGCTACTTGCGCTGAGAGCCAGACTGGCTGTGCAGCACCTGTGTTGGCCCAATTTTGCCTAGTGCAGTTGGGGTTTCCTCACTTTTTCTTGCCTGTTTTCACTATAGATTTGGCTGCCAGTTACCAGTCTTCCACCTGTTCTGAAACCAACCTTACTTGCCATCATTCCGCCTCTGTTATATAACGAAATTGTACTTGTTCTTTTGTATTTCTTACTTCACTTACAATTTCTCATAACGAAGAGTAAACTAGTCTTGCTTTGGCCTCTTAGATCTGAACCTGTGTTAGGCATTTTTGTTGGTCTAAAGAGTTAGCTTGTTTGCTGTCCATAGTTGATTAGTCTTTTTACTTTCGTCATTATGGTTTGATTTCATGCATTTCCAGTGATTAAACAAGTAAATCTTAAGGTGTCTTTTGATTTTGGACAAACTTGTTTGTTTTCGCTTTAAATCGAAATCAAAGTTATATAACAACTTTCTTTCTGTAACCCATCAACATTAAGAAAGGGAAAAGAAAATACATGCATTGTGCATTTTGCATTTGACTGTTTGCATGACGATTTAGGAAATTTTGCATTAGTGTGTGCTCTATGATCTGTGTGAAAAGATTTGCCTTTCTTCTCCTCAGTAGTTAAGATTTTCAAAGTTGAAAGATTGAAAAGTTTGCTTCTCATCTTAGACTGCATTCAGGAATTTGTTACATACATCTCGTGGTGATCCTTAAAGGCAAACTGCTAAACAAGATCAACATTAAAATAAATTCAATTTACATAACAACGCTTTGTAACATAACGCAAACACATAGAGGTCTAGGTAGAGACGTGTTCCGACGTCGTTAAACATAGTGACTGTCAATCTCTACGAAGGTGGGTGATTCCTCCTGAGAGTCGGTGGCACTAATACGGACTTGTGCTCCCACGTACCGTCGAGTATATATTGGGAGACCCCTATAGGAACAAAGCCTTTATCCATAGGAAGCCGTGTCGACCGCCCTACTGATCATGATGTAGTGAACACAGCATTCACGAAGATCGACCACCCGTACCGTAAAACGTATTCTGTGGTTTCGCGAAAAGTTTGGCACACCCTCTGCCTAGAACTCCAGAGAAGTTTCTTTTGGCCTTTTTCAAACTCTATAACTGAAAAAGTCCATCCGAGCATTTGTCACTTCGGGCTCGTTAAAACATCGAAGGAGACTAGAGTCATCTTTAGCTTTTTCTCGACTCTTAAAACATGAAAAAGAAAAGTTGTGTCTAAAGCGTCGTTAATAAAATTTATTTTAATCGGAACATAATCACCTATTATTCCCACGTTGATCTTTCAGTTGAAAAGTATGGAGCCCACCAACCAAGGAAGTCACCTTGGTGGAAATCCCAATCCCTTCTCCTCTTGGGGATATGTTGGTGCGCCTCATATGGCCACATTGTCACTTCCAGGATTGACAATTGGCCTACCTGTATGGCTCTTTTCAACTAATGTAGTTCAGATCACCACTAATCCTGAGCAGTCGAATCAACAGTCAGACCAGTCTAGAGCTACCCACCAGCCTTCCACTTCTTACAATTCTTCCTCTGATCCTTCATCTTCACGAGGTAGAGCCGGCAAAAGTCAGCCTCCCATGGAGAAGAAGGAAAAGAAGAAGAGAGAAAAGAAGCAGAAGGGGCCTATGGCGAAGGCGACTGGGGGCAAGCAAAAGACATCTGACAAAAATCCACACACTACACCGACCGGGCCTAAATCGCCATGTGTCATTTGCAAAGGGACCCACTTCCACTGTGACTGTCCTTGTATTCCCCGGATACTAAGGGACTGGTCCCCCAGGTTGCACAATCCAGTAGCATCAACCTCTAATAGACATGTTGATTGCATTCCGTCAACTAGCGAGAGTGAAGGACCAAGAGGGAGACCAAGATCACCCTGCAGATTGTGTGAAGGCGATCACGCCATCCACCATTGTCCATTCTTAGATGAGGTGAAGAGAGTTTTGGAAGATCGTCCGGTTTCACCGCTACGACTTCCTCCTGGATACCAAAAACTCGTGCCAAGTCCCTCAATAGTTGAAAATCCAGCTGGCCCGATCAAGTGGTCAGCTGAAGTGTCGGTCATTGAGAATGAACCTACTGAATCCAGACCAGACGAAAGTCTAAAGGTCGAAACGGCAGTTGACCCGGTTCTTCCTTCAGAGGTTTCATCCTCAAATGACTCCATCATTGAAGACCCATCTTCAAATGACACCCTCACTGAAGAGGATAAGGATGACCGTCCATATTCTTTTCATCGACACAGACTCTGATGAGCATCAGGGCAATGCGCCCATTCCTTTATCGCAGGAAGGAACATCGTCAGGGTCGTATCCGGCCGTGTATTCGGTCCCACCACCAAGCAACCTAGTTGTATCCTTTGATTGGAATCAACTAGGCAGACCCCGGTTACCAGCCAGTATCCCATTCAGAATCATCGTCCAAATCTACAGAATGGTGATGGCTGGAACTATCATTGATGAAGGGGCATCTGTGAGTATCCTTTCCTCTATTGCTTGGAAAGCACTGGGTTCCCCGACGCTTTTACCTGAGGTGAGAAATCTATCAGGTTTTGATAAAGGAACCAGTCACCCGTTAGGGATTCTCCCCAATGTTCCAGTTACATTGAAAGGGAAGATAGTTCATATGAACATCATGGTCGTCCAGGGACCCTTAGTGTATAACTTACTCCTTGGACGAGACTATATATATTGCATGGAGGCGATAGTGTCCTCACTCTTTAGAGTCATGTATTTTCCGCACGAAGGAAGAATGGTCAAGCTCGTAGACCAACTTTCATTTCCAAGATCACGCATCGCAAATAGTCAAATACCATCCCTTAACAGTTTATTCACTCAAGGAATGCCTCCACCCCCAGTTCTACTTCTCGATGAATGCGAGTGATTCGGAAGAAAAAACTGGGACCCAGGGGGCATGCACCCTGGCCTGCCTTGGGCAGAGAAAACCTTGGGTATAAAGTTAATTTCCGCAGAAGAACATGACTAGTCCGTACCCCGTCCGAAGGAAGGAAGAGAGGGTTGTTCTAGGATAAAATTCTTTTGTCAAAGTTATGTGAGCGAAATAATCGGCTCCCTTTGTCTAGAAATTAGGCTCTCCTAAGGGAGGAGATCCATTTGTGGTAGTAAGTAGCCACCATCTTTGAAGGCAAGCCTCACCCATTAAAACATATGTTTTGAAGGATAAGTAGGGGCAGCCTCCAAAGAAAGAGATGAAGTTGCTGCAACAAGTAGTCACCATCCTTAGCAACCTAGTAATAGACATCGCCGGAAAAAGAGTTTAGTTTGCGGCAGCAAACCGAACCATTTTTCGGATAATAAGTAAGAGGACGACCCTAGAAATTATACTTTATACCTAGGGGCATGCGAACCTTTTGGAGTGCAAGTACGGGACGACTATTTCTTTTTTAAATTTTTAGGTCCTCCCTTTAAACCTGTAGGTCTAACCCGTTAAACTCGTAGGATTAGCCATTTCCAGCTTGCATAAAGAAAGGATGTGGGGCAAAAGTTAAAACTTGCCAAAAAGGAGCATAGCTTCGTGAGATAAAGCTCCTTAAAAAATAGTTATCTCACCTGAGGCGTTTCTTGTATTATGACTGGTATAATTGAGCAGTTTTAGCACACAGTTCATGCTCGTTAAAAAATAAACGCAAGATCCGAGCAGTTTTAGCACATAGTTCATGCTCGTTAAAAAATAAACATAAGTTGTGAGCAATCTTCCCCTAGAGTTCAAGCTCACCCAGAAAAAATGAACCGGTAAATAACCTTGGTAAATGTAACCTTTGACAAGCCATATCAAAGCCCTTGGTCGTGTTCTTGCAGTCTCACCTCCATCCGTTCATTTGGCCAATCGTTCATCTCCATATGTTTGTTTACCCATTTTGAGGAACAGCTACGAAGAGTGATTTCACTTAGCCATCCTTGTGACACTGTCGTGATTGGAATATTCCAACCTGTACCTGGAATCTACTGCTGCCCTGTTCATCACTCGTTCCTCAAAAGACGAGTCTTCTTTGAGCTCTTTTCACTGACTCGTAAAATATGAAAAGTTTGCCAAGTTTTGGCCTTCCAGCTCGTTAAAGCGACCAGAAAGCTATCCCTCCTCTAGATTTTAATCTTTTTGGACCTGAGGGATTATTGCACAAAAAGATCGAGTGCTTGTTTTGTTCGGCTCGTTAAAGCAATCGAAAATTCATCCCTTCTGTATTGTTTTATAATTTTTCGGACTTAAGGGATTAGATGACGAAAAAGGAATTCTGGAGTTGACTTTATGTACCTTTTCAGACTCTCTAAAAATGAAAAGGACCGAGTTATCCTTGTCGTTAGACTCGTTAAATTCATTAAATAACGACAAACTTGTCTTTAGACGAGAACGAGTTTCCCTATCGCTAGGCTCGTTAAAACATAGCGATGGGCTTGCCCGAAGGGCAGGTTATAGAACAAGCATATGTTATCCTCCTCAAGCTTGATAAAAATAAAGAGGTATTGGTCAGCAATGACTGGGGAAAAATTGGGAGAACCTCACAGCTTTAATGGTAGCAAGTCGCTCTTGAACATGACACTTTGTCCTCCGTATCACATCGGGTTGGGTTGTTTCATTCACCGGTCTCATCACCATGGTCCTCGCCACACCATCCACATTTGGGTAATGCTACCAATCCATCACATCAGTGTCGTTATATGTTCAAGAGATGTTGTTCTGCAAAGAGTCAACCGTGTCCCATCCATTGCCATACATTGTCCTTCATCCATTTCATGACCGCCACCCTGAATCATACATCACAGTTTGTTTTCACCTCATCACAATCACTAGCTCCGTTCCATGTCACTGATGTGGGATTCATTAAGGCCCTCCTTTGACGGATCGCTCCTTGTCGACATCAGCTCATTATCCAAGGAGTTGATCTAGGAACAACCCCTTCAGTACTTTGAAGCTTGCATGCCTCAATGGCAAGTTTCTCACTTCCGGCGACAGGTATACATCAATGACCTTCGACCAGAAGATTTTGCATGGTGGTCGACGCCAAGTCCTTTATTCCCACCATGTGAATTGTACTGCCGTACCTTGAGGGTCATCATCCTTATCGGTGATTCCTCTCGCGCTTGTTAACGGTTTACATCATTGACCCGTAATCAAGCGATGTCTTTCCATGTTCGACTTCAAGAAATTCTCACATGGATCGACTTGTACATCGAGTGAAGATCGGAAGAGATTGAAGACCCCGGATCTAGTTTCATCCATCCGGGCTGCGATATATATTCAGGACATAAAGACATTTGATATGTACATCATTGCAATAGATGATCATCCTTCTCAAAGGATGATAATTTCAGCAGAGAATTATCAGTCTATCATCAGACGATCGTCTGTGCTATGTACCAAAATGAATTTATAAAGCTGAGCATGGGAATGCCCGCCTCAGCTAGATCATGAAAAAGTATGAAAAATAATGTATTGTATTGTATCTTATTACAGGACACTTCTCGGCAGATTGAATGAACTTCGGATCCTCCTAATAAAGCATTTCACCCGATAAACGACCTCATACTTTAGGGGGCATCTGTTATAGACAATTTTGTGCCTTACAGCAACAGGCATGAATTGTCAATAATCCAAGGGATCCAAAGTCCCTAAACATGATGTTCCTACCCCTAGAGGAACAAGGTCAGCAAACCAACAGCTCTCAGATCAGTTCTCCACCGGAAAACACTAAAAGACAAGCAATCCTGAAATCAAAGCAGGTGCTCCACTAGGCTTCCGCGCTGAAACTCAACTCCTCCATGGTGTACCTGCGTTGCAAAGCAAGTGGAACAAAGGCCACCTGCGCTGAGAGAGATGGGACAAGTGGCACACTGAGTCATTGCTCTGGAATCTTCCAAAAATGACACTTGGATCATGGATTTTGCCTTGCAGTGAGTCAGAGGCTCTGTTTCTCCAAGTGGAAGCAAGGTTCTCCAAGTGGACTCAAGAACTGAAGATCAACTGAAGAGAGAGAGGACACAAGGCAGCTACACATCAATTGCAAGCTGACTCATCCTTTCTCAATTCATCTATATATTGAGCTCTCTCCTATGAGCTCAGGGGGCTGGAATTTTGTGCAAAGTAATGATATGCTGTTGGTTTCACTATAGAGCTATTGGGTGATTGCTTGAAGGAGGTGAAGAGGAGAAATTCTTTCTGCTGGGAGGTGTTGCTGGATTGGGGCCTTCAATGGTTGTAACCTTCTCAGAACTTTACTTCTTCATTAATAAAAGCTATTGAGGTTCTTCTATATGCTCTTGTTTCAATGATATATTGTGGTAATTGTATATTTGATTTACGCTAATCCTTGAATCAGTTATGATTGCATGTTGCTTGTAGTTTCCTTCTTTGTTATTTTGCAGGATCTCATTGTAGCTGGGCCAGCAAAAGAGCAAGGAGCTGGGAGCAAGCAGCAAAAGAGAAGAGTTTGGATTCGACATTAAGCGCAAGGCAACGGTTAGTGCGTTTCCTCATTCTCTCTTGCTTTCGTAAAGAAGTAAACCTTAAGTAGTTTTCTTTACAGTTGTTGCTGAGGTACTATCACCCTTAGAGTGGGATAGGGTCATCCGAATCGGATACTTTTCCCTACAACAAACTTAGAGGAGAAATTCTTTCTGCTGGGAGGTGTTGCTAGATTGGGGCCTTCAATGGTTGTAACCTTCTCAGAACTTTACTTCTTCATTAATAAAAGCTATTGAGGTTCTATATGCTCTTGTTTCAATGATATATTGTGATAATTGTATATTTGATTTACGCTAATCCTTGAATCAGTTATGATTGCATGTTGCTTGTAGTTTCCTTCTTTGTTATTTTGCAGGATCTCATTGTAGCTGGGCCAGCAAAAGAGCAAGGAGCTGGGAGCAAGCAGCAAAAGAGAAGAGTTTGGATTCGACATTAATCGCAAGGCAATGGTTAGTGCGTTTCCTCATTCTCTCTTGCTTTCGTAAAGAAGTAAACCTTAAGTAGTTTTCTTTACAGTTGTTGCTGAGGTACTATCACCCTTACAGTGGGATAGGGTCATCCGAATCGGATACTTTTCCCTACAACAATCTCTCTGTTGATGTCCGTTGATGTGTTTTCTTCACTGCACTAATCCTTTGCAATAGTAGGAAGAACTCAAGAATTATGGGTGGTAAGTTAGTGCGCTAAGAAAATTTAGTGTTGGAAGTCTCCGACAAAGCCATGGAAATTCTGGTCCGCACAGGGTGGATACCATACTTCACAAGATTTCAGCTTCCTAGTGAGGAAATTGCTATTGAATTTCTACAGCATCTACAGAATGGGCAATCCCTGGTGAAAGGTAGAAGAATTACAGTATCAGACGCTGTAATAGCTTAAGTATCTAGGCTACCAGTGGAAGGAACTACATGGCCGAAAAAACACATAATGTTACAAGACGCAGTGGACATTTTCAGAGATGCAGGCAAGGAATTAACCAAGAAAGGAAAGGGCACACAACCATATTCTCTGGCAAAACCATGACCTGAGTTGGAAAGTGTTGTCCAGAGGTACATTACCTGTGATGGATGATGAGACGTGGTAAGAGCATGACAACTCAAACTTCTAGATGTTTTAAAACTAAAGATCACTTCTGATCTGCCATCTTTCTTGAATTTATTGTTGCATGATACTACCGATAGAATAGGATAGGCTACGCACCCAGAACTGTAGTTAGCCACCATGGATTGATTATACTAGTTGTTACCCATAACCTCGTTCAACTAAACTTAACTTGGGATGCTCTCATACTGCCCCTAGAGATTAGTCAAAACCCTGTAATACAAAACCTTGAAATTCTGGCAATAAGCCAACAGGGCCCTGTTCCGAAAAGGAAAAGGACTACCCACTCAAACATTGAACCCCACAAGTGCAGGCAGTCTGAAAGGTTACATATAGTCCAGAGAATGTCTCTAGATAGTGCTGAACAGCCTGTCGAACCATCCAAACCAATTAGTATATAGGACTCTGAGTTGGAACCAGAGGAAGAACTTGAATAAGGGGAAGGATGTCATTCAGAATCAGAACCCGGGGAAGAGGCCAATTTAGGACAAGAACCAAAGGAAGAGGATATACCAAACTCAAAACAAGAAAGGGCACATCACCTTGATGATGAACTGGAAAATGAAGAAGAACCAACTCAAACATCAACCATGAGTCCCCAAAATGATATTCTGCAGGATTTTGAAACAGGGATGACTTAGGTCCTGGAAAATATAAATGCATACTTGCAGCTTGGAGGATCACTTGATCCTAACCTAATGGAAGCTCAATCCCCAAAAGATTTTGGGCATATAGAAATTTTTCCCTCTTCAGAAGCTACAGACCATGAAAAGGAAGTAGACACAGAAGTTATTCATGAATCAGACAACCAGTCTGGTGGCACAGTTCTATTGGAACACATCCATGATAAACAACAGGAATCTTTAGATACAAAAGTTATTGACAAACCTGTTAGTGTAAAAGATGCTCCTCGGAATAGGCAAGTAGTTAGAGAAAAAACAAAGAAGCTGAGACACAAATATCAAAAGCTTCAAAAGACTGTTAAAAGGCTATGCCGGAAGCTAAAATAAATTGCAAACAGTAAATCCCAAAAAACTACTCCTGAGGTAGTCTATGTGGCTACGCAAACGAAAATATGTAAGGGCAGGTCAACAAAGACCCAAACCGAACTCATTCCTACTCAAACAATAGCCACCCAGGAAAATTTGCATGCAAACTTAGTGGATGCAGCCGTTCAAATGGAGGATTGGTTTTCCCACAAAAAGGGAGTACAGACCGAGGAAATATCCTCAGATAGAAGAACAAGCCAAGGATATCCTATCAAGCAAAGACCATATTCTCCTAAAGCTATAGGAAGAACTGATGCAAGCCCAACTTGCTCTAGAATGTTGTGAACAAGAGAGAGTCCCTCTGCAAAAATATCAAGAGTTGTAGAAACAGTGCAGAGAATTAACCATAACTGAAAATGGGACTTTTGACAGAGTTAGACAGGAAGAAGAAAAGCTAAAGAAGGTCAAGACCAAGCTGGACAGAGCCAGGAATCATAGAGACACCATTTTTTCACTATATTCAAATGTCTTCACATATAGGTCTCTGGGCACAAATTATGCCATGTTCTCATTAGAACGTACTTATTGTTAAAGATTAAAGCCATAAGAGCTGGCAAGCCAATCGAGTTAAAGACAACTGAAGGTTTTATAAGTTGTTGCAAGGAGTATGGAGCAAAATTCCAAAGGATTCTTTGTGAATTGTATCTGCATAATTTCATTTTAGAAGGAGAAGTTGATAAGAACCGTAGCACTTTTGTTGGAGATATTCAATTCTATGCTTTTATCTCTTTTGAAATTAATCAACTTAAGTGGTTTAAGGCATATAATTCATTCCAAAGACAGGAACACGGGTTGGATCTCTGGGTAGGGAGTGAGCGTACTCACCCTTTCCAACTGTTTGCTAGACATAAAAGGTTGATGACACAAGAAGGCGTGATTCAAATTTTAGGGCCCGTACATAAGGAAATTGTATAGAAAGGAACAACATATTTCCTCTCCATCCAGGAAAGATCCCTGACTACATCCAAAATGAGATGGATGGTCTCAACTAACAACGTTAAGGAAAGAGAGCCATTTAATTATGGGAACTTCAAAACTGTTGCAAGCCAGTTAATCACATATAGAAATCTTATTTTGAGGGAAGGGCCTTATTGGTTGGGATGTCGATTTAGATGTCCCATTATTTCGTATCCTCTTGAAGGGTATCGGTTTGACCATGAGTTACCTTAAGGACACGAATAGAAAACCTTTGAAAATATGGCACAAATTCATTGCTGCAGGCCTGATAAAGAAACCTGTTTTCCAACCTACTCCTTAATTACATTACATATGAACTATTTATTTGTCATTAGGACATGAAAAAAGGTAAGCATGGGAGTATGTTGAGCCTTGCAATAGGTATGTATTTACTATTGATTGTTATCTTTTTCCTCCTTTCTTATCAATTTTGTGCCATGATATAATAACAAATTGATAGGATTTTGATAAAGAATGAATAAGACTACTCTTGATACGATTTGAGCGACCAAACTAACTCTCATTACTTTTTATGTAGAAAAATAGTAGAAGGAATAGTTGTTGTTCCAAAGTCAGAACAACAAAATCTAATCGAGGGAAATGAGACATGTTGATTGCAGTCAAACCGAGGAAGGGGTCAAGAAGATTAGCACGAGATAGAATAATTGTTTAAAGATAGCATTTAGTTGTGAATCTCTCAGGATCTCCTGATCCTGAGGGATCACATTTATCTTCTCCTTTTGACTATAAAAGGGAAGACTAAAGAGGGACCTCTCGTATTTTACTTGGATTGTATTTTTAATTTATAGAAGGGTGATTATGAAGAACAGGATCATGTTGTAATGACAAGTGGATTTGATGATTAATATACAACTTGCGTTGTTGTCTGTTTAGATATTTTGAAATCATTTAAGCAGTCTTCACTGCTGGCTAGGGCCTGGTCTCTCATGGAAATTATTGTTGTTCTTTTTTTATGCATTTTCCGTTTCCTTCAAGTTATTCTGCTTTATAGCTTTTCATTTGATGTATTTTTGTTGAATCGTATTTCTAGTATTCATTTCATTCATTCACAGTCATAGTTGGTTTCATTTAATTCATGTCGTGGATTGAATTAGTTATCGGTTAAAGAATCATTTCTGGTTAATTGAATAATAGAGTGTGATTGATTAAATGCCTTCCTTCTATCCAATAGTTTAAGTCTAGCTAAAAGAGCTCAGTTAATAGTACGATGCTCTCGGTTGATTGTCATTTTAATTTGGTTGATTAAGATTGAATATCGGTATTGTTTGAGATAGAGTCATGATGCTTAGATGAATTATTTCCTTTAAAGTTACAAGGTTTAGATTTATGATTACATCTGTTTACTCTTGTATTGAATTTCATAACTTAGTTTAAAGCATTACTCTCTGGATTTATAGATTTCACATATTTTGTACACTCTTGGAATAAAAAGAATTACCCAAGTTGATAATTAATGTGAGGCAATTAAGAGTTTTAAAAGACACCTTTTAGCACCCAACAGAGGTAGGAGTCAGTAAGGAAGTGGTTTCTCCCAAGGAAGAGATACCAAGCGAAGTAGCCCCATCAATTAACCCTATGGATACTCGCTCGAGTAATCCACCACCTGTCGAGCTAGTTGTAGTACCAGATGAGGTGGTGGTAAAACAAGAATGGGTAGAATTATGTGAGCAACAGAGGCTACCTATTGAGCAGAAATATCAACTGCAATTCAAAGAAACAATGCAGCTCAAAATAGAGGACAAGAGGCTGAGAAGGTAGA
Source organism: Pinus tabuliformis (assembly GCA_031772625.1). Classification (NCBI taxonomy): domain Eukaryota; kingdom Viridiplantae; phylum Streptophyta; class Pinopsida; order Pinales; family Pinaceae; genus Pinus; species Pinus tabuliformis. The sequence goes on from CM062815.1 coordinate 255,399,211, forward strand.
TACACCGGTTGAAGAAACAGGTGAAGAAATATAAGCGGTGGGATAAGAAGCCCAAAGCCACGATGGCCGAATCAGAGACACAGATATATGGAGTGGCAACAACCTCTGTTTCCACTCAGATAGACCCTATAGAGTATTTGTTTGAAGGTCGTGAGTTTTCTTTCATGGCTGAAGTACAAACCTGGAAATCCATCGCGGTGCGATATCATAACGAAGTGAAGAATGCCCAAGAATGAGGATCCACGACTGTATTCGAATATGTGGACCACATAGATATAATGTGATTGAGGTATGCAAAGCAGCAACTCAAGGTGGAGCGGCTGGAAAGAAAACCGACAAAGAACAGATGCTCCATTTAGCACAAGAGGTGATGGCATGTCGCCCTCCCACTTCCAGTTATTCTTTATTTTTGCATGAACGTTTCCTTTTCTTCTATTTGGAAAGTATCCAGAAAGGAATTAGTCATGAGATTGAGGATGGTGTATAGTTCCTCCAGATATTGAGAGCCCATGATGTGCCAACTCAGAATTTGATGTGTGTGCTTTACATGCATGGGTATCTCCTGCCTGTTGACAGAGAATTTAATCTGGTTCCATATGCAGGGGACATTCATTTAAGGGCCCTCACCTCTTACACTTTCAATCAAATAAGCTGGAAGAAGGCTTCTAATTCTTTTGAGTCAAATCAGCTCATGAAGCCTTTTATGGTAAGAGGAGAACTCGAGAGATCAATGACTATGTACAATAAGCACACTACATTTTAAGAAATTATGGGAAATAAGGAATGGATGCTAAGGACACAAAAGTGGTGCATTGATCTCTATGTAAAGAAATTAGTCACGTTTGAAGCTGAGGCCCTGGATATTTGTCAAAAAAGGTGGATGATGTCACCCACATCTATCCAGAATAGAGAATTGTTTGGAGCACCAAATTTTTCATGAGCACTCAGTAGGTTCCAAGATACGTGGCATGCATCCAAACACGTGGGGTCTGGTGGATGGGAATTTGATTTTAGTACCTTATCCTTTGGTTTCCAATAGAGCACTACACCCTAGCATATAATGTACCAAATGTTTGGTGGAAGAAGGTTCTTCTCTCAGACGGATTTAAGGTCCAGGAACAGAAATGGCTGAGGAATACAATATCGCCCACCATCATGAAGCACATAACCTATCCAACCCAGACATGAGAAGACAACAATCTCCACGAGGGCATGCAGAAGGCTAGTTGGGGGGAGATGTTGGGCACCAAATCAGACTATATTTTTCTTTCATTTCCACTCATCCATTCATCCCTTTTATATTCCTTCGCATATATTTACTATGTAAAACTATGAGGTAATTCCCATTTATCGTCTCTTGGGATATTTAATTAATGAAGTAGATTCATGAGAATTTTTACCTATGCGAACAACTAAAACATGTTATGACCACAGATTATGGAGTGCAGGTGTTGACCTCATGACATATCACATCAATTCCACAATTCACAGCAGCTAATCGACCATGATGAAACAACATAACTGATTTGCAGCTATTCTCAACCTGTTTTAGATCATTCTTGTTCTTGCTCTCTCAGTGGTGGTGATATGTGAACTGATGTATATCTTTGGGCATATAGATTTCGGGTTTTGGGGAGATATGTTACTCCCCTTTGTACTGTATAAAAGATGGGTCATTCTTGTACAATGGGTTAGCCAGACCCTGCATTGTATTGTAAAAACATTGTTCAGATTAATAAAATACAACCCTTTTCTTGTTCTATCTTTCGCTGTAACGCAACCCTGATTAGAGAGCTGGGCCCACTCTTCTGATCAGGTGATGCGTGTTTCCTTATTATGTGTGTATTGTTCATTGTTGTGTTTATTTCTTGGTTGTTGTTGCATATTCTTTAGATCACTGTGAATACCTTTTTAAGTTCTGCAATTCTATTTCTGTTTCAACAATGCTTTGATTTGGTAATCATGAACCCTTGGTCGACGAAATATTGTAACCTTGCCCCTGAATATACCTTGTGTGTTGCCTTGAAAATAATACACACTCGGATTGATACATTAATGGAGGAAAAGAGATGAATAAATTTTTCATACCTGGACACTAATAGTGTCTGCACTAATCAGCAAGTCTGCGCTGGTGGCTATGCTCATCAACTCATCAAAGTATGAGTCAAACTCTAGTTGGACTTGTGCCTTTGGCTTTGCCTTGGTGAGTGTCCTAATAGATGGGATCCACATGTGTGCGCACAACAACATCCATACTCCTGAATACCCCTGCATAGGAAGCCTGAAAACTAATGATGTGTTGTGGGAGATCTTCATAGTTCCATATCTAACTCTGGCTGCATGCCTTCATCTTGACCACTCTAGGCTTCATTATCTTGGGAAAGTGTAATGGGGCTCCCTTATATCTCATTTTCCATGTTTGCATGTAATCAACATAAATATGCACGTTTGACAAGATACATGCTCTCCTAACACATTGTTGCTGCTAAATGTTGATATGGACAACTACTTTATGCATCATACCAAACTTGGAATAAAACACATGACTATCTAAAGGGACAATACTTCATCTAGTATTGCCTTCTTCAGCTCAGCTCAGGTGGATGTTCGAACCAGTTCTCCTCCTTGCTTGGCTGTCTATAACTCCTTATCCATTTTCTCGTTCTCAACTATAAATAATCAAACACTCAAGCTAATGGCTTTGGCATATGCTCTGGTAGCATCAGCCAATGCTGCAGGATTCTTGCGCACATCACACATGATCACCTGTTCCTCAAACTGCACAGTATATTTGTGATCATCTGAATTAGACACTCTACAAAACTGCACAACTCTAAGTTTCAACTCGTTGAATGATATGTTGTGAATCTCTTCTTTCGGATTTTCTGTAAGGATCTTTGTATCTCCTTGGTCACTTGGGACTTGCTCTAATTCCTGATCTAGTTAAGATAGTGGGTCAACCTCTTGGTGGTAAGGCATGAGGTTGATGTCTTTCTCTAACTCTTGTTGCTCCATATGCATACCCATCTACTCAAGTGATTGTTCAATCTCTTAAGCGAAGTCCTGCTCCTACGACTACTCACCCTATCTGCATAGTGCCATATATTCGGATGAGTCTACTACTTGTACGGGTGTAGTTTCATCAGTCTAAACATGTTACACCTCTTGTTGTACCTATTCTTGTTTCACTTCTCCTGTCTGCACAACTCCCATTCCTTCTGGAGTTTCTCCTTCAACTCATGCAACTACTTCACTGTCTCCTCCATCCTATGTTTTTCTCTCTGCCTTTGCGCCATCCTCCTATCGCATTGTTGCCTCTTTGCCTATATTTCCAAAGCCGCTCTCTACACAAGTGGGACTACTTTGAACTTGGAACTTTGTTCTGCCTCTGCCATGTTGACAATCTTTCTCTTTTTGTGATGTACGAATGTGTTCCCTCTGCAGACGGAGGTAACCCCTCTAGCCCTAGAGTGGGTCTAGTCACAAACAAGGACAACTCAACAATAACTTTCCTTAAATAGTGATAGTTGGAGGCCTATCTCAACCGGTGGTCGATGGAGTTTCGTTGCACTGCTCCACCTTTTGCTTCCTTCTCTTAACGAGTAATCAACTTGAAACAATGCAATGGAAATACAACAAACCACATAACCAGAACACCAATGATCTATTTACTCACAAAGTCAAGAAGTCATGAGATATCAAGTACATTACACACAAGACATAGGAAAACATCATTGATTGTATTAATAATGAAATAAGAGTAAGCTTACAACCAAATTATTGATGTCACAATCCTTCTAAGAGGGATCTAGCGAGCATGTTCTTCAAGCATTCACTCTTTGAAAATGGATCTCCCAACATATGAGTCTCTCTCACTCGTAAGTTTTACACAAGATTAATCGCACTTCACAACCTTCCACAAGCTATCAACAATGCGACACTTGTCACACTCACACCAGCTATCTAGCACACTCACAAACACTAACAACACTGCTCAACTAGCCAACTATCAGAAACTATCCAAAAAATAGCAATGCATAGCAATGGTGAGGATTTAAATAGGAGAAGGAGTCTCCATGAAAGGTGGAATAGTGAGCTTGTCTCCAAGGAAGGTAGCACAAATGACTGAACAACCATGCCAGAGAAAGGAGGGCGATACAAACTATGCCAACAACTAGGTCTGGAGTCATATGGAAGGCCAAGTGTTGGAACAAATTTTCCCAATCTAGATCATCGTGGGGGCATAACTAATCTATAACACTGACATCGCTATTGAATAACATATCTAGTCAGGTCATCACCAAATATTATAAACGACCTCGCGCTGATACATGAAATCAGACCATCACTGGAATCAGGTGTACTTCCGCGATGGCAGTGCTTCTAGACTATTCATGAGCACCCTTTAGCGCGTATATTTAGTCCATAGCTGCGATGAGGCAGATAACTTAGGAAAAATGGGTCATTTGGCAACATCAGAGAGCATTTGTCTAATACGAGCATGTTTGACTTGGATAAATGACACAGTAGAAGGACTGGAGGGAAGACAGTGACAAATTACTGTGTAACAGATGCCCCCTAAGGTATGAAGCCTGATAGAGTGGGAGGGGTGAAATGGTTTATGACACTGACTAAGCTGGAACACCATCTGGAAGAACTTGCATGCAAGTACAACTACTATCTCTGATAATGAAGTACATGTAGTTTAGGCATGGGCGCAACCATCCAAAAGACATACAAATTAGGTCTGTGGTATGGATGCAGCCATCCAGCGAATGAGACCCTGATAATGATAAAGGTATGGTCGTAGCCATCCATGAGGACTCAGGTATGGTCGCAGCCATCCAAGAAGGAGTCATGTAATCATAAACCAATCCACGCAACCTGAACATGTGTAATCTAAGTTCGAGGTCTTGAACCCATTCGATCATAGTACAAATTCTAGCATGCGAATAGATGCACTGAGGTCGAGCATGACAGAAAGTCGCTTGATTACCGGTCAATGATGAAAACCGTTTACAAGCGCAAGAGAAACCACCAATAATTCCAATGGTTCTCAAGTTACTGTCTAGCACAATCCACGAAGTGTGAAAAAGGAGTTGAAGTTGAACACTCGTGGAATCACCCAATCAATGACCAATGATGAAAGTCGACCATTAGGTGCAAAGAACTTGCCATTGAGGCATGCTAGCTCTAAGGTACCAAAGGGGACCTCTAGATCAATCTCCTGGATAATGGTCTGATGTCGACAGGAGACGACCCATCGCAGGAGGGCCATAATGTTTCCCCCATCAATAACACGAGATAAGGAACAAGTGGTAGATGGTGAAATAGAGTATCAGAGTAGAAGGAGAGGGTGTAAAATTCAGAAGGATTATACTCTTGAACATGTCGGCGACATGTCTCCGGAGGGCGGCAGCATTCACGTACCAAGGCATCAGAGGCACGACGGAAAAGGCATGAATTAGATGGAATGAGGCTGAATGGTAACCCAAACCCATGGAAGGCCAAATGATGATGTGTGGATGTCCCAACCCAACAAGAAGCAAAAGTGTCGATGTTCAAGAGTGATTAGATGCCATAGACAATCAATGATAAACCTATTGTTGAGTCCAAATTAGTAATAATTCAATGAGCCCTAGGAAGGAGAAGCTTGAGTCTTGTCATGGTGACGAGTCCAATGTCGTTAGGGTTTAATGAGTCTGACATAGGTAAAACTTGGAGTCTTTTTCATGTTTAGAGAGTTTGAAAAAGACACGGAAAAGAAAACTCTAGGGGGGTCCTTTTTCATAGATTTGTGTCTCTCGAGCCCAAAAAAGTATAAAACGATACTCGAAAGGACCACCCGACCATTACGATCGAGGAGTATTTTCCGTAACTAGTGACTTCGACTTGAAAAGGTAGAAAAGCAGTCGGAATCACATCGTTTCGGAACCAATAACGAGCTTGAAACAACAAAGGCCTGACAATCTTTTCATTTTCACACGGTCGGAAAAGAGATTAAAGGCGACCACCCCTTACTTCTTTTAACGAGTCAAGAGGAACAACTCGGCTATCTTTTCATTTTTCAAGTCAGAAAAGAGCTTAAAGGTGATCGTTCAGATCAAGTGTACATGAAGCTGACATAATTCCACTACCTGTAGCTCTACACAAAGCACGTCAAACGTAAACCGATTCGATATAAAATGAACAATAATCATAGAAACATAATTAAAAAGCCAAATTTTGACTAACCATGTGACAAAAAATGAGAAAAAACCCACATTTATAAAATATAATTGTTTAATTTCCAAAAATTACTATAAAAAGGGGTTAATCCATCCATTTTTACCATTGTTACTGTTCATTCCATTGTGGATCATTCTAGAGCACCAAAGTTGGCCAGCTAATTTCGGCCTTGTTCATCCACCATTCACCCTGAAACTAGTTCCAAGTAAATAGTACTCATCTTGCGCTTCAATTCAATACCTTTTTCATGCATTTTGAATGTTAGACGTGTTAGTTTGAGCATATTTTTGGACAAGGCTCCGCCGCTCGGTCATCGCGGGTATACTCCTTGGGTCCGTGATGACCAAAAAAATTTACACATCATGTCCTCCGATCATCGTGGGAAAGTGATGTACTTCTGCGATGACCGCGAAAAAATAGAACTAGCGACCTCACGCCATCGCGTCTATTTTAAAAACAAACGCGATGGTGACGCGAACTTAGATTTTTATGCAAATTACGCGTTAAATTTCGCAAACGAAGTGCTAATTAATTTTTTCCTCGTTATGCGGGCCATAATGGAATTTGTTTGGCAAGAACGAACGCATGATGACAATGATGTGGAAGCTTTCGCTAATGTGGGGTGTCGAAATGCATTACGAGCATGCGGATTGCTCAAATTCTTCGTTACTCCACACCTTCGGTCACAACCTAATTTACTGGAGCTACTGATCCAGGCCTGGAATCCCACAGATGGGAAATTCATTATCCGATGTCGGGATATTGAGTTTGATGCTATAGACATATATTTTTTGTTCGGGGCTGTCCCGTCATGGTAAGAGGCCCATTTTGGAGGGACAACGACCCGAGGGTGATTCCTTAGAGATGTCGATGGCTCAAGTGTGCCCACAGGCACACAAGACAAGGAGTGGGAAGGTGGCAATCCCGATAGTGGAGGACATAGTTCTTCATGCTATGCTATTCATGGCCACACGGGGAGTGGGCTCCCAAGCCCAACACGAGGCTTCAAAGACCCATCTCTGGCTGGATCTCGAATGTCTCAATGCAACCATGTTTAACTGGGCAGAAATGGTGACAGCGAACATGAAGAGGCAATTTACGAACTGTCATCGAGGGGAGATGAAGCAGTTTGGCTATGGGTCGATCTTAGTCCCACTCATGCTAGAGCAGGTGCCGACACTTCAGTTACAGGACATGGATGTGGATTTTCCTAGACCACGTGAGCCCAAGGCCACAAGGTGGGCACATTTCATGCCATGAGGAGGTGGCGAATGCCCAGTGTCGTGGGGGACACTGTTTCAAGAGTAGCTAGAGTGCCAGACGATCTTTGTTGAGGATTGGCCATATGCTGGCATGGACTTCCCGTGGAGATCCTGACATGAAGCTGCCCGCTGGAGAGTAGTAGGATGATGGTGGTAAGACACTTGATCACATTATTTTACATTTTATTTTTTATGATTTTTCTTGATTTTTTATGTATATGTCCTAATGACGAATGTTATGGTATGCATATGTAGGACCAGCGAGACCTGTCAGGCTAGCTCCATAGGCACAAAGGGATGTGTAGAGCATCACAACACTAGCCTTGGCTCCCCTAGCTGATGGTACGGTGGAGACAGTGGCCCGGAACCTTGAGGGCCTAACAGCAGGGATTCCAGATTACGTGGGGATCGAAGAGGTCCCCTTGGCGTTCCAGATCCATACAGTAGGAGTGGAACCCAGGTTGCACCACCTATTGAGGCGAGTGGCACGAGTGCTGGTATGCTATAGGGAGCATAACCCACCACAGTAGATGCCTAGGTTTTATTTCCTGTTGATGATTTTTGAGAGACATGTGTCTCGGATGTATGGAGAACACAGACTCTATTAGGACATGTACACTTATTTTTTTCGCACCTCGGTGCGCCACACGAAATATATATATATATTTATATATATATATATATATATATATATATATATATATATATATATATATATATGTTCCTATGGTTTATTATTGTGTTTTACATGCTTCTTATATGCTGTTTTGATTACATGTTACACAAATGTCTGTCTAATACATGGTTAGCTAATGCATCAGTTAACGTGTTTAATCTTCGTGGAATATGCTGATATGTGATGAAATCAAAATTCCTTTCTAAAAATTTAACACGTAAATACAACCTTAAAATCTTATGGTCTCTGATGGAATATCGCCCATTTAGGATCGTAGATCACCCAAGCCGTAGAAGACAGGTTGTGAGTACTACAACACGCACCATCATCAAAACCAACGTAAGGTGCACCAGACATCTGCACAAGAAGCAAAAGACACAATAAGCGGAAATCATGCCTACACACCATGCCAAAACATGAAAACACACACACAACACACCTGCCAAAAACACATGTATGTACAAATCAAAGTGCATGAAATTCACGCATAATACTTTTTCAAGTAAAGCCCATTTCGGGGCTTATCTAGAGAATTCCCTTCATAGTCAATCAGCTCGTAGGCCCCTTTTTGCAAAAATCGCTTTACGATATAAGGCTCGTGCCACATGGGCTCGAATTTTCCTACCCCCAGCTTATCATTCGCTTGATCGTAGAGCAGGACTAAATCTCCTTCAACAAAAGAACGAGGATGGACATTATGATTGAAGTGAGTTTACACTCTCTTCTTCTATGCTTCAATAGCTAGAGAGGCTAGTCGACGAGTCTTGTCCAGCCGTTCTAGGTAAAGAAGGAATTCTTCTACCGGAGTAGTGTTGGGGAGTAATTCAACGACTAATTTCAAAGAAGGGATCTCGCACTCGATGCGAAAGGTAGCCTCCAGTCCATAAACTAATTGGAATGGAGTGAAACTGGTGGCATCCTTCATAGAAGTTTGATAGGCCCATAAGGTAGAGAACAACATCAAGTGCCAGTTAGACTTGTGCATGCTAATGGTACGTTGAAGCATCGTAACTAGAACCTTGTTGACGGCTTCTACTTGGCCATTGGCCTGAGGATAGTATGGAGTTGAGCTATCATGCCACAAGCCTAGCTGGGTTAGCTCAGTCATCATGTGATTATGGAAATGCTTACCGTCATCAATGAGGATATCCTGAGGGATTCTGAACCATGAGATAACATGATTAAACAAAAATTGCACCGTTGTGTGACCGTCTTCAGATAGTGTGGGCATCGCCTCGACCCATTTTGTGAAGTAATCAATGACAATGATGATATACCCACTCCCTCTGGCTGAGCGATGGTTACAAGTCATATAATCAATGCCCCATTTTGCAAAAGGGTCGATGGTAACAACAAGGTGCAATGGAGCAGGGTGCACATGCATCTTCCGCTGGTAGATTTGGCACTCGTGATAGGAGCGGACGACAAGAATGCAATCCTTGAAGATGGAGGGCCAAACGTAACTGACATAGAGTATCTTTTGAGTAGTGGCATACCCAGACATATGACCACCATATGCACCAGAATGGTAGTAATTTAAAAGTCGCTCAGCTTCCTCGAATGTTAAGCATCGCCAGAGAACAGAGTCGGCACTGATATGGTACAAGGCATCCCCAATAATACGATAGGGCTGAGACTGATGAAAAATCCATCGCCAAGCATCCTCAAACATATCGGGACAAAAATAGGACGTCTACAGATAGATAATGATATCCCCGTACCAGGGATCGAGGGTGTTGATTAAGAATACAGTTTCATCCGGAATGTGGTCCTCTAACCCAGGGGGTGCGGTACGAGATGGCAGAGAACAAACAAACTCAGAAAAGATGAGGGATTTCTTAGAATTGGTGGTGGTGAATTCCAAGTCAAACTCTTGGAGGATAACAATCCACTTTCAATACTTTCCCCCCAGTAGTTGACGTGACATGATGTACATCATCAGGTTGCAATCAGAAAACACTATCATAGTGTGCAAAAAGATATAATGGTGGAAATGTTGGACGGTGCAAATGGTGGCCAATGCCAACTTCCAAGTCCAGAGTAATCTCGAAGGCTGACTGTTGGAACAAATTCGCCCAATCTGGATCATCATGGGGGCATAAATGATCTATAGCACTAACATCGCTATTAAATAACATAGCTAGTCAGGTCATCGCCAAATATTATAAACAACCTCACGCTGAGACATGAAATCAGACCATCGCGGGAATTAGGTGTACTTCCACGATGGCAGTGATTCTGGACTGTTCATGAGCGCCCTTTAGCATGTATATTTAGTCCATAGCTATGATGAGGCAGATAAATTAGGAAAAATGGGTCATTTGGCAACATCAGAGAGAATTTGTCTAATATGAGCATGTTTGACTTGGACACATGACATAGTAGAGGATTGGAGGGAAGACAATGAAAAATTACTGTGTAACACTTTCGACCAGTTCATTAGGTTGGGAGAAGATGTAACAATATCTCCATGGGTCTTCCTTCACCTAATGACATGCCCTGTGGATCCACTAGAATTGTACTCTCGCGAAGTGATGCTTCATAATATAGTGTGGGTCATATGGATTGAAGCTTTGGATGTCTAAGTGATATTTCTTAATCCCCTTTGTTTCGACATCTGCATGCTTGAGGTTTTGTATCTCATACAACTAAATCTGCAATGGAAGAGTGGACCAAGGTACCTTCTTATTCTAGTGCAGCCTAGCTAAAAGTCCTGCTGAGATGTGGCATGATACTTCTTGCATGATGAGCTTATCCATGGAAAACTTTGGAAAAACATACAGAGGCTTCTCCATGTTGTACATCCATGTGAAGGTGCGAAAGGGAGGACATACCAATCCACTATATCGATTAGTGTATCCATTGTTTCCTTCAACATGCAAGGTGGATCTTTCTCAAATATCATCTTGTACACTGGGGTGACGAAATGATCTAACGAATGTGTGATAGCTCCTCTGAAGCTGCATTCGGAAAACTGTTTACAATAAGTATTAATAGAGGTTTCCGTCAATTTCCATGCCCACTTCATGCCTGGGAACTCCTAACAGGCATAGATTGCATCCAAGATGTAGGCAGACATGTATATTTCTGCTTGCTGACCTTTGGGTGGCCACTGAGCTCCTATGACCTGTTCCTTCAGCCTGTGAGCCAACATGTTAGACTAGTTGCATGCTTTTCCTTCACTGGCCAGTTGGTCCAACGCGATCACCCAACTCTGCGGGAAGGTTTTCGTGTTCTCTTGGCCATACAAGAGACATGAAAAGATGAGCAAGTACTGATACGCCTTCCGTAGTATCTTCATCTTGTAAATCTAGTTGGGTATCATCCTCAACTTGGTTGGCTCCTTTACCTAGTTCTTCAAGATATCCATGGAATTTGCATTTCTGATGGGTATGCTGAAGGGTGTTTCCATGGTAATCACTGGCTCCAACAAATGATACATCTACTAATAATCTTATGCCCTAAAGGTAGAAATCTATTTCCCACTGACACTTCTCAATGTCATTGTCTCGGGATCGACATGCAAGACGATCTAATGTATCATTTTCGCGCATGGAAACACAGGATACATGCATACAATCCGGTACAATGAAGACTTGTGAATGTTCACATAGACTTGGTGGTCTTAGAGATATTCCTCAAATGTGCCTGAGAATGCATCATTGACCTCTTACCATTTCAGTTTGATGTTTTTGTCTACAATGAGCTTTGTGTCTTCATATATTGGCAAACTTGTAGACACTCTCTCAACTACTGCTCCAATTTTTCTTCGATCGGTGTCCTTTGATCCTACTCTCTTGGAGGCTATTGATCTTGAACTATTGAGAGATGGATGGACACCTTCTATATCTAGAGAAAAGGTGACATGCAGGTAAGAAATCCGTCAATCAAAATCAAAGAAAACTTTAGGGATGACATGCTACATACCTGGGGATTGATTAGCAAGGATTGCACAATATTCACTGGGAGGCTGGGAGACTAACTACCAAAACTATGCAAAAGGTAGTCCATACTATCAAGAGGTTGGTTTATTGTTGGAATTGTGAAATGTGTAATCTAGACTATGTTGCTGGGTGCTGGGATTGTGCAATGCGCAATTCAGCTAGCAAGTGTTGCAGGCCCAAGGACTGCATTGCGCAATTTTCTGGGCCACCAGTCACTGCATCTTAGAATTTCCCAAGCCAATACTAGAGGATAGTCAGTGGACAAAATTGCACATTTTCTGGGAGGAAGGAAGAGCCTTCCATCTTAGAATTGTGTAATGTTGTCTTGGTGAGGCAGAGTTTGGGCCAAGGTTGCCCAGACTCGGGGATGAGAAACTAAAAGAAATTGAAGATGTGAATTCATGGTGATACTAAGTGTAAGCAGAGGTGAATGGTCATGCATGCAAAAAGTGAATGCAAGATTCAGAAAATGAAACAACATGCATGTGTGTGAGACGAGTTGTCGAATCAGCGATCGTTCGTGCAAAACTGTGTCATGCATGCGACAATAATGAGATGCTAACGAAAATTGAAATGGTTCTTTTAAAAGCTAATATGCATGCAAACGATAGAAAGTGTTCACAAAATTCAAGCATACAACACTCACAAAATCCAAAACACAAAAAGCGACAGAAATGCTGAAAAAGACAAGTTATGCGGACTTACCCGAAAATAGTTGAGTTGGATGTGCCAAAGACTCTTGGATATGTTGTGGGATGTTAGTGCAACAATATAGATGTTAAGAATGAGCTCTAAAGTGTCGAACAAATAATTTTTAGGCTCATGATGCACATGCCACAAATCTAGGAAAAGGTGACACTTGGACGAAAGATTATAAAATGATCTTTGCATGTGACCTTTAGCTGCTAAAAATAGCCCCATAAAATATAAGGATGCCTTTTTCATGTTGTTTTTTCCTATTTTGGGAAAAAGTAGCCCATGCATGCAATTCATGTTTTCTTGGTCCTGGGTGGAACTTGTCAACTCAGGGCAGATGCAACAACCTGCTTGACTAAGGGGAAATTTTGTGCAGTTTCTAGGAGGAAGATGAGCTGGATACCTAGAGGGATTGTGCAATTTCTGGGAGGAGCAACCGACTGCTACCCAGAATTGCATAATTTCTAGGTTGAGCAGCACCACTGGGCCAGATTGCGTAGTTTTCACTAAGAAGCCTGTCTGATAGGATTGCATAGTTTCTGAGCCCAGTTGGCTTCCAATCAGATTTGCACAATTTCTGGAGGGAAGGCTGGTTCCCCTCCATAATTACACAATTTCTTGAGGTAGTTTCTCAACCAACAACTGGACCATCTGGAGTAGTATCCTATGAGGGGAGTAAAGCAAGCTATCATGCAAAGGCTACCAAGCTGCTAGAAAACCACTAAAGCTCATGTACTTGAAAGTGCAAGACATGCTGGTGAGGATGGTTGGTAGGGAGGCTCCAAAATGAAGCTAAAGAAAAATTTTGGAGGGTGGTTGTAGCCACTACAACAGTCCCACATGGGTATATGTGGAAATTGTATTATTACAAATATGTTGTAAGTGAAATTCCAGGTGTCATTAGTGGAAGGTGAACATTCACTATGTAATGTGAAGAGTCATGATGGTAGTCCAAGAGTCAAAGGGGAATGTTAAGGGTCACCCCACCATTTGCTATATATAGAACATCATAACTCATAGTACAGGATTTTGGGAGCCAAGCTTTTGGCTAGGCATTGCTTAGAGAAGGCTTAGAGAGTATTGTGATAAGACTTGGCTTCTCCACATTATAGAGAGAGTATATCTCTTTGGAGGAGCAGGCGATGTTGACTGTAATGTTCCACTGTTGGGGCTAGTGGATGTAAATTGTGTATGTATGGATGGAAATTTCCCTTAACATATATATAACTGAGCCAACACATTATAATGAATACATTGTTATTGTAGTTTAACTATTATGGTTACTTTAGCAATGTATGTTATTTCACTTACGCATCTGTGTATGCAATATTTTGTATATAATTGTATGAATCATTTTGAACATGTGTTGTTGTATTAACTTGCCTCTTTGGATTGTGGACTATTTTGCTTCCAGCCTGTGATGTCATTCCTCTTGTGAGTTCCTTTCAGGCTGCGTACTATTACAGGCTTCTAAGGGACACACTTCATTTTCCCCTCTACGTGATAGAACCCCAATGCATCTCACTTGAATCACTGCAAGGTCACACTCTACTTCTGACAAATTTATCCTACTTACCTCTACGCACTACCGTAGTTACTGCACTATTGTACCACCCACTACTGGGACTCCTACTTCAAATGGTCTGAGGTCTAGTTGGGACTTCTTATCGAGGAGATCCCTTAACATGTTGGCAGGTCCAGCACTATCAACATTTATGGCACTAGAAGGAGGGCTAGATGACAATATGAGTCCTCAAAGTCTGTCCTGGATCTCTCCACATCATCCATGACTTACATTACAATCATACCTCCAACATGTTTTTCTCATGCAAAATATTTCAAAGTGTCGAAGGACGTTCTTGATGACTTGTCACAATTTAAGTATGATGGTGAAGGTGGAGCAACCCTGATAAGGCACGAAGTTGTGTTCATGGGCTTATATCACATGAATTATGTCTCCTCAGAAAAATTTTCCTGTGGGTCGTTTGGTTACACATTCAAAAGGTGCATCAGGAAATGGTGTCGCACATTGCCCGTAACCTCCATTTAGTCTTTTGATCACATGATCAGAGAGTTAGGTCATGCTTTCTATCATTATGACCATAAAGCACTCATTAAAAAAAAACCTATAATTACAAAAAGCACCTGATGAATCTATTGTGTCATTTAGGGATCGCCTCTATAATGTTCCCTTTCAAATCTCGGACGATGAAATTGATTGGAATTTTATCAGGGAATAGTTTAAGTATCTTCTTCACGTATCTGAAAAACCTCATGAGTTAGGATCATTTGAACTCCTCTCAGCATACCTCAGTGTTAGAGATACAAAATACAAGAAAGAGAAGGTTGTTGTCATGGGTGACCCATTGTTCGCTCCTCATCAAACAGCTCTAGCCTCCCAAGACGAGGTGGGAGAAGTTGTGAACCGATTTGTTGAACCGTCACCTCCTCTAACCCCACCTACTCTGGATCTATGCACAGATGTGGACTAAAAGCCTATTTTTTGTCATGTGGACTTGTTTTCTCAACCTCCATCCTCGTTATGTTGATCCTCTAGATTTTGGTGCCTTGTGTTCATCCATTCTAGACTCTACATGTGATGTTCGGGAGAATCAAGTTGGTGACGAAGTTGGTGCTGAGCTGCCAACCTACACTGTCATTTTTTATGAGTATGTGTGGGAATTAAAAGAATAACTCACGGTAAACGATGACCTCCTTTTTTCCACACCTCGTTCGCTCTATCCTGATATCTTCTGTGATCCTACCATTTTTGGTTTATCTTGTGAAAATTCTTTCCCTGATGTTTCTACTTTTGATTATTCAAAGGACACAAAGCATGCCAGTCCATCATTTGATTGTGGAGAGGACAAATCTTTCCTTCTGAATCCACTCAATCTACCATCTTTCATTTCTGAAAATTCAGAGGGTGGAAATTTATGTTTCTCATCTAGCACTCTATATGATTCTTCATATCATTAGAATGTCGATGTACATCTAAAAATTTATGATCATGGCTGTCATGATCTCTTCACTCCATTTGATAACGATGTTGATTCACTCATTATTTATCTTATGGAACCACTGGTCTTTGATGATAGACCTGTTGATGAAGTGGAAACCCTACAAGTTGTCGATGCAATTCAGCCCGAGATGATGGTTATGTTAGGTCCTTGCTATCTTCAGGTCAATTCCACTCCCGATCAGAAAAATGTTGAACCACCTCAAGCTCCTCATCATTCTTGTATGCACATTGAAAATCAATATGATCCACAAATTTTACTTCCTCCACCAGAATCTCACGATCCTATCGCTCATGCATTGGAGGAATAATATGTAGCAATTCATGCTACGAAGTGAAAATTTTCATCTTTCTACATGTTTGCTTATTTCTAAAGATCAAAAGAGTGTGCATGTTTGTCGTCTACACAGAAACATTTAAGACGATGTTACATTTTTTTGTCGGTCAACAAGTGTGCATTGTATTATCAAAAGGAAACTAAGTACAAAATTCATCTCCAAAGACCCTTTCTTCTCATGCCAGCCAGATTTAGAGAGCATAGGGCATGGAGGAAAATGGTTACACCCAATGCCAGAAATTATTTTTGCTTGGCCTACTGGCCATACCATACATTTACCAAAATTGAGCGACATCTACAATAAGAAACAACTTGTTAAGGAGATGAATTGGTTGTAAATAAAGGAGGGGAAGCAAATAGAGTTGCATGATCATGCATGTGGAAGTCAATGTGTTCTATCCTCACCTCGAGAGTGTGAAGGTGATCGTTGTTGAATCGGTGTTGTCATCGAAGGCTTTCCAAATTGTCTAGGATCTCATTCTAGACATGTTGTACATCATTGATGTAAGCTACCAGTTCATTTTTGTCCTCTTAGTGATGGATCCTCATAAGATCTATATTCAGTTGGAAATGGTGTAGCTGGTTTGTAATCATATCCAGGGTGACTGGAGCTAAAACTTGCCCCGGAGAGTGAGCAGGAGAAATGGTCAAATCCTCCTTCGTATCCCAATTGGTGGCATCATCGGAGGATGAGTGGTTTCCCTCATTATGTTGTTGATTCACTTCTGTATGAGGAACAGCTCCCCCTTGGTGTGGAGGACCCCTCTTGTGATGCATTGAGGCGAGCCAAGGGGAATTATAGACAACCAATGAAAGAGAGACAAACCTACACCGACTAGAGAAAAACTTTCCATGTTAAAAATAACAATAAGAAATTCCAATTTAATTTGTCCTTGAATTAAATTTTGAATTAAATAAAAATTATATTCTCATATCAACTTGTAATAGTTAATTAAGTTAAATTGACTTAGGAAATCCATGTTGGAATTCTATATAGAGTCATGTAGAGTGATCCCTAAATTTTAGGGGCCTATTGTAGTGGCTACAACCATGCTCCAAAATTTTTTCTCACATGAAAATCTCGGAGCCTAACTTGGATCCTACGATCGATCATCCTTGGTCACTTGTTGGTAAGTTGATAATCTCAAGCTTCCCCTCCCTGATCTGAAGGGTTGTTCATGTTCTCATATTTATGTAAAATGTGTCATCTTTGGGCATAGGGTTTGTTGTTTTTCATACAAAGGGAATGTTGTTTTTCTTCAAGGGAAAGCATGCGTGCAAGAGTTATTATCATCACATAAACATGTTTCACACTCACTGAATGCACCCTTGTCAAGAAGGTGGTTACATCAAGAAGAGTATGTTTTATAAATTTTGGATGGTCTATGTTGCATCACTAAGTGTTCGTGTGCAATCATAGTGTAGTGTTATCGATGTTTACATATGTTTCACTGATCTCACACTTAGCAATTTTCCTGTGCAACCTATCCTCATCTAGCTTCCTGAAACTGTACACTTTTATTTTGCAACCCTCAAGCTTCCTCCCTTGCATGTTGAAACCTCGCAGTGCGTAAAGACTCCAACATCCCGCTATCATAAGAAACTGTGTAATATTTCGCCTTAGTTGCTTAGTCTTCCTTGTAGCCTAAAACTATGTATATGTGTCCTCCACAAACCCATATTGCAGTAGTGCCTTGCATCCAAAAACTGCACAATATTTCCTCCCAACTGCTTGGGCTGTACTACACTCAGAAATTGCACAAAGGTGTCCTCCCAAGAGCCCCATCCCACATAGGTGTTCTATGGCTAAAAAATGCACAGCATTGTCCAAGATGCCCTGTTTGTCTTGCATGCAAAAAATTCACAGATGGTCCTCCCAGGTCCTCATTCCGACAACAGTCACTTCCTGCTGAAACAATATTGATCTATCTCTCAGTGCAAACAAGAAAACGTGACATGCTGAGATCACTCCCAAGGATTTGAGGAGAAGGACTAAGAATACTAAGTGATTGTAAAGGTCGGGACTTCATGCAAACTCCATCAGATGCATGATCATCTCGAGGGTAAGTATGGTAAGTATAGAACACATTTCAAAGTACACATCTTAGTTGAGTTTGTAGGACTACTTGCGAGTATCATATCATCATGCCTTCAGTAACATGCATGTGTGAAAACAAAAAATGTCATTTCATCTATTTCCTCTACATGTCTTGCTTCCTTTTCTCTTGTTTGACCAATTGTCATCTTTAGCATGTTGATTGTCATGTCATTCTTGCAACCTTGTTCTGGTGATATCAAAGATTTGTCTTTGTGTGCATGAGTTGTTTTCTTTATGTAAACATCTATCAAAATCACACATGATGTTGTAAGTACTATTGTGCATGTGTTGTCACAGTTTTCTAAATGTCTATCTAAAGTGTCATACTTGTTTCTTTCACCATTTGATAGTCCCATAGTTTGTCACACTAAGACAGGTTGTCTTGTTGGTTTGAGGTGTCTTGTCATCAAGTGACGTTGAGCATCTGTTCGCAAGGTCATGTATACACAAGTTCACTCTCTCACACACTTAGCCATTTTTCTAAAAAATATATCGACCGGACCACCCTCCATCAGTCAGACCTCCACTGAGCTAGTACTGTGTAGTCTCAACCCTTAGTGACCAAGCATTATTCCCAAAAACTACACAGAGCTTGATGATGACCTTGAGGAAGTCTACACTAAACAAATATGGAACCAATCAAGCTGAGTATCACTGAGAACAACGAAATAGTTGCCCAAGAATCCATCTCAATCTTTGCTTCCCAGAATCTGATCCATCAAGCCTCCTGGTGGTCAATCGGAGAATTTGACTAGGTAGTGACCTCAGGCTTCACTCCTCCCAAAAATTGTGAAGAAGTTTTCAGTCTGCGCTCTTGCACTGACTGAAGAAATTGAGAAGATAGGAGGCATAGGCACCCACTGCCTCTCACTACACTATCTCTGGAAATTGCACAGTTTTGTGAGTTAATCCCCTTGCTAGCCTACTTGACACTCCTCCTGAAAATTGTGCATTTTTCTTGGACAGTCCATCTGCTGCCTAACACCCCGCTCAGCCTGGAAACTGTGCATATATGTCCTTCATTAATTCCTTCCATATTTGTGTAGTTTTGGCCAGCAAGCTCTTATAGCCCGCACCCAACATCCTCTAGGAATCTACGCAGTGTTAACTGCTAGTGCCTCCTGTTGCCTACATTGTCTTCCCCGAAAAAATTATGCATTTATACCTCCTAGCTGAGCCATATCCCATATATGTCATTTTTCTTCCAGACTACTCAACCCAGCCTCTCAATGACATATGTGTAATTTTTCCTGAAAGTGCCCCAAAGCCTCATATCCCAACCTAACATATTCTTTGTTCTATTTCACAGCCTTGTCCTCTCTCCCAATCACCTGCACCTGGAAATGAAAGACAATGCATCATGGTAGTGTTAACACCCAGGTTGTTCCCTTTGACTCCCGAGGGAATACGGCCGGGGTAACCACTAACCAGGCTTTGGATTACAGGCTCTAGCCTACTTGTAATCAGAGAGGGCTCTCTCTTTTAGTTTTAACTTTGTTTTTGAGGTTTTTAGGCTAGTTATGAGGTGAGAGTTTTGTTTAAAGTTTTGGTTGAATGATGTCTTCCAGTAGCTGAGATGAGATCTTCAGAAGGTTGAGTCCATTGGGCAATGGAGTCTGTGATTATGGGTTGTTTGAGATATTGAGTAAGATTACTAAAACTACAGGGCCATTTAGATATATCATGAAACAAACTTAAAATTGGGAATATGAAATATGTCTAGCCAGCGAGAGGCAACTAAGAGTCTTTCACTAAGTTGGTGATGTGGGAAAAGGATATATCACTCAGGAGTAGCTTTGAAGTCCTGAATAATACTCACTGTGAAAGTTTTAGTATGGAGGTGAAGCAACTAAGAATTACACTTTCGTAGCTAATACTGAAGAAAACATACATAACAACATAGATTGAGTTCAGGGTATTTAGTGAACAAATCCTGAACTATTCTTTTTCTGTGTTATTAAACTGTGAAATATAGAGCATGAAAGGATTATGATAGAATGAAATGCATAACAAGAAGATTTGGGAAACTTATTGTGCCATGAAATACGCAGGAATCCTGTAGCAGTAAGAAATCACACCACAACACATCAAAGCAACTCAGATCTTTAGAAATTCCATCAGCTCCCTGTATTAAAAGTCTAAAATTTACAGCATAAGTTCTCCAGAAGAAAAATCAACAACCCCAGCAAGCTTATGCGAGGGGATATATATACAATCAGTTTTACAAAATATATGAACGCTGAGTCATTTGCTCAATAACTGCGTTCACCAACTTTCAGAATGGCAGATAAGAAAGTTATTTCCATCTTAAATATTCAATGAATACCCTTCAGTTTTGTCAGAAAGTTTTTTGACTTTTGGAGGCCACCGAGTCGGTTGGGCACTTCGTATTAACTCTGAATGATAAGATCTTTATTTCTTTATCGTGCTGTAGCTTTCTCGACCCTGTCATCTGCATCTGTCAGTGTTGCTTTAGTGTCCAAATTTGTTTGCTGAGTTGGCTCTATCCACTCTTCTCCAGTCATAAAGAATGTATCAATTTTCTGAACATGATGACTTATAATTTGATGTACAAAAATTTGGTGAAAAATCTGTTTGCTCACAGCAGTGTCTGTATCATGCTTGTCCACCATTCCTGAGTAGGCAACTGACGTCTCAAAATTGTGCCTAATGTTTCATCTGCCTCAGTATATTTGTAGTAATTAGGAGGCACTTCAAACAGATGTCTGATCTCATTCATGATAAAAAATAAATTCTCTATTCTGTCATAGAGACTCTGCCCAGATGCAGGCCATGTTTCGTCTAGGGTAGTTGATCCTGCAGTGATCTGATTTGTAGCAAATGTGTTTACCCTCTTGGCATAGTTTTCATTGGATAGCAACCTACCTGCACTGTTTAGTAGGCTGGGAACGCCTCTGTTATGCAATGCTATAAATTTCTCTGTGAACTTGTTCACCTCTGTCTACATTTCCTGACATCTTCTATCCAATGTTTCCACAAGACTTCTTAAAGTGACCACCCTTTTCACCAGTAAGATGGTGTCAGTTCTGTTGGGGATTCCTATTGCTACCAGCTAAGGGCCTGTGCAGTTGTTTAGGACATTGATCATCCTATTGGCTATCTCTGACATATTTCCTAGAGATTCCCTTGCTCTCTGACTTTCCTTGTGGGCCCTGCCTATGAGATCCATGTGCTCACGAATGGTTTCTATATACTGCCATTGATCTGTTATGGATTGACCAATATTGGCCCACAGGACTTTCTTGATTTCTACCACCACTTTGTCAAGAGAGAGCTCTTTCTCCAGCTCTTTTATCCTTTTCTCAAGAGCCTTTACCTCTCTTGTTTTTCCAGCTACAGTTTTCTTTGATTTATCATACTTTTCATTAATTGTAGCCAATTTTTCCTTGGCTTCATTTAGTTCTGCCATCTGGGCCTCTAGAACTTGAATCTCCTTCATCATCTTCTGCATATCAAGGCTCGGTGCCTGTTCTGATGTTGTTGTTGGTGCTGATGTTGATGGGCCTGTCCCAGCTGTTTGTTCTGTGGGAGGACTGATAATTTGAGGAGGCTCCTCAAGATTAATCACTGGCTGAGGGGGCTGAGATGTTTGGCCTCCCTCTTTCTATTTCAGGGCTGCCTGTAATGCACCCTCTATTGCTACTAATCTCCCTTCTGTCTCTACCAATTGTTTGTGTAGTGTTAGCAGCATGGCTGCTACATCTTGGTCCTTTCTCTGCTGAGAAACATCCTCTGTTTGAGGGTGAAGGGTTGCTGGAACCTTGACCATCTTCCTCAAAGTTACTATATCTGCCTCTTTTTCCTTTAGTAATTCCTGCACAGCTTTGGGATCACTTGGGTCATGCCCAAGCTCTATGATGATATCTTCCAAAGACCTAATCCTATTGTCTTTGGATTGAGAGGATGCTTTCTCCAATTCCAATTGGGCAGTGGTATTATGGAGACTATTTTGCAACTTGTGTGCAAGAAAGGTTTTGTCTGCAAGAGTGGAATAGACCATCTCACCCATTTGCTTATGAAGCTCTATCTGGTCCATTGGGTGGATGTCTTTTGCAAATAATTCAATGTTGGTCCTTATGTAATCTGCAGCTGATTGTGGCTGCAACATAGTAGGCATGAAATGACTCATAGTCATCTTCCCCTCTGTTATGTCATATGCTGACATAAGCCTCTGCTGGTTTGTGGGAGCCATTTTGAGTAAATGATTGTATTGTTGGAGTCTAACGGGCTCATTCCTCTTCTTAATGTCAATGAATTGCTACTTTATGCCGGATTCTTCACTCCTTTGCTGGCTTGAGGAGCTAACCTCTCCTCCAAGTGTTCTTTCTTGTTCTTGTTGAAAGGAACTGGCAGATGCTTCCATGCTAGGGGGGGCCAAACCCATGGATGGCCCAATAGGCATCTCTTCTTCAGAAAGAGGATTTAATCTTTGCCTTTTCTCCCCTTGTTGACTTGTTGAGGTAGTGAGGGGAGTCTCCTCCTCTCTATCCCTCTTCCTGGTTCTCTCTTCATTTAATGGAGTTTGGAGCACCGAGGCATCCACTACTGATTCCTACCTTGGAGACACACTTTCTTGAGCCTGTTTCTCTGTAGATATTGGGGCCTCAGCCATTTCCTCTTGTTGTTTGGGCTGCTCTTTCTGTTGTTCTGCTGTTGGGGGTGGCTGCTCCTGTTCCATCTCTTTTCCTTTACCTGTGCTGGCTGCCTGAGGAGTAGTTTGAGCTGCCTGCTGGGGGGCTGTGGAGGATGAGGCAGCTGCTCCAAGTTGAATTTGATAAGAAGAGGAAACCTGCCCACAATTTTCCAAGTCAGCTTCCTTCTCAAGATTCTTTGCTTCTTTTTGTAGTATTTCCTCTTTAGTACTTGCCTCTTCTAATGTGCCCTCTTTCCATCTTAACAGATTTGCATATTTTAAAATATGAGGCAGCCTGACATGATCATAGCTAGCCAACTTATACTTGACCCTTCTAAGGCTAATGAAATGATTGGGATCATAGGGTATCCAGAGGAAACTGGTTTGCAACCCGAGGCGCTGCAGGATCTTATCTGCTTCTTGCCATGCATCTTCTCTTTTATTGTAAATAAATGGGCCTAGCTGATTTCTGACTTTTAATTGTACCTTCTTATTTTTGCTGTGGAAATGGACCATGTCTGCATTTCCAAATTGTCTGAAATACTCTAAGGCAAAGAGTCTCATAGGGACATATCTTGGTAGCCTATATGGGGCTAACTCACAGCCATATATTCTGATTACTGTATGGTGTTGGTAAAAGTACCAATCCCCAATGCTGTAGGCCTTTGAGAGCTGGAGGATCCTTTGCATCTCATCTGTTAATCTTGGAGGAGGGGCACTCAACAGCAAGGACATGGCTGGATGGATAAACAGGTCTATGAATTCACAGTAGTTATATGGTGAAAAAGATATGTGATGGAAAACTGAAGACCAAAATACTACAGACCTTTGGTTCCCTTGGGCATCAAGTTTCTTGAGAGTAATAGGGAAGCTATCAGGCTGATAGAATAGAAACAGGTGATAGATGTAAGAAGTGTATCTGAATATCCTTTCCCTCTCTAGATTCATCAATTGCTCATGAATCTTATTGGCAATGTAGGCAGCATAATCATAGTGAACAGAAGGAGGCTTTCCAGGGGAGAAGATGGACAACATTGCCAGAATGGTTTCATCAGCATCCTCAGATGACCTGTAACCCAGGACATAACTGATCATATCCACAAGCATCCTGCCCAACTCATTGAAATATACATTTCCTATGGGAGGAGTCCTCACAGTTTCAGAGCCTGATTGAATGAATAATTGATTGATCTTTAAAATTTGGGCACTAGACAGCTTGCCTCCTTTCTTTAGCAAGTCCATCATGGAGAGAGGAGTCAATGGCTTTGTAGTATGAAAGTGTAGCATTTCATTTATGGCCTCAGGGGTGACATGGAACAGAACTGAGCCTGAGGAATTGAGGACAGCTCTCTGACATGGGTCATAGTTGGCACTGCATCTATGTATCAAGTCTGGGAGGATATTGACTTGAGGGAGATTGAAAATGGGCAAATTGGAGTCCCAAATCCCTAGGATATAATTTCCACTGAGATGCTTGGCTTTAAGTTCATTGAGTACATGAATGTGGTATTTGCTGTAATTTGAGATCCCCTCTGCCATTTCGTAGTCTCTGTCAGCCAAGGACAACCACTCTAGCTCTCTTTGTGGGGCATTTAGAGGTGTTACATTCAATGCAACTGGAGTTTCCATGATTTTTGGTACTTTGAATTGTATTTGAACTTGTTTTTCTGGGCACAACGATACAGAGCAATGAATTTTGCAGTAGCAGGGCAATTTACAGAGGAAACAGGGTGAATTAGGGTGAAAACAAGTTGAAATGCTCCTGAAAAAGGTTTAATGAGCAAATACTAGGACTGAAGAGTTGTTTTCCTGGTGGACTTGCGTAGCAGAGGTTTTAGTTTGCGAATGCGCAAACAGACTGTAAACTTGTGGAGATTGGACACAATGGGGACTTCTGCAAGTAAAATTGGGCTTACAGTGTGGAGAAAGACCAATGGTTCCTGAAGATTTGCTGAACTTACAGTGTTTTTTCCTTTTCTTAATTTGCTCAGAGAACTATGGGAAAAACCAGGCGCGGAGGGGAAGCTTTGATAAATACCTGGTAAACTCGGGCAATGGTGGCAATGCAGGCGAATTGAGGGCGCCCACGGTCTCTAAAATCAATTTCTGCAGGTTGGCGGCGAGAACGTCGTTATATTTCATGCAGGAGCACAATAGTCTTTTGGTGAACAAATGAGAAAAAACGCGATTTTTGGCGAAAATATTGGAAATTTTGGGCTTCTGGCACGTTTTTTGGATGACGTCAGCATGACATCATCGGGTGGGGTCGGGTACGGAAAGGTGACGTGGCGGCCTATGAGTGGTCCACGGGGACTGATGAGGTGGCAGACAACGTGGAGCAATGGCGGGCCAGGCGCTGATGCGGGGTTGACGTGGAATGACGTGGGCATGACGGTATACGGAGGGCGGTAAGTGGTTCCATCGGACCGCTTATAGTACGGGAGCGGTTTTGGCAAGCGGCCTCCCGATACAATTTGGGAGCGACGCGTGGCAGAGCCCTAACGTCACCCTCTGACACTTTTCGGGTGCTAACGTACAGGCATCGGGGGCGGTCCGATATTGATGTGGGCCGTCGGATGGGAAAGCCCAGATCCGACGGTTGACGGGGCGCAAAGGTGATAGGACAATACGGCGGGACCCGACGGTATTATTTTAATGATTTCTTTTGTTTTTTGTGAAATGCGCATCGTAACAAAAACTTTGGATAGGCGGCAAAGTGGGTTTTTAATAAGGTTTTTGCAAATAGTGCGGGTAAAGCATTTGTGAAGGGGTTTGTAAGGGGATAAGGGTAGGATTTAGGTTATTAAACCAACCAGGGGTTAGTTTAATCCCCGACTTTAAACAAACCACCTACAACAAGACTTTGCTTCTGCATGGTTTTCCAAGATTTGAACATATGGCTATAATGCCAAAGGGGAGGGATATATACATATTTTGGGGTTTTTATACACAATAGTGCTATAGTAATAGGGAAAGGGGAACATAGGGAGTTAAGTGTAGATAGAGTTAATAGTTAGTATTGGAGGGGAATGTGGAAGAGAGGAGGCAAAGACTAAGTTGTTAGGGAACAGACTTAGTTAGGAGAGTAGATCAAAATGAAAAGATTTTTACACAAGAAATGTGGCTCTTTATGCTACAAGGATCAATAAATGAGTTTGATTTCTCTCATGAACAAAGGTGGTATTGGGGTGTTAGCAAGGATTTTGATGGGGATGACTGGGGAGTTAGACATGCTTCACTTTGTTGCTACAAAGCTACTGAATAGGAAGATCTGCACTGGCCACCATGTGTTTCCTTTGCTTAGGCCAGTGACATGAAAGAAATCATGCTTCTGCAACCTCATCTACCTACCCATTCTATTACCTAGCATTTTTTGTTACTTCAGGGAGGGTGCACTTAGACTTGCAAACCCTCTTGTGCCGTTTTCTTTTCCTTTGGCATTTCCTTTTGATTTTCTATCTAAGGCTAGCCTTATTACTTCCAAGGCCTCAAATTAAATAGTTGGGAACCTTCATTCTCTACCTAAATACTTATCTTCCAAGATTGAACAGTTTGGACAAATTTATTTCTCTAGTCTACAACAAAAAATTGAGATATGGCATGACCCAGCTTAGACTGTTGGATCACCCATTCAGGAGTAGGACAGCATCAAATAACTGCAGATAGGTGTTTTCCACACAAATATGAGATCTTTGCACCATCAAAGTAGATCATATTAGCACTTCCCCTGCCAATCATGAAAAATGAAACCTATTGGTATAGGTAGCTAACGGGTAGAATAGGGTATTTCTAGATTTGATGATGTCTCATCACGAGAGATTACAAAAATAGCACATGGATGAGACATGGCATGATGATGAATGGGATGAATAAGGAGTGCATGCTAGAAGACTTGCTCACAGTTGGACGAACACAAAAAGCATGGAAATGACTGTGTTTTTGTGGTCATCGACAGGTTCTCGAAGATGGCCATTATGGTGGCCTGCAAGAAGAATATCACAGCAGAAGCCACTGCTAAACTCTTCTTTAAACGAGTGTGGGTGCACTTTGGGATCCCACAGTCTATCATCTTAGATCGGGACAGTCGGTTTCTCAGCACATTTTGGTCCAGTCTCTGGTCAATGCTGGACACCAAACTCACGAAGTCCACAGCCTTCCATCCTCAAACTGATGGCCAGACAGAGGTTGTCAACAGGATGATTGTGCACATTCTGCGCATGTATAACTCAAAGCATCCACGCACATGGGACGAGAGCCTCCCCTATGTTCAGCACAGCTACAACCGAGCTCTTCACAGCTCCACTGGCCATAGCCCTTTTCAGGTGGGTTTGGGATTCCAGCCACTATGCCCCATTGATGTGGCCATGCCACTTGCAGCTACTCACATGAATTCAGCTCATGTCCAGTCTGAAACAAATAATGCCACCAGCTTCATTGAGCACATCCAACATATTCGCCAGCAGGTCCATGACATTCTTGAGAAATCAAATGCCAAGTACAAGCACCGACATGATCAACACCGGGTGCCACACAAGTTTCAGGTGGGCGACAAAGTCTGGTTGCATTTTCAAAAGGAACGCCTTACTGGAGCCTATCGGAAATTGAGACCACTCCGATATGGTCCTTACACCATTACTAAGGCTATGGGAGACAATGCATTTGAGCTCATCATTCCCCCATTCCTTGGCCTGCACCCAGTGTTCAATGTGGACCGCCTTCGACCATACTTTCCACCATTGCTAGACACATCCGACATTGCAGAACAGCTCAAACCCACTGAATTAAATCCAGATTGCATGGAACAAGCTGCAACTGATCGGATCATGGACACACAGATAAATAACACTCGCCAACAGAATATCCAACTGTATCGAGTTGTCAAAGTAGGCCAACTCCTTCAACAGGGCAAGTGGCTCACCAGGGAACAAGTTCAGCAGAAGTTTCCTCATCTCATGCAGGAGCTCAACGCAATGGGGACCATTGCTTCCTAAGGGGGGAGGAATGATCCAGGTGGAGATTGGTGGCCACCTGCCATGTCCACCTGGACCCCCACCATTGTCTTTCTCAGCATTTTCAGTTTCCTTAATTATAGCACAACTTATTATTTTTAGCAGTTTTTCGTGTCCTGAACTTCCAGGGCCGTTTTGAGGCCCTAAACGACATTTTTTGGGGAATCCGGGGCCCGTTCCAACAATGATTGTGCTCGGATAGATCTTTCTAATGAGCTATTGTACGCGTCAAACAGAGATCCTATGCCAAAGTTACGACCCTTGGAAGTTGATGTACCAATTTACCCCAAACAGGGCCCACAGTTTGGCGTTTCATCTCCTAGGGTTAGGTTTTGGAATGTTAAGGGTTTTCCATTGTTTCTCAACAATAAATAGGCCTTCGAGCCTCATTGTAACACAGTTCAAAGGCATGTAGCCATCACATCTCTTCTCAGAGATAAGCTACCATCGCCCTAGCTGGTTTATTTCCATTTCTGGTTGTAAGCATATTTCAGTATTTTCCATTAATGAAATGAAGTATTATTTATGCTGCATCTTTGTGTATATGGTTATGTCTGTAATTTGTTGCATTCCTGTTTAAATCCGGATCAATCATATTAGCACTTCCCCTGCCAATCATGAAAAATGAAACCTATTGGTATAGGTAGCTAATAGTGGCTCCACTTGGGGATGGTTTTTCTACTTGAAAGACCAAGAACAGCAGGTCAGAATGCCTTGGCCCTTGACTTCTTCTCTTAAATTGAAAGTTTTCTCTTTGGACTTCAAAACTGGAAGCTGTCACCATTGTGGAACTTCTGAAATAAAAGCCTTTTCCTGCTTGTTTACAAAACTTCTTAAACTGAACTATTCATATGCTGAAAGAAAATAGTATATACAATTGATATTGTACAGGGCAGAGCCATGCTGTATACATGGAAAGTAATCAAAATAGTGCTTTAACATCCGGCCATTTACAGGGCCCTCTTCAGCTTCAGTGCCATCCAATTTTTTCAAGAAATAAGTGTTATTTCCTTGCACTGCTTGAATTGCAAAGGGTCCCCTCCAAAGGGAGTCAAATTTGCCATGCTTTCCCTTGTCTTCTCTTCTTGAATCCCATTTAAGCACTTTATCCCCAATGAAGAAATCTTCAGCCTTAGTTCTTCTATCAAAGGCTTTCTTCAGCTTCTCTTGTAGGACTTGGACTCTGCTATACACTTGATCTCTGGTTTGCTGCAAACATATTATCTGGTTTATTCTTCTTTGCATGTCATTTGGTTCAGCTTGACTTTCTTGAAGTAGCTTCATGACAGGGACCCCTAATGATGAAGGGAATTTGGCTTCCATTCCATAAACCAATTCATATGGGCTGACCCCAATAGATCTCTTGGTTGTTAGCCTGTCTGCCCACAAGGCATTTACAAGCTTTTTATGCCAATTTTTCTTATTCTCTTCCAGTATCTTCTTAATGATGTTGATAAGACTTTTGTTAGATGATTCAGCTAAACCATTGCCTTGAGGATAGTATGCAGTAGAATGGCCCAAAGTAATGTGGAATTTGTGGCAAAAGTTCACCATCTTCTTGGATCTAAAAGCAGCAGCATTGTCTGTTATAATCTTGTCAGGACAACCAAATCTGGAAAGAATATTAGTCTCAAGAAACTGAATGATAGTAGAATCATTTGCTTGTCTGCATGGAATAGCCTCAATCCATTTAGTAAAGTGATCTGTGGCTGTTAGAATCCATCTATGTTGGCCTGAGGATGAAGGATGAATTTCCCCAATGAAGTCCAAGCCCCATTGCTGAAAAGGTCTTTCTGTTGCAATAGGCTTTAAGGGAAGTGGTAGTAACTTTCTTTTTCCCTCAAACAATTGACACTTATGACATGAAGTTGTAAATTTTTTAACATCAGAGAAGAGAGTGGGCCAATAATAACCTGCCCTTAATATCTTATCCACAGTGGACTTCCAGTACAAATGTCCACCACAATCACCTGCATGAAACTCTTTCATCACATTGTTAGTCTCATCCATATTCAAATAGTTCAGCAATATGCCTTCATGATTTTTCCATAGTAAATTACCATCTATAGCACAAAATCTTGAAGCTTTCATTTTTTAAAATCTAGATTTGGTTCTGGACAATCCTGGGGGAGCACACAAGTTTTGCAATATATAACAGATATCATAATACCACATGGATTGTTCAAAGGCTGCATTGATCTTTGGAGTCACCAGCTCCAATTCATTGTCCAGTTGGTTAATATCCAAGGATTGGAAGTTTGCTTCAGACATCAATTTAGCCAAACCTTGCCCTTTTATCAGTTTTGTAGGTCTGATTTCAATGTCAAATTCTAAAATGTTAGCAATCCATTTTCCTCTTTTGCCCTCTAAGTTTTCTTGAGTCAATATGTCTTTCACAATGGGATTTGGCACATAAGCAATAACATGGGAGTATAGTATGTAGATCCTAAAGTCTTTGATGGCTTTGACCAAATCATAAGCTTACTTTTCCATGATCTGATATTTCAGAGGTGCATCTCTAAGGGCTCTACTAAAGAAAGCAATGGGTTTTTCATTCCCTTGATCATCTTTCTGCAATAAGATAGTAGCAATGGTATGTTGGGAAGCAAAAGAAAAAATGATAAATTCTCTGTCAAATTGAGGATTTGTTAAGACTGGGGTTTGGGTGAGGGCCAATTTAATACCTTCAAAAGCTTGATTTGCTTCTACTATCCACTTCACTTTTGAATCCTTTTTTAGCATGTTATTTAGTAATCTGATCAATTCTGCTAAGTTTGGGATGAATCTCCTTAAAAGTTGATCTTTCCCAAGAAGGCTTGTAATTCTTTTATATTTCTTGGGTGGGGCATTTGCAAGATGGCCTGTATTCTGTCTGGGTCAATCCTAATGCCATCCTTTGAAATGATATGACCCAACAGCTTACCTTCCTCCAAACCAAATAGATACTTCTTGGGATTTAAGGAAATCCCATATTTCCTACATGTTATGAATATTTGTCTCAAGTGTTTCAGATGTTCTTGGTCAGAATTTGAAAAAGGTGTGAGGTCATCTAAGTAAATAACAAGGAACTCATGAATCTCTTTAGAAAAAGCAATGTCCATTGCTCTTTGAAATGTAGCTCCTACATTTTTCAACCCAAAAGGCATTTTAACATACTTGAAAGTTCCCCATGGGGTTGTGAATGTTGTTTTATCTTGGTCATCAGGGTGGACTAGGATCTGATTGAAACCTGAAAACCCATCAAGTAATGAGATTCTTGAAGCCCCCACCACTCTTTGGAGAATGTGATCCATTTTAGGTAAGGGATAATTGTCTTTGAGAGATACTTGATTCAAATTCCTTAGATCGACACAAAGCCTAATCTCCCCGGTTTTCTTTCTTGTGGGGACCAAATTTGAAATCCAGTCTGAAAACCTGATTGGTGCTATGATACCGGCTTTGAACATTTTTTGTACCTCTTTCTCAATTAAAGGGAGAAGCATAGGATTGATTCTTCTCAATTTTTGCTTGAATGGCTTTTGATTAGGCTTGAGAGGGATGGTGTATTGAATAACAGAGGTGTCATAAGACTTCAAATCCTCATAACTCCATGCAAACACATCTTGGAACTCATTAAAGAGGTCAATGTATTTGGGCTTCTGGTCAGGAGGTAAAGATGTAGATAATTTTATTATCTTGGGTTTTTCAGTAGTTCCAATGTTGCATTCTTCTATGGCAGCATTAAGGGGTTGCATTGTTGGTTTTCTAGGAACATCATTTGAGTCAAAAATGTCCTCCAATGGAGTTAGGCATGTTGGTAGAAAATTGTCTTTTAGCTCTATGATTTCAGCCTCTGCACCAGCTATTTCATCAAAATGCAATTGTTCAAGTTCTTGTATTTTTTCCTTGTCAAAGGTTGTTGGACAAAGTATTTGATTTGCTGTTTTGGGTGATATAGTTGTATGGTCCTTTTTAGTTAGTGGCTGTGTGTCTTTCAGAGCATCAACATCAATGTTCAAACCTGCAAATTCATGTTGTAAGGTCAAGAAACTATTTATCTGTGTGTCATCCTCAAATACTTGCCAATATTTAATATTGTTTGGGATAGAAGGTCTGTGTTTTATCTCAGCTGTAAAACAATGGCTGGGTTCAAAAGGCAATTTGCACGTACTGGCAAATGTAGCTAAACTATGTGCATAAAGGTTGTGGGTCCTAGGTATTTTGGTCATCTGAAATTCAGTGAAGGCCTTAAGTATTTCAATAGCAGCAGATCTGTATGATCTTAGTCTTTTGTCATTGGTGACAAAATTACCTTTCACTTGATGAATAATTAGATCTGAGTCTCCCATGATTGAAACTTTTGTGGCCTGTAAGGATTTTACCAGTTTGAGGCCTAGCAACAAAGCTTCATACTCTGCCATATTGTTAGTACATCTGAAATTAAGCCTATAGGCTCGACCCTCTGCATGATTGCTTTGTTTGTTATGAATCCATACTCCAGCTCCTGCCCCTAATTTGTTGACTAATCCATCAAACTCAAGGAACCAAAGGATCTCTTGATTTATGGGAGATTTGACAGCCTCTCTATGGCTTGGAATTATGAGCTGGAGATCTTGTTTTTCATCTGGTTTGTCTTCTAGGATTGTCTCATCAATTGATTTCTCAATCTTGATTTCTCGGGAGCTTGATTGCTTACTCATATGTAGATCTTGTTCAAGTAAGACAAATGTTTCATCACATATTGGACCTATAGTGTCATTGAACAGAATGAAGGAATCCATGTCTGAATGGACTGCATAAATAGGGAAATTTTGAGGTTTTTCTTCACTGCTCACCATGTATTTCATGAGTGACTCTCTGTATAGCCTCTTTGGCTGCCCAAAAACAGAGATAGTGGCATATGACATATCCAATTGCAGGGAACCTTGGAGTTTGGCTCCCCATGATCTTGATAACAACATTCCATATTTGGGTGGTATATCAGCAACTACAACATCCATTAAGATTGTTTTATTTGGGTACTAGACAAGGGACACACATAGATCTTTTATCAAGCCTAAACACTTAACTTGGCTGGAGTCAAATGAAAATAGGTCCTTATATGGTCTTGTGATGTCTAGATTCAATCTCTCCATTACTGACTTAGGCATAAGGTTATGAGAAGCGCTTGAATCAAACATTGCATTGTGTAATATATTATCATGAACATGTAACCTGACATAAAAAGGTAAGATTCCAGTGGCTACTGTCTTTCCATCAACCTCTGGACCGAAAAGTAGTTATGGGGTATCATCCAACACATTGACATCATCTTTTTTGTGGGTCAGTTGGAGGGACTTCTTGATTTGTTGTTTGTAAATGTTGTGCTTGGCTAGCTCTAAAAGAGGAATGGCTATCTTTAATTTTCCAATTTCAGCTTCTAAGTCAAAAGGTCTTTCAGATTGGATCTTGGTGTTCTAGTTGACCACTTTTTCGTTCTCAATTGAGTTTTTAAAGGCTTCTTCTTGACTTTCAATCTGATCTTGAGGTTTGTCCTTTTTACTCATCTTTTGGAAAGTGTTGCTTGGATTGTGCTCTAAAGGTGGTGCAACCACTGGTTGTTGATTTGAGGGAAATACTTCAGTTACCTCTTCAACTGTTACTTCATCTATAATTGAATCAGTTTTGTTAATAGGCTCTATGACAATAGCTTTCTTAGGCTGCAGGCTATCCTTTGTTTTCTCAGGCTATGGCACATTTATAGTTCTGCTTCTTAATTTGTATTGCTTATGAACTTCAAAAACAGCTGTGTCATAGCCTTGTTTGAAATCAAATGATTCACCTGATCTAGTTTGGAACTGACTTATGTCTTCATCTTCATGATCTTCTTGACTCAGAAAAACTTGCTGATCATCGTTCAGGCCCATCAAATTGATGTGGGTATCATCTATCTGCTCATTAGAAGTGGATGCTTCAGCATAGTTTTCTTGGAACGAAGGCCTTATCTCTGGTTCAGCGCTGGCCTTGCCAACATTGGGATTTTGATTTCTTCTAAAATTGGGATTCCTGATAGGATTATTCTGTGGTGCTTCCCATGATGACTTCCTCTCAACTGATTCTACTCTGTCACCTAATCTATGCATACCAATGATTATTGCATCTAATTTTTGATCCCAACCTGAAGGCTCTTCTTTGAAGGTAGTCTTTCTTTCAGTTCTGGTCCTATTCCTCTTAGCTATCAGGTTGGCTTCTACACTAACTGCTATGTCTTGCATCTCAACTAAAGTTCGGGGAGCTCTTTCTCTTAATTGGTATGCCATAT
Organism: Pinus tabuliformis; assembly: GCA_031772625.1. Lineage (NCBI taxonomy): Eukaryota > Viridiplantae > Streptophyta > Pinopsida > Pinales > Pinaceae > Pinus > Pinus tabuliformis. The sequence goes on from CM062815.1 coordinate 255,433,414, forward strand.
CTGAATCAAACCCATCAGGAAAGGTGTAAAGAGCTAGATCAGGTGGGGGTCTGAGATTTTGGGGAATAGCATTGTAGACATTGTTGAACCGAGCACAATAGTCCAAGACAGTTTCTTGGGGACCTCTTTTGATAGTATTGTATTAAGATAAAATATGAAGTGGGTCCTTTTTCTTCTCCCATCTGTTGATAAAGGTTTGATACAGGGCTTCAAGGTCAGCTATGGAGTTTGTTGGGAGTGACCTAAACCATGATCTTACATCTCCTGCTAGGCTTTGCACAAAAATTTTCATTCTAACCCCATCATCATCTATCTCATAATTTTCAAAGTAGTCTTGGATTTTCTTAGTATGTTGAAGGGCTGGATAAGAGCCAGTACCATCAAAATATGAAATCTTGCTTTGGTAATCTTGAGGCATAGGTCCTGGGTTGGCAGGTAACTACAGTGGAGCATATCTATTAGCCATGTTTGGTGGGACAATAGGGATAACAGGAACTAATGGGACAAGTGGAGGAAAGGGGATGAGAATGCTATGTGTACTTGATGGAGGGGTTGAAAGGACACCTTGTGAAGTAGATGAAGAACTATGAGGTTGTGGAACGGTGTTATGAGGATGTAGAGAAACCTTAGCAGGGGTTGGAATATCAGTTTGAAACCCTGCTTCAGAACTTGAATCTGATAGAGTCCCTTCTGATTTATGTCTCTTAAGGATTCTTGGAATCAATTTTGGGTTCTGGAACTCAGGTGATGGATCTGGATTTGGGTTAGATCTTGTATAGCGAGTTTTCTTCTTAGGAGCCAGTTTCTGTGATTTTCTTTGGGAGAATTTCTAAGAGATAGTGATGTTTGACAAGGACTGATCAGGTATTGCACAACTGTATGGAACTTTAAGACTGAATAAAGATTGACTGAGGCAGCTTTTATGTACTCCTGCAAATGCAAAGCAGAGGTAGTTTCTAAGGCTGTCTGGCTGTCACTCAGGCTTTATCCACAGTATTAAGAATCAGACAGGGGTTTATGAATTTCATTCAGTCCCCAGTGGAGTTGCCATTTATGTTAACACCCAGGTTGTTCCCTTTGACTCCTGAGGGAATACCGCTGGGGTAACCACTAACCAGGCTTTGGATTACAGGCTCTAGCCTACCTATAATCAGAGAGGGCTCTCTCTTTTAGTTTTAACTTTTGTTTTTGAGGTTTTTAGGCTAGTTATGAGGTGAGAGTTTCGTTTAAAGTTTTGGTTGAATGATGTCTTCTAGTAGTTGAGATGAGATCTTCAGAAGGTTCAGTCCATTGGGAAATGGAGTCTGTGATTATGGGTTGTTTGAGATATTGAGTAAGATTACTAAAACTGCAGGGCCATTTAGATATATCATGAAACAAATTTAAAATCGGGAATATGAAATATGTCTTGCCAGTGAGAGGCAACTAAGAGTCTTTCACTAAGCTGGTGATGTGGGAAAAGGATATATCACTCAGGAGCAGCTTTGAATTCCTGAATAATACTCACTGTGAAAGTTTTAGTATGAAGGTGAAGCAACTAAGAATTACACTTTCATAGCTAATACTGAAGAAAACATACATAACAACATAGATTGAGTTCAGGGTATTTAGTGAACAAATCCTGAACTATTCTTTTTCTGTGCTATTAAACTGTGAAATATAGAGCATGAACGGATTATGATAGAATGAAATGCATAACAAGAAGGTTCAGGAAACTTATTGTGCCATGAAATACGCAGGAATCCTGTAGCAGTAAGCAATCACACCACAACACATCAAAACAACTTAGATCTTTAGAAATTCCATCAGCTCCCTGTATTAAAAGTCTGAAATTTACAGCATAAGTTCTCCAGAAGAAATATCAACAACCCCAGCAAGCTTATGCGAGGGGATATATATACAATCAGTTTTACAAAATATCTGAACGCCGAGTCATTTGCTCAATAACTGTGTTCACCAACTTTCAGAATAACAGATAAGAAAGTTATTGCCATCTTAAATATACAATGAATACCCTTCAGTTTTGTCAGAAACTTTTTTGACTTTTGGAGGCCACTGAGTCGGTTGGGCACTTTGTATTAACTCTGAATGATAAGCTCTTTATTGCTTTATCGTGCTGTAGCTTTCTCGGCCCTGTCATCTGCATCTGTCAGTGTTGCTTTAGTGTCCAAATTTGTTTGCTGAGTTGGCTCTGTCCACTCTTCTCCAGTCATAAAGAATGTATCAATTTTCTGAACATGATGACTTATAATTTGATGTACAAAAATTTGGTGAAAAATCTGTTTGCTCACAACAATGTCTGTATCATGCTTGTCCACCATTCCTGAGTAGGCAACTGATGTCTCAAAATTGTGCCTAATGTTTCATCTGCCTCAGTATATTTGTAGTAATTAGGAGGCACTTCAAATAGATGTCTGATCTCATTCATGATAAAAAATAAATTCTCTATTCTGTCATAGAGACTCTGCCCAGATGCAGGCCCCGTTTCCTCTGGGGTACTTAATCTTGCAGTGATCTGATTTGTAGCAAATGTGTTTACCCTCTCGGCATAGTTTTCATTGGATAGCAACCTACCTGCACTGTTTAGTAGGCTGGGAAGGCCTCTGTTATGCAATGCTGTAAATTTCTCTGTGAACTTGTTCACCTCTGTCTGCATTTCCTGACATCTTCTATCCAATGTTTGCACAAGACTTCTTAAAGTGAGCACCCTTTTCACCAGTAAGATGGTGTCAGTTCTGTTGGGGATTCCTATTGCTGCCAGCTGAGGGCCTGTGCGGTTGTTCAGGACATTGATCATCCTATTGGCTATCTCAGGCATATTGCCTAGAGATGCCCTTGCTCTCTGACTTTCCTTGTGGGCCCTGCCTATGAGATCCATGTGCTCATGAATGGTTTCTATATACTGCCATTGATCTGTTATGGATTGACCAATATTGGCCCACAGGACTTTCTTGATTTCTGCCACCACTTTGTCAAGAGAGAGCTCTTTCTCCAGTTCTTTTATCCTTTTCTCAAGAGCCTTTACCTCTCTTGTTTTTTCAGCTACAGTTTTCTTTGATTTATCATACTTTTCATTAATTGTAGCCAATTTTTCCTTGGCTTCATTTAGTTCTTCCATCTGGGCCTCTTGAACTTGAATCTCTTTCATCATCTTCGGCATATCAAGGCTCGGTTCCTGTTCTGATTTTGTTGCTGGTGCTGATGTTGATGGGCCTGTCCCAGCTGTTTGTTCTGTGGGAGGACTGATAATTTGCGGAGGCTCCTCAAGATTAATCACTGGCTGAGGGGGCTGAGATGTTTGGCCTCCCTCTTTCTATTTTAGGGCTACCTATAATGCACCCTCTGTTGCTACTAATCTCCCTTCTGTCTCTACCAATTGTTTGTGTAGTGTTAGCAGCATGGCTGCTACATCTTGGTCCTTTCTCTGCTGAGCAACATTCTCTGTCTAAGGGTGAAGGGTTTCTGGAATCTTGACCATCTTCCTCAAAGCTGCTATATCTGCCTCTTTTTCCTTTAGTAATGCCTGCACAGCTTTGGGATCACTTGGGTCATGCCCAAGCTCTATGATGATATCTTCCAAAGACCTAATCCTATTGTCTTTGGCTTGAGAGGATGCTTTCTCCAATTCCAATTGGGCAGTGGTATTATGGAGACTATTTTGCAACTTGTGTGCAAGAAAGGTTTTGTCTGCAAGAGCGGAATAAACCATCTCACCCGTTTGCTTATGAAGCTCTATCTGGTCCATTGGGTGGATGTCTTTTGCAAATACTTCAAGGTTGGTCCTTATGTAATCTGCAGCTGATTGTGGCTGCAACATAGTAGGCATGAAATGACTCACAGTCATCTTCCCCTCTGTTATGTCATATGCTGACATAAGCCTCTGCTGGTTTGTGGGAGCCATTTTGAGTAAATGATTGTATAGCTGGAGTCTAACTGGCTCATTCCTCTTCTTAATGTCAATGAATTGCTGCTTTATGCCGGATTCTGCCCTCCTTTGCTGGCTTGAGGAGCTGACCTCTCCTCCAAGTGTTCTTTCTTGTTCCTGTTGGAAGGAACTGGCAGATGCTTCCATGCTAGGGGGGCCCATACCCATGGATGGCCCAATAGGCATCTCTTCTTTAGAAAGAGGATTTAATCTTTGCCTTTTCTCCCCTTGTTGACTTGTTGAGGTAGTGAGGGGAGTCTCCTGCTCTCTATCCCTCTTCCTGGTTCTCTCTTCATTTAATGGAGTTTGGAGCACCGAGGCATCCGCTACTGATTCCTGCCTTGGAGGCACACTTTCTTGAGCCTACTACTCTGTAGATATTGGGGCCTCAACCATTTCCTCTTGCTGTTTGGGTTGCTCTTTCTGATGTTCTACTGTTGGGGGTGGTTTCTCCTATTCCATCTCTTTTCCTTTACCTGTGCTGGCTGCCTGAGGAGTAGTTTGAGCTGCCTACTGGGGGGCTGTGGAGGATGAGGCAGCTGCTCCAAGTTGAATTTGATAAGTAGAGGAAACCTGCCCACAATTTTCCAAGTCAGCTTCCTTCTCAAGACTCTTTGCTTCTTTTTGTAGTATTTCCTCTTTAGTACTTGCCTCTTCTAATGTGACCTCTTTCCATCTTAATAGATTTGCATATTTTTCAATATGAGGCAACCTGACATGATCATAGCTAGCCAACTTATACTTGAACCTTCTAAGGCTAATGAAATCATTGGGATCATAGGGTATCCAGAGGAAACTGGTTTGCAACCCGAGGCACTGCAGGATCTTATCTGCTTCTTGCCATGCCTCTTCTCTTTTATTGTAAATAAATGGGCCTAGCTGATTTCTGACTTTTAATTGTACCTTCTTATTTTTGCTGTGGAAATGGACCATGTCTGCATTTCCAAATTGTCTGAAATACTCTAAGGAAAAGAGTCTCATAGGGACATATCTTGGTAGCCTATATGGGGCTAACTCACAACCATATATTCTGATTACTGTATGGTGTTGGTAAAAGTACCAATCCCCAACGCTGTAGGCCTTTGAGAGCTGGAGGATCCTTTGCATCTCATCTGTTAATCTTGGAGGAGGGGCACTCAATAGCAAGGACATGGCTGGATGGATAAATAGGTCTATGAATTCACAGTAGTTATATGGTGAAAAAGATATGTGATGGAAAACTGAAGACCAAAATACTACAGACCTTTGGTTCCCTTGGGCATCAAGTTTCTTGAGAATAATAGGGAAGCTATCAGGCTGATAGAATAGAAACAGGTGATAGATGTAAGAAGTGTATCTGAATATCCTTTCCCTCTCTAGATTCATCAATTTCTCATGCATTTTATTGGCAATGTAGGCAGCATAATCATAGTGAACAGAAGGAGGTTTTCCAGGGGAGAAGATGGACAACATTGCTAGAATGGTTTCATCAACATCCTCAGATGACCTGTAACCTAGGACATAACTGATCATATCCACAAGCATCCTGCCCAACTCATTGAAATATACATTTCCTATGGGAGGAGTCCTCACAGTTTCAGAGCCTGATTGAATGAAAGAGGAGTCAATGGCTTTGCAGTATGAAAGGAGCAAGTCCATCATGGAGAGAGGAGTCAATGGCTTTGCAGTATGAAAGTGTAGCATTTCATTTATGGCCTCAGGGGTGACATGGAACAGAACTGAGCCTGAGGAATTGAGGACAACTCTCTGACATGGGTCATAGTTGGCACTGCATCTATGTATCAAGTCTGGGAGGATATTGACTTGAGGGAGAATGAAAATGGGCAAATTCGAGTCCCAAATCCCTAGGATATCATTTCCACTGAGATGCTTGGCTTTAAGGTCATTGAGTACATGAATGTGGTATTTGTTGTAGTCTGGGATTCCCTCTGCCATTTGGTAGTCTCTGTCAGCCAAGGGCAGCCACTCTAGCTCTCTTTGTGGGGCATTTAGAGGTGTTACATTCAATGCAACTGGAGTTTCCATGATTTTTGGTACTTTGAATTGTATTTGAACTTGTTTTTCTGGGCACAGCGATACAGAGCAATGAATTTTGCAGTAGCAGGGCAATTTACAGAGGAAACAGGGTGAATTAGGGTGAAAACAAGTTGAAATGCTCCTGAAAAAGGTTTAATGAGCAAATACTGGGACTGAAGAGTTGTTTTCCTGGTGGACTTGCGTAGCAGAGGTTTTAGTTTGCGAATGCGCAAACAGACTGTAAACTTGTGGAGATTGGACACAATGGGGACTTCTGCAAGTAAAATTGGGCTTACAGTGTGGAGAAAGACCAATGGTTCCTGAAGATTTGCTGAACTTACAGTGTTTTTTCCTTTTCTTAATTTGCTCAGAGAACTATGGGAAAAACCAGGCGTGGAGGGGAAGCTTTGATAAATACCTGGTAAACTCAGGCAATGGTGGTAATGCAGCCGAATTGAGGGCGCCCATGGTCTCTAAAATCAATTTCTGCAGGTTGGCGGTGAGAACGTCGTTATATTTCATGCAGGAGCACAATAGTCTTTTGGTGAACAAATGAGAAAAAACGCGATTTTTGGCGAAAATATTGGAAATTTTGGGCTTCTGGCGCATTTTTTGGATGACGTCAGCATGACATCATCGGGTGGGGTCGGGTACGGAAAGGTGACGTGGCGGCCTGTGAGTGGTCCACGGGGACTGATGAGGTGGCGGACAGCGTGGAGCAATGGAGGGCTAGGTGCTGATGCGGAGTCGACGTGGCATGACGTGGGCATGATGGTATACGGAGGGCGGTAAGTGGTTCCATCGGACCGCTTATAGTACGGGAGCGGTTTTGGTAGGCGGCCTCCCGATACAATTTTGGAGCGACGCATGGCAGAGCCCTGACGCCACCCTCTGACACTTTTCGGGTGCTAACGTACAGGCATAGGGGGTGGTCTGATATTGATGTGGGCCGTCGGATGGGAAAGCCCAGATCTGACGGTTGACGGGGCGCAAAGGTGATAGGACAATACGGCGGGACCCGGCGGCATTATTTTAATGATTTCTTTTGTTTTTTGTGAAATGCGCATTGTAACAAAAACTTTGGATAGGCGGCAAAGTGGGTTTTTAATAAGGTTTTTGCAAATAGTGCGGGTAAAGCATTTGTGAAGGGGTTGTAAGGGGATAAGGGTAGGATTTAGGTTATTAAACCAACCAGGGGTTAGTTTAATCCCCGACTTTAAACAAACCATCTACAACAAGACTTTGCTTCTGCATGGTTTTCCAAGATTTGAACATATGGCTATAATGCCAAAGGGGAGGGATATATACATATTTTGGGGTTTTTATACACAATAGTGCTATAGTTATAGGGAAAGGGGAACATAGGGATTTAAGTGTAGATAGAGTTAATAGTTAGTATTGGAGGGGAATGTGGAAGAGAGGAGGCAAAGACTAAGTTGTTAGGGAACAAACTTAGTTGGGAGAGTAGATCAAAATGAAAACATTTTTACACAAGAAATGTGGCTCTTTATGCTACAAGGATCAATAAATGAGTTTGATTTATCTCATGAACAAAGGTGGTATTGGGGTGTTAGCAAGGATTTTGATGGGGATGATTGGGGAGTTAGACATGCTTCACTTTGTTGCTACAAAGCTGCTGAATAGGAAGATCTGCACTGGCCGCCATGTGTTTCCTTTGCTTAGGCCAGTGATATGAAAGAAATCATGCTTCTGCAACCTCATCTACCTACCCATTCTATTGCCTAGCATTTTTTGTTACTTCAGGGAGGGTGCACTTAGACTTGCAAACCCTCATGTGTGTTTTTCTTTTCCTTTGGAATTTCCTTTTAATTTTCTATCTAAGGCTAGCCTTATTACTTCCAAGGCCCCAGATTAAACAGTTGGGAACCTTCATTCTCTACCTAACTACTTATCTGCCAAGATTGAACAGTTTGGACAGATTTCTTTCTCTAGTCTACAACAAAAAATTGAGATATGGCATGACCCAGCTTAGACTGTTGGATCACCCATTCAGGAGTAGGACAGCATCAAACAACTGCAGATAGGTGTTTTCCACACAAATATGAGATCTTTGCACCATCAAAGTAAATCATATTAGCACTTCCCTTGCCAATCATGAAAAATGAAACCTATTGGTATAGGTAGCTAACAGGTAGAATAGGGTATTTCTGGATTTGATGATGTCTCATCATGAGAGATTACAAAAATAGTACATGGATGAGACATGGCACGATGATGAATGGGATGAACAAGGAGTGCATGTTAGAAGACTTGCTCACAGTTGGACGAACACAGAAAGTATACCAAGTAGCAAGCAAAAGATGCAAGCGTATGCATGAACTATTAGGTGAACACCAAGACCATTGAAGACTGCATGCACTCTTCCATGTGAAGATGAATCTATGTTACAACACATGCACACTCATCATTCAACATCTCAATAGCTCGACACAAAAAACACAACCAGCGTGTGCATAGTTGTATCATCATGCTAAGTTGTGTCATGAGTCGCCTCTGCCACATCACTACTTTGGGTCATAACTATGTAATCAATGTAATGTAACATGGAACTCCAAGAGACCCACAGATGAAGTCGAAGAGTGATGTAAGTCAAAAATTCATGTAAGTTGAATACTCATGAGGGAAGTCAAACAACCACAAGTGTCAGTTTCACCCTTGGCTATATATACCCCTCATTTGTACATGCAATATAATTTTCACCTTGGCTCCTCCCACATAGTCTTGAGTGTGTGTCATATTTTCCTTGACGAGTGAGCAGTGGCTCCAATGCCCCACTATCAAGGTTAGTGATTTATGATGTACAGATGTGTCTTGGAAAATTTTCTTAATTCAAAAACCTATTAATAGGCCAACATGTTTTCACATGTGTACTGTATTCATTTGTAAGACTATTCTTTGGACGCATGTATACCAAACTCATGTACTGAAAAGCAAGAGCTAAGGAATATCTTTAAGATAATAGAAACTGGGACATCATACTGGATGGGACTCCTACACCAAACAGTGTGAGGTCTAGGTGGGACTTCATACTGGGGAGATCCCCTGAATGTTGGCAGGTCCATCACTATCAATTGGTCCCAGCTTGAGTTCTTTTGAGTTGTAACTAAATAACTCAATCTAACTGAGTTATAGCTAGTTAAGCTATTTCTAAATGTTGGAGGAACTAGTAGGAGGTCTAATAGTGGAGTAGTGTACTAGTGCATCACTAGTACCACACTATTTAACTGAAGATTCACTCATAAATAACTCATGCATGTCATTTCAAAGGAAGACCTAGTTGAGATTAGAGTTTAGGGGTAACGTACTATCAGTTGTATAATTTCTCGAGTTGTACAAATGGTGCATGCAATCAGTTGAGGGCCGATGTTTGGATTACGTAGTTATGGAGAGTGGATTTCCTAATTAAATATGGGCTAATTCACTTAGGGATTGCACAAGGAATTATGGGGCTTGAAAGATAGAAGAATTGGCTAAGTGTTGGCTTGAGCTAGCTTGTGAGGAAGAGTGTTAGATTGTACTAGTGAAGGATTATTCGGGTTGAACAAGCATTATATCTTTTTCTCAATATTTTGGTTAATACAATATAGATAATCAGGGATTTTAGCAATTTCTTTCCCTATTGGGCATGGAATCTCCCAACAGCATGTTCTGGGGCTTAAATCCCAATATTTGAGTAATATTATTGTAAATCCCCACAAATTATGGGTGGAGAATGTATGTTAGAGTCATAGGGTTGTCCGCCCTAAGTTTGAATGTAATGTCAGCCTACCCATGGTCTGCAGACCATAGGGATTGTATAAATAGAGTGAGGCTCTAAGTTGTAAAGGGGAAGATCATAAAAGGATAGAATGGATAGATAGTGAAGCATAGAGGAACAGTCTAAGTGAATCTTGGTTCGTAGTAGTAGGAAAAGGCTCTACAGCTGAGTGCCCAGACCCCTACAGCTGATTGCACAGGGAGGAATAGAGTCTATAAACGAAGGAAGAGAATAATAAAGAGAAGTTTTATCTGAATTTCGTGTATCTATTCTTGTATTATTATATGTTTGATCTCATTTATACTGTTTATTTACTATGTGCACTTGTATGAATTATGATCATTGTTAAGTATAACTGAAAGTGAATAAGTAAGCTAAGTTGATCAACTAATATTAGGCTACTAGTAAGGACTTTGGTGATAACATTGTTTGGCCCCCGAGTAGGGTTGTGCGAAGGCAGCATCATAGGCTAGGAGGTATGGGTAAGTGAACGTCGTGACGTGTGTGTAGGGTCGAACCATGAACCATTTGAAACCATCAGACATCTCCAGGGTGTGGGAACCTAGTTCTAGCACTCTCCCATACTACTTCAGGTGAGACCTCAGTCCGTGCTCCACGGACTGTTGCCAAAAGAGCCAGTAGTACCAAGATTTATTTGGCTAAATCACCTCTCAACCTGGGTCAAGCCCCAACAATCCATCAAATGGTTTTGTTTCTGGGACCAAGATCTGCGTAAGGGATGTCTGATGTTGTGTCACTAGAATCCAACAAAGAAAGAAATTGAAGGGTGGTTGGACAGAAAGATTCACGAGTTCGCAGTGTAGGAAAATAGGAATCCGCAAGTATCAAAGGAACAGTGGTTGGAGTGCTACTTATATACGGAAATCCACAAAATTTTCTTTGCATCCTTCCCCTCTGAGTTGTATGAGAGGATTGTGAAACTAGAAGACAGTCAGGGAAGGTGAAGATTCAACAAAGCAATTGTCTAGACTCCAGAATTGGTGTGCAGACTAGAAGCATCAAAAGATAATATCGCATGCATTGTGGACCATTGACTTGATCTAACTATAGGAGGGTTTATCACTGAGTTCTTGGTAGATATGACTGTCAACTACAGTGAGGCGGAACGACGCTTCCTCAAAGAAATGCAAGGTAAGTACATTAAATCGATGAACACTTGGATTAAAATGCTATTGTGTGAAAAGTAGGTTATGTGAATAAATTGATGTTTGGGACTACGCGAAGTGGGAGGATCTATAAAAACGAAGGTAGCGCAGAGAAAGAAAATAGCCCCTTGATTTCACCTTGAAGAGAAAGTGAGGAAGAGCTCATGATAGTCTCTCCGAGAAGCGCGATCAGTCTGATAAGGCAGCTAATTCTGCGCATACCACCTCCACCTACACCACCACTAGTATCACCATCTTCACCTCCATCTCCGCCCACACCACCTCCGCCACCATCACAGTTCAATATGGTGAGCATGATAAAATTTCTAGCACTCAGAGGAGTAGGGAACAAAGATCCAGACCAATTTTGGTTCGTGGTAAAAGCTCTATGCGAAGCACAAGGAGTCGTGGATGACAATATAAAGAAAGAAACGTTGGTAAGCGCACTGCCGGATCGCGCATGAACATGGCACATTAAGCATTCTAATGACCATCTGAACGTGGGGATCGTAGATATCCAGGCTGTGTTGAATAGGGAATTTAGTAGGCCAAAATCAGAGACACAATCGATTAACAGGTTTAAAGAAATCACAATGCTTCCAGGCAAGACCCCATGGGATCTAGACCAAAGACTAAAGAGTATGATTCACGAAGCCAACATGACCTTAACAAATGGGTATCACTATCCGTAGTTCGTAGCGTCACTAACACCACATTTGAGGACTGCACTGTCACAATAGAAGCTATCCACCCAGGTCGAAGCTTTGGAGATTGCAATGAGACTGGGCGAGACCCCAATACAAGATCCTGCTCTGGGAGTCCAATAAATCCATGCACAGCTACAAAGTTTGTGTCTGGAAATGCAGGGTTTGAAATAGGATAGGACAACTTAGCCAGAGGCACTTGAGGAGGTATGGTGCATGAAATGCAAGGGCCAGGGGCATGACAAGGACCACTATCCAGTCTTCGCGAACTACTTGGCGAGAGGAGGGCCGATGCCATTAAGACCAAAGGCACAAGTAGGACTGAGCGCGGTGCCTACAATATGGTGCACGATTTGTTAGATAGGAGGAAACCACACTACAAATAATTGTCACCTATTACAGAAGTATATGCAGACGTCCCAACAATTGTTCTGTAATTTCTGTAGGTTGGTAGGCCATGATGAGCACACCTGCAGAAGTTACGAGCTGATGATGGATCATACTTCTGCCTATAGAGTGTAGACCGAAATTTGAGCCATCAATCCAATTGTAGGAATGGTGCATGCTAGATTTTAGGGGCGCAAACAAGGTCGAGGTGGAATGAAACCAGGAAGGGGTCGCGGACAAATAAATTGTTATAATTGAGGAGGGCCAAGGCACTATGTCCGTGATTGTACAAATCCAAAGAGAGCATCATGTTTATATTGTACCCAATTTGATCATGAGACAGAGGACTACCCTACATTGATAGCGAGGTCACGCAATAAAGGAGTACTCCATCCTCCCTAGACTTAGAACCTACAAATGATGAGGTCTGAGCCGCGCGAAGAGGACCCGAATGTAAACATAGTTCTTCGAAGCAATATCACAACTAGATATGATAAAGTTAAGTAGCCAGAAGAAAGTGCGTGGGTTCGCAAGGCTCCTACAAAGGAACTTGAATTTGATTTGGAACGTGTGAAGGAAACATTCATGGAAGCTAAGAAGAGCTTCATGCAAATCTCCACTTCAGGTAGTAAAGATCAACTAGAACCCAGGATGGATCATTCAATTCTCACTACCTTTCTGGAGACATGCATGAAACCGCTGCGGGATAGCAAGGCTATAAAAGGACTGTAGGAACTTATCACTAGGTGCGCTAGGTCAGGAGAACCATGCGTAGTCTGAAAACTTGGAAAGCATGCATTGCGAATAGGAAGGGAATTGAGATTGACTATGCAAATCAAAGAGTATGAAATGGATCAAGTAATTCTGGATCTCAGATCAAACACAAATGTACTGCCAAAGAAAAAAAATGGGAACACATGGGTAGGCCCGCATCACAATGGTGTCCTATTTAATTACGAATGGCAAACCAACATAAGGTCCTACTGATGGGAAGATTACAGGGGATACCAGTAGACATCAAAGGTACGAGCATGCTAGAAGATTTTGAAGTGATAGAGATTGTCGATGATAGAAATCCCTATCTTGCGCTACTTGGAATAGATTGGGCCACTGATATGAATGGAGTAATAAATCTAAAGAAGCACAAAATGATTTTTGAGAAAAATTAGCTACGCATAGTGGTAATTTTAGACCCTGGGGAAGGGGTGCACTAGATGGAACCAGTGCGCGACAATGATAGTGATAACAATCTCGACTGTATCTACAAGATAACCGCTCAAGATCAGGATTGGGTGAATCCAACAGTAGATGGTAGGATTTTGTGGGAGCGCAAAATCTCATGCACTTTAGATTCAGACGAAGAAATAGAATGATGGCAGAATCAGTTACACGAGGTAAGCATGCCCAATTGAAACATGATGGTAAGATCATTGCACTGTGTGACAATGGAGATAAGGGTCTTCCTATGTATGATGGGTTGACAGTGGTAGATGAATTCATGAACTAATTTGAGAGTGAAGTGCCGGAACATCAGCGTTTTGATGCTCTAAAATGGGGACTGCGTGCTACGCCCGCAAGGTCGTGAGGTACGCATCAGAAAATATTTGAGGATTGGCATGGATGCAGAAGGATGATGCAACTACAATTTGGGAAACCGCAGATGTGGCTAGAAAACAAGTACGATAGATGGGATGATCCACATACACACCTCACAAAATGGACCAAGGTCTATGGGGAAGAACCACAACCTGAATGGGTGCATTTGTTCTATCATACCCTGGATGTCATACCCATGAATTGGTATACTGAGACAGAGCTCTGCCATGGTACGAGTGAATGGGATATCTTGCGCGATGGATTTCTGTTAACTTTCATGTTTGAAGATCATTGGTAGGATACTGTTGATGATGCACTACAAGCAGTTAAAGCAACTATCTTCAAAATACCCCAGGAGCCAATAGAAGTGCTGTTGTTGGGAAAAGTATCCAATACGGAATGACCCTATCCCACTCTAAGGGTGATAGTACCTCAGCAACAACTGAATGCAAAGCTATTCAAGATTACTTCTTTATGAGATGTAAGAGAGAGGAAAAATAGATCCACTAACCGTTCTCTTCCGCTAATGATTGATCCAATCTTCTCCCTTTGCTGCTTGCTCCCAACTCCTTGCTCTTTCACTGGCCCAGCTACACCAAGATCCTGCAAAATAACAAGAGAGGGAAACTACAAGAAGCATACATTCATAATTGATTCAAGGATTAGGATAAATCAAATATACAAGTATCAATACGCCATGGAGACACATGCATATAGAAGAACCTCAAATGCTTTATTAATGGAAGAAGTCAAGTTCTGAGAGTGTTACAACCGTAAGAGGCCCAATCCAGCAACACCTCCCAGCAGAACGAAATCTCCTCTTCACCTCCTTCAAGCAAATCACCCAATAGTTCTATACTCAAACCAACAGCACTTCCTTACAGTCACAAGATTCCAACCTCCCTAGACCTCATGAGAGAGCTCTATATATAGGAGTTTTGGAGAAAGGATGAGTCAACTTGAGCTTGGCATGGAGCTGACTAGTGTCCTCTCCCACTTCAGTTATTCTTCAGTTCCTGAGTCCACTTGGAGGTTCTTGCTTCCACTTGGAGATCTAGACCCTCTTACTCATCACAACGTGAATTCCTTGATCCAAGTGTCATTCTGGAAGCTTCCTGGGCATTTGACACATTGAGGAATGACTGTGCCACTTGGCCAATCTCACCCAGCGCAGGTAGCCTTCATTGCTTTTGACATTCAGCACAGGTACAGAGTGGAGCAGTTGACATTCAGCGCAGATGCTCAGTGGAGCAGTTGACATGATCCAGAATTAGCTTGTTTTTGAGTGTTTTCAGGTGGAGAACTGATATTTAGTGTTGTGGTTTGCTGACCTTGTTCCTCTAGGGGTAGGAACAACATGTTTAGGGACTTTGGATCCCTCAGATTATTGACATTTCATGCTTCATGCTGTAAGGCACAAAAATATCTATAACAGTTGCCCCCTAAAGTATGAGGTCGTTCATCGGGTGAAATGCTTTATCAGGAGGATCCGAAGTTCATTCAATTGCTGAGAGGTGTCCTGTAATAAAATACAATACAATACATTATTTTTCATTCTCCTTTCATGATCTAGCTGAGGCGGGCATTCCCATGCTCAGCTTTATAAATTCATTTTGGTACATAGAACAGACGATCGTCTGATGATAGACAGATAATTCTCTGCTGAAATTATCATCCTTTGAGTAGGATGATCATCTGCTACAATGATGTACATGTCAAATGTCTTTATGTTTCCTGAATATATATCGCAGCCCGGATGGATGAAACTAGATCCGGGGTCTTCAAACTCGTTCGATCTTCACTCTAAGTACAAGTCGATCCATGTGAGAATTGCGCTGAAGACGAACATGAAAAGACATCGCTTGATTACCGGCCAATGATGTAAACCGTTAACAAGCACGAGAGGAATCACCGATAATGATAATGACCCTCAAGGTACTGCAGTACAATTCACGTGGTGTGAATATAGGACTTGGCGTCAAACACCATGCAAAATCTTCTGTTCAAAGGTCATTGATGTATACCTGTTGCCGGAAGTGAGAAACTTGCCATTGAGGCATGCAAGCTTCAAAGTACTGAGGGGGTTGTTCCTAGATCAACTTCTTGGATAATGAGCTGAAGTCGACAAGAAGCGATCCGTCAAAGGAGGGCCTTAATGAATCCCACATCAATGACGTGGAATGGAGCTAATGATTTTAGTGGAGGTGAAAACAATCTGTGAGATATGATTCAGGGTGGCGATCATGGGTGGATGAAGGATAATGTATGGCAGTGGATGGGACACGGTTGACTCTTTCTGAACAACATCTCTTGAACATATAACGACACTGATGTGCTGGATCGGTAGCATTACCCCAAATGTGGATGGTTTGGCGAAGACCATGGTGATGAGACCGGTGAATGAAACAACCCAACCCGATGTGATACAGAGGACAAAGTGTCATGTTCAAGAGCGACTTGCTACCATTAAAGCTTTGAGGTTCTCCCAATTTTTCCCCAGTCATTTCTGACCAGTACCTCTTTATTTTTGTCAAGCTTGAGGAGGATAACATATGCTTGTTCTATAACCTGCCCTTCGGGCAAGCCCATCGCTATGTTTTAACGAGCCTAGCGATAGGGAAACTCGTTCTCGTCTAAAGACAAGTTTGTCGCTATTTAATTATTTTAACGAGTCTAGCGACAAAGACAACTCGGTCCTTTTCATTTTTAGAGAGTCTGAAAAGGTACAGAAAGTTAACTCCAAAATTCCTTTTTCGTCATCTAATCCCTTAAAGTCCGAAAAAGTATAAAACAATACAGAAGGGATGAGTTTTCGATCACTTTAACGAGCCGAATAAAACAAGCGCTCGACCTTTTTGTGTAATAATCCCTCAGGTCCAAAAAGATTAAAATCTAGAGGAGGGATAGCTCTTCCGGTCCTTTTAACGAGCTGGAAGGCCAAAACTCGGCAAACTTTTCATATTTTACGAGTCAGATGAAAAGAGCTCAAAGAAGACTCGTCTTTTGAGGAACGAGTGATAAACAGGGATAGCAGCAGATTCCAGGTACAGGTTGGAATTTTCCAATCACGGCAGTGTCACAAGGATGGCTAAGTGAAATCACTCTTCGCAGCTGTTCCTCAAAATGGGTAAACAATCATATGGGGGTGAATGATCGGCCAAATGGAATGGAGGTGGTAGGTGCAAACACGACCAAGGCTTTTTATGGCTAATAAATTTACGATCACAATGGTTATTTACCGAAATAGGTTCATTTTTTAATGAGCTTAAACTCTGGAGGAAACTCTTGCTCGCGCTTTTCTATTTTTTAACGAGCATAAATTCCACGGTAAAACTGCTCGAACTTATGTTTATTTTTTAACGAGCATGAACTATGTAAAAACTGCTTGGATCTCGCTTTTCTATTTTTTAACGAGCATAAATTCCACGGTAAAACTGCTCGAAATACCAGTCATAAGATAAGAAATGTCTCCTGTGAGATCTCTATTTTTTATAGAGCTTCATCTTCACTAAGCTTTGCTCCCTCTCATCCTTTCTTTATGCAAGTTTGGAAACGACTAATCCAAAAAAAAAGACAAATAACCGCTCTTTTCTTGCACTCCAAAAGGTTTGCATGCCCCCAGGTATAAAGTACAATTTCAAGGCTGCCCCTACTTATCCGATAAAACATTTGTTTTAAAGGGTGAGGCTTGCCTCTTCCTGGTTACCCAAAGATTGTTTTGTTAACACCATCAAACGAAAACATTTCCTCGGCACTGTCTACCAAAGTAGACAATGGTGAATGACTGTTGTCAAACAAGTAACCTTATCAAAAGAATCCTATCCCAGAACAACCCCTCTTCCAAATACGGACGGGGTACGGACCAGTCATATTCTTTCACGGAAATTCTACCTTATACCCAAGGTTTCCTCTGCCCGAAGCAGACCAGGATGCACGCCCCCTGGGTTCCAGTCCCATCTTTCCGAATCACTCGCACTCATCGAGAAGGAGGACTGGGGGTGGAGACATTTCTTGAGTGAATAGACCATTCAGGGTTGGTATTTGACTATTTGCGATGCGTGATCCCGGAAATGAAATTTGGTCTACGAGCTTGACCATTCTTCCTTCGTGTGGAAAACACATTACTCTAAAGAGTGAGGAGACTATAGCTCCCATGCAATATATATAGTCTCGTCCAAGGAGTAGGTTATAATCCAAGGGTCCTTGAACGACCATCACGTTCATTTGAACGGTCTTCCCTTTCAATGTAACAGGCACATTGGGGAGGATCCCTAATGGTCGACTGGTTCCTTTATCAAAACCTG
Source organism: Pinus tabuliformis (assembly GCA_031772625.1). Lineage (NCBI taxonomy): Eukaryota > Viridiplantae > Streptophyta > Pinopsida > Pinales > Pinaceae > Pinus > Pinus tabuliformis. The sequence continues at coordinate 255,451,290 of CM062815.1, forward strand.
AGAGATTTCTTATCTCAGGTAAAAGCTCCGGGGAACCCAGTGCTTTCCAAGCAATAGAGGAAAGGATACTCACCGATGCCCCTTCATCAATGATAGTTCCAGCCATCACCATTCTATAAATTTGGACTATGATTCTGAATGGTATCCTGGCTGGCAACCGGGGTCTGCCTAGTTGGTTCCAATCAAAGGACACAACCAGGTTGCTTGGTGGTGGGACCGAATACACGGCCGGATATGACCCTGACGATGTTCCTTCCTGCGATAAAGGAATGGGCGCATTGCCCTGATGCTCATCAGAATCTGTGTTGATGAAGAGAATCTGGATGGTGTCATCCTTATTCTCTTCAGTGAGGGTGTCATTTGAGGATGAAACCTCTGAAGGAAGAACCGGGTCAACTGCCATATCGACCTTTAGACTTTCGTCCGGTCTAGATTCAGTAGGTTCATTTTCAATGACTGACGCTTCAGCTGACAACTTGAGCGGGCCAGCTGTATTTTCAACCAACGAAGGACTTGGCACGAGTTTTTTGTATCCAGGAGGAAGTCTCAACGGTGAAACCGGGAGATCTTCCAAAACTCTCTTCGCTTCGTCTAAGAAGGGACAACGGTGGATGGCGTGATCGCCTTCACATAGTCTACAGGGGGATCTTGCTCCCCCTCTTTGTCTTGAACCTTCACTTTCGCTGGTTGACGGTAAGCAATCAACATGGCTATCAGAGGTTGATGCTCCCGAATTGTGCAACCGAGGGGACCAGTCCCTTAGTATCCGGGGAATACAGGGACAATCTCTATGGAAGTGGTATCCTCTACATATGACACATGGCGATTTAGGCCCAGTCTGTGCTGTGTGTGGATTTTTGTCAGATGTCTTTTTCTTGCCCCCAGTCGCCTTAGGCTCCTTCTTCTTCTTCTCTTTCTTCTTCTTCTCCTTCTTCTCCATGGGAGCTTGGCTTTTGCCGGCTCTACCTTTCGAAGATGAAGGATTGGAGGAAGAGTTATAGGAAGTAGAAGGCTGGTGGGCAGCTCTAGACTCATCTAACTGTTGACTCGACTGTTCAGGAACCATGGTGTTCTGAACTACATTGGTTGAGAACAGCCAAATAGGCAGGCCAATTGTCAGTCCTGGAAGCGACAATGTGGCCATGTGGGGCGCACCAACTTCTCCCCAAGAGGAGAAAGGACTAGGATTTCCATCATGTGGAATTCCTTGGTTGGGGCGTTCCATGTTCTCAACCTACAGATCAACGCAGGAATAGGAGGTGATTATGTTCCATTTAAAATATATTTTATAACGACGCTTTAGACACAACTTGCTTTTTCACTTTTTAAGAGTCGAGAAAAAGCTAAAGATGACTCTAGTCTCCTTCGATGTTTTAACGAGCCCGAAGTGACAAATGCTCGGATGGACTTTTTCAGTTATAGATTTTGAAAAAGGCCAAAAGAAACTGCTTTGGAGTTCTAGGCAGAGGGTGTGCCAAACTTTTCGCAAAACCACAGAATACGTTTTACGGTACGAGTGGTCGATCTTCGTGAATGTTGTGTTCACTGCATTGCGATCAGTAGGGCGGCCGACACGGTTTCCTATGGATAAAGGCTTTGTTCCTATAGGGGTCTCCCAGTATATACGCGACGGTACGTGGGAGCACAAGTCCGTATTGATACTTATCGCTTCACCGTGGAGGAATCACCCAACCACTCAACGCTAAGATATCACGTTTAACGACGCCGGAACACGTCTCTAGCTTAGACCTCTATGTGTTTGCGTTATGTTTCAATGCGTTGTTATGTAAATTCAATTTATTTTAAGGTTGATCTTGTTTAGCAGTTTTCCTTTATGGATCACCACGAGATGTATAGTAACACTCCTAAATGCAGTCTAAGATGATAAGCAAGCTTTTCAATCTTTCAACTTTGAAAATATTAACTACTGAGGGAAAAGAAAGATAACATCTTTTCACACAGATCATAGAGCACACACTAATGCATTTTTCCCTAAATCAACATGCAAACTGTCATAATGCACATGCACAATGCAAGTATTTCTTTTCTCTTTCTTAATGTTGGCGTAATACAAAAAGAAAGCGGTTGTATAACTTTGAATTCAATTTCAAGTGAAAGCAAACAAGCTTGTCCAAAATCAAAAGAAACCTTAAGATTTACTTGTTTCGACACTAGAAATATATAAATTCAAACCATATGATGAAAGAAAAAGCTCAATCAGCTATGAACAACAAATAAACTAACTCTTAAGATCAAAACGACACTTAATCACAGGTCTAGATCTAAGAGGCCACAGCAATACTAGTTCACTTTCTTTATGGGAAACTGTAAATGATACAAGAAATACACAAAGAACAAATACAGTTTCTTTATACAACCGAGGCAGAATAGTGGCAATGAAAGTTGGTTTCAGATAGGTACATTGACTGGTAACAGGCAGCAAAACAAGAGTGAAAACAGGGCAAGAAACAGCAGGAAATCCCAGTAGCACAAGGCAAGACTGGTTCAGCGCAGGTAGTACACAGGCAGTTTGACCTTCAGCGCAGGTAGCCCCTTCGGGAACTACGCTGAAATGCAAAGAGCCTTCACACAGCCTGCACTGAAGAACGAAACTTTCGTTTCTCTTGGTTTCCGGGTCACAGATTGCTCAAAAATTCACAGTTTTTGGCCAAATCCGAAGCTATCAGTCAAGTACACACTAAGGGATGAAAAGGAGGATGAAAAGATATCACTAAGAGCTATTTAGAGTCCTGTTGGATCAGCTCTTCAAATCATAAAATTGCCCAGAAACTGAGCTAGAGTAGCTGCCCTCTACTTTGCATTTGAAAGATTCGAATGCAGTTCGATTCGGTACTCCCTTTGTTTATGAAATGAATAGCAAAAACACAAACAACCAACAAGATACGATCCCCAGCGGAGTCGCCAATTTGTTGTTGGGAAAAGTATCCAATACGGAATGACCCTATCCCACTCTAAGGGTGATAGTACCTCAGCAACAACTGAATGCAAAGCTATTCAAGATTACTTCTTTATGAGATGTAAGAGAGAGGAAAAAGAGATCCACTAACCGTTGTCTTCCGCTAATGATTGATCCAATCTTCTCCCTTTGCTGCTTGCTCCCAGCTCCTTGCTCTTTCACTGGCCCAGCTACACCAAGGTCCTGCAAAATAACAAGAGAGGGAAACTACAAGAAGCATACATTCATAATTGATTCAAGGATTAGGATAAATCAAATATACAAGTATCAATACGCCATGGAGACACATGCATATAGAAGAACCTCAAATGCTTTATTAATGGAAGAAGTCAATTTCTGAGAGTGTTACAACCATAAGAGGCCCAATCCAGCAACACCTCCCAGCAGAAAGAAATCTCCTCTTCACCTCCTTCAAGCAAATCACCCAATAGTTCTATACTCAAACCAACAGCACTTCCTTACAGTCACAAGATTCCAGCCTCCCTAGACCTCATGAGAGAGCTCTATATATAGGAGTTTTGGAGAAAGGATGAGTCAGCTTGAGCTTGGCATGGAGCTGACTAGTGTCCTCTCCCACTTCAGTTATTCTTCAGTTCCTGAGTCCACTTGGAGTTTCTTGCTTCCACTTGGAGATCTAGACCCTCTTACTCATCACAAGGCGAATTCCTTGATCCAAGTGTCATTCTGGAAGCTTCCTGGGCATTTGACACATTGAGGAATGACTGTGCCACTTGGCCAATCTCGCCCAACGCAGGTAGCCTTCATTGCTTTTGACATTCAGCGCAGGTACAGAGTGGAGCAGTTGACATTCAGCGCAGATGCTCAGTGGAGCAGTTGACATGATCCAGAATTAGCTTGTTTTTGAGTGTTTTCAGGTGGAGAACTGATATTTAGTGCTGTGGTTTGTTGACCTTGTTCCTCTAGGGGTAGGAACAACATGTTTAGGGACTTTGGATCCCTCAGATTATTGACATTTCATGCTTCATGCTGTAAGGCACAAAAATGTGTATAACAAGTGCTTCGGCCAGAATGGGTGACACAGCTGAGCTGTGCACTAGAGTGTTACAATGTAAATGTTGAGGATGATCAGGACCCATGAAATATTAACATTCCAGAAATGGAAGGCTATCGCGAGGTTCGAGGACCATTGATTGAGGATCTCGACATCATCACGCTACTAAAAACGAAGCAAGTAAACATTGGAACAGAGGTGAAACCAAAGTATGCCATGCTTGGAGACTATTGGGATGATGCCATGGTGGATAAGGTCACTAAGTTACTCTGTGAATATGAAGACTTGTTCCTGACAAAAATTAAAAATTTAAAAGGGGTCGTTAGTGACTTAGGAATGATGAAGATCACGCTAAAGCCCTGTTACACTAAAATTTGTCACCATGACCATTTACAGTCAGTATGACTCCATCAATAACCATATTGTCCTCCTGGGCAAGTCTTATACCTCTGCTCCTCATGTCAAACTCCAAAAAAGAGAGAAAGCCTTTAAAAATCAATATAACTCTGGTGACGCACTTTCTCTTACTCTTACCTGTGGGCCCGCACCTGAAGTACATAATACCTGCGTACTTGTACGCTCTGTCTGTAAAGGGGTGGGTGTGTACCCCTGTAAAAGTCAAAAGGCACAAGTTTTACTTCAAAAAACTTACTTGCGGTTGATTCTAGAGCATTCTAGAAGATGGTTTGACGTGGATTGAGCGCCTCTAGATGGCTCATGCATCCCAATGAAAGAGGAACTTATCCCATGAAGAGGGGAGCTATCCCTTTGAAAGAGGGGCTTATCCCATTGATGGTGGACCTGTTTAACTTCATCCAAAGCATTATAAATACAGGCATTGGGCCAGAGGGAGGGGAGGTTGAAAGCTGAACATTCCTAAGGGTAGATGCTGCTGAAATTAGGACTCCCTTATAGAGCTTGAGAGGAGAGATTCCAATCCTTTCTTAGCTTCATTTGGAAGTGGGTGAGCTGATCAAAGTAGAGGAGAACCCTTGCTGGACCCTGGGAGGGACCTGCACAACACCAAGGCACTGGTTGTAAGGTTTCTTTTGTTTCCAATTAATATAATTAAGTTCATTTTTCTCAACAAGTTGTTATATATAATTTGTTTCATAAACTCCTTGGTCTTTATGATGAATATGTTTTATTATATGAGTTATTCAAGTGCTATGTAATTGTTTGCTTGTTAGTGTATGCAGGCTTCAAGGAGAACGAGCTCATCTGGATCAAAGAGGCTTTGCCGCTACAAACAGCATTGGACTAAAGGTAAGCCTTAAGCACCTGGTGGCTTTTATTTTAAATGCATATTTAGGGAAAGATAGTGCTTGATTGTTTTGTTTGTCACTAGAAAAGCCTTGTTTTCTGGGGAGGTCAGTTTTGTTCGCAAAATTGACTCTTTCCGCATGAAAAAATGGCGACTCCATTGGGGAATCCATGGATTTGATTGATTTCTCTTTTGATTGATACTTTGATTTGAGAAACGTTGATTTCTTTCTAGTTTTTGACTGATTGACTATGAATTTGGGTGGAATAGCTTAGGATTCAGTTAGTTTTTATTTTTCTTGATTTTGAGAGCAATACGCACCCTCTGAGTTAAGCACAGTGCGTACGTGTACACACTTCTACTTTGCGCACAGAGCGTGGCCGCACCTGTGCAAACGGGCTGCCTGCGTACCCTGTCAAAAGTTTAGAAAATTTCAATTTTTTCCTTTTTTACCTATTAGATTTTTTTTATAGCTTATTTATTGCTGCCCAGATCCACTGGTTACCTGTCAGAAGTTTTCATCTAAGCTTGTTTCATTGGCATCAAGGGTTTTAGTGAAGCTCATAGAAGTTCTAGCCCTAGGTTTGCTTTTTGTATTGGTCCTGTAGTGACTCTGGCTTTAGAAGTTATAAAAACCTTGGATATCCCTGGTCTTTTCAGTATTCTTAGGAGTTATACCATTCGTAAAATCCACCTTTGTATGAGAAACCTACCGTTGTGTTGTCTCTTTGCAGAATTTCGAGAAGGCTTGTTTGTTACGCTGTGAATTTCATTCTTAAGAAAAAGAACAAGAACTTTTTATTTTTGTTTTTGATTAATTTATGATTCTGCATGAATTAGTCCTTGGTTGAATTGTAACTCAGTAAAACAACCTGGAATTATATTTTGTAGGCTTTTACCTCATTAGATTTGCTTTTAGGTAAATTTCTCTTAGATTTTCATAGATCTTAAAATTGATTTTTGTTAAGTAGTTTTACATGCTTTGTTAAAATAGGAAAAATACAAAATCTCTTTTGAGGAAAGTTTGTTTTAGTAGCATTTGAAGTCTTTGAAAAGAGAAAGGAAGTTTTTTCGTGAAATAATTAGTGGTCTTGTGTTGTGTGCTTTGGAAAAGATAAAGAGATTTTTTCTTTGATTTTCATTGCCAAGAAAGTTGTCTTTATAAATTTTACATTCTCCAACTCTCTTAGCTAGGGAATTCATTTGAAAAGGAAAGATTGTTTTTTCATCCTAGGTGCATCTTTTTAGTGGATTTGAGTCGAGTCTACACATCATAAGTTTCATCTCCGCTACCTTTTGTCCTAAAGAAAAGCCATAAAAAATAACGCTTAAAGTAAAATTAACTTAGTACCTTTTTATTTACTAGGGCTCTGATACACCAACATAGATCAGGTTAGTGTCTTGGAGTAGGAGAGTAATTAACTCTCCAAGATAGTAAAAACAAACAAGTAGCTTATATTGCGGTAGGATAAATCCAATTGTTACATTTATACTCTGGGAAAGCTCCTCTTAAAGGAGAAGCACGAGATCGTGTCCGAACCAGTGAGGGAATCAATCCTCCTTCATTGGGAACGACGCCAGATATGCACGTGCTACAAACGCTAAACATCGGATTAACCATTGTCGAGGAGCCTGGGGTCACTTGTTGGTAAACCTTGGATTATTGTCAAGGAGCCGACAAAGGGATTGAGCTTGTTACTCTGCCCTTGCATGTGTATCGGATCGTAGACTGTTCCCCCAGGTATATTTGTTGTTGTTGGTGACCTTAGTGACTATTATCTTTAGGATTCTTCCTAAGGTGACGGTGGAGGGAAGATCCCACTGTACCTAGAGCAGATGTCGGCTAGACTCACTTGGATTTTTTGGGGGGTTCACTTCACTCGAGACGGTTAAAGTGGAGGAACTTGGTCCAGTCTATTCATTAAGCAGGTTGTCGGGGTAACTGTTCCACCTGCCATTTCTGTACTAAATTCTGCGATGTTGGATTTCATCACCAACTAGTGTTTTCGGTCCGGAAAGTTACTGTTTGTGTGTGGTTTGACGCCCTAGATTCTTTAGGCATGTGATTCGAATTTGTTTGGTTCTTTAGAGACTTTAGGCAGTTTGCTTTGAGATTTTACTTTGTTTGCGTGTGCAGTAGTTAAAAGTTTTTAGCTGTGGCTGAATTACCAAGACAGTCCCATAGACTTCGGGGCCAGTCTCCTGAGGTTGTAACTGTGGCTGATTTGTTGAGGAAGTCCCGTAGACTTCGGGGCCAACCTCCTGAAGAAGTCCCAGGCCATTACGAAGGTTTGAAAGTCCTCGTAACTCCTAGTGACAGTAAAGTAGGGTCACCTGAAGAAGGAGAGTCTTCGTTGGTTGTTCATCCTGATTACCAAACTCTAGAAACAGGTTATAATCCTGAAGCTATTTCAGTTTCCAAACTTGTTGGTAGATTTTCATCTACTAGTGATATAGGCGAAGAACCTGAGATATCTGAACCTGTTACTCCAACATCAGGGTTTGTCTCTCCGACTTCTAGTGCTCCTGATTCACCTAGGGTAGAAAGAGTAATCATCGAAAATCTTCCTTCTGGTTTGATAGCTATTGAAGAACTTGCTCCGGAAGAAGAAATAGGCATCCCTATCCCTGAAAATCAACCTACTATTGATCTAAGGTAGCGTGAATCAATTTTTTACAGTCCACCTAGAAGTACTACTTGGTATCTTTCTTTAACTAATTATTTGGACAACTCAGGGTTAAGTTTTTCACCACCTCATGCTCCTTATCCACCTAGGGGTTTTTATACTCCCGTAAATATGTCAGGTTAGTCATCCATGTTTACCCAATCGCCTGAATCTTTTTTGTACGTCGGTCCTTCTGTTCCTCTGGGTATCAGTCACTTTCTGGTACTTTTTCGGGAGCATCTCCTCAACCCATTGAACAAAGGTTATTCACTGGAAGCAATGGTGCAAAGCCGTTGAGCGTAGAAGACATTCTTATGATGTCAGGTTCTATTCCCAATTCTCAACCTCAAGGTGGCCAGTTACCGCCTGGGGGGCAGCCTCAATTAACACCTAAGGGGCAACCTCAAGGTACACAATTTGCATCTGGGGGGCAACCTCAAGGACAGTACGTGCCTACAGTACATTACATTCCTCAAGGTCAACCCCAGACTCAATATGTACCCCAAGGTCAACCCTAGTATCAATTTATACCTCAAGGTCAACCCCAATATCAGTACATGCCTCAAGGGTATCTACCCCAAGGTCAGTACTCGAACCAAGGTTTCCAACCACCCCAAGCTCAATCTTATGTTCAAGGAACCGGAAATGTACCTTTCAATTATCAATCCTACCCTCAACCCGGTTTTCGATCTCAATATTCTCAACCTGTTATGGGTCAGTACCCCGGAATGAACATAGTGTGGGATCCATCGCAAATTCAACAGGTGTTGCAGCCAAATGTACAGTTGTCATCTCAAACTGGACAACCCTTAGTTTCTAGTTCACCCCAGCAACCAGTCCAGTCTAATATTCAAACTTTTGTACCTTCGGTAGTTTCTCGGTCTGGGCCTACTGCGCCTCGTACTCCATCTCAAACGACTACTGCAACTGCCGCAACATCTGTTCCATCTACCCCACCTACTTCTGTAGTATCGACAGCTCCGGTTTCTACTGTTCCTTTATCTACTCCTCAGACATCTTTACCATCGTCTGGATCCACGATTCAAACTATGGTTCAGATGCCTGTAGGAAAACCTGGTTTAAGTACAGTTGTCACAAGTCAACCACAATTCACTTATCAATCGTACCAGGGACAGTACCAATTCGGTCCTACTATCCAACAGCCAGTTTACCAGTATCAACCGTATCCTAGGTACACTTATCAACAACCACAACAACCCCAGTACAGTCCGGTTAATCCTGGTTTTCCAGGAGGATACAATATCCCGAACGCGATTCCTATTCCTAGTTATCATGGATATCCTCCTCCTGGGGCTGGTCTCATGACGCAGAGTTTTAGGGATCCTAATCGGCAGCTACCGTTTATCGCAACTTTGGACTTACCAGACTTGTCGCGCCTAACGAACGATCCAATTAATTATCTTCTGTTTTGGCCGCCAATGCCGAATAAGTTGCCCAGTGACATTCCCAAGTTCGAGGGTAAATCTGGAGAGGACCCGTCGAATCATGTGATGACTTACCACCTCTGGTGTGCCTCTAATTCCATCTCCGATGATTTGATCCGCTTACGTCTTTTCCAACGCACTCTCATTGGTCTTGCAGCCAAGTGGTATATTGAATTACCACGGGCCTCTTTTTATAATTTTAGCCAGTTAGCTACCTCGTTTTTAACTCATTTTCAGTTGCCGGTCAGATATGATAATGGCATGGAGTTACTAACTTCATTAAATCAATCGACATCCACTTATATTTCCGATCATATTCATGAATGGAGACGTCGAAGGCGATTAGTGAAAGTTTTTATCCCGGACCAGATCTTAGCTGAATGGTTTGTTAAATCATTGTTACCAAAGATTACTGAAGACGTAGCTAAGGCCGGAGTAGTTACTGAGGAGAAAGTGATTGCTCAAGCACATTACCTTGACTTAGTTTATACTCAGTCAGGTACGTTACACGAAAAGATCCCCGATCTTCCAAAGTCAAATCAAATCATTGCAGCTCCTTCGGGATCTCATGCCGCTGATGGTACGATTGGTACGGTTAACACTAAAAGTAAGAAGAAGTCTTCCAAGAATTCTTCTCCTATCATAACCTTGCCTGATTCCCCGACGGGAGATTCTTCTGCAGAGGTTTCCGCCGATATTCACGCTGTAGAATCATCTACGACTAAATCAAAATCCACTGGAAAGAAGAAAGGAAAGAAGAAGAATAAAATGGATAAAAGTTCAAAAGAGAAATCCGAAAAGGTGGAATCCAATGATGAAAAGCACAAACCTCGTTGTCCATGTCTTATTTGTGAAGATGAACACTTTACAAGAGAGTGCTCTCATCGAGCAGAGGTTGCGAAGATCGTCAAAGGTTCCCAAACTCCTGCTGTTTTGAAGGATCCATTTCCAAATCAAGACAGCAAGATGATAGGTTCTTCCTCGAGTGCCAATCAAGAACCCATATTGATGATGTCCCATGTAAGGATTGTGACTCGATCGCAAGATTATGGTAGTAAAAGTCCTGTTGATGGCAAAGAAGCAGAATCTTCTCATTCTAATCCATCAACCTCAGCTCCCGGTTCCAATCCACTACAGATCGAGAAGCCTAATCCAGACTTAGTAATCATACCGTCCGCCAAGGGTGTACTTCGAAGGTCTGCTTTCAATCCACATGCGAGAGCAACCTAGAATTAGAACAGTGTTGAGGACTTAGCTGTTTCACCCTCAGCAATGTCGGCTTTGGAAGTGCTGCAATCATGCCCAGCACCGCGAAAATTACTTTTGTCGGCTATAGGAGCTGTTGATGTTCAGGACCCGAACCTAATAATCTTTGATCTAGAAAATAGTACACCGTGTTTGCCTCATCAAATGGCTTTCCAGATCCTAGTGATAGTCAAAAACAGGCCTATTCGTCGGACTGTAATTGATGAGGGAGCTTCAACGTGTATTATGTCGATACAGTGTTGGAGATCGCTTGGTTCTCCTTCACTAAATCAATCCCCGACAATTCTTAAGGCCTTTGATGGCCGTGGGTTTCATCCTTTTGGCATTCTACAAGATTTTCCTATAGGGGTTGAAGGAAAACCCGTTAGTCTAGATGTGGAGGTGGTTGATGCCCCTCTAGACTACAACCTTCTCTTGGGTCGAAGTTGGACTTATGCTATGACAGCGGTCATTTCATAGGTCTTCCGAGTCATAAAGTTTCCACATAATGGAAAGATTGTAACAATAGACCAGCTGGCTTACTTTTCATCCGACCCAGCCTCTTCAGAGAGTATTTAGCATGTCGGTAAAACGACTATCCCATATAAGGATGTTGGAGTAGGATTAGTTAAAGATGCCGGTTTACTGGGAACTTTTCCTTTTCCTCCACTCAACGCATCATCTTCATTTGTAACCATTCATATGATTACATCAGACACTATTTTTTATGACAATCCTTGGATCGTTCCTTCTGAATCTGAAATAGACTCATCTGGTAATTTTATGCCTTTGAGTCCATATGAAATTGCCTATGAAGCCGTGCAGTATTTTACCGACCCGTGTTCAACCAAAATCGACCTAATGAATGTGGTCTGTGAGGAATCACTTTTCACATCAACCTCGAAGTTAATAGCATTTCCCAAAGTTGTTTCATCTGATGAGCAACTTCGTGAAGTCCTGTGTATAGATGATTTACCATGGGATGATCTCCATCATAGATCTTTGTTTTTACCCGAGGATGATCATTTTGAAAATGATTTCTCATCAATTTTTACAGGTGAATATGTCAACGAAGCTCAGAATCCCATGAAACATCCTGATTCAGAGCTGAATTTGGGAAACATCTCTCGAACTATTCCCATTGACATTTCGGTTAAGCCTGGAATTCTTGAGAACATTCATATAGGTGCCTCGTGTACAGATGACGAAATTCAGACATACAAGGCCTTATTTCAAGAATTCCGCGACGTGTTTGCCTGGTCCTATCAGGAAATGCCAGGAATTGATCCCGCGATTTTTTTTCATGAGATCAAAACTTACCCGAATGCTAAACCCGTCCGGCAACGTTTGCGTCAGATTCACCCACGAAAAGCTGCTGCAATTAAAGCAGAAGTTGAAAAACTATTGAAAGCAGGTTTCATTTATCCGATCCCGTTAACGGATTGGGTATCGAATATTGTTCTGGTTAACAAAAAATAGGGAACAATAAGAATATGCATCGTTTATAGGGACATCAATCGAGCTTGTCCAAAGGACAACTACCCAACTCCCTATACCGATCAAATCATTGATGATTGTGCCGACAACGAAATATTTTCCTTTATGGACGGTTTTTCCGGATACAATTAAATCAATATTCTACCTGCCGATCAACCGAAAACGGCTTTCATTTGTCCATGGGGGACATTTTCTTATTGTAAATTACCTTTTAGGCTCAAGAACGCCGGAGCAACTTTTCAAAGGGTGATGTCTTATGCGTTTCATGACATCAAACACATTGTGCAACCGTATCTCGATGATTTTCCTACTCATTCATTACATCGAGCTGATCACCTTGTTCACTTACGAGAAATCTTTATGAGGTGTAGGCATTATCGTATTCGGTTGAACCCACAAAAATGTGTCTTCTATATAGAAATGGGTCGATTACTGGGGTTTGTAGTTTCGAAAGCCGGCATTCACGTTGATCCCTCGAAGGTAGAAGCTATCATGAAATTGCCTCCTCCTTCGAGTCTTCGCCAACTTCAAAGTTTGCAGCGGAAAGCAAACTTTTTACGACGATTCATTCCTAACTACGCCGAGGTTACAAAGGGTTTTACCCGGTTGCTGAAACAGAACGCTCAATTCTTTTAGGATGAGATAGCTCAGAAATCTTTTGACGCACTCAAACATGCGTTGACCCATGAACCATTGTTGCATCCTCCCAACTACAACCAGGATTACTTCCTGGTTGTACCTCGCCGCTGCTCATTCCAGAATTGGGATGGTCTTAGTTCAGGAAGATTAATTCGGAATGGAACATGTGACATATTACCTTAGTTGGACATTAAATCCCACTAAGCTAAAATATTCACATGTGGAGAAATTGGCATTGGCAGCCGTTCAACCTGTCCAATGTTTTCGTCACTACATTTTACTTCGTAAAACTACAGTCATTTCAGATTGCAACCCTATGATCTACATTTTGACCAAACAATTGCTAGGGGGCAAGTACTCTAAATGGATTGTTATCCTGCAGGAGTTCGACTTGGAGTTTGAGAAATCTAAGTCTAAGAAATCTTTAGTTTTTGCAGAGTTAATGTGTGACTTCCTGCGTGTTGACACAGAAACTGTGGCAGAGGAGCCCATTGCGGACGAATCTTTGTTTCTAATCAGCACTTTAGATCCGTGGTATAGAGATATCATCGTCTATCTCCAGACCCAATCCTTTCAGCCCGAAGTTTCAAAGTCGGAACGTCGGAAAATTCGATTCCAGTCCCAACAATACAAAATTATTGGAGATACTCTTTATCGCCATGGGGCGGACTCTATTTTTTGACGTTGCTTAACTCACAAAGAGGCTGAAAGGGTTCTAAATGACTGTCACTCTGGAGCGTGTGGCGGTCATATGTCTGGGTATGCCACAGCCCAAAAGATATTGCACGCTGGCTACTTCTAGTCGTCCTTGTTTAAAGATTGTATTACTGCGGTCCGAAAATGCCACAACTGTCAAGTGTTTGATCGAAAGATGCGTGCTACACCTGCTCCTCTCCACCCTATAATTTCCGTTGGTCCTTTTGCCAAATGGGGTATCGATTTTATTACATGTAACCCTCACTCGGCCAGGGGGCATGCGTATATCATCCTTGCGGTAGATTAGTTTACTAAGTGGGCCGAGGCGATGCCTACATTCGAGGCAGACGGCAAGACAGCTGCAATTTTCATGTTCAATCATATAATTTCTAGGTTTGGTGTCCCACAAGCGATAATCACTAACCATGGGCGCCATTTTCGAAACGTTATGATGACAGAACTTACAGGCCAGCTTGGTTTGCATCATGATAGTTCAACTCCTTATTATCCACAAGCAAATGGTCTAGTTGAGTCCATCAACAAAGTTTTAGTTATCATGATCCGACGAATCATTGGTATTCATCAGTCGAATTGGCACAACATGTTATTTTCAGCGCTTTGGGCGTACCGAACCTCAGTAAAAACATCAACAGGGTTCACTCCTTTCCAACTAGTTTATGGTTTGGAAGCTGTGCTACCCATTAAATGCGAAATCCCGTCACTGCAAATGGCCATCGAGTTACTTCCAGCTACTTCCGAAGAGGAGAAGCGTTTATTATACTTAGCTCAATTAGATGAGAATCGACGTGATGCTGCATTGGCGATCGAGACTCACGCAAAACGTATGAAAGCTCAGTATGATCGAAATGTGACCCCTCGAAATTTTTCGGAAGGAGACCTAGTGTTATTGTATGATCAAGCTAATGATAAATTACGTGCTGGAAAATTTGTTCCTATGTGGCATGGGCCCTATATTGTCAAGCGAAATCTAGCAAAAGGGGCCTATGAGTTGGTAGACTTTGACGGGGACTCTTTGGGTAAACCCAGAAATGGAATTTACCTAAAGAGGTATTATGCTTAAAAGATGGGTATGGAGATTTTTAGTTAGGTTAGCTTTTATTTCTAGCTGGTGTGTTTGTTAGTTTAGACAGTGTGCTTAGCTTAGAGAGTGTGTTTTCGTCATTATTCTGGCTTATCTTGGTTTTACTCTTGATATTGCAGATGTCAATGCCTCTCCAAACATACATTTGTTTTGCTGATGGTGCTTGTCGTAGTACACGAAATATCTCTTCCGCAGCTTGGGTTATCTATTCGCCCTATGACGAGTTAGTATCTATGCATGGGGTGAGCCTCGGTCAAACAACAGACAACATTGCAGAATACAGTGCAGTGATTGAGTTATTGCCTGAATCTATTTCATTTGGGATTCGGAGTTTGATAGTGAGGCTAGATTCTGAACTCGTGGTATTACAACTTAATAGAGTGTATGCCATTAGAAATCCAGTGTTATTAAGGTTATTTTTGAGAGTGCGTCTCTTGGAACATGACTTTGATTACATTGAATATCAACATATTCCAAGGTATTTAAATACATTAGCAGATGCAATTGCTTCTCGAATGTTAAATAGACATTTGCAATAATCATACATGTAAATTTAAAACCATTCCATAACATGATTTACAAGATAAGCCGGTAATAATGATATATATATATAGGAGTGTGTCAAAAAATCTCTTTGGGTAAACCCAAAAATGGACTTTACCTAAAGAGGTATTATGCTTAAAAGATGGGTATGGAGATTTTTAGTTAGGTTAGTTTTTCTTTCTAGCTGGTGTGTTTGTTAGTTTAGACAGTGTGCTTAGCTTAGAGAGTGTGTTTTCGTCATTATTCTGGCTTATCTTGGTTTTACTCTTGATATTGCAGATGTCAATGCCTCTCCAAACATACATTGGTTTTGCTGATGGTTCTTGTCGTAGTACACGAAATATCTCTTCCGCAGCTTGGGTTATCTATTCGCCCTATGACGAGTTAGTATCTATGCATGGGGTGAGCCTCGGTCAAACAACAGACAACATTGCCGAATACAGTGCAGTGATTGAGTTATTGCCTGAATCTATTTCATTTGGGATTCGGAGTTTGATAGTGAGGCTAGATTCTGAACTCGTGGTATTACAACTTAATAGAGTGTATGCCATTAGAAATCCAGTGTTATTAAGGTTATTTTTGAGAATGCGTCTCTTGGAACATGACTTTGATTACATTGAATATCAACATATTCCAAGGTATTTAAATACATTAGCAGATGCAATTTCTTCTCGAATGTTAAATAGACATTTGCAATAATCATACATGTAAATTTAAAACCATTCCATAACATGATTTACAAGATAAGCCGGTAATAATGATATATATATATATATATATATATATATATATATATATATATATATATATATATATATATATATATATAGGAGTGTGTCAAAAAATACATCATCTTCGATCATAGGTTGAAAAACACCTTATGATCAGCAAAAATGAGAAGTACGAAAAACCAAAATGTCACATGTGTCTACAAAACGACCATCCAATCATTGGTGATGATCTCTATATGACACCACTGCATGGGCCACCCTACACAAGAACCTCCTAAAAGGTCCTGGGACCCCGACTACATAGCGCTGAAGCCTGATTGGAATATCATCTATGGTAGTCTCCGGTATGTCTGCTGTAAGACGCTCTAGGTCACTTTCCAACTCAGCCAAAGTCTTTGTGGCCTCGTCCTGTGGGGCCGGTGCCACTGCAACTGATAGTCTCCTCTCGTAAGGCCAGAGATTGGCTGGACATCGTGGGCCTACATCTACATTTTGAAAATTATTACTATCAGTTTTGAGATGATATAAAACAAACAAAAAAAAAATAGATAGTTTTAAAAACTTGTGAAAAATGAAGTTACCTGTATCATCCCATTGTTCTCCCGGTGGAAGAACCATGTCCGAATCTCCACGAAAATCAACTCCGGCATAAGGAAAATCCTGTATAGAAAAGACCTGGTCTTCTAACCAGTGAAAGTACTTCGGAGTAAATCGGACAACCTCCGTTCCCTCATCAGGATGACGGGCCATAACCGCAACCCATCGCATCAATTTGGGCTCTCGGGGAAGCCGAGCCTCAACAGTGAGCTGCTGTGGGATCAACATCGGAACCCTCTCTAAGCCAAAACTCACAACTAAAGCCCCATAACCAAAGGTCTTTAGCTCTCCGTTTTTGGCTCTAGTCAGTTGGCCTTTTACATTGGCCAACACAGCATCACACCAGTTGAAAATGGTACCTTGATCGCAATCAATTGCCATCCGCATCTGGGATCCAGTAGCAATGTGTAAAGCAGCAGCCCCGCAAAGTCTGGTAACTATAAAGGCAATCACCATAAGTTCAGGACGGGATATAGTTTTGATCTATATCCCCTTCTCCTGGGACTGAGTGTTACACCACTCTAGTCGGAGACTAGCGATAGACTGGCCACTTGGCCTAGTCCCGAACAGAGTCAAGTGTTCGCCTCTCTTAGGCAAACCAGTGAGAAAGTAGATATCTGCCGGCTCCATCTCAAGCTGGTGCCCTCCAATATAAAAACATTGGTCCTGAACGTTCCATCTTTCTACCAGCCACTCTAGAAAGCTCACTTGGGCCCTCATGCCAGGTATGGCCCAGTATTTATAAAGGCCGCATGCCTTCAAAGCATCAATTGACGGTTGATGATTAATGGCGGCTAAATCAACATCTTCGTGCTCTCTCTCGTGCCAATCAAGCATGGTGAACAATCTACATGCCAAAAAACATCCATTAGATTCCATAAAATCAAAAAAAATTGGTCCATTTTGGAGAATTTAGGGTTTAAAAACTTTTTGAGAGGAGTATGCACCCCGCCTTTAGGAACAGAGCGTGGGTACACAAGGTCCCTGAAGGCAAGGTGCATACCCCTGACATTTTTCCAACTGAAAAATGTCGGGGTACGCAGGTCCCTAGTGTGGTGCCTACGTACCCTGAGAGGCGGTCTTTGAAACCCCAAAACCTCCCAAAAATGAAATCTGGGGCCTAAAAAAGAATTTTAAACGGATGAAATTGAAGAGGAGGATGTTGTAGATTACCTGGAAGAGACGGCGTTCGATTTCGACAGTCAGATTCTCCGCAATGTGCACGGGAAGTTTCTTGCCAAAAGCCCTTTTTCTCTCCTCAACAGTAAAATGGTAAAAATGAATTGGTAAAAGCCCTTTTTATAGGTTTTTTGGGTAAATAAATGGTAAATTTGTTTATTTTTCACCATGAAAAGGTATTTTTCAAAGTATTTTTATCTATCTTCAACAGGTATGAGTAATATGTTGGTTTTTGTGTAGGATAAAGGATTTTCAGGGAAAATTGTCATTTTTTACAAACAAAAACATCAGAGTCATCTTTAAGCCCTTTTCTGACTCCTAAAACATGAAAAGATTGCCAAGCATTTCTTTTACACTCGTTAAAATGGAATTAAAAGACGGTCCTCTTATAGCCCTTTTCTGACCATAAAAACATGAAAAGATTTGCGGATTTTTGTCGTTTCAAATTTGATATTGGAAATAAAACGACGTGTCCTTGATCGCTTTTTACTTTTCAGATCAGAGACACTAATCATGAAAGTACTCCTTGGTCGTAAATATCAAGCGGTTCTCTCAAGTATTATTTTATACTTTTTTGGGCTTGGGAGACACAAATTTACGAAAAAGGTCAACCCTGGAGTCTTCTTAAGTTTTTCAGACTCTCTAAAATTGAAAAACGCCGAGTTTCTCCTATACTGGACTCGTTAAAATTTCACAGTAAAGGACCTGTTTGATTACAAACAGGAATGGACCACTCCCTCTTAGGGTTCGAATCTAAACTAAGTTGGACTCATCCGAAGGATGAGCTTATAATCAAGCAAATGTTATCCTCCTCAAGCTTGTAAAAAATAAAGAGGTACTTGTCAGAAATGGTGGGGGAAAAGAGAGAAAAATGAGCATATTTGTTATAATTTGTCTCGGAAAAACCTTATCACCACTCTTGAACACAACATTTTTCATTCACCTGGGTTGGGAAATCCTTTGCCTAACAGTTGATCAAACCACATTGAAAATCTTCACCCGGTTTCTGGGTATTAACTTTGGGTCAATTGTCACCAAGCCATCTGTTGTGTTGCTATGTGTTCAAGAGGTCACTGCAAATAAACCATTCATCTGCAAAATACCTGTCATCCATCTTGACCATCCCTGATTCAGTCCTTACAGCTACATTTCTTCAAATTGATCTATGATTTAGTGTTGTGGGCTTCCCTGAAACGGATCGCTTTCTATCGACATCAGCACATTATCTAGAAAGATGATCTAGGAATCATCAGTACCTTGAGATCTGCATGCCTCAATGGCAGGTTTCTCGCCTTTGACGACAGTTTGCATCATTGACTTTTGATCGAAGGATTCCGTGACATGTTCGACATCAAAACATTCATTCACATCTCATGGATTGTACTGGGTACTTTGAGAACCATTGACATCACTGGTGGTCTCTCTCACACTTGTTAACAGTTTACATCATTGACTGGTAATCAAGTGGTTTCTACCATGTTCGACATCAACTCATTTATTCGCATGGATAGAATCGTACTATTTCGGGAAGCAGAAATGAAGACCCTGGATCTAGTTTCCGCCATCCAGGCTGCGAGGAGTTTTGTATTCATTATATAGTAGACTAATTATAAACAGATGGCTGCGTCCATACTGTGTCTACATGTGTCTATGATTATGATGTACTGCGAAATCATTCCTATATCAGAGTAGTAGTTAGTTTGTTAGTTAAGTTTTTGATCTGAGTATGGGAATGCCTACCTCAGCAATGATATGATCTCATATATGTATTTTGTGTTGAATATTTGTAGGTTACGACTGGGCTCTCCATAAGATAATCCTCGAAATGATAAAGTGCTTCGCCCTTCCTAGATGATATGAAACCCTAATCTACTATAGACCTCGCACTTTAGGGGGCAATCTGTTACACTAAAATTTGTCACCATGACTATATACAGTCAGTATGGCTCCATCAATAACCATATTGTCCTCCTTGGAAAGTCTTATACCTCTGCTCCTCATGTCAAACTCCAAAAAACAGAGAAAGCCTTTAAAAATCAATATAACTCTGGTTACGCACTTTCTCTTACTCTTACCTGCGGGCCCGCACCTCAAGTACATAATACCTGCGTACTTGTACGCTCTTTCTGTAAAGGGGTGGGTGCGTACCCCTGTAAAAGTCAAAAGGCGCAAGTTTTACTTCAAAAAACTTACTTGCGGTCGATTCTAGAGCATTCTATAAGATGGTTTGACGTGGATTGAGCGCCTCCAGATGGTTCATGCATCCCAATGAAAGAGGAACTTATCCCATGAAGAGGGGAGCTATCCCTTTGAAAGAGGGGCTTATCCCATTGATGGTGGACCTGTTTAACTTCCTCCAAAGCATTATAAATACAGCCATTGGGCCAGAGGGAGGGGAGGTTGAAAGCTGAACATTCCTAAGGGTAGATGCTATTGAAATTAGGACTCCCTTATAGAGCTTGAGAGGAGAGATTCCAATCCTTTCTTAGCTTCATTTGGAAGTGGGTGAGCTGATCAAAGTAGAGGAGAACTCTTGCTGGACCCTGGGAGGGACCTGCACAACACCAAGGCACTTGTTGTAAGGTTTCTTTTGTTTCCAATTAATACAATTAAGTTCATTTTTCTCAACAAGTTGTGTTATATAATTTGTTTCATAAACTCCTTGGTCTTTATGATGAATATGTTTTATTATATGAGTTATTCAGGTGCTATGTAATCGTTTGCTTGTTAATGTATGCAGGATTCAAGGAGAAGGAGCTCATCTGGATCAAAGAGGCTTGGCCGCTACAAACAACGTTGGACTAAAGGTAAGCCTTAAACACCTGGTTGCTTTTATTTTAAATGTATATTTAGGGAAAGATAGTGCTTGATTGTTTTGTTTGTCACTATAAAAGCCTTGTTTTCTAGGGAGGTCAGTTTTGTCCACAAAATTGACTCTTTCCGCATGACAAGCCCGATGTGAAGCTAGTTAAGCAGAGGCCTAACTGCTTGAATCTGAAATATAAGGAAAAAGTCCGCGAAGAGCTAGAAAAAATGCTCACAGCAAGAATTATTGAGCCAATAGAAGAATCTGACTGGGTGAGTCCTATGGTAGTTCAGGAGAAAAATCAGAAGGGAAAAATAAGAATATGCGTAGACCTAAGTGTTATAGACATTTTTGTGCCTTACAGCTATAAGCATGAAATGTCCATAATCTAAGGGATCCAAAGTCCCTAAACAGGTTGTTCCTACCCCTAGAGGAACAAGGTTAACAAACCACAGCAATTCACAGAAGTTCTCCACCAGAAACTACTCAAAAACAAGTCAATTCAGGATCAATTCAGAGGCTCCAGTAGTTGTCTACGCTGAAATGCAGAGATTACACTGGCTAGGTGCACTACAACGCAGATAGAAGCACTACCAAGGTGCGCTGAGCGGGAAGTGACAAATGGCAAGTTCATTCAACGAGGTGGAAAAACCCTGGAAGCTTCCAGAATCTTCTCCAATGACACTTGCCTCAATGAATTCGACTAGTGATGAGTAAGAGGCTCTTAGTCTCCAAGTGGAAGCAAGAACTGATAGAGGGAGAGGACACTAGTCAGATCTCAAGCTGACTCATCCTCTCTCCAAACATCTATATATGGATCTCTCCTCCATGAGATCCAGGAGGCTGGAATTTTGTTACTGCAAAGAATTGTTGTTGGTTTGAGACTGGAATCATTGGGTGCTTAATGCTTTGAAGGAAGGTGAAGATATGAATTTCATTTGCTGGGAAGGAGACGCTGGATTGGAGCCCTCTTGGTTGTATCTCCTCCTAAACCTTGTTATTCATCAATAAAGCCATCTTGGTTTCTCCTATATACTGATGTATCTTTGATGTATGATTGCATTAGTATGTTTAGTTTATTTCTAATCCTGAACTAGTTATGAATATGAATCTATGTCTTTGTGTAGTGTTCTCTTCTTGTGATCTTGCAGGAACCTGTTGAAGCTGGGTGAGCGAGAAGGCAAGTAGCTGGGAACTCTCAAAGAGAAGAGAAACCAGATCGAGGGACAAACGGAAGACACCGGTTAGTCCATCTATCTCTCTTCATTCTTAATTCATAAAGGAAGAATACTAGAATAACTGTTTCTGTTTGTTGCTAAGGCACTGTCACACCTTAGGTGGATAGGATCGTCCTGCATAGGCATTTTTCCCCACAACAAATTGGCGACTCCGCTGGGGAGATCTGTTTAGTCATTTTATTTGTGTCTCTATCATTGTTTGTTTCATAGACTCAACAGCAACAATCGAACTGCATTTGCTATTTTCAGATGCAAAGTAGACAGCTGCTGCTTTGATCCAATCACTGGATTTATCTATGATCTGAACAATGGACTCACAAATGATTTGATGATCCTTTGTGATAGATCTTAGCCCTCCCTCAAAGAATCCCTTTGATTGTACCTTGCTTGTTTCTTTGATTTGGCGTGAAACTGTAGATTAAATAGCAAACTATAACCCAGAACCCAGTGAGGAACTCTCATTTCTCCTTTAGCGCATACCCTGTGAAGAGGTTCTACATTTCAACGTAGGCCCCGTGAAGGCTACCTGCGCTGAATGTCAAAACCTCTGTGTTGAGGGTGCGTTGATCCAGTTAGGCCTTGTGCAGCTGGGGTTCTCTGCTCTGTTTTACCTTGTTTTGATCTCTGATTTTTGCAGCCTATAACCAGCATAGGTACCTATCTGATAACTCCTTCTCTCTGCTTAAATTCTGCCTCCTTTTGTACAAAAAGACTGTGAGTGTTTTTATGTGTTTGTGGCGTCATTTACAGTTTTCCTTTGCAAGAGTGAAATAGTCATCCTGTAGCCCTTGATTCAGATCTGTTGATTGTGATCTTAGGAGAGAGTTCATTGGCTGTTTACAGTTGATTATACATTTACTTTTTCTTTTGGTTTGAGTTTGTCTCTTTTAAGTGTTGAAATAAGTGTTCATTTCGAAAGTCGTAAAGTGTTGTATTCTCTTCTACCCTTTCTGATTTCGAAAAAGTAAACTTGTGTGTATTTGTCATTTAAAAGCAAATTCAAAGTTGTACAAAAAGCTTTCTTTTTAGGCATCAATATTAAGAGAGTGGAAAACAAACACCTGCATTGTGCATTTGCATTTTGATAGTTTGCAGGTTTGATTTAGGAAAAGTGCATTTAGAGTGTGCTGATTTCTCTTTGTGAAAAGATGGTGTCTTTCTTTTCCCTTTGTAGCTAGGATTTTCATTGTTGAAAAGATATAAAAGCTTGCTTATCATCTTTAGACTGCATTTAGGAATTATATCATACATCTTGTGGTGATCCAAAAAGGCAAACTTCTAAGAAAGATCAACCTAAAATAAATTGAATGAACTTAACAATGCTTTGTAACTTAACGCACAACATAGAGGTCTAAGCTAGAGACGTGTTCCGACGTCGTAAAGCCTGGTGACTATCGATCTCGCTGATGGTGGGTGATTCCTCCTGAGGGACGATAGCGCCAGTACGGATTGTTCTCCCACGTACCGTCGAGTATATATTGGGAGACCCCTATAGGCATAAAACCTTTATCCTTAGGAAGCCGTGTCGGCCGCCCTACTGATCGCAATGCACTGAAAACAACATTCAGGAAGATTGACCTTCCATACCTTAAAAAGTATTCTGCGGTTTTGCGAAAAGTTTGGCACACCCTCTACCTAGAACTCCAGAGCAGTTCCTTTTGGTCTTTTTCAGACTCTATAACGGAAAAAGTCCATCCGAGCATTTGTCACTTCGGGCTCGTTAAAACATCGAAGGAGACTAGAGTCATCTTTAGCTTTTTCTCGACTCTTTAAAATTGAAAAAGCAAGTTGTGTCTAAAGCATCTAAAAATTCATTTAATTCAGAAACAAACTTTCCCCTTTTTGTGTTTTGGTTGATCGAGTAATCCGCAATCGTGGAAGAAAGTCAATTGAAACCCCGTCGTTCGCGGAGGCTTACGAGTCAACCGCCTTTGTCTCCGGAATTGAAAACAGTATAGACATAGCGAACTCGTTTAACCGGTTTGAAATCTCCTATCAAAGTTAGAACAAGTGTTCCAATGACATCTGAGATTCCAGTTACTCCAAACATTTCTGGAAACCCTGCCTCCACAGAAGAAGTTCAACAACCACAGAGGGACAGTGATACTGATCCTAGTCTGAGAACAAACACTTGTGTTAGTGAACCAGTTCCATTTGTAACCGGTCTAGAGAGTCTTGTTCTTCAAACATCTATTGTTGTTGATTCAACCCCTTCTTCGGCACTAGAAATATTTTACGGACCTGACGGTCTTCCCCTTCCACCTGGTTTGATTGCGATAGAGGAAATTGTAGAAGATCCGCAAGCAAGTACTCCAACACATTTTGGAGTCGGGGTCACTCTATTTCGTTCGACATCAGAAGTTAGTCTACCACCAGTGGAAGTTCCTGTAGAATCGCTAGGTAATCTCTTGGATAGACTAAAAATGTCTGAACAACCATCAACATCTAGGACTGTGTCGAATGACACGACGACAGCAGAACTCCCTGCCGTCACTCCGACAATGTTTGTCGGCATACCATCTGTCCCGACTAGCTCACAACCGCTAGAAGGAGTCCACCCAGGGACTATTTCGACAGTGTGGTCCGTTCCAGTTTGTTCCTCCGGAATAATATCCGACAACTCTTATGTTGAAACTCGCCAGATTGATCCATTTGGAGGTCAATTTGGGCAATCCAGTCCCCAAGGACAAACAATCCCCTTGAGTTCTGGATTGCCACCGTATGGGGGGCAGTATACCCTTTCATTATCCCCTCCAGGAGGATATCCATACGGTAGTTCGCAACAGTATTCAGGTTATAGTGGAGCTACATCAAGTGGTTGGGTACCTATACTACCTCAACAACCAAGGGTTGTGTATTCTATGCAACAATGTGTACCTATGTCGAACATCCCGACCACACCGGCTATTGTGACAGTGTCGCAAGTTCAAACGTTGCCTGTTGTATGTCAACCTCAGATTTCTCAGGTTGTAATGCAACAACCCCTTGACCCTGTGACTCAACCACAATCGCCTACTGGTGGGGCGACACAGGTCCAAACGGGTACAATTACCCCACACCTTGGTCCAACGGTTAGTATAGCGCAACAGAACATGGCTTCGCAACCATGGTTGGTGCAATACCAACAACCACAATTCCAACAAGTATACCAAGGTTCTGAGCAGCAGATCTTTGCGAACAGTGGACAACCGTACATTCAAAACGGTCAAAATCAACCACTTTACAGTGGTCATGTCCACCAACCGTATCAGTCATACCAACGTCAATTACATTATGCTGGTATGCAAAGGCCAACTGCTCAGGCGATCCCATCATATCCTGGATATGCTTCACCTAACCTGAATCAACAGTTACCATTCGTGTCAACTTTAGAGTTACCCGATTTACACCGGTTAACAAACGATCCAATTGCTTACACCCCTTGGAGGCCAGCGATTCCTCACAAACTTTCTTCAGACATTCCTAAATTTAATGGAAATCCAGGTGAGGACCCATCAAATCACGTGATGACATTTCATCTATGGTGTTCATCAAACACCTTAAACGATGATTCGATAAGGCTTCACCTTTTTCAAAGGACGTTAACGGGTCCAGCGGCAAAATGGTATATTGAATTTCCTAGAGCTTCGTTCGACAATTTCAGCACCTTAGCCACGACTTTTTTAACCCATTTTCAATTACCGATAAGGTATGAAACGGGAACGGAAATCTTAACCAACTTCAAACAGACAACGGCCACTCACATATCTGATCATATACATGAGTGGCGACGTCGTCGTAGGATGGTAAAAATGTACGTTCCCGATCAGCTATTAGCTGAATGGTTTATCAAGTCGTTACTTCCTGCTATAACGGAAGATGTGGCAAAGGGGGGGAGTCGTAACAGAAGAACAAGTTATCGCTCATGCGCAGTATCTAGACTTAGTCTATACTCAGTCTGGCACGCTCTACAACAAAATACCTGATGCCCCTAGGCCGGAATTCTCAATTCCTCCTCCTCCTAAATCAAACAATGACTCTCATGCCGGTGATGGCGTCATTGGCACGAAAAACGCGAAATAAACAAAGGCCAACTCCAAGAAGGCCCGTAAGATTTCGGATCAAAATGCAAAAGATGAAATTCTTGCTTCGGAAGTAAATGCCGTATCAGCAGATAAGGGCAAAGAAACCAAACAACCAAGAAGCAAGAAGAAACAAAACAAAGGGAAGAAGAAGAAACAGGATGAGTCATCACCTGAAAAAACTTCTTCAAACCCTCCTGGAAATAGGAAACCCCCTACCACAGGGTGTCAGATATGTGACGAGTGTCATTGGACAAGCGAATGTCCATACAAAGCTGAGCTTAAAAGGTTCTTCAAAAGTTCGCAAACCTCAGCTGTATTAACTGATCCGTTTCCAAATCCAGGACAAAATCTGGTTGATAGTGGAAATGCTTCCCCGTCGCAAGTGCTTATGTTTTCAATTTCCAAGCAACAAAATGATGCTTTGATTTCGACAAGGAACAAAGATTACGGGAATCCGCAGCTGTCGAACGGCAAGGATAAAGATCAACCAAGCAGTTCGACAACAACTTCGACAGAAGTTGTACCACCAATCATTCCTGAACTAACAATAAGACCGCCAAAGGGAGTAGTACACAAGTCAAGATTTAATCCTCGCGCCAGAGTAGCGCAACATTATAACATAGTGGAAGATTTGGCCCAATCGCCATCTGCTATGTCGACTCTTGAAGTACTAAAAAATTGCCCATCCCAAAGGCAGGCTTTGTTATCAGCCATTGGTGGGGTTGATCCTAAGGATTCCAATCTTGTATCCTTTCATCATAAAGGATACGATCCTCAGTTACCAGCTCAACTAGCTTTCCTTATCCAAGTGAAATCCCTCAACAAAACTGTTCATCGAACAATTATTGATGAGGGGGCATCTACATGTATTATGTCGATGAGTTGCTGGAAAACTTTAGGATCTCCAACTTTGTCGCGATCCTCGACAACATTAAAAGCATTCGACGGTAGGACATATACCCCATATGGTATCCTAAATAACTTGAAGGTTGAACTAGGGGGAAAAATAGTAGAAATAGATGTTGAAGTCATCGATGGGAATCTTGATTACAACATCCTACTAGGAAGACCGTGGATCTATGCCATGGCAGCTATTGTGTCGACCTATTTTAGAAATATTGCATTCCCCTTCCAAGGAGGGATTACAATTGTCGACCAGCAAAACTTCCTCCCCAATGGTTCTCAAGTTACGGGAAGCGTTCCAATGATCCATGGCAGCAACCATTCGCTTCAAAATATCAGAGTAGGCCTACTGAAAGACCCCACATTAATGGGAACTTTCGCACTTCCACCTCCAATCTATATAGGAGATGTAGCGTTGGTAAGAGCCTGCAACATGATATCTTCCGCACAAAATATTTCAGAAGACGATATTAACATGGATCATGCAATGGTTTTGCCCCCAAGCCCAACGGAAATATTGTAGCAATCAATGTTTCTGGCATGGGAGGCGAACCCAAATCAACGTTCATCAAGCGTTTGGGTAGATAGGTCTGGAGAATATGGTACCCCTTTAGATCCTTGGTCGCGAGTGCATGGAACCGACGAAGGAATTCTACAATCAATGTTGATTGAGGGGGCACCATGGAATGATAGCCACCATCATTCCCTTCTTCTGGATTGTGAAGAAGATACTCAGGATGACCTTTATCATCCTTCAGTCTTTGAATTCCTATCAAATACTGTAAATACGGTGGATTCCGAGTGGAATCTATCCAATATTGAAGAGACTATAGCCATAAATATCTCAACCAAAGCAGATGTTGTAGAGAATATTTATGTTGGCAAATGTTGTTCTCCTTCAGAACTGGAAATATATAACGCTCTTTTTTGCGAGTTCAGAGATGTCTTTGCTTGGTCATATGATGAAATGCCAGGCATTGACTCGAGTATTGTTGAACATGAAATTAAGATGTATCCTGATGTCAAAATAGTAAGACAATGGCTTCGGCAGGTGCACCCCAAGAAAGCCGCTGCAATTAAGGCAGAAGTTGGAAAACTTCTCCATGCTGGTTTCATCTACCCGGTTCCTCTAACCGATTGGGTATCGAATATTGTCCCTGTTATGAAAAAACAAGGAACAATTAGAGTGTGTGTCGATTATAGGGATGTAAATTAAGCTTGTCCAAAAGACAACTACCCTACACCCTTCATCGACCAGATAATTGATGAATGCGCCGGATGTGAAATCTTTTCATTTATGGATGGATTCTCCGGGTAAAATCAAATAAATATCCGCCCACAGGACCATTCAAAGACTGCTTTCATTTGTACGTGGGGCACATTCACATATCGAAAATTACCCTTTGGTTTAAAGATTGCTGGGGCGATGTTCCAGAGGGCAATGAATTATGCCTTCCATGACATCAAGAACATCGTTCAACCATACCTCGACGACCTTCCGGCTCATTCGCGAAAGCGGACTGATCATCCGCAGCATTTAAGAGCGATATTTCTACGTTGCCGACACTACAAGATACGACTCAATCCACACAAATGTGTATTTTGCGTCAGCTCTGGTCGTTTACTTGGCTTTGTAGTCTCCAAGGATGGGATTCGTCTCGACCCCTGTAAGGTTCAGGCAATCATAAATTTGCCTCCACCTTCAAATTTGCTTCAGATTCAGAAACTCCAAGGGAAAGCAAACTTTCTGAGGAGGTTCATTCCAAATTACGCAGAACTTGCTAAAGGTTATACTCGTCTTTTGAAAAAGGATGTACCTTTTGTGTGGGATCAGGTGGCGCAAGATTCCTTTGACGCTCTGAAAGATTCTCTAGTAAAAGCATCATTAATGTATGCCCCAGACTATCAAAGAGATTTTAACCTGTATCTGGCTGCAGCGGATACGACCATTGCGATGGTTTTAGTTCAAGAAGTCGATGGAATTGAACATCCTATATATTATTTAAGTAAAAACTTGAATGATACAGAAAGAAAATATTCTTACGTTGAAAAGCTAGCACTTGATGCTGTTCAAGCAATACAAAGGTTTCGACACTATGTCCTCTTTCGGAAAACTACCATTTTGTCTGAATGCAACCCCATGACTTATATATTGTCACGACAGTTGCTGGGGGGCAAATATTCAAAATGGATAGCAATCCTTGAAGAGTTTGATCTACAATTCGTAAAATCCAAATCAAAGAAAGCTCTAGTTTTCGCAGAATTATTGTGCGATCTCCCATCGTCGTCCAACGATGAAACATCCGAAGAATCAATCGTGGACAAGAATTTGTTTCTGATATCTACAAGCAATAAGTGTTATGGAGATATAATAATTTATCTCCAAACCCAAAAGTTCAGGCCTGACACCTCTCACTCATAACAGAAACGTATATGATACCAAGCAAAAGACTACATGATCATCGGTGATACACTTTACCGTCGTGGTATCGATATAGTTCTGAGAAGGTGCCTCACCCATGAGGAGGCCGAAAAAGCCCTGAATGAGTGTCATTCAGGTGCGTGTGGGGGGCATCAATCTGGATATGCTACAGCACAAAAAATCTTACGAGCAGGATACGTCTGGCCAACCATGTTCAAAGATTGCATAACCGCAGTCAGAAGTTGCCATGCTTGTCAAATTTTTGATAGCAAAACCAGAAAACCACCCGCACCTTTACATCCAATAGTTGTTGTTGGGCCTTTCGCCAAATGGGGCATCGATTTCATGACATGTAACCCCACCTCGACCGGGGGGCGTGGGTATATTATAGTCGTCGTTGACTATTTTACCAAATGGGCTGAGGCGATGCCTACATTAGATAATACCGGTGAAACAGCTGCCCTATTCTTTTTCAATCATGTAGTCGCCAGATTCGGTGTACCACAGGCTATAGTTATGGATCATGGATCGCATTTTCGCAAT
Source organism: Pinus tabuliformis (assembly GCA_031772625.1). Taxonomy (NCBI): domain Eukaryota; kingdom Viridiplantae; phylum Streptophyta; class Pinopsida; order Pinales; family Pinaceae; genus Pinus; species Pinus tabuliformis. Next base: position 255,480,859 of record CM062815.1, read on the forward strand.
CACATGATGGTTGAATTAGCTGCCAAGCTAGGGCTATCTCACGACAGCTCTACCCCGTATTATCCGCAAGCCAATGGACAGGTTGAAGCGATCAACAAAGTCCTAAAGCGTATGTTGCAAAGGATGATCGGAGTTCATAAAAGAAGGTGGCACCTAATCCTGTACTCGGCCTTGTGGGCTTACCGAACATCAGTAAGGAATGCGACCGGGTTCACACCTTTCCAACTGGTGTATGGCCTGGAAGTAGTCTTGCCAGTCCAGTGTGAAATCTCGTCTCTTAAACTCGCAATTGATCTCCTCCCCGGAACTTCAGAAGAAGAGGCCTGTTTCTTGGAATTAATCCAATTGGATGAAACCCGTCGTGATACTGCTTTGGCTAACAAAGCCCATAAGAAACAAGTCAAGGCGCAGTTCGACAAAAATGTCAAACCCCGTGTCTTCTCAGAAGGTGACTTGGTCTTGCTTTACGACAAAGAATCTGATAAATTGGGAGTAGGTAAATTTAATTCTTTATGGATGGGCCCCTATATTGTTAAACGAGTGTTAGCAAAAGGAGCCTACGAGTTAATGGATTACGACGGAACTCCACTGGCGCAACCCCGTAATGGGTTGTACCTCAAGCGTTACTATGCTTAAATAGTAACCTGTATGCTTTTGTTGTATTTTGTTTTCGCTAAAGTGTTTGTTTTGGTCGAGTAATCCACCTTTTTACATTTATTACAGATGTCAACCCTTCTGGAGACATGTTTGGGATACGCCGACGGAGCGAGTCGTAGTTCGCGGAACGTGTCCTCCGCAGCCTAGGCCATTTTTTATCCAAGCAGCGAGTTAGTAAGTTTCAGAGGTGTATGTATTGGGAAATCAACGAATAACATCGCTGAGTATAGCGCGTTGATAGAACTACTCTCTGATGCCATCACCCATGGTATACGCCGACTAATCGTCAGGCTAGACTCACAACTCGTAATACTACAACTCAATGGTATATATTCCGTCCGCAACCCAACTATTTATCGCATGTTTCTAAGGGTTAAGATTTTGGAAAGACAGTTTGATTTAATACAATACCATCATATTTCCAGAAACTTAAACAAATTAACCGACTCATTAGCAAACTATGTGTTAGATAGACATTTGCAACATTTATAAAAAGAAACACATCATCGACGTTGTACATATGGATCACAAAACTCAACCAGAATAAAATCCCGAAAATCAAAATATATATATAAGTTGTTTATGGTTTACACATAATGTTCTGTAACCAAGACAAAATCGGTCACATGACCCAAAAACTCAAAAATGCTAGGGGGCACCCTAGTCTAGTGATGCTCATGATAGCACGTCATGGCCTGTGCAATCATGCGTAAGAGACGATTCCATCGTCTAGGAACACCAATAGTATGCCGCTGCAACTGTAAGGGCAACTCGTCGATCCTCACGTCTGGAATTCCGAGAGTAAGGCTCTCAACCTGCTCCTGCAGAGCTGTAAGGGTCTCAGCCACATCAAGGTCACGAAGAATAACCCTCCCAGCAGTCTCCCATGCTGGGGCAGCGGCTGGCACTCTCGGGCGAACTGCTGGACGAACAGGACCAACATCTACATGCACACACGAGTTTGATTAAAGTCTTGATAGAATAAAGCAGAAGGACATTATAAATAATAACAATAAACAATGATATGGTCGAAGATTTTACCAATAGCACCCCACTGCTCGTTGTCCGGCAGTACCAAATCCGGATCGCCCCGGAAATCCATGCCAACATATGGATACTTAGAATAGACCATCTCCTCACGCTCGAACCACCTGAAGAAGGTATCAGTGAAAGAAATCTGAGATTGACCGGCATGCCTAGACATGTGATCAAACCATCTCTGCATGCGTGGTTCAGTAGGAGAAGGCAAGTTGAGTGCAATGTACTGTGGCTGCATCAGTGGTATCTTCTCCAAAGCAAAGGCGGTCAAAATAGAACCAAACCCAAAGTTCTTCAGCTTTCCATCCTTTACCTTGGTTAACTGACTTTTCATCTGAAGAAGTACTGCATCACACCAGTTGAATACTTTCAGTTGGAGACACTCCAAGGCATGTTGCACATAAGATCTGTTGGCTACGTGAAGAGACGCGCTACCGGCCATCCTACCAATAGTATACAAGATAGACCTGAGGGACCTGTCAGCAATCTCACGGATAACGATCTTGCTATCTCTACTCAGCTGGGATCCTTCCCTGCAATACTGGGGACATAATCTCTCACAGAGTCACTCCCTCGGGCCGAACCTGACAAAGAAATGGGGGCACCCCGCCTCGACAAGCCAGTCAAGAAGTAAATGTCTACTACGGTCAAGGGGATAAATTTGCCCCTAATATGAAATACTTGGTTGATAGGATCCCAAGTGTCGAGCAAATACTGCAGTAGAGAGATCTGTTGTCTCATGCTAGAGATATGGAAGAACTTCAGCAGGCCACAATTCCGCAGCGCGTTCACTGTGACAAGATCATGTAAGGCAATCATGTCCTCTTCTTCATGCTCTCTTTCTCACCATGTAAGGGTCATTTTGCTCAAAGATCCCTGCAAAACAAGCAAGAGAAGGAGTAAGATCCTGATTTTGATGCAAAACAGGCAAAATTTTCATCAAAAGATGTGCAACAAGTTCCTCTTTTTCGCCCAATGCACCTGCAGGAGTGGTTCACCTGCATTGAATGTCAAATTGCCTTCATACTGGTTGACATTCAGCGCAGGTTTCGCTAGGCACAGGGTGCGTTGATAGGAAAACGAGCTCATGAAACCCCAGGGGCTCAGAAAAACAGGAAAAGAGGCACAGAATGCAAAAAGGAAACCATGAAAAGAAAGAGCTAGGGTTTAGCTCCTACGTGGTCCAGACGGCATTGAGAATCGTCCACAGAATCTCTTGAAATTAGCTGGTGAAAATCAAGGGGGAAGAGGCACCTCCAAAGCTCCAACAAATCAAGTTCAAATAAAATGGTAAAATGAGAGGTAAAAACACTTTTTAATTGTTTTTTATGTAGTTCAAAGCAAAATATTAGGGTTTTAATCTCATTTTCAAGCCAATGTTATTCATTTCTAACAAGTTTGATGCAGCAATTGAAGGTACAGTACTATCTTTGAAAAGGGCAAAGCTAGTTATGGTAAAAAATCAAAATTAGACCATGCTATCAAGCAGTTTTAGCACACAGTTCATGCTCGTTAAAAAATAAACGCAAGATCCGAGCAGTTTTAGCACATAGTTCATGCTCGTTAAAAAATAAACATAAGACTGAGCAGTGTTTTTCCGCGTTTAATCTCGTTAAAAAATGAACCATCTTCCAGTAAATAACCACTGTGAATGTAACATTATCAGCCATTAAAGCCTTGGTCGTGTTTGCACCGTCACCTCCATTTTTCCATTGGCCGATCGTTCACCTCCATATGATTGTTTACCCATTTTGAGGAACAGCTGCGAAGAGTGATTTCACTAGCCATCCTTGTGACACTGTCGTGATTGGAAAATTCCAACCCGTACCTGGAATCAACTGCTAACCTGTTTTATCACTCGTTCCTCAAAAGACGAGTCTTCTTTAAGCTCTTTTCATCTGACTCGTAAAATATGAAAAGATTTCCGAGTTTTGGCCTTCCAGCTCAATAAAGTGACCGGAAGAGCTATCCCTCCTCTAGATTTTAATCTTTTTGGACCTGAGGGATTATTGCACAAAAAGATCTAGCGCTTGTTTTGTTTGGCTCGTTAAAACTATCGAAAACTCATCCCTTCTGTATTGTTTTAAACTTTTTTGGACTTAAGGGATTAGATGACGAAAAAGGACTTTTAGATTTGACTTTACGTACCTTTTCAGACTCTCTAAAAATGAAAAGGACCGAGTTATCTTTGTCGTTAGACTCGTTAAAAGCATTAAATAGCGACAAACTTGTCTTTAGACGAGAACGAGTTTCACTATCGCTAGGCTCGTTAAAACATAGCGATGGGCTTGCCCAAAGGGCAAGTTATAGAACAAGCATATGTTATCCTCCTCAAGCTTGACAAAAATAAAGAGGTACTGGTCAGCAATGACTGGGGAAAAATTGGTAGAAACTCAAGAAAACTTTGATGGTAGCAAGTCGCTCTTGAACATGACACTTTTCCTCCGTACCACAATCGGGTTGGGTTGTTTCATTCACCAGTCACATCACCATGGTCTCGCCATACCATCCATATTTGGGGTAATGCTACCGATCCATCGCATAAGTGTCGCCATATGTTCAAGAGAAGTCGTTCAGAGAAGTCAACCGTGTCCCATCCACTGCCATACATTATCCTTCATCCTTTCATGATCGCCACCCTGAATCATATGTCATCAGATCGTTTTCACCTCCATCAAAATCATTTGCTCCGTTCTGTTTCACTGATGTGGGATTCATTAAGGCCCTCCTTTGACGGATCACTTCTTGTCGACATCAGCTCATTATCCAAGAAGTTGATCTAGGAACAACCTGTTACACTAAAAAATGGCACCATGACTATTTACAGTTAAGATGACTCTATCAACAGTCATACTACCCTCTTAAGCAAGTCTTATGCCTTTGCTCTCCATGTCAAACTCCAAAAAGAGAGAAAGTCTTTCTAAATGTATTTATCTCTGGGGACGCAGGTTCTCTCGACCTTACCTGCGGGGACGCACCCAATGTTCACAAAAGCTGCGTCTTTGGACGCTCTGTATGTAAAGGTGCAGGTGCGTCCCCCTGAAAAGGTTAAAATGCGCAAGTTTCATCTTTAAAAAGTCACTTGTGGTTATTTCTAGAGCATTCTAGAAGGTTGTTCGACATGTATTGAGCGCCTCCAGATGGTTCATGCACTCCTACCAAAGAGGAACTTATCCCATCAATAGGGGAGCTATCCCATCCAAAGAGGGGACTATCCCATTGATGGTGGACCTGATTAACTTCCTCTTGAGCACTATAAATACAGGCATTGGGCCAGAAGGAGGGAGGTTGAAAGCTATACATTTCTAAGGGTAAATGCTGCAGGAATTAGGACTCCCATTTAGAAGCTTGTGAGGAGAGATTGCCATCTTTACTTGTTCTATTTGGAAGTGGGTAAGCTTTGTCAAAGTAGAGGAAGACTCTTGTGGACCCTGGAAGGAGCTTGCACAACACCAAGGCTCAGGTTGTAATGGTTCCTTTTGATTACCTTTAATGCAAATCGGTCCATTCTTCTCAATAACTTGTTGTTTATGGGTTATTTCATGTACTCCTTGGTCTATATGTTGAATATGCTTTGTTTTATGTTATAATCAGGTGCTATTTAATTGTTTGACTGTTGGTGATTGCAGGTTTTGGAGAAAAGGAGGAGCTCATCCAGATCAACAAAGCTTGGACTTCTACAACAGCGTTTGGACAAAGGTAAGAACGAAACACTTGATTTCTCATATCATAATGCATGTTTAGAGAAGGATAGCTCCAGTTTGTTTTGTTTGTCATTAGAATGTCTTAGACTTCTAGGAAGGTCAGTTGTGTCTGCACTCTTGACTGATTCCGTGTGACAAATTGGCGACTCCGCTGGGGACTCCATTGATGTGAAAAGTCTTTTCCTTTGTATTAACTTTGCTCTGAGAAAATTAGTTTATTTTTCTGGTTTTTGGCTCTGTGACTTTGTCTTTGGGTGGGTTAGCTTAGGGTTAGGTTCATTTTGGTTTTTCTTGAATTTTCCAGTAGGACGCACCCTCTGAGTATTGCACAGTGCGTCCCTAGACGCACCGTTGCTGTGTGCACAGTGCGGGCCCGCACCTGTCTTAACGGGTTGCCTGCGTCCCCTGCTAAATTTTGAGAAAATTCCATTTTTTTTGCATTTTTTCTCTTAGATTTTGCTTTTTCTCAGTTTTTACTGCCCAGATCCATTAGTCTCTTGCCAAAGATCTTCACCTAAGCTTGTTTCATTGGCATTCCTGCTTTAAGCTTTCATCAATTGGGTGTTTTGAGTCTCTTTTTTGAGAAATTCTTGATTTGATTTCCTTTGGTCATTACTTGGAGGTTTGTCTCAGTATTTTCACAGTTTTGCATCTTTTTGCTTCTGTTTTTGCAAAAAAAATTCCCCCTCATTCGCCGGGGGGGGCTAAATTGTGTATGAGTGTTAATAGCCTTTGAGTGTTTTTATTTTTTGATCTTTGGAACTCTCACCCAATTTTCTCGACTTGCACTTGATTGGTTCTTAGATCACATTAGAATCGTCTTGTGTTTGAGAATTCTCTTGCATAGATCACATTTGCATAATTAGAATTCTCATTTTCGGAATATGAATGAAAAATGTGCATAGATTACCTTTGCATACTTTTCAAGTGAATTGTGCTTAGATTACAATTGCATAGTTTACATTCTGAAAAATCAATCGTAGATTTAGATCAGTTTTCTTTGATTTGAATTTACACAAAAATAAAAATAAAAAAAATGGTTTGGAATTGATTTGCATTAGTTTTTCTTGATGAAATTAGTGCATTAGAGAATTTGTTATATTTTCTCTTAGTGATCAATTTTTTGCATTGTTGGAAGTGAATGGAAACTCTCTCCTTATTTTACTTAGGATTCATCGAATTGAAACGATTACATTATCATATTCGATTGCATTCAGTTGAGTCGGGTCATAACACCATTGGTTTCATCTCCATTTACCCATTTGAGTAATAACAGCCTTAATAACACAACTCTTAATTAAAATTCATCTAGTAATTTTTACATTTCTAGGGCTCTGAAGCACCAACATAGCTTAGGCTAGTGTCTTGGAGTAGGTGAGTACTTAACTCTCCAAGACAGTAAAACCAAACAAGTAGCTGATCTTGTGATAGAATCAAATCCAATTGTTACATTTACACTCTGGGAAAGCTCCTCTTAAAGGAGAAGCACGAGCTCGTGTCCGAACCAGTGAGGGGATCCATCCTCCCTCGTTGGGAATGACGCCAGACAGTACGTATTACAAACGGTAAACCTCGGATTAACCATTGTCGAGGAGCCAGGGGTCACTTATCGGTAAACCTTGGATTACTGTCAAGGAGCCGGTAAGGGGATTGAGCTTGCTACTCTGCCCTTGCGTGCTGTCGGAGTTTAGACTGTTCCCCCAAGTGTACTTGTGGCTGTTGGTAACCTTAGTGACCATAATCTTTAGGATTCTACCCAAGGTGACGGTGGAGGGAAGATCCCACTGTACCTGGAGCAGACGTCGGCTATACTCACTTGGATTTTCTGGGGGGTTCACTTCGCTCGAGACGGTTAAAGTGGAGGAACTTGGTCCAGTCTATTCATTAAGCAGGTTGTCGGGGTAACTGTTCCACCCACTATTTCTGTACTGGATTCTGCGAGGTTGGGCTTAATCACCAACTAGTGTTTTCGGTCCGGAGAGCTTACTGTTTGTGTGTGGTTTGACTCCTAGATTTGATAGCGCGTGTTAATTTGTTTGTTTTTACTTTTAGAGACCATAGGTGTGAATTGTGAACTTTAATTGTTAGGTGTAAATTGTGAATTGTTAATTTTAGTTTAAAATTGTTAATAAAATTCACTGAAGTTGAATATAATGGCAAATGTTCCGGAATTTATCAACCTAGGAACCCCTCCTAATGAGAATCCTAGTACTTTTCCTTACTTTGGGAATGTTGGTCCTCCTTATATGGCTACTTTGTCATTACCTGGATTTACAATAGGTTTACCGATATGGTTATTTTCAACTTCGTTGGCCCAAAATACTCCAATTGTTCAACCTCAACCGAATGCTTCTCCTTCACAGAGTTCACCATCTCAACATCACCAACCTTCTGTTGACCCTTTACCTTCTTCGCCTAATTTTTCTTCCTCCATTTCTTCCTCTTCGCCTGGTAAAAGCCTTGTTGCTAGTAACCAGGAGGCTAAGAAGAAGAAGAAAGGGAAGAAGAAGAAGAAGCAAGATAAGAAAGAAGTCAACCAACCAACCACGACTGTAAGTGTTAGTGGTGTTGAGGAAAACTCCAACATGCAACGTAAACCAAAATATCCTTGCAGGCTTTGTAAGGGTGACCACTTCCTTGTCAATTGTCCTGGTATTCCAAAGGTCTTGGAAGTATGGTCAAAAAACTCTCATCAACTTTCCATTGATCCATCAACCAGTGATAGTCAGGTTCCTGGGAAAAAGGGTAAAGTTAGTTTTCCTTGTAAGTTATGCAAACGGAGTCATCAAACTCACATTTGCCCTCACATGGATGAAGCCTCAACATTGTTGGAAAACCTTACTATTCCACAGCAAGAATTTCCAAATGGTTACCGTAAACTTTCTCCCAACCTACCGTCAACTGACGAAATGATTGATCTAAATTCAAGTACAGTCGATCACACTCTCCCATTGGAGAGTGAAACTCATGTCACTCAGGTTGATGATCCATTAGTTGATCAAGTGGTCGATTCAATTTCACATTCGGTCGATCTCACTTTCCCTTTAGAGAGTGAAATTCATACTACTCAGGTTCTTCTTGTTACATCAGATTCTTCTATGCCCGGGGGCATTTCACCCGTTTCTACAGAACCCCCTCCAAGTAGTGAGGTCTTTTCCTTTGATTGGAATAGACTGACAGAACCTCGTCTTCCTTCCTCCATCCCTTTCCAAATCATTGTTAAGGCTGGTAGTAGGGACATACATCGTACTCAGGTAGATGAAGGTGCTTCTGTTAGTATTTTATCCTCAACTGTTTGGAAAGCTTTGGGTTCCCCTCAGCTTGCGCCTATTACGTAGAATCTGAAAGCTTTTAACAGAACCATTAGTGAACCTTTAGGGATCCTTCCTAAGTTTTCTATTACCTTGGAAGGTAAAACTGTTTGTATTGATCTTATGGTAGTTCGAGGTCCCTTGGATTTCAATTTACTCCTTGGGCGAGACTATGTTTATGCAATGAAAGCTGTCGTATCGACACTCTTTCGCGTGATGTCTTTCCCTCACAATGGCAGTATTGTGACTGTAGACCAGCTTTCGTCCCCTAGTCTTGTCTCAACTACCAATAATATGACACCCCTAAATGTTCCTGATTCTAAAGTGGTATCTAACCTGCCACGGGTTAATTATGTGGCAACTGGTCCCATGTTTTCAGTTACCGATGTCAGTGAGCCTCTCACTGTTTGCTTATCTTCCTTTGATTTAGATCCGGTAATTGACATGGAAAACTCTATGGGATTACTTGAACATGATGTTCTTATCCCTTTTGAGTCCCTTGACATGTGTTCCTTCCAGAGAACTATTCTTCCTTCTGATGAAGACCTCTTGGAAGCCATGATCAAGGTGTGTCCATTGACATGTCTTTCTTCCAGTTGGAAGCCATGATCAGTGAGCAAGGACAGTTCCTTTTCCTGTGCCAACCTCGTTAAAAAATGAAACAGGTGTCCGCGAGGATAGTTTTTTCCTGTATCAACCTCGTTAAAAAATGAAACAGGGTGAACGAGGATAGTTTATTCCTCTCTCAACCTCGTTTAAAAAATGAAATTGGATAGTACGAGGAAAGTTCCTTTTACTGTGTCGACCTCGTTAAAAAATGAATCAGTGTGGGTGAGGATAGTTTCTTCTAGTCTCAACCTCATTAAAAAATGAAACTGGAAGTCATGAGCATAGTTCCTTTTCTTGTGTCACGCTCATTAAAATATGAAACAAGGACTTACGAGGAAAGTTCCTTTTACTGTGTCAACCTCGTTAAACAATGAATCAGTGTGTACGAGGATAGTTTTTTCCTGTATCAACCTCGTTAAAAAATGAAACAGGCTGGTATGAGGACAGTTCTTTTACTGAGTCAACCTCATTAAAAAATGAATCAGGTAGATTTTAGGATATGTAGGGTTTTGAGGATAGTTCCTGTTACTGAGTCAACCTCGTTAAAAAATGAATCAGGTACGAGGATAGTTTGTTCCTCTCTCAACCTCGTTAAAAAATGAAATTGGATGGTATGAGGACAGTTCTTTTACTGAGTCAACCTCATTAAAAAATGAATCAGGTAGATTTTAGGATATGTAGGGTTTTGAGGACAGTTCCTGTTACTGAGTCAACCTCGTTAAAAAATGAATCACGTATGAGGATAGTTCTTTTCTTGTGTCAACCTCCTTAAAAATGAAAAAACTCCCTTTTCAAGTTAAATATTGAAAGTAAACCTTCATTTCATCCAGCCGGTTGAATGCAATGAAGCCTGGGGGGCATGTACCTCGCTTTGCGTCATTATGCTGGGGGCATGCGAACTTTTAGAGCACAGTTCCTTGTCTTGTGTCAAGCTCGTTAAAAAATGAAACAAGGATAGGTTAAGTAGGTAATTTGTAGAGAGTAGTCATGAGCATAGTTCTTTGTCTTGTGTCAAGCTCATTAAAAAATGAATCAAGGATTTTAGAGCATAGTTCCTTGTCTTGTGTCAAGCTCGTCAAAAAATGAATCAAGGTTTTTAGAATATAGTTTTTGTTAGGTAGATTGTAGAGAGTAGTTATGAGCATAGTTCCTTATCTTGTGTCAAGCTTGTTTAAAAAATGAAACAAGGGTTTTGAGGATAGTTCTTTTCCTGTGTCAACCTCACTAAAAAATGAAACAACTCCCTCAAGTCTTTCTAAGATTTCGAAAGTAACGCTTCATTCCATCCACCTCATTGAATGCAATGAAGCTTGGGGGCCATGTACCTTGATTTGCGTCATTATGCTGGGGGCATGTGGACTTATAACAAGCATAGTTTTTCGTTTCAAGCTTGCGTAAACATGAAACCGAATCTGAGCATAGTTCTTTTCCTGTGTCAAGCTCGTTAAAAAATGAAACAAATCCTCCTCTACTTGAGTCGAGAGATTGACGAGATCTTATAAATGTTAAGTTTTTAGGTTAGTTATTTCAGTTTTTTGCATAATTATCTTATAGTTTTAGGTCGAGTCTTTCAAATGATCTCGTAACTCAACCTTCATTTCATCTGGTTGAATAAAATGAAGTTGGGGGGCATGCGCTCTAGCAGTTATGCTTAGGGGGCATCAAGCACAGTTTTCTCTCTGTTTCAAGCTTGCGTAAAAAATGAAACTACTTTAGAAGCATAGTTTTTATCTGTTTCAGGCTTCTGTAAAAATGAAACATATCTCGAGTCAATTTCAGTTATTTTCAAGACTCGTTTAACTCATGAAAATCCCGAGATTATTTTGCTATTTTTCATTCTCGTAAAACAAATGAAAATGCCGAGTTCTTTCCATCTTTTCCTGCTCGTAAATTAAATTGAAAGTTGGCCATATGAGTACATTTTTATCATTTTTTCGAACTCATTAAAACTTACGAAAAAGTGAAAACCATGAGTACATTTTTATCATTTTTTTCGAACTCATTAAAATTTACGAAAAAGTGAAACCTTGGAGTTCTCTTTTAAGCCCTTTTCAGACTCCTAAAAAATGAAAAGATTGTCGAGCGTTTCTTTTACACTCGTTAAAATGGAATTAAAAGACGGTCCCCTTATAGCTCTTTTCTGACCGTAAAATCAGGAAAAGATTGCCGTGTTTTTGTCGTTTCAAACTCGATACGGAAATAAAACGACGTGTCCTTGATCGCTTTTTACTTTTTAGGTCAGAGACACTAATCATGAAAGTACTCCTTGGTCACAAGATCAAGCGGTTCCCCCAGGTATTATTTTATGCTTTTTGGGGCTTGAGGGACACAAATCTATGAAAAAGTTCAACTTGGAGTCTTCTTAAGTTTTTCAGACTCTCTAAAATTGAAAAACGCCGAGTTTCTCCTATACTGGGCTCGTTAAACATTTCACAGTAAAGGACCTGTTCAATTACAAACAGGAACGAACCACTCCTTCCTAGGGTTCGAATCAAAACTAGGTTGGACTCATCCGAAGGATGAGCTTATAATCAAGCATATGTTATCCTCCTCAAGCTTGTTAAAAATAAAGAGGTACTTGCCAGAAATGGTGGGGGAAAAGAGAGAAGAATGAGCCTATTTGTTACCTTTTGTCTCAAAAGAAACTTTATTACCACTCTTGAACACGACACTTTTCATTCACCTGGGTTGGGAAATCCTTACCTCACAGTTGATCAAACCACTTTGAAAGTCTTCAGCCGGGTTTCGGGGATTAACTTTGAGTTATTTAGCACCAAACCATCTGTCGTGTCGTTAATGTGTTCAAGAGGTCTGCAAATAAAACTTTCATCTGCAAAATACTTGTCATCCATTTGACCATCCCTGAGTCAGTCCTTACAGCAACATTTCTTCAACTTGAACAATGATTTCGTGTTGTGGGCTTGCCTGCACCGGGTCACTTTCTATCGACATCAACACATTATCTAGAGAGATGACTTAGAAATTGTCAGTACCTTGAAGTCTGCATGCATCAATGGCAGGTTTCTCGCCTTTGATGTCAGTTTACATCATTGACTTTCGATCAAAGGATTCCGTGAAATGTTCGACACCAACTCATTCATTCACATCTCATGGATTGTACTGGGTACTTTGAGAACCATTGACATTACTGGTGGTCTCTCTCACGCTTGTTAACAGTTCACATCATCGACTGGTAATCAAGTGGTTTCTACCATGTTCGACATCGACTCACTTATTCCCATGGCTAGAATCGTACCAATTCGAGAAGTAGGAATGAAGACCCTGGATCGAATCTTTACCATCCAGGCTGCGAGGAGTTTTGTATTCATTATCTAAGTAGACTAACCATAAACAGATGGCTGCGCCCATACTGTGTCTACAAAAGTCTATGATTATGATGTACTGCAAAATCATTCCTGTATCAGAGTAGTTAGTCTGTTAGTTAAAGTTTTAATCTGAGTATGGGAATGCCTACCTCAGTGATGATATAATCTTATACATGTATTTTGTGTTGAAAATTGCAGGTTTTGACCAGGCTCTCCACGAGATAATCCTTGAAATGATAAAGCGCTTCACCCTTCCTAGATAATACAAAACCCTAATCTATTCCAGGCTTCGCACTTTAGGGGGCAATCTGTTACACTAAAAAATGGCACCATGACTATTTACAGTTAAGATGACTCTATCAACAGTCATACTACCCTCTTAAGCAAGTCTTATGCCTCTGCTCTCCATGTCAAACTCCAAAAAGAGAGAAAGTCTTTCTAAATGTATTTATCTCTGGGGACGCAGGTTCTCTCGACCTTACCTGCGGGGACGCACCCAATGTTCACAAAAGCTGCGTCTTTGGACACTCTGTATGTAAAGGTGCAGGTGTGTCCCCCTGAAAAGGTTAAAATGCACAAGTTTCATCTTTAAAAAGTCACTTGTGGTTATTTCTAGAGCATTCTAGAAGGTTGTTCAACGTGCATTGAGCGCCTCCAGATGGTTCATGCACTCCTACCAAAGAGGAACTTATCCCATCAATAGGGGAGCTATCCCATCCAAAGAGGGGACTATCCCATTGATGGTGGACCTGATTAACTTCCTCTTGAGCACTATAAATACAGGCATTGGGCCAGAAGGAGGGAGGTTGAAAGCTATACATTTCTAAGGGTAAATGTTGCAGGAATTAGGACTCCCATTTAGAAGCTTGTGAGGAGAGATTGCCATCTTTACTTGTTCTATTTGGAAGTGGGTGAGCTTTGTCAAAGTAGAGGAAGACTCTTGTGGACCCTGGAAGGAGCTTGCACAACACCAAGGCTCAGGTTGTAATGGTTCCTTTTGATTACCTTTAATGCAAATCGGTCCATTCTTCTCAATAACTTGTTGTTTATGGGTTATTTCATGTACTCCTTGGTCTATATGTTGAATATGCTTTGTTTTATGTTATAATCAGGTGCTATTTAATTGTTTGACTGTTGGTGATTGCAGGTTTTGGAGAAAAGGAGGAGCTCATCCAGATCAACAAAGCTTGGACTTCTACAACAGCGTTTGGACAAAGGTAAGAACGAAACACTTGATTTCTCATATCATAATGCATTTTTAGAGAAGGATAGCTCCAGTTTGTTTTGTTTGTCATTAGAATGTCTTAGACTTCTAGGAAGGTCAGTTGTGTCCGCACTCTTGATTGATTCCGTGTGACACAACCCCTTCAGTGCTTTGAAGCTTGCATACCTCAATGGCAAGTTTCTCACTTCCGGCGATAGGTATACATCAATGACCTTTGATCGAAAGATTTTGCGTGGTGTTCGACGTCAAGTCCTTTATTCACACCACATGAATTGTACTGCAGTACCTTGAGGGTCATTATCATTATCGGTGATTCCTCTCGCGCTTGTTAACGGTTTACCTCATTGACCGGTAATCAAGCGATGTCTTTCCATGTTCGACTTCAGAACAATTCTCACATGGATCGACTTGTACTTAGAGTGAAGATCAAACGAGTTTGAAGACCCCGGATCTAGTTTCATCCATCCAGGCTGCGATATATATTCAGGAAAGATAAAGACATTGACATGTACATCATTGCAGCAGATAATCATCCTACCCAAAGGATGATAATTTCATCAAAATTATCAGTCTACCATCAGACGATTGTCTGTTCTATGTACAAAAAAATGAATTTATAAAGCTGAGCATGGGAATGCCCGCCTCAGCTAGATCATGAAAGCAGTATGAAAAATAATGTATTGTATTGTATCTTATTACAGGTCTCCTCCCAGCATTGAATGAACTTCGGATCCTCCTAATAAAGCATTTCACCCGATAAACGGCCTCATACTTTAGGGGGCAACTGTTATAGACATTTTTGTGCCTTACAACTATAAGCATGAAATGTCCATAATCTAAGGGATCCAAAGTCCCTAAACATGTTGTTCCTACCCCTAGAGGAACAAGGCTAACAAACCACAGCAATTCACAGAAGTTCTCCACCAGAAACTACTTAAAAACAAGTCAATTCAGGATCAATTCAGAGGCTCCATTAGCTGTCTGCACTGAAATGCAGAGATTACACTGGCTAGGTGCACTTCAACGCAGGTAGAAGCACTACCAGGGTGCGCTTAGCGGGAAGTGACAAATGGCAAGTTCATTCAACGAGGTGGAAAGACCCTGGAGGCTTCCAGAATCTTCTCCAATGACACTTGCCTCAATGAATTCGACTAGTGATGAGTAAGAGGCTCTTAGTCTCCAAGTGGAAGCAAGAACTGACAGAGGGAGAGGACACTAGTCAGATCTCAAGCTGACTCATCCTCTCTCCAAACATCTATATATGGATCTCTCCTCCATGAGATCCAGGAGGCTGGAATTTTGTTACTGCAAAGAATTGCTGTTGGTTTGAGACTGGAATCATTGGGTGCTTAATGCTTTGAAGGAAGGTGAAGATAGGAATTTCATTTGCTGGGAAGGAGATGCTGGATTGGAGCCCTCTTGGTTGTATCTCCTCCTAAACCTTGTTATTCATCAATAAAGCTATCTTGGTTTCTCCTATATACTGATGTATCTTTGATGTATGATTGCATTAGTATGTTTAGTTTATTTCTAATCCTGAACTAGTTATGAATATGAATCTATATCTTTGTGTAGTATTCTCTTCTTGTGATCTTGCAGGAACCTGTTGAAACTGGGCGAGCGAGAAGGCAAGTAGCTGGGAACTCTCAAAGAGAAGAGAAACCGGATCGAGGGACAAACGGAAGACATCGGTTAGTCCATCTATCTCTCTTCATTCTTAATTCATAAAGGAAGAATACTAGGATAACTGTTTATGTTTGTTGCTAAGGCACTGTCACACCTTAGGTGGATAGGATCGTCCTGCATAGGCATTTTTCCCCACAACACTGAGTAAGCTAAACGATGCCTGTGTGCATGATCCATTCCTGACACTGTTCACAGATGAAGTACTGGAAAATGTTGGTGGCCAGGAAACATACTTATTTACAGATGGGATCTCAGGGTACCATCAAATCAATATCGCGCTAGAAGACAGGAGCAAAACAACCTTTGAAATGGAATGGGGATGATTTCAATACACCATTATGCCATTTGGATTGAAGAACATGCCAAGCATCTTTTCGAGCATCGTTGTTGTTGCATTCAAAGAATACATCCACAAGTTCTTGGAGGTCTATTTGGATGATTGGACTGTCTTCAGATTAGTTAAGCACCATGTAGCAAGCTTACGCTTGATGTGGTTACTTGTTGATGACACTAGATTGCGCTGAACCTTAAGAAGTGCACATTCCTCATTCCCTGTGGAAACCTACTGGGACATGTGGTCTGCAAACAAGGACTGATGGTGGACCCTGTGAAGATTGTCGTTATTCTAAATTTGGAAGCACCCCAAAGTGTTAAACAACTTCGTGCTACCTTGGGACACACGGGATACTATAGAAAGTTTATCAAAAGCTATGCCCAAATCACCAGGCCGATGGAAAAATTATTGGAAAAGGATGTTACATTTTGCTGGAATGACGATTGTATGAAAATTTTGGATGTCCTGAAGGGGAAATTTTCCTCGCTCCAATCCTGGTCTTCCCAAAATTGGATGTGGAGTTTCATGTCCATGTTGATGCATTGTGTATCACGCTAGGAGCAGTGCTCACACAGGAGAGTGGGGAAGGCTTGGATCACCCTATCGCGTTTACAAGTCGGAGTTTGTCCAAAGCAGAGAAGAACTATTCCACCACCGAGCGTGAGGGGTTGGCAATGGTGTACGCACTCCAAAAGTACCGACACTATTTACTCAGAGGACATTTCAAGATGTATACCAGCCATTCCGCCCTAAAATACCTGGTCAATAAGCCTGTGTTGGGGGGACGTATATGCAGGTGGCTCTTATTTTTCCAGGAATATGATTTTGAGGTCGTAGTAAAGTTAGGACAATTGAACGCATGACCAAATCACTTGTCACAAATTGAGACAGGCGAGGAACCCACTAATTTGGAAGAGGGAATACATGATGCATAACTCTTTGCGGTGCACGTCACAGATGGGCACTTTGAAGATATAATCCATTTTCTGACAACAGGGACTGTGCCGAAGGAGTACTCTATCTAACAGAAGAAATAATTGGTGGTGCGCACAGTGGATTTTTCTGTCATCGTGAGGAAATTTTACAAAATGGGAAATGATGAGATATTGCGAAGATATGTACCTGAATTTGAATGAAGTCAAATCATCGTGGAAGCACATGGGGGCACTGTAAGAGGACACTATGTAGGACGTGAAATTTCACAGAAGATTATTCACGTAGGGTTATGGTGGCCAACCCTACAATAGGATTCAAAAGCGCTCTATAAGGCCTGCAATATATGTCAAAGGACTAGAAAACCATCCTGGAGGGGTGAGATTCCATTAAATCCACAAATGACACTGCAACCATTAGAAAAATGAGCAATCGACTTTGTGGGATGGATCAAACCTCACGGAAATATGGCAGCATGCTACATCATCACCGCGATGGAGTAATTGACATGATGGGCGGAAGTGTAGCCAATCAAAGACTGCATGGCCATTATGACTGCGAAGTTTTTATTTGAAAATGTGTTGACCCGATTTGGCGCTCACAGAAGAGTTCTATGTGTATCATCATAAAAGTACATCATGCCACCCACAAGCTAATGGGATAGTAGAGGCATTCAACAAAATACTTGAGACTGTGCTGACCAAAGTGTGCAATGCACAGTGAAACAATTGGGACTGGCACGTACCTGTCGTGTTGTGGGCTTACAAGAAAAGATGCAAGAAATTGATGGGGCAGACACCTTTCCAGTTAGTTTATTGCATGGAAGCTATCATGCCAATGGAATATATCATACCTTGTCTGCGAATAGCAGCGCTCACAAGGATGACAGACCACGAAGCACTGGAGGAAAGGCTCATGTAATTGGAAGAACTTGAGGAAGAACAATTTTTGTCTAGGTTTCATCAACAGGTACAAAAGAAACATGAAAAAGCCTAGCAAAACTGCCATATAAAGTTGCGCACCTTCAAGGTAAATGACTTAGTGCTGCTGTATGATAGTAAGTTTGAAAATTTTCCAGGAAAATTTAGAATGCTCTGCCTGGGACCATATGTGGTTAAGGAGGTCAGAGATGAAGGCGTGGTCCAGCTAGTCAAACTAAATGGGGAACCCTTCCAGGTAAAGTAAATGGTAGCCACTTGAAGCCCTACAAGGGCGGGCCGACTATCTAACTAACAGGCCAAAGCACATTCTTCGCGACCCAAGGAGCTAGACGAGGGCGCAAGACTATAAACACATGCAGTAGAATCCGGTACAAATGCAAGGAAACAATGCGGCCACGGAGGTCTCAGAACAAAGGATGCAACAGGTTCAGTAAACAGCGGCTCAATGCGTTGCAGACATCAAGACTTTTCAGGACCAGTTGGAGGGAATCTATGCCAAGATCATCGAGCCAATAGAGTGGCTCGAGGATGAGTCATGATGTTTGTGTTGGGGGGCTGTTAGGCATGGAATCCCCCCACAACATGTTTTGGGGCTTAAAGCCCAAGTTTTGACTAATATTATTGTAAAACCCTGCGAATTGCAGGTGCGGAATGTATGTTAGAGTCATAGGGTTGTATACCCTAAGTTTGAATGTAATCTCGACCTACCCATGGTCCGCGGACCATAGGGATTGTATAAATAGAGCGAGGCTCTAAGTGTAAAGGGAGAAGATCAGAAAAGAATAGAATGGATAGATAGCGAAGCATAGAGGAAGATTCTAAATGCATCTTGGGTCGTAGTAGTAGGAAGAGGCTCTGCAGTTGAGTGCACAGAGGCCTAGTAGAGTCCACAACTGAGTGCACGGACCCCTGCAGTTGAGTGCGCAGGGCAGAATAGAGTCTATAAATGAAGGAAGAGAATAATAAAGAGAAGTTTTATCTGAATTCCATGTATTTTTTCTTGTGTTATTATATGTTTGATCTCATTTATACTATTTATTTACTATGCGCACTTGTATGAATTATGATCATTGTTAAGTATGGTTGAAAGCGAACAAGTAAGCTAAGTTAATCAACTAATATCAGTCTACTAGTAAGGAATTGGGTAATAACATTGTTCAGCCCCCGAGTAGGGCTACGCAAACGCAACATCTCTGGCTGCGAGGTATGGGTAAGTGCGTGGAGCGACATGAACGTAGGGTCGAATCGCGAACCACTTGAAACCATCATACATCTCCAGGGTGCAGAAACCTAGTTCTAGCACCCTCCCATACTACTTCAGGTGAGACCTCAGTCTGCGCTTTGTAAACTGTTGCTGAAAGGGCCACTAGTACCAGGATTTGTTTGGCTAAATCACCTCCGAACCTGGGTCAGTCCCCTACAAGCCAACATTCCCATAGAAATATTGTGTTATGTGTGATTTATATTGTTCTTTTTCTGCATATTTTGTTCATCGATCAATTTTGGTTTCCACTGAAGAGTAGAGTGGATTCTTATCTTGTGTTTTAGGATATCACATAAGTTGTTGAAGCTACATTGTAAAAATCTACATGGCATTAGAGTATAAGACAGTATAGACGAGGATAATTTGAGTTTTGTGTGTAGGTGAAATTGAATTTGCAATTTCATACTTCAAAGTCAACAATATGTCATTCTACGTCCTAAGACTTGAGTATGCCTTGGAGGGAAGCTCGAATTACGTAGCTTGGAAGGACAGGATGGAGGTAGTGCTAGAAGAAAATGGCCTCAAGAAATTAATAGATCATGACATTCCTAAGACTCCAGCATCTAATGCTAAAGATATGGCTGAATGGAAAAACTGTATGGAAAAAGCAGGAAGGATTATCCTGGAAGGATTTCGAGATCTCATTTTCTCAAGTCTCCATGGTAAGGAAACTCCATACACAATGTGGAAGGCATTGATGGACCTATTTCAAATAGCAGTGACCATAGGAAGTTGGCACTAAAGGACAAACTCAAAAAGATCAAGATGGAGAACAGTGACTCAATTCCGAAGTACTTAACCAAGTTGACCCAATGTTGTCAGGATGAGCTTGGAAGTGTCAGGATTACTATTGTCGAAGATGATATGGTGAGCCTAGATCTTCTAGGACTTCCCAAGAGCTAGCACAATTAGCAACACTCATTTAATGGGAGGGAGAAGCTACCAGATTAGGAGTGGTTGTTGTCTGTTTTGGTACACAAAGAGATTCGGCAGGACACCATAGGTGGATCCTCATCAAAGGTTGATGATGATGAGAATTGTGCCTTAGCAAGTAAGGAAAAGAAAGGGAATGCAAATTCATCCCATTACAAACTAGATTCTTTTGAGGGTGGAAAGAAGAAGGACATGTTGAAAGTCAAGTGTTTTCACTATCAAGAGCTCAGACATTTTTCCACAAAGTGTCCACTCAAGAAGGGTGGTAAGAAGCCCTCGGGAAGAGTAGCAAGTGAGGCTCTTGCCTCACAATTCGAACTGGACTTTACCCTCATCGCTTATATCATGTCATCAATGATGGGTAGTGTATGGTACCTCAATAGTGGAGCTTCTTTCCACATGACCAATAACAAAGAGCTCTTCAATAACTTAGAGGAGAAGCATCTCCAGATGCATATTGAGATGGGCGATGACAAGAGGTATAACATAATGTATAAAATATTTTTCGGAAAAGTCACATTGAAGATTTTGGTCAACTTGTTTTGAACCAGCAAGTGTGGTTCATCTTCAGGACACGATGAAGAAACAGATCAAGGAAGAGGTTAAATAGGAAAAAAAAAAGTCAACCTAACAGCTAGGAGAAAACAACTATATTTCACCAAGGGAGGAAAGGGGACAAATTTAAATAAATTTAATTAATTTTTTAATGGTATAATATATTATTTAATGTTTAACTATTTATTTATTTATTAATTTATTTTTTATCAACCTATTCCTTAATAGCCATATTTATTTTTTTGTAAGCTTAGGTAGGACCCTCTCATTTTCGAGTTTTTACATGCTCGTTATTCACCCCATTTCCAGGGAGGGTAGCACAAGGATCGAACCCAAGATCTCCGGTTCGGTGAGACTTCATTTCCACAGTCATTGCCACTTGAGCTACTACATGCAGACTAAATGTGAGCGGGCTTGGCCCAGGCAAGTCGCTCCTCACGACTAGTCAATGCCCTTGCTCAGGTTTGAGCACAAGACCTCACCGTCTTTACAAGTCCGACTTTACCAACCAGCCACCTTTGCCGACCTCCTTAACAGCCATATTTGATTAGGGTTATAATAATATTTAAAAGGGTTTTAATCTTATTTAAAAATACATTAATATTCTACTAAATAATCGCAACGGTTATATTTTCCTAGGGTTTACTTAATAATAATTTTTATTTAGATTAAAAATTACTATTATTATTATAAGTATATATAAATATATGTATATACTAATAGAAGATATTAAACTTTAACAATACTAAGTAATAATAATAATAATATTATATGTATATATATACTAATAGTGGACATTAAATTTCAACAATAATAAATACTAATAATAATATTATATGTATATATATACTAACATTAGATAATAAAATTTAACCATACTATTAGTATATAGCGCTATCAGGATCGGTACAGTTACCTTTCAGAGGGAGTCGGGATCTCCCCTCACTTTGTGAGATGTTATGTGTGTTCCTGGTTTAAAGAGGAACTTGGTATATGTTTCCATGTTGGAGGATAGATGCTATCATTTATATTTAGTAAGGGAGAGGCATTCCTTTATCATATAGCCATGGGATAGATGAAGAGGATAGAGGTTCAAGTGAAGAATCTCTACAAATTATAGGTAGAGGATTTTGTTCACTTGAGCTAGAAAGTAGAGAAGGTGTAGAGATGAGACATCGATGAGTTTTGGCATAGGAGGTAAGGTCACTTGCATCATGGAACTTTGAAAATCAAATTTCTATAGGTCTTCCTAAGGGTAAACTTGATCAAGTTGACACATGAAAAGGGTGTGCATTCAGAAAGTACACCAAGGCTTCCTATCATGAAAAATACAGTCAAGCACAGGTGATCCACGATCGAGTCCACTCATATGTGTGTGGACCGTTCTCGACGATAGTCACAACCAAGCACATGTATTATGTTATATTTGTTGATGATTTTTCTCATAAATGTTGGATCTTCTTCATGGATAAGAAAGATCAAACTTTTGCTATTTTTTTTTGACTTTAAATAATTAGTCGAGAAAGATATTGGAAGGAAGGTTAAATCTCTTAGGAGTGATAATGGTGGAGAGTATGTGTCGAATGAGTTTAAAAACTTTTATGCAATAGAAGGCATTCAAAGAGAGTTGATAGCACCTCATAACCCATGGGACAATGGGGTGGTTGAAAGGAAGAATAGGAGCATTGTACAGGTGTGATGGGTGATGTTGCATGATCAACTATTATCACTACACTTTTGGGCCGAGGAATGCAACACAATTGTCTATTTGCAGAATAGAAGCCCTCATCAAATTCTTGGGATGAGTACACCAGAGGAGGGTCTTTCAGGCAAGAAACTAGATGTGGGTCACTTTAGGATATTTTGTTCATCATTCTACTACCATGTAACCAAAGATACATGGAAGATCTTGAGCCAGAAACAGAGTTGGGGATATTTTTCGGCTACACTGATACACCACAAAACTATCGGTTGTACCTAGCAACCAACAGGATGAAAATGGTTCACAGGGATATAAAATTCAATGAAGAGAAGGCCATGAAATGTTCCATTGAGAGGGAGTTTCAACTACATGTGGTTGAGGATATTTTAGCTCCTAAGGAGGAACCTCATGTTGATGTGGAGCAACCACATGAAGACAATCAGAGTGGAGACACCCACTCATACATATTCATACAAAGATGGGAGAAAGAGCACCAGAGAGGCTAACAGGGTATTGCATGATGCGAAAGAGAATGTGGGAGCACACACATCACAATGCAGGAAGAGGAGGTCACTAAAGAGGTACATTGGATACATGGATCTTAAGCATGGATGTGTTGAGACTATTCCATCCTCTTTTGAGGAAGTGTAGCAACCAGTTTGGTTTAATGCCATGGTTGAGGAGTATGTCTCCATTGTTAGGAACAGTGTTTGGGATGTGGTCCCACTTCTGGAAGATAAGTCAGTGGTGAGTTCCATATGGCTTTACAAGGTGAAGCAAGCAATATATGGTAGTGTGGTGAAACACAAGGCTAGGTTTGGGGCCAAAGGTTTTCTCAGGTGTGGGGGATTGATTACTATGATACTTTTGCTCATGTTTCAAGGTACTCATCAATCATATCCCTTCTAGCACTTCCAGCACAGATGGGATGGAATATACATCAGATGGATG
This sequence comes from Pinus tabuliformis, assembly GCA_031772625.1. NCBI lineage: Eukaryota > Viridiplantae > Streptophyta > Pinopsida > Pinales > Pinaceae > Pinus > Pinus tabuliformis. The sequence goes on from CM062815.1 coordinate 255,504,028, forward strand.
TAAAGACAACATTACTCAACGACATGATTGAGGAAGAGGTGTACATTAAACAACCTCAAGGATTTGAGACCTTCAACAAAGAGTTGCATGTGTGCTAAATCAAGCAAGCATTGTATGGACTGAAATAAGCACCCCGTGCTTGGCACACCAGGATTGATATTTATTTCACCATGTTGGAATTCACCAAAACTGAAGCAGATGCAAAACTTTACCATATTGTTGTTGAAGGTAAATTGTTGATTATTATTCTATGTCGATGATTTGAATCTAATAGGTGATGATAAGTTGATCAATTTTTGCAAAGAGGTTCTTGAAAGAGAGTTTGAAATGAAGGACTTAGGGCTCATGCACTACTTTATGGATATGGAAGTATGGCAAGGTGATGAGGAAATTTTTGTCTCTTAGAGCAAGTATGCCAAGGAGATACTAAAAAGGTTTCACATGGAGAGTAGTAAACCCATGGAGAATCTATTAGGCAACAGGAGGAAGGATGATGCTACTTTTGGTGAAGTAGTGGAGGCTACTATTTACAGGAAACTTGTGGTTTTTCTCATGTATTTGGTGAACACACAACTAGACATGTGTTATGCAGTTAACCAAATTAGTCAAGTGATGGTTAAGACATCCAAGTTGTATTGGAAGGTAGCCACACATGTGTTGAGATACCTCAAAGGCACTACTAAGTATGGTTTATGGTACTAACAGAAATAGGGAATGAAGTCTCAAGGCTTCACCAATATAGATTGGTAAGGGATTTTATATGACTGGAAGAGCATGTCAACATGGATTTTTAGTATTTAGTCAACAGTTGTTTCTTGGTACAATAGGAAACAGAGATCAAATGCACTCAATTCAGTAGAAGCTAAGTACATGGCTGCTAGTTAAGCATCTTGTGAGGCTACCTGGATGAGGAACATTATGGTTGGTTTGTTTGGTCAACAAACGGATCCAACTGTGATTTAATATGAAAATCAGAGTTGTTCATTGTAGTTTTTCATGATCGGTCCAAGCATATTGATATCTAGTATCATCATCTTCGAGAATGTGTGCAAAGGAGAATTATGTTATTGGAGTACATTTCGATAGAAGAGAAGAATACATATATCTTGACAAAGGCTTTATCAAAATCCAAATTTGAGTTTCATAAAAACAAGATTGGGATAGATGATAATTTGTTTCTTGTTGAGAGGGGGTGTTAAAAATAGAAACAAGAAATTCCAATTAAATTTTGAATTAAATCGAAATTATATATTCATATAAACTTGTAATAGTTAATTAAGTTAAATTAACTTAATCTACTTAGGAAACTAGAGATGGAAGTCTATCTAGAGTCACGTAGAGTGATCCCTAAATTTAGGTGCTCGGTTTGAGTTCTATTGAGTTGTAACTAGATAACTCAGTCAAACAGAGTTATAGTCAGTTAAACTAGTTCTAAATGTTGGAGGAACTAGTAGAAGGTCCAGTAGAGGAGTAGTGCACCAGTGCATCACCATAACCACAAGAGTTAACTGAAGATTCACTCACAAATAACTCATGCATGTCAGTTTAGAGGAATTCCCAGTTGAGATTAAAGTTCATAGACAATGTACTATGTGTTGTATAATTTTTCGAGTTGTATAGATGGTGCATTCAGTTAGTTTAGGGCCTATGTTTGGATTGTGCAATTATGGGGAGTGTATTTCCCAATTAAATATGGGCTAGTTCTCTTAGGAATTGCACAAGGAACTAGGGTCTGCAGGAAGCAGAACTGGCTAAGTGTTGGCTAGTGCACAAATTGTTTGGGTTGAACAAGCATTGTATTTTCTTCTCAAATCTTCTAGTTAATGCAATATAGATAGTCGAGGTTTTAGTAGTTTCTTCCCTCGGAGAAATATTGTGTTATGTGCGACTGATATTTTTCCTTGTCTGCTAATTATTTTCATCTATCAATTTTGGTTTCTACTGAAGAGTAGAGTAGATTCTTGTCTTGTGTTTTAGCATATCACATAAGTTGTTAAAACTACATAGTAAAAATCTACATTCTAAGGGTCCTCTAGTTTAACCTCCCTTTTGACAGAAAAAACAAAATTGAACCGAAATGAGCAGTGAATAGGAAATCACATAATCAATTACCAGACCCTGCCAACCCTGAACTGGAGGCTCGATACTTCAGCTTCTTGAGGCCCTTTGCGCCACCCCAAATCAATCTCACACAAATTTTCCCCCTCCTGATCAGAGTTCCACAACCCACAAAGTCAGTTGGAAAACAAGAGGCAGTCGTCACAAAATTGCCCCTTCCAATACTGATGGAACTGAACTGAAGAAGCTCCCACCTCGAAATGAAATTGGAGCCGAAACGTAGACTTAGGAGCCAGTGACATGGCCCAGAGCACAATTTTTCCTCCATGGGCAGAACTGGATGCACAAACAACAAACTCAGAAGACCCCGATGGAGCCACAACACCAAAACCATCCTCGACATGCTAGGATCCCATGGGCCTTCCCAAGACGAGACCTCACCTTGCTTCCAGCTAATCCATACATCACATCCCTCACCTACCTAGGGCCGTGACAGGTGTTGGGCAAACCATAGTTCGAAACCCAAATTCTCTATAGACCCCCACCTCATCACCCAACACAATACTGTGAAAGCCTTACTAGGCTGAGATGGAGATTTAACGATGCAGCCATCGGGAAGGATGTCCATCTCCTGGGTATTAACAATGCCCATAATCATTAAGGGGCATTTAATAGGTGAGTGGAAGCCATGTAGGCTTTGTATGCCACCTGTTTTCCACATGTTATTTCGATTTTTTCACCCCATCGAAAAAAATAAAAAATAAAAAATAATTTTTTTTATATTATAGTAGATTAATATTAACATTAAAAAATGTCAATTTAATATTATAATATTTTTAAAAGTAATATTTTTAGATGAAACTTATTTAAAATACGTATCAAAAGAAAAGATTAATAAGGGAAACTATTTTGACAAACCCGAAATATATCAATTAAAGTAAATGTTAATATTTTTATTTTGTTTTTTTAAACAATGTTAATCCCACTAAAAAGGAGAAAAAAGAGATTAAAAAGGATAAAGTAGAATCGGGTTAAAGAGATAAACCAAGTTAACACTGAACGAATACCATAAATAAACGAACAATAAGTAAGATAAAAATTAAAAATATTGTAAACAAACAATAAGTAAGATGAAAATAAAAAATATAGTACAATAATGATTTTAAAAATATACATAGAATAATAATAATTAAAATTTTAAAGATATATAAAAATTAATATGAATGTAAATCATATTAAATTATTATTTATTTGATTTATTTTCTTTAAAATATTTTCCATTTTAGAAAGTCATCAAACTTAGAAACTAAATTAAAAATTTCAAACTTCGAAACCGAATCTACCATTTTGATTTGTATTTCGAAGCAATAGTTATCATTGAACTTATGTCAATTCTGCATTAAAATACGATTTCTTTTAATTATCTTTACTTAGAATTGAGCCGTTTAATTCATTTTTATTATATTTTTTTTTGTGTAAATTTAGGTATTCCTCATTCCATATTATGAAAACAGAATTACAGCAGACTAAAGTTAATGTGGCTAGTCTGCTCGTAGGAAACCAGACCGCCACCTATCGGCCTTGTAATCAGACCAATATTTAAAATGTTTTTCTCCTTCATCCTATCATAACCATGCTTTTGACTACTTTTATCTATTCTAGCTATAGGAGCATAACTTAACAACCGGACACAATTCTATTTTAACAACATTTTAAACAAAATTTAAAGACTCAGCTCAGTCAATCCTCATCTAACGAGTTGACCGTGGCGGGCGTTGAGGCGCTGGTCCTAGGTTTTGCCTTCTTCTACTCAATGGTCCATTTTAGTTCCTGCAGCATTTGTGCCATGTTCTTTAGCAGCAGGTGGTTTCTCGCTGCCTGGACTTGGACGACCGCGATCTCTTTCAGGATGGTATTCTTTAGATTCTCTGATTCCTCCGTTATCTGGCGTTTAAACTGTTCCTCTGCCTGCTTGAATTCCTCCTCCTCTTCTTCTCTGACGGCCTGATTCATCTCCATAGCCCGTGCCACCACATGTTTCATTATCCAGTACTGCTGAAGTGTTCTATTGAACAGAGAGTTTCTGCTTCTTATTTTTCTTCGGTCCGAGATCAGATCCTCCCATTCCCTGTGGGGGATTTCATTGTTCTCACTAATAGCCCTTAGCTCCCTCTCCCACCCATTGATTTGAGTGCGGATCTTCGGGGAATTTCCGGCCATATACACGTTGATCATGAACATGATCTTGTCTGAGTCCAGCTTCTTGCCCCTTTTCCTCGGTTTTCTGCCGGTGCCTTCCTCCTGAGCCTCAGCTGGTTTTTCCTTTTTCGGTGCCATATTTCTGTGGTCTTGGGATCTTGATTTTATGGGGACTTTTCTACCTATCATAACAGCAAACCACAAGTCAGTGCATTTAAATTGTAATTCAGCTGAAATCCACTCGCTTACTGCCCAAGCTTTAGCATGTTGGTCCCGTGGGTGGTTCTGACTTGTGGTCCGGGGCCATAACACAACTTTTCCTGCTAAGCGGCTCATGTCACTCCACCCTCTCTCAACAACCTTGGAGATCCCACGCAGACCAGCTTGGCTAGACACAACAAACCTAGCCATTTGATGGGGGGAGCATCCGGGCATGGCACCACAAGAGATATCCAGGGAACAGACATGGGTAGGGCGCCGGTGCCCATCATGGAGCACGATAAGGCCAAACAATGGCTCCCTCCCCTCCCACCTCTCTGTTCGGGGCATGGGTTGAGCCTCTTGATAGGAACCTAAAATTTCACTATCCGAGTCCCCCCCTTCTCTGGAGGGAGAGAGGTGAATCAACTTATTGCTGGGGTGGCCTCTGCCTATCTTACTAATTATATACTACTTATTGAGGCGGGACAGTTCAGGATAGGCATAGACAATTCGATTTCTAGCAGGAAGATAGGGACGTGAGAGAACATACCACCTTTCCTTTCTGGATCCGGGGAGGAAGGCTGGTTGATGGGCTGCGCTTCCACCTTTACCTTTTCTTTCTTATTTCTCACCAAACTGCATGAGTGCTCCAACTGCCACCTTTGGCTATTGTTTGTTATCTATCCGTTGTCCTTGCAACCAGACCTCCACTTGGCCATTTAATTCTCCGGCTATCATCCCCGCGTCCCTTCCTCGGGATGTGGCAAAACTTGTCCATCCTTCTTTATGCTTCATTACTCCAATATTCTCCCGGCTGCTCCTGCCGTATCCTTTCTGTACCCCTTATTCCACCTGTCGTCCTTTCTCTGCCATTTATCCTAAGTTCCCATATTAGCTCCAGATCTTCCCTTTATGACATCTCGGTTCTCGCTTCTTCCTTGTCACCTCGACCAGTCCTACCTTGCCCCGTCATCTATCTAGCGCCATCATTCATATTACTTTTGTCCTTTCCCACAAATATGCTCTCCATCCCCACCCACTGGAATCTTTCCCCGCAGCTGCTGCGTGCTGCCTGATCCTGTCTATTCACCTCGGACATGCCATTACCACCCTTATTGATGTCAAGCAGCTGTTGAAGTCGATCACGCTCTTCTGGGAGCAGTTGAACCAGGCCTTCACTATCGATCACCTTGCCTCTATTACGACTACCCCAGTTCCCTAGCCAGTCAGCTGGTTTATTTCCCGATCGCCTAACATGTGACGGAATTAGATAGTCGATTATGGGTAGGAGTTTCCCTATTTCTCCAATGAACCACGCCGTTCTCCAACTCTTACTGATTTTGTCCACTAGTTTTTGCTGCTGTAATTTCCTTACCATGTCCACCACTAGCTTCGAGTCTCCCTCGATTTGGAGGCTCTTGAAGTTTACCTGTATCGCGATTTCTAGGCCTATTTTCAGAGCATGCAGTTCTGCTTTGTTATTGGTGGCCTCCCTGCAATCCATCGCAAAGGTTCTCAGGGTTTTACCACTGTCATCTCTGAAGACTCCCCCAATACCTGCCTCACCTGGGTTATTTTTAGCGGCGCCATCGAAATTATGTTTTATGAACCCTTGCGGTGGATGGCGATACCGGTTGCTTTCTACCACCTCTCTGTCCTGGACTTTTCTTTTGACAACCCCGCTTACCATATTCTGGTTTACCTCTATTCTTTTCAAGATTTCCTCCTCTGTTTGTGATGCCTGCCAGTCTTCGTCCTTCCAGCTTTCTGTTAAGATTATTTCTCTCATGTTCCTGGTGGTTTGCTCCCATATGTATGTTGGAGTTCTATTTTCTGCCTTGAATATTACGCCATTCCGGGCCTTCCGATGTTCCAGAGCAAGAAGCCGGTAGAAAGCAGCCCTGCACAATTGACCACCGGATTTTGGTAAGGCTTCCTCGGCCAGTTTTCTATGGTGTTTACAATGTTCTGATAATTTCTGTGACGACGCTCAAACATTTTGAAGTGGCTTTCCCAAAGGGTATTGCTTACTGTGCATCGGTTCAAAAAATGTTCCATGGTCTCCTCCTGTGAATTACAGAGCACGCAGCGGGAAGGACCTTGGCACCCCTTCCTCTACATCTGGTCCCAGGTAAGTGCTCTACCATGTAGCATAGTCCAAAAAAAGAAGGATACTTTCGGCTAGTGTTTGATTTTCGATATATTTTTCCATTTTTTTGTCTCCACCTGTTGATTCTGCTTAGCTTTCTGGTAATAGGCTTTTGCTATTGAGAAATTGCACTAAATTTGGTTGCCCCATCTTAGAATATCAGACCCTGTTTCCTTGCCACCTTACGGGATGCCATATCTTTATAGTACTCTTGTCATCTATCGGTTTTGGGGGCCCTTTCCTAGTCTTCTTTCTATTTCCAATTGCGCCAATATCCTCCTTCACCTAGTTTCTAGAATTTGCCGACAGTTATCGCCTCAGCCTGGGACGTAAAAGCGCGGATGGCTTGAAGATTTTCCTTATGGATAAGCCTTTCACGTTGTTGCCAGGATTCCTCCCAGAACCTGGCTTTATCTCCTGCTCTTATCTCACAAAAACTATAATCTTTTATCAGATCTTTATTGACCCTCGTCCGGTTCCAGATTGCGAAACCTCTGACCTCCATCTAGCTTCTCAGTCTTCTTGCGAGTTCCCCTGCCACCTCGTATTTCCTTTCCTAGATCACCTTCCACAGATCATGGCTGCCCTAAGTCCACCTCCACCAGAGCTTCGCACCCATTACTTGGTTAAGGACGAAGAGGTCTCGTAACCCTAAACCTCCATATTTGGAGAGCCTGCTTAACCATTCCCATGAAATTAAGGCCACTTTCTGGTCTTGCTGGTTCCCTGCCAGAGAAATTTCTTGAACAAGGCAACCAGCTTTTGGCTTGTAGACTTTGGGATAGCTTGGCACGAGATTTGGTAGATTGGGATAGTCTGCAAAATAGCTTTCAATAGAATTAATCGGTTGGGGGCATTCAGTGAGCAAAAGGTCTAGTTTTCCATCTTGTTCCTAATTTTTTTAATTAAGGGTTCCCAATTAGTTGCCATGTATTGGTGCTCATGCAGCATAATTCCCAGGTATTTAGATGGGAAGGTTCCAATTCTAAAGCCCATAGTGCACACCAAGAATCTTTGGGCAGCCAGCGGGGTGTTAAAGAAAAATACTTCAGATTTATCCTTATTAATCTCTGTCCCGGAATCTTGGTTAAATTCAGATAAAGTTTTAATTACCCTTTGGACCTCCTTCAGCATGGCTTGACCATATAACATCACGTCATCTATGAATTTCTAGTGTGTAAACGGGAGATCATTCCCAAAGATTCGTAATCCCTTTAACTGATCCCTGGAGACTTGGGCCTTGACGAACCTACCCAGACCTTCCATAGCCAGGATGAAGAGGAAAGGAACAAGGGATCTCCCTGCCTTAGCCCTCGTGAGGGGTTGAAGGCTTCAGTGGAGGTACCATTTAACATAACTGACATCACTGGGGTGCCAACCATAGACAAGATCCATTTTATCCATCTTTGTTCAAATCCATGAGCTTTGAGAATTCCTTCCAAGTACCCCCAGCTAAGGCAATCGAACGCCTTAGCCAAGTCTAATCTGATAAGCATACCTGGGTTACGAGAATTTTTCAAGGATTGTATCACTTCTTGGGCCACAATAATTCCATCTATAACCTGCTTCCCTTTGACAAAACCTATTTTCTCCAGTGCAATGAGCTCTGGCAGGATCGGTTTGAGTCTGTTTACCATAAATGTTGCTAGAATTTTGTAAACTACATTACAAAGGGATATAGCCCTAAATCCATATGGTTTGTTCAAGCTGCCATTCTTCAAGATCAGAGCCAAGAAAGTGGCATTCAATCCCTAATGCATACGCTTTGAACACCTAGGTTCCTCCACTAAGTCTAGCAAGTCATCTCCCATAAAACTCCAGGCAGCCTGGTAAAACTCAATGGTAAAGCTGTCGGGACCCGGGGCCTTATTTTTCAGCATTTTGTTAACCACTTACTCAAGCTCTTCCTTGGTGATTACCCTGAGAAGAGCCAAATTTTGTTCTCTGGAAACTTTCTTAGGGATATGTTGGCAAACCTTGTCTATTTCTTTAGTTCTATTAGCATTTGGCTCTTTAAGGATGTCTTTGAAATGCTCCACCAAGAGTCTTTCCATTTCTTTCTGCTGTGTCACTATGTTTCCCTGACTGTCTTTCAAGGAGAAGATTTTGTTGTGATGGCGATGGTTCAGCATTGCTTTATGGAAGAATTTGGAATTCTTTTCCCCCTCTTTTAACCATTGGACACGAGATTTCTGTTTCCATAGAATTTCTTCCTGTTTTCACCTTTCCTCCAATTGATTGATTACCCTGCCTTCCTCCTCGGCCAGCTCCTCATTTCGTCCATCCGTGATGATTTTTTGTTGTATTCCTTCCAATCTAGACTGAAGTTTTCCTTGCTCCTGTTGGATATTGCCGAATTCTTCCCTATTCCATTTTTTGATTTTACTCTTTATTTCTTTGAGTCTGAGCTAGAATGAGTGCATTTTGTTGCGGCCTTCCATTCCCCTCTTGCTTTCCTGCCACCAGCTCCTTACTTTGTCTAGGAAGTCTGGAGCTCTAAGCCAAAAGGACTCAAAACAGAAGGGCCTCTTTTTATTTAGATCGTTCAAGGCTATTTTGAGCTTAATTAGCTAGTGATCGGACCCTGTTGAGGGTAGGATAGAGGCTTCATAGAAGATATCCAACCCAGTTATGTTCTCCGAGATTAGAAATCTATCCAATCGTGACACGATTTGTTTGGTCCCACCGCTTCTATTGTTCTAGGTGAATTTCCCTTTTACAGATGGGATATCAACCGCCCTTAATTCTGCCTGGACATCTCTGAATCTTTCTATCTTCGGGTCTTCTCTTCTTATTCCACCTTTTTTCTCTTCTCTAGAGGTTATCAAGTTGAAGTATCCTTCCAGAATCCATCTCTGCTGCTGGTACATATTTATTAGATTTTCCAGTTGGTTAAGGAACATGCCTCTATCAGCATGGGTATGGGGCCCGTAGACAGCCGAGACTGCCACCCATTCACTTTGCCCAATGATTTTGAATCTTCCTGTCAAGATTCTTGGCATTCCTATCCACCAATCTGTTAGGACTTCTGCTGGATTCCAAATAATTGTTATCCCTCCTGCACTTCCTTTGGCGTCTATGGTTACTTGTTCATATCTTGGTTTTATTTTATTGAGAATTTCCTCCATCCTTTGTCCTGTTATTTTAGTTTCTTGGATAAGCATAATTTGTGGTTTGTCCTTCCTTAGTCTTGTCGCAAATGTCTCTGTTTCCCTTTGTTGTTTAAGCCTTTAATATTCCAAGATGTCAAAATAATTCGGTAACTTGGGATAGGTTTTGAAACATCGCTGACAGCGGGACCACTCTCCCTGTACTGACCAACATTTCTCTCACGAGTTTTATGGAGTCCTTAAGATTTTTCCTTCCTCTTTTTTTCTTACCCCCCTTTCCTTATTCTTTCTGACCTGTTCTGCTTTCCTTCTGGCTCTCTTGGAATTCTTCTGGTGTGGCTTTTCCTTTCCCTAGTTTGGCTTTATCTTGCTGAAAGGTTTCCGCATATAGCCTCTGTTGATCTTCTGGAATAAACCTCTCATCTAAGTGCCTCCATTCGTGCAATAGTTTTCTTAAGACTTCTTCCTCTTGACTTAGATCTTCCCTGTTTGTCTCGAAGTCTTTCTCCATCTGTTCAGCTTGTTCGTTCTGTTCCTTGCCTTTCTCCATTGGCTCGCTCGGGGATTTCCTTTTTGAGTGGTTTCTTTCACTGCTTTCACTATCATATGACCCCTTATCCTCTTGATTTTCCATGGTTTGGTCATCATCTTCGCCCTCTTCCTGTAGTATTGCAAAGCTGTTTGATTTCTCTGGGGATGATTGTTTTTCCTTTTTGTTTTCCGGGGGGGTTTCCTTATTTGCTTTCCTTTTTATTTTCACTTCTTGGCATCCTTCCTGGTCTATTGGCTCTTTCTTTTGTAGGGGGGCCCTCCTTTCTTCTTCTTCCCTTGTAATCAGCCATTCCTTAGCCAAGTGGCCATGGACATGGCACCTACGACGTCAAAACGGGATGTGCTCATAGTCTAAGTTTTGCTGCCAAACTTCTTCATGATATTCTGGTTCCACAAAGTCGAGGATGGGGTTTGCTAGGTTCATATAGACACATATCCTAGCGTACGAGGTGTACCTTCCTTTCTTCGTGGTTTCTGCTATTTTCACGAAACTTCCTATTGAATTTCCTATTCCCTCCAAGATTTCCGGGTCCCAAAAGTCTATAGGTAGCCCAAATAAACAAACCCAGACAAGCGCTGCTAGAAATGTTTCTTTATCAGGGTTGTAGCATTCCTCCTAGAAACACATAAATAGACTAGCATTATAATAGAAATACGGGCCATTTTCAAAAACCTTTTCCTTCTCTTGCAGGTTTGAGAAAATTACGGTGAATAAGCCTTTCGCTCCCAACTTGAGCTCGATGTGGCCTTGGGGCTGCCATTTTTGCTGAATCCACTTGGTAAGATCTCTTTCCGATGGCCAGACTCCTACGAACTTGCAGATAAGGGCATGATCCCTCATGTAGCTTCTGTAACTTTCCAGTTTATTCGCTGGAATCACAAAACTGGGTCTCTCCGCTGCACATGGCAGGCATCTTCCCCTACGGCCTACTTTCCAGGTTGCTCCCAGCACCAGTTCTGTGCTCTGTTGCTCCTTTGTCGCCTGGATGTTCTGGCAGTCTCTTGTCACCGTATCCCGATAGGAGGGGATCTCTCCCTTCCTAACATCTTCTGTCATGCCTTTTGTCTCTTAGCTCTGTGCTGATTCCTGCTAGGCTGTTCTGTTTTCTGCCCCTTGGCTCTCCCTTCGTTCCTCCCAAGGGTTTTACCGCCTTGCTGCCATAAGGGTTTTAGTTGCAGAGCTATAGAGAGTGTTCAGTTTTTCTTCCCCTATTGTGAAATAATTATTAATTTCATATATTCCCTTCAATATTCTCTTGACTGAAGTTAATCTTTACATTTCATTTTTATTATATTAACAATTATATTAAAGGCAAATTATATTAACAATATGCATAGTTTTAAAAGTGTTTCAAATGTTAACGTTACTCACACTACCTTGATCACAGCAGAGATGTTGAGACTCATTTGTCGCATGCCAATTCACGGGACAGGTCCCCCGTGCAGGTCTTCGCATCCACAATCTGTGTTCAGTCCCGTGATAGCACGTTACTGCGATGACATGTCACGAGGAGGATCATATGTCGTGGTGAGGAAGCAGCTTGGACTATGATGCATATCTAGATTGATCGCTCTAGTAACTCTCGGTATTGTTTTTTTTTATTAAGTATTTTAAGGCATTCCTAAATGTTAAGTTATTAATTCAATTTCTTATTCTATTTAGCTGTGATTCGTGGATATGAACATGATGTAGCCTCACAAAACTTAAAGAAAAAAGAATGTGGGTATGATTAAAATAATAAGATTAAATATTATGAATTTAATATTGCAATATTCTTAAAAGCAATATGTTTGGGATACTATAATATTAAATTCATAATTTTGGCTTAGAGTTTGTCTTCCTCAAGGAAACGGGTTAATGCTGAAGTCTTAGAGACATCTGGCAATGAAAGTTTGCTCCCTCACAGACCACTAATCAATAATTCTAGGTGGTGTGGTTTTCTTAAATTCATAATTTTGGCTTAGAGTTTGTCTTCCTCAAGGAAACGGGTTAATGCTCAAATCTTAGAGACATCTGGCAATGAAAGTTTGCTCCCTCACAGATCACTAATCAATAATTCTAGGTGGTGTGGTTTTCTTTGAATAAGGGTGACGAGGTAAACTACATTGGTGAATAGTAACCATTGATCCTTATTGATTTGACAATTGACTTATATCTATATATATAAAACTTAACATATTGATATAAAAATAATAAAAAAAATGATATTAACTGAACTAAAATAAATCAATTAAAGTAAACACTAATATAAGTGTTTTGATGAATTAAAGTAAACACTAATATAAGTGTTTTGAAAAGAAATATTGACTAAAAAGGAAAAAAGCAAAAAAATAATGGAAAAGAATGAAAAAAAAATAAAGAAAATAAATTAACCAATTAACCAACCATAAATAAAATAAAAATTACATATAACATAAAGTATTAAGGTATAAAAATAATAAAGAAAATGATATTGGATAACCTAAAATATATCAATTAAAGTAAGCTCTAATAAGTGTTTTAAAAAGAAATATTGCCTAAAAGGAAAAAAACAAAAATTAATTAAAAAAATAAAAATAAATTAACTAATTAACCAACCATAAATAAAATCATATATATAATAAATAAATAAAATATAATATCATAAAATATATAGACCATTTTTACATTATTAAAATTTTCAACATTTCAAACGTCTATCATTTTTCACATTATTTAAAAGCAATATTTATCAGTTATCGTCTATCAATTTAGAATTAAAATACATTTTTTTTTAATTCATTTAATTCATGTTCCACTTTCTTAATGGTAAACCAAACTCTGCACAAAATGCGAGTTTTCAGAGTAGAATGCGGCCCCATGCTGACTTTAAAAAATGCTGAGGATAAGAGAGACATCTGAAATTGAAATTGCTAACAGGGAAATTATGGCGTTGCCAAATGTGCCGAAAATTTGTTTAGACGGTAAAATGTTATTGGAATCGACCGTCAAAATATTTGATAGTTTAAATATTTAAATTTTGATGAGAGAATATTTTAGCGTAAATTGAAAGGATAGTTTGTTGGGTTCCAACGCTCTCTTTTTAGTCATGGTCTTCCTGCCTTCTCGTTCCTTTGTTTTGTTTTCTCTCCTTGTTTTTTCCTGGTTTCCTTTGTTTTGTTTTCTCTCTTTGTCTTTTTCCTGGTTTCTTGTTTCTTGGAGCCTCTGGTCTTTAAAGTCAATCTAGTTTAAGGTATTATTATAACACTTATTTATGCTATTAATTTAAATAAAATAAGCTTGAATTAATCTTTAATAGTTTTTAACCATTAAATTAGATATTATAATTTTCTTTCTAACCTTTATATTACTCTACTATTTATAAATAACTATTGAATTGGAATTAATTTATTTTAATTAAGTTATCCTAATATATAGAATATAAAATAAACAGTCCCTTTAACTTACATTTTAATTAAAGTATATAACTTATTATTTATACGTTACCCTAACACTTATAACTTTTATAACTCACTATTCTATTATCTAGATTTAATAACTTGGTTAATTTACTTTTAATTTAAATTGATTTATTTTATAATTTATTTATATGTATGTATTTCTAACATCATAATTATAATTAAATTACTCTACCTTAATTTACTCTGCCTTCTATAAATAACTATTATTAATTTAGTTTATTATTAATATTTATTAGTGGATAGAGCAATGACTTCTATGTGAATAGTTATTATATTTAGATATTTATGTATATTTATATATTTAATAATTTTTATAACTAATTAACTCTTAATGTAAATTATTTTGGGTTATAATTAATTTTTTAATATATATTTATAGTTATAATTTGATAAAAAAGATCCATTTACTTTTGTTTTAATAAGGATTTATCTAATCTAAGTTATTTTTTAATTAAGTAATGGTCTTATCAAATCTAGTCGTTATCCATATAGCTGTTACCTGGTAGGGAATTTAGCCATTAGATTTTTTACTCGATCTATTTAACATGCAAAGCGTGATCTGCTCATTCAAACGCGTCGACAAATTAAACATCTTGTGATTTACGCCAAAAAATTCTCTATCAACTTAATATGAATCACAGAAGCCTCAATTCAACTATTTAAATCTTATTTTATGATTGGTTTAAATAAATTTATTACTATGTTTAAAAAATCTAACATACCGAAAATTAACCAATGTAACCTAAATTTCTCAACATTTCTACTCGACTTTATCAAAATAGTACCGAAACAAATTTGGAACATATTTAGACTACGCGATTGGGAATCACACAGTGGAAAAATTTCGCTCCAAGGTTGTGTTACAATGGGCCAATTACCATTTTCAAACGTTTCATCGCAGTTGTTGCGTTGTCGGCAATGATTTTGTAAGGGAGGAGGAGATTTTGGCTACTCTTTTGGGCTTCCTTTCTCTACTTGGTGATTTTTGGCTCAAATAATTCTTCCTCAATCATTTCGACTAAACGAAATCTAACCGGATTATAAATCATGGTTGACACTTCGTATTTCAAAAATAAATTATATTTTTTTAATTAAATAAAAAAATAAAAAATCAAATTAAAATTGAATTTAGACATAAATTAATAATCAATTTTTTATTTTTATTTTTTTAACTTCAGTAGAATTACATATATGGCGGGGAATTGAATCGGTGATTTCACATTTGTTGGAAAGATAGAGAGAAGAAATTCAATAATTAACACACACAAACGTAGTTGGTGCTCTTCCCTATTGATCACACAAAACTTGATTTTTACAATGAACACGGTAAAGGGTTATTAACCTTTTCCAACTTGTGACTCACCAAAAATAACACATGCAAAAACACACTAAATTCGACTATGACTTGACTCGATTTGACTCAACCCTAAGTTAAGTGACTCTATAATGTTACATAAATTTCTATGCAGGAGTTAATTATCTTAACACTCCCCCTTAATCACAACCATATGACTCAACATAACTCAAACATGAATTAACTTTGCATGCTAGGTTTACAATAGAAATTGACTCAATTATCACTCAAACATGCTTGTTGGTCTTGTTGGAGATCAGATGCACAACAAATAATAAAACGTATACACAGCCATAAAATCATGCATAGACAACACAGGAATTTAACGTGGTTCACCCAACCAATCTGGGCTACGTCCACCAAACATAGGCATCGACAATTCTTTATTAATCAAACAGGAGATTACATAAATCAAATCCTCACAAACTCTCACACTCACACTACTCAAACACTCTGTATGATCATCTGATTTATAGCAAAGAGAATCTAACTGCCTCATAAATCCTCTCACATCAAATTTAGGATGCATTAACTCCCTCCCAACAAACTGGAGCTAATCTAGCAACAAATTCCTATTGTTGTCACACATTAGAGATTTTTGCCTAATTTATGAAACAGAAAATCTCAACAATCTCCACCTTGACAACAATTAGCCTGATGCCCTGTTTGTTTATTATTTTATCTTTTTTGCAAGCCAAGAGAAGCCAAACACCAGCGTAGCTTCTCCAACAAAATTGGTTTCGTGAACATGTCTGCACAGTTTTCCTTTGTATGCACCTTTTTAAGAGAGACTCCCCTTTCAGTGATAACCTGTCTTACAAAATGGTACTTGATCGGTATATGCTTTGATTTACTATGATAGACCGGATTCTTATCCAAATGTATTGTACTTTGACTGTCACAAAATAACTTGATGTTGTCCTACAGCCTACCAAATTCACCAAACAACCCTTTCAACCAAATCGCTTCTTTGCAAGCATGAGAAGCAGCAATGTATTCTGCTTCAGTAGTGGATAAAGCAACAATGTTCTATAGCTTTGACATCCAACTGATAGCTCCACCTGCAAGAGTAAAGACGTACCCTGAAGTTGACCTTCTCTTATACAAATCACCTGCAAAATCGGAATCAACATATCCGCAAACAAATTCACTACTCTTATTGTAAGTAATACAATAACTACTTGTGCCTCTCAAGCACCGAAGCACCCATTTCACTGTCGACCAGTGTTCTTTACTCGGATTTGCCATGTACCTGCTGACAACCCCAACTGCATGTACAATATATGGTCGCGTACACACCATCGCATACATTAAACACCCTACCACATTAGCATATGGAATTCGAGACATAAATTCCTTTTCTTCATCTGAATTAGGACATAAACTCGAAGAAAGTTTGAAATGGAAAGCGAGAGGGACTGACACAGGCTTCACGTTATTCATACCAAACCTCAAAAGTATTTTCTCAATATACTTTTGTTGTGATAGCCATAGCTTACCATTGCTCCTGTCTCTGAAAATCTCCAGCCCAAAATCTGTCTTGCTGCTCCTAGATCTTTCATATCAAACGTCCTTGCCATCTGAGCCTTCAACCTGTTGATTTCTTCTATGCTTTTTCTTGCTAAAAGCATATCGTCAACATACAATACGAAGATAATGAATATGCCATTATTTAACTGTTTAAAATAAACACAATGATCATATTCACTTCTAACATATTTCTGACTCAACATGAAAGAATCAAACTTCTTATACCACTTCCAAGGCGACTGCTTCAGGCCATATAATGACTTCTTGAGCCTGCAGACAAATTTCTCATTGCGATGCTGAACAAACCCTTCCGGTTGTTCCATATGAATTTCCTCATCTAAGTCACCATGTAGAAATGCAATCTTAACATCTAATTGCTGCAACTCTAAATCAAGCAAAGCCACTAATGCTAACACAATTCTAATTGAAACAATTTTAACCACTGGTGAAAAAATCTCATGAAAGTCAATACCGGCTTTCTAAGAAAACCCTTTTGCAACCAGTCTCGCTTTGTACCTGTCTTCCGTATCATTCACACCCCGTTTCAACTTGAAAACCCATTTACACCCCACAATTTTCCTGTCTTTCGGAAGCTCAACCAGATCCCATGTGCGGTTCTTACCTAAGGCCATCATTTCGTCCTTCATGGCTGCTTTCCACTTGTCACTTTTTGAACCTTCTATTGCTTCCTGATAGCACAGAGGTTCATCGTCATTAGCAGTAAATGCAACAGAAGTGACATAATCATCATACCTTCTCGGTGGTCGTTTGATTCTTGTCGACCTCCTTAAGGATGTTTCTGGCACTTCCTCAATTGGTTGACTACCATCTGTAGGAACTTCTTGATGATCAGTATCTGAGACCTGTTCATGATCTAGACCTGCACCCTCTTCATGATCTGATTTTGGAACCTGTTCATGGCTAGTATTTGAACTATGATCATCATGACTATCATTAGAAATGCTATCAAACTGAATGTGCTGAAAGTCAGATACATCATCATGTTTCAATCTACTATCTACATCTAACTGTACAAGAGAGGATTCATTAAACTTTACATCTCTGTTGATGATGATTTTGCGGGTAGTAGGATCCCACAATCTATATCCCTTTGTTCCAACACTATACCCAACAAAGATATACCTTTTTGACTTTGGATCTAATTTAGTTCGCTGATGTTTAGGCACTAGAGCATATGCATCACAACCAAACACTCTGAGTTTAGAATAGTCACAAGGGTGTCCTTTCCATACCTCTTGCGGAATCTTGTAGCCTATCGTCGTCGATGGAGATATCACATAACAAGTTGTTGCCACTGCTTCCGTCCACAACTCCTTTTGCAACCCAGCGTTACTCAACATACTCCTTGCTCTCTCTAGAAGAGTCATATTCATGCGTTTAGCAACTCCATTTTGCTGAGGAGTATAAACCGTGGTCTTATGTCTCTCGATCCCTGCATCCTTGAAATAGCTGTCAAACTCCTTGGAAGAAAACTCATCACCATTGTTAGTTCTTAAACATTTTATTGTTCTACCAGTGCTGTTTTCTACCAATGCTCTAAACTGCTTGAAAACTGAAAACACATCAGACTTCCTTTTCAACATGTAGACCCACACTTTCCTAGAAAAGTCATCAATGAATGATACAAAATAAGATGAACCACCATATGAAGTTGTAGGGGCTGGTCCCCAAACATCGGAATGGATATAATCAAGTATGCCTTTACTAGTATGTTTTCCTATTTTAAACTTTTGTTTACTTTGTTTTCCAAACAGACAATGCTTACAGAAATCTAACTTTCAAGATTTTAGATTTGGAAGTAACTTGCGATCAGCCAAAATTTTTAACCCTCTTTCACTCATATGCCCCAATCTTTAATGCCATAAGTGAATGGAACTACTATCATGTTCAGACACCGTAGACACATAATCTGACCCTGTACTTCCTTCTAACTGAAATAGATTTCCTACCTTCTTAGCTTTCATAACTAGTAAAATACCTTTGTAAATTTTCGTTACTCCACCTTGAATTACAGTTTTATATCAATTTGAATCAAGTGCTCCTAATGAAATCAATTTTTTTCTTAAATCTAGTACATGCCTCACATCAGTTAATATTTTTGTTGTCCCATCAAACATTTGCAGTTGTATGCTCCTAATTCCCACAATATTACATGTTACATCATTACCCATGTACACAACACCATCATCAATTGATTTATATGTCATAAACCAGTCTTTATGAATACACATGTGGTTTGATGCACCGAAATCTAACAACCAATGTTTACCATGATTTGACACATTAACTGATAATACTTCATCACTCATACTTGAAACAGATGTCGAACCTATATCTGTCGTATTTGCATCCTTCTTTTCTGTCGAAGAATCTGCTTTAGAAGTTTGTTGCTGTCGCTTTCAACAGTCCTTCTTCAAATGCCCTGATTTGCCACAAAACCAACACTTTAGCTTACTCTTCTTCCCTTTCGACTTTGAACTTGAGTCGCTCGGCCTCTTGGAGTGTCTTTTTTTCAAATGACCTCTAACCATCATAGCTTCTGATGTAGAGGTTTCAAAATGCGACCTTCTCCTTGTTTATTCCGATAATAAGGATGCAACTACATCATCAAACTCAATAGTTTCTGATGAACTAAGACTTATAGAAGTAACAAAATGATCCCATGATTCGGGCAACGAGCACAATAAAGTAATAGCTTTATCCTCGGATTGAATATTTACATCTATACTTTGTAATTGCACAAGAAGAGTATTAAAAGCATTTAAATGATCAGCAATCGATGTACCTTCCCTCATTCGCAAACTGTACAACTGTCGCTTCAGGAGAATCCTATTGGTTAAGGATTCTGTCATGTACAGTTTCTCCAGTTTTGTCCACAAACCAGCAGTTGTTGTCTCTGACACGATATTAAACATGACATCATCAGCGAGACACAGTCGAATAGCACTTATCGCTCTTTCATCCATCGTGGCCCACTCATTATCAGTGATGTTGTAAGGCTGTTTGGATTTTCCCAACAACGCCTTTGCCACACCATGTTGGACAAGAAAATTGTACATTTTCACCTTCCAGATCTCGAAATTATTTTTTCCATTAAACTTCTCAATTTCAAACTGGGCACTTTGAGTTTTCGCCATCTTGTATCAGCAAAAAACACAATAATCTCCAAAACCCAACTTTTAAATACCAGCAATTAAAAAAACTGCCTATGCCTTATATGCCTTTGCTTTTTAAAAGAAACTTTTTGTTTGTTTGTTTACTGTGCAAATTGGGCAACAAAAAGAATGATCTCAAAACAAAACTCTTGTTTTATTTGTGCTGTGCATATTACAACACACAACCGAGTAGAGCAAAGTGCAATGGAGCAATGCGCACACCACAAAAAGCCAATCCAATACGCACCAGCAAAACCAATCAATACACACCAGTGATCAATATGCACCAGCATCAATTAAAAGCTCCAGCAATCATATACGCAGCAACCATCTCTGGTCTATACTTAACGCTTCTGCTCCTTTTGTTACTTAATTTAACAATGCGCATTGAAGAAAAAAAAAAGGTTTGTTGTTCTATACTTAACGCTTTTGTAAGTTGTTGCATATAATTAAAAAAACTTCACGCATTAACACTTGTTAATTGGAGCTTGTTAATATAACAATGCGCACGCAGCAGTTGCATATAATAATAAAAAAAAACCTTCACGCATTAACACGCAGGTAATACCTCCACGAGCAGACTCGGTTACCGCTCTTCTGCCTCGGATTTGGTCGTTGTTTTTAGGCTTGTGTTCATGCAGTTGTATACTGATTTCACTGCTGATTCACTACACAGCACGCACCACTTCACACAGTCGTATTCTAATTGCCCTCTGCACTGATACATTAAACACGCACCACTTCATGCAGGCTGGAAACAACAGTGGACAACAGTTGAACAATTGCTCATATACGCAGGTCCAAAACTCGCCACGCAAGACCATTCAATGCACCAGCAGTCACTAACACGCCTTTGCGCTCCACCTCCAACATGCGCTCCACCTCCAGTACGCGCTCCATGATCCGGATTTAAACAGGAACGCAACAAATTACAGAGATAACCATATACACAAAGATGCAGCGGAAATAATACTTCATTTCATTAATGGAAAATACTGAAATATGCTTAGAAACAGAAATGGCAATAAACTAGCTAGGGCGATGGTAGCTTATCTCTGAGAAGAGATGTGATGGCTACATGCCTCTGAACTGTTCTAAAAACTGTATTACAATGAGGCTCGAAGGCCTATTTATTGTTGAGAAACAATGGAAAACCCTTCACATCCCGAAACCTAACCCTAGAAGATGAAACGCCAAATTGTGGGCCCCGTTTGGGTAAATTGGTACATCAATTTCCCGGGGTCGTAACTTTGGCATACGATCTCCGTTTGACGCGTACGATAGCTCGTTAGAAAGATCTATCCGAGAACTACCACTTTGGGAAGGGCAACATCGGTCCATGGACCCATGTTGCCCCCAGATTCCCAAAAAAACGTCGTTTAGGGCCTCAAAACGGCTCCGGAAGTTCAGGACCCGAAAAACTGCTAAAAATAGTAAGTTGTGCTACAATTAAGGAAACTGAAAATGCTGAGAAAGACAATGGTGGGGGTCCAGGTGGACTTGGTAGGTGGCCACCAATATCCACCTGGATCATTCCTCCCCCCTTAGGAAGCAATGGTCCCCATTGCGTTGAGCTCCTCCATGAGATGAGGAAACTTCTGCTGAACTTGTTCCCTGATGAGCCACTTGCCCTGCTGAAGGAGTTGGCCCGCTTTGACAACTCGATACAGTTGGATATTCTGTTGGCGAGTGTTCTTGATCTATGTGTCCATGATCCGATCAGTTGCAGCTTGTTCCATGCAATCTGGATTTAATTCTGTGGGTTTGAGCTGTTCTGCAATGTCGGATGTGTCTAGCAATGGTGGAAAGTATGGCCGAAGGCGGTCCACATTAAATACTGGGTGCAGGCCAAGGAATGGGGGAATGCTGAGCTCAAATGCATTGTCTCCCATAGCCTTAGTAATGGTGTAAGGACCATATCGGAGTGGTCTCAATTTCCGATAGGCTCCAGTAAGGCGTTCCTTTTGCAAATGCAACCAAACTTTGTCGCCCACCTGAAACTTGTGTGGCACCCGATGTTGATCATGTTGCTGCTTGTACTTGGCATTTGATTTCTCAAGAATGTCATGGACCTGCTGGCGAATATGTTGGATGCGCTCAATGAAGCTGGTGGTCTTATCTGTTTCGGACTGGACATGAGCTGAATTCATGTGAGTAGCTGCAAGTGGCATGGCCACATCGATGGGGCATAGTGGCTGGAATCCCAAACCCACCTGAAAAGGGCTATGGCCAGTGGAGCTGTGAAGAGCTCGGTTGTAGCTGTGCTGAACGTAGGGGAGGCTCTCGTCCCATGTGCGTGGATGCTTTGAGTTATACATGCGCAGAATGTGCACAATCATCCTATTGACAACCTCTGTCTGGCGATCAGTTTGAGGATGGAAGGTTGTGGACTTCGTGAGTTTGGTGTCCAGCATTGACCAGAGACTGGACCAAAAGGTGCTGAGAAACCGACTGTCCCGATCTGAGATGATAGACTATGGGATCCCAAAGTGCACCCACACTCGTTCAAAGAAGAGTTTAGCAGTGGCTTCTGCTGTGATATTCTTCTTGCAGGCCATCATAATGGCCATCTTTGAGAACCTGTCGACGACCACAAAAACACAGTCATTTCCATGCTTAGTGGAAGGAAGGCCTGACATGTAATCCATGGAGATGGATTCCCAAGGTCGACTAGGGGTAGGCAGCGGGGTATAGAGGCCTTGCTTCTTAATGGTCGGTTTGGCAATGGCACAGGCAGTACATGATCGGATGTACTTCCCAACATCCTGTCGAAGATTCGGCCAATAGAAATAGTTTTGCAGTACTGCCACTGTTTTCTCGACCCCGAAATGCCCAGCAGCCCGACTGTAGTGTGCTTCCCAAATCATCTTGGCAGGCTCGCTTGAAGGAACACAGAGGTGACCGAGGTGGCATAATAGGGCATCTTGGAGGTGAAAATCTGCAACCTGCCGACCCTCCAAGAGTGACTGGTATGTGTGGCCGAATTCTGGGTCGCTTTTGTAGAGAAGTGGCCAATCAGAAGTCTCGTGCCCGCAAGAGTTGAGCACGGTGGTTAGCGCCATGATCGGTGGTCGACTGAGGCAATCTGCAACATTATTGGTGCTGCCCTTTTTATACTTGATATTCAAGTGAAACTGTTGCAGGTATGTAGACCACTTCTGATGGCGATCATTCTGCAATTTCCCTTGGGTCTGTATGAACTGCAGAGGTCGGTGGTCTGTGTGGATGACCGTTTCCTTCCCCAAAATGTAATGCTTCCATTGTCGGCAGGCCTGTACAATGGAATACATCTCTTTATCATAAGTGGGGTACTTCCGGACTGTGTCTGAAAGTGTTTCACTGTGATATGCCACTGGATGTCCATGTTGAGTAAGGACTGCCCCAATAGCATAGTCAGAGGCATCTGTCTCGACCTCAAATGGTTGTTGTAAATCTGGTAACGCGAGCACTGGTTCCGTGCAGAGGTGATCCTTCAACTCCCTGAATGCCTTCTGTTGAGATTCAGACCAAAAGAATTTTGCTTTCGCCCCGCCCTTGGTGACTTGACTCAAGGGCTAAGAAATATGAGAAAATCCCAACACAAACCTGCGGTAGAAGTTGGCAAGACCTAGAAAGCTGCGGAGCTCTGTTAGAGTGGTTGGAGAGGGCCAATCCCGAATGACTTGGACCTTGGCTGGATCGACATGCACCCCCTGTTCATCAATGATGTATCCCAGATACTGAACCTTGGTCATGCCAAAAGTGCATTTCTCCAAATTGGCACATAGCTTGTGTTGCCGCAGTGTTTGGAGAACTTGTCGGATGTGGTGGAGGTGCTCTTCCCAACTCTGGCTGAAGATCAGAATGTCATCCAAGTATACTACTACAAAGGAGTTGGTGAATGGCCGCAAGATTTCATCCATTAGCCTCATAAAGGTTGCAGGAGCATTCGTCAATCCGAAAGGCATGACCAACCATTCGAAGAGGCCCTCCTTGGATTTGAAGGCAGTCTTCCACACATCTGAGGGTTCAATTGGTACCTGGTGATATCCTGACTTTAGATCGATCTTGCTGAAATATTTCGCCCCCTTTAGTTGGTCTAGGAGGTCATCAATCCGCGGGATCGGGTACCTATTACGGACAGTGATCTTGTTCAGTGCCCGATAGTCAATACAGAGTCTCCACGTCCCATCCTTCTTCTGTACCAACACTATCGGGCTCCCACAGGGTGAAGAACTCGGACGGATGTGACCTTTCTGCAGGAGCTCCTGAATCTGCCTCTTGATTTCATTATTCTCCAGAACGGAGCGCCGATAAATTGGTCCATTTGGTAGCGGCGCACCCGGGGTCAGATCGATGGAGTGCTTGACTTGACAGTGCAGAGGAACCCCTGCCGGGGAGGTGAAGATGTCTTCGTACTCCTCCACAATCTTGTCCATCTGTAGCTGCCGTGCAGAGGGACCCCGTTTGGAGGCCACGGCCACTGTCTTCTTCTTCCCTTGAGGGCGTATCATCAGGAAAACAAATCTCCTGGTTTTGGAAATGATCTTACTGCATTGTTTTGCAGTAATCAAAGAGATGGCGGCAGGTGGTGCTACCTCTCGTATCCTGAACAACTTATTTCCCAATGTAATAATAACAGCACGGGGCCTTGATTCATACACAGCATGTCGCTTCCACAAGTATGGTTGTCCTAGTAATACATCACAAACTTCAAGGGGAGCAATGTCACACAATACCTCATCCGTGAAGGGCTTGATGTTGTATGGAAGGCGACACTGCTGGCTCACGCGAAGATCTCGCCCTTGGTGAAGCCACCCAATGGTGTATGGTTGTGGATGTGCTGTGGTCGGTAAGCCCAACCGCTTCACGACCTCTGCCGAAATGAGGTTCTTTTGACTCCCGCTATCAACAATGAACTGTGTCGGGGAGCCCTTTACCCACATCTGGGAGTGGAAGAGACGCTCCTCCTCCTCTGGATCTTCGGGTTCATTTTTCTGGATCTTTGCGGTAGCAACAGTGGCGCTGGGATCCGCATCAATGATCTGCTTCCCTTTTTCATACCCCTTATCGGGTTCTGACTCAGAGTCGGAACATGCATCTGATTCTGAAACCTTTAGCTCAGCCACCAGTGACTTCTTGGCCCGACACTCACTTGTGTTGTGAGTGGAGCTCTTATGGAACTCGCACCATTTTCCAGTGTCCTTTCTCGGCTTCGCGGCGTTGCTCTTTGCTTGCAGCTTCGGCTAGTTGTCTTGGGCTGTCACGCCTTGGCTTTGTCCTTCGTTCTGTGGTTTAGGGGCACCTTTCCCCTGCTTTGGATTCGCAGATCCAAAGTCTCGCTTCTTTTGTTTAAACTTCTACTCGACCTTGACGGCATACCGGTATGCTGCGCCGAGCGAGGGGATGTTTAGGAACTGTATTTCTTCCTGGATGTATTTGTGTAGGCAGCCACGGTATTTGAGTATCAAATGTTGCTCCGAATCCTTGATACCCAACTTTGTGCGAAGGGTATGGACAAGATTGGTGAACTCCGGCACGTCTTGGTCCCTTCCCTGCCACAGCGTGGTCCACTTTATGTATTCATCCTCATAGCTTTCGACAGGGTAGTACTGCTCCTTGATGGCATCCCGGAACGAATCCCAGGTGGGTGCGGCTGAAAATAGTGAGCCAGTACTTTCATCCTTCTGCTCGCAGTAGGTTTCCCACCAGTCCTTGACGTGGGGGGCTGCTTTGACAAGAGCAAAAACAATCTTTTCCCGACTCGAAAATTCATGAACAAAAAAATAACCCTCTAGCAGATTTAACCATTTATCTACGGCATCGGCGTCTATCTGACCCTCGAATATGGGGATTTCAAAATTAACTTGTACCTTAAAGGGTGTGGCGTTTCCAGAGGAGCTGCTGGAAGCCGATGCGCCGCTTCTGGGTAGCCGCTGAAGGATCTGCGCAAAGCTGTCCATCATCGCGTTCCGTTGTCGCTCGAGCGCTTCTTCGAGCAAGATTTTGATGGGATCTCCTGCCCCCTCGTCTTTCTTCTCGTCCGCCATGGGAGGCCTTCGGGATTTGCGAGGCTGGTCTTGCAAAGGTTCAACCAGTTCAAGCCCTAACTCCTTATATCCCGACCTTGTTGGGGACATGCAAAGAAAAACAGAGAAAAAGCAGACCGCTCTGATACCACTGATCCGGATTTAAACAGGAACGCAACAAATTACAGAGATAACCATATACACAAAGATGCAGCGGAAATAATACTTCATTTCATTAATGGAAAATACTGAAATATGCTTACAAACAGAAATGGCAATAAACTAGCTAGGGCGATGGTAGCTTATCTCTGAGAAGAGATGTGATGGCTACATGCCTCTGAACTGTTCTAAAAACTGTATTACAATGAGGCTCGAAGGCCTATTTATTGTTGAGAAACAATGGAAAACCCTTCACATCCCGAAACCTAACCCTAGAAGATGAAACGCCAAATTGTGGGCCCCGTTTGGGTAAATTGGTACATCAATTTCCCGGGGTCGTAACTTTGGCATACGATCTCCGTTTGACGTGTACGATAGCTCGTTAGAAAGATCTATCCGAGAACTACCACTTTGGGAAGGGCAACATCGGTCCATGGACCCATGTTGCCCCCGGATTCCCAAAAAAATGTCGTTTAGGGCCTCAAAACGGCTCCGGAAGTTCAGGACCCGAAAAACTGCTAAAAATAGTAAGTTGTGCTACAATTAAGGAAACTGAAAATGCTGAGAAAGACAATGGTGGGGGTCCAGGTGGACTTGGCAGGTGGCCACCAATATCCACCTGGATCACTCCACCTCCAATTGCTCTGATACCACTTGTTGGAGATCAGATGCACAACATATAATAAAACACATACACAGCCATAAAATCATGCACAGGCAACACAGGAATTTAACATGGTTCACCCAACCAATCTGGGCTACATCCACCAAACATAGGCATAGGCAATTCTTTATTAATCAAACAAGAGATTACATAAATCAAATCCTCACAAACTCTCACACTCACACTACTCAAACACTTCGTATGATCATCTGATTTATAGCAAAGAGAATCTAACTACCTCATAAATCCTCTCAAATCAAATTTAGGATGCATTAACTCCCTCCCAACAAACTGGAGCTAATCTAGCAAAAAATTCCTATTGTTGTCACACATTAGAGATTTTTGCATAATTTATGAAACAGAAAATCTCAACAAGTCTATGTTTTCGCTAGGCTTACAATGACACAAAAATTTTACAAGTTTTCTCTTCTTCCAAGTTCTATATCCTCGAAATTGATTCATTCTTTGTTGAACTTTCTTGTTGTAGGCTTTATTCACTTGTTGCTGCTGCAATTTTTCATTGACTTGTCTTGAAATTGTTCCGAAAAATAATTGGATCTTGTCTTCTACACCTTCCTCTTCAAATATTCGTTCAATCATGGACAACTTCCATTAAATTGCATCTTCAAACTGTCTTCTTTTCTTTGCTTCTTGCACTTCATATTCATGACTTTCTTTCTGCCATATTTCTTGAAATCAAAATCTTATCTCCTATTGACTCCATTGTTGAAAAATTGTTTCAATGCATTCATCTTTGTCTTCAGAAACATCTATATCATTCTTTTCACTTCCATCATCAGGTACCGCTGTTTCTTTCTTGGATTCTACACACTCAAGATCATCATTCACCATTTCATTCAGTTTTGTTATTCATGATGTTGCTTTACGACTCATCAATTTGTTCAATTGGTTTCTAAATCCATTCTTCAACCACTTTATCCTTTTCTGGATCATTGACTGTTGTTAGATGACGTATTGCTTCATGAGTAGTTCCAACTACTTCATATATTGCTGCTACAATGGTATCTTCAACCTTCAATTCTTCATGAAACATGGTGCATACCATATTAGCATAATAAATCCTTGTTTCAAAAAAGAAACCACACATAACAACATAATGTCCATCCACACTATGGATGGATATCAGAGCATGCATGTGCCCATTGCCAATTTCATTAACAATTTCAACTTCACCAAATCCAACAACTGCAACTAGATTCACCAGTTCACATCTCACTTTGAAGTCATCATCCACATGAGTCTCATCATGGTGGGATTCACCATCATTTTCATCATCTACATTATAGTGGAGTCCCTGAGAATTTATATGCTCTTGCTTTTCTTCACACACAGAGGCTTAGCTTCTCTCTTTGCAATCTTTGTTGCATCTTCTTCAACCATATGCATGCTTGCATAATGGGTTTCAACTTTATGGTCCTGACAATCATCATCCACGTTTGAGTGAGATTCACCAAACTCTATTGTCCTCTCAGTTTCTTGCTCATCTCCTCTCAGAGTTTTGGCTCTCTCAACAAATTGTGACACATCTTGTCACTACATGTCATTCTCCTTTGTGAAAACTATTCTTCGAGGATCTTCCATGCTTCCTTGGAAGTTGTAGTTTTTTCTAATTTGCATAAACACTTTTCATCCAATTCTTGTTTTATAAAATTCAATGCTAAAGCATCGCATACTTCATCATATGGGTTATTAGACTCGTATTCAATTAACTCTCTTGCTCAAAGAAAAGTTAACATCTTGGTAACCTAATGATCAAAATATTTACTTGTAAACATAGGAGGTGGTAGGAGATCAAAGCTACACCAATCAACCTCAATTTCTTCTTTGTCTTTTGCTAGACTTCTCAGTTCCTCAGCTGCAGCTTGAACCTCTCTAAACATGCCAACAATCTCTGCCTCTTCTTTTCAATTCTTTTTCTTAATCTTTTTCAGTCGCACTTTGCGACCCATGACTGATGTCTTTTCTTTGTCTTAAAGTTGTTTTCCTGATTGTATGAGGCTACCTTCCATATCGCCCCCGGAAAAAATATGGTTTTCAATATACCCCTCGCAAAACACAAGTTTCACCCAAACAAACACTATCATACTTGACAAAACACCAAAACAAAATATTATATTTCAACAGACTTTACAAAAGCTTAAATTTTCTTGTCTATAAAAACCCATTTTTTTAAATACCGTACACCTTTAATTTTTTTTAACATGTAAAAGAAACTTTGTTTCCAATTCTCCAAACATTAAACCTTTAATGTGCCCTCATAGACTTTCATAAGAGTTTTTCCAACTTAAAATGATAATCCGCTTTTCAAAAACTTTTACCAAAACACGCCTTTAAAACCTTACCTTTTTAATATATCGAAAAAGGACTCTTGAAAAACTTTGTGGATTGATTTCTTAAAAAAATTGCCTCTTAATCACCTTCAAAACACTAGAGAATTGGCTTGAAACATGCACTTCTCAACCGCAGATTAAACCTTTGATTCTTCACGCAAAGTTTTCAATTGGTGACCGGTAACGTGGTTGGTTTTCTCTAGAATGTGATTCTCTGTAGATGATGGCTGGACCTTTCTTACAGATCGATGCTGGTAGCGGCGTTGTGCTCTCACGGCGACTCTCCACGTGACTTATCGCTCACGCAGTGCAGAGGAGAAACTTTTGGCTTTTTATCACTTAGATGGTGGGGCTCTGCATGTTGCGCATTAGACTCTTCTCTTTGTGAATTTTTTGCCTTTGTGAACTTAGTTCTAATACCAATTTGGTTGCAGGAAAGTAAGAGAAGGGAAAAACAATAATTAATAAATACAAACTAGAGGAGCTACGACTCTTTTCTATTGATCACACAAAACTTGATTATTGCAATGAACCCAGTGAAGTGTATTTAACATTTTCCAACTAGCGACTTGCTTAAGCTAACTTGACATGCAACCACACTAAATTCGACTATGGCTTGACTCGACATTCAGTACTCTCTAATTTTAAATAAAATTTTGTGCATGAGTTAATCAACTATTTTAACAACATCAAGGAGTGCCTTAACAAAGATTAACAACATCAAGTAGCGCCTTAACAGAGCAGCCAATCACCGTCTATCCAATACTTTATTTGTTGTAAGTTTGACAAGTCTACATCTTCATCATGTCTAATATATCACACTAATTGGGGTTGGGAATTGAACTGGTGACTTCACATCAAGGAGTGTCTTAACAGAGCACCCGATCACAGTCTATCCAAGATTTTATTTTTTGTAAGATTGGCAAGTCTACATCTTCATCATGTCCAATATATCACCCCAAACCTGATCACCGTCTATCCAAGATTTTATTTTTTGTAATCTTGGCAAGTCTACATCTTCATCATTTCCAATACAACACCCCAATTGGGGCAGAGAACTGAACTAGTGACTTCACATCAAGTAGTATATTAACAGAGCACCCAATGACTATCTATCCACGAGTGTTATAATAGAGCACTCGATAACCGTCTATCCACGAGTGTCATAACAGAGCACCCGATCACCGTCTATCCTAAGACCTCGTGGACACATTATTTTTTTTTTGTAAACTTGGTAGGATTACATCTTCCACATGTCTAGCTTCTCACCCTGATCGGGGGGATAACACAAGATTTGAACCCGACTTCTGGTTCGGTGAGACTTTGTTTCTAGAGCCATTGCCAATTGAGCTACCCAATGTAGAGTTTTTTTTAAGCTTGGCATAACTACATCTTCATCATGTCCAATATATCACCTCGTTCACAGTGAAGAAATGAACTCATAACTTTATATCAGAAAATATTTTATTTTAAAGTGATAATTTTATTTAAATTATTTTTTCAAATAAATACCAATCTCCCATGTTTAATTTCTCAACCTCCCACAACATCCTCTCTTGTAAATTGAAAGAAATTCAAGTGGAAACCAAACTCAAATTATGATAAGGGAAAGAAAATTGCATTTAAAAAAAATAGGTGGTGTAATATGCAATTGGAAACTAACTTAGAAATCTCCACATTTAAAATATATATTTTTACAATTTTATTCCAAAAGGAAATTAAAATGTTTACTTTTTAATTTCTTAAAATTGATATATCAAAACTTGAGTGTATAAAAAATATAAAAATTATTTTTCCTCCCATTCACATTGATTATAATTATACTCGTCTATAATATAAATATATAATAACATTTAACTTTAATTTTATAATGATTATATAAAATTATATTTAAAAAAATATTATTTAATCTAAATAATAATAGGATTAAAATTGACTTGTAATATTTTTTATTAAAATGATTTTTCTTATTTATCTATTAAAGTCACCCATTCTAGAGTCCAATTCCTTCCATCCTCTAAATATATATATTAGATAAAACTGAAATATTATTTTAATAAAAATTAATGAATTATTTTTAAATATTTTATTTTTGGATGGTTATTTTACAAAGTTGAAGAAAAAAACCACCACACATATATCTAAAAATCATGGGTGAACATTGTAACTTTATCCATCATTTATGGGATAAAACATGCGAGATAATTATCCACATGGCATTACATTGTGCATAGGTTGCAATAAGACCTTCAAGTTACCGTCCAATCAAGTCCAATCAATTGTGTGGAAATTAGTTTTTTCAAAGTTAAATATTATAATTGGCATTTCTCAATGCTAAGTAATAGTAGTCAATAATAATAGAATTTTATATCAAGTTTAAAGTGGGTTAAAGTTGCGAAAAATAAAATATTTTTATTTTTATTTTTCTTATTCATTTTAAAAAATTTTATTAACTTCATATATAGAAATAAGGTAAATATAATTATTTTTAATGTTGACCATAATAAAATATTGAAGTGTCTATATATTAAAAGTAATTGAAAGTAGAAACAAATTAGTTACCTTCTAATAAGAGTAATGAGAAGAACGTTTGTTAAAGGATCTTTGCTCAAATGGTTTGGTGAACAATTTTTCTCCCCAGGTTAGTGGGTTCAAGCCTTCATAAACATATTGTTGCAAGTGGTTTCAGTCTAGCCATTAATGTTTTTGACCACTTATAAATAGAATAGTTTATCCAATAATTTCAAGGACAAGTAGAGTATCTAAATTTGTACTATAAAAGAAAAGTTAAAAACAAGAACTTAAACACAAATGTCAGATGAAGTGACAAGAGATGGATCTATGGTACTGGGACCTAAAGGGTCATGAGAAACAAGTCCACCCTTGAAATGACGTTCAATATGAGCTAGTGTCTTGTCCATCCACTCTAGAAGGAATATTTGGTTTTCCTAATCCCATTTAATATACTATAAACTCACAATGATATTAGATGCTTCACCCTATTTGTCCATCAAAATCCTGCGTAGCAGGGTCTTCATATGTCAAGAAAGACTCAAGGCAATGTAATATTGTTTTCTTCTTCCTTTGGTTGAACTCGGTTTAGGAAAAAAATGATATATGTCTTCCAGTATCTCAGAATCTTAGAATACCTATCTTTCATGGACCATACAAGACTCCAGAATTCAAATCTTAATATGAGCATTGAGAGCGATGTGTGGATAGAAATTATCAATGGCTTCTTTGGCATGTTGTTTGGTGTGATCACAACTGTGGGTATTGTGGTCCCCCCTGCTATGCATGCAATGACCTTGCATGGAAGGAAAATCAATATAATCCCTAGTGTATGTTCTCATGACAGACACCACCAAGCCAATGATATCCTACATCCCAAAGCAAGGAGTCCATAATACATAGGTTAAGTGCAAAACAGAACTGGGTGACCTCATAGACGAAGTGGATTCTGGAATAACATGAAGCCCGACAGGGCCACTCCCCTATAGGAAGAGATCAACACAAAACCCTAAATAATAATATCAACCCAAGAGGGGCACAATGAATATCAAACACCAAAAACAAATTCCAAATAATATGTAGACTAGAAAATGGAAAAAATAATAATAAATATTTAGAGTCACAAACTATGGGAGATTAACCATAAACAAAATATGAATCATGAGATGGATGGGCTTGGGTCACTATATCCAAACATACATAGGGTTTCTAACTCGAAGTGTTGTTCCAACCAGTATGAGAATAAATAAGAAGCCCTTTAACAATAAGCACTTTTTCTCTAATGTACCCAAACACATGTAAGCGAAATGCGTGCAAATTATATACGATGGAATCAATAAAAGGGGGTACCCAACTATCACCTAAAAAACAAAGAGACATGCCTAGAGTTGGAGCCATTTTGATGAGGCTCACAGTGCCAAGCTCACTAAGAGGCCCAATTGTTACCTTTCATCTACACAACTATATTGTCCCCATGGATGCTTCACTAGATCTCATAGTCATGCAATAATTAGACCAATAGGAAGATAATTACTTTTCAGATTATCCTCCAATAGTACCAATCAACCCACAACTAGAGAATTTTTAGCTAGCTGCACTTTTAACTCCCACCCTACTTTCTCTCCTAAGGCAGAGGATTTGGATGGTAGCTCTCTACTCACATATGAAAACAAAACCAACTCTCGAGTCTTAGCATTAGGTAGTCAGTCATCAAACTAGGAGAAAAACCAATTCATATGCTTATAAATGTGAGGGGGTGTCCACGCCACCCCTGGTATCAAATACATTCTCCATTTCGGGGTGGCAGGCTGATCCAAGTGGATATTGGTGGTTGCCCACCTATTTCATTTGGACCCAACATTGCTTCCTATCAGTTTCATATTTTTCAACATAGTTTTTTATTTTTGGTAGTTTTTCACGTCTTGAACTTCTAGAGCCGCTTTGAGGCCCTAAATGACATTTTTTGCAAAAATGGGAAAACAAAAGACAAGGTCTTATTTTTGAAGTCAAAAGTTGTTTTCCTCGGTTAAACCTTCATAATAGGTTATCATGTGTGCCAAACGGAGATTGTATGCCAAAGTTATGAATCCTGAAATATGACATTCCAACTAACCCCATCGAGGCCCACAAGGTGTTGACACTTCATCTTCCAGGGTTAGGGTTTTGGATTCTTAGTGTTTCCCACTTTTTGATAAAAATTCCTCAAAGTGTCATTGTAACACATATGAGAAGGCAAATAACTGTCACATCTCTTATTAGAGATAAGATACCATCACCCATGCTAGTTTTCTTTCATTCCACATTTAAACAATTTTTAGCATTTTCTATGTATTAATTGAAGTCTCATTTCCTTTAAAATCTATGTTTCTATTTAAATTTGTATTTAATTTCATTCCAACATAAAAATATATCATCGGTATGAGAGTGATTTTCTCTTTCTCTATTTTTCTATGCATGTCCCCAACAAGGTCTAGGTATAAGAAATAGAGACTCAAATTTCTTGAGCCCTTGCAAGACCAACCTCACTAACCCCAACGACCTCCCATGGTGGAAGAAAGAAATATGAGGGAGTAGGAGATCCTATCAATTGTTGTTTGAGGAAGCCCTCGAGTAACAAAGGAATGAAATGATCGATAATTTTTCCTAGATCGTTTGGTGGATACTAATGGTCAACGCATCTTCATCCAGTAGTCACTCTGAAGGCTCCATTTCCTTTAAGGTGTAATTTAATTTTGACATTCCTATATTTGAAGACCACATAGACGCGTATGCTCTAGATAAATTCTTAAATCTACTAGAATGATATTTTTCAATCCACAATTTTTCTGATAGAGAAAATATTACTTTTGCACTCCTTAAGGTGATCCCTCATGTCAAGGACTTGTGAGAAACTTACTGTGAGATAAGGGTCGAGGAGGAAACATGATTGTTTTCAACTGCACCCTCTTAGGACTCTTTCTAATATTTTGGTAAGGAAAAGTATTAACCTCTTGGGAACTATGAATATGTTATCCACCTCCTTCCACATTTACCCACTTTCATTAGTATGCTTAAGGTAAACATGAGTTGAGTGTCACTATGATAAGACTCAACCTCCTATATGACCTTAAGGAAATGGATTTGATAACATAATACCTTATTGACTTCCCTCCGGTTCTACAGGACCTCTAGGAGAAAACAAACCGTCTAGGTGTCCAACCCCTGAGATAACTGTATTTTTCAATGACTTAGAGCCTCATGGTCATCCACTCCCTTTACAAGGAATGCAAGCAATTGTAGCCCTCTAGTCACATTTATAAGCCTACCTTCGTGTGACTATAGACTTTTCTAGTTAGCTCTATGCAAGAGACCCAGAATTTTGAGCCACTTTTTCAAGGTCGGGACTCAGGACTTTGCCCAGAACTTAGTGAAACTTCCAGAAATGATAAATGACATAGAAAAAAAGCTTATAAACCAAAACTAGAACTAGGACTTAACCTGACCTCTCCTAAATGGGATTGATATTCCTTCAAAGACATGGTGAACATGTAACCTACAAGTCATGAATGCATATTTGAACATAAGGATATGAAAACTTATATGAGATTTAACAAGGGTTTATGAATTCTTACAAGAGTTGTCATAATACCAGTTAGGTCATACATTCATTAACTATACATTCATGGAATGAAATGTGATAAGAACCATACTTAGATATGTCAATTAACCATGCTTATAACCAACATATAACCAAATAAATAACAATGATAGAAAAACCATTGAAGCCACACAATAACAAGTACATTTACTCATCAAAACAAGACGAACTTAACTCTTATTAACCATATGAAAAATCCAACCAAGTCGGGGACTTCCATGAACCACCTGATCGTAGATTATGTTGAACCAAATCTTTCTTTCATCCAATCACCTGCATGCCATATTCCAAGCATGAATGTGGGACC
The DNA here is from genome assembly GCA_031772625.1 of Pinus tabuliformis. Lineage (NCBI taxonomy): Eukaryota > Viridiplantae > Streptophyta > Pinopsida > Pinales > Pinaceae > Pinus > Pinus tabuliformis. The sequence continues at coordinate 255,539,435 of CM062815.1, forward strand.
TCATGGGATGAAGCCATCAATAAAAAACCAAGGGAATCTAGAGGTTAAACCACCTCCACTCTCACCATACCATGATCTCACCTAAAATGATCTTGAGATCACAAAAACAAATCAAGCTTGGATGCCTTAGAATTCATTCACCATCCTTGGAGGAATTTTCCTGTCTCTACCCACCTGTTTAGGGCTTCCCGAGAAAACCATCTCCACCCTCAAGCCTTTGCATTTTCCTGAGACCACCTCACTCTGATCTAAAAATTCTAGCAATCCATAGCTCAACCGAGAAAGAATCCCATCACACCATGGTTATCCGTAAATGGAAAGGAAAATATGAAACCACTGTTAAAACATGACAAAATCCATGCCACTAACATCTAAGAAACCAAAATACACACATGCATATGTCATGCATGCCAAAACCAACTAGGAAATGATTCATACAATTTGTTACCTGCAAGTATTTTTGTTGAAGTTGCATAATATAACCTTTTCTAGTTTGATCCTTGCTTCGTTTTCCTTCCTCGTCCTTTCTTTGCTTTCCTTTTCCTTCCTTTTCTTTCTTTCCTTCCTTCTCCTCTTGGTGCTCCTCTCCTCTCTGAGATTAATCCTGAAACTAAACTCACAAAATTCTACCAATTGATGCTTTGATGTCTTTTTATTATTGATGCCTCTATTTTCTTCATTTTTCCATTATTTTCCTTCAATTTCCTCCTCACATGAAACCTATGACCTTTCATCTCCCTTTTCTCCTAATTTCCATTATTTTCATAAACAAATGCCAATTAATGCCTCTTTTCCTTTTCATAGCCTTTGCCATTGTGTTTGCCAATTTCCCTTTAGCCATAAACATACCAAGTGATGCCCGCTAGGATATTTTTCCCAACAATCAGCTTTGAATAAGTTTCTCTTGACCCTGGTCTTATTTTTCCTTTATTAACATTATTACCTGAAATTTTAACTTGGGGATGTTATAGACCGCTCCCCTTTAGGGGAACACCATCCTTGGTGTTCTATTACACCTAAAACCAGGAAAACCGCTGAAAAGAAAAACATACTATCCATGGAGATTTATAACGTAGCTCATTGCAGTATTTACAATGAATAACCTGCTCAAAAGAAAACCATCATGAGAAACATGACAACCATACCCCTTATTGTAGCTTTATAACACAACTCATTGTGATATTTACAATAACAACCACACATGAATATGTACATATACCAAAACGACTTTTCCTCAGTCGGAAAATAATGAAGGATACATATCCTGCATATGCTTAGTCATCTCCCATGTAGCTTCATCGGGCTCAAAGTGCTTCCATTTCACTTTAACTTGCCCGATTTCTCTATTCTAGAGAATGAGTTGTTTCCAATGCAATATGCATTGAGGTTATAATTAGAATTCTCCTTATGATTCTACCTGCAATATACACCAATCAATAACATCATCAAACTCCTTAACTCATAGTTATTGAATTCTCCTTCTAGTCACATAGTTCTGCTCATGCTCATTCAATTTCCTAGAATCATAGCACACGACCTATCCCTCCTGCATCAAGACCACACCTAGTCCTCTTTTGCAAGAATTTGTGCACACCATGAACTCTTTTTCTAGATATGCAATCTTAAGAACTGGATCATTTATCAACAATTATTTCAACTGCTCAAAACTTGTTTCACATTCCTTTTTCCATTCAAATTTCTTCCCTTTTCTATGCAAAGATGTTATGGGATAGGCAATCGGAGAGAAGTTCCTAATGAACCTCCTATAATAAATTGATAACCCCATGAATGATATTACCTCATCCACATTTATAGGAGTTTCCCATTCCATGATAACTCTTATGTTTTTGACATGCACTGCTATGCCTTCCTTGGAAACAACATGTCCCAAGTAATTCACTTATGTCTGAAATAAACTACACTTGCTAAGCTTGGCATACAATTGATACTCTCTTAGCAATCTCAACACTATTGCTAAATGCTCAGCATGCTCTTCCTCATTCTTAGAATATATGAAGATGTCGTCAACGAATACAATAACAAACTTGTCCAGAAAAGGATGCAATACATTATTCATAAAGCACATAAAAGTATTTGGAGAATTAATCAAATCGAATGAAACTACAACAAACTCATAATTCCCATAACTAGTCCTGAAAGAAGTCTTTTAGATGTCCTCTTCTTTGATGCGTACCTAATGATATCATAATCTTAGGTAAATCTTTGAGAACATTGTTTCTCCCTTCAACTGATCAAACAAGCACTAGTAGAAAATGAGCAATTAGTGACTAGGTCACTAAGAAAGTTAGACACCAGAGCTTTTCCAAGTGAAATACTACCAAAAATGAGCAATCTTAAGTGACCGAACTAAAAATGACTAACATAAATCACTAATTTAGTGGCGGGTTAAAATATGTGACTAGCTAATAACTAATACAACTAAAAATGACTAACATGAGTGACTAATTTAGTCTAAGAACAAAAATACAACTACCTAACAAGTACTACAATAATATAAATTAGTTTTTTATGTTAGTGATCTTAATTGTGTTAAGCAATCTAAACTTACAAGTGATATGGGATTGAAAGGTTATTAAAGATTGTTTGAAAGTTTATCCTTCCTTAAACACTTGTTCATCGTCACATGGTGTATAGGTGAGCCAACTTTGCATTATTTATCTCTATAATTTGTAATTTTATAAATATTTATTTTTAATAAAAATATTCATTTTATGTATTTTTTAAAAATATATTAATTGAATCTAATTGCATTTAGCTCCAATTTGAAATTAATTTAAAGGGAAATTTTAATTTTTAAGACTATAATATCAAATAAAAACTACATTAATTTCATATTAACCGACCTAGGTCCATATTAACCCCGAATCTATCAAGTGCCGAGAGGGGTCCATTCTCTCAAAGTGCAAGCTTTTTTTTCTAGTGCAAAATTTGAGGAAATGTTTGCACCTCAAGAGATTGGATCTCTCTCGGCACTTGATAGTTATAGAAATAATATGGATCTAGGTTGGTTATATAATACTATATAATATCTATATTTGTATTTGTATCTCTTTGTTATTCCCTCTTTCTATCTCACCCCCCAAACATACAAACACTCTCTCTCCCTCTCTTCCCCTACTCTGTCTAACTCTCTCTTCCCCTTATCTCCCTCTCTATCTATATCCTTATCTATATTTCCTCGTACTCTCCTCTCTCCCTCACTCTCTCTCCATGACTCCCTTTTCACCCCCTCTCTCTCTCCACCTTTCTCCCTCTATGTTTTTCTTGTTCCCTCCCTCTCCTACCCCCTCCAATTCCATCTCTTTCTCCTCATCTCTACCTTCCTTCCTCTCTATCCCTTATCTCTCACCTCCCTCTATCTCTCCCCACAAATCACCCTCCATCTCTCTCTCTCTCTCTCTCTCTCTCTCTCTCTCTCTCTCTCTCTCTCTTCCTTCCAACTCTATCACTATCTCCCCCCCTGCCTGTCCTTCCCCATATTTATGTCTCCATGTATCTCCTTTCCCATTCTCTCCCTATCTATATCCTCTCCTATTCTTTCTCTTCCTTCCTCTCAATTCTTCCTCACACTCTCTCCATCTCTCCCTTCTCACTCCTCTCTCTCTCCACCACTATCTCTCTGTGCCTTTTTTATTTCCTCCCTCTCTCCCCCACTCCAACTCCATTTATCTCTCTCTCTCCTCTCTCTTCTTTTCTCTAATTGCCTCTCTCCCACCTCCCCCTCTCTCCCCCCATCACTCTCTCTATCTTTGTCTCTCTATCCTCCAACTTTTTCACTATCTCCCTCCCTCTCTGCACCCCCTCCCCAACTCTCTCTTAAATTTGATCACATTGTATTTTGTTTAAGAAATTATCTAAATTAAAACATAATAATTGGTTGTAAAATATTAAACCTATATTTTGGATCAATCATGTGAAAGAAAATAAAATAATGAAAAACCTTAAAAGGTCATGCACCATATTTAATCTATTATAATTAGTTAATCTGCTTGCTCTCATCCCTTGGATCATTAGCTAATATGGATCTATGCCGGTTCTTCATACATACATACATACATACATACATATATATATAAAGAACCGGCATAGATCCATCTTAGCTTAATTTCATTAAAACCTTAATTTAATTTCTATGGGAATACATTTTCCCTTTTAGATTCAATTAAAAAAATGTTGTAAAATTAAATTAAATTAAATATTTTTAGTATGAAATAGGTAAGGCTTTTTTGGCATGTGGTATTGATAAGCCATGGTATTGGCCTATGGTATTGTAAAAAGTCTTATTTACAAGTTAATATCGATGGTAAAGTGAGGGCGAATATCCATGGTTAAAAATCTTGTCATATTGTTATAAAATATTTTGATTGTGAAATAATTAATGTTTTTTGGGCATGTGGTATTGATAATCCATGGTATTGTAACAAATGCTATTTTTTACTAGTTAATAATATATACCATAATGTGGAGGTGAATATCCACAATTAAGAATTTTTTCATATTGTTATAAAATATTTTGGTTGTGAAATAAGTTATGGTGTTTGGACTTCTAGTATTGATATGTCATGCTATTGGCCCATGGTATTGTAACAAAGCCTATTCACAAGTTAATAAAAAATCAAAATATAACAAATTTAATTTTCTTATTTTTATTAATTTAACTTTTTATTATTAGTTGAGGTCATATTTAAATGTTTACACTCATCCCAATATCATTTTTAACTTCTTCTTCTTCTTCTTTTTAACTTAGCCTCTTAAGCAAAAATAATAAATTCTTATTAAAAATAAATCATTTAACCCAATTTAAATTTATATATTTTATTTTATATTATAAATATTTCTTTTATTTTTTATATTATATATATTTGTTTTCTTTTTCATTTCCAGTTTAGCATTGGGTTCAAATAAAATATTCACATATTATAACACCACATTGTAACATGCATTTTCTCTACTTTGTCTATATCTATGTGGAAATGCTAGAAGAAGGAAGACATCTATGGATTTAATGGGATTCAAACCCCATATGGAGTTTGCATGGGAAACACCTGAGGAAAGCATCAACGATTAGACGGAGGAAGGGTAAAGTAATGCCAAAAGAAGGAAGACATCTATGGATTTAATGGGATTCGAAACCAAGATGGAGTTTGCATGGGAAACACCTGAGGAGAGCATCAACGATTAGATGGAGGAAGGGAAAGGTCATTCAACATGGAGATTTTGGTAATTTTTACATTGTTATGAATTTGGACTCGTGAGAATTCTTCCTTTTTACTAAAGATGAATTTTTTTCTTATGGGTAAGCAATCTCGAGGGTTTATATGATCAAAGAATAATTTTTATCTAGCGTTGAGGGTGTAATGATTGTGATAATGTAGATCTTGAAGATTTTGGTAATTTTTGTATGGGTATGAATTTGGACTCTCGAGAGTTCTTCCTTTTTACTAAAAGTGATTTTTGTTCTTATGGGTAAACAATTTCAAGTGTTTATATGATCAAAGCATAGATTTTATCTAGAGTTGAGGGTTTAATGATTATGATAATGTAGATCTTGAAGATTTTGGTAATTTTTACATGGGTATGAATTTGGACTCTGGAGAGTTCTTCATTTTTACTAAAGATGATTTTTGTTCTTATGGGTAAAAAATTTCAAGGGTTTATATGATCAAAGCATAAATTTTATCTAGAGTTGAGGGTTTAATGATTATGATAATGTAGATCTTGAATATTTTGGTTTTACATGGTTATGAATTTGGACTCTGGAGAGTTCTTCCATTTTACTACATATGATATTTATTCTTATGGGTAAACAATTTTGAAGGTTTATATGATCAAAGCATAAAAGTTATCTAGAGTTGAGCGTTTAATGATTATGATAATGCAGATCTTGATTGCGGTGAACAATTGATCAAAATAGGGTTTAATTATTATGATCATGCAGATCTTGAAGATTTTGGTAATTTTTACATGGGTATGAATTTTGACTCTGGAGAGTTCTTCCTTTTTACTAAAGATGATTTTTGTTCTTATGGATAAACAATTTCAACGGTTTATATATCAAAGCATAATTTTTTTTTAGAGTTGGGGGTTTAATGATTATGATAATGCAGATCTTGATTGCGACAAGCCATTCATGTAAAGACAACGCACAAGTAAGCATTTTGCAATTCGTGAAAAGACAATGCACAAGTAAGCATTTTGCAATTCATGAAAAGACAATGCACAAGTAAGCATTTTGCATGCCCTTATTGAGATTTTGGTAATTTTACTTGGGCATGAATTTGGACTAAGGAGAGTTCTTACTTTTTACTAAAGGTGAATTTTGTTATTATGGGTAGACAATTTCAAGGGTTTATATGATCAAAGCATAAATTTTATCTAGAGTTTGAAGGTTTAATGATTATGATAATGCAGATCTTGATTGCGGCCAACAATTCATCAAAAGACAATGCACAAGTAAGCATTTTGCATGTCCTTATTGTACAAAGGGTTTAATGATTATGATAATGTAGATATTGATTGCGGCCAACAATTCATCAAAGGACAATGGACAAGTAAGCATTTTGCATCTCCTTATTGTACAAATCAGTTCACTCCTCCCTAACTTTTCTAGGGTTAGAATGCATGAAATTTTATTTTTTATTTTCACCTTTTTTTAGTGTTTGATTGTTTGTGTAATGGACTCTACCATGCCCAAATTCAAAGGATCAAGTGATGCAAGAAAATTTTCTTGTAGGATCCACATGCTAGACCTTCCTTAAACTTTGTTAAATGAAATTAAAATTTCTTGTAATCATGAACATAAAATATTTTATGTTTCATGCTTAGATTTTGATCTCAATGCCTACAGTTTTAAACCATGTTACTATATTTTAAATCAGATATACTTAGATCCATTAAACCTTACAAATCTCCAAAGATTAGGTTAATTTAATCTAAAAATAATGAACCTGAATGGCTTTTGCAATTTAGATTCAATGCTTACAGACAATGATTAAAAATGGAAGAACCCAAATGGGATGATAACTTTTACCCACCCATCAATTTCCAAGACCTTTCCTATTATTCTGAATCTAAACAGAGAGAGTAGAAGAAGAAGAGAATCCTGGATGAGGTGGACCCTGACCTGCTTGATACTTTTCAAAAGTTGGGCATGCCATTGACTAGAAGAAGAGATTGACCAACGTTATTGTAGATGTTGTTTTTGACAGTGTTTTCATTGCTACCATGCGTAAGTAGACTCTATAGGCAATTGATGTTATCTTTTGTTCATTATAAGAGGTAATTCGAGAGTACCATTATGTAGTTAGGAAGTAGCTTGGCAGGGTTGTTACTCCTACTAATAACTATTATGTTGCATTGTATTTTTTTTTAGTGATAGTTCCGTCTATTAAATCCCCAAGCACACTTTGTCACCCATGGAAATATCCACTTATTTCAGGATGAATGAGATGGCGATTAGGCATCTTGAGAGGACTCTTATAGTTGTATATGAGAAGAGTTCTGTGAGGGGGAGGAGTTCTATGACTTATATGGAAGGATGCAGTGCACCATTTTATGACACCAATCATCTCCATGCCACAGTAGTGGATCTTTATTGCACTGAGGGAACAAAGATAAAGTATTCCACTATAAATAATTGGTATGCCAGGTACAAGGTATCCAGATGTGGTATTTATAATTTTATTACGAAAATAGGTTTGTGTGATGGAGGCAAATCCTATAGGTAAATCCTACCATTATATTTCTATGAAATCTTAGAATGTGTTCAATACAGAAATATGTATGTACTCTTGAATTTATCTATCTTGTAATAAGATCAAGAATAAAGTTCTCATTGCAAATAATTTGGATCTACCATGTAAGTTTACTTTAATACATGGAATTCTTGATTTGTTAGATCCCAACTAGTTAGGGTTGAATTTATTTTTGTTGTAATAATATTAAGAAAAAAGTTGTCATTTTAATCACTCAAATATACCATGTAAAATTGAATGACTACATGAAATTGTTTATTTGTTAAATCCCAACTTATTAGGATCATGAAGAGTCCTCTTTCATGATAATATTTATGAATGCTCTATTCTTTCTCAAAGAATTACATATTACAAAAAGGTGGAAAATAAATGAGATGTAACTGAATGGTTTGTGTTTTAAAATGTGTAGAGGGAGTATAAAATCATTTTCAGTTGCATTCAAATATTTTGGAGCACCCACTAAAGTGCTCCAATTTCATCCTAGTTAATTCCATTTCTACTATCCCAATGCTTCTAGAAGTCCTTCTCCAAAGTGATCGCTTAACTATCTTGGAGAGAATATGGTTAATTGATTGGAACCCATGGATTACAATTTGATTAGGAGCAAGGGATGACAAAGCTTCATATTCTTCAATATATTCCGCAAGTTAAAAGCATATTGAAAGATTGCATTTCTATTTAATTGATACGACAAACAATCGACAATTTGTTAGGATTTTGAGACCCTTTTCAATGATTATATATATATATATATATATATATATATATATATATATATATATATATATATATATATATATATATATATATATATATATATATATATATATATATTTTATTTTATTTTCTATTTATTTATTTTATTATTATTATTATTATTATTTTCTCAATTAGAGAAATTAAAGAAAAATTGAAAATGATGCAATGGAAGGACATTCTATTTTAGTGCCTAAGAATGCCCTGCTATTGTGAAGGGCTTGGTATTTTCTTGACTCAAGATTAGTCGCATTTGACTTCCTATAATTTCTTTTAATTTCATTTTTGTTGTGTTTATATTTCTATCCTTGAAGTTGGTAATGTACTCTGTGTGTAATAGGAAGTATTAAATACTAAATACTCTCAATGGTGATATTAATGGATCAATGACTTTAAATAACCCTACTTGACACTTTAGTATTACATGATCATGCAAATAAATTATTAATCAATATTAAATGGAAGATGATTAACATGCAATGTTTCTTGGCTTGTCATATAGTTACTAAATTTTGGCCCCCAATAATATATATGAGGCTATGTTTTGGTTGTTACATGTGGAGCTTCCCTTTGGCTCAGAAAAACATAGAGTATAAATGTCCACTACATTGGCATTGGACATCATCAAAGAGGAATTCACCAAAATCAGTAGAGGACATGGGAGAAATTGGTACAATGAGTGGATAACATTAGAGAAACACTGAGGCACCATAATTTCTTGTGTACTTAGATTCACTTGAAATTAACTAGTCACAAAAAGTACCCTTTTTCCGAATATTTTCATGTATACATAAATACTAAAAATGCAATTTCAAACTAATTATTAAAACTAATAATTATCTGATAGTCATAATTTATAATTAAATAGTATAATATGATTAATATTATTGGACAAAACTATAGGGTGTGACTATGAGGGGCGTTGTGACAATATATGTACACTTCTCATTGTATTAGACAATCATCTCTCAGAATGTGATATCCATCCAATGAAATGTACTCCCAACGGCCATTGTGAGATTGAAATTTTTTCTTTCAGTGGAAAAATGGTGATATATTTTCTTAGGCCTTAGTGCTCTTCTTCCCTAAGGTTTTGACACTACTCACAGCTATCACCTTCATTCAACCAAGTGAGGTACTCATCTTGGAAATTTGAATAATTTTGTCCCCACAATCCAATATGATGTTGGATAAATCTCATTATCCTAAAAAGCACATGTCATAATAGTGAGGAAATTTTACTGGGGGCAAAAGAATATCCAAATTTAAGGAATGTATGACTCTTTTAAAACAAGCAATAAGGATATTTTTTACACTGATCTCTTCTTTTTCCATTTGTTTTCACAAGTTATCTATTGTGTGATATTTTTAACATGTAACTTTGTTGGTATGATTGTGCCCAAGGTTTTGTTGAAAGTTGAATACTAAGTTCTAAGGTGTTATTTTCTATGGTGACATTTTATTTGTTTTTCTTATACAGGTCATCTAGTTGCATAGTGGCCACTACTGAATGTTGAGGTATATGTTGTATAAATATTTTATATTATACTTTGTTTTATATTCAAGTATTCATCGTCTTTGATGTCTTATACTCTGCATTGTATCTTCTTTCATTTTCAGGAGAGGAACTTAATATTGATGGTAAGAAGAAACAATTGAAGAAAGAGGAGAACAATAAAAAGGAGCGACGAATGCAAAATGAGAGAGAGAAGAAAAGCTGTCTAGTGATACCCTTAGAGCCAATATCTTGCATAAGGCACACTCATAGAGACTGATGGTCAAGCCTGCAGAGTTTGTGAATTCACTTGCAATGCTTTGGCAACACAGTGATAATGTTTTGAAATGATAAAAAAATATTCAATGTGTAAATTGTAGTCCTACCGCTATTAAGTTGGAAACTCATATTGTAATACTTGATATTTTATATAATAAAATTTATATGGTTGAAATTATTTTTATTTGCACTTGATATTATTTAGTCTTGTAATTAACATATGTAACTTTATGTTATCATATTAGATGAAAATGCACATTGTATGACATTTATTTTAAAATTTAGTCGCAAAATCATACTAATTAATTTATGTTTATTAATAATAAACACATAAAATCAATCTAAAACTACTAAATTAGTAATTTATATTAATTAATGATGAACACAAATAAAATGAATATATGATTGAATTAGTTGTTTATAATGATTATGAATGAAATTAAATGAAATGAATAAAAATTATTAAATCAATCGTTTATATAATGAATATGAAAATGGCAAAAAAAGATAAATGACAACTGCAAATGATAATTTTTTTATTAAAATGATCACTAAATTTTGCATATATACGATTATTAGTAGCTAATTTACAATATCTTATAACATGACTAAAATTTAGTCATATTTCTTTGGTCATTAATTGGCTTTAAATGATGATTAAAATTTGCATATATATGACTAATAGTAGCTAATTTACGGTATCTTATAACACCTCCAACATTTTGGTCATATTTATTTGGTCATTAATTGGTTTTCTCGAGGATTCATATAGTAATATATTTTGTTGTATATTTCATCATTAATTGTGATAATTAATGACTAAACCAATGAAAAATTAATGACCAAATTAATGACTAAATATACTACTAGATGGAAAAATTCAAGAAACCAAGTAATGACTATGCTAAAAATGACTAAAAGTTGGTCACATTATAAGATACTGTAAATTAGCTACTATTGGTCACCAACTGAAAAATGGTTGTTTATATGAAAATTTTATTTGTTGCTTTAGTAACTAATTGGTGATTTTGTACTAGTGAAGTCATCCATCCTCGACAATGGGTACCTATTCTTAATCATCACCTTGTTCAGCTTCCTATAATCAATGCACAATCTCAGAGTACCATCCTTCTTCTTCACGAACAATATTGGTGCACCCTAAGGCGATACACTTGGGCTAATGTATCCTTTATCAATCATTTACTTAATATTGAACTCCAACTCTACTAACTCTAGTGTGCTCATCCTGTAAGGTGCCTTTGATGTTGGTTCTATCCCTCATACCAACTCAATAGAAAATTCCACTTCCCCGTGGGGAGGAAACTTTGGAATCTTTGTTGGAAACACATCCTGAAACTTTTGTAATATAGATTACCTCTTGAAGCTTTCTGGATCCTCAACATCCTTACCCTTGTCACTAGATATATGGAATGCAAATGTCACACATCCTTTCCTACAATTGTGATTAGCCTACATAGTGGTGACCATCCTCACTAATGTAGGATTTTCCTTTCGTTGTAGAATTCTCTTTTGCCCATTATCATCTAGGCATTCAATATAATTTTCATAACAATCTACTTTGGTCCTATGAAGTTACAAGCAATCGATACCGAAAATCATACTATATGATCCTAGTGGTAGTAGATTCAAATTTGTTATTGTAGGCAGACCATTCAGCTCGAATGCACAAGCACTTACCCAATGATGAACTTTGTCCTTAGTAATTGTAGCTAACTACACCAACCAAGATTTTTCATGCACTTATTTTCTCAAGCCACTTTTATCCATTAGGTTAGAATTAATATAACTATAATTAGATCCAAGATTAGTCAAAATAGAAACAACTCAACCATAGAGCTTACCTTTCACCTCAGTAATGGATGCCTGGTGATCGGTCTGCATGTTTTCAACAACTGCATAAATATGAGGAATGTTATGCCCAACATCCCCAATTGTGTGCACCTATTGAGCACTCTATATCTTATGCCTCTACCACCCTAGTACAATGGAAAATATTCTTTTGATGATCTTTGCCACATATCCAACACTGCAATGGCCCCCTACCATCACCTCTAGTCTTCTTCTCTCCAGGCTGTGACCCATGTCCCCTCTAAATTGCATTGAACTTCTTATAAGGAACCACATTTTCTTTCTCACCTACATCATGAGGTTCTCCTCGCTTTCATGGCCACTTCCCTTTAATTTTCTCATTTCCCTTCAAATCACACTTAGGCTCATCTTTTCACTTTAACTCCTTGTAACAATGCTTTAGCTTCCTAACAGCTTCCTCCAATTATCTAGGCTCATCAAACTCAATATGGTCTCTATATGCTATTGTCAGCCCACTTATGAATCTTTGAATCTTAGCCTTCTCATCGTTAAGGTAAGGCACATATCTCAACATCTCCAGGAACCTGTTAGTGTACTCATCATCTTTCATAGAACCCATCTGCAACTCATAAAATTCCTTAGTTATATCATCATAGTACCTCTTATATGAGTACTTCTTCTTGAAGAGTCTCTAAAACTCATCCCAAATCATGTCTTCTTCCCGAAAGCCCTTGACATTCTTAACATCTTTCCACCAGATATCTTCTTTCCCTTTGAGACTGAAGGTGGCTATTATGGCTTTCATTTTCTCTGAATAGTTATGCAATTTGAAGAATTTCTTCATCCTAAGAAACCATCCCTCTACATCTTCTGACTTCTTCATCTCTCAATCAAATGTAGGTGGCTTGACTTTCTTGAACTCCACTAGAAAGTACTCACTCCTCCTATAAGGATGATGATGGTGATGACTGTGATGATGTCTCCTTGATGAGGAACTAGAATGATGTCCATACATAATAGTCCTCCCATTAGGTGTATTTAGTGATCTGCCACCTCTAACTATATCCCCTTTATCCAACATGTATCTGGATCGAGACCTACTACAATAGGATTCATTAGTTTTCTCTTCCTGCTCTTGACTGTTCCTCAAGTTTCCTTGTCTCTACAACTCTAAGAAGCTCTAAAGAATCATTACATTGAACTCTACCTACTTCTCCTGAGCCCTTGCAAGTCTTTCATGAGTCTCAACCAACCTTTCATTATCATATTTGCAATTTCCGATCTCTACCATCAAATTCCTCAATGTATCTGTTATACCAAGAGAATTCTCTCCTTCTTGTTGCCCAACTAATCTATAGGGAGAGTCATGAGAATTGTAGATTACCATTTTTCTTGTCATCTTTGATTCTCTTCTTCATGCAAGTAGGCCATATCAAATATCCCAAATATATACCTAAATCAAAACCATACCTTATTGATGTTTAGGGGAGGCTTATCACATCTGCAATATCATTCCACATTAGCATCATACATATATAATTATAATCATATCAATATAACAACATCATGCATGACCATACCAATTATACACCATGACTCCATGCATGATAGCCATAATAATGACAACATCATACTTTACCGAAAGAGAGTGTAACCCTCTCTGAGACCACCCTGTAACCATGTAACAAGCATTAATGACACTGAAAAGAAAAGATACAACAAAATATCCCCAACCACAATGGGTTGCAGTGGGTCACACCTAAAAAGACAAAAAACTTATAGAAAAGACGGAAAACACAAAAACTACTAACTTGTCATAAGACTTATTGAGGCTACTACCCTAACTCCTATTTACTACACTCGCAAGGATAAGACACACTATTTCGAAGGTGTAATATAAAAACAGGTCTTTATTCAAGCGCCATTCACCCATCCACAAAAAATCATACCATCAAGTTTAGCAAGTCGAACAACACTAGAATGTTTGATTTCCGCAACATAAAAAGGACCAATCCATTGCATTTGGATCTTACTAGGATGATTTTAATACATGCTTTCATAAAGTAATACCTGGTCACCCATAGAAAAGCATTTCTCTTTTACGTGTCAATCATGCCAAGCCTTTTAACACTCATTCTCAACAATTTTATTAAAATAAGTAAGAAATTCGGACTCATCCAGCTGCAATAATTCATGCACTCATTCAGGAATGGACTCATCTTCAGACATTAAGGTTGAATGAGAAATAAAATTATTAGGATCAATAATCTCAATGGGAACAAGAACTTCTTTCCCATAAACCAGTTCAAAAGGAGTATATTGGTGCAACCATTTCAATGTAGTTCAGTAGGCCCATAAAGTAGCAGAAACTTGTTCATCCCAATCATCTTCGTTTGTTGAAAAAATCTTGGTAAGCCCTTTCTCCAAGATTTTATTAAGAGATTTGACAATACCATTGGCTTCCGAATGATAAGGAGTACTCTTATGGTGTCGTATCATGAAATTATGCATTAGAGCCTGAACGATTTCATTAATGAAATGGGAACCTTGATCAATTGTAAGACTTCTTGGGAAACCAAATCTAGCAATAATGTTTTCAAAGATAAACCGAGCAGTCATATCAATAGTGCAATCTTTTATTGAAGCAACCTCTACCCGATGAGTCAAATAATATGTTGCGGTAATGATATACCAAGCATGTGAATGACGAGCCGAGGGGTGAATAGGCCCAATAAAATCAACAACCCATTTTCCAAAAGAAGCAAAAGCCTATCGTGGATGCAAGGGCACTTCATCGTGACGTGATGGTTGGCCAACCCATTGACGTACGTCACAAGTATTGGAATATTCGTTTTCATACTTATTGAGATTTGGCCACCAAAGGCTAGCTTGCAAGACCTTCAAATAGTAGTTTTCCCTGCAACATGACCTTCCTCAACTCTAGCATGACATTCCCATAATACACCTTCACTTTCATGATCAAGGATAAAATAGTGAAAAAATTGATCAAGCCCCATCTTATATAGCTATCCTGCAATAAGTTGATAATCCACTGCTCTTACCACTAAATCTTTCTTTTGCACAAAAGTATAATCAGGAGGTAATTTTCTTGTAGCAATAAAAGTGGCAATATCTTCTAAGTAGTTAGGGACATCTTCAATATGAAACAAATGAGAAACCGACAACTGATCCCCCTAATTCTCCTTACAATAACCTAGAAGAATGATATGGCTGCACATTAGATCTTCCCAGATTGACAATCACGTCAAAAGTAAACTCCTAGAATAGCAATAACCACTGAAAAATTATTCCCTCAAGCACATGCTTATTAACTAAATATTTTAGTGCAGAGTGATCTGTGAAAAACTTGAGTGGACCTCCAAGCAAATAATGTCAGGATTTTTGGAGAGAATAAACCATAGATAAAGCTGCATGTTTTGTAGTAGTATAATTATTCTCCACATTCGAAAGTTTCCTACTTACAAAGTATATAGGATGATGCAAGTTTCCTTTACCCCGTTGTGTTAGTAGAGCTCCTAAGGCAATTCTGGATGCATCAACATGGACATTAAATTGTTTATTCCAGTAAGGGTAAACTAGGATAAGTGCACTTGAAAGCTTCTCCTTCAAAGTATCAAATGCAACATCACATTCACAGATCCACACAAAGCATTAGATTTCTTCTAAAGATTCTCAAGCGGTGCTTTGATTGTGGCATAATTTCTTATAAACCTGTGCTAATAACCAGTATGTCCCAAAGTTGTCTGCAAGTGTTAGATAGAACTGGGTGGCAACATGTTTAGTATTACCGCAGCCTTATCAAGCTCCACACATACTCCCTCCTTGCAAACAATATTCCCTAATAAAGTTCCAAAGGCCCTACAAAAATGCATTTCTTCAAGTTCAAATATATTTGAGGTTGTATGCACCTATCAAACATAACCCTCAGCAAGCTAGGGTGATTCTTAAGTAAACTATAAAAATTCCAATCATCCATTTAAACTTCAAGAAACTTGCACATGTACTCACAGAAAGTAGCAATAACAATGTTTGAAAAAAATGAGGGCATTCTTCAACCCAAAGGGCATAACAATATAAGCATAGGATCCCCATTTGGTAATGAAGGTGGTCTTGCTCTTATCTTCTTCCACAATGTGAAATTGTCGATACCCTGAGAAACCATCCGTAAAATAATAGGCCTCATTAGCCCCAACATTATCGAAGACTTCTTCACTAAAAGGAGTTGGGAATGGGTCATTCACACATGCATTATTGAGAGTGTGATAGTCAACAAACACTTGAATTTCCTTTGAATCCTTCTTATCCTAGATGACAATGGGACTTATCCACTTAGATTCATCAACCAGAAATATAAGGCCAACAACTAACATTTTGTCAATTTCCCGCTTTAATTTATCCTTAGCTCCTGGATTCAATCTGTATGGATGATGTTTGACAAGCTTCGTATTTGGCTTCAATGATATTTTTATCTCTCCCAAGTCCCCTTTTATCCTCTTTAATTCTAAGATGGAATAGGGAAATAAATGCCCATATTATTTAAGCAGGTGAAATATTTCTATAGTGGTCCTGTCATCCCAATAATCCCCAATAGAAGCAAGATTCAATTTATCTTTGGTCCATATATTCACATTATTCAGCTTTAGAGGCTACATGTGTGGAATCATGTATAGGATCCTCTTTTATTTTCCATTCTCCTTTAGACTCTTTAAAGGAAAAATGGCATAGCTCCTCCAGATCATCATCTGGATCTTTATGACATTATTACAATTTAAGACAACTTCATGAAACCCTGAGTAATGTTGGTGGGAAAGTCTCCATACCTATTGCATTCTACTAAATTGTCCCCACCTAAAAACAATACTCCTTTGATAGCTCAAAGGCCTTGTGCTATCTTCTCATCACTATCAGAGAATGAAAAGTCTCTGCAGAACTGGGCAGACAAACCTCCCAATTTTTCATTTGGTATTTCAATCCTCATTCAAATGCTAGGCTTGTGGAATGCTTCCCAAGGAATGGATAAATAGATGTGGCCATATTTCAACTGCTAGGCTATTAACCTACCATATGGAACAACAATGAAAAATATGTTCTTGTGGGCATGTATGGCCACCATAAGTGGGCATTTTGGTTACAAGCTCATTTGGAGGAAGAAATTGATAAACCAAAACAACCATAGTTATGGTCCAGTATTGAAGCTGATATTGATGGGATTCCCACCATCTTCCGGGCATTTCTTGCGGAGAAACGCCATTAAAGGAATATTTTGACTTTCCTCTATACAAGAATAAATTTCTTTAATAAAATTGACAACAGAATTAGTACCATTAAAAATGTGATACTTGTGTACCTCAATACCAATCTAGTGGAGACATCGAACACTGGTACAATGTCTAGAATGGAGCTCATGCTCATCTTGTTGCCAATCTTCCATCGTAGTCTCAGAGCCAACTTCGGTACTTTGAATACTTCGCCAACTGATAAATCCAATTTTTGTGGGATTAATATAATCTTCTTGCTTCCTAGCAGTCAATTGATATATTTGATCCAACATGTTAGGTGACTCAACATCATCCCTTGGTTCAGTAAATCTCGGGCCTTGATAAGGATCAAGCGGTTGTATAACGCACATGTCTTCTACTTCAAAATTCATAGTTTCTCGCTTCAGATTAATGAATGCATATTTCTCGAACGTCCAATCAATGCCCAATAAGGCTGGATATGGATCTTTATCCCCAATAATACCAATAACTTCAAAATCTACATAATTTTTGAAACCATCTATATTAACATCAACATCCTCTAATCTGTGAATAGGAAGAATGTAATATTGATTTTCCATCTGCAACTGAATAGGGGAAAGACAAACTTCGGTTTTCGGAGAGCTTCCAAAGTTTTTATCGATAAATATTAACATCTGAGCCCAAATCTAAAACAAAATCTTTAATTTGAAAACCTACAATCTAAGCATCCACTTGAAACTTCCTTCTAGTTCCCTTTTTGTTCTGTCGTACTCGCCTGAAATTTCGCTCATGTAGATTTACAAAAAATTATCCTTCAGAAAACATATCATCCTTAAAGATAGTCTTTAACCTTTTCCGCAAGTGAACTATGAGTTGTTCATGTCAGGCCATGCAGTAACTCCACTAGGAAGAAAACTGATTCGTATATTATTCCATTAGGTAGGTCTTTGTTATATACAATAGGGAGTGACTATTCAGTTCATCTCACGATGATTGCTCACATTCCTGATTTAATTATTTACATAAATTCACCCAATCATGAAGACTAGGTGTCAACATTCCCCCCCTTAATCTGAAGGGATGTTGGTGAGTCCAAGCATCATTCTGAATTGTTCAAGCTTTTCCCTTCCAAGCGCTTTGGCGAAGATGTCTGCAATTTGCTCATTTGTGGAACAATGACGGAGATGGATTGTTTTGGCCTCAACATGATGTCGAATCAGATGATATTTAGTATTGATGTGCTTTGTTCGATCATGGAACTTTGGGTTGTTGGCCAAATTTATTGCAGAGGTGTTGTCAATCATGAGTGGAGTTGATTGTACTTGTTTTACCTGCAAATCTTCAAGAATTTCCTGAGCCACACAATTTCTTTTGTTGCTTTAGCTGCTGCCACGTATTCTGCTTCTATTGTGGAATCTGCTGGAACTGATTGTTTGCGTGATCTCCAGGAGACAGCTCCTGATCCAAGACTCAAAGCATATCCTGAAGTAGATACCCCAGTTTCTTTGTCTCCATCGAAGTCTGAATCAGAGTATCCGATCAAGCTGAATTCATCCACCTGTGTGTACTTGATTCCAAAGTCTTGAGTTCCCTTCAAGTACTTTAGAACTCTTTTTGTAGTAGACCAATGTCCCTCACAAGGCTTTTGCATAAACTTGGAGAGGATTCCAACAGCAAATGAAATGTCTAGCCTGGTGGTAGTTAGGTAGTTGAGACTTCCTACAAGCTGTCTATACTTTGTTGCATCCTCAAATTCATTTCCTTCAATAGATGTGAGCTTCAAGTTTTGTTCCATTGGAGTAGTAAGAGTATTGGACTATGTCATGCCAAACCTGTTCAAAAAATCTCCAATGTATTTCTTTTGAGAAAGAAATATGGACTTTGGATGTTGGGTTACTTCAATGCCAAGATAGTAATGAACATAGCCCAAATCAGTCATTTCAAAACTTTTTCCCAATTCCTTCTTTATGGATGCAATGTAGCTTTCATTTCTCCCTGTCATTAAAATATCATCTACATATACCACAAGATATACAACTATTTTTCCAACTTTCTTGACAAATAAAGTTGCATCATCAAGATCAAAATGTTTGAAATTGAGTTTCAGAAGATGCTCAGTTAGTTTTTCATACCAGGCTCACGGTGCTTGTTTGAGGCCATACAAGGACTTCACAAGTTTGCATACTTTATGTTCATGTCCTTTCATAGCAAATCCTTCAGGCTGGGACACAAAAACATTATCCTTTAGATCTCCATTCAAGAAAGCAGTTTTTACATCCATTTGATGGACTTTCCAACCATTCTGAGTTGCTAGTGCAAAGAGTGTCCGGATGGTGGCCCATTTTGCTGTGGGGGAAAAAGTCTCCTCATAATCGACCCCTTCCTTCTGTGCAAAACCTTTTTCCACAAGCCTAGCTTTGTGCTTGTCAAGTGAGCCATCAGCTTTATACTTGTTCTTGTATACCCACTTGCAGCCAATTGGTTTGGTTCCAAATGGAGGATCAACCAGCTTCCAAGTGCCATTCTTTATGAGGGCATAATACTCCTTTTGCATCGCTTCTTTGCATTCATCATGAGAAGTAGCTTCTTTGAAGGAAGTTGGTTCAAAATCTGTAGACAAGTTCAGTTCACAATCATAAGAAACATCCATATCAACAGGTGAATTAGAGTCATCTACATCACCTCCATTTTGTCGATTTGAATTTCTGGTTCCTGTTTTTCAACTTCATTAGGATGAAAACTTTCAAGTGTCTTCGTCAGCCACTTTGGCGGACCTTTCTGAGATGGTCCAGGCTGCTCTGTTGATTGATTTGGGACTGAATCAAGGTTGAGTCTCCCAATTCTATCAATTACATCACTTAAAGCATCATCCATTGTTGGAGTTTCATGTAGGGGAGAGTGTTCTTCAGAAGAAAATTCCACATGTTGATCTAGTATAGGAATCCCCCCTTCAAGATGTGGAATCTAATTATCAAATTCCTGAAAAGATTTTGCTTTTGCGAATCTATCCAAGCGATCAAGTTGCCGCTCAACAACATTGTCAGTTTTGGATGATTCAAGGAAAATTACATCTCTAGATACAACAAATTTCTTATTTACTTCATCATAGAGGTGGTATGCTTTGGAGGTGTTTGAGTACCCCAGGATGATACGCTTACGACTTCTAGCACCAAGTTTGTTTCTATGTACCTTTGGTATCAAAGCATAACAGGTGGAACCAAAGACCCTGAGATGTTTTACCGAAGGAACATGTCCATACCACATTTCATAAGGAGTATTGTTACTTATAGCATTAGATGGACATCTATTATTTATATATGCAGCACATAGAATAGCATCAGCCCAAAACATTATCTTTACATTTTTGAAGAAAAGCATGGATCGTACCATATTCAAGATTGTTCTATTCATTCTTTCAGCTACACCATTCTGTTGGGGATTATAAGGCACAATTGTTTGATTTTTGATCACATGTTGGCGAAGATAGTTTTCAAATTCATTTGATGTGTATTCATTTCCATTATCAGTGTGAATAGACCCTATGAGATTGTGCATCATTTTCAATCCACTTATGAAAATTCTTGAACGTTAGAAAAGCATCAGATTTGTTCTTCAATAAATAAACCCAACACATTCTGGTGTGGTCATCAATAAATGTCATGATATATTTATTTCCATTTGCAGAAGGAACAGGCATTGGACCACATAAATCTGAATGAATAAGTTCAAGCTTCCTATTTTCTCTTGAATGTGAATTATGAAAAGACTGTTTGCTATGCTTTCCTAGAATGCAAGCATCACATTGCTTAAGTTTTGTAGGAATTGTAGGCAAACCAGCAACACAATTTTTCTCCAATAAGCGGAGACTGTCATAGTTTAAATGTCCAAATCTAGCATGCCATAATAAACTTGATGGAAGTGTACCTTCTTCATGATGAGAAATACATGAGAAATGTTGTGCATGAGCAGAGGTTCCTTGCAGTTTGAGAAGCCTTTCTTCTTCTATTCCCCTCATGACAAGTGAGTGATCAGATGCTTTTCTTACCTCAAGCTTACCATCAAACATATGAATGGAGTGACCTTGCTGGCAGATGTGGACCAAGGACAACAAGTTTCTCTTGAGCTGTGGGAGATATAAATCATGATCCAGAAGAAAGTCTGGAAGACCAGGCAGTTTAAGCCTGATTGTGCCAAGCCTTGATGGCTTGATTTTTGATTGATCTGAAAAGTATATTGCTCCATCAATATTGTCAATGAAATCTTCAAAAAAATATTTTCTATGAGTCATGTGACAGGTTGCTCCTAAATCAAGCAACCAATCATTTTTCCAAGAAGCAAGTGAAGCATTAAACAAATCTTCATTTACTCCAATGTTACATTGTGCCTCAACATAGTGAGTGAATTCAGGTGCTTTACCTTTGTCTGTATCATTAATTTTACCTTTCTGTTGGTTTCTTTTCTGCTCAATTTTTTCCCATGGTAGCTTGCATGTAGAGGCATCATGTGATCCATTTCTTTTGCAGTGAATGCAGTGCAGATCTACCTTTTCTCCTTGAGAATGTCTGCCCCCCCTGCCTCTGAAATATCTTCCTCTTCGTCAACCTCTTCCTCTTGTAGAATCTTGAGCAGGATGCTTTTCTTTATGAGCAAGGCACACAGTCTCTTCAGAAGATTCAGGGGTTGTCTTCTTTCCAAAAGCCTTCTCTCTTTCAGCAAACTTTTTCACAAGAGAGTCAAAGGTTAAATCTTTGATATTTCCATTTGCTTGCAATGACTCAAGATAATTGGAATAAGTAGGATAAAGTGCCTTGAGAAAAGCAATAAGAGGAATATCCAGCTCAACCTTAGTGGAATTGATATCATGCATTATAGACTTTACTTCAGATGCAAGAGCAAGAGGATCATTATTTTGCAGTTCAAGATTGAAGAGTTTAATCATAAGTTGAACAACTTCAAGTGTAGAATGTGAGTCATAGAGTTCTTTCAGATTTTGTAAATCTTCAAAGGCAGTTGAATATGACGAAATATGATGACTCACCTCTTCATTTACAGATGTTGCGATTAATGCATAAGCTTTTCTGTTCTTGTTTTCCTAAATGACTAGCTATTTGTCTGAGGTAGGCTATACTGGGTCATTTTCTCCTTCTTCGACACACACTCCTTTCCACAACTCATTGAAAATGAGGGTGTGTTTTATCATCCTTAACCATTAGGGATAGTTCTCCTTGCCAATGAGAACTATTCCCACCATAGATATTATTGAATGCATTGTAAAATCCAAGAGCTGTAAAAATACTTCTGCTGCTAAAAGAAAATTGATTCTGATATCAAAATGTAATCTGGCCTCAAACAATATATTAAACACAGTCAAACACAGGAGCGTTAAATATCTTAGTCACTTTGAAAACAACTTTATGAAAACAACACTATGGTAGCCCAAACAACACTATGGTATATAATACATATGTATGTATTCTCAAGAATTATACCTCGCTACCCTAAAATTCTTCACTGCATATAATATTTTAGTTCATTGTATTTTAACACCATTCAAACATTAACGGGATTCAAACCCATGACTTGTACAATACAAACTTCACAACTTTACCAATACACCATCGGTGTTTTTCCTTGGAGTCCAAGTCGTTTTTGAATAAAATGACACATAATATGGCACGAGTTCGATCAACCGGAACACAACATCTTGAAAATCAAAGGCACTACTTTGCAGTACCCCATCGATATCCATGTCCACGCATGCCTCCAAACATACTGCGCTGAGGGTTTTGCGAGATCTGAAAACCGTTCAACAATCTTCCACTTGAGATCTGTCTATTGATATAGACCTGGACTTAACACTTATTCTTGTTGTTGGGAAAAGTATCCAATACGGAATGACCCTATCCCACTCTAAGGGTGATAGTACCTCAGCAACAATCAAAGCAAAGCTATTCGAGATTACTTCTTTATGAGATGTAAGAGAGAGGAGAAAGAGATCCACTAACCGTTGTCTTCCGCTAATGATTGATCCAATATTCTCTCTTTGCTGCTTGCTCCCAGCTCCTTGCTCTTTTACTGGCCCAGCTACACCAAGATCCTGCAAAATCACAAGAAAGGGAAACTACAAGAAGCATACATTCATAATTGACCCAAGGATTAGAATAAATCAAATATACAAGTATCAATACGCCATTGAGACACATGCATATAGAAGAACCTCAAATGCTTTATTAATGGAAGAAGTAAAGTTCAGGAAGTGATACAACCATAAAAGGCCCAATCCAGCATCACCTCCCAGCAGAAAGAAATCTCCTCTTCACCTCCTTCAAGCAAATCACCCAATAGTTCTATACTCAAACCAACAGCACTTCCTTACAGTCACAAGATTCCAGCCTCCTTAGACCTCATGAGAGAGCTCTATATATAGGAGATTTGGAGAAAGGATGAGTCAGCTTGAGCTTGGCATGGAGCTGACTAGTGTCCTCTCCCACTTCAGTTATTCTTCAGTTCTTGAGTCCACTTGGAGGTTCTTGCTTCCACTTGGAGATCTAGACCCTCTTACTCATCACTAGGCGAATTCCCTGATCCAAGTGTCATTTTGGAAGCTTCCTGGGCATTGACACTTTGCGGAATGACTGTGCCACTTGGCCAAACTCGCCCAGCGCAGGTAGCCTTCATCTCAGTTGACATTTAGCGCAGGTACCGAGTGGAGCAGTTGACATTCAGCGCAGATTCTCAGTGGAGCAGTTGACATGATCCAGAAATAGCTTGTTTTTGAGTGTTTTCAGGTGGAGAACTGATTTTCAGTGCTGTGGTTTGCTGACCTTGTTCCTCTAGGGGTAGGAACAACATGTTTAGGGACTTTGGATCCCTTAGATTATTGACATTTCATGCTTCATGCTGTAAGGCGCAAAAATGTCTATAACAGTTGCCCCCTAAAGTATGAGGTCGTTTATCGGGTGAAATGCTTTATCAGGAAGATCCGAAGTTCATTCAATCGCTGAGAGGTGACCTGTAATAAAATACAATACAATACATTATTTTTCATTCTGCTTTCATGATATAGCTGAGGCGGGCATTCCCATGCTCAGCTCTATAAATTCATTTTAGTACATAGAACAGACGATCGTCTGATGATAGACTGATAATTCTCTGCTGAAATTATCATCCTTTGAGTAGGATGATCATCTGCTGCAATGATGTACATGTCAAATGTCTTTATGTTTCCTGAATATATATCGCAGCCCGGATGGATGAAACTAGATCCGGTGTCTTCAAAATCGTTCGATCTTCACTCTAAGTACAAGTCGATCCATGTGAGAATTGAGCTGAAGTCGAACATGGAAAGACATCGCTTGATTATCGGTCAATGATGTAAACCATTAACAAGCGCGAGAGGAATCACCGATAATGATAATGACCCTCAAGGCACTGCAGTACAATTCACGTGGTGTGAATATAGGACTTGGCGTCGAACACCACGCAAAATCTTTTGGTCGAAGGTCATTGATGTATACCTGTCGCCGGAAGTGAGAAACTTGCCATTGAGGCATGCAAGCTTCAAAGTACTGAGGGGGTTGTTCCTAGATCAACTTCTTGGATAATGAGCTGAAGTCGACAAGAAGCGATCCGTCAAAGGAGGGCCTTAATGAATCCCACGTCAGTGACACGGAACGGAGCTAATGATGTTAGTGGAGGTGAAAACAATCTGTGAAATATGATTCAGGGTGGCGATCATGGGTGGATGAAGGATAATGTATGGCAGTGGATGGGACACGGTTGACTCTTTCTGAACGACATCTCTTGAACATATAATGACACAGATGTGATGGATCGGTAGCATTACCCCAAATGTCGATGGTTTGGCGAAGACCATGGTGACAAGACCGACGAATGAAACAACCCAACCCGATGTGATACGGAGGAAAAGTGTCATGTTGAAGAGCGACTTGCTACCATTAAAGCTTTGAGGTTCTCCCAATTTTTCCCCAGTCATTTCTGACCAGTACCTCTTTATTTTTGTCAAGCTTGAGGAGGATAACATATGCTTGTTCTATAACCTGCCCTTCGGGCAAGCCCATCGCTATGTTTTAACGAGCCTAGCGATAGGGAAACTCGTTCTCGTCTAAAGACAAGTTTGTCGCTATTTAATCATTTTAACGAGTCTAACGACAAGGAAAACTCGGTCCTTTTCATTTTTAGAGAGTCTGAAAAGGTACATAAAGTTAAATGCAACATTCCTTTTTCGTCATCTAATCCCTTAAGTCCGAAAAAGTATAAAACACTACAGAAGGGATGAGTTTTCGATAACTCTAACGAGCCGAATAAAACAAGCGCTTGACCTTTTTGTGTAATAATCCCTCAAGTCCAAAAAGATTAAAATCTAGAGGAGGGATAGCTCTTCTGGTCACTTTAACGAGCTGGAAGGCCAAAACTCGGCAAACTTTTCATATTTTACGAGTCAAGAGAAAAGAGCTAAAAGAAGACTCGTCTTTTGAGGAACGAGTGATAAACAGGGATAGCAGCAGATTCCAGGTACAGGTTGGAATTTTCCAATCATGGCAGTGTCACAAGGATGGCTAAGTGAAATCACTCTTCGCAGCTGTTCCTCAAAATGGGTAAACAATCATATGGGGGTGAACGATCGGCCAAATGGAATGGAGGTGGCAGGTGCAAACACGACCAAGGCTTTTTATGGCTAATAAATTTATGATCACAATGGTTATTTACCGAAATAGGTTCATTTTTTAATGAGCTTAAACTCTGGAGGAAACTCTTACTCACGCTTTTCTATTTTTTAACGAGCATAAATTCCACGGTAAAACTGCTCGATCTTATGTTTATTTTTTAACGAGCATGAACTATGTATAAAACTGCTCGGATCTCGCTTTTCTATTTTTTAACGAGCATAAATTGCATGGTAAAACTGCTCGATATACCAGTCATAAGATAAGAAATGTCTCCTGTGAGACTCCAATTTTTATAGAGCTTGCACCTCACATAAGCTATGCTCCCTCTCATCCTTTCTTTATGCCAGTTCGGAAACGGCTAATCCCAAAAACAGATAAATAACCGCTCCTAGCTTGCACTCCAAAAGGTTTGCATGCCCCCAGGTATAAAGTACAATTTCAAGGCTGCCCCTACTTATCCGATAAAACATTTGTTTTAAAGGGTGAGGCTTGTCTCTTCCTGGTTACCCAAAGATTGTTTTGTTAACACCATCAAACGAAAACATTTCCTCGGCACTGTCTACCGAAGTAGACAATGGTGAATGACCTTTGTCAAACAAGTAACCTTATCAAAAGAATCTTGTTCTAGAACAACCCCTCTTCCATCCACGGATGGGGTACGGACTAGTCATATTCTTTCGCAGAAATTCTACCTTATACCCAAGGTTTCCTCTGCCCGAAGCAGACCAGGATGCATGCCCCCTGGGTTCCAGTCCCATCTTTCCAAATCACTCGCACTCATCGGGAAGGAGGACCGGGGGTGGAGACATTTCTTGAGTAAATAGACCATTGAGGGTTGGTATATGACTATTTGCGATGCGTGATCCTGGAAATGAAAGTTGGTCTACAAGCTTGACCATTCTTCCTTCGTGTGGAAAACACATTACTCTAAAGAGTGAGGAGACTATAGCTCCCATGCAATATATATAGTCTCGTCCAAGGAGTAGGTTATATCCAAGGGTCCTTGAATGACCATCACGTTCATTTGAACGGTCTTCCCTTTCAATGTAACAGGCACATTGGGGAGGATCCCTAATGGTCGATTGGTTCCTTTATCAAAACCCGAGAAATTTCTTATCTCAGGCAAAAGAGCCGGGGAACCCAGTGCTTTCCAAGCAACAGAGGAAAGGATACTCACAGATGCCCCTTCATCAATGATAGTGCCAACCATTACCATTCTATAAATTTGGACTATGATTCTGAATGGTATATTGGCTGGCAACCGGGGCCTGCCTAGTTGATTCCAATCAAAGGACACAACCAGGTTGCTTGGTGGTGGGACCGAATACACGGCCGGATATGACCCTGACGATGTTCCTTCCTGCGATAAAGGAATGGGCGCATTGCCCTGATGCTCATCAGAATCTGTGTTGATGAAAATAATCTGGATGGTGTCATCCTTATTCTTATCAGTGAGGGTGTCATTTGAAGATGAATCTTCAGTGACGGTGTCATTTGAGGATGAAACCTCTGAAGGAAGAGCCGGGTCAACTGCCGTATCGACCTTTAGACTTTCGTCTGGTCTGGATTCAGTAGGTTCATTTTCAATGACTGACGCTTCAGCTGACCACTTGAGCGGGCCAGCTGTATTTTCAACCAACGAAGGACTTGGCACGAGTTTTTTGTATCCAGGAGGAAGTCTCAACGGTGAAACCGGGCGATCTTCCAAAACTCTCTTCGCTTCGTCTAAGAAGGGACAATGGTGGATGGCGTGATCGCCTTCACACAGTCTGCAGGGGGATCTTGCTCCCCCTCTTTGTCTTGAACCTTCACTTTCGCAGGTTGACGGTAAGCATTCAACATGGCTATCAGAGGTTGATGCTCCCGAATTGTGCAAACGAGGGGACCAGTCCTTTAGTATCCGGGGAATACAGGGACAATCTCTATGGAAGTGGTCTCCTTTACATATGACACATGGCGATTTAGGCCCGGTCTGTGCTGTGTGTGGATTTTTGTGAGATGTCTTTTGCTTGCCCCCAGTCGCCCTAGGCTCCTTCTTCTTCTTTTCTCTCTTCTTCTTCTCCTTCTTCTCCATGGGAGCTTGGCTTTTTCCGGCTCTACCTTGCGAAGATGAAGGATTGGAGGAAGAGTTATAGGAAGTAGAAGGTTGGTGGGCAGCTCTAGACTGATCTAACTGTTGACTCGACTGTTCAGGAACCATGGTGTTCTGAACTACATTGGTTGAGAATAGCCAAATAGGCAGACCAATTGTCAGCCCTGGAAGCGACAATGTGGCCATGTGGGGCGCACCAACTTCTCCCCAAGAGGAGAAAGGACTAGGATTTCCATCTTGTGGAATTCCTTGGTTGGGGCGTTCCATGTTCTCAACCTACAGATCAACGCAGGAATAGGAGGTGATTATGTTTCGTTTAAAATAAATTTTACAACGACGCTTTAGACACAACTTGCTTTTTCACTTTTTAAGAGTCGAGAAAAAGCTAAAGATGACTCTAGTCTCCTTCGATGTTTTAACAAGCCCGAAGTGACAAATGCTTGGCTGGACTTTTTCAGTTATAGAGTTTGAAAAAGGCCAAAAGAAACTGCTCTGGAGTTCTAGGCAGAGGGTGTGCCAAACTTTTCGCAAAACCACAGAATACGTTTTATGGTACGAGTGGTCGATCTTCGTGAATGCTGTGTTCACTGCATTGCGATCAGTAGGGTGGCCGACACGGTTTCCTATGGATAAAGGCTTTGATCCTATAGGGGTCTCCCAATATATACGCGACGGTACGTGGGAGCACAAGTCCGTATTGATACTTATCGCTTCACCGTGGAGGAATCACCCAACCACTCAACGCTAAGATATCACGTTTAACGACGCCGGAACACGTCTCTAGCTTAGACCTCTATGTGTTTGCGTTATGTTTCAATGTGTTGTTATGTAAATTCAATTTATTTTAAGGTTGATCTTGTTTAGCAGTTTGCCTTTATGGATCACCACGAGATGTATAGTAACACTCCTAAATGCAGTCTAAGATGATAAGCAAGCTTTTCAATCTTTCAACTTTGAAAATCTTAACTACTGAGGGAAAAGAAAGACATCATATTTTCACACAGACCATAGAACACACACTAATGCACTTTTTCCTAAATCAACATGCAAACTGTCATAATGCACATGCACAATGCAAGTATTTCTTTTCTCTTTCTTAATGTTGGCGTAATACAAAAAGAAAGCTGTTGTATAATTTTGAATTCAATTTCAAGTGAAAGCAAACAAGCTTGTCCAAAATCAAAAGACACCTTAAGATTTACTTGTTTCGACACTAGAAATATATAAATTCAAACCATATGACGAAAGCAAAAGCTCAATCAGCTATGAACAGCAAAAAAACTAACTCTTAAGATCAAAACGACACTTTATCACAGGTCTAGATCTAAGAGGCCACAACAAGACTAGTTCACTTTCGTTATGGGAAACTGTAAATGATACAAGAAATGCACAAAGAACAAACACAGTTTCTTTATACAACCGAGGCGGAATAGTGGCAAGGAAAGTTGGTTTCAGATAGGTACATTGACTGGTAACAGGCAGCAAAACAAGAGTGAAAACAGGGCAATAAACAGGAGGGAACTCCAGTAGCACTAGGCAAAACTGGTTCAGCGCAGTTAGTACACTGGCAGTTTGACCTTCAGCGCAGGCAGCCCCTTCGGGAACTGCGCTGAAATGCAGACTGCCTTCACAGTGCCTGCACTGAAGATTCAAACTTTCGTTTTTCTCAGTTTCCGGGTCACAGATTGCTAAAAAATTCACAGTTTTTGGCCAAATCAGAAGCTATCAGTCAAGTACACACTAAGGGATGAAAAGGAGGATGAAAATATATCACTAATAGCTATTTAGAGTCCTTGTGAATCAGCTCTTCAAATCAAAAACATGCCCAGAAACTGAGCTAGAGTAGCTGCCCTCTACTTTGCAATTGAAAGATCCAAATGCAGTTCGATTCGGTACTCCCTGTGTTTATGAAATGAATAGCAAAACACAAACAACCAACAAGATACGATCCCCAGCGGAGACGCCAATTTGTTGTTGGGAAAAGTATCCAATACGGAATGACCCTATCCCACTCTAAGGGTGATAGTACCTCAGCAACAATCAAAGCAAAGCTATTCGAGATTACTTCTTTATGAGATGTAAGAAAGAGGAGAAAGAGATCCACTAACCGTTGTCTTCCGCTAATGATTGATCCAATCTTCTCTCTTTGCTGCTTGCTCCCAGCTCCTTGCTCTTTTCCTGGCCCAGCTACACCAAGATCCTGCAAAATCACAAGAAAGGGAAACTACAAGAAGCATACATTCATAATTAACTCAAGGATTAGAATAAATCAAATATACAAGTATCAATACGCCATTGAGACACATGCATATAGAAGAACCTCAAATGCTTTATTAATGGAAGAAGTAAAGTTCAGGAAGTGATACAACCATAAAAGGCCCAATCCAGCATCACCTCCCAGCAAAAAGAAATCTCCTCTTCACCTCCTTCAAGCAAATCACCCAATAGTTCTATACTCAAACCAACAGCACTTCCTTACAGTCACAAGATTCCAACCTCCTTAGACCTCATGAGAGAGCTCTATATATAGGAGATTTGGAGAAAGGATGAGTCAGCTTGAGCTTGGCATGGAGCTGACTAGTGTCCTCTCCCACTTCAGTTATTCTTCAGTTCTTGAGTCCAATTGGAGGTTCTTGCTTCCACTTGGAGATCTAGACCCTCTTACTCATCACTAGGCGAATTCCCTTATCCAAGTGTCATTTTGGAAGCTTCCTGGGCATTGAACCTTTGCGGAATGACTGTGCCACTTGGCCAAACTCGCCCAGTGCAGGTAGCCTTCATCTCAGTTGACATTCAGCGCAGGTATCGAGTGGAGCAGTTGACATTCAGCGCAGATGCTCAGTGGAGCAGTTGACATGATCCAGAAATAGCTTGTTTTTGAGTGTTTTCAGGTGGAGAACTGATTTTCAATGCTGTGGTTTGCTGACCTTGTTCCTCTAGGGGTAGGAACAACATGTTTATGGACTTTGGATCCCTTAGATTATTGACATTTCATGCTTCATGCTGTAAGGCACAAAAATGTCTATAGCAATTCTGGTGACATTCATAAAAGCACAGAGAGCGAAGCCGAATCGGACAAAGGAACATGGAGAGCCAAGGGAAAATGTCGTCCTCCTACCAACGCTTCCCAACAATCAAAATTCAAGAATTGAAGGATGATTACATGAAGTTTGATCTAAGGAAAATGGACCCCTCCATCGCCAATGCCCTTCGCAGGTTGATTATTGGAGAAGTACCCACCATTGCCATAGACCTTGTCGAAATCGAGAGCAACACCTCGTCCTCAACGATGAGTTTCTTGTACACAGGCTCGGTTTGATTCCCCCAAGGGTTTGATTTTTATATATCTGTTGATACACGAAAACGTAAAAAAACGTTGTCAAATGCTCCAGAAACAGTTTCCTCGAACAGCTAGAATAAGGCAGAATGGTCACTGGGAATGGTCACTGTAGTGGGTAAGCCTTGGCAAATTGGAGCCAACAATTTGGAATATCGACAGACCAGCGTTATGGAAAGATACGTTATGGACAGAGGTAGCGCTGGTGCGCCAGAGAATGTTATGTCAGGACAGAGGCAGCGCTGGTGGGCTAGAGAGCATTATGTCAGGACAGATGCGTTATGGAAAAGGCAGCGTGTTATGTCAGGACAAATGCGTTATGGCAGAGGTAGCGCATTATGTCAAGAAAGAGGGGATATGGCAGACAGAGGAGTTACAAGGCACACGAGCTAAAAAAGGAGCTGGCTCTGATGCCATGTCAAGCCAGGGAGTAACTCCACTAGGAAGAAAACTGATTCGTATATTATTCCATTAGGTAGGTCTTTGTTATATACAATAGGGAGTGACTATTCAGTTCATCTCCCGATGACTTCTCACATTCCTAATTTAATTATTTACATAAATTCACCCAATCATGAAGATTAGGTGTCAACAGTTCATCATTCATAATTTGTAGAAACAACTTAAACCAATCCATTATTGGTTGGAAAGGTTCTGCAAAATTCTTCTCCTCACGACCCTTTATTTTCTCTTGTTTTTCATTGTGAGATACTTGCATACAAATAAACTATAGGAAAAGTTCAATTGCATCCCTATAGTAGTCCTTGTGTTGATTTGGATCATAAGATCCACTACAACAAAATAGGAAATTTGTGCCAGATTTAGCACCAAATTTTAGTGCATTTTATTCTCAATTGGGATGAGAAACCTCATGCTGAATCTGGCTCTATTGTACAATTTTTAAAGCTTCCCTTTTTGTGCCAAATTTTGCATCTTTTTTTACGTGAATTATTGCATCATTTTTCGAACCAAGATTTACATTTGGTTTTAAAATAGGTTTTGCTTCTAGTTTTGTGCCATTTTTTGCTTCATATTTTGTCCCATTCGTTGCTTCTAGTTTTGTGTCGTAATTTGCATCGATTCTTACACCATGTTTTTCATCCCATTTAGTGCTTTTTTTGCACCCAATTTGTGCCAGTTTTGGTATCTAGTCTTATGCCATTTTTTCTTCTAATTTTGTACCTATTTTTACATCTATTTTTGTGCTAAGTTTCGTTCCTTTTTTCACCATTTTTTGCATCTAATTTTTCACCATATGTTGAATCTAATTTAGCACCAAATTTTTATCCATTTTTGTGCCATTTTTTGCATCCACATTTGTGTTTTATTTGTTTCCCTTTTTTGGATCCTATTTTGCATCATTTGTTGCATCCAATTTAGCATCATTTTTTACACCATTTCTTGCATACAATTTTGTATCCTTTTGAGTATCCAAATTTGCATCTTATGTTGAACCATGTGTTACATCCACCTTTGTATCCCATTTTGTGTCTAATGTTACATTCAATTTTGAGCGATTTTTTCGTCTACTTTGGCATTTGTTTTTGCACCAAGTTTTGCATCATTTTTTACACCTCATTTTGCACCAAATTCTACATCTCAATTTGCATCCAAAATTGAGCCATTTTGTTGCCCATTTTTGCACCATTTTTTCTAATTTTGTTTCCAATTTTGCACCATTTTTTATTTCCAATTTTACATCCTTTTTGGTGTCTACTTTTGCATCCTTCTTGCCATCCAAATTTGGATATTTTTTTTGCCACAATTTGTGTCCACATTTGGATCTCATTTTTCATCTAGGTTTGAGTTGAATTTTCAACTAGTTATGGATCGGTTTTGGCATCCTATATGACATCCTTGGTTTCACCCTTTTTTAGTCCCATTTTGCATCGTGTTTTGTGTCTTTTCTTACATCATTTTTTATAGCCAATTTTGCATCCTAATTTTACACCATTATTTGCATCCTCATTTTGGTGTCCATTTTTTCATCCTTGTTTGCACCCAATTTGGTATCCTTTTGTATGCCCTATTTTGTTCCCTTCTTTGTGTCTAGTGTTGCACCCATTTTTAATTCTACTTTAAAACCCTTTTGTTTCATTGTTTTCATCTTGTTTTTATGGCTAGTTTAACATCCAATTCTAATCCTAATTTTGCATCCATGGTTACATCCACCTTTGGCTTCTTCTTTAGATTCTATTTTTCTTTCCATTGATGACCCCATTTATGGGTTCATTTTAGTAATTTCAATTACATAGTGAAATATATTACAGTTTCTAAATTTCACTAAGAAGATATCACAATTCAAATTGATAACTTAATGTTTGTAAACAAAATTAAGGGTAATTTACAATTTTAAATATACATATATGACAACTAAATCAACACCTATCTCAAATATATATATATATATATATATATATATATATATATATATATATATATATATATATATAATACTAATAATACTGATAATACCCTCATCATCTTTATCGAATCAACTAAGATTCAAATGTGTGATTATCAGATCGAAATATTTTGTGAATATCATTATTCTAAGGTAAATTCACAATATCCATCCAAAGATAGTAATATCATCATACATAATAATTCTCCATCAAAATAATGTTGATAATTTTCAATATATACATAAAATAACAAGATAATAATGATAATATCATCATCATATTTTATCAAATCAACTAAAAGTCAATGTATGATTACCAAATCAAAATGTTTTGTAGATATCATTATTCTAAATTAAATTCACAAAATCCATAAAAGAATAGGAATCTTATCATACATAATAAATCTTCATAAAAAATGTAAACAATTTTCAACATATCCATAAGGTAACAAGATCAAGATAGTACTGATAGTATCATCATAATTATTCAAGTCAACTAAAATTAGAATGTATGATTACCATATTAGTACATCTCAACTAAATATAAAAAATAACGCATCGCTAGCTAGCACCACGAAAATCATAGTCAAGATCATCGTCATGATCATTTCCATGATCATCATCCTGACCATCCTGATAATGTAATCCACATAATTATCACCAATGCCATCACCATCCTCCTCATCATCATCTCTGATATCTGATGTAAGCTCAACATAGTCTGTATCATCATCTTCAAGGTCATTACCTGTAGAGTTCTAGAAAAAACATCAATATTACATGTAAGTACTAATTCCATAGAACATTGCATATTTTTGTTACAATGCTATCCAAAAAATGAGGTAGGACATAATAAAAGTTAATAGTACTAAAAAATAAAATGAATATATGGTTTAAGATCTATTGGAGATCCAACTAAGATTACACTTGTAATTCACGATAAGTAGTAGAAGAATTTTTTAATGCATATGAAGTGGGTACCCAATTGTTCTTCATATTCTATTATGAATGTTTCTTACGATGTCAATGCATGATTGGTAAATTAAGAGTTAGTGGAATATTTATTTCAAATTATAATTGTAATTCAGATTAAAAATAGAAGAAATTTTAACGAAAAATGAATGTAACCTGAAACGGTAATTTTTTTAATGAAAAATAAGTCACATTCAATAGACTACAAGAAACAAAAACATTGGTGAGGGTCAAAAAATGTCACCATAAGCTCATTGGTGACAATCAAGAGTCTTTTTCACCAAAAAATGAATGTTGCCAAAGGTGGCATTGCCAAAAGTATAGGCGTTGTGGTGACATTCAACGTTCGTCACTAATAATGATTTTTAATGACAGAATGTGACCGCCACCATTTCATATGAGCAATGGTGACATACCTTAGCTTCTATCACCATTGCATATGAGAAATGGTGACAGACCTTAGCTTCCATCACCATTTCATATGAGCAAAGGTGATGGAACTTAGCCTTCGTCAGCAAAATACTTAACATCACCAAGGGTGGCGCTAAAACCATAAGTGTTGTGGTGACATTCAAGTTCTATCATTAATAATGATGATAATGATAGATAGTGACCGTCGCCATTTCTTGATAATCTCAACGTACTTAGCACTCTAAATTTTTCTTATTAAAAATATTTGACGTTGAAAGAATTCCATCAGAGTTTGTGTAGCTTAAAGCGCTCCTAAGAATACATGACCTCAGTTTTAGTTCACTATGGGGTTTTATTTCAAAAATACTATCTAATATTTCTCACCTTTAATGGATGAAACTCTCATATATAAATGTTTGAGAAGGTTTGTACGTCTAACAGTCTTAGTGGAAATATTCCAACTTGTTTGAGTTGTTGAAGCCATCTGGATTCCCTATCAATTTTTTGCATTGGATCGAATTAGATAAAACTCATTTTTAAACCCTAAACTATAATTTTCAAATAGTGTTTATGGATTCATTCAATGGATACCAGTTGAAACTTAAATAGATGCACCTAAAAGGAGTTAAGGCATCCTTGATCTCAACATAAACTTTTATGGCAGTTCTATGAGCTCTTTTTAATAACATCTTTGATAATATTTTAGGATATTTGACTATTTTTATCGGAGCTTTAGTTGATACTCAATGGAAATATGGGCATACCCTTCTTGAGGATATATGGCCGTTTTCTCTGCTCCTTGTTCCTTGGCCAAATATATCCAACTTCTACTCCATGGAAATCTGGGCACAACCTTTCTAGCTTCTATAGTGGTCTTCATCCATCATTGTAATCACCTTTTCTGGTCACCATGCCAGAATCTTGGGCTAACCATTTCATGTTGTTGGATTTAATGGAAAATGCACTTATAGGTGAATTTCCTAGTACCTTGGATTTCTAGGATCTTTGACTACTTGTATCAATGTTTCCGTTCATACTCAATGGCAATATGTATATTCAATGACCTTAAAATTTTAATTTGTACATTGGATTTTCTTTCCCTCAATTGACCACGGACCACTAAGTTCTTATTTATTAATAATAGTGTAGATATTAATCTGCATTGTGAGAGAAAGGATGTTACTCTAGAAATAACAATTTTCCTTCGAGAGAGAGAGAGAGTAGGAAGGGCTACATGATTAGGAAGCTTATATGGATCCCACTATCAAGCAATTGAGAATACCACAAGGAGAAAAATAAAGAAAGATAAAGTATCCAAAGTGAATTCAGGGGTAGAAAGGAAGGTTTAGAGAAAATCAATGATGAGGACTTGGGAATTGAAAAGAAGCCATGAGGAAGCTTTCAAGATACTCCACCCCTCTAAAGGATCAATTGTTAGTAGAGGAAATAACAATATTTAAGATAGAAGGATTCCAGATGGGATAGAGTATTTCCCTCTTTGTTCTCTATAGAGGATCCTTGGGATAATAGAGAATGCAGAAATGTATTTAAGACATCTAAAAATTCCCAGTGGATGGTCAAATTTCTAATAGATGTTGCCATCCTGAACGAGAACATAGAATCTCAGCTTGGAAATTCAGTCCACAATATTTCTCTTATTGACAAGGAATTCATAAAACAGAGGTCGACCTTAGTGGAGGAGCGTGTTGTTAAACAAACCTTGATACTCACATATTTTTTGCAGAAGGTTGGGATAAAGCATTTGAAATTTGAAGGGATGGAGTGAAACGATCATGTATAGAATCTAGTGGACTAGTGGCCCTTCCTTAAATGGTAAAATGAATCCAAACTCTAGAGATATGATTTTGGGGCATTCTACTAGCCATATGCCTTTCTCTTAAGTTGTTCTTTTCCTTAATGATTTCTATCTGGCCAGAACAATCTTTCTTTCAGTTATATGCTAATAGTCTTATGGAGAGGTATAATCAAGTTGTCCATGGAAGATTTTTGAAACTTTCTTTGTTGTATAATCGAAGGAAAAAATGTTTGATCCATGAAATTTTTAAATTGCTATTGGGAGTATGGTTAGAGCTTCTGAAAGCTATGTAAATATCAATAATAGACCAAAAATATTGGGTAGGAAAGTCAAGTTCATTTTTCAATCAAGAGTCAACTCTGGATATCAGACCTAGACTATCTTTGCTAGGAAGCAATATCAGACGATAATATTGTTAATTTTGTATTATTGAAACTTTCTTCTTTATTGACCAAAAGAAAATTCATTCTCAATTGGGATATGGAATATTTATCCCTTTTGATAAACCACAAATAATATGCGAGAGGTATATGTCTGTATTCTCTTAAATCATTTCATAGATAAGTTATAAATTATAACCCTAAGCTGTCAAAAAAAAAAAGAATACTATGTAACAATCAATGTAAGACACATACATTACAAAACAACAAAGCTACATGATAATTATACAAGTATTCTACAAAGATCTTGATTGAACCATTATGTATCAGAAACTTAGTTACGTTTAGAAATAGTTACCATGTCACTGGTGTTCATGATGACTAGTATAAATTCTGATGTGAGATGGTATTCATATCTCAGTGTAGCATATTTTCAGCTACTGTTGGAGGAAAATATCCTACAAAACTTTCTCCTCCAAGAATTTGGTTATGCATATGTGTACAAACATTGCATAGTAATTAGGCTCAAACAATGACCAAACATAGCCATTAAAAGAACAAATTGAAGCTTCCCTGGTTTGCAGTGGATTTGTTTGAAATTTAAATTTCATACAAATGTGCATTATACAATGACTAAATTGAACATAAAAGAAGCTTATATATCTCAATCAAGGAAAATTTCATCAAAATGTATTTCAGATCAATGGGTAATATAGAGAAAATATTAAAACAAATAAGAAACATTACAAGTTTCTTCATACTCAAGGGTTGGACTCGCATATTTCCAAATCAGTGCAATTGTGGTTGGAATAAAAAAAAACTATAAATGTCTAAATGCATATAAATGATCTAACATATCACAAATTTACAAAAAAAGTAATTGCAAAACTTGAACTCAAAATCCACAACTTGAATGTTACTAGAATTTAAACCATGAAGAACTCTATATATTATTCCATTCCTCTGCATGGGAAACTAAAGCCTTACCTCATGTCTGGTGTCAAAGGGATCCTAACTAGCCATAAATTTTGTGGTGCTTCAGTTTATTCTATTTCTGAAGCGAATGTTATGGTTCCTTAAACAATCCCATGCATTGGAAAGTTGAAGTTGTACAAAAAAGGTTCATATCACAAAAGTATCTCTAATATTCATATATTCCCTTACAAGAGAGAAAGTAATGAGTGTGTTGATCTAATAGAAAAGGTAGAAGTTATATAACAACCCCAAATCCATAAGACTAGAATGTGCAGTTGCAGTGCCTCAACGAAAAGAATCAGTTATGAAGAGGATGTGCGAGTAGTAACAACAAAACTAATGTACAAGATCAATAATAGAGATTGAGAAGCTAATAACTATAAGGTTAATCATCCTTTCTCTTTTCTCCCTCCCCCTGAAACCAAAACCTTGGAAAGGGTAATAGAGGAAAAAGAGAACAATATAAATAATCGAATCCTAAACTCCTATGTTTAAAATGTTACATTGCCAGATTTGAGAAAACATCATTCGGGGCATCATCCTCACCATTGGAAAAAATCTTTGCATCCTTCTCTGATTCATTAAAAAATAATCTAAGCTCAAGCCTTGCATGTGAGGCAACTAAAATAATCTTATAAGCTTTATGGTTGTTGTCCGTGAATGCCCATGAGCATACACCCACCTCATGAATGACCAATTACACTTTAGACCACATGAAGTTGCATGAATGAATATCAAATGAATAGTGACTTCCCCAAGGGATTTAAACTTGCTTAAGCATGTCTCCCACACAAGCCTATTGCTTTCAGGATTGACAATTTTCATTTTACCTATTAATGGGTCTCGTTGTTTTACTTAAACTTCCTGAGCATATAATGGGTGTAGGCCCTCAGTGTGCCCTTTCATGAGTTTCATGAGTGAAATATGTGCTTCCTAACGAGATTCACATGGTCCATATCTTGCGCTTTTTGTACAAAAATCATGAGTTAGCAAATAAACATCTAAAATAAGAGCAACCACCAGCATTAGGAGAAGGAATAGGAGTGCCTGCTGGTAGGGAACATAAAGGATCTGAGGAGAATCATAAATGGCATTTTCATTTTTTGGCTTAAGAACTAGATGTAGAAAAGGAAAATAATTCACCACCAATTTCAGCACTTTACTTTTTATTTTCCCTTTTTTTGTAGCTTTTGATTTTCTTCCTTTTTTTCTTTTGTAGCTTCAATAGCATATAAACTATAGGCATCTATAGGCACACTTGGGAATTTTCTTACATTTGTTCCTAACTTTGAGAAAATTGGTATTTTTTATGCCCTCACTAAGATATTTGTTGAAAAAATGGTATTATATATCTCCCTTCTCTAGTGGTGCTCTTGCCAACATTAAAAAAAATTAATCAACAAAAAACCCTACAAAGCCAAAGTCTAGGCATCCTACTTAGACTCGGCAATAACTTGGAAACAAATATCATCCAAAATGAGTATTTTTTTCTCGTTTGGCATTTATATTTAACACCTAGTAGTTTCTCCATCTACCTGTGAGTTGGACTCTTAGGTGGGTAAATTGCCTAGAAGTTGTTGAGTGGTTAGGGTTTGTATTAGTAAGAACCTACAAGACTCACTCATTGTCGAGTATGAATTGTTGGAAGAGATCTGTAAAATTGATTTCCCCAAATTAATAACAGAGAAAATTGAAATATGAAATCATTGTAGCCCCCATTTCCTAATAATATTAGCTTTTGTAGAAGCAGGTGTGTCATCTCAAAAATTTTGGTTATATTTAAAGCTAGAAACTAATTCAGTTCCTATTCTGGACTCAGAAGAAGAAATTGAATTTCAAAATATACTTATATGAGCTCATCACAGTTTCATAGAGTTTCCTATATTCACTAAAAAAATTGTTGCAACCTAACCTTATAAAAAAAATCTTAATCCATTCTAACATGGTATCACTCAACTCAATACAGGCCTTAAAAATATCTATAGTTTCACTTCACTTACAAATAATATGGATTGTATACAAGATGGGAATCTGCTATCAGAGATAATCAGAAAGCATAATTCTTACGTCGTCTTAACAAGAAAAAATATATATCAGGCGTTTTGTAGATATTGTGAATCAATTTTACCCCACCTTGTTAGCATCAACACATAGAAGTGTTGGAATCCAACAAATTTCTCTTATATTAGTCAGCGATAAAATGACATCATTGTTTCCAATTAAATATTTAAGATGCATATAGTCCTTCCTAATAAGATATTTCATTTGTTGTCACAAAATGTCCAGGAATTGGAATGGTCATAGAAACACCCTCTTCTTCTTGCTCAGTAAGTTTTGAATCAAAACAATTTAGGAAAATATAGTCACATGCCTCTCAAGATAGGTAAGGAACAAATAAATTAAGCCACTAAGGGATATATAAACTACCACACCAAGAAAAATGCACTTCAAAATCTTTGATGGTGAATTGGTTTTTAGTTGACCTCCATTCAAACAATCATTATGAGTATATAACACTGGTGCAGAGGATTATACATAGCCCCATGACCATGGTCAATTAGTGTGATATGTCTAACACCCCAAGCCTGCATATTGAAAAAAAACACATTACCTTCAAATAAAACTAGTGAGTTGAAGATGCATTCTCATGTAAATTAATGGAACCTACCATAATATTATGAGCAACCTAAGACCCAAGTATTAGCCCAATATCAATATTCAATTTATAAATCACATCATCATGATAGTAAAATGTAGATAGATCATAAACAATAACAAAAAAGGATAATCCAAGACAAGAGACACAAGATATCACACCAGCCAGCAACAAAACTCAATGTGGGGAAACCCTTTATCAATTTTTCTTATAATTCTTCAAAACATCAGTAGAGAGAGTATACTATAGAATTTTCACTTGGCCAATCAAAGTAAAATTTGATCAGTCAAATAGAAGTAACAGCAAGCCCTAACCAGAAATTCAACGCTGGTCAACAGGGTAGAATTATTCTTCCAATTCAACTCGATCAAACCTAGTCAACTCGGTCTCCAACAGCAAGTCAAATCAACTGAAAAACAGTTTTAAAAATTCCAATCAAATCTAGTTAACAAAAGTCAACATTGCAACAAACCCTAACATGGTTAACGCTGGTCAAACAAATGTCAAACTACCTCATATTTCGTATCCAAAACTACGACCTTCCCAAATGGAAATCATCCACACAAAACCACACTCAAAATAGGTCAATGCTGGTCAAAACAACCTTATGCAATTTTTGGCCAATTCTGGTCAATGGAGGGAGAGCAAAAGAATAGTCCCTTCTTCGCACATGTGGAGAGAGAGAAGCCTCAGAAATATGTACCCAATCAAGAGATATGTGTGAGTGAATGAAGTGTCCAAATGAGGAGGAGGCACCATGTATTTATATGAAAACGTTGAGGATGAATAGACATGACTGTTGGGCTTCTAAGCCTACATGAGTTTGTTGGCTGACCTTGACAATTTGTCCATAATCAAAATAAATTCATAATTCCATTCATACATGTCAGAATGGGATGATCTTTAGATCAATCCTACACCTCCCAGAGAGAGGAATCCAATAAAAATTTGATTTTCCTCATATGAGTTGTCTAATGTGAAGTTTGGCCCTAGTTGCCAAAATATGAAAACAATACTAGGGTTGGTGTTTCTCTTTCACCCATAAATTAAGCCTTCTCGGGGAATTTTTTGGATGCCAATAGAAAGGACATAGTCTATTGATTATGCTAGTTTTTTCATACCCTAGAGATAATATATATGCTATAAGAAGTGAAAATGACAGGATCTTTGCTCAAGACTTCACTTAATTTCATCTTATGCAGTGCCAAGGCATATAGATCTGAGCCTGAGAAGGGAAAAGTGCTCTAGAAATGTTATTTCCAAGAACACCTGCTACCTATGTTACATACTAGGGCAAATAAACCATATAAATATTGGTCAATATTTTGTTACAACTAAATGGACATATGTTAGGGGTTGCCAACATCTATGCTCCAAATGATGCTTTGGAATTTGTAATTTCTTTCCATTAAATAATTGAAATGCTATCAAAGGCCAATTGGCTAACTTTTGGGGACTTCAACATGGTTGAGCCAAATTGACAAGAAGGCCTTCTTTCTTCCTCTCCATTAGAGATATGAAGATTGGGAGCCTCAGTTCAGTACGTGGCTCATCTTAGGTATATACAACCACAATGTCTATAGAAGGAATGATATTGATTTTAGAAAGAGAGAACTAAAACAACTTTATTGGGGCCATGCTCTAGAATCAAAATGTCTTCAGAATCGATTGTCAAGGCTTCATGCTTGTTCAACTATTGACTAAAGCTAATTTGTTTAACTACTAACATCTAAATGGCATTTCTTAGGTGGATTGTGAGTCATGCATGTCACAGTCAAACTATCTTCTTAATTTGATTGTCCTTCAGAACCCTATTTTCCTACGACAACATCAATCTCCTTATTTATCAACCCTACTCAGATATTTGATTTTGAATCCCTCTAGTGTAGTGACCTACCATGATTATTTCTACGTTTCCCTTTTTATTAATATGCTCGTTGTGTATATGTTACCAGTAAAAAATCAATTCATGTTAACAACAACAAAAATAAAAAACCTAAAATTTTGGCTGCTAAAGCCACAACCCACAGAAATCACAAAAAAATCCAATTCAACCAATAATGTTCTAATAAAAATCCCTAAATTACTATTTTTTTAACATTTAATTATGTAGAACTAAACATATAATATCAATGCCATCCATCCCAGTGTTTTGTAGCTTAAAAAATATGTCAATTCAGTCACAATCAAGACATGGATTGAATTTCAACATTTAAGTAATACATCCTCTAACACCAAACTCCCATAGCCAACCACCTTGCAGGTTCTGAAAACCCACCATAGGTCATTGGTTTAAACTATAAGAAAAAAATTATCTAGCAAACAAGGTTCCTACGATCTAGTTCAATTCAAATTAGGGTTTCCAAAGCAAAAGAATCAAAATTGAATCCCAAAACACAAAAATCAAAATTCAATTTGAATTTAAAGAAGAAGGAAAAATGGACAAAATAACGCACTCACACAAAATTTACTATATGTCTTCTCAAATACCATGGACTTGTCTATTGAATTGTGCATGGCCAACATGCCATCACCCTCATTCTTCCCACCGCTCTCCATAGAGGTAGTGTGTTGAACCTTTCTTCTGACTATAACCAAGGGCTTGACCTGTTGTGGTTCACAAGTTTGATTCTCACTATCACTACCATGGTCTTGCTAAGGTGGGAGGAGTGACCTCAACTCTGCTACTGGTAAGATGGGTATATGCTATATGCTTTGAAGGGTTTTTGAATGAGATTGAATTTTGAACCATGTTCTCACAACTGTGATGCCAATCCCCAGCCATACATCATTGTTGGGTGCAGGAATTGTTGTCAATCAGACTCCTTCAACACTTAATTTTCAGCTCAGGGGTTTCGTAAACTTAGAGACGAAGCATAGGAAATGCAAAAAATGATATGAACTTGTCCAAAATCTATTCCTACTTCCTAAACTACAATATTGCAGAATAAGAAAGAAAAGATCACCGACAATTTACACCAACGATATTCTAGTTCTGCAATATGAAAGAAAATAATTTTGTAGAAAAATAAATGAAAGGAATTCT
Source organism: Pinus tabuliformis (assembly GCA_031772625.1). Lineage (NCBI taxonomy): Eukaryota > Viridiplantae > Streptophyta > Pinopsida > Pinales > Pinaceae > Pinus > Pinus tabuliformis. The sequence goes on from CM062815.1 coordinate 255,583,610, forward strand.
CAAAACCTCTTGCAACAATATTTGAAAATGTAAATATATGTTTATCTTGATTATAGTTGTGTTCCAGATTAATAATTGGACCTTTGAATATGTCTGGCTCCTTATAGATCTTCCTCCATGTACTAGGTTATTATTCGTGTACTTCTGCAATGTGCTTGCACTAGTACCAGAAAAAAGTTCAAGTGTTGGGAGTATATTTTACACCTGTAATGAAGATTTATGTCTTTATGCAGGAAATCTAAGCCTCAAGGCTAGAGCACTCTATTCTTGTATCAAGCGATCGATTCTTGTACTAGGAAAGAGGTTCCTGCACCAAGATTTCCAATCCTTCTTTCGAGAAAATAAAGAATGTATTAACTAAGAAAGAATAGCTCACAAAGGTGAATTAGAACTTTAAGGTAAATTCCTCAAACCGAAATATTCTTCAACTTACCTTTTATTGTCTAAAACAAGAATTAATTCCAAAGTCAAAGCACACTTTTAATTAAGGAACTTCTCCATGTAATCTAAGAGATCATTTAAATGCAACCACAGGATTCAATACTATAATAGAGATCCACACTACTGATCTCCATGCATAACCTTTTGAACTCAGAAAGATTTCCTTTAAGAATTATTATGCATGAATTAGATCTTTCCTAGATAGCATAAAGTGCAGGCACAGACCAGTGTGTGTCACAATAGCATTTTGTTTCAATTCAAAATATAAAAAGAACTTCAGAATGGAAATCATGCTTTTTAGAATCGCATTAAGACTTAATAAAAATCACACTCTTAAGGATCACATTAAAACTTATCAAATAAAAACAAAATATCGTCACTCTAATTAACCAGAAGAATCAATATGAGAAACTATAAATGTACTAGTGCAAGAATGTGTGCTTGCATGATCTAGGCAGAAAATGAGATTAAACTTCAAAGAAGGAAATCGTAAGATTAAACTTCAGTCGAACTCGCACACCATGGATCTGTCACAATGTAATGAAATCAGATTTAAACCTTGCAAAAAGATAAAAGTAACATCTATTTACTTCACACTTTGCATTAAAAATAATTAACACACCTTGATCGAAAAAGAGAAGAACACGAGGGAGAGCGAGATGGGTTGGTTGGGACATAGCCAACCAGCTCATTTCCCTGTTTAGGAAACATAAAGACTCATCTCTTTAATCAGCACATCAACAAAAGAATACAGTGCAATATTTAGAAACATGGTGTAGTTCCTTTCTATTATTGATCAACAAATATACATCATGAATTCTAATCTAGCCCAGAATGAGGGAAATATATGAAAAATTACAAAAGGATAGAATCACAGTATCCTTTCTATATCTATTGCTCGCTACCATTTTCTATCTGAGTCCTACATTTTATGCATTCATTCAATCCTACTACAATAACCAAATTACAATGAGCATTCCAATCTGAGCCTTTTGGCTATAAAAAAATAACAACAACTCGTGCTAAGCCTTTCAGCTATAACAAAACACTATTCTAGGTATTCAGCCAACGACCTAATCTCCACCATGTCCCTAATTTTCCTCTTTTCTCTAAGCCCAACTCAAGTTAATCGTTTCAGAACATGGTGTCCATGTTGAGTGGTGAGTTGTCACGGTAGTTGAAGATTTTCCCGTGGTGCAGGAATCCTACCTACACTCGACCATGCTAACAAGATAATTAATTAATTGTCCATAAATTACTTCTAGGAGGAGAATTATTAGTTGAAAATATTTAAAGGCATAAATCTATGAAAATCATTAATTAAGCACATTCATAACCCTTAAACATGAAACATGAAGGTAGTACGAGAAGGGATACAATTCTTGGACTAGTTCAGGAATTAGGGTGTTTGCAAGGTTAAAACAGAGGTATAAGGTTATGGTTTTGAAGGGAAAAAGGGTTAAAAATGGAGCAATTTAGACTACCAACATCATCCCCTCCTTAAGCTGTTGTGGGTCCTCACACAACCCTTACCTGCTGCCAAAAAACCAAAACAGAAGGGCCTCCTTTTAATTCTGAGCTTGTATACTAATCCCTTCTTTCATTATCTTTGCTTTCCTACTTCGAACCTTTTTAAGTTTCTTGGTAACCTTCTTCAGGCACTCATAATACTTCGAAGATTGATACATCCATATTAACTTGTCACTTCGGTTCCTTCACCTCCCCTACCAACTCTGTGTTTGCTCATTTCTGCTCTATATGTTGTTCCTTCATGGCTCAGTTTAACACCTCCAAGCCATAAACATGTTGCTTGAGTTCTTCTATATGACTGTTCAAGTAAAGGGTGGAGTTCTCCATTCTCAATTTCTCAGGCACCGACTTTCCAGTAGTCAACTCCAGACATGTGCCATCATTATCAAGGTCGAAATTATCCTGACCACCTTTCAAATCCTGCATTGTAATATCATAAAGGATTTCAATACTTGGAATATCAATGTTACTAAGGGTCTCAGTGCCATGCGTTTTTACCTTATCAGGGGTTTCAGTACCCTGCTCCTCAGAGTTATTAAGGGCTTTAGTGCCCTGCTCATCTATCTCACCAAGGGTTTCAGTACCCTATTCTTCAAAACCATTGAGGATTTTAGCACCCTACTCATTCATCACATCAAGGGTTTCAGTCCCTTGCTCTTCAAAATCATTGGGGGTTTTAGCACGCTCTGTCCTGTCATCCTATTGACCCTTTGTCCAGTCCTTACTTTTACTCGAAAGCACATTTATTTTCTTCATTATGGCAAGGAGGACTGGCAAGGGTGTGTGATCTTCCTTCTCCATATAGTCACCATCAAGCACTATTTGAGTTGTTGCCTCAGTAAGAACTGAAATATTATCTTTACCTGGTGAAGTAGGTGGCAAGTCATCCAACAGTACTGGAGAGGTTGACTTAACATGACTTTCCCTTGAGGAGGTAGCTCTTCGCCTGGCCAACCTCCTGGCCTCAGTATGATGCAAGGTCACGATTTCTGATTTCTCATTTTTACCTGCACTCCTCTTTTGAGCCGACTTTAGTTTTTCTCCACTCTTCTTTTGAGTTGACTTCTCTTCACTTCCCCCCTAAAACTTCTCCAAAAATTCTTCCCAAGTCACACTTCTAGCTTCTAGTCTCTTCTTGACTAAGATTGTGATCATACCATGGTGATATAGTTTGCATGGAACCTAATTGGATTTTCCTTTTTGAACCCCCTTCGCCATCTTCTCTAAACTTCTGAGAAAATAATATGGGAAATTGATGAGATTTCTGAACTCAAAGTGCAAGAGTAGGCGAGGTTAGACATGGGGTGAGGATATTATTATCGGGTGATGAGTTTTTCAAGGGAAGGTAAGTATCGAATTCTAGGAGGATCATACCACTCCACATTTACTCCATGATTTCACATAAAGCGTACTTTAGTACTCATTAAAAAGATAATATTTTATAACCTAAAATATCCTTGCACTTAAATGATTTCTCCCTAATCTAGTAAATGATGAAACAAAGCATTAATCATAATATAAACTAAATTTCATGATTTGCTGGTGGCACAGTTGTGATGCCTGTACAAAGGTTCATGAAACAAAGGATAAGCTTTAATACACATTTTTTTTGCACCAGTTATTCCTGCACTGGAACATGTGTTTTTGAATAGGGCACACTCAACAGTGAGGATTCCTACACTGCATCATGTTGTACTTGAATGTGCCAAAACCAACCAAGCATGCACAGAGCATGCTTTCACTTTAGACATGTTTGCACTATCCATGCCTGCATTGAATCTTCTTGCACTTTGAACACACATTCCTACACCAAGAATATTTGTAGCATAATAGGAGCCGAAAGAGAATTATGATAGAATACAATTCATAGACTGGATTAAAAAGATTTACTGAATATAAAAAGGATATTTTATTCACCATTCCTTGGTGTTAACATATGCCTTTCAATTTGATTTTTACATTCACATCAGATGCTACGATCAATCCATGAGGGGTAAAAGAAGTGGGAAAAGGGTAAATTTTTAGAATGGGAAGGAAATTACAATAGGGAATTCAAGAGAAAAACCACCAAGAGGGATAAATTGAAGGGGACTTTGGGGAAAACATTTCAAAGGAAAAGAGGGAAATAAAAAATCAGATAGGGAAATTTCTTTGAAGAAAGGGATGGTAAAGTTTGGGGATAAAAAGAAGAAAACAAGGGGATTTTTTTCGAAAATGGGAATAGAAGAAAGGAAGAATTTCACCTGATATCTTACTGCATAGTGTTGATCCATAAAATAAATGCAGTGGGAATTGAGTGTTGCCTGAAATAAAAATTTATGCGCCAGCTATCCCAAACTTGGATAAGGGCCCGGATCCTGGACTTGAACCTGCTTCTTATTAGTGAGAGTTAACACATCTAAAGATCAAGCAACATTCCAATTTTATTAGAATTGATCTTCTTGCCAGAAGCTAGTTTTTAGGTTGATCCTTCTGCAATCATGTCAGTGGAACTGATTTTCACAATTAGAGGAAAAATTATTTTTCTTTTTCTTTTCAATTATATATATATATATATATATATATATATATATATATATATATATATATATATGTATGTATGTATGTATGTATGTATGTATGTATGTATGTATCATACATACATACATTACATACATACATACATACATACATATATATATATATATATATATATATATATATATATATATATATATATATATATATATGTATATGTATATTTTTGGATTTTCCTTAAGTTTCATTTAAGGAGAGAAGAAATTAGATCAAAATAGGTTGGCATAACCACCTACCCATTGAATTTCAGACTGCTACTACACTTGCTTCATAAAGTCTTCCTTTGTGGTGGGCTGAAAATATACTTTAATCCTACGCCCATTCACAAGGAAAACTAAATCTTGCCCATCGATGGTTTTGAGTTATACAACCCCATTGTCGAAGACTTGAATCACCTCATATGGTCCCATCTAACGAGTATGGAACTTCCCTTTAAAATCTTTAAATCTAGAATCATAGAGAAGTATCCAATCACCTGGTTGGAAGTAATTTTTCTTGATAAACTTGTCATTCCACTTCTTGCGTTGCTACTGCACCAAAATATTATGTTGAATAACATCCCTTTGAAATTCATCCAATTCATATAGCTACAATAGATGTTTCTTATGTGCTTCCGAGAGATCTAGACTAAACTAAACTGCAGTCTTGAAAGTCTTTATATGAAATTCAATCAACAAAAGGACTTGTTTTCCATACACCAACTCATATGGTGTATGCCCCACATTGTTCCTCCAAGTGTTTCGATAAGCCCATAATGCTTTAAGAAACTAAATATCCAAATCCTTCCTGTGCATGTTTAGATTTTGGTGAGGATGGATTCAATCACCTTATTTGTGGATTCCACCTAGCCATTTTCTTGCAGGTGGTAGAGTGTACATTTCATGTGCCGAATCTTATATTGATTCATAAATTCCTGTACCAAGTTAGAAACAAACTGTGGTCCATTGTTAGAAACAATTTCTCTAAGAACACCAAATCTAGTAAAAATTTCATTAAACATAAAATCAACAACAACTTTTTCAGTGGCAAAAGAAGCATCGTTAGCCTCTACCCATTTAGTAACAAAATCACTACAAACCAAGATATTCCTTTTATTTAAAGATGTGGGATTTATGGGTCCTACAAAATCAATAACTCATTTTTCAAAGGGCTCAACCATGACTTGAGCACATAAAGGCATTTCACTGGCTTGAACAGGCTGACCCATTCGTTCACAATTATCACAATGCCTAACATATTGTCTGGCATCGTTAGAAAAAGAAGTCCAAAAATAGCAACCGCATTAAATTTTATATGCAGCTCGTTTGTCAGTAAACTGGCCACCACAAGGTTCAGCATGGGAAGATTTTAAAATATCAAAAATGTCTTCCTCTCTTACACATCTATGAATAACAAAATCTGGTCTAGTGTAAAAGAGGTCCCCTTATATCCAAGAATATGAAGCACTTTTATGAATAATATTCTACTTTTCATGAGTGGATAAGTGAGGTGGTGCCTTTATGGTGAATAAATAGTTAGCTATCTCAGCAAACCATGGAGATTTTGCTGACATAGAAAAAATATGTTCGTTAGGGAAATCATCATCAACAGGAATTGATTCACCAAGATTTTTTTAATCTGGAAAGATAATTTTGCTACAACGTTAGGCTTCCCTAGCCTATCAACAAATGTAACATTGAATTCATATAATAAAATTAACCACCTAGTCACTCTACTGCTAGTTAAAGGTTTATTCATTAAATATCTTATAGCAGAATGATCACTATGCACATAAAATTCATATCCTATAATATAATGTCTAAATTTATTAATAGCAAAAATTACAGCTAAAAATTCTTTCTGAGTCATTGTATAGTTAAATTAGGAAGGTGACAAATTTTTAGTGATGGAGTAAATAACATAGGAATGTTTATTCTCTTCTTGTCCTAAGGCTACACCAATAGTAGTGTCCAAAGCATCGAAGGAAATGTGGAATGGCAGGGACCAATTTGGTCCTCTCAAAACTGGTGCCTGTACAAATTTTTCCTTCAATGTTTCAAATGATTGTTGGCAAGTTGTGGACCAAGTGAATTCACTATCCTTAGCTAGTAATAAAAAGAGTGGGGTAGAAATCTTGGAAAATGTTTCAATGAATCTCCAGTAATAACCAACATGTCCCAGGAAACCTCTCACTTCCCTTTGAGTTTTGGGTGCAGGAAAATGAATAATAACTTCAATTTTAGTGAGGTCTAATTGAATACCTTTTTCAAAAATCAAATGACCAAGAACCACTCCTACTTGGCACATTAATCTACACTTTTTATCACTCGAAAAAAGATGGGCCTCTTGGCAACGTAAGACTACTTTTTATAAATTTTTAATAGCTTCATCAAATGAGTTACCAAAGACAGAAAATTCATCCATATAAATCTCAACACATTCAAGATCAACAAAAATGGCTAGCACAACCCTTTGAAAGGTAGCGAGTGCATTACACAACCCGAAAGGAAGCACTCGGTAGGAAAATGTACCCCAAGGGCATGTAAAGGTGGTTTTGCCTTGATCCAAAGCTACACTTTGGATTTGGTTATACCCAATGAGGCCATCTAAAACTGAAAAGTACTTTTTACTGGTGTTATAGACATATTTCGGCACGTCAACCCCAAACTTATATGTCGATAAAATAGGGCTCATTAACCTCTAAAAGAGTTGTTTCATACCCTAAAATAACATAGTCATCTGATTACATCATTCCCCAAAAGTTCCATCTGAGAAACCATCCAGAAATAGCCTAAACTAAACCATACTGACTACTCCACTGGCAAAGTGTGATGCATACTGAGTGGTACACTGCTAGGGTGCGATGCATACTGATTAGGCCTTCTATAGGGTGTGATGGGTGAGGATGGACAAATGTCTGAGACAGTTTGCTAGGTGGTTGCTCATGGAATCTTCTATAAACTTCTCCTATGCCACTTGCCTCTCTAAATTCACCCAAGGATGAGTAAGAGATCCAAGAAATCTCTAAGTGGAACCAATTGTAACAAGTGGAATGACATTAATCAAGCCCCATGGATGACTCACACCCTTGCACACATCTATAAATGGATCCCTCATCTAAGAGATCTGGAAGCTGGGATATTGTGAATGGAAAGGAAGTGTTGATAATTTGTAATTGAGGAAAGAGCATTGTATTGTTGGAGTGATCTCGCTATTTCATGAGGTGAAGAGGGATTGAAGCTGGGAGGATGATGCTAGATCAGACAACTGGGTTGTAATTCTCCCTTCTATTAATAAGGTTATTCAAGTTTTCTTCCATATGATTGTGCAATTGTGAATGTTATAATTTGTGAATGCTATCATTTGTTCATTATATATCTTATTCTGTAATGTTTATGTTGTAATAGATCACGATGCTTTGACGGTTCTTTGTTGCTGTACTTGTGTAGGTACTCTCCAAGCGGGTTAAGTACAGGGAAGAGTTGCAAGTTCTATCAAGGGGGAGAGAGATAAAACAAGGGATTAAGTGGAAGTTCCAGGTTGGTCCCATTATCTTTCTCTTATCTATTACACATAGAAGAAAGCGTTGGATTGCTTTAAACTGTTGTTTCTAGGGTAGCTACCAAACCTAGAGGGCAAGTCGTTCGACAAGACACTAGTTTTCCTAGAAACAAATTAGCCACTCCACTAGGGAATGATTAGATGTTTGTATTTTGTTATTGTTTGCTTTATGTTCAATTTGATATGCTATTGACAGAGCCTGAAGTCAGCCACATAGCCTTTGAACTGCTCTTGCTTTGCAATTGCATAATAGATGAATGCTGCTTTAGTCAATCTTTGGTTTAGTTTATGAATTGAACATATGACTTGCAAGAACATCTAGATGCCCTTTTGGTAGCTCAATAACCTCTCAAGGCACTCCATCATACTTTTCTCTTTATTTTTCATCAAAACTCACCTTAACTCATTGAAAACAACTCCACATTTGAGCCAAAACCCATTTCAATTGCACTCCCTGGACCATCGCACTGTCTCCCACTGTGACTTAGTATGCATAGCACCTCCCGAGTGCAGGAAGTGCGATGCATATCATATTATGTGAAGTCTATGTGCGATTATTGACTGAACTCTTTTTCCATTCAAGAAATTGAGGGTTTTGACCTTGTTTTCAGTGTTGTTTGGTTGTTTTGCTGCATGTGAACAGTGCCTCTTTACTAAAGCTTATTTGTATCACTTAGATCAACCTCAATTTCATTAGGATTAGTGAATGTTTTTTGTGTGTTTGTTTTTCATTTAAAATCCTTTGTTGAAAAGTTTTTTAAATCGTTTTGTCGCTTTGGTACAAAAAGTGTCGTAATTGTCATTTTGCGTTGAAAAGAGAAGTGTCGTGAATTCTTCCTTCCCTTGATAATCGATTGAACTTTTTCTTCATGCATTTTGTTTTATTTGTTTATATTCAAAGTGTCAAAATCATTTTTATTCAAAATTGAAAAGTGTCGTGGAGTCTTCCTTTCTGTTTTGAAGAAGAAATTGTCGAAAATGTCATTTTGAGTGAAATATTTCAGATCTTTGCAGCATTTAGTTTTCCTTTTTGGCATTTTTCACATTAAGGAAGGCGAAAAAAATACATGCATTTTCATTTAACATTTTGATTTGTGTGAAAAAATAAGATTTAGGGAAATGCACTAGTGTGCGCTCCTAGCTCTTTGCTTAAAAGCATTGTAATTTTCTTTCCCTAGTAGCTAGGATTTTCATTGCTCAAAATAAACAAACATTGTTTATCATTGTAGATTGCATCTTAGGAATTTCAGATCATCATCATGCAGTGAACCATTCAAAGGAAAACTCTAAACAAGATCAACTTTAAAATAAATTTTAATGAGCCTAACAACGCTTTGGAACTTAACACAACATATCTAGAGTCTAGGCTATAGACGTGTTCCAGCGTCATTAAAACTAGTAACTCTTGTTTTCATTGAAGGTTGGGTGATTCCTCCTCCTTGATACGACAAGTACTAGCATGGACTTATGCTCCCCGTACTGTCGCATATATATTGGGAGACCATAATAGGCTTAAATTCTTTATCCATAGGAAACTGAGTCTGTCGCCTTATTGATCACAATGCACTGAACACAGCATTCAGAAATATTGACTGCCATACATAAGTCCTTGGTAATTTCTCTTTAATTTAACACCAAGGTGTATATTGTAGTTTTACAATTGGTTTGGTAATCCCTCTGTCTAGATTTTCCAGAGTAGTCACTTTCATTCCTTTTCGACTCCTTAAAAGAAAAGGTCCATCTAAGCACTTGGCCTTTTAGGCTCATTAAAAATCAAAGGAGACTAGAGTCAACTTTAGCTTTTTCTCGACTATTTAAAACTGAAAAAGAAAAGTTGTGTCCAAAGTGTCATTAAAATTAATTGACTACGAATAACATCCCTATTCCTTAGTTGATCTTAGGTTGAAACATATGGCGACAAATCTAGAGTCCACTAATCAAGGAATCCCTTTTGATGGGAATCCTAGTCCTTTTCCTTCTTTTAGAAATATTGGTGCTCCTTATATGGCTACATTATCCCTTCCAAGATTTACCATTGGCCTACCAGTATTGCTGTTTTCAACCTCTTTGGTTCAAAATGTCGTGATTTCTCCGAAATCGAGTACACCTCCAACTGGACAAAATCAACCTCCATTTGATCCTAAAGTTAACCCTTTCCCTTCTTCCTCGTTTGTTTCTCCTTCCCCCTCTTTCTCTTCACCTGGTGAAAGTAGCGATACTAGTAACTAGGTGGCTGAGAAGAAGAAGAAAGGGAAGGAGAAGAAGAAGAAGCCAATTCAGTAAGGGGGCAACTAAGCAACCATTGCTTCAAATGCATCATCTAATGAAAATCCATCCATTAAATTTCCCAAAGCTAAATATTCATGCATAATTTGTGCAGGAAACCATTTTCATCGAGATTGTCCTTGCTTTCCTTGGATCTTGAGAGAATGGTCTTCTCGTTCACACCATCCTGTGTCATCAACCTCTGGAGATCATGTTGGTAACACACCATCAACTAGTGATAGTAAAGTTCGTGAACGAAAGGAAAGGTCAGGATTCCACGTAGGTTATGTGAAGGAAATCATTCCCTTCACCTTTTTCCTTTCTTGGATGAAGCCAAAAGAGTGTTGGATAACCATCCCGCTTCACTGCAACGACTTCCATTTGCTTACAGGAAACTCGCCCTAAGTCCTTCACCAGTTGAAAAACCAACTAACTTAAATCAACCATCGGTCGAAACCACTCTCTGAAAGTGAATCTCATGAGTGTATACCCGACCAAAGTCAACCGGTCGAGGTAAAAGTTGACCCAATTTCACCTTCAACTAATCGTACCTTTCCCAAAGAGAGTGAAAATGATACCGTTCAAGTTCTTTTTGTTACTTCAGATTCTAACAAACTTTGGGGCAATCCACATGTACCTTCAAGATAGGAGGAAAATCCTCCAGTTCTCGTAACTGAACGAGTTAATTCTCTCGTTTCTTCAGTACCCCCTCCAAGTAGTCTAGTCACTTCCTTTTATTGGAATCGACTAGCAAGATCCCGCCTTCGTTCATATGTACCTTTCCAGATCATAGTACAAGTTTGTAAAATGATCATGTCGGGAACTATTATAGATGAAGGTACATCAGTGAGTATCGTTTCGTCAACTACTTGGAAAGTGCTTGGTTCGCCACAACTTATGCATGTTACACAGAATCTGTTAGGCTTTAACAAAGGAACCAGTCGACCATTAGGGATCCTTCCTAAGTTACCTATCACTTTGGGAGGGAAATCACTTCATGTAAACGTGATGATAGTCCCAAGACCGTTAGATTAAAATTTATTTCTTGGGTGTGACTATGTTTATAACATGGAAGCTATTGTTCCGAGTGATGTGTTTCCTGCATGAAGGCAAGATAATCACCATTGACCAGCTTTCATTTCCAGGTACAAACATAGCTCCAAGTCAATCATCATCCCTAAATGGTCCATTTACATCAATAATATCACTTGAACCTTCATTCCATCCACCTGATAACCGTGAGTAGTCAGGTGAATGTAATGAAGCTTGGGGGCATGCACCCTTGTCTATTCTGGACACACCCAGCTGTAAAGATAAGTTTCCCTGTAGGTTATGTGATTGGTTTGACACACCATTCACCTTTTTCTATTCTGGACGAAGCCAAGGAGGTGTTTTTTCTATTTTGGATGAAACCGTCTTGCCTAACCACAATGATTTCGATCTGGTTACAAGAGAATCTCCCTTTCATCATGTTGGGGGCATGAAAACTAACTAAACCATAGTTTTTAATTTCAAGCTTGTGTAAAAATGAAACTGAATCCAAGCATAGTTTCCCATGGTTCAAGCTTGTCTACAAATTAACCCATTTTCAATTTTTAAACTTTGTGATTGCCATTCTAGTTTTCAGTTGATTAGTTTTCAGTTGGTTAGTTTTCAGTTGGTTAGTTTTTTCATTTCGAGCTTTTGTAAACATGAAATTAAATCCAAGCATAGTTCCCCCATGGTTCAATCTTGCTAAAAATGAACCCACCTTCAACTAAATAACCTTTGTGATTGCCATCCTATCAGTCTCTTGAGCATTGGTTGTGTACCTCCCATCACCACCATCCCTTTGGCCGATCATACACTTTCACTTGGTTGTTTTACCCTTTTTGAAGAATAGTTGTGATGAGTGGTCTTATTACCCAACCTCTTCACAGAATTCACCATGTTTTGAGAAGTTCCAAATTCACCGGAACTAGTTGCTACCCTAGACACCACTCATTCCTTAAAATTGAGTCTCCTTTAAACCATTTCCAGACTTGTTAAATATGAAAAGATTGTCGAGCACTGGCCTTTCCAGCTTGTTAATGTGATTGGAAATGTCATCTCTCCTGTATGATTTTATACTTTTTCGGACCCGAGGGATTATATAATGAAAAAGTTGAGTGCTTGTCCTTTTCAGCTCATTAATGTGATTGTAAAAGTCATCCCTTTGGTATTATTTTATCATATTTTAGACCTAAGGGATTATTTTATGAAAAATAATTTATGGAGTTTTCTTTTCGTCCCTTTTCAAACTCTCTAAACATGAAAAGGACCGAGTTATCCTTGTCGTTAAACTCGTTAAAAAATAGTGACAAACTTGTCCATTCTAGACGAGACCGAGTTTCATTGTCGCTAGACTCATTAAAACATAGCGACAGGTTTGCCCGAAGGGCAAATTAGAGAACAAGCATATGGTATCCTCCTCAAGCTTGACAAAAATAAAGAGGTACTAGTCCGCAATGACTGGGGAAAAAAAGAAAAAACTTGAAGAACTTATGGTAGTAGGTCACTCTTGAACATGACACTTTAACTTCATCTCCATTATTGAGTTGGGTTGGGTTATTCCGTTCACTGGTCATCTCACCATTGGTCTTTCATACCATAAATGTTTTGTGGTTAATGCTACCAATTCATCTCAATGTCACCAACATCTTCAAGAGAAGTCATTCAGTTGAGAAACCACCATCTAGTTAATGTCTCATCCACTACAATACCTACAACCTTCATTTTTTCATGACCGCCATTCCTGAACCTTGTGTCGCCTGTTCATTTTCACCTCTAGAAATCATTTGCTTTGTTTCGTGTTGTAGATGTGGGATAAATTAAGGCCCTCCTACGGCGAGTCACTTCTTGTCGACATCAGCTCATTATCGAAGAAGTTGACTTAGAAACAACCCTTTCAATGCTTTGAAGCTTCCATACATCAATGGCAAGTTTCTCACTTCTGGTGACAGGTTGACATCAATGGCCTTTGACCGAAATATTTTGTGTGGTGTTTGACATCGGATCATATATTCACACCACATAAATTGTACTATAGTACCTTGAGGGTCATTATCATTAGCGATGATTCCTCTCGCGTTTGTTAATAGCTTACATTATTGGCTAGTAATTAGGTGATGTCTTTCCATGTTTGACTTCAGAACATCTCTTCACATGGATTGACTTGTACATTGAGAAAATATTGAACGAGTTTGAAGACCCTGGATGTAGTTTCATCCATCCAAGCTGTGATATATTCAAGGATATAAAAACATCAAATGTACAAAGGCACTGCAAAGATGGTCATCCGAACCATGGATGATGACTCTATATCTGAAGATTCACCAGTTTGCATCTGCAGACGACTGTCTGATCTATGTACATGAAATGAATTTATAAAGTTGAGCATGGGAATGCCTTCCTCAACTAGATCATGAAAATCATATTATGATGATGTATTGTATTGTAACTTATGCAAGTCACCTTCTAATTTGGAACCTCGGATCCTCATGACAAAGCATTTCACCCGACATAAATATTTACGACTTCATGCTTTAGGGGGAAACACTTATAGACATATTTGGACACATCAACCCCCAACTTATATGTCAATAAACTAGGGCTCATCAACCCCTAAAAGAATTGTTTCATACCCTAAAAGAACATAGTAATCTGATTACATCATTCCCTAAAAGTTCCTCTGAGAAACCTTCCAGAAATTGCCTAAACTGAACGATACTGACTGCTCCACTCGAAAAGTACGATGCATACTGAGTGGTACACTACCAGGGTGCGATGCATACTGATTAGGCCTTCTATAGGGTGCGATGGGTGAGGATGGACAAATGTTCGAGACAGTTTGCTAGGTGGTTGCTCATGGAATCTTCTATAAACTTCTCTTGTGCCACTTGCCTCTCTAAATTCACCCAAGGATGAGTAAGAGATCCAAGAAATCTCCGAGTGGAACCAATTGTAACAAGTGGAATGATACTAATCAAATCCCATGGATGACTCACACCCTTGCACACATCTATAAATGGATCCCTCATCTAAGAGATCTGGAAGCTGGAATATTGTGAATGGAAAGGAAGTGTTGATAGTTTGTAATTGAGGAAAGAGCATTGTATTGTTGGAGTGATCTTTCTATTTCATGAGGTGAAGAAGGATTGAAGCTAGAAGGATGATGCTGGATCAGACAACTAGGTTGTAATTCTCCCTTCTATTAATAAAGTTCTTCAAGTTTTCTTCCATATGATTGTGCAATTGTGAATGTTATAATTTATGAATGCTATCATTTGTTCATTATATATCTGATTCTGTAACGTTTATGTTGTAATAGATCATGATGCTTTGATGGTTCTTTGTTACTGTAGTTGTGCAAGTACTCTCCAAGCAGGTTTAGTACAGGGAGGAGTTGCAAGTTCTCTCAAGGGGGAGAGAGATCAAACAAGGGATTAAGTAGAAGTTCTAGGTTGGTCCCATTATCTTTCTCTTATCTTTTACACATAGAAGAAATCGTTGGATTGCTTTAAACTGTTGTTTCTAGGGTAGCTACCAAACCTAGAGGGCTAGTTGTTCGACAAGACACTAGTTTTCCCAGAAACAACCAGCAAGGGTATCTAACACTTGATTGATGAAAGGAAGGGTAAAGTAATCCTTAAGAGTGGCTTTGTCTAATTCTCGATAGTCAATGCAAATATTCCATCTCTCATATTTCTTAGGGACTATCACTAATGAAGAGACCCATTGGTTGTCAAAAATGGGGTAGATGAAATCAGCATCTAAGAGTTTTTGTAATTCTTCATTAACAATATCTCTTAGTGTGGGATTCATTCACCTCTGGGGTTTTCAGATAGGTCGGGCTGCCTCCTGGATATAGATATGATGAGTACAAGTCTCAAGAGGAATTCCTTTCATGTCTTCATAACTCCAAGTGAATGCATCCAAATGATCTCATAACAAGGTAACAAGCTCCTCTTCCTGATATGAATCTAGGTATGAACTAAGGTGTAAGGATTATCCTAGACTGATTTCAACAAGAGTAGTCTTGGGCTTAAGAGTACAGGAAGATGATGCCATAGTATGGGATAAGGAAGGTTGGGAACCCGATATTTTTTGAAAATCTAGACTAAATATCTGGTGAAGTGCATCAAAACTAGGCATAGTGTCTAGATTGTTCAAGAAATCTCACAACTCAGCATCCTGGGTAGACAGAGTATGATGCTAAAATGAAGAAATAAGCTAGGTCTCCTCATCACTATTATCATAATCTAACCCTAAGGTATCCTTGAGTTCTCGAACAGATCTAGTAGGTGGGTATAAGGTGACCATTTTCCTAGAGTCTCCATGTGAAATGTACATGTCACCGGAGCGACATCCAATATAAGCATCAACCGTGGTAAGCCATGGCCATCCTGGAATCAAAGGATGTCCTCCCATGGGATTCATTGACTGAAGCACAATGAAATCTGCAGGGTATTCCCATGAATATATAGATACAACCACGTTGTCCAATATTCCATCGGGCTTGATTTTAGATCTATTTGCAAGTTTAAGCAAGGTGGGTTTGGGACGAATGTGGCTGAACCCAAGTTGTCCCATGGTTTTCCTGGTCATCACATTAATGTTCATCCCTAGGTCTATTAATACATTAGAGACACGGATATCACCTATCTAGAGAGAAACAACTGGGTTTCAAGGATCTGTATATTTCTCCATCGATACACATCCTGTCATCAACTCAGTTTCTCTACCAACAAACTAAATGGTTTGAGGTTCTACTCTCTTCCACCCTGGCTTTTTAAGACACAATTCCCAAATGATCTTTGTGTAGATGGGAATTTCTTGGATTAAGCTTGAAGTAAAGGAACCTTTATACAAATATTCCTTAATTCAGAAGCCAAGGTGGACTCGGGGTCACTCTTCTCCATTGCCAACTGCTCTGGATAGGGGGGCTGGTTTGAAGAAGATGGTGAATTTGAAGGTACGGGAATGGGCTGAAGGGTGACATTTTTTTCGAATGATTTGGAGTTACCTCTTTATTTTTCTCCTCAATAATCACCATGGAATGTTTTTGTTTTTCTTGTTTAACTACCCTTCCCAATCTCAATTGAATCTCATCTATCTCAACCAGCAATGTTCGATAGGTAGGGAGAGGGGACAGTCCAACTGAATGAATCAGTTGTACCTCCTTATTATTAGGATTCGGTACCGGTTGAGTAGGTAGTTGAGGTTTCTTGAATGGTGGTGGTAAAGGCAATGGTGGAAATTATTGACTCTGCTGAGGTAGAGAGGAAAACAATGGTTGTGACATATGGTCGTTGAAAATAGCAACAAGAAATGCTAAAAAAATAAATTTTAAAAATAGCATTGCTATAGATAGCGTTTCAGGATATATTCCAATTTTAATTTGTCCTTGAATTAAAATTGAGAATTAAAATTTAGTCTCACCAACTATTTGAAAAATAATTAATTAATTCATCTTGAGTTAATTAGTTGGAGAAGTTCAAACATGAAGTCTTTGTGAAGACATGCAACCATTATCCCTTTGACTGAGGAAGTTATCCCTTAATTAAGGAGATAAGGATGAGTTGTATTTGACTTGTAATTAGTTAGCTCAGCTAACTGAGTTAAGTCAAGTTAAATTAGTTCCAAATAGTTTGTGAAACTAATTGTGAGTTCAGTCAGTTAATGCATGCATGCATGCAACTAGTGTTCTCTAGATAACTGAATATTCTCTCATAAATAACTCATCCATGTTAGTTCAAACAAAGGCCCAGTTGAGATTAAAGGCAGGGAAAATGTACTATTAGTTGCTAGAATATTCCCATGAGAATATCAATTGCATGCATATGGAATTCATTCCTTGAGGATTGCACAGTTACTACAGAGGTCAGAGCAGTGTGTGAGGTGAGAATCACACAAGTGGCAGCATACATGGTATCAAAGCCAAGTTGATCAAAGAAGAGAACAATATACAAAGAAGTTTGAAGTTTTTTATTGTAGGTGAAAAATCGATTTCTTATCACATCTCAAAGTTCACCAATGGCGTTCAATGGCTTGAGACTCGAGTATGCCCTGGATGGTAGCTCAAATTACATAGCATGGAAGGATCACATGGAAGCAATATTAGAGAACAATGGTTTGAAGGACTTCATTGATCAAGAAGTCCCCAAGCCAGCAGTAGCTAATGCCCAAGAATTGGTGGAATGGAGGAAATGTGTGGTGAGAGCGAGGAGGATTCTTCTAGATGGAGTTCGAGACCATATTGTCACGAGTCTCCTTGGGAAGGAGACTCTATTTTCAATGTGGAAGACATTGAAGGATCTATATCAGAATAGCAATGACCAGAGGAAACTAGCATTGAGAGAAAAGCTTCAGAAAATCAAGTGTGAAAAGGGCGACATGATCTCTACATATCTGAACAAGCTCACCACATGTGGAGATCAGCTTGGAAGTGTAGGAAATCATGATAGCTGATGATGATATGGTGAGTCTTGCTCTCCTCAGTCTTCCTAAGAGCTGGCATAGCTACCAAGACTCAGTGAATGGAAGAGAGAAACTGCTAGATTGGGAACGACTTTAGTCGGATCTAATGTAGGAGGAGATCAGGAGAAGCACGAGAGGTGCTTCTTCATCAAAGCATAATGATGAAGAAAATCTAGCCTTAGCAAGTAAGGCATGAAAAGGGAAAGGGAAGGCTTCCCATTCCAAATTGAGCTCTTCCCATGGTGGGAAGAATATTGACAAATATAAAGTGCGATGCTTTAATTATTATGAGGCGGGCCATTATGCAACAAATTGTCCATTGAAAAAATCCAAGAATGGATCCTCGAAAGGATCATATGGTGAGGCATTGGCCTCACAGTTCGAATTTGATTTTACCCTCATCAAATGCATGGTTTCATCGATGGTGGGTTTTGTTTGGTACCTGGAAAATGCAGCCTTATTCCACATGACCTGCGACAAGACTTTATTCAGTATCTTAGAGGAGAAAAACCTCCATATGCACATAGAGATGGGCGATGATAGAAAGTACCATGTTTCAGGTGAAGGTATGGTTGTGTTTTAGAGGGAGCATGGAGCTCCTCTCACCCTGAATGATGTAAACTATGTGCTTGGACTGAAGAAAAACTTAGTATTGGTTGTGATGTTGGAAGACAAAGGTTATGATGTAGTCTTCAGTAAAGGAAAGGCATTCTTGAGACACATAGCCACGGGTCAGACCAAAAGGATTGGTATTCGAGAGAAGAATATTGTTATAGACATTTTTGTGCCTTACAGCATGGAGCATGAAATGTCAATAATCTAAGGGATCCAAAGTCCCTAAACATGTTGTTCTTACCCTTAGAGGAACAAGGTCAGCAAACCACAGCACTGCAAATCAGTTCTCCACTGAAAAACACTCAAAAACAGGTCAATTTTGGATCAAAGCAGCTGCTCCAAAGGCTACCTGTGTTGCATAGCAAGTGCAACAAAGGCTACCTGCGCTGCATAGCAGGTGCAACAAAGGTTACCTGCGTTGGGCGTACTTTGACATGTGGAGGAATATTTTTCTCAATGTGCCAGTGCCCAGGAAGCTTCCTGAAAGACACTTGATCATAAGATTCGCCTAATGATGAGTTAAGAGCTTCTAAAACTCCAAGTGGAAGACAGAAACTCCGAGTGAAGAACTGAAGAACAACTGGAGTCGAAGAGGACAACAAGTCACACATCAAGCTGGCTTATCTTCACTCCAAAACTCTATATAAGGATCTCATCCCATGGGATCAGGAGGACGGAATTGAGTGCAAAGAATCACTGTTGGTTTACAGTTGTGAAGTATTGGGTGATTGCTTGAGGGAGGTGAAGAAGAGATTTCTCTCCGTCGGGAAGGTGATGCTGGATTGGACCTCTCATGGTTGTATCACCGCCTGAACCTTACTTCCATATATTAATAAAGCATTTTAGGTTCTTCTATTCGCATGTGTTTCAATGGTGAATTGTCTTACTTGCGTCTTTGATTTATGCTAATCCTTGAATCATTTATGCATGCATGCTTCTTGTAGTTTCCTTTTCTTGTCTTATTTGTAGGATCTCGTGTAGCTGGGCCTGTGAAAAGACTTGGAGCTGGGAGCAAGCGGCAAACAAAGGAGATTGGATCAACCATTTGCGCAAGACATCGGTAAGTGGATCTCTCCCTTTTATCTCTTGCATGTCATAAAGAAGAAACTTTAGATAGCTTTGCTTTCAGCTGTTGCTAAGGAACTGTCACCCTTAGAGTGGGTTAGGGTCATTCCGAGTTGGATACTTTCCCCCACAATAGACTGGCGACTCCACTGGGGACCGTGTCTTGTTGGTAGCTTGTGTTTCTTGCTATTCATTTCTTAAACAAAAGAGTACCGAATCGAACTGCATTCGAGTCCTTCGAATGCAAAGTAGAGGGGCAGCTACTCTAGCCCAGTGCTGGGCATGTTTATGATTTGAAGAGCTGATCCACAAGGACTATTTTTAGCTCTTTGTGATAGTGTTCATCTTCCTTTAATCATCCTCTAGAGTATACTTGACTGATAGCAACTGATTTGGCCAAAAACCGTTGATTTTTGAGCAAACTGTGACCTGGAATCTAAGAGAGACGAGAGTTGTCTCATCAGTGCAGCTGCAGCAAAGGCTACCTGCACTACAACGCAGGTCCCGAAGGGGCTACCTGCGCTGCATCTCAGATTGACAGTGCAGCACCTGCGCTGATCCAGTTTTTCCTTGTGCAGCTGGGATTCCCCACTGTCTGTTGCCCAGTTTTCAGTATTGTTTTTTGCAGCCTGTTGTCAACCTGTATACCCAGCTGAAACCACTTCTCTTTGCCTTCATTCCGCCTCAGTTGTATGAAGAAACCGTGATTGTTCTTATTGTATTTCTTGCTGTTATTCACAGTTTCCCATAGCGAAAGTGAACTAGTCTTGCTATGACCTCTTGGATCTAGACCTGTGAGAAAGTGTCGTTGTGATTCTAAGAGCTAGTTTATTGTTGTTCATAGCTGCTTGAGCATTTGATTTCGTTATATGGTTCGAATTTCAGTATTTCTTGTGTTGAAACGAGTGAATCTTAAGGTGTTCTTTTGATTATTGGATAAAACTTGTTTGCTTACGCTTGAAATCGAATTCGAAATTATACAACAGCTTTATTTTTGTAATACACCAACATTAAGGAAGAAGAAAAGAAATACTTGCATTGTGCATGTGCATTTTGACAGTTTGCATGTCGATTTAGGAAAAGTGCATCAGTGTGTGCTCTATGATCTGTTTGAAAACATGACGTCTTTCTTTTCCTTCAGTAGTTAAGGTTTTCATAAGTTGAAAGAATTGAAAAAGCTTGCTTATCATTCTTAGACTGCATTTAGGAGTTGTCTCATACATCACGTGGTAATCCATAAAGGCAAACTGCTAAGAAAGATCAACCTAAAAAGAACTTAATTTATCTAACAACGCTTTGAAACATAACGAAACACAGTAGAGGTCTAGGTAGAGACGTGAACCGGCGTCGTTAAACAAAGTGACTGTTGATCTCTACGAAGGTGGGTGATTCCTCCTGAGGGACGATAGCACTAATACGGACTTGTGCCCCTGCGTACCGTCGCGTATATTGGGGGACCCCTATAGGAACAAAGCCTTTATCCATAGGAAGCCGTGTCGGCCACCCTACTGATCGCGATGCAGTGAACACAGCATTCACGAAGATCGACCACTCGTACCGTAAAACGTATTCTGTGGTTTCGCGAAAGGTTTGGCACACCCTTGCCTAGAACTCCAGAGTAGTTTCTTTTGGCCTTTTTCAAACTCTATAACTGAAAAAGTCCATCCGAGCATTTGTCACTTCAGGCTCGTTAATACATCGAAGGAGACTAGAGTCATCTTTAGCTTTTTCTCGACTCTTAAAAAGTGAAAAAGCAAGTTGTGTCTAAAGCGTCATCATATAAAATTCATCTTAAACGGAACGTAATTACCCCTGATTCCTACATTGATCTTAAGGTTGAGAACATGGAACACACCAACAAAGGGATTCCACATGATGGGACCCCTATCCCTTTCTCCTCTTGGGGAGAAGTTGGTACGCCCCACATGGCCACATTGTCGCTTCCAGGGCTGACAATTGGCCTGCCAGTTTGGCTATTCTCAACCGCTGTAGTTCAGACCACCACGGTTCCTGAACAGTCGAGTCAACAGTTAGACCCGTCTAGAGCTACCATCCAGCCTTCCACTTCTTATACGCCTTCCTCCGATCCTTCTTCTTCGAAAGGTCAAGCCGCCAAAAGCGCGGCTCCCATAGAAAAGAAGAAGGAAAAGAAGAAGAAAGAAAAGAAGTAGAAGGAGCCAAAGGTGCCTGGGGGCAAGCAAAAGGTATCTAACGAAAACCCACACACAGCACGGACCGGGCCCAAATCGCCATGTGTCATATGTAGAGGGAACCACCTCCACCGTGATTGTCCCAGTATTCCCTGGATACTAAGGGACTGGTCCCCTCGTTTGCACAGTTCGGAAGCGTCAACCTTTGACAACCAGGTTGAATGCTTACCGTCGACCAACGAAAGTGAAGGTTCTAGACGACGAAGGGGAATGAGATTCCCCTGCGAACTGTGTGAAGGCAATCACACCCTTGGCCGTTGTCCCTTTTTAGACGAAGCAAAGAGAGTTTTGGAAGATCAACCGGTTGCACCGTTGCTACTTCCTCCTGGATACCAAAAACTCGCGCCAAGTCCTTTGTTGGTCGAAAATACAGCTGCCCCGCTCATAGGGCCAGCTGAAGTGTCAGTCACTGAAAGTGATCCTACTGAATCCGGACCGGACGAAAGTCCAAAGGTCGAAACGGCAGTTGACCCGGTTCTCCCTTCAGAAGTTTCGTCTTCAAATACCACAGTCACTGAGGATTCATCTTCAATTGACACCCCCACCGAAGAGAGTAAGGATGACACCGTCCAGGTTCTCTTCATCAACACCGATTCTGATGAACATCAGGGCAATGTGCCCACTCCTTTATCGCAGGAAGGAGCGTCGTCAGGATCATGTCCAGCCGTATATTCGGTCCCACCACCAAGCAACCTAGTTGTGTCCTTTGATTGGAACCAACTAGGCAGACCCCGGTTACCAGCCAGTATACCATTTAGAATTATAGTCCAAATATACAAAATGGTGATGGCTGGAACTATCATTGATGAAGGGGCATCTGTGAGTATCCTGTCCTCTATTGCTTGGAAAGCACTGGGTTGCCCGGCGCTTTTGCCCAAGACAAGGCGTCTCTCGGGTTTTGACAAAGGAACCAGTCGACCATTAGGGATTCTACCTAATGTGCCTATTACACTGAAAGGGAAGGCTGTCAATATGAGTTTGATGGTCGTCCAAGGACCCTTGGATTATAGCCTACTCCTTGGACGAGACTACGTATATTGCATGGAAGCAATAGTCTCCTCACTCTTTCGACTAATGTGTTTTCCATACGAAGGAAGAATGGTCAAGCTCGTAGACCAACTTTCATTTCCGGGATCACGCATCGCAAATAGTCACATACCTATCCTGAATGGTCTGTTTGATCAAGAAAGGTCTCTACCTCCAGTTCTTCTTCCTGATGAGCGCGAGTGATTCGGGAAAGTAGGACCGGAACCCAGGGGGCATGCATCCTGGTCTGCTCTGGAGGCAGAAAAAACCTTAGGTGTAGAGTAGAATTTCCGCAGGAGAATATGACTAGTCCGTACCCCGTCCCCTCCTTCTTCTTCATAAAACAGAAGAGCCAGGAAGAGCTCTCATGCGGAAGAAGGGGCTGTTAGGAATGGGGTTGTTCTGGAAAAAGATTCTTTTGTTAAAGTTAAGTGTGTGGCGGAGCATCGTCATTCACCTTTGTCTAAATAAGTAGGCTCTACCAAAGAAGGGGATCCGTTTGCGGCAGCAAGTAGTAACCATCTTTGGATTAAAGGCAAGCCTCACCCATTAAAACAAATGTTTTAGAGGATAAGTAGGGGCAGCCTCCAAAGAAAGGGATTCAATTGCTGCAACAAATTGTAACCATCTTTGTGTAACCTAATGATAGACATCGCCGAAGAAAGTTTCTGTTTGAAAGAATTAGCAGAACGATCTTTGGGTAACCTAAAAGAGGTAAGCCTCACCTGTTGAAAAAAAAGGTTTTTGACGGAAAAGTAGGGGCAGCCTTGAAATTAGACTTACACCTGGGGGCATGCAAACCTCTTGGAATGCAAGCGCGAGCGGCTTTTTAGTTTTAGGTAGGACTAACCCCTCTAACCCGTAGGATAGGCCGATACCCAGCTTGCATGAAGAGAGGATATGGAGCAAAGCGTAGGGAGATGAAGCTCCTTAAAAAATAGGAATCTTCCATGAGACCTTACTACTTTATGACTGGTAAAAACGAGCAGTTTTGGCAAAGTTCATGCTCGTTAAAAAATAAACGCAAGAACCGAGCAGTTTTAATTCGGAAATTCATGCTCGTTAAAAAATAAAATAAGCTTGTGAGCAGGCTTCCCCCAGAGTTCAAGCTCATACAGAAAAAATGAACCGGTAAATAACCATTTGAGACCGTAAATTCATCAGCCATAAAAGCCTTGGTCGTGTTTGTGCACCGTCACCTCCACTTTTCATTTGGCCGATCATTCACATCCACTTGATTGTTTACCTATTTTGAGGAACAGCTGCGAAGAGTGATCCCACCTAGCCATCCTTGTAATACTGCCGTGATTGGAAAATTCCAACTTGTGCCTGGAATCTGCTGCTATCCCTGTTTATCACTCGTTCCTCAAAATACGAGTCTTCTTTGAGCTCTTTTCACTGACTCGTAAAAAATGAAAAGTTTGCCGAGTTTTGGCCTTCCAGCTCGTTAAAAGGACCGGAAGAGCTATCCCTCCTCTAGATTTTAATCTTTTTGGACCTGAGGGATTATTGCACAAAAAGATCGAGCGCTTGTCTAGTTCGGCTCGATAAAGATATCGAACATTCATCCCTTCTGTATTGTTTTATACTTTTTCGGACTTAAGGGATTAGATGACGAAAAAGGACCCCTGGAGTCTACTTTATGTACACTTTTCAGACTCTCTAAAAATGAAAAGGACCGAGTTGTCTTTGTCGCTGGGCTCGTTAAAATATTAGATAGCGACAAACTTGTCTTTAGACAAGAACGAGTTTCCCTATCGCTAGGCTCGTTAAAACATAGCGATGGGCTTGCCCGAAGGGCAGGTTATAGATCAAGCATATGTTATCCTCCTCAAGCTTGACAAAAATAAAGAGGTACTGGTCAGAAATGACTGGGGAAAAATTGGGAAGAACCTCAAAGCTTAATGGTAGCAAGTCACTCTTGAACATGACACTTTTGCCTCCGTAAATATCGGGTTGGGTTATTATCATTCACCGGTCCCTTCACCATGGTTTCGCCATACCATCCATACATGGGGTAATGCTACCGATCCATCTCATCAGTGTCGTTGTATGTTCAAGAGATGTCATTCAGAAAGTGTCAACCGGGTCCCATCCGCTACCGTACATCATCTTTCATCCTTCCATGACCGCCACCCTGAATCATATTTCACAGATCGTTTTCACCATCATCACTAGCTCCGTTCCATGTCACTGATGTGGGATTCATTAAGGCCCTCCTTTGATGGATCGCTTCTTGTCGACATCAGCTCATTATCCAAGAAGTTGATCTAGGAACACCCCCTCAGTACTTTGAAGCTTGCATGCCTCAATGGCAAGTTTCTCACTTCCGGCGATAGGTATACATTAATGACCTTCGACCGGGAGACTTTGCGTAGTGTTCGACGTCAGATCCTATATTCACACCACGTGAATTGTGCTGCAGTACCTTGAGGGTCATCATCATTATCGGTGATTCCTCTCGCGCTTGTTAACAGTTTACATTATTGACTGGTAATCAAGCGATGTCTTTCCATGTTCGACTTCAAGAAATTCTCACATGGATCGACTTGTACTAGAGTGAAGATCGGACAAGTTTGAAGACCTCGGATCTAGTTTCATCCATCCGGGCTGCGATATATATTCAGGAGATAAAAACATAGACATGTGCAGTAGATGATCATCCTACTAAAAAAGGATGATAATTAAAAGCAGAGAATTATCAGTCTATTATCAGACGATCGTCTGTTTATGTACGACAAATGTATTTATAAAGTTGATCATGGGAAATGCCCGCATCAGCTAGATCATGAAAAGAAAGTATGAAAAGATAATGTATTGTATTGTATTTTGTTACAGGTCACCCCCCGGCGATTGAATGAACTTCGGATCCTCCTAATAAAGCATTTCACCCGATAAACGGCCTCATACTTTAGGGGGCAACTGTTATAGACATTTTTGTGCCTTACAGCATGGAGCATGAAATGTCAATAATCTAAGGGATCCAAAGTCCCTAAACATGTTGTTCTTACCCTTAGAGGAACAAGGTCATCAAACCACAGCACTGCAAATCAGTTCTCCACTGAAAAACACTCAAAAACAGGTCAATTTTGGATCAAAGCAGCTGCTCCAAAGGCTACCTGCGTTGCATAGCAAGTGCAACAAAGGCTACCTGCACTGCATAGCAGGTGCAACAAAGGCTACCTGCGTTGGGCGTACTTTGACATGTGGAGGAATCTTTTTCTCAATGTGCCAGTGCCCAGGAAGCTTCTAGAAAGACACTTGATCATAAGATTCGCCTAATGATGAGTTAAGAGCTTCTAAAACTCCAAGTGGAAGACAGAAACTCCGAGTGAAGAACTGAAGAACAACTGGAGTCGAAGAGGACAACAAGTCACACATCAAGCTGGCTTATCTTCACTCCAAAACTCTATATAAGGATCTCATCCAATGGGATCAGGAGGACGGAATTGAGCGCAAAGAATCGCTGTTGGTTTACAGTTGTGAAGTATTGGGTGATTGCTTGAGGGAGGTGAAGAAGAGATTTCTCTCCGTCGGGAAGGTGATGCTGGATTGGACCTCTCATGGTTGTATCACCGCCTGAACCTTACTTCCATATATTAATAAAGCATTTGAGGTTCTTCTATTCGCATGTGCTTCAATGGTGAATTGTCTTACTTGCGTCTTTGATTTATGCTAATCCTTGAATCATTTATGCATGCATGCTTCTTGTAGTTTCCTTTTCTTGTCTTATTTGCAGGATCTTGTGTATCTGGGCCCGTGAAAAGACTTGGAGCTGGGAGCAAGCGGCAAACAAAGGAGATTGGATCGACCATTTGCGCAAGACATCGGTAACTGGATCTCTCCCTTTTATCTCTTGCATGTCATAAAGAATAAACTTTAGATAGCTTTGCTTTCAGCTGTTGCTAAGGAACTGTCACCCTTAGAGTGGGTTAGGGTCATTCCGAGTTGGATAGTTTCCCCCACAACAAATATCTACAAGCTGGAGGTAAATGACTGTTCTGCATTGAGTTCCAAAGAAGAATTGGTGCAAAGCCAAGATATTGGCAAGTTATGGCATAGATGGGTGGGCCACTTGCATCAGGGGGCCTTGAAGATAATGCAGCAGATTTCTACTGGACTTCCAAAAGGTAAACTTGAGCAAGTAGACACATGCAAAGGTTGTACCTTGGGTAAGTATGAAAAATCTAACTTTCAAGATCGAGACAGTCGAGCTGAAGCAATATTGCAGCGAGTTCATACAGATGTGTGTGGATCATTCTTGACAGTCTCCACCGCTAAACAAAGGTACTATGTTATTTTCATTGTTGATTTTTCTCATAGATGTTGGATCTATTTCATTCAGAAGAAGGATAAAATATTCTCAAGGTTTTGTGAGTTCAAAGTCTTGGTTGAGAAAGAATCAGGAAAGAAGATCACGGCCTTGTGAAGCAACAATGATGGGGAGTATGTCTCTCAAGAGTTTAAGGACTTCTATGCAGCAGAAGGAATTAAACGGGAGTTGACGACACCCCACAACCTACAGCAGAATGGGATGGTTGAAAGGAAGAATAGAATGATTGTGGGAGTAGCTCATGCAATGCTACGTGACCGAGGCCTACCACTTCATTTGTGGGTTGAGGCATGCAACACAACGGTTTACTTGCAGAATAGAAGCCCACATTACATACTTGGGATGAAGACACCAGAGTAAGATTTCTCTAGGAAGAGACCAAATGTGAGTCACTTCAAGATCTTTTTCTCATTAGTTTATTGCCATGTGACCAAGGATTCCGGAAGAAGCTAGAGCAGACATCAGAGTTGGGGATACTTGTGGAGTACACTTATACTCCCCACAACTATCGGTTGTATTTTCCTACCAGTCATAAGACACTGGTTCACAAAGATCTTAAGTTCGATGAGCTGAAGGTCATGCGAGTTTCCCTTGAGAGGGAGCTCAAGATGCAGGCAAAGGAGGAAATTTTGGTTCCTAAGGAGGAGGAGCCTCAGACTAATGTGGAGCAGCCACATGCAGAGGTTCCAGGAGTGGAGACATCCACTCATGCAAAGTCTTCTAGAGATGGGTGGAAACACATAAGGGAGGCTGACAAATTGTTGATGGATGCTAGAGAGAATGTGGGAGAGCCATCTTCTCAGCACAGACGAAGGAGGTCACCTAAGCGGTACACTGGTTACATGGCCCTTGTTGGGGAATGTATAGAGACTAAACCATCTTCCTTTGAGGAAGAAATGCAGCAGCCGATTTGGGTTGATGCTATGGTGGAGGAGTATGACTCCATAGTTCGAAATAGTGTTTGGAATGTGGTTGCAAGACTGGAGAAAAATTTAGTTGTGAGTTCTTGTTGGCTTTACAAGGTAAAGCATGCAACTGATGGTAGTGTGGAGAAACATAAGGCAAGGTTTGTTGCCCGTGGTTTCTCACAGGTTGAGGGGATCGACTATGATGAGACTTTTTCTCTGGTAGCAAGGTACTCATCTATCAAATTGATGTTGTTATTATCAGCACAGATGGGTTGGAAGATCCATCAGATGGATGTGAAGATGCATTCCTCAATGGAAAGATTAAGGAAGAGGTGTACATAGAATAGCCAGAAGGATTTGAGACCTTCGATTGTGAGTCACATGTGTGCTGACTCAAGAGAGATTTCTACAGGCTGAGGCAAGCACCTTGTGCTTGGTGTCACCAAAATTGGCAACTACTTCACCGGGTTGGGCTTCACAAAGAGTGAAGCAGATGCAAACTTGTACCACATCTTGGTGGAAGGTAAGGAGTTGATCATTGTTCTTTATGTTGATGATCTAATATTGACACGTGATGATCAGTTGATCATGTCTTGCAAGGAGGACCTTGCAAGAGAGTTCGATATGAAATACATGGGTCTCATGCACTACTTTCTAGGCATGGAAGTGTGGCAGAAGGATGGGGAAGTGTTTGTGTCTCAAGCCAAGTATGCCAATGAGATACTCGGGAGATTCCACATGGAGAAGTGCAAACCCATGCAAACTCCTCTAGTAGGTAACTGGAGGAAGGAGGATGCTACTTCAGGTGAGGTAGTAGAGGCTATTGTGTATCGGTAGCTTGTGGGTTCATTGATGTACATAGTGAACAAACGACCAGATTTATGCTACACGGTGAACCATTTGCGTCAAGCTATGGTTCAACCTACCAAGCTTTTTTGGAAGGCAGTGAAGCATGTTTTGGGATACCTCAGAGGCACATCTCAATATGGATTTTGGTACAGACAGTAAGAGGGAGTAAATATTTAGGGCTTCACAGATGCAGATTGGGCAGGGAGTCCATGAGATCAGAAGAGCACATTAGGAGGAATTTTCAACCTTGGTTCAACTACAGTTTCTTCGTACAATAGGAAGCAAAGGTCAGTTGCACTTAGCTCAGGAGAGGTTGAATACATAGCTGCAAGTCAGGCATCATGTGAGGACATTTGGATGCAGAAAATTCTAGTTGGTTTATTTGATCAGAGGATGGATCCAACTATGATCTATTGTGATAATCAGAGTTGTATCAAACTCTCTGAGAATCTAGTATTTCATGACAGGTCTAAGGACATAGACATTCAGTATCATCATCTCAGAGACTATGTGGCGAGGAGGATCATGTTGTTGCAGTATATTTCGACTGAGGAGCAAGATGATGAAATTTTGACTAAGTCATTGTCAAATTTTAAATTCAAGTTCCACAGAGACATGATCAGGGTGGCAGATAATCCCTTTCTTGTTGACAAGGAGTGTTGAAAATAGCAACAAGAAATGCTAAAAATAGAAATGGTAAGAATAACATTGCTATAGATATCATTTCAGGATATATTCCAATTTTAATTTGTCCTTGACTTAAAATTGAGAATTAAAAATCAAATTTAGACTCACCAACTGTTTGAAAAATAATTAATTAATTCATATTGAGTTAATTAGTTGGAGAAATTCAAACATGAAGTCTTTGTGAAGGCATGCAACAATTATCCCTTTGATTGAGGAAGTTTGTTAGGCCCCTATATTACAAGTGTAACCCTTTATTGTTATTAGTATAACCTCCTTATTATATCAATGTACCCATGTAGTGCCCATATTTTTACTATTGTGCCCCATAGATGCCCACTATTGTTATTATTGTGCCCTTACATTATTATTGTTATGTCGGCTCTGGTTATATTATGACCCCTTAGACTCCTATATATAGGAAGGAGATATTTTCATTTGTATCATCCAAGAATTGTTCATTTGTGTAATGTAAAGGAGGTTGCCCCCTTGAAGAGGCTAAATTCTAAGGCATTCAACTATCTTTTCTATCTTTTTCTGAGATGGTTTCATAACATTTATTATCAGAGCTTTGGATTCTAGAGTTTTGCTACTCCAAATAGGTCATAGTGGCATTTTTGCTCTAACTTTTATTTTGTGACATTTCAAAAGCTAAAAAAACCCATTTGAGAAGAAAGAATGATGAACCTTGGGTCTAAATTTTAGAGCTTTTTGCTCTACATTTGCCGAGATATGATATGAGGAATTTGGTATTTTTGCAGACTCCTGAATTACATTCCAAACATGTGACCTAGGGAAAATCATCATAACTTTCTCTTTGAGAATGAGATTGAAATTTCATAAGAAGGTACAGAAAGAGGACGAATTGTAGTTTCTTGTATATATTTTTCAAATCCAAAGGTCGAAACAGTGACACGTGGCACATCGTACAAGTTCGCTCTACTGAACTAGTCTATAATCAGGTCACTATGGGAGATTTGGCATAACTCTTCCTTGGAGAATCCAATTTGGATCAGATTGGTGGCATTGGAAATAGGACACATAGGGCTACTATAGGTCAAAAATTCAGAACTGTAAGAGTCGAAAATACATAGTTATAGTCATTTCAATATCGAGCTCCTAAAATCAAGAGAAGGCGATATGAGGAAGTTTGATGGCAAGGATCTGGTAAAATGGATACTTTAAATGGAGCAATATTTTGATCTACATGGTGTACCACTGTTAGAAAAGGTATGTATTGCATCTTCGTATTTAGAATTGGATCAATTTTTATGGTATAAAGGGCTTTGTTCTTGTAAACAACTTGTTACATGGTCAATTTTCACGGAGGAAATGATAGCACATTATGAGGATACAAAGAGAAACACCTTCTTTAGAGCAACACCACAACAATTGGAAAGAGTAAAAGGGCTTTGTTACATAGTGGAAAGTAAAACTATGGCAACAAGGAAGTCTACCCCTCACAACTATAAAGATGGAAGTGTTGTTTCTACTAGCCTTCCACAACCTACAAGGGTTACACCGCAACAATTGGATGAAAAAAGAGAAAAAGGGCTTTGTTACAATTGTGATAGAAAATGCACTAAAGGTCATAAGTGTGTTGAGGAGAAATTATTTTACATAGAGTATGAAGAGGAGGAAGAAAATGATCAAGAAACATCAAAAGAAGAGGATATACGCTAGGACCCAACCCCAGTGAAAGAGGAAATGAATCAGACCATATCTTGTAAAGTAATGGCAAGAATTACCACTCCTCAAACTCTCAAGATAGAAGGACATATCAAGAATAAAAAGGTGCAAGAAGTGAAAGATCACATCGAGAAAGAAGAAATGAATCCAACCATATCTTGTAATTCATTAGTCGTAATTACTACTCCTAAAACTATCAAGATAGAAGGACATATCAAGAAGAAAAATGTTCAAGAAGTGAAAGATCACATCGAGCATCAAGAAATGAATCCGACCATATCTTGTAAAGGATTGGAAGAAATTACCACTCCTCAAACTCTAAAGATAGAAGGACATATTAAGAAGAAAAAGGTTCAAGCAGTGAAAGATCACATTGAGCATCAACAACAAGTTCTCCAACATTTAAAGGATAATGCCACTTTGGTGCAAAATCAAATGAAACAACAGGTAGATCAACATTGTAGTGAAAATTTTTTTGATGTAGGTGATTGGATATTTTTACTGCTACATCTCAAGCAAACTATTTATGAGAAGGAAATGTTGGAAATAATCCATGCACTTAAGAAATGGTGACCTTACCGAATGGGAAGACACTTCAAGTTAAAAATGGATCATGATAGTCTTAAATACTTTTTATAACAACTATTATCTTTAGAAGAACATAAAAAATGTGTCACAAATATGTTGGGTTATGACTTTGACATCATCTATAGAAAATGGAAGAAAAATTTTGTTGCAGATGCACTCTCAAGAAAGGATGAGGATGTGGAAGCACTGTTTTGTGTTATTTCTATTATCCAACCAAATTGGATAAATGAAGCAAGGGATGAATGGAAGAAGGATGAAGAAGTATGGCCACTTATTCAAAAGTTGCAGAAGATCCCAATTCAAACAATATTGCCAGAAGTTGAAGAGGAAGGAAAAATCATACTGGAACCTGGAGAATTCACAGAAACAAGAACCCGACAACTGCAAAATCAATCAATTTCAAAGTATCTCATCAAGTGGAAGAATTTACTTGTTGAAGATTCCACATTGGAGGACAAGAATTTTATACAGAAGCATCAAGAACTACTCAAGCATTGAGGACAACACTTTTTGAGGGAGAGGGGCATGTGAGGCCCCTATATTAAAAGTGTAACCCCTTATTGTTACTAGTATAACCCCCTTATTATATTGATGTACCAATGTAGTTCCCATATTGTTACTATTGTGCCCCATAGAAGCCCACTATTGTTATTATTGTGCCCTTACATTATTATTGTTATGTCAGCTTTGGTTATATTATGACCCCTTAGACTCATATATATAGGAAGGAGGTCTTTTCATTTATATCATCCAAGAATTTCTCAATTGTGTAATGTAAAGGAGGTTTCCCCCTCGAAGAGGCTGAATTCTATGGCGTTCAACTATCTTTTCTATCTTTTTGTGAGCCAGTTTCATAAAAAAGTTATCCCTTAATTAAGGAGATAAGGATGAGTTGTATTTGAGTTGTAATTAATTAGCTTAGTTAATTGAGTTAAGTCTGGTTAAATTAGTTCCAAATAGTTTGTGGAACTAATTGTGAGTTCAATCAGTTAATGCATGCATGCAAAAAGTGTTCACCAGATAACTGAATATTCTCTCATAAATAACTCATGCATGTCAGTTCATACAAAGACCCAGTTGAGATTAAAGGCAAGGAAAATGTACTATCATTTTCAATAACATTCCCATGAGAATATCTCTTGCATGCAGAAGGAATTCATTCCTTGAGGATTGTGCAATTCCTATAGAGGTCAGAGTAGTGTGTGAGGTGAGAATCACACAGGTGGCTACTGGAGGACCCAGGAGAAACTGCGCAAGGAAATAGGAGGCTTGGAGGACAGAGGAGGAGGCATATGTGTTGTCTGTTCTGTCTATGAGTAGCAATGAGGGATTGCATTGAGATCTAGATAGCTTGAGAGCTAAAGCTTTGTATAATCCTGAGATATTTCAACTTGTATGATAATACAGATAGTGGGGTTTTTATTATGGGCTTTCCCAAAGTATTCTTTTGTGTTTCATGTGTGATTGAATCTTCTTCTCTGTTATATGTGTTCTGGTTGATCTTGCTCAAAATCAATTAAGCTTCTGCAAGTTTTATTGTAAAAGTAGATTAATTATTTTGTTTTAGTAGATTGCATAATCAGTTTAATCTACAGTAAGAATTTATACAATGGTGTGGTGCATAAGAAGGAGGATATGATGGCATCTGAGCAGGATAGGAATGATATGATTAGTTTGTCACTCTCCATCCTTGTTGTCAAGGTTGAGAGGACTATCCATGATGGAAATGGTTCCCATGCTACCAATGTTGACAGTGATTATCATTATTGTAATAGGAATATGGAAATGCATTATAGCCATAAAAATGTGGTTTAGGAGCCATAACTTCACTTACCTGAGGCGAGTTCCTTCGTGCTCCCATGGAATGTAAGGACTCAGGTTTGGAATTCTCTCCTTTGAGTCCAAATTTTAATCCTTGTATGAAGGGGAAATCCTCGATGGCATGGTTATCTGCACAAATCACACATTTATTAGCACTTTTCATATCAGCTGGACATTCTCTTAAAGGATGTTTTTTTATACACTTTGGACAAACAATAGACAATGACTCTTGTACTTTTTCTAGTTTTTACTGAAATTTCAAAGAGTCTATTTGTTTTCTAACAGTATTCATTATTTCAATTTTCATATTGTCCATATTATTCTCCAAGACAATGATCATAGCATTTGTAGATCCCAATTTGTTAGTTTTTCTTTGACCTCCTCTAGTGGATCTAGATTGGTTTTTGGAGAACTCCTCGCACAAGTCATAAATTTGTTCAAACGTTTTATGAGCAATGTCTCCTTGTCCTAACAAATTCAGGTTATGTCTACAATCCTTAGTAAGTCCTCATCGGAACAAGGTTCGAATAGTACTTAAATCAAATTTTTATTTGGACCTTTGGAGTATATACAAAAATATCTCTAAGTAATCCTCCAAAGTCTCATCATCACCTTATAAAATAGTGAAGATATCATCCTACATTTCTCTAGTTTTACAATATTCCTGATATTTATTCAAAAATACACTCTTCATTTGGTCTCGAGAACTTACAGTGTTTCCTCCTAGTCCCATGAACTAGCGCAAGGTTGAATCCTTGAGAGTTGTAGGAAACAAATTTAATTTCTGGGCATCATAAGAATAATCATAACTCCAACACAATATATCATATTCAAAAAGAAATAAATTTGGGTCTTCGTGCACCTTACCATGAAAGTGTGGAAGAGTTGAAGGTGAAAGATTCTTCATTTGTACATTCTCTTCTGAGTTCACTATTGGAAATCCAAAAGTGGACTGATCGTCATTTACTTGGATCTCGACAGACCCCTCTGCATGGTCTTCATGATCATCCATTGTTGTGCCTTTGATTGGGCCACTTCTAGAATGTAAAGGTTGACTAATTCTGAATTGAAATTTATGATCGCCTTTAGCCTCCTTCTTCTCCATTTCGGGTTGTGTCACACCTAAATCATTGGGTCTAGAATCTAGGTGGACTGTTCCAGTGTGATGAGTTTGTGTTAACTCGGACTTCCTAGTTGTAAAAGAAGGTCCAATATGAGAAGAGTTTTTAGACGTTCCAGTATTTTTTTGGCCCTTATTGGGCTTTGGATCGCTACCTTTCTTAGGCATTCATTTCAAAAAAATCAAATCCAAAAACAAAGTTTAAATTCTTATAAAAGAAAAATAATTTTTTAATTGTTGCAATGGAAAAGAAAATCAACACTCGTAAAATCCTCAAGACAAAAAAATCACACTATAGAAAAAATAATAGAAGACTTACCCCTATTGCAGAAAAATGGAAAGTTCTTACCCATTTCAAATCGCCTCCTCGGCGGCAGTGCCAAAATGTTGAGTACAATAATTGTTATCAAGTAGACTCCTTCGACACTTAGTTGTCAACCTGGGGGTTTCGTAAACATAAAGATGAAGCATAGGAAATGCCAGAAATGATATGAACTTGTCCAAACTCTATTCCTACTTCCTAAATTACAATCTTGCAGAATAAAAAAGAAAAGATCACCTAGCAATTTACACCAAAGATATTCTAGTGTAGGAATATGAAAGAAAGTACTTTTCCAGAAAAATAAATGAAAGGAATTATCAAAACCTCTCGCAACAATATTTGAAAATGTAAATCTATGTTTATCTTCAATACAATTGTCTTCCGGATTAATAATTGGACCCTTGAAGATGTTTGGCTCCTTATAGATCTTCCTCCATGTACTAAGTTATTATTCCTATAATTATGCAATGTGCTTGCACTAGTACCAAAACCAATTTTAAGTGTTAGGAGTATATTTTACACTTGTATTGAAGATTTATGTCTTTATGCAGGAACTCTAAGCCTTACAGCTAGAGCACTCTGTTCCTATATCAGGAGATCGATTCCTGTACTGAGACAAAGGTTCCTGCAACAAGTTTTGCAATCATTATTTAGAGAAAATAAAGAATGTGTTAACTAAGAAAGAATAGCTTGCAAAGGTGAATCAGAACTTTAAGGTAAATTCCTCAAACTGAAGGATGCTTCAACTAATCTTTTAATGTCTAAAAGAAAAATTAATTCCAAAGTCAAAGAACAATTTTAATTAAGGAACTTCTACATGTAATCTAAGAGATCATTTAAATGCGACAACATGCCTCAATCCTGTAATAGTGATCCACACTACTGATCTGCATGCATAACCTTTTGAACTCAGAAAAAATTCCTTTAAGAATTATTAGGCATCAATCAGATCTTTCCTAGATATCATAAAGTGCAGGCACGTACTAGTGTGCGTCGCAATAGCATTTTTTTTAGAAGTGTATTTAATTCAAAATATCAAAAGAACTTCAGAATGGAAATCATACTTTTCATAATCCCATTAAGACTTGATAAAAATTACACTCTTCAGGATTTCATTAAAACTTATCAAATAAAAACAAAATAACACCACTGTAATTAACTGAAAGGATCAATATGAAAAACTATAAATGTACTAGTGCAGGAATGCATGCTTGCATGATCCAGGCAAAAAAACGAGATTAAAATTAAAAGAAGGAAATCGTAAGATTAGACTTCAATCGAACTTGCACACCACAGATCGATCACACTGCAATGAAATCAAATTTAAAACTTGCAGGAAGATGAAAGAAACATTTGTTTACTTCACACTTTTCATTAAAAATAATTAACACAGCTTGATCGGAAAACAGAAGAACACAAGGGAGAATGAGCTGGGTTGGTTAGGCCCCAGCCAACCAGCTCATTTCCTCATTTAGGAAATATAAAGACTCAAATATTTAATCAATGCATCAACACAGAATTACAGTGAAAGATTGAGAAACATGGCATAGTTACTTTCTATTAATGATCAGCAAATATACATCATGAATTTGAATCTAGCCCAGAATAAGGGCGATATATGAAAAATTACAAAAGGATAGAATCATAGTATCCTTGCTATATTTATCACTCTCTACCATTTTCTATATGAGTCATACATTTTATACATTCATTCAGGCATGTGATCACAACCAAATTACAACGAGCAATCCAATGTGAGCCTTTCGGTTATAACAAAATAACAACAATAGATCGTGCTAAGCCTTTCAGCTATAACAAAACACCATTCTAGGTATTCAACTTACGACTTAATCTCCACCATATCCCTAATTTTCCTCTATGCTCCTAGCCCAAATCGAGTTAATCGTTTCAGAACACGGTGTCCGCATGGAGTGGTGAGATGTCATGGTAGTTGAAGATTCGCCAGCGGTGTTGGATTCCTACATGTACTCGACGATGCTAATAAGATAATTAATTGATTTCCCATAAAATACTTCTAGGAAGAGAATTATTAGTTGCAAAGATTTAAAGGCATAAAATCTATGAAAATGATTAATTAAGAACATTCATAACCCTTAAACATGAAACATGAAGCTAGTGCAGGAAGGGATACGATTCTTGGACTCATGCCATTATAAGGGGGTTTGCAAGGTTAAAACAAAGGTATAAGGTTATGGTTTTGAAGGGAAAAAGGATTAAAAATGGATCAATTTAGCCTACCAACAATCATGCCCTACAAGGGCTATGAAAATTATTTCATGAGATATTTTTTTGTCATGGGACTCCATCTTTCATTCTTATTGTTATAGTGCTCTATGTTGAATCCTCCCACAAATTTTTGAATGTGCAATTGCTGCTAATTCATAAGGCATGAATTAGGGCACAAGTTTTAAAGCTATCAAACATTCTTTGTGTGATGGGGAGATTAAGTGTTAGTGGCTATGAGGAATACTATTCATTGTTTCTATTTATCCTATTTCAAATATGGTTATCATTTATTGTTTCTTTTGAAAAAACTTTGAATGTGTACTTTAAATTTTGAGTGAAATCGGGAAAAATAATACTCCATTCAGAGATGGAAAAAATAAAACTTTTGTGTAAAGAGAGTCTGGTTAAATACAAAGAAGGGGGTAATATTTATAGTAAGAAAAAATTTCACAATAAGGGGTTTTCCCCAGAGAATGTCGTGGAGAAATTTTGATGAGAGATGTAATAAATTAGGGTAAAAAGGGATTATTAAGGAAGAAAGAGTAATTAGATTCTTGTTTTAAATGGTTACTATCAATGTTGTAGTATTTTTTTAGTTTTTTTTTCCTC
Source organism: Pinus tabuliformis (assembly GCA_031772625.1). Taxonomy (NCBI): domain Eukaryota; kingdom Viridiplantae; phylum Streptophyta; class Pinopsida; order Pinales; family Pinaceae; genus Pinus; species Pinus tabuliformis. The sequence goes on from CM062815.1 coordinate 255,621,546, forward strand.
ACCTAGGTTCATTTTTCCTATATTTATAATATTGGAAAGGTAAAATCCTCTAAGGAGTAGGACGACCTCGCAAGTGTATCTTCAAAAGTCTTGACCCTTCTAACTAAATCATGTGTTATTAGTATATACTTACAACATATTGGATGTACTTCTAGGTTATAGTGGAAATCATTCCATTTCATCTCAAGTATAGATTAAATGACTTTGATTAACTACCAATGTTGGGTTTGTCTATAAACTTTTCCTTGAAGTAAAAAAGAACATGACTTTCAATCTAGAAGGCTAGTTTCCCCCAAGGAGTGAAACTAGCCCATAAGTGCTTTTAGAGATGTCTTTACCCTTGCTAAAATGTATGTTATTATTATATACTTGCAACATATTTAATATACTCTTGGGTTACAGTAGAAATCATTTCAATTTATCTCAAGTGTAGCTCAAGTCACTCTGATGAGTTTTTGATCTCAGGGTTCTCCATAAAAAAAAAAATTAAAAATTTTAAAAAATAAAAAAAAAATAAAAAAATAAGATGTCTTTCAATATTTAATTGGATGAAATACACACCCTACTTGTGAATACTTTTTTAACTCAATTAAGTAAGGGTTGATAAGGATCTTCTCGGTTTCATCAAAGAATTAATGTTTTATTCATCAACTCTTGATTGTGAGAGGATGAATTCTAGTGTGAATTATCATGTGTGAGTTCTTCTTTTTTTAATTGTAGTTTTTACCTCAACAATTAATTTTGTCTAGGTCCTCTAGGTAGTTGTCAATGACCCATCCGGTGCCACGTGGGTGATTTACTTTTCAACAAATCCAAGGTATCCTTTTTGCATTGGGATGTAGTGACCTTGTTGAAAAACCCTAGGAAACACCTTTGATATCATCTACTAGCACTAGTTGGAATTGAACTTGAGATTTCCCAAAATCTTAAAGGAACGAATGAAGGTTTCCTGGCCAATCCACTCATAGCCTAAGCCCTTTGGTGATGAAGGGAAACTAGCTATAATATATCAAACATCTTTCCTCATGCACATGCAAGAAGGCTCTACCCCTATAAAAGTTTGAATACATGTTGTTTACATGGTAGTGCTCATAGTCATACCAATTATACTTCCTTCCTCTCTCTTTGTGAGGATTATATCAATTAGGCATAATTTTAGGATTAATTATTGAGTTATGCATAATTATTTTAGTAATTATTAATTTATGTGGTGGGAAATGCCATAATATTTTTTTTCAATAAGAAAAAGACATCAATTTTGTATTAATATTAATGCAAAGGTGTAATTTAAACCATCTAACATTTACTAAATATGCTTCACATATATGATGCAATCTTATAATATGTGCAACATCTAAATTTTGGGAAATATCGAAATCCCCATATGATTCAAAACAATTTCATAAGAGTCTAGTAGTACTATGTGCCTAATGTACATTAAAACATAATAAACAACTTGATATCCAAGTTAAAAACTAGTATCCAAAGTTCAATGTATATGACCCTACTAATCAAAAGTGTAGATATGCATGAAAAGTTAAGTCTTTTACTAAAGGAAATGTGTCATCTACTAATTAACCAATGCTTCTTCTCGCAGGTATTCTTCATAATATATTTGACACAACTATAAGCCCACTCACATTTTGGATAATTTGTCAACCTTTGAATTAAATTCCCTGTGAATGTCATCAAAGGATATAACCCTGAAGATTCTAATTAGCTCCATAACTCTAATCGTCCATTGATCCAATAAAAAAGTGTTTAAGGAAGAATAACATTTTAGTTAATATATAGTAGTCACTGAATCCCCTATCACTTGTAACTTTAGATTGTTGAAGCGACACAATTAAAATGACTAACATAAACGACTAATTTTCATTATTGTAGAACTTGTTAGGTAGCCACTTTTTTCTTCCTAAGCTAAATTAGTCATTCATGTTAGTTAGTTTTAGTTGTATTACTTATGAGCTAGTCGTATATTTTAACTCAAAACTAAATTGGTCATTTATGTTAGTTAGTTTTAGTTGGGTCACTTAAGATTGCTCATTTTTGGTAGTATTTCACATGGAAAATCTACGGTTACTAACTTTTTTATTGATTTAGTCACTAATTTCTCAGTTTTTACTAGTGATTTCCCAACTGTTTTGTAGCATAGTCACCATGCCTCGTCAATGAGAAAAGAGTAGGAGAGGTGTGAACCATTTTAGAGAGCGGGGTGGCTCTCACACTGTTATAGACATTTTTGTGCCTTGCAGCTCCAAGCATGAAATTTCCATAAACCAAGGGCTCCTAAGTCCCTAAAAGTGTTGTTCCAACCCCTAAAGGAACAAGGTCAACAAATTACAACTTCTCCCAGAAGTTCTCCACAAGAAATTGCTCAGAATCAGTCAAATCAGGATCATTTCAGCTGCTCCACTAGCTAGCTGCGTTGCATAGCACCTAAGTACACTAGTTGGGTGCATTGAAAAGCACCTAAATGCACTATCAGGGTGCATTGAGAAGGAAATGACAAATGGTAGTGCCATTCCATGAGGTGGAAAGACAATGGAAGCTTCCAGAATCTTCTCTAATGACACTTGCCTCACTGAATTCGACCAAGGATGAGTAAGAGGCTTTCAGTCTCCAAGTGGAAGCAAGAACTGACAGAGAGAAGACACTAATCGAATCATAAGCTGACTCATCCTCCTTGCATACATCTATATATGGATCCCTCATCCCAGAGATCCGGGGGCTGGAATTTTGTACATTGCAAAGAATTGTTGTTGGTTTTGAGATAGATATCAGAGTATTGGGTGATTTATGCTTTGTTGGAGGTGAAGAGGGGCTTCTTTGCTAGGAGGTTGATGCTGGATCAGGAATCATCGGTTGTAACTCCTTCTGGATCTTCTTGTTATATCAATAAAACTATTTGAGTTTTTCCTACATGCTTGTGTATCATTGATGCTTGTTACATTTGTATGTTTAGCTTAAATCTGATCCTAAGCTATTTATGAATATAGATCCATGTCTTTGTGTAGTTTTCTTCTTCTGTGATCTTACAGGAAATTGGTGAAGCTGGGCAAGTAAGGAAGCAGGTAGCTGGAAGCTGTCAAAGAAGAGAGGGATTGGATCAAAGGATTAGCGCAAGACACAGGTCGGTTCTTTCTACCCCCCTCTATCTTTAATTCATAAAGGAAATACAAAAGTAGTTTTCTCTGTTTGTTTCTAAGGTAACTGTCACACCTTAGTGGGATAGAGTCATTCTAAATAGACACTTTTCCCGGTAACAAAATGGCGACTCCACTGGGGACGATTGTCTAATTAGTTTATTTGTGTATCTTTTTGTTGTTTGTTTCATAAACTTATAAGTAGCATTCGAACTGCATTTGTCATAACAAATGCAAAGTAGACATCAGCTACTTGAATCCATTCACTGGATTTGTTTATGATTTGAATAGCTGATCCACAAATGATTTGATTGCCCTTTGTGATAGCTCTTAGACCCTCCTTAGATCTACCCCCTGATTGTGCATTACTGATTGCTTTTACTCGGCCAAAAACCAAAGACTAAACTGCAAACCGTGACCCAGAACCTGGATAGAATTCTCGTTTCTGCCCCAGCGCAGGAACTGTGAAGAGTTCCTGCATTTCAACGCAGTTCCCGAAAGGGCAACCTGCACTGCAATCCAGTTTCTCTGTGTTACAGGTGCGCTGATCACACTAGCCCTGTGCAGCTGAGGTTCTTGTGATTCATTCTTTCCAGTTTTGTCTCTGATTTTTGCAGCCTGTGATCAGTATATGTGTCTGTTTGAAAACCCCTTTTCCTTGCTGTAATTCTGCCTCCTTTGTACAAAAGAACTGTAGATGTTTTTGTGTGTTTGTTGCGTCGTTTATAGTTTTCCATTGCAAAAGTAGGATAGTCGTACTGTCGTCCTTTGATTTAGATCTGTCGCAAGTGTCGATTTCGATCATAGGAGAAAGTTTGATTGTTGTTGATGGTGGACTATACTTCTAATTTTGCCTTTGGTCTGAATTTGTGACTTTCAAGTGTCAAAAACGAGTATTTATTTCAAAATCATAAAGTGTTTTAATCATCTCTACCTTTTGATTTCGAAAAGAAGCTTGTTTGTGTTTGTCGCTTGAAAGCAAATTCAGATTTGTACATCAACTTTATTTTTAGCATCAATATTAAGAAAGTCGAAAACAAATACATGCACATGTGCATTTGCATATTGACAATCTGTTTGGCTTGATTTAGGAAAGTGCATTTACAGTGTGCTCTTTGCTCTTTGTGAAAAGATTGTGTCTTTTTTTTCCCCTAGTAGCTAGGATTTTCATTGCTGAAAAGAGATAAAAGTTTGCTTATCATCTTTAGATTGCAGTTTAGGAATTACATCTACATCTCGTGGTGAACCCAAAAGGCAAACTTCATAAGAAAGATCAACTTAAAATAAATTCAATGAATCTAACAATGCTTCGGAACTTAACGCACAACATTTAGAGGTCTAGGCTAGAGACGTATTCCGGCATCGTAAAGCCTGGTAACTGTTTTCCTCACTGATGGTTGGGTGATTCCTCCACTTTGAGACGATAAGTGTCAGTACAGACTTGTGCTCCCACGTACCGTCGAGTATATATTGGGAGACCCCTATAGGCTTAAATCCTTTATCGATAGGAATCCGTGTCTGCCGCCCTATCGATCGCAATGCACTGAACACAGCATTCGGGAAGATTGACTGTTGTACCGTAAAAAGTATTCTGCAGTTTTGCAATTGGTTTGGTACTCCCTCTACCTAGATCTCCAGAGCAGTCCCTTTCGTTCCTTTTCAGACTACTTAACGGAAAAGGTCCATCTGAGCACTTGTCACTTCAGGCTCATTAAAAATCGAAGGAGACTAGAGTCATCTTTTATTTTTTCTCGACTCTTTAACACTGAAAAGACAAGTTGTGTCAAAGCGTATAAAAATTTATTTTAAACGGAATATTCATTACCCCTTTCCTACGTTGATCTTAGGTTGAGAAAATGGAGTCTACCAACCAAGGAATTCCCCTTGGTGGAAATCCTAGTCCCTTCTCCTCTTGGGGAGATGTTGGTGCACCCCAGATGGCCACATTGTCGCTTGCAGGACTGACAATTGGTTTGCCTGTATGGCTCTTCTCAACCTCTGTCGTTCAGAACACCACTATTCCTGAACAATCAAATCAGCAATTAGACGAGTCCAGAGTTGCCCACCAACCTTATACTTCCTCTAATTCCTCCTCTCCTCCTTCCTCTTCGCTTGATGGGGCTGGTAAAGCCAAAAGTCAAGTTCCTAAGGAGAAGAAGGAAAAGAAGAAGAAAGAGAAAAAGAAGAAGGAGCCAAAGGCGAATGGGGGAAAATGAGTGTCATCTAACGAGAATCCACACACTGCACCGACTAGGCTTAAATCGCCATGTGTCATTTGCAAAGGAGACCACTTTCACAGAGATTGTCCTTGCATCCCTCGGATTTTAAGGGACTGGTCTCCTAGATTGCACAACCTGGTGTCGTCAACCTCTGATGATCATGTTGAAATCACACTGTCAACTAGTGAAAGTGAAGTCCCAGGACAAAAAAAAAATATAGATTTCCTTGTAAACTGTGTAAAGGAAATCATGCCATCCATCGTTGTCCCTTCTTAGACGAAGCTAAAAGAGTTTTGGATGATCGTCCGGTTTCACCATTACGACTTCCTCCTGGATATAAAAAACTCTTGCCCAGTCCGTCACTAGTTGAAAATCTGGCTGGCCTGCTCAAGCTGACAGCTGAAGCACCTATCATTGAAGATAAACCATCTAGACCCATACCAGACGAAATTCAAAAGGTCGAGGCGGCAGTTGACCCGGTCTTGCCTTCAGAGGTTTCATCTTCAGATGATACAATCACTGAGGAGAACAAGGATGACACCGTCCAGATTCTCTTCATAAGCACAGACTCCAACGAACATGGGGGAAATATACCCGTTCCTTTACCACAGGAAGGAACTTCGTCAGAGTCATACCTGGCCGTCTATTCGGTCCCACCTCCAAGCAACCTAGTTGTCTCCTTCAACTGGAATCAACTAGGCAGACTCCATTTACTAGCAAGCATACCATTCCGAATTATCGTTCAAATATATAGAATGGTTATGGATGGTACCATCATATATGAGGGGGCTTCTGTGAGTATCCTTTCCTCGACTGCTTGGAAAGCGCTTGGTTCGCCATCGCTTTTTCCTGAGATGAGAAATCTGACAGGCTTTGATAAAGGAACCAGTCGACCTTTAGGGATCCTTCCCGATGTTCCCATAACATTGAGAGGGAAAACCGTTCGCTTGAACGTGATGGTAGTTCAGGGGCCCCTAGATTACAATCTACTCCTTGGACGAGACTATATTTATTGCATGGGAGCGATTGTCTCCTCACTCTTTAGAGTAATGTGTTTTCCGCACGAAGGAAGAGTGGTCAAGCTCGTGGACCAGCTTTCATTTCCCGGATCATACAGAGCAAATAGTCATATACCATCCCTGAATGGTCTTTTCACGCAAGAAATGTCACAATCTCCAGTCCGTCCTCCCAATGAGCGCGAGTAATTCGGAGGGATATGACTAAAACCCAGGGGGCATGCATCCTGGTCTGCTTCAGCAGGAAAACTTCGGGTATAGAGTAGGTTTCTATAGGATAATATGCCTAGTCTGTACCCCCGTCCGTGAGTGGAAGAGGGGGTTATTCTAGTATAGGATTCTCTTGTCAAAGTTATGAGAGTTGATGAGCGCCGCCACTCACCTTTGTTTATCTAGGTAGATATCGCCGAAGAAGTGTTTTGTTTGCGCCGCGAATAGAACAATATTTGGGTAACCTGTAAGAGGTAGGCCTCTCTCGGTAAAACAAATGTTTTGGAAGATAGAAGTAGAGGTAACCTTGAAACTCTGTTTTATACCTGGGGGCATGCAAACCTTTTGGAGTGCAAGCAAAGAGCGATTATTTATCTGTTTTTTAGATTAGTCATTAACTAACTTGCATAAAGAAAGGATGTGGGGTAAAACTCTGAAAGTTGTCGTTTTTATATGAGACATTCTTATCATATGACTGGATTAATCGAGCAGTGTTTACCGCAAGGTTCAAGCTCGTTAAAAAATAAACCCGGACCGAGGAAATGTTTCCACCCGCGTTTAAGCTCGTTAAAAAATGAACTATTCCCTGGTAAATAACCACTGTGAATGTAGTACTTCAACCATTAAAGCCTTGGTCGTGTTTGCACCGTCACCTCCACTTTTCCATTGGTCGATCATTCACCTCCATTTGATTGTTTACCCATTTTGAGGAATAGCTGCGAAGAGTGATTTCACTAGCCATCCTTGTGACACTGCCGTGATTGGAAAATTCCAAACCTTACCTGGAATCAACTGCTACCCATTTTATCACTCGTTCCTCAAAAGACGAGTCTTCTTTAAGCTCTTTTCAACTGACTCATAAAATATGAAAAGATTGCCGAGTCCTTGGCCTTCCAGCTCGTTAAATGGACAGGAAGTGTTATCCCTCCTCTAGATTTTAATCCTTTTGGACCTGAGGGATTATTGCACAAAAAGATTGAGCGCTTGTTTTGTTCGGCTCGTTAAAACTATCGAAAATTCATCCCTTCTGTATTGTTTTATACTTTTTCGGACTTAAGGGATTAGATGACGAAAAAGGAATTTTGGAGTTACCTTTATGTACCTTTTCAAAATCTCTAAAAATGAAAAGGACCGAGTTATCTTTTTCGTTAAACTCGTTAAAAAGATTAATAGCGACAAACTTGTCTTTAGACGAGAACGAGTTTCACTATCGCTAGGCTCGTTAAAACATAGCGATGGGTTTGCCCGAAGGGCAAATTATAGAACAAGCATATGTTATCCTCCTCAAGCTTGAAAAAAATAAAGAGGTATTGGTCAGCAATGATTAGGGAAAAATTGGGAAGAAAACTCAAAGAATATTTATTGGTAGCAAGTCGCTCTTGAACATGACACTTCCACTCCGTGTCTGAGTCGGGTTTGGTTGTTTCATTCACCGGTCACATCGCCATGGTCTCCCCATACCATCCACATTTGGGGTTAATGCTACCAATCCATCACATAAGTGTCGCCGACATGTTCAATAGAAGTCATCCAGAGAAGTCACCTGTGTCCCACCCACTACCATACATTATGCTCCATACTTTCATGACCGACATCCTGAACCGTATATCATCATATCATTTTCACCTCCATCAAAATCATTTGCTTTGTTCCATGTCATTGATGTGGGATTCATTAAGGCCCTCCTTTGAGGGATCACTTCTTGTCGACATCAGCTCATTATCCAAGAAGTTGGTCTAGGAACACCCCATTCAGAACTTTGAAGCTTGCATTCCTTAATGGCAAGTTTTTCACTTCCGGCGACAGGTTTACGTCAATGGCCTTCGACCGAAATATTTTGCGTGGTGTTTGACGCCAAGTCCTTTATTCACACCACGTGAATTTTACTGTAGTACCTTGAGGGTCATTATCATTATCGGTGATTCCTCTCGTGCTTGTTAACAGTTTACATCATTGACTGGTAATCAAGCGATGTCTTTCCATGTTCAAATTCAGAACATTTCTCACATGGATCGACCTGTACTTCGAGTGAAGATCGGACGAGATTGAAGACCCCGGATCTATTTTCATCCATCCGGGCTGTGATATATTCAGGAAAATAAAGACATTAAATGTACAGCATTGCAGCACAGATAATCATCCTACCAAAAGGATGATGGCTCTATCAGAATCATCAGTCTACACTCAGACGATTGTCTGTCCTATGTACATGAAAATGAATTTATAAAGCTGAGCATGGGAATGCCCGCCTCAGCTAGATCATGAAAAATGGTATGAAGATAAGGTGTTGTATTGTATTACAGGTCTCCTCCCAACATTCAAATAACTTCGGATCCTCATAATAAAGCATTTCACCCGATTAACGGGCTCATACTTTAGGGGGCAACTGTTATAGACATTTTTGTGCCTTGCAACTCCAAGCATGAAATGTCCATAAACCAAGGGCTCCTAAGTCCCTAAAAGTGTTGTTCCAACCCCTAAAGGAACAAGGTCAACAAATTACAGCTTCTCCCAGAAGTTCTCCACCAGAAATTGCTCAAAATCAGTCAAATCAGGATCATTTCAGCTGCTCCACTGGCTAGCTGCATTGCATAGCACCTAAATACACTAGCTGGGTGCATTGCAATGCACCTAAATGCACTATCAAGGTGCGTTGAGTGGGAAATGACAAATGGTAGTGCCATTCCGCGAGGTGGAAAGACAATGGAAGCTTCCAGAATCTTCTCCAATGACACTTGCCTCACTGAATTCAACCAAGGATGAGTAAGAGGCTTTCAGTCTCCAAGTGGAAGCAAGAACTGACAGAGAGAAGACACTAATCAAATCATAAGCTGACTCATCCTCCTTGCATACATCTATATATGGATCCCTCATCCCAGAGATCCGGGGGCTGGAATTTTGTACATTGCAAAGAATTGTTGTTGGTTTTGAGATAGATATTAGAGTATTGGGTGATTTATGCTTTGTTGGAGGTGAAGAGGGGCTTCTTTGCTGGGAGGTTGATGCTGGATCAGGAATCATCGATTGTAACTCCTCCTGGATCTTCTTGTTATATCAATAAAACTATTTGATTTTTTCCTACATGCTTGTGTATCATTGATGCTTGTTACATTTGTATGTTTAGCTTAAATCTGATCCTAAGCTGTTTATGAATATAGATCCACGTCTTTGTGTAGTTTTCTTTTTCTGTGATCTTACATGAACTTAGTGAAGCTGGGCAAGTAAGGAAGCAGGTAGCTGGAAGCTGTCAAAGAAGAGAGGGATTGGATCAAAGGATTAGCGCAAGACACAGGTCGGTTCTTTCTATCTCGCTCTATCTTTAATTCATAAAGGAAATACAAAAGTAGTTTTCTCTGTTTGTTTATAAGGTAATTGTCACACCTTAGTGGGATAGAGTCGTTCTAAATAGACACTTTTCCCGATAGCACACACCCAGTAGAGGGCAAAGAGATATGCTCAAACATATCATGAAAATACTCCTCAGTTGATTCAAGTAGAAATCAAGCAAGTGATAGAGAAAAAAAAAAGGAGAAACCTATAGCCATAATGCCTGGTGAGATCCTCCATCAAAGTAGGTTGCAGAAGAGGATACAGGGCTATCAAAATTGACAAGGTGATGGTAAATGGCCAACCACTATAGCTGGTAGACAAGTAATAACTCCCACATAAGAGGAGCCAGCGAAGGTCAACCACTTAAAGAAGCTAACAAACAATGTGGGGATAGTTACAAGGAATTTCCAAGGGGTTTCTATCATGAGGGAATAAACATATAGGTTTTGGGGTGGGTATAAGAGAACAAACTTCATATTTCAAGAGGAAAAATACACCGAAAGTAGTGAGCATCATTGCAGGATGACGTGGTGGAAAGAGAAAGTATTAGACATCCAGTCATTCAAGTGGGTTGTTTGGATTTGTGTTGTGGGCATGCTACAACCACAATTGTAAATATATGAGATAGTTTCAAGGTGTTAGTGGTAGAATCACAGTGGGTGGTCGACCATCACAGCTAGTCATTTGTCATAGTGGACAACTTCCAAACTAGATTCATAAGAGTGAGGTAGAAAAACTATAGGGGGACTCAAAGTCTGATGGATTTTCACAGGTAGAGAGTGCAACAGAGGAAATAGGAGCTTCAATGGGAATGGGGAAATTAGTGTTGTAAAAGAGTTTCCATGCAGGCAAAATGTGATGGTAGTAAGGACCTCTTCTTTAGCCATTGAACAATAAATAAATAGGTTAGGAATTCCAAGAAGCAACCTTCATTGTAACTTACCTCCTCATTCCATGTAGGAGTCTTGTTGAAACACCAAATTTCATTCCATGTAGGTGCACCGTGGAAACACTAAATTTGGTGTTGATGTCAGGTTGTGCCAAAAATGAAAAGTTGTGACCAACCCTATGCCTATGCATTATTATACCCACCATGATTCCTAGTTCACCCTTGTGCCTTACACCCTTGTTTCATGTGGGCATGTTTTGGAAATAGCAAATTTTGTTCCTTGCAAATGTGACATGAAAACACCAAAATTCATTTTGTGTAGACATACCCTGGAAACGTCAAATCTCGTTCCATGCATGGGAACATCAAATTTTATTCCATGCAAGTGCGCTTTGAAAACACCAAATTTTGTTGTGTGCTAGAGTGCCTTAGAAACAACAAATTTCATTTATTGCGAGGGAACCTTGCAAACATCAAATTCCATTTTGTGTGAGCACATCCTACAAACACAAAATTTCATTATATGGGAGCATTCCTTGTATACACAAAATTTTGTTGCATGTGTGTGTGCCTTGAAAACACCATATTTTGTTTCGTGTGCATAGGCATATAGAACTCCAAATTTTGTTACATTCCTCAGTCGTACACATGAGGGCATGCCAAAAATGCTAGGTTGCAACTGACCTTGTGCCTATTTGTCATTCAACATGCCTTGTTGTCTAGTACTTCCTTGTGTCTTGCCTCATTGTTTCGTGGAGGCATGATGTGGAAACAATGTTTTTTTTCCATGTAGGTGCATCATGGAAACACCAAATTTGGTGATGATGCTTTCTCATTCATAAGAGGTCATGGAAAAAAATTTAAGTTATGACCAGGCGTATGCCTATCCATTGTTTGGCCTCCCTTATTTCCCAACACTCCCATGTGCCTTACCTCCTTGTTTCATGAGAGCATGAAGAGGAAACACAAAAATGGTTTTATGTGCAGGCATTCTACGAAAACACCAAATTTTATTATGTGTGCACGTGCCCCACAAACACCAAACTATGGTTTCTCGCCAGTCCACACACATGAGCCCATGCCAAAAATGTTAAGCTGTGATTTTTTTGTGTTCGTCTATTGTTTGGCTTGCTTTGTTTCCCACTTGTCATGACCCTAGAGGCTACACATAGTTACATGATGTATTTGTGCACAATGATCATTGAGTGTGCGTCATCGGCATGATTCACAACCAATTAATACTAGAAGAAAATTACTTCGCATGGAATACATCTCATAATATGATACTTGTTATTAGCAATATATATTTGTTATTTAGAGGAATATCATAACAAAAGTATATAACCAAGTAAAGTATTTCCACATTGATGATCTTCTTTAACACTTCAATAAATTAAACCAAATATCATTTTTTTGCATGAAACAACTCACAACCTTATTTATTATTAAGCAAGTGTAAACACCAAAATTTAGACCACAACACCAAAATTTGGTGAGATGGCCTCCCCTCTTTATAATGTGAAAACACCAAAATTCAAGCCCTTCAGCATGATCCCCTCTCTTTACAAAGTGAAAAACCAATATTCAGGTGAGTTCCCCTTCAGCATGACCCCCTATCTTTACAAAATATAACAAGAGTTATGACTCTCCATGACCTTTGGTTCAACTTGAAAAAATTCACTTATTTTTAAACAAGTCCCAATTGAATTAATCCTTCAATACCCTAACTAAAGACCGGCTACATCTAGTGTCAAGTCCCTGACTTATCTAGTGTAGAAATTTTGAATAATTTAACACATATTCAATGGAGATTATCCTGATCATGTACTATTGCAGAATACATACACAATAAATGTTGTAGCTCTGATACCAATTGTTGTAGCTCCGATACCAATTGTTGTAGCTCCGATACCAATTGTTGTAGCTCTGAAACCAATTGTTGTAGCTCTGATACCAATTGTTGTAGCTCCGATACCAATTGTTGTAGCTCTGATACCACTTGTTGTAGATCTGATCCAAAAATATTATGATAATAGACTAAACCCAAGAAATAACAAGATCAAAATAGATAGAAATTCTTATTTATTATCAAAACCCTTATGGTAGGGCAACACCATACATTCACTCCTTAAGGAAGGAGAACACTCCACAAGCCATATGCCTGTTCATACAAGAATACTTCTCTTCATCTTCATATGCGGAGTCTCTAGCCTTTATATAGGCCTCATACATACAATACCATGCATCATTACCATGGTTTCCTCATACCATCAACTAATACCATGGGCCCATTACATTATTATTAACTACTTGTGGTCCCTTACATGACATGGGTTAACCACCTTATTTATTACTATGGCCCATCCCATTATTACATTATTACCTTGGGTACCTCCCTTGGTACCCCATATTATCCCCCCTAGGTATATAACATTCCACCCCCCTAAGCATGTTTCGTCCCCGAAACATGGGAAGAACACAAATAATAAGATCTACTCAAAAGAGTAGTCCACTGATACCATGCACGTGCATCTAGCCATCCAAGAGAAAGGTGAACCCTCGATCTCGCTGGTGCCTTGCTCGCTTGAGATGGAAGTTGACCGTGGTCGCTCTTCTGTGTTGATGTGTAGTGGGTGGATCTTCTCTCCTCGCGATCCGTCATGTGACGACTTGGTTTCCATCTTGATGGTTGTCTCACTGGGTGATGTGGGTGATGATATGTTGAAGCTTTAACCCACGATGACTTTTGCTTGACTTCACCCTGTTGTGGTGCCTGTTGTGGTGTCTTCTTTGTCAATATGACTTCAACCACTGAGCCCTCCTCTGATGTATCATCACCTGTAACCTTTTCTTCTGCAGCCTCTGTTTGTGTTTGATTGTCGATCATCAAAGGCTCATCATCTGATATGTGAGTCCCTTGAACATATTCTGCTTCAGCCTCCATGTTCTCTACCTGTTTATGGATGGAAATATCTTGTAATGTAATTTTCTTCTTTTTATACCACAGCTTTAGGAATTTCTTCTACACATTAATATTGATAGTACCCACAGATTCCATCCAAGGGTATCCCAAAACAACATCCATGTTATCCATATCTGAAGCATAAAAATCACCATGAAACACATACTTATCCATAGAAATCTTCAAATCCTTATACACTTGAACATCCTCATTATCAATCTGTGCAGTTTCAATGTGTTTTGCTGGAACTTGCAATCTTTTTGCCAAATTAATACTTATAAGATTTTGTTTGCAACTAGGATTTATAGACACAAAGATTTTCTCCTCCTGAATCAATCCATGAACCCGCAATAAAGATATACAAGAAGAAAATAGCCCTTTAGGTTCCTTGGTTTCCTTCTTTTCTACAAAAACTTTGCTAGGCTGTGTGACCTGACGAGCTAACTGGCAAGCCTCCTTCCACGTGGGAGGGTGGTGAAGTAGAACTTGAGCTTTGATGGCTTCTTTAAGACCGTTGATAAAACATTCCTTGAAGAATGCATCTGTGAGACCCCTAGTGTGGAAGGCTAAGGCTTCGAAAGCGGTAATATATTCCTCCACTGTACCAGTCTGTCGGAGCCTAACGAGACGACCCAAAAAATATTCTTCCTGTTCAAAGCGATCTAGGCCCGCCATCACAAAAATATCACAGTTTCGTCAATATTTCTTAGAATCCTTATTATGACCTGTTTTTAGAAATGGAACCATCATTCTGCATCTGCCCATGTGATAGAAATTTTGATCCAGGCACTAGAATTCCAGATCTATGCTGCAACTTTCCCGCCGTCACCCAAAATTTCTGAAAAAAGAGCTGATTTTAAATCAGCGGTATCTTCCTCATCCGGACTCCAATTCGCCTGATTTTTTTTTTGAAATCAGGGGTTTTGTCACAAGGATTCCAGATATATAATTAGATATTACAGATATGGAACCAGGACGTCTAGATCTGTGCCGCAAATTCGCTGGCCCTAAAAATTCTCGGCAACCCCACTGATTTTTAGATCAATGATATCTCCTTCATCCGGACTCCGGTTCAACCGATTTTTTTTTTTTTTGAAATCAACTATTTTTTCACAAGGAATACAGATCTGCAATTAGATTCTACAGATATTGCACCAAAACGTACAGATCTGATCTGCAAATTCACCACCCGAGAAACCTTGCAAAAATGAAAAAAAAAATTTCTCCATGGTTTGCCCAAGAAAGAGCTCTGATACCAATTGTTGTAGCTCTGATACCACTTGTTGTAGATCTGATCCAAAAATATTATGATAATAGACTAAACCCAAGAAATAACAAGATCAAAATAGATAGAAATTCTTCTTTATTATCAAAACCCTTACGGTAGGGCAACACCATACATTCACTCCTTAAGGAAGGAGAACACTCCACAAGCCATATGCCTGTTCATACAAGAATACTTCTCTTCATCTTCATATGTGGAGTCTCTAGCCTTTATATAGGCCTCATACATACAATACCATGCATCATTACCATGGTTTCCTCATACCATCAACTAATACCATGGGCCCATTACATTATTATTAACTACTTGTGGTCCCTTACATGACATGGGTTAACCACCTTATTTATTACTATGGCCCATCCCATTATTACATTATTACCTTGGGTACCTCCCTTGGTACCCCATATTACCTCCCCTAGGTATATAACAATAAATAAGCTCCTCTACGTTGATCATCAATATAGCAGCATCAATAATAATAAAACATCAAGAGCATTCACACATTAACACAGTATGTAACCCGGGGAAAGCATCTCGCTAAAAACCCCAACTATCTGTATATTAATGATTGAGACCATGTAACATTACAAAGTACAATGCTTATCACAAGAAATCCAGTAACAGCTCCACCTATTACACACAATACAGCTAAGGTCTGATCTCCAGATCTATTCCACTGCTTGCCTGCCTCCACTGCTCAATACCTGCTCAAGAATTAATGAGAATGGTTTACCAAACTTGTATTTCACCTCCAAAGAATCACTCACACTATGTTAGATGTGATCAGAGGCTATAATACTGGGCAAATACATGAGCAAACTCATTGGCATACTCAATCCCTTGATTGTGCAAGATCTGATGCACAACTATAGTCACAATTGATAGCAATCTGATTCTCTAACACCTGTCCCTGCTGAACTGAACATGCACTGACATGCAACTGAGTTCACTGATGTATTCTATAGTTGTATTATGAGTTAATAATTAGTTTAACAACTCATAATTAGTCTATTTGCAGTTAGACTAACTACAACTAGTTTAACCAAGTCAAACTGAACACAACTCCATCAACTCCACAATCAACTCCACCAAACTCAACTGGTTGAGTTCTAACTGAAGTCATGCATGCAACAACTCAACTGACTTATAAGAAAAACATACTTCCTTCTGATAGCTGCATGGGCCACATCTGTAGCTCAAATTGAAGTGCTCCAAGAGAATAAGATCAAGTTTATAGTCCAAATATTATTATGAGACAATAATATTTAACTTTTCTATTTTAAATAGCCAGTCTAAAAATAGACTTTGATCACTCCTGCTATGATCACTCCTGTTGTGGTCACTCCTACTGTGATCACTCCTGCTGTGATCATCCCTACTGTGGTCGCTCCTCCTATGATCATCCCTGCTGGGATCCAAAAATAGAACTTGCGCCATAATTTGCCTCCGGGCCCACTTAGTGAAGGTGACTCTTTCCACTAAGCTCCATCATCTTGTTGCAATATCAACATCTAGGATGACTTAACTGTAGCACTAAATGGGTAGTTACTATGTCAACTGGGGGAGTTAGTATGTCAACCCGGTTCTCAAGGTTTGGTTATGAGAATGGGGTAAAATACTTTCTTTTTTGTAGTATGTATAAAATTACATACATATTCTGTGTGAAACCATGGCATCAATATGAATAACTTTGGAAGTTGGGATTGACACCTTTGGGTTTTCTTAATACTTAGAAAAATTTGATTTCAAGTTCTCTAATTTATGTTTTGATGGTTTATTTGTAGTCATACATACTCCATTATGATATGTATATGCATGGTAAGGGTGGTGCAAGTTAGTGATGAAAGGCAAGTTAATTCTCCAATGTAAAAATCTTCCTCTAGGGCTTTGCCCAATTTTCTTAATTATATAAAACCCTAACCCTAATCATCACTATTTTCAATCACATAATAGCCTTAGCTTTTGTGTATGGGTAAACTATAAGATGTTGGGTTATGTTATAAACCATAGAAAGCAAGAACTAAATGTTAATGTCTCGAAACTGATCATTGGTAGCTTCATGGATCATGAGAAACGTATTGCCCTAGCTTTTGTATGCACTACATATTTGACATAGCCTAATGTTATAGCTACACAAATGGATAAATGTTAGTATAATGTTAAGAGCAGTGCTATTAGATGCCTCAGAGTTCCTTGGATTCATATGAAGACTCTTAGTTGATTGCTCTGTTGCTTCTATGCTCAATGAATTTATGGTTAAACTCCTTTGCTCATTAGTCTTTAGCTAACATGTAAGTATGTTTTGTTTGTTAGTTTGGAATGCTAAGACAAATGTCAGTAGTGGGAAAAATTCAATTTCCATTCTATCATTTCCAAATTGAGATGAAAATTGTTGTGCTATATATTGGTACAACCAGGTCTTAGTACTCAAGTTTCCTTTATGTTTCTCAAGGTGTTAATACATAGGTCCCATGCCATAGGAAGCATCATGGGTGCACTCAATGATGCATGATGTTCAACTGTAAAAAGATGGGTTGGAAACAAATCATTTTTTGGTACGTTCAAACTTTAGAGATTGAAATTATCTGTTAAGTAATTTTGAATTTTATGAGGGCTTAAGGATGATAAACATGGATTAAACAAGGATTGAAAACACCCAAAGCCTCCAATGTAGATCGCATAAATCCTTGTCCTCTTGGAGGAATGTTATGTGACATTTTCCTTACCAAACTTTCAGTGATGATTATCTTAAAAAAACCTTCATAGTGTTTAAAAATTTGTAACGAAATTAAAAAAATAAAATATTTTTGTAGTATAACCAAAATTATCCAATTCTTAGGAATTTTGATGGATTTTGACCAGAGAGATGTTACCCAATTGGAAAAATATTGACTTTGTCAAACATCGATATTTTGATAAATAGATAATTGACCTAGTCAAACATCATATATCTGACGAACATTCAATTGGAATCATATATCTTATGAACAAAATATATCACAAGATAACTACTACCATGTATCTAATGTCTATAACTCCAATATCACAGATGTAAAACCTCTATTTCTTAATTCTATTGCTAGCACAAGTAATTTATACTCCCCATCTCCATGGATTAGTGGGAGTGAATTCATTATTATCAAGTCTCTCGAGGAGAAAAAAGGACGAATCACAATGTTTACCAAGAGATATGTAATTTTTACCATTGAATCCCTAAAGTAGTATAAATTAAATTGCTTAATAAATGAGTCTCCAACCCCCACATGTGGATAAAATGAGATGTAATACATGTGTGTGTGGTGACTAAATTCATATATTGTTCTAATAACTCCACAAAATTAAGTATTTCATTCCATCACATAAATTGACCTTAGTGTTACATAAGTAAACCAAGAGTAGACATGAAACCCTAAGGAAAAAAGCATTCCCTAGATCTTCAATTAGGTGTTTAAATGATGAAGTGAAAATGCAAGGGGAAAAGAGTACTACATTATTTAACCATCACAAACATGTGATCAAGTGTGACTAGGAGTGTATATATTCATATGTTTTCCAAAGAGGGAGTCAATACATGAGTTAGCATTCATTGGGCCTTATTTTCCTTTCTTTTTCTTTTTCTTATATATAGGACTTAGGGAATGAGGTTTTCACAAGTTTGGCACAACTCGTAGATATAACATTTACATGAATTTTCACTTCAACCTTAGAGTTTAGACTTAGATACATCATTCTAGTGTATCTTTAATGATTTTGGATTTCATGTTTTTCTTTTCTTTCATCATAAATGACTACAAATCTATGAATGCTTAATCATAAAGGTTTCAAGTGATGAAAATGAATTAATGATGCTATTCTTTATCCATAGGATGGGTATTCTTGAGAAAAGCTTATGATTGTGAATGTCTTCTCCCTGGTTGAGAGGGAGTGAGCGTGGACACCATATTATCCATGTGTCATGTACTATGGCCAAGACTAATAGTCCTAATCCTGGTAAATACATGAGTAGGGAGAATGGTGGATTGGATAAACATTTGGGACCCTTATTCTTTGATAATTTGTACATTGACTAGGACTAACCGCCATAAGTCAAGTACATTAATCCAAAATAAGTATAGTCATGAGGATTGACATTTCCTATTGTCAAGTATTATGATAGTGGATTAGGAAATGGTCATGTGAGGACATACCTAGTGGAAATCCAGGTGGGGTAAGAGCCTAGAGAGGCAGTGGTGTCCAAATTTGTGCCTCCCAATGTTGTGCTCTAATCTAATGGAGAGATAGAACTTGTTAGTCAAGGCCTTTCTATTTTTGACAATGTTGGCTATGATGATGTAAATCATTGTTGATTCTTATCAATCCAGACTTTCTTATATGAATATTTCAACTTGAGAGTACTTTCTTATGTCATTATGAATACATACCCAGTTTATAGGGAGTGTTGAAAAATGTAACTAGTGTCGGTCTTCATAATGCACTAAAAAGTAATTTTTATCAATGATATTTATTATTATTATTTCATTTTGGTAAATGCACGTTCTTCATGCTTATATAGTCAAAAATAAATTACTTTAATTCAAGATAAATTTATTTGAGTGAAGTCTCATTTGGACTTTTGAAAGAAAAAAGAAAAAGGAATTTTTATTTTGAGTCAAAGAATCAACACAAGACCAAGTCAGCCCTCCTTGAACAAGTCGGACTAAGAGGAAACTATTTGACTCTCTTGGACAGGTATATATATCAATAAACTCAATCACTTGGAAGACCAATCACTTATCATCACAAAACATCATTTCTTGTGCCAAACAAGAATAAAAGACAACTGAAATTAAAGGAGAGGTAAACTATGATTTTTTTAGCTTGATTCTACTCACACATGCAAAGGTTATATGGCTTCTCTACAAAAATTATAGGTTTGACCTTCATCCTTCACTGTAGGTCCAAATATTCCACGATTTGACCATATTTTGGATTGTTTGATCAACGCTAAATTTCGATGACTTTGACTTGGTTGGAGGAGACTTGGAGGAGGATTGACTTGGATATTTGTTGCAATCTTGGTCTTCGTCTTGGGTCTTGTATATCTCATTTTGATCTAATTATATAAGAGAATTATTTTTGGGTTTCCCCCCTTATGGGGTTTTTCCCTGGCTTAGAGCCTAATTCTTGGTGTTCTTTGTTTCCTTGTGATATTTATGTTTTGCATTTTTGTGTAATTACTTGATGAAGAATAAAATCTAAGTAATAAAAATCCAAAAAACATTCACAAGTAATTATCAAGTTAAAATAAATCAATCATTTTCTTCTAACACTTGGTTTCTCAACATGAAGTAGGGAATAGATCCTATGACATCCAACCTACAATCTATGATGGGAAATCCTCAATAGTTTCTCTAAAGAAAGATGTCCCATTGAGGGGTTCAAGAAGAGGTATGAGGCATCACCAATTTTATATTTGAAGAAGTTTTAATCTTCGTTTTTCAAATTTTCCCCTATGTAGGCAAGAAAACATGGAAGGAGGTGATCCCATTGGAAGAGTTCAAAATGGAAAGGCCAAATAAGGCCTTATATAAAGATATAAATCCAAGGACCTCCCTCATAAATATAATTAGACATGTATTGAAAGAGAGTAAAAAATTATCCATCCCTTGAATCTCATTATAAATGGGGCATCTATAGATGAGGTGACCCTCTAACTCTATCTTATGTATATGGAAAAGCTAATATATATTATTGAGAAGAGGAAAATATCCCAAGCGAAACAAAAATTGTAAAAAGTTCGATAGTAATACATATGTAAAAGATGATCTTGAAAGTAGTAAGTTCATGCTTCAATGGTTGTAAGGTCATTGGCATGATCATAATCATTGTCATCATATTCATTATCATCATCATCACCACCATAATCATCATCATTGCATTATCATCATAATCACCATTCATGTCATCATCATCATCATCATCATCATCATCATCATCATCATCATGATTATGGACATTGTCATCAATTGTTCATAATTATAGGTGTTGTAAGAAATATCATCAACCCAAAAAATGTTATGAGTGCTAGAAAAGGATTGTTCGGACACATGATATTTGAAAGAGAAATAACAAATCTATTTTTGAGAGATGATAAATGATCATCACCATCACTACCATTATCATCATCATTATCATTTTCATCATCCCTATCATCATCATTAATGTCATTTCTATCATCATTGCTTTCATCATCGTCAAGGACATCATCATCATTGGCATTATCATCATTCATGCCATTATTATTGTTGATGATGACCTAGATGACAATAATGATAATGAATATTAGATGATGATGACTTGGATGACGACACCAAAGATAATGATTATGATTACGACAATGACAAAATTTAAAAATTGGGAATATTGGCTATGGTCATTAGCATCATCATCATCATCACAATCATTGTCATCATCATCATAATCATTGTCATTGTAACCACCATCATCTGTATCATCATTGTCATTATCATCATAATCACAATTCATGTCATTGTCATCATTGTCATTATCATCATCATCATAATCATTGGCATTGTCACCAGTTTTTCGTAATTGTCAATGCCATAAGAAATATCATCAATGGAAAAAATATGATGAGTGTTGGAAAAGGGATGCAAAAGTGAATAAAAAAGTGGGGGCAAAAATAGGCATAAAATTGGATGAAAAGTGGATGCAACATAAGTAGATGCAAAACAAGTCAGAAAAATTGACACAAAAGTGGATGTAAAAGTAGATTCAATAGTTAATGCAAATTCAGACACAAAGTAGGATGCAAACGTGGATGCAAAAGTGGAAGCAAAAATAGGTGCAATAATAGACATAAAACTTAGCATGAATTGCGGTGAAACAAATGTGGATGCAAAAATGGATGCAAAAAAAGACACAAACTTGAATGCAAAAAGGAATGTAAACATGGACCAAACATGGGTGCAATAGTGGACACAAAATTAGATGCAAAAAATGGACGCATCAGAAGTGGATGTAAAAATAGATGCAAAAACCATAAACAATATTCGATGCAAACTTGGACACAAAAGAGAATGCAAATGTGGATCCAAAAGTGGAAGAAAATGTGGGTTGAAATGATAAACACAAGGTATGACATAAATTGTGGTGCAAAAAAAGTGGATGTAACAACATACACAAAAAAAATGAAAACTTATATGCAAAACAAGACACAATAGGGGATGTAAAAGTGGATGCAAATATGGGTACAATAGGAGAAACAAAATTGGGTGCAAAATATGGATGCAATGGAAGTATATGAAAAAGAAGATGCAAAACGAGATGCAGAACCCAATGCATAAATCTAACAAAAAATTGGATGTAAAAAAGAGATGTAATATGTGATGCAAATATTGGATGAAAAATAGGATGAAAAATTGGAAGTAAATGTGGCTACAACAGTAAGTGAAAAACATGGAGCAAATTGTGGCACAAAAAAAGTGGATGTAATGATAGATGCAAAAAAAGAAGAAAATGAAGATGCAAACAAAGATGAAAAAAGAAATTAAAAAGTGGACGTAAACATGAGTGCAACAATGGATGCAAAATAGGATGCAATAGTTGATGCAACAAAATTTGATGCAAAAGTAGACACAAAATGAGACATAAAACCCAAAGCAAATCCTGATGCAAAAGTGGATACAAAAAGGGATGCAAAAATAGATGTAAATTTCGATGAAAAACTAGATGTATATGAGGATGCAATTGTGGATGAAAAATTACAAGAAAAAATGGGTGAAAAGGGAGGTGCCAAATTAGGTACAAATTATGGCACAAGAAAATTGGATGCAATAGTGGACACTATAATAGGTGCAAAAGAGGATGTAAATATGGATGCAAAACAAAATGTAAAATTGGATACAAAAAGAGTAGATGAAAAAGTATATGAGAAACTAGACACAAACCTCAATGAAAAACTTGGCACAAAGGGGATGAAAGAAAATATGCAAAAATGGATGAAAGAAATGATTTAAAAAAGGATGCAAAAGAGGATGCAAGAGATGATGCAAAAGTTGATGCAAGTTGTCGGTCGGATAAATATTTGTTGTGGACAAGACCAATCTCCCTAGTATCAACTGATATCTAGCAACAAGCAGGATAAGAAAATCTACCTTTCTCTAAATATATTGCGATTCATAAATAAAAGCTAACAGGTGTTTCAGATCCTACCTTAAGTCCAATGCTAGTTTGTGGCAGCCACGCTTCAACCATCCGAATGGGTTTCCTTTTGAGAACCTGCAATCACAAACAAGCACACATCAAATAACACCTACATAGATAATATAATAAATCATATTCACCATAGTGATCAAGGAATCCATGAAATAAACCATAAAACGCAGCTTATTGAGAAAAATAAACTTGATTGTATTAACTTTGAAAATAGAAGAACTTTACAACCTTTGGTGCCTTGATATTGTATAAGCTTCTCCTAGGGTCCAGACAGGAATCTCCTCTACTTTGACAAGCCTCACAATCTTCCCAATGAGATCAAAAAAGGTATGTAATCTCTCCTCTCAAGCTCAATTAGGAAGACTAAATTCCAACAACATTTCACCTCAAAAATCTTTAGCTTTCAACCTCCCCAGTAACCAGCCCAATGCTTCATTTTATAGTGCAAAGGAAGGAGGTTACAGGTCCACCTATGAAGGGATAGAGTCATCCTTCAAATGGATAAGCTCCTCACATCAAGGGTTTAGCTCCTTAATGTATGGGATGCATGAACCTTAAAGGAGCGAACTTGCCACCTCAAGATTCCTTCTAGAAGCTTCCAGAAATGACTCAAAGTGAGTTTTTAAGAATGTACTTGCGCCCTTTTTACTTTTACAGGAGTCCGCACCCATTACATAGATGCAGAGTGGTCAGGTATGCAGGGGACATGACCAGTAGGTGTGGGACCACAACTAATGCTAAGAGAAAGTGTGGAACTAGAGTTTTAGAAACTTTTAAGGGCTTTCTCTTATTTTCAAGGCTTGAAATGAAGAACCTAGGTTTAAGACTTGCAAAGGAGGAAAGTATGGGTGGTGATAGAATCACACCGATTGCAGAATGTCATGGTGACAATATTTTGTGAAACACAAGTGTAGGCGTAAAAAGTGGATGAAACAAAGGATGCAAAAGTAGGTGAAACAAAATTAGATGCCAAATTTCATGAAAAACATGGTGCAAAGGAAGGCACAAAAATTGGCATAAAACCTGGCGTAAAACCTGGCATAAAACCTGGCATAAAACCTGGCATAAAACTTGGTGAAAAAATTATTATAATACCTGGTGGTAAACTTTGTATCTCTTGGTGCAAAACTCAGTGCAAATGTTGCATCATGTTTTTCACCATATTTGATAAATGGACACAAATAGCACCAGAAATGTGCTTTAGATGCAAAAAAGGAAGAAGAAAGGGATGCTAATCACAGGGTTTTGTTGTAGTGAGTCTTATTTGGAGATGCAATCCTTATAATGGTTAGCTAATTAGGACTTTTTGTATCATCTCTAGTCTTCTTTCCTCCCCTTGTAACAACATTAATATTAGGCTACATTATTGGACTAGGATCCCAAGGTTCTGCACAGAATAAATTATCTCCTTTAGCTCGGTTCCATTCCTCCAACTGAGTAATAAGTTCATGAAAATCTTCAGTTTCATGTCTATTTACTCAATATTATGAATACTAAGGTCTCTCGTGACATAGTCTTCCTAATCACATTTATAACACCTAATTGGGCCTCTTCCGCCTATTCTTCCTCCTCTTGGAGCTCCGCCTCCTCGTCCTAAAGGAGTCTCATTCAGATGGAAAGCAGTATGGTCAAGGCAGTTAGCTAAAGCATCCAAGGACCAACATTGTTCTGTATGATGATTTGGTGATCCACAAAACTCACAAAACACGTTATTGGGAATAATAGAATACTTATATAGAATAGGATATAGATGAGGTAAATGACAAAAACTTCTAAAAATCTCACAATAATCATTCACATACATACCTTGAAAATTTGGAAATAATTGGAATTTCATATGGCCCTTATAAGGAAGAGAAGATGAAACTTGCACAACTTCGCGGGATCACAGTGGAGGGGGTCTCATAAGAGAACTAGACTTCCTTGGTGTTGTGTAGGTAAATCCTCTTTGTCGAGAAATCGATGTGATTTCTCTAGAAAATTTTATCTCTAAACATTATGGATCATAGAAGTCTAAACTCAGAAAAAAGACAATCCCTCTAGACCAATGAGTGGGTCTAGCAACAAAAGAGACAATCTACAAAACACTTTCCTAGATTACAATCAAAATAAGAGAAAAGGAAGGAGACCTACCTCGTCCTGATGTTATAATGCGCCCCTTTGTTGAAGATCTTGATCACTTGCTCCTTAGGTTGAATCCTTTCTCCTCATAGCATTTGAATACCTGCACGATGGGCCAAAGGCACAACAGACCATAAAAGTGCTACAAACATAATAAAATGTAGTCCACTTAATAAATCAAGGCGCATTAAGATAAATGAAGCATTGAAACAAGCATTTATTGAAAGCGAACCAAGAATTGTATATATTAATAAACAAAAGAGGAAGCATACAACCCAGGCCTTAATGTTAGTAGCCCTCTTCGAGTGAATGTCCAAGTCTAAGCTCAAGCTCTCCAAGCCATAGTGAATAACATGTAGGCACTATCTTAGCATAAGTGTGTATATAATCATAGACCAACCATTTGGGAATGAAGGGGGATGAATTTATAGGAAGGGAGAGGGAGTTAAGATCTCACCAAAGATAGGGTAAGGTCTTCATCTCAATGAGGAAGCTCATAGGGATAAGATCAAAGGTTAATATTAGGAGAATTCAACCACATCCACAACGAAAATCATCCATCTCGCCATTCTGGAAACCTCTAGATCACGAAGCTTCTCCTCCACTTTGGGAAAAATTTCCTTTTATGGACTAGCATGAGTATCTATGCAAAATCCATGTTGGCAGTGTGAGGCTCATATGGTGCAACCTGCTATTAGCACAAGAGGGTAGTGTCACAATCGCATTGACCCAGAAATTAGGGTTTTGAGCTCATTTTTCTTAGGAAAATCTCAAGGAAACTTTTCGTTAGTTCTTCAGGGAGGATCTGGACTACATATCAGGATGGGTACACTGCATAGTTGTAAGTTTTTGGAACTCTAGGGTATGACACAGGGAAGTACAGGAGGTGTGACAAAATACTGTGTAATAGATGTCCCCTAAAGCATGAAGGGAGAATAGGGAGTGATGACTGAGATGCTTTACGAGCTATTGCAAGGACTAGAATAAACACTGCCTGGGGACTTGCAGCATATACATACACAGATCTGATACCTCTGTCATATATACCAAAACATGAATCCATGGTATGGACGCATCCATCTGGATAGGAAGGAGCATGTGAAAAGATCCACGATATGGGCATAACCATCCAAATGAAAAAGGATTGTCTATAATTCTAAGATCCATGGTATGGAAACAACCACCCGATATAGAAGGATCATGTATACATTCATGAACAATAGATAACTCCATGCAGCCTGAGTTATATCAAACAAAACTCATCGTCTTGCACTCCATCCCAACCTGATCAAAGTATGAATTCTAACATGCAAATGAATGTGTCGAAGTCGAACATGCTAGAAAACCACCAGATTACTAGCGAGTGACGTGAACAGTTAATAGGCATGAGAGAAACCACCAATAATGACAATGGCCCCCAATGTATGATAATACCATTTGTGAATGTGAAAATGAAGCTAAAGTCGAACACTCGTGGAATTATCTAATCGAAGGCCATTGATGAAAACCTGTCATCGAATGTGAAGAAATTTCCATTAAGGCATACAAGCTCTAAGGAACTAAAAGGAGGGCCATAATGATTCCCTCATCATTGACATGAAAGAAGTAATAAAGTGGAATAAATGAGAATGATCTAGGACTGTGGCAAAAGGTCACACAATGTATAGGTAGTAAACTGTATATATTACTTTTCTTAAAATTATTAGTGACATGACTCTAGAGTGTGGCAGAATTTGAGTCAACATAGGACCAAGGGTCATGATGATGAAGTGGAAAAGTTAGATGAGAGGAAAAATGGATTACCCAAACCCAGAAGGAAAAGTGACTAAGTGAGGTTATCCCACATCCGACATGAGAAATAGATGAGTGTCATGTTCAAAAGCGACATGCTGCCTACACAAGAGATGTTTCACTTTCACTTTTTCCTCACTATTTCTGGTGAGTGTCCCAATTGTTTTTAATCAAAAGTTTGAAGGGGATAACATATGCCTTCCATATAAGGTCATACTTTCGATGAATCCAACCTAGTAATTTTTATGAGCACTAGGAAGGAGAAACTAGGTCTCGTGATGGTGATAAGTCTTTCGTCGTTTATCTTTTATGAGTCCGATGGAAGAGTAACTCGATGCCTTTTTCATATTTATAGAGTTTGAAAAAGAGATGAAAAATAAAAATCCATGAGGTCCCTTTCCATAATTTTTCTCTCGAACCTAAAAAGGTAGAAAAAAATATTTGAGAGAACCTCTTAGCTATGTTCGACTAAGGTATTCCTTTTTCATACAATATTCTATCTCAGTCCAGAAAAGCATTAAAATTATACTGAGAAGATGTCATTTTATTTACTTTTACGATTTCAAAAAGATAAGCACTCGGCAATCATTTAATTTTTCGAGAGTCAGAAAGAGTTGAAAGATGACTCCTCATGGAGGAAAGAGTGGTATAAAAGGATAGCAACTGGTTCAGGTGATGATGGAATTGCTAAAAAAATGTAAGGGTGAAGGGGATGGCTAATTGATCCAGGAGGATCCTAGAGGATTGATCCAGGAGGATCCTAGAGTATTAATCCAGGTGGATCTTCAAAAAGTACCAGTCGCATGGTAAAAGGCTTAAAACTCAAAGTGGAAAAATCTAGATAAACTTAGCATCAGATCAAAGTGCTCATCATCCTGATTCCAAAGGTGTGAACTACACTCAAATTCGAGTTCATATGAAGAAGTTAGAGTAAGTCAAAGTTGATGTTTGACTTGTCTAGGTGGTAGGAGTAGTGATGTGGCAGACACTCTCAATGAATGGGGAAGTTTAAAGTGGCAGGCTGCCATTGGTTACACATTTCACTTATCGTAGAAAAAGAGGTCACGACTTAATGAGAATCAGCCCTGGCAGGATCCTGGATATGATTGCAATATCACATAACATAGGTTGGATGAGGAACAAGTACTTAAGAATCATTCCATGGTGAATCCAGGTTGCGATGCGATATAATAACGATTTCATATTTCACATGTACCACATTGATATGCATGTTACCGATGGACTCTGGGAGGATCCAGATGTGATATTTTATAAACTGCATTCCCTTATCTTGGAGGGTCTGTGATCATCATAGGGTGTGGGTCTTCCACCGATTTTGATTGTGATGGGGCCCCCTAGATGTGATATGTTATATATCATGTTTTATATTCCCGACGGGTCCTCCATATTGCAGAGTGCCTATTGTTTGGGCCCAGGATTGTCCTCTATGGTTGGAACCGTCGATAGTCTTGTTGTTAGTTTAAATGCACAATTAAGATAACTTTTCCATGTTTGTAAGGGTTTTTTCCACATACTATTCAGGGGCCCAAGAACCTCTGTGGAATATGCTCGATCTATTAACTTGGTCTATTGTTTGAACTCCTTGGGTATTAAGGGATTTCTACCATGCTTATAAAGGGCCATTTTTGTGTCAGAAGAAGGTAGAGAGGGAGTCAGCAAAATAGTTCAAAAGCACATGCATGCAATAGACCCTAACCCTCGTTGTAGGTCGGACCTCACCTTGAGCAGCAGGGAGGTTCCGAGAGGGTGCAGAAGGCCCGATTATCCAAATTGGGAGTTTGGATAGGAATTTTTGCACTATTTTTCACCAGGAGTTTAGTGGTACTGTCTATTTCTAAAGTTGGGCTCTCCGTTATCTTCCCATATTTCACCTTGGAGGTATAAGGGTTATAATTTCTTGTTTCTTATACTTTTATCCCTTTTATGCCACTAATTGAATGAAGGCTTCCCCACTATTGAGCAGGGCTCATAAACATAGTCCAAATTGGATGAACTTCGTAATCAAATCATTGTGTCATGGTTTTTGTGTTCTTTTGTTATTTCTGCATTATTTATGTGCTTTTAAGTTCCATGGATAATTAACTATTTTATATGTAATTTTGATGCATCTATAGGTAAAAGATCTTGGATCAAGTTTGGTATCAGAGCAGGTCTTTGTAGATGCGAATTGCATGAGTTTATGTGAACCCAGAACAAGCTGCGAAAAGTAGAAGGAATGCTTAAGTCCTTTGATCCTGAAGTAGGACATGCACAACGAAGAAGAAACATGGCCAATGAAGGATCTTGATGGGAAGAGGAACATAATATCCGAAAGGTATTATACAATATGGAAGGAAGCATGTTACCGGGAAAAGTGTCTATTTAGAACTGGTCTATCCCACTAAGGTGTGACAGCTACCTTAGAAACAAACAGAGAAAAACTACTTTTGTATTTTTTTTATGAACTACATATAGAGAGGAATAGAAAGAACCAACCTGTGTCTTGCACTAATCCTTTGATCCGATCCCTCTCTTCTTTGACAGCCTCCAGCTACCTACTCCCTTACTTGCCCAGCTTCACCAAGTACCTGTAAGATCACAGAAGAGGAACACTATACAAAGACATGGATCTATATTCATAAACAACTTAGGATCAAATTTAAGTTAACCATACAAATGTAACAAGCATCAATGATACAAAAGAATGGAGGAAAAATTCAAATAATTTTTATTGATAAACAAGAATAGATCCAGGAGGAGTTACGACTGATGGTTCCTGATCTAGCATCAAACTCCCAGCAAAGAAGCCCCTCTTCACCTCCAACAAAGCATAGATCACCAAATACTCTGATGTTTGTCTCAAAACCAACAACAATTCCTTACAATGTGCAAAATTCAAGCCTCTGGATCTCTGGGATGAGGGATCCATATATAGATATGTGTAAGGAGGATGAGTTAGCTTGTGATTTGATTAATGTCTTCTCTCTGTCAGTTCTTGCTTCCACTTGGAGACTGGAGGCCTCTTACTCATCCTTGGTCGAATTCAGTGAGGCAAGTGTCATAGGAGAATATTTTGGAAGCTTCCATTGTCTCTCCACCTTGCGGAATGACACTGCCATTTGTCATTTCTTGCCCAACGCACCCTCATAGTGCATTTAGGTGTGTTGCAACGCACCTAGCAAGTGTATTTAGGTGCAATGCAATGCACTTAGCCAGTGGAGCAGCTGAAATGATCCTATTTTGACTTATTCTGAGCAGTTTCTGGTGGAGAACTTCTGGGAGAAGCTGTAATTTGTTGACCTTGTTCCTCTTGGGGTTAGAACAACACTTTTATGGACTTAGGAGCCCTTGGTTTATGGACATTTCATGCTTGGAGTTGTAAGGCACAAAAATTTCTATAACAGTTGCCCCCTAAAGTATGAGGCCGTTAACCTTTTGGTGTCGGGTGAAATGCTTTATTATGAGGATCCAAAGTTCTTTCAATGATGGGAGGAGACTTGTAATAAGATACAATACAATACATTATCTTCATACTGTTTTTCATGATCTAGCTGAGGCGGGCATTCCCATGCTCAGCTTTATAAATTCATTTTCATGTACATAGGACAGACAATCGTCTGATTGTAGACTGATGATTCTGATAGAGCCATCATCCTTTTGGTAGGATGATTATCTGTGCTGCAATGCTGTACATTTAATGTCTTTATTTCCCTGAATATATATCGCAGCTCGGATGGATGAAACTAGATCCGGGGTCTTCAATCTCGTCCAATCTTCACTCGAAGTACAAGCCGATCCATGTGAGAAATGTTCTGAAGTCGAACATGGAAAGACATTGCTTGATTACCAGTCAATGATGTAAATTGTTAACAAGCGCGAGAGGAATCACCGATAATGATAATGATCCTCAAGGTACTGCAGTAAAATTCATGTGGTGTGAATAAAGTTCTTGGCGTCGAACACCACGCAAAATCTTTTGGTCGAAGGTCATTGATGTAAACCTGTCGCCAGAAGTGAGAAACTTGCCATTGAGGCATGCAAGCTTCAAGGTACTGAATGGGGTGTTCCTAGACCAACTTCTTGGATAATGAGCTGATATCGACAAGAAGTGATCCGTCACAGGAGGGCCTTAATGAATCCCACATCAATGACACGGAACGGAGCAAATGATTTTGATGGAGGTGAAAACGATCTGATGATATACGGTTCAAGGTGGCTGTCATGAAAAATGGAGTATAATGTATGGTAGTGGGTGGGACACAGGTGGCTTCTCTGGATGACTTCTCTTGAACATGTTGACGACACTGATGTGATGGACTGGTAGCATTAACCCCAAATTTGGATGGTATGGTGTGACCATGGCGATGTGACCAGTGAATGAAACAACCCAACCCGACTCGAACACGGAGTGGAAGTGTCATGTTCAAGAGCGACTTGCTACCAATAAAGATTCTTTGAGTTTTCTTCCCAATTTTCCCCAGTCATTGCTGACCAGTACCTCTTTATTTTTGTCAAGCTTGAGGAGGATAACATATGCTTGTTCTGTAATTTTCCCTTCGGGCAAACCCATCGCTATGTTTTAATGAGCCTAGCGATAGTGAAACTCATTCTCGTCTAAAGACAAGTTTGTCGCTATTAATCTTTTTAATGATTTTAACGACAAAGATAACTCAGTCCTTTTCAATTTTAGAGAGTCTGAAAAGGTATGTAAAGGTAACTCCAAAATCTCTTTTTCATCATCTAATCCCTTAAGTTCGAAAAAGTATAAAATAATACAGAAGGGATGAATTTTCGATAGTTTTAACGAGCCGAACAAAACAGGCGCTCAATCTTTTTGTGCAATAATCCCTCAAGTCCAAAAAGGTTAAAATCTAGAGGAGGGATAGCACTTCCTATCCCTTTAACGAGCTGGAAGGCCAAGGACTCGACAATCTTTTCATATTTTATGAGTCAGTTGAAAAGAGCTTAAAGAAGACTCGTCTTTTGAGGAACGAGTGATAAAATGGGTAGGAGCTGATTCCAGGTAAGGTTTGGAATTTTCCAATCACGTCAGTGTCACAAGGATGGCTAGTGAAATCACTCTTCGTAGTTGTTCCTCAAAATGGGTAAACAATCAAGTGGAGGTGAATGATCGGCCAATGAAAAAGTGGAGGTGACGGTGCAAACACGACCAAGGCTTTAATGGCTGAAGTACTACATTCACGGTGGTTATTTATCGGGGAATAGTTCATTTTTTAACGAGCTTAAACGCGGGTGGAAACATTTGCTCATGTCTTATGTTTATTTTTTAACGAGCTTGAACTATGTGCTAAAACTGCTCAATGCGGGTTTATTTTTTAACGAGCTTGAACCCTGCGGTAACACTGCTCGAGGCGGGTTTATTTTTTAACGAGCTTGAACCCTGCAGTAACACTGCTCGTGATAAGTTTGCATGCCCCCAGCATAATGACGCAAATCGAGGTGCATGCCCCCCAAGCATCATTGCATTCAACTCGTTGGTTGGAATGAAGGTTTACCTTGGAGATCTTCGAAAGACTCGACTTTGATTTTACGAGATCGTAATCAAAGACTCGATTTGCGGGTTTCATTTTTTAACGAGGTCGACACGAGATAAGAACCGTCCTCGGCATCCACTGTATTTGCAGTATTTGATAGAAAATAAAAAACTGAAGGATGATTAAGGTTGCTGGAATAATCTTCGTGGTAATCCGGAAGATGGGAGTGATGGTGGTAATCTTCCCATGGTGCCTCTTCTTTCATCATTTATTGAATGACTCCTTCATTTGTAGAATGTACATGTGACCAAGGATTTGAAGAAGTGCCATATTCCTTAGACCTGTCTATCCAAACACTCGATGAGCGTTGATTTGGGGTTGCCCCCCAGGCCAAGAAAATTGATTGCTACAATATTTCTAAAGTGGCGATGATCCATGCTGAAAAAATGTTCAGGAATCTTCCGAATCCATTAGATATAGAAGATTTCATATTGTAGGTTTCCATTGTGGCCACTTCCGCCAAATTACTCGAAGGCGGTAGGGCAAAAGTACCCATTAAGGCAGGGTCTTTTAGGAGGCCTACTCCAATATTTTGAAGCGAATGGTTGCTTCCATGGATCATTGGAATGCTTCCTGTAACTTGTGCACTGTTGGGGGGAAATGTTCGTTGGTCGACGATTGTAATTCCTCCTTCGAAGGGAAATGCAATCTTCCTGAAATAGGTTGACACAACTGTGGCCATGGCATATATCCAGGGCCTTCCTAGTAGGATGTTGTAATCGAGGTTTCCATCGATTACTTCAACATCAATTTCTACTGTTTTGCCCCCTAGTTCAACTTTCAAGTTACTTAAAATCCCGTATGGAGTGTATGATCGTCCATCAAATGCTTTTAACATTGCTGAAGATCGCGACAAGGGTGGTGAGCCTAAATTTTTCCAGCAACTCATCGACATAATACATGTGGATGCCCCCTCATCAATAATTGTTCGATGAACAGTTTTGTTGAGGGCTTTCACTTGAATAAGGAAAGCTAGTTGAGCTGGTAATTGAGGGTCATATCCTTTATGATCAAAGGCCACAAGATTGGAATCCATTGGGCCAATCCCACCTATTGCTGATAATAAAGCTTGCTTTTGGGAGGGGAATTTTTGCGGTACCTCAAGTGTCGACATGGCGGACGGTGATTGGGCCAGGTCCTCTACTATATTATAATTATGTGCTACTTTTGCACGAGGATTAAATGTCGATTTGTGTACTACTCCCTTTGGCGACTTTATCATTGGTTCAGGAATGATGGGTGGCACAACTTTAGTCAAAGTTGTTGTCGAACTACCAAGTTGTTCATTAGCCTTGTTATTCGACAGCTGTGGATTCTCATAATCTTTATTCCTTTTCAAAGCATCATTTTGCTGCTCTGAGATAGACAACATAAGAACTTGGGATCGAGAAGCATTTTGATTAGCAACCAGTTTGGTTCCCGGGTTTGGAAACGGATCAGTCAATACTGCTGAGGTTTTTGAACTATTAAAGAGTTTCTTAACTTCAGCTTTATGTGGACAATCTCTCGTCCAATGATCCTCATTGCATACATGACACCCCGCAGGGGGTTTCCTTTGCCCAGAAGGGTTTGTAGAAGATTTTTTAGGAGATGACTCATCATGCTTCTTTTTTCTCCCTTTCTTTTTCTTCTTGCCCCCTGGTTGCTTCATTTGTTTGCCCTTGTCGGTCGACACGGCATTTACTTCTGAGGCAAGAAGTTCCTCATTTGCATTTTGACTGGAAATCTTACGGGCCTTTTTAGATGTAGCCTTTATCGATTTCGTGTCTGTTGCGCCAATCATGCCATCGCCGACATGAGAGTCATTGTTTGATTTAGGAGGAGGAGGGACTGAGAATTCCGGTCTAGGAGCGTCAGGTATTTTGTCTTAGAGTGTGCCGGACTGAGTGTAAATCAAGTCCAAATATTGCGCACGAGCAATAACTTACTCTTCGGTGACGACTCCTCCTGTTGCCACATCTTCTGTAATGGAAGGTAACAAAGACTTAATAAACCATTTAGCTAAAAGCTGATCAGGAACATACGTTTTTACCATTCTACGACGACGTCGCCACTCATGATTATGATCAGATTTGTGAGTGGCCGTTGTTTGTTTGAAATTGGTAAGAAGTTCTGTTCCCGTTTCATACCTTACCGGTAACTGAAAATGGGTTAAAAAGGTTGTGGCTAGGGTACTGAAGTTGTTAAACGAAGCTCTGGGCAATTCGATATACCATTTTGTTACCAGACCAGTTAACGTCCTCTGAAAAAGGCGAAGCCTAATTGAATCATCATTTAGGGTGTTTGATGAACACCACAGATGAAATGTCATCACATGATTTGACGGGTCTTCACCCGGATTTCCATTAAATTTAGGAATATCTTACGGAAGTTTATGCGGAATCGCTGGCCACCAAGGGGCATAAGCAATTGGATCATTCGTCAGCCGGTTTAGATCTGGTAATTCTAGAGTTGCTACAAAGGGTAACTGTTGATTCAGGTTAGGCGAAGCATACCCAGGATAAGATGGAATCGCCTGAGCAGTGGGTCTTTGCATACCAGCATAATGTATTTGATGCTGGCAACTTTGACAAGGTTGATGGGCATAACCATTATAGTATGGTTGTTGATAACCGCTTTGGAAATGCAGTTGCCCATTACTTGCAAAGACTTGTTGCTCAGGTCCTTGATATGATTGCTGGAATTGCGGTTGTTGAGATTGAACCAGTCTTGGTTGTTGGACCATTTGCTGTTGTCCAATACTGGATGATTGACCAAGATGAGGAGTCATAGTACTTGTTTGAGCCTGAGTCGCTCCAGATAAGGAGGCACTAACTTGAGTTTGTGATTGAGTCGTCGAGACAAGAGGTTGTTGTATTGCAACCTGAGAAACTTGGGGTTGACATACAACAGGTAGCGCTTGTACTTGCGACGTAGTCACCGTAGCAGGTATAGTGGGAATATTCGACATAGGATGGACTGGTTGCATTGAATATACAACCCTTGGTTGCTGAGGCAAGATTGGTACCCAACCGCTGGATGTAATTCCAGTTTGACCTGAAGTTTGTTGTAAACTCGCATATGGTTGTTCTCTGGGAGGGAACAATGAAAAAGCATACTGCCCTCCATATGGTGGAAATCTAGTACTTAAAGGGTAGATTGGCCTTTGAAGACACATTGGATCAATTTGTTGAGTTTCAACATAAGAAATACCAGATGATAATCCGGATGAAGACATAGGAACTGACCATGTCGTCGAAACAGTCCCTGATTGGACTCCGGCTTGTTGATAACGCGCCGGGACCGATGGTATACCATTGAACATCATTGGAGTAGCAGTAGGAGGTTGTGCCACTGTTGTATCGGACGACATAGTCCTGGATGTCAACAGTTGTTTAGACATTTCTAGTCTATCCAAAATATTTTCTAGCGATTCTACAAGAACTTGCGATGAAGGGAGACTAACTTCGAAGACCAACGAGGGAAAGGTGATGATTATTCCATTTAAAATAAATTTTAGACGCTTTGACACAACTTGTTTTTTCAATTTTTAAGAGTCAAGAAAAAACAAAAGATGACTCTAGTCTCCTTTGATTTTTAATGAGCCTGAAGTGACAAGTGCTCAGATGGACCTTTTCCGTTAAGGAGTCTGAAAAGGAATGAAAGGGACTACTCTGGAGATCTAGGTAGAGGGAGTACCAAACCAATCACAAAACTGCAGAATACTTTTTACGGTACGGTAGTCAATCTTCCCGAATGCTGTGTTTAGTGCATTGCGATCGATAGGGTGGCAGACACGGCTTCCTAAGGATAAAGGATTTAAGCCTATAGGGGTCTCCCAAAATATACTCGACGGTACGTGGGAGCACAAGTCCATATTGGCACTTATCATCTCAAAGTGGAGGAATCACCCAACCATCAGTGAGAACAACAGTTACCAGGCTTTACGACGCCGGAATACGTCTCTAGCCTAGACCTCTAAATGTTGTGCGTTAAGTTACAAAGCGTTGTTAGATTCATTGAATTTATTTTAATTTGATCTTGCTTATGAAGTTTTCATTTTGGGTTCACCACGAGATGTAGATGTAATTCCTAAAATGCAATCTAAAGATTATAAACAAACTTTTATCTCTTTTGTGCAATGAAAATCCTAGCTACTAGAGGAAAAGAAAGACACAATCTTTTCACAAAGAGAAAAGAGCACACTGTAAATGCACTTTCCTAAATCAAGCCAAACAGACTGTCTATATGCAAATGCACATGCATGTATTTGTTTTCGACTTTCTTAGTATTGATGCTAAAAAGAAAGTTGATGTACAAATCTGAATTTTCTTTCAAGCGACAAACACAAACAAGCTTCTTTGCAAAATCAAAAGATAGAGACGATTACGACACTTTACGATTTTGAAATGAATACTCGTTTTTGACACTAGAAAATCACAAATTTAGACCAAAGGCAATAGTAATAGTATAATCGACCATCAACAGCAATCAAAATTTCTCCTATGATCGAAATCGACACTTGCGACAGATCCAAATCAAAGGACGATAGTACGACTATTCTACTTTTGCAATGGAAAATTGTAAACGACTCAACAAACACACAAAAACATCTACAGTTCTTGGTTGAAGGGAAAGTACCCCTAGGGTCCTTTGGGCTAAGACTCTACCAGACTGAAAATTGCTTATACAAAGAAACACACACACACAGCCATCTTTTTTACTTTTAAGCAAATCCTAATGTTTAGGGTACATACCTAAGGTCCTACGTTCGAGAAGACCGTTAGGGTGCAGACCCTTCTTGGAGTTCCCTTCTTCTTTCTTTGACCTGCAAGACAAACAAATCAAAGAACACAACAGTACATGTATAGAAGTTTATGTATAAATCATCTTTATGCTATAAAGTTAGTTATAAAAAATCTTTAAGTAACCACTTTCATAAGAATTCAACACAAGAATCTCATAAGCATAAAGAAAGATTATTCGGGAACAAAGACGTGTTTCTTTATATATAAAGGCAAATAAAGTACATATATCGGAAAGATATCACCTGAACACCTTCAGCAGGCTCCAAGCAAGCTTCCTCCCGGATTCGTTCCAGCCTCAAGCCTCTCAACAAGAGCTCCTTCCAAGTCTTACTCAATGATGATGTCAAGGATGAATGATCACCAATACACATGGAAACAAGGGTTTCCTATGCAGAATGGGGGAAGTGCAGAATGCACCAAGGACTTCAGACCTGGTCTAAGGGAAAAATCTCAGCATAATAATCTTGCTCTCCTTTCTCTCTCCCCTTGGCCTTCCCTTTGATGTCTTTTTATACCCTCTCCAAAGTAGTTTTTTAGTTAGGAGTTGGTTGGGAACAGTTGGGCCACGGGCACTAACAGGTGATCCAGCAGGTAAACCCGCGATCACCGCCCGAAAAAGAGGAAATTATATTTTTTTAAATGTTTTAATAGATACACGCGGGTTGGTTATGACATACCCGCGTGCACACGCGTTTAACACAGGGCAAAGTCGCGTATAGGGAATAAAACACTGTTTTTTAAATTTTTGGACCAGGTCTGGAAGGAGGGGTTGCCCTAGGCCATAAGTGCAGCATCACAAATCATAAGAGTGAGATTTGGAGCTATAACAGATGCCCCCTAATGTATGAGGTCAGAAGGGGAACATGATGGCCGAAATATATTAAGTACAAGGAAAGGAACTCTGCCGAAAAACCGAGGAGGACTTCACCAGAATTCAGCCTGCCAAGCCACCAAAAGGAGATCAGAAAGAAACACTGTCTGAGGCGGGCATACCCATGCTCAGGAAAAGTAAAGCATGTCCGCATATCAAGTACAAGTGGATCCACTAAGTATACAAGTATAAATGACTGTAAAATACATAATGGATCATCTGATCATAATGAGTAAGTACATGTCTGAATATCACATATAAAACTGTCAATGATGCTGAAAGATGCAACGGATCACTGAAATCAAAGATTGATCCCGTAAGGTACCAACTGAACATGATGGAATAGGATGGTACTACACTGTAAACTCAGGTGCCAGCATATAGAATGTCGCCATAACTGACTGCAACATATAAGGTGGAGTGGTATCAACTAGCAGCAACAGGAGCAACTGTCAAGTGAACCAATGAATGCTGATACAACCTGAGGTCTTCACCGACCGCCGTGGTACATTTCTACACCATGGGAATAAATGATCTGAATTCGACCATGTGAGAAATCATTTGATTACCGGTCATTGATGTATACCGTTAACAAACGCGAGACTACTCACCGATAATGATAATGAGCGTCAAGGTACCCAGTACAATCTAACAAGTGTGAATAGATGAGCTGAAGTCGAACACCTGTAAGAATCTATCAATCAGGAGACAATGATGGTTTCCCACTGTCGATAGCGAGGAATCTGCCACTAATGACTGCAAACCCCAAGGTACTGCCAAATGGACTCTAGATCTTTGCCCCAGAGCAATGAGTCGGAGTCGATAGGGAAAGATCCGCTAGAAGGAAGGCATTAAGGCATCCTCCATCAATCTAGCGCGAGTGTAACCCGTAGGCCAATAATGTGGAAGGAATCGGACGAAAAAGATGTAGTAACCCAACCGAAGTACGTTTCCGGTGTACACAAGATGTGGCTAGCGCACGGCAGAAACCCTCTGAACCAACCAATAATGAAAGCTGACACAGAGGCGAGGTATCCACCAATAGGGTCAAATGGAAACCAAGGTACTGCACGAATCCCAATGTGTGATAATGTATGCTGATGTCGAACACAAGGGAAACCACTCAGTCAAAGACCCATGATACTGATCGATGCTGAGCACAAGGTGACCTATCAATAATGAAAATAGGGCCAGGGTGCGGTCTCTAGGTCTGCCCTCAGAGCAATATGTCGTAGTCGATAAGGACAAGACCCGCCAGCAAGAAGTCAATGGGGACCTTCTCAAACCGGCACGAGTGAAGGACCAATATAACTGATGTGATGATAGACATGACACTGACAACCAGGGATGGCCGACTGAAAAATGAGTCAAGAGACACCGCAGAAAGGCCGACTCAGGCTAACTTCCCTTGAACAAAAGCACGACTCAATGTGACTATGTGGCAGCATATAACGAATCTGTATAAGTTCGTCATGCAGGAGGCACGAACGAACCCTCCATATGATTGGAAGAGATAACCAATCGGGGGAGAACTGACTCGATAACAAGGTTATGGCTTACCTAAGTCAAACTAAATCCCACCCATGCGGAGGAGACTTTGTTTTGAGTGCTTTGTTCAAGGGCGACACGACTGACTCTAGCTGCCAACAATAAATGGAAATAATGTCCCGGTTCCCTCTCTTTTTGGAATATTTAATTTTTTTGTCTTTTTCTGATAAGCCGGAAAAAGAATAAAAGAATGCTATGGTACAGTGGAAAGAACGAGTGTCGGTGAAACAGATGATCTAGTTCCTGGGAAAGGAACGTTCCTATGCTCAATGCAGGGAGGTGAAAAACTGGTCAGTGACACTCAAAGGTATGTCCTTTCCACGGGTCTGGGTATGTCAAGCTGCAGAGGTCAAGGGTATGCAAGGTTGATTTTTGCAGACGTCATGGTCAAAAGTGGGCTTAAACACGAGTCCAAGTGAAGCCGTCTATCGGCCAAAAGGTGCAAATGGTCAACATGCAATGCAGAAGTACAACTTAACACACATAGGAGCCTCTAGGGTATAAGGCCAGAACGAAGCGAAGAAGCAAAGAAGAATGAGTCTTCAACGCATAAGTCATGGCGGGACTACAGAGGACTCCCGAGCCTACTCAAAACGAAGCAGCATGGGCAACAAATGTCAGTGAGGTGCTAACTAGGATGCCCATGTAAAAGGATGGCTCTACCATCATGTCATGATTTAAAGAATCGGCGAGTGAAAATGGCTTGCGAACCATAACATGATGGGGTCGACCCTACGGCATATGTATCGGTCAAATGGAGGCTAGTATGCATAATGCAACGGAAAAATGGTGTCCCTAACCTATATGCCAGTGAGAACACGATACCTGCCATGACGGGTCAGCAGTCATGGAACCGTCTCGAACCGTCGAAAAATGTCCAAAAATGTCCTGAAAAACAACTCAATCTCGACATTCCAAGCTCCCAAGTTAAAAGTGACATGAAACCAAACAAAATAAAATTTTGAAAAAATTTTGCATTTTCAAAACTTATAAAAAGAAATTTTGGACTTACCATTTTCACCGTTTGACTTGGAGAGCAAATTGTGGAGCAAAAGGAGCAAACTTTCCCCGTGACTTATTCCACCGTTCAAACTTGCCGAAAACTTCCAGGTAAGCACTAAACTTGTCTTGCAATCAATTGTGATAGTTTTTAGGAAGTTTAATTAATGTTTCACCGTTAGATTTTTGCAAAAAATCGCTCTGCGGCGTACACGCGGGTTGGATGTATATAAATCGCGTATACGACGGCCCTACACGCGACTGTGTATAGGGTAAACCGCGTGTGCGCAGCGAAAAATTTTTATACATAAAATTAATGGATGAAAATGATTTTTTCTTCCAGGATGACTCTCACATGGCGTGAAAGAGAGCACTCAGCTGTAGATACAAAGGAGGCGGAATAACAACAAGGAAAAGGGGTTTTAAATAGACATATACTGATCACAGGCAGCAAAATTCAGAGATAGAACTGGAGAGAATGAAGCACAAGAACCTCAGCTGCACAGGGCTAGTCTGATCAGCGCAGCTGTAACACAGAGAAACTGCATTGCAGCACAGGTTTCCCTTTCGAGAAGTGCGCTGAAATTCAGGATCTCTTAACAGTACCTGCGCTGGGGCAGA
This sequence comes from Pinus tabuliformis, assembly GCA_031772625.1. Lineage (NCBI taxonomy): Eukaryota > Viridiplantae > Streptophyta > Pinopsida > Pinales > Pinaceae > Pinus > Pinus tabuliformis. Next base: position 255,663,113 of record CM062815.1, read on the forward strand.
AACGAGAATCTGTCCGGGTTCTCAGTCACAGTTTGCATTTCAATCTTTGGTTTTTGGCCGAGTAAAAGAAATCAATAATGCACAATCAGGGGTAGATCTAAGGAGGGTCTAAGAGCTATCACAAGGGAAATCAGATGGTTTGTAAATTAGTTGTTCAAATCATAAACAGATCCAGTGAATGGATTGATGCAGCAGATGTCTACTTTGCATTTGTTATGGAAAATGTAGTTCGAATGCTACTTACAAGTTTATGAAACAAACAACAAAGAAATACACAAACAAACTAATTAGACATCCCCAGCGGAGTCGCCATTTTGTTACCGGGAAAAGTGTCTATTTAGAACTGCTATATCCCACTAAGGTGTGACAGCTACCTTAGAAACAAACAGAGAAAAACTACTTTTGTATTTCCTTTATGAACTATAGACAGAGAGGAATAGAAAGAACCAACCTGTGTCTTGCACTAATCCTTTGATCCAATCCCTATCTTCTTTAACAGCCTCCAGCTACCTGCTCCCTTACTTGCCCAGCTTCACCAAGTACCTATAAGATCACAGAAGAGGAACACTCTACAAAGACATGGATCTATATTCATAAACAACTTAGGATCAAATTTAAGTTAACCATACAAATGTAACAAGCATCAATGATACAAAAGCATGGAGGAAAAACTCAAATAATTTTTATTGATAAACAAGAATAGATCCAGGAGGAGTTACAACCGATGGTTGCTGATCCAACATCAACCTCCCAGCAAAGAAGCCCCTCTTCACCTCCAACAAAGCATAGATCACCCAATACTCTGATGTTTGTCTCAAAACCAACAACAATTCCTTACAATGTGCAAAATTCCAGCCTCTGGATCTCTGGGATGAGGGATCCATATATAGATATGTGTAAGGAGGATGAGTCAGCTTGTGATTTGATTAGTGTATTCTCTCTGTCAGTTCTTGCTTCCACTTGGAGACTGAAGGCCTCTTACTCATCCTTGGTCGAATTCAGTGAGGCAAGTGTCATAGGAGAAGATTCTGGAAGCTTCCATTGTCTCTCCACCTCGTGGAATGACACCGCCATTTGTCATTTCTTGCCCAACGCACCCTCATAGTGCATTTAGGTGCATTGTAACGCACCTAGCCAGTGTATTTAGGTGAAATGAAATGCACCTAGCCAGTGGAGCAGCTGAAATGATCCCGTTTTGACTTATTCTAAGCAGTTTCTGGTGGAGAACTTTTGAGAGAAGTTGTAATTTGTTGACCTTGTTCCTCTACGGGTTAGAACAACACTTTTAGGGACTTAGGAGCCCTTGGTTTATGGACATTTCATGCTTGGAGTTGTAAGGCACAAAAATGTCTATAACAAAGCATGGATAAGTTGTTCGTAGAGTATTAGAAGGAACTTAGGTATGAGAAGAAGGACATCGATGATCATGGATTGGAAAATTAGGAAGGTGGTGGAGAAGAGCCTCATCCCTCTCCTTCTTCAAGTGATGGTTCTCATCACTCTCATCAAAGTTCCAAGCAGACATCTAAGAAATCGTTCTTCAAGTTAGACGTAAAGTTTGACTTGCCCATGTACAATGGAGAGTGTAGTGCAAAAAAACTTAACAATTGGATAAGACAGATAGAGTTTTATTTCTAGATCCAGCAGATCGAAGAAGATGAGGTGAAATTCTAGTTAGCATCTCTTTGGTTGAGCATCATTGCTCTCGTTAGGTCGAAGAACAAGTTGCAGAAGGGCAGCGCAAAGTCAGGTAACCGTCTGTCGTCTTGGTCTAACTTTATTTATGTATTGAAAGACCAATTTTACCCTTTGGCTTATAAACAAAAGTCACTTACGGAATGGGAATATCTAAGGCAAGGTAAGGGCCAGAATGTGCAAAGATTCACTAAAGAATTTCAGAAACAAACACTGAATCTGGGAATTTCATTAGATTCACCCAAGATTGTAACTAAGTATGTTGGTGCACTAAGTAGCTACATAAGACACTCGTTATTAATTTTTGAGCCTACTACAATTGATGCCTCCAGTGTAAAGGCTATTCATCTTGAAAGCTGAAGAAGGAATGAAAGAGATGATCAAGCCAAGAAGACACCATTCAAACCTTAGCATGGAAAATTATAGAAGTAAGGAAAGGGGAAGGATAAGAAGATTATTGCAAACAAGAAAGGGGATAGAGAAACACCATCTTGCACTTGTTGCAAGAAGGACTCTCATGACGAGGACCACTACTAGAAGCTGCATCCATATTTGAGACCGAAGAGATTTGGTGGAAAGGGGAGGCAAAAGATGGTGGAAAAAGTGCATGACCTTGGATTGGATTCTGGCGATGATACATTGATCACAACCATGGGCACAAGAGGTACTCTTTCTATTAATGATAGTTCTGATTCGGTTGCAAGTACTAGTTATTTGAATGAGCCTATAATTAATGAGTGGAAGATAATTGAGTTATTCCATGTTAGAGTTGTCATAAAACATACAAATGTGGAAACTCCTTCTGATTCAGGTTCCCAAGCAAACTTAATCTCAGAGTCCTTAGTGAAAAAGTTAGGCCTTGAACTAAGCCTCATCTAAGTCCATACCCACTTGGTTGGGTAAGCAATAAAGCCAAAATCCAGGTCACCAACGTTACCGGGAATAATGTCTATGCAGAGTTTCTAGTCCCACTAAGGCTGGTAGCTACCTTAGAAACAAAAAAACTTAAAAGTACTTTCGTTTTCCTTTATGAAAGATAGATGAGAGAAGAATAAAGGAGACCAACCTCTGTCTTGCACTTGGTTCCTTGCTCGATTCCTCTCTCTTCTCATAGTCTTTTACTACTTGCTTTCTTGTATACCCAGCTTCACAGAGTACCTGTAGAATCAAAGCAGCATAACACTATACGAGAACATAGATCTATTATCATAAGAAATATAGGATCAGATGTATATTAACCATACAAATGCATAAAACATAAATCATACAAGAGTATGGAGGAAAACTTGAATAGCTTTATTGATAATCAAGAAAGATCCAAGAGAATTACAACCAATTGTTCTGACCCAGCATCATCCTCTCAGCAAGAAGCCCTTCTGTTATAGCTCCAAATCTCACTCTTATGGTTTGTGATGCTGCACTTATGGCCTAGGGCAACCCCTCCTTCCAGACCTGGTCCAAAAATTTAAAAAACAGTGTTTTATTCCCTGTACGCGACTTTGAAGTTGACGAATTGAAGACGGGGGAGGCAACTGAACTATTGCCTCAACCTTGAAGGGATCAACCCGTATCCCTTCATTGGAAACTATAAACCCTAACAACCGACCTGATGTAACCGCGAAAACGCACTTATTAGGATTCAACCGGATTTTGTAAAAACGACATCGCTCAAAGACTAATCGAAGATGACTAGGATGATCAGTTCTCTTGCGAGAACGAGCAGCGAGATCATCTAAGTATGCCTCGATGATATGTTTGATGTCGTGGAAAGCGTAAGACATGGCCCGCTGGAAGGTGGCTCCAGCATTTTTAAGACCAAAGGGCATCTTTCGATATGCAAAGGTACCCCAGGGACATATGAAGGCAGTCTTATGCTGATCCTCAGGACGGATAGAGATTTGATTATAACCTGAGAAACCATCCATAAAGGAGAAAATCGCATTACCCGCACACTCGTCAATAATTTGATCTATAAATGGCGTGGGGTAATTGTCTTTTGGACAAGCCTTGTTTAAGTCCCTAAAATCGATGCATACGCGGATTGTTCCTTGCTTTTTGTCCACAGGGACTGGATTCGAAACCCAATCCGTAAGAGGAACAGGGTATATAAAACTCGCCCTTAGCAGCTTCTCAACCTCAGCTTTGATAGCCGCTGCTTTCCTAGGGTTAACCGGCCGAAGCCTTTGACGAATCGGTTTTGCGTTTTCGTACGTCTTGATCTCATGTTGGACTATAGAAGGATCAATGCCGGGCATTTCCTCATAAGACCAAGCAAATACATCACGATATTCCTTGAATAGGTCGGTGTAAATTTGAATTTCTTCAGGGGAACACTCACTTCCGATGAAGATATTCTCGATGATGTTAGGATTTTTAGAGATGTTTATAGGTATCGTTTTTGAGATTACCGACATATTACCTTCAGCGCGTGTGTGTGTTGGAGCCAAAGGGTTCGATACCGTACAAACATCACTACCAACGAGCTCGGAGAATCTAGATTCTACTTCCTGCAATGGGGGAAGAAAATATGAGCGATGGTGTAAGTCTTCCCAAGGTCGATCTATACCCATCATAATTTCGAGGATTGCTTCTTCAGAAGGTAGAACCGAATCTAAGCAGTCCAAGGCAGAGTTAGAATCAAAGCTCCAAGCGGGGGCCACATGACCATCTAGCTCCTCTTCGGAAAAGGGAGTAGAATGGTTATCTGCAGAGTCTACGATAGCCTGATATCTAAGCTCAGCTGCAGATATAGGAAACGCCATTCCATTAACTTGCCCTTCAACTAATGTGGTCGTAGGTGAAGGCAAGGTCCAAGGGTCGGAAAAATGATGAGTTCGGAAGAACCCCTCTCGAGAAGATTCCTTGGATGATGAAATAGCATTGATTCTTGCAAAAGGAGAGGGAAGATCAAACGTACCCATCAATGAGGAATACATCCCTACTCCTAAATTCTCAGTCGGCGGGCGAGGGTTATCCACCAAAGGAACAGTAGAGTCGGAGGTTGCTTGAGGATCGATTGGAGCATAGTCCAATTGATCAACCTTAACGATTTTCCCCTCATGAGGAAAGCAAATGACACGAAACAAAGTCGAAACAACGGCTTCCATCTCGTACACCCAGTTCCTTCCTAATAGGAGATTATAGTCTAGGTTAGCATCTACGACTTCAACTTCGATATTAACGACCTTCCCTCCAACACATATAGGAAAGGCCGGGATAATCCCATGCGGCTTGTGAGAATGGCCATCAAATGCAGTTAAGACGGTTGGTGAAGGGACAGCCGAAGGTGAACCGATAGCCTTCCAACAAGACATGGACATGACGCATGTGGAAGCTCCTTCATCTATAACGGTGCGAAAAATATTGATTTTCCGGTATGTTGACTTTACTTGGAAAGCCATATGATGAGGGAGTCTCTTTTTGACATTTGACATGTCAAAAGAGAGCACTAGAGAGTTAGCTGAATCGACTGCTCCAATGGCGGAAAGTAAAGCACTTCTCTGAGACGGACACGACTGGAGAACTTCCAAAGCGGACATAGCACATGGGCTTTGAGCCAAATCCTCCACAATGGAGTAATTTTGAGCAGCTCTAGCATTGGGGTTAATTGTCGCGCGTTTGGCGGAACCTTTCGGTATCCTAGGTACAGTCTCAACAGGAGGTCGCTCAATATGAAGGTCATTACTTCCGGGAACCGTTTTATCCTTAGATGTTTCGGCTTCACCATAATCACGTGACCGAGTAGTCACGTTAACGTTTGAACCCATCATAAAAACATTTGATGCTTTTTCCCCTTCCTGGTTGCCCCCAGAGGAGGTCCCAGGATTCGAATTCGCGCCAGCAAGAAGTTGCTGCCCTTGGGGAAACGGGTTAGTCAACACAGCTTGCGAACTAGAAGTCCCTTGCTGTGCTAACAAGCGCTGAGCGTCTTCGATTTTAGGGCAAAGATGAGTTAGATGGTCTCCACTGCATAATTTGCAAGGAAACTTGACTTTCTTTCTCGACTCACCCTTGCCACCACCAGCGTTGTTGCCGGATTTATTTGCATCGGGCTTCCCATCCGAGTTCTTCTTTTTACCACGTCCTTTCTTTTTCCCATCGAAATTTTGATTTCCTTTGGGGTTATTGGATTGGACGGCGTTAATGGAAGAATTTTGGGAAGCAGGAGGACTAGACATTGTGACTTGGTTGTTAGGAGCAGTTTGTAATGACAACTGCTGCAATTGATTTAGCAAGTTCACTGTAGTTGAGTCTACAGACCCCACGATACCATCCGCATGCGGACCTGGCTTTGGCTTAGCTAAATCAACCTTAGATCCAGGAGCATCTGGCAAGTACTTTTGGAGGATCCCAGACTGAGAGTAAATCAGTTCTAACTGCTGGGCCCTGAAAATGGCTTGCTCCTCAGAATAGACCCCAGACATGGAGACATCCTTGGAGATCTCAGGTTGCAAAGACTTCAAAAACCACTCTAGACGGTACTCCGGAGGGATTTCGGCTTTAATGAGCCTTTTTCTCCGTCTCCATTCCTGTATGTGATCAGAAATGTGGGTTGCCTTATCTTGACGAAAGGTAGCCAGAAGTTCAGTTCCGGCATCATAGCGGACAGGCAACTGAAAGTGATTCAAGAAGATATTAGCTAAGTCTGCGAACGATGTAAAGCTGCCCCCTGGCAACTCTATGTACCATTTAGCCGCATTACCAGTCAAGGTGCGCTGAAAAAGTCTCAACCTAACCGAATCTTCGATGAGGGAGTTAGATGAGCACCACAAATGGAATGTGGTTACATGATCGCCCGGATCTTCACCACTCTTCCCTTCGAATTTTGGGATGTCCGAAGGGAGTTTGGTTGGGACCGGGGGCCAGGCTGGATTGTATCTGATAGGGTCGTTCGTTAGCTTAGTGAGATCTGGCAAGTTTAACGTTGCCAGAAATGGAAGCCTAGGAGGACCTAGGGGATTCCACCCAGACTGGGCAGAACTCCCCAAGTTCTGAAAAGATTGTCCTGGGATTTGAGAGGCACCAGGCTGCCCCAAGTGACCAGTAGAACCAGCTGAACCAAAGGGCAAGCCTTGTGGTCCAGCAAAATTCGGAGTTTGACCAACTCCTGCCGTATAAGCTCCATAGCTTGCAAAGTTTCCTCCTATAGAATTGTAAGGAGTCGATAACCCCTGATATGGGTTCCAAGCCGAAGCGAGGGGAGGAATACTTTGAAACATGCTAACCGTGGAATACGGCCTACTTCCTTGTTGACCGATGAATGGATTCGGAGTTCCTGCGTTACTAGCCCCAGGGTTATTCCAACCCTGGAAAGGATTGCTGCTTTGTCCTATTGAAGAAAAAGGCATGGATCCTACCGTTGGGTTGGAATGTGGAATATGACCACTTCCAAAAGGAAAACCCTGAAATGAAGCCGATCCGCCCATCATGGACGTAGCGGCATTGAACGGAACTGACGGAATACCCTGTGATTGGGTGCCAAAAAGGAAGGAACCAGTACTAAAAGCATTGGTTTGGGCATTTCCACTCGTGGACGGAATGGAGGTAGACCCAACCAAAGATGTGCTAGCAAACGATCCGAACAAGGAAGCGGAGGGGATGGAAATGGTTCCTCCCCCTTGCACCGATGTTGGGGTTTGCATAGTCGCGGCACTTGTGGAAGCCATGCTTCCAGTAGTGATCATAAATGGTAAGCGCGTAGCGTAACCTGGACTCGCTGGTCTATATAATGGAGGCCCAACGTATTGCAATACGTCTGGGTAACTAGATGGTAGTGGAGAATTTGGAATCACTAATGATTCTGAAAGTTCTTCTACCTCTACGTTATCCTCCGCTTGAAAGCGAACTTGAGAAAAGACTGGAGCGTCCCTCTCTTGTTCAAAAGTACCAGGCCTTGCTTGGCCGCTAATATCCCCGAGAGGAGGATCAATCCCCGATGCGTCAGCCGGCGTGGGACGAACCCCACCGGTAGTATTCCCTCTGCGCCTTCTAGGAGAAGGCTCTAAACTAGGTGGCGAGAGACCACGAAGTCTTCGAGACCGTCTAGGAGACCGGTCAGCCACTTTGAATTTTTTGTTATGATCTTATCTAAAGACTCAAAAAATTAAAAGCTAGGCCAACTAGGAGCACAGAGCACACACTAAAAAGTTCCTAAAGATACAGCCAGTCAAACAACTTTCAAGTATTTCCGCTCCGGGTGATTGAGACCGGACACCAAAATACGAGAAAGTGAATCAAAGGGCCTTCCGAGGATAGTCTGGGATGATGAGGGCCCAGTCCTATCAGCGAAGGTATCAGAGGAAGTTACGCTGACCTCCTAACAACAGTCTGCGCCGGTGCAAGCCCCCAAGCTTCGCAAGGGTGCCCTCCGGAAGTACTGTCGAGAGTGATACAACGTCGACCTCAGGTGCCACGGGATTCCCCTCCGCAGCCACCTATGCAGATCCCTAGGAAAGGCAACTATGGGTACCAACTCGTCGCAGAAGCCAGGCGGAACAGTCGTGAGGTAAGTTCGGACAAGTAGGAGAGGGGGTATCTCTCTTCCCTGTCTTCACAGACCCTCGTGCTTAACTCCCAGATCCGGAGTCTTCCTGGTCTCCCTAACGCTATTGGATTTACTCTCTTTAATCAGACTCTTATGTTTGACGTTTTGTGTGGCCTTGGAGAGTTAACTCTCCACTCGCCTAATCCAAGGCCCTAAAATCCTAAACTTGTTGGTGTAATAACTAAAACAAAAAGTTCTAGTGGATTTTAATTAAGCGCTTGATTTTATTAGGCTGTTCTTTAAGTCAAAGGTAATGTAGGTGAAACTTGTGGTGTTTTATGGACGCAAAAGAAATTAATAAAACCTAGCTACATGCACATGCACTTTTGTTTTCGATGAATAGCAATTTCTATGAGGTTCAGAAGGCACTTGTAATATAAACAAAAATTTTCCTTTTTCTTTTCAGACTCCACACTCACAAAAACTAACAAAACTAAATATGCCTAAAAAGAGATGCAAATCTTTTCCTAATGCAAGAACTAAATGTGGATGCACAATTCAAAGACTACTCTAAATTCAAAGAAGGAAAGTTGCTGCTTTACCAAATTTTGTCTTGCCACTAAAATGCTTAGATAGAAGATGATTTGTTACTAATCATTTCGTCCAAACAATAAAAACAAGTTTTAAGATAAAAAACAAAGCACTTTCACTTCGCAAAAAAGGAAATCAGATGAGAAGCAAGTTTAAGAAAGCGAAACTCAAAAACTTTCAAAAGATTTTCTTTCAATCAAACCAAAAAGTCTTTTCAAAGGAAAAACTCTCAAAAATACTGACACCAATGATTGATAAACAAACAACCAAACACTTTTGTGAATTGACACCAATGAAATGATGAGAACTCAACAAAAATAAAATGTGTTCGAAGTCGCTTTTGACAATCAAAAGCAGCAATGAAAGTCCAAGAAATCAAAAGACAAGTTTCAAGGAAATGGTAACAAACAACTTTCCCGAAACGAAGGAGCAAATGGTCATAAAAATGATTTCGTTAAGCAAACACAAATGTCATGAAAACAAAATGGACCCAAAGATTTTAAGACAATCTTCCCACTCTGCCGAAACAGAGCAATCAAGACTCTTAAACAGAAACCTTGTGTGTCAAAAATCAATGACGCTTGCAATCAACGAAAAACACGACTAGCACTCCTAGAGAGAGTTCGAAACAAGATGCCCCCTGTTAAACAGAGAACTGTCACTGGAAATTGACTGCTTTAAACTGACCCAAACCACCAGACAGACATTCAGCCAAAAGAAAAATTATAAATCTTGAAAATTATGTGATATACGCGCCTGCAATTATTTGCAGAATGCGTGTACACGCGACTGTAACTAAGGAAACCTGCGTATACGCGGGTTTACTTAGCGCAACTTGCGTATATACGCTTCTGTAATCCAGAAAAAGTGCGTATATGAAGTGTTTCAAGAAAAATAAAAAACACAAACTGAAAAACTGGAACAGCTTGGAGTTCAAGAAAATATCAAACAGTCAGAACCAACAAACAGAGGCACTGAGCCTAGATTGGCTTGAGGACTACCCAAACTAGGAACAACAAGAATGTTGTCCCCAGCGGAGTCGCCAATTCTGGTTGAAGGGAAAGTACCCCTAGAGTCCTTTGGGCTGAGACTCTACCAGACTGAAAATTGCTTATACAAAGAAACACTCACACACAGCCATCTTTTTTACTTTTAAGCAAATCCTAATGTTTTAGGGTACATACCTAAGGTCCTACGTCCGAGAAGACCGTTAGGGTGCAAACCCTTCTTGGAGTTCCCTTCTTCTTTCTCTGACCTGCAAGACAAACAAATCAAAGAAATCAACAGTACATGTATAGAAGTTTATGTATAAATCATCTTTATGCTATAAAGTTAGTTATAAATAATCTTTAAGTAACTACTTTCATAAGTATTCAACACAAGAATCTCATAAGCATGAAGAAAGATTATTCGGGAACAAAGACGTGTTTCTTTATATATAAAGGCAAATAAAGTACATATATCGGAAAGATATCACCTGAACACCTTCAGCAGGCTCCAAGCAAGCTTCCTCCCGGATTCGTTCCAGCCTCCAGCCTTCAACAAGAGCTCCTTCCAAGTCTTACTCAATGATGGTGTCAAGGATGAATGATCACCAATACACATGGAAACAAGGGTTTCCTATGCAAAATGGGGGAAGTGCAGGATGCACCAAGGACTTCAGACCTGGTCTAAGGGAAAAATCTCAGCATAATAATCTTGCTCTCCTTTCTCTCTCCCCTCTTGGCCTTCCCTTTGATGTCTTTTTATACCCTCTCCAAAGTAGTTTTTTAGTTAGGAGTTGGTTGGGAACAGTTGGGCCACGGGCACTAACAGGTGATCCAGCAGGTAAACCCGCGATCACCGCCCGAAAAAGAGGAAATTATATTTTTTTAAGTGTTTTAATAGATACACGCGGGTTGGGTATGACAGACCCGCGTGTACACGCGTTTAACACAGGGCAAAGTCGCGTACAGGGAATAAAACACTGTTTTTTTAAATTTTTGGACCAGGTCTGGAAGGAGGGGTTGCCCTAGGCCATAAGTGCAGCATCACAAACCATAAGAGTGAGATTTGGAGCTATAACACCTTCTTCACCTCATGAAATTCTTATATCATCCAACACTATGATATTGCACCAATAAACCAGCAACACTTCCTTACAAGACACAAAATTCCAGCGTCCTGGATCTCTAGGATGAGGGATCCATATATAGATGTCTGCAAGGGAGGTGAGTCAGCTTTTGAGATTTGATTAGTGTCTCCCCTCTGATAGTTATTGATTCCACTTGGAGATTGATGATCTCTTACTCATCCTTGGTCGAATTTAGAGAGGCAAGTGTCACAGGAGAAGTTTCTGGAAGATTCCATGCTTCTCCACCTTGTGGATTGACCCTAGCATTTGTCCCTTCTCACCCATCGCACCCCATAGAATGGATTTTTTACATGCAACACACCTACTGTGTGTATTTAGGTGGGATGCAATGCACTTTTCCCATGGAGTAGGTGAAATGGTCCAGTTTTGACCAGTTCTGAGTAGTTTTTCATGGAGAACTTCTGGGAGATGTTGTAATCAGTTGACCTTGTTCTTTTAGGGGTTGGAACAACACCTTTAGGGACTTAGGAGCCCTTGGTTTATGGACATTTATGCTTGGGGTTGCAGTTCCCAAAAATGTCTATAACAGTTACCCCCTCAAGCATGAGGTCGTTAATTTGTTTTTTGATGTCGGGTGAAATGCTTTATCATGAGGATCCGAAGTTCTTTAAAGTTGGAAGGAGACATGTAATAAGATACAATACAATACATTATCTTCATAATATTTTCATGATCTAGTTGAAGCGGGCTTTCCCATGCTCAGATTTATAAATTCATTTTTCATGTCCATGAGAAAGACAATCGTCTCTGTGCAAAAATGATGTACATTTGATGACTTTATTTTCCTAAATATATATTGCAGCCCGGATGGATGAAACTAGATCTGGGGTCTTCAATCTCGTTCGATCTTCACTCTAAGTACAAGTCGATCCATGTGAGAGATGTTTTGGAGTCGAACATGGAAAGACATCGCTTGATTACCAACCAATGATGTAAGTTGTTAATAGGCGCGAGAGGAATCACAGATAATGATAATGATCCTCAAGGTACTGCAGTACAATTCACGTGGTGTGAATAAGGGACTTGGCGTCGAACACCACACAAAATCTTTCGGTCGAAGGCCATTGATGTAAACCTGTCGCCGGAAGTGAGAAACTTGCCATTGAGGCATGCAAGCTTCAAAGTACTGAAAGGGTTGTTCCTAGATCGAATTCTTGGATAATGAGATGATGTCAACAAGAAGCGATCCATCATAGGAGGGCCTTAATGAATCCCATATCAATGACATGGAACGGAGAAAATGATTTTAATGGAGGTGAAAACGATCTGGTGATATAAGGTTTAGGGTGGCGGTCATGAAAGAATGGAGCGTAAATGTATTGCAGTGGGTGAGACACAGGTGAATTCTCTGAGTGACTTCTCTTGAACATATCCGCGACGCTGACATGATGGATTGGTAGCATTAACCCCAAATGTGGATGGTGTGATGGAACCATGGTGATGTGACCAGTGAATGGAACAACCCAACCCGACTTGGATGTGGAGTGAAAATGTCATGTTCAAAAGCGACTTGCTACCAACAAAGTTTCTTCAAGTTTTCTTCCCAATTTTTCCCCAGTCATTGCTGACCAGTACCTCTTTATTTTTGTTACACTTGAGGAGGATAACATATGCTTGTTCTATAATTTGCCCTTTGGGCAAACCCATCGCTATGTTTTAACGAGCCTAGCGATAGTGAAACTCGTTCTTGTCTGTTATGGACAAGTTTGTCGCTATTAGGTTTTAACGAGTTTAACGACAAAGATAACTCAGTCCTTTTCAATTTTAGAGAGTCTGCAAAGGGACCTAAAGGAAACTCCAAATATCTTTTTTTGTCATCTAATCCCTTAAGTCCGAAAAAGTATAAAATAATACAGAAGGGATGAATTTTCGGTACTTTTAACAAGCCAAACAAAACAAGTGCTCGATCGTTTTGTGTAATAATCCCTCAGGTCCAAAAATATTAAAATCTAAAGGAGGGATAACACTTCCGGTCACTTTAACGAGCTGGAGAGGCCAATGGCTCGCCAAAATTTTCATATTTTACGAGTCAGTTGAAAATAGCTTAAAGGAGACTCGTCTTTGAGGAACGAGTGATAAATTTGGGTAGCAGCTGATTCCAGGCAAGGTTTAGAATTTTCCAATCACGTTAGTGTCACAAGGATGGCTAACAAGATCACTCTTCGTAGTTGTTCCTCAAAAGGGGTAAACAATCAAGTGGAGGTGATGATGAGAACACAACCAGGACTTCAAAGGCTGAAGTACTACATTCACGATGGTTATTTACCAGAAATTGGTTCGTTTTTTGATGAGCTTAAACACTGGGGGAAACACTTGCTCATTTCTTATGTTTATTTTTTAACGAACTTGAATTCTGTGATAAAACTGCTCGATATAACAGTCATTTCTTGACTTCACCATTAATAGCTTTGTTCCTTCAAAGATTGTACTGCATGCTCAATCACTTCATCAAACTAGTTAGAAATGAACAATATATGCTTGAAAAATGAGTTAAGACACTAATATTTTACTTGAATTACGTAAAAAGTAATTTAAAAGTGCTTTTACCCCTCATTTTACCATTTCATTTGAACTTTGGCTTGTTGGAGCTTTGGAGGTGCTTTCCCCCCCTGATTTTCACCAGCTGATTCCGGGAGATTCTGTGGAAGACTTTTGGTGTCGTCTGGACCAGGTAGGAGCTAAAGTTGAGCCCTTTCATTTCATCTTTTCCATTTTGCATTCTAAGCCTGATTTCTGGTTTTTTTGAGCCTCTACGGCTTGGAAAACTCACTCTGGCTCCATCGCACCCTTTCTACATTGAAAGGTGTATTGCATGTTGGCCTACTCACTGGACAGTTGGCATGCAACGCACCCAGAACAACGCTGGAGGTGCGATGGGCGCAAGGAGGGAAACTTGTGCACAATTTTCAAGTGAAATTTTTGCCTGTTTCTCACCAAATCAGGATCTAACTCTTCTCTTGTTTGTTTTCAAATATTTATTGGATCAAAATGACTATTACATGGTGAGAACGTGAGCATGAAGAAGAGGAAATGCTTGCTTTACATGATCCGGTTACAGTAAATGCACTGCGGAAATGTGGCCTGCTGAAGTTTTTCCGCATCTCTAGCATGAGGCAACAAATCAACTTGCTGCAGTACTTTCTCGATGCTTGGGACCCTACCAGCCAGGTGTTCCAGATTAGGGGCAAATCCATCCCCTTGACTATCATGGACATCTATTTTTTGACCGGCTTATCGAGGCGGGGTGCCCCTATCTCTTTATCAGGTTCGGCCCGTGGAGGCGAATCTGTGAGAGATTACGTTCGCAGGTACTGTAGAGAGGGATCTCAGCCAAGTAAAGATGGCAAGATCATCATCCGAGATGTCACTGACAGGTCTTTGAGGACCATTCTGTTCACCTTTGGTAGGATGGCTGGTGGTGCGACTCTTCATGTGGCCAACCAGTCTTATATGCAATATGCCTTAGAATGTCTCGAACCGAAGGTGTCCAACTGGTGTGATGCAGTACTCCTTGTGATGAAAGAACAGTTGACCAAGGTGAAAAACAGAAGATTGAAGAAATTTGGATATGGCTCTATTTTGACCGCCTTCGCCTTGGAAAAGATCTCGCTGATGCAACCGTAGTATATTTCACTTGGTTTACCTCTACCGACTGAACCACAGATGCAGAGATGGGTCGACCATATGTCCAGGCATGTTGGTCAGTCTTAGATTTCTTTTTCTGATACCTTCTTCTGGAGGTTCGATCGTCAGGAGATGGTTTTTTCTGAGTATCCATATGCTGGTATGGACTTCTGGGGTGACCCGGATTTGGTACTGCCGGCTGGCAAGCAGTGGGGTCCCATTGTTAAGTTCTTGACCATATTTTTGTTTATCGTTCCTATTTTATAATGTCCTTGTGCTTTATTATATCAAGACTAATCAGAACTCATGTGCTCATGCATAAGTTGGTCCCCTTCGGCTAGTAGTATGCTTGAGAGTGCCAGCTGCCACTCCAGTAGGAGAGGCTGTGTGAACGGCTATCCTTCATGACCTTGATGTGGCCGAGACTCTTTCAGCATTATAGGATCAGGTTGAGGGTGTCACTCTCGGTATTCCAGATGTGAGGACTAACGAGTTTCCTTTGAGGTTGCAGTAACATACTACTGGCATGCCAAGTCGATGGACTAGGCTTTTGCGCATGATTGTACAGGCGGTGACTTGTTATCACCAGCATCATTAGACTAGGGTGCCCCCTAGCGTTTTGAGTTTTGGTTCATTTGACGAATTTTGTCTTGGTTACAGAACATTATGTGTAAACCATAAACAGTTATATATATATTTTTGATTTTTGGAGTTTTATTTTGGTTAAGTTACATGATCCAAATGCAAATATTGATGAAATGCTTCTTTTTATAAATGTTGCAAATGTCTATCTAACACATAATTTGCCAATGAGTCAGTTAATGTGTTTACGTTTCCAAAAATATGCTGATATTGGATAAAATCAAATTGCCTTTCCAAAATATTGACCCTTAGGAACATGCGATAGATAGCTGGATTTCAGACGGAGTAGATACCAGTGAGCTATAGTATGACGAGCTGTGAGTCTAGCCTGACGACCAGTCGGCGTATGCCATGTGTGATGGCATCAGAGAGAAGTTCTATCAATGCGCTATATTTAACAATGTTATTCGTTGATCGACCAATATATACCCCTCTGAAACTTACTAACTCGCCGCTTGGATTAAAAATGGCCCAGGTCACAGAAGATAGGTTCCACGAACTACGACTTGCTCCGTCGGCATATCCAACAAAAGATTCTGATGGGTTTGACATCTGCGAAAAATGTAAAAAGCAGATTTACTTGACCAAAATAATTACCCTTAGTGAAAACAAAAATGTAACAAAAGCTTATAGGTTACCACGCTGAATCATGCATAGTAATGCTTAAGGTACAACTCGTTACGGGGTTGCGCCAGTGGAATTCCGTCGTGATCCATTAACTCATAGGCTCCTTTTGCTAACACTCGCTTAAAAATATAGGGGCTGATCCATAAAGACTTGAATTTACCTGCTCCCAATTTATCGAATTCCTGGTCATAAAGTAAGACCAAGTCACCTTCTAAGAAGACACGGGGTTTGACATTCTTGTCGAACTGCGCCTTGACTCGTTTCTTATGGGCTTCGTTAGCCAAAGCAGCATCACTCCGGGTTTCATCCAATTGGATTAGTTCCAAGAAATGAGCCTCCTCTTCTAAAGTTCTGGGGAGAAGGTCGATTATGAGTTTGAGGGATGAGATTTCACACTGAACTGGTAAGATTGCTTCTAGGCCATACACCAATTGGAAAGGTGTAAACTCGGTTGCATTCCTTACCGATGTTCGGTATGCCCACAAGGCCGAGTACAGGATCAGGTGCCAACTCCTTTTTTGGACTCCAATCATCCTTTGTAGCATGCGCTTTAGGACCTTGTTGATTGCTTCAACTTGTCTGTTAACCTGCGAGTAATATGGAGTATAGCTGTCGTGAGACAACCCTAATTTGGCAGCTAATTCGGCCATCATGTGATTACGAAAATGCGA
This sequence comes from Pinus tabuliformis, assembly GCA_031772625.1. NCBI lineage: Eukaryota > Viridiplantae > Streptophyta > Pinopsida > Pinales > Pinaceae > Pinus > Pinus tabuliformis. Next base: position 255,679,581 of record CM062815.1, read on the forward strand.
TCCATGATATGTGACTATAGCCTGTGGAATGCCGAATCTGGCGACTACATGAATGAAAAAGAAAAGGGCAGTTGTTTCACCAGTGTTATTTAATGTAGGCATCGCCTCAGCCCATTTGGTAAAATAGTCCACTACGACTATGATGTACCCATGCCCCCCCATCGAGGTCGGGTTATATGTCATGAAATCAATGCCCAATTTTGCGAATGGCCCAACAGAAACTGTTGGCTGTAGAGGTACGGGTGGTCTTCTGGTTTTGCTATCGAAAATTTGACAGGCATGGCAACTTCTGACTATGGTTATGAAATCTTTGAACATTATTGGCCAGAAGTATCCTTCTTGTAAAAAAAATTGTGTCGTAGTGTAGCCGGATTGATGTGCCCCACACACGGCTGAATGGCAATCATTCAGGACTTTTTCGGCTTCCTCATGGGTGAGGCACCTCCTCAGAACTGTATCGATTCCACGACGGTAAAGCGTGTCACCGACGATCATGTAGTCTTTTGATTGGTATCGAATATGTTTTTGTTCGGAGCGGGAGGTATTAAGCCTATATTTTTGGGTTTGGAGATAGATGATTATATCTCCATACCACAGATTGCTTGAAGATATCAGAAACAAAGATTCATCCACGATTGTTTCTTCAGATGTTTCATCGTTGGACAATAGTGGGAGATCGCATAATAATTCTGTGAAAACCAGGGCTTTCTTTGACTTGGATTTTACAAATTCCAGATCAAACTCTTGTAGAATTGCTATCCATTTTGAATATTTGCCCCCCAGCAACTGTCGCGACAATATATAAGTCATGGGGTTGCAATATGAGAGAATGGTAGTTTTTCGAAAAAGGACATAGTGTCGAAATCTCTGTATCACTTGAACAGCTGCGAGCGTTAGCTTTTCAATATAAGAATATTTTCTTTCTATATCATTTAAGTTTCTACTTAAATAATATATAGGATGTTCAATTTTGTTGTCTTCTTGAACTAAAATCATTGCGATGGTTGTATCAACTGCAGCCAGATACAGGTTAAAGTCTTTTTGATAATCAGGAGCGTACATTAATGATGCTTTCATTAGGGATTCTTGTCAGCATGCGGGAAATCACACATCAATTCCGCAAAGACTAAGGATTCCTTAGACTTGGACTTTTCAAACTCCAAGTCGAACTCTTGTAGGATAATGATCCATTTAGAGTACTTGCCCCCTAGCAGTTGTTTTGTCAAAATATAAATCATAGGGTTGCAATCCGAAATAACTGTAGTTTTACGGAGAAGAATGTAGTGACGAAAACGCTGGACAGCTTGAACGGCTGCCAGGGTCAATTTCTCCACATGCGAATATTTTAGCTCAGTGGGGTTTAATGTCCTACTAAGATAATATATCACATGTTCTGCTTCGAATTCATCTTCTTGAACTAACACCATTCCAATGATGGAATGCAAAGCTGCAAGGTATAAGAAGTAGTCCTGGTTGTAGTTGGGAGGATGCAGCAATGGTGCATGGGTCAACGGGTGTTTAAGTGCATCAAACGATTGTTGGGCAATCTCATCCCAAAAGAATTGAGCGTTCTGTTTCAACAACCGTGTAAAACCTTTAGTGACCTCGGCGTAGTTTGGAATGAATCGGCGTAAAAAGTTCGCTTTCCCTTGCAAACTTTGGAGTTGGCGCAAACTCGAAGGAGGAGGCAATTTGATGATAGCTTCGACCTTCGAGGGATCGACACGAATGTCGGCTTTTGAAACAACAAATCCAAGCAATCGACCCGTCTCTATACAGAACACACACTTGTGGGGATTCAACCGAATTCGATAATGCTGACACCTCATAAAGATTGCTCGTAAGTGGACAAGGTGATCAGCTCGATGTAAATAATGAGCAGGCAAATCATTGAGGTACGGTTGCACAATGTGCTTGATGTCATGAAATGCGTAAGACATCGCCCGTTGAAAAGTGGCCCCGGAATTCTTAACCCCAAAAGGTAATTTGCAATAAGCAAATGTCCCCCATGGACAAATGAATGCCGTTTTTGGTTGGTCGGCAGACAGAATATTGATTTGATTATAGCCCGAAAAACCATCCATGAAGGAAAACATTTCACTTCCGGCACAATCATCAATAATTTGATCGATATAAGGCGTAGGATAGTTGTCTTTTGGACAAGCTCGATTTATATCCCTATAGTCGATACAGATTCTTATTGTTCCTTGTTTCTTGTTGACCGGAATAATATTCGATACCCAATCCGTTAACGGGATTGGATAAATGAAACCTGATTTCAACAACTTCTCAACTTCTGCTTTAATCGCAGCCGCTTTCCGAGGGTGAATCTGACGCAACCGTTGCCGGACAGGTTTAGCATCCGGATAGGTCTTTATTTCATGAACAACAATGGCAGGATCGATTCCCAGCATTTCCTCGTAAGACCAGGAAAACACATCGCGGAATTCTTGGAATAGGGCCTTGTAAGTTCGAATTTCATCTTCTGTACATGAGGCACCTATATGAATGTTTTCCTCAATTCCGGGCTTCACTAAAATATCAATGGGAATAGTGCGAGAAATATTCCCTAAATTCAACTCTGAATCAGAATGTTTCGTTGGATTTTGAGCGTCTTCGACATATTCAGCGGTAAAGATAGATGAAAAATCATTTTCAAAAGCATCATCCTTAGGTAAAAATGAAGATCTGTGATGGAGATCTTCCCATGGTAGATCGTCTACAGTTAGGATTTCGCGAAGTTGTTCGTCAGATGACACGACTTCGGGAAACGCTATCCGTTCTAAGGTTGATGTGAAAATTGATTCTTCACTGACCACATTCATTTGGTCGATCTCGGTTGAATGCGAGTTGGTAAAAGACATGACGGCTTCATAAGCAATTTCATATGGACTCAAAGGCATAGCATCACCGAATGAGTCTATCTCAGATTCAGATGGGACGATCCAAGGATCATCATAAATAATGTTTTCTGATGTAATCATATGAATTGATGCAAATGAAGGGTCTACGTTGATTGGAGGGAAAGGAAAAGTTCCCAGTAAACCGGAATCTTTAACTAAACCCACGCCAACGTCCCTATAAGGGATTGTCGTCTTACCGACATGCTGGATACTCTCTGAAGAGGCTGGGTCGGATGAAAAGCATGTCAGCTGATCAATCGTCACGATCTTACCGTTATGTGGAAACTTAATTACTCTTAAGACCGATGAAACGACCGCTGTCATAGCATATGACCAACTTCGACCCAAAAGAAGGTTGTAGTCTAGAGGGGCATCAACCACCTCCACATCCAGACTAATGGTTTTACCTTCTACCCCTATAGGAAATTCCTGTAGAATACCAAACAGACGGAACCCACGGCCATCAAAGGCCTTAAGGATGGTCGGGGATTGGTTCAACGAAGGAGAACCAAGCGATCTCCAACATTGAATCGACATAATACACGTAGAAGCTCCCTCATCAATCACAGTCCGATGAATAGGCCTGTTTTTTACTATCACTGGAATTTGGAAAGCCATTTGATGGGGTAGACGCGGTGTACTATTTTCTAGATCGAAGATTATCAGGTTCGGGTCCTGAACATCAACAGCTCTGATATCCAACAAAAGTAATTTTCGTTGTGCTGGGCATGATTGCAGCACTTCTAACGTCGACATGGCTGAGGGTGAAACAACTAAGTCCTCAACAATGTTGTAATTCTGGGTTGCTCTCGCATGTGGATTGAAAGCAGACCTTCGAAGTACACCCTTGGCGGGCAATTTAATTACTAAGTCCGGGTTAGGTTTTTCGATCTGTAGTGGATCAGAACCAAGAGCTGAGGTTGATGGATTAGAATGAGAAGATTCTGCTTCTTTACCATCAACAGGATTCTTACTACCATAATCTTGCGATCGAGTTGCAATCCTCACATGAGACATCATCAAAATGGGTTCTTCACTGGCAGTCGAGGAAGAACCTATCATCTTATTCTCCTGCTCTGGAAATGGATTTTTTAACACAACAGGAGTGGGAGAACCTTTGACTATTTTCACAACCTCGGCCTGATGAGGGCAATCTCTTGTAAAATGATCCTCTTCACAAATAAGACAAGGATATCGAGGTTTGCGCTTTTCATCACTGGTTTCCGATTTTTCTGTTTTCTCCTTTGGAGCCTTGTCTGCTTTAGCCTTCTTCGTACCCTTCTTCTTTCCACCGTTTTTTGATTTGGCCGTAGATGACTCTACAGCATGAATATCGGCAGAAATTTCAGGAGAAGATGACTCTCCTGTCGGGGAATCAGCTAAAGTGATTATAGGAGTAGTAGAATTCTTGGAAGACTTCTTCTTACTCTTTGTATTCACGATACCAATCATACCATCACGGCATGAAATCCCGAAGGAGCAGCAGTGATTTGATTTGATTTTGGAATATTTGGAATCTTCTCATGTAACGTACCCGACTGAGTGTAAACTAAGTCAAGGTACTGCGCCTGAGCAATGACTTGCCCCTCAATAACTACTCCGGCCTTAGCTACATCTTCAGTAATCTTTGGTAATAATGATTTAACAAACCATTCAGCTAAGATTTGGTCTGGAATAAAAACTTTCATTAGCCTTCTTAGACGTCTCCACTCATGAATGTGATCAGAAATATACGTGGACGTTGATTGTTTTAGTGAAGTTAATAACTCCGTGCTGTTATCGTATCTGACCGGCAACTGAAAGTGAGTTAAGAACGAGGTAGCTAACTGGCTGAAATTGTAAAAAGAGGCCCGTGGTAACTCAATGTACCACTTGGCCGCGAGACCAATGAGTGTACGCTGGAAAAGACATAAGCGGATCGAATCATTCTAGATAGAATTTGAAGCACACCAGAGATGGTAAGTCATCACATGATTGGACGAATCCTCTCCAGACTTACCTTCGAACTTGGGTATATCACTGGGCAACTTATTTGGCATTGGCGGCCAGAACGGAAGATATTGAATTGGATCGTTCGTTAGGCGCGTCAAGTCTGGTAAATCCAAAGTTGCGATAAACAGTAACTGCCGGTTAGGATCTCTAAAACTCTGGGTCACAAGACCAGTCCCAGGAGTAGGATATCCAGGATAACTAGGAACAGGAGTCGCATTAGGGATATTATATCCTCTTGGAAAACCAGGATTAACCAGACCGTACTGGGGTTGTTGAGGTTGTTGATAAGTGTACCCAGGATACGGTTGATACTGGTAAACTGGCTGTTGGACAGCTTGCCCATGTTGGTACTGTCCCTGGTACGGTTGATAAACAAATTGAGGTTGAGTAGTGACAACCGTACTTATACCAGGCTGACCTTTAGGCATCTGGACCGTGGTTTGAATCGTAGATCCAGACAACGGTAAAGATGTCTGAGGAGTGGTTGCAGAGATAGTAGAAACTGGAGCCGTCGATACTCCAGAAGTAAGTATGGAAGATGTAGCGGTAGTTGCAGCAGCCGTTTGAGATGGAGTACTAGGTGCAATTGGCGGCTGAGTAACTACCGAAGTTACAGAAGTTTGAACATTTGACTGGACAGGTTGCGGTTGCTGGGGTGGACCAGAAACTACGAGTTGTCCAGCTTGAGGTACCAACTGTATACTTGGCTACAACACCTGTTGACCCTGTGATGGATCCCATACTAACATTCCGGGGTATTGACCCGTAACATGTTGAGGAAACTGAGATCCATAACCGGATTGAGGATAGGATTGATAATTGAAAGGTGCAGTTCCCATACCTTGAACATATGACTGACCTTGAGGTGGTTGATAACCTTGACCCGAGTATTGACCTTGAGGTTGATAACCTTGAGGTAAATACGGATACTGTGGTTGACCTTGACCTTGAGGTTGATACCCTTGAGGTTGATACCCTTGGGGTTGATACCCTTGAGGTTGCCATCCTTGGGGTTGATACCCTTGAGGTTGATACTGAGGTTGACCCTGGGGTACATATTGAGGCTGGGGTTGACCTTGAGGCATGTATTGCACCATAGGTACATACTGACCTTGAGGTTGTCCCCCAGACACGATTTGTGTACCTTGAGGTTGCCCCCAAGGCGTTAACTGAGGCTGCCCCCCAGGCAGTAATTGGCCACCTTGAGGTTGGGAAATGGGAACTGAACCTGAGATCATGTAAATGTCTCCTACACCCAATGGTATATTACCATTGTTTCCAGCTAATAACCCATGATCAATGGGTTGAGGAGATGCCCCCACAAAGATACCAGAAAGTGATTGATACCCAGTGGGAACAGAAGGACCGCCGTGTAAGAAAGATTCAGAAGTTTGAGTAAACACGGACGACTGACCAGACATATTTACAGGAGTATAAATACCTCTAGGTGGGAAAGGAGCACGAGGTGTAGAAAAACCTACCCCTGAGTTGTCTAAATAATTGGTTAACGAAAGGTACCAAGTAGTACTTCTAGGAGGACTGTAAAAGATAGATTCACGCTCCCTGAGATCAATAGTAAGTTGATCTTCAAGGTTAGAGACACCTATTTCTTCCTCTGGAGCAAGTTCTTCGATAGCAATCAGACCAGTAGGAAGATTTTCGGTGATAACTCGTTCTACTCTTGGTGAATCTGGAACACTAGAAGTCGGAGTAACAGGTTCAGATATTTCAGGTTCTTCGCCTGTATCACTAGTAGACGAAAAACTACCAACAAGCTCAGAAACTGTAACAGCTTTGGGATTATAACCTGTCTGTAGACCTTGGTAATCTGAATGGACTACCAAGGAAGATTCTCCTTCTTCAGGTGAACCTACTCTACTGCCACTAGGAGGAGTTACAAGGACCTTCAAACCTTCTAGATTACTGGGGTCGTCTCGAGGAGGTTCACCCCTAAGTCTACGGGATCTTCTCAACAATTCGGCCACAGAAACAAGTTTAGGAGATTGGCCCCGAAGTCTACGGGACTGTCTCGGTAATTCCGCCACAGCTAAAATCTTTTAACTACTACACACGAAAACAAAGTAAAATCTCAAATCAAACCACCTAAAGTCTCTAAAGAACCAAACAAATTTGAATCACACGCCTAAAGAATCTAGGGCGTCAAACCAAGCACAAACAGTAGCCTTCCAGACCAAAAATGCTAGTTGGAGACGAAACCCAACATCGCCGGATTCAGTACAGAAGTGGCGGGTGGAACAGTTACCCCGGCAACCTGCTTAATGAATAGACCGACACAAGTTCCTCCACTTTAACCGTCTCGAGTGAAGTGAACACCCCGGAAAATCCAAGTGAGTCTAGCCGACGTCTGCTCCAGGTACAGTGGGATCTTCCCTCCACCGTCACCTCGGTAGAATCCTAAAGATAATGGTCACTAAGGTTACCAACCGCAACAAATGCACCTGGGGGAACAGTCTACACTCCGACAGCACGCAAGGGCAGAGTATCAAGCTCAATCCCCTTGCCGGTTCCTTGACAATAATCCAAGGTTTACCGACAAGTGACCCCTGGCTCCTCGACAATGGTTAATCCGAGGTTTACCGTTTGTAATACGTGCGTGTCTGGCATCATTCCCAACGAGGGGGGATTGATCCCCTCACTGGTTCGGACACGAGCTCGTGCTTCTCCTTTAAGAGGAGCTTTCCCAGAGTACAAATGAGACAATTGGATTTATTCTATCACAAGATAAGATACTTGTTTGGTTTTGTTGTCTTGGAGAGTTAATTACTCTCCTACTCCAAGACACTAGCCTGATCTAAATTGGTGTTTCAGAGCCCTAGTAAATAAAATTTACTACGTTGATTTTACTTTAAGCGTTAATTTTATGGTTTTTCTTAAAGACAAAAGGTAGCGGAAGTGAAACCAATGGTGTGTAGACTCGACTCAAACCACTACAAAGATGCACCTAGGATGATTTACGTTACTTTTCTCTTTCAATGAAATTCCTAACTAAGAGAGTTGAGAAATGCAAATTTTATAGAAAACAACTTTCTTAGTAAAGACAATCAAAGAAACAATTCTCTTTATCTTTCCAAGCATACGAACATGACCACTCTCTACGTGCACGAAAAACTCTTTTTCTTTCAAAACTCTTCAAACCTACTTGAAACAAAACTTTTCAAAGGAGATATTTTTGTATTTTCTCTTATTTAATAAAACATATAAATCTATTTTAAGAAAAATGAATCTCAAAAGCTATAAAATCTATGAAAACTTGACTCTCAAACAAATCAAAAAAGAAATTTACTCTAAGCAAACCTAACGAGGCAAAAGCCTACAAGGATGATTCTAGGTTGTTTTACTTGACCACAATCAAGTCAAGGACCAGCTAATGCAGAATCAAAAGACCAGCCAAAACAAAACTCAAATCTTTTTGTTCTTTTGTAAAATGGAATTCAATACTCAATCAACAAGCACTTCGAAATTTGCCAAAGAGATAACTCAAAGGTAAGTTACTCTCACAGGTAGACTTTATGACAGGTCCGACTTCTAAGAAGGCTGACAAAACTAGAGAGATCTAAGGCTTGACAACTTCTACCGCCAAAGTCACTACAAGACCTACTCAAAAATCAAACCCTAGGGCTTAAACTTCTATGAAATCCACTAAAACACTCAATGCTATCGAAACAAGTTCAGGTGAAAATCTTTGACAAGAGACTAATGGATCTGGGCAGTAAAAACTAATAAAAAGCAAAATCCAAGAGAAAAAATGCAAAAAATGGAAATTTCTTAATTTTTAGCAGGGGACGCAGGCAACTGGTTAAGTCAGGTGCGAGCTCGCTCTGTGCACACAGCAACAGTGCGTACAAAGACGCACTGTGCAATACTCAGAGGGTGCGTCCTACTAAAAAATAAAGAAAAGCTAAATTAAATCTAACCCTAAGCTAACCCACCCAAATGCAAAGTCACAGAGCCAAAAACCAGAAATAAATGACTTTTCTCAGATCAAAGTTGCATACAAAGGAAAAGACTTTCACATCAATGGAATCCCCAGTGGAGTCGCCATTTTGTCAGGTGGAAAGAGTCGATAGTGCGGACACAACCAACCTCCCTAGGAGCCTAAGACTTTCTAGTGACAAAGAAGACAAACAAGAGCAATCCTTCTCTAAACATGCATTTACTATATGAGAAATCAAGTGTTTAGATCCTACCTGTAGTCCAACGCTGTTGTAGCAGTCCAGCCTTGCTGATCCGGATGAGCTCCTCCTTCACTTTGAAACCTGCATCCACTAACAATCAAACGATTAAATAGCACTTGATAATCTCATAAAACAAAACATATTTAACACATAGACCAAGGAGTACATGAAACAACTCATAAATAACAAGTTATTGAGAAGAATGGACTCATTTGCATTAATAGGAAACAAAAGGAACAATTGCAACCTGAGCCTTGGTGTTGTGCAAGTCCCTCCCAGGGTCCATTAAGAGTTCTCCTTTACTTTGACAAAGCTCACCCACTTCCAAATAGAACAAGCAAAGATGGCAATCTCTCCTCACAAGCTTCTAAATGGGAGTCCTAATTCCTGCAGCATCTACCCTTAGAAATGTTTAGCTTCCAACCTCTCCTCCTTCTGGCCCAATGCCTGTATTTATAGTGCTCTAGGGGAAGTTATTCAGGTCCACCATCAATGGGATAATCCCCTCTTTGGATGGGATAGCTCCCTCATTGATGGGATAAGTTCCTCTTTGGTAGGGGTACATGAACCATCTGGAGGCGCTCAATACATGTTGAACAACCTTCTAGAATGCTCTAGAAATGACCACAAGTAACTTTTTAAAGATGAAACTTGCACATTTTGACCTTTACAGGGGGACGCACCTGCCCCTTTACATACAGAGCGTACAAGTACGCAGCTTTTGTGAACATTGGGTGCGTACCCGCAGGTAAGGTTGAGAGAACCTGCGTACCCAGAGATAAATACATTTATAAAGACTTTCTCTCTTTTTGGAGTTTGACATGGAGAGCAGAGGCATAAGACTTGCCTAAGAGGATAGCATGACTGTTGATAGAGCCATACTAACTGTAAATAGTCATGGTGACATTTTTTAGTGTAACAATTCTTTTAAAGCATCAAAGGAAGCTTGCGTAACCTGATCCCATATGAAGGGCACTTCCTTTTTCAATAGACATGTATAACCTTTAGCAAGTTCGGCGTAATTTGGAATGAACCTCCTCAGAAAGTTTGCTTTCCCTTGGAGTTTCTGAATCTAAAGCAAATTTGAAGGTGGAGGCAAATTAATGATTGCCTGAACCTTACATGGGTCGAGACGAATCCCGTCCTTTGAGACTACAAAGCAAAGTAAGCGACCAGAACTGATACAGAACACACATTTGTGTGGATTGAGTCGTATCTTATAGTGTCTCCAACGCAGAAATATCGCTCTTAAATGTTGTGGATGATCAGTCCAATTTCACGAATGAGACAGAAGGTCATTGAGACATGGTTAAACGATGTTTTTGATGTCATGGAAGGCATAATTCATTGCCCTTTGAAACATTTCCCCTGCGTTCTTTAAACCAAAGTGTAGTTTTTGATATGCGAATGTGCCCCACGGACAAATAAATGCAGTCTTTGACTTGTCTTGTGGGCGGATATTTATTTGATTATACCCGGAGAATCCATCCATGAATGAAAAGATTTCGCATCCAGTGCATTCATCAATTATCTGGTCAATAAAGGGTGTAGGGTAGTTTTCTTTTGGACAAGCCTGATTTACATCCCTATAATCGACGCACACTCTAATCATTCCTTGGTTTTTTCATAACAGGAACAATGTTCGATACCCAATCGGTTATAGGAACTGGGTAAATGAAACCAGCATGGAGAAGCTTTTCAACTTCTGCCTTGATGGCAGCGGCTTTCTTGGGGTGCACCTGTTGTAGCCGTTGTCGTACTGGTTTGACATCTGTATACATCTTAATTTCGTGTTCAACTATACTTGAGTCAATGCCTGGCATTTCATCATATGACCAAGCAAAGACATCTCTGAATTCGCAAAAAAGAGCGTTATATATTTCCAGTTCGAAAGGAGAACAACATTTGCCAACATAAATATTCTCTACAACATCTGTTTTGGTTGAGATATTTATGGTGATAGTCTCTTCAATGTTGGACAAGTTTCGCTCGAAATCCACCATGTTTACAGTATTTGATAGGAAATCAAAAACTGACGGATGATGAAGGTCATTAGTAGTATCTTCTTTACAAGTCGGAAGATGGGAACGATGGTGGTAATCTTCCCATGGTGCCCCTTTAATTACCATTGATTGAACAATTCCTTCGTTGGTGTAATGCACTTGCGACCAAGGAACTGAAGGGGTGCCATATTCCTTAGACCTATCTATCCGAACGCTTGATGAGCATTGGTTTGGGTTTGCCTCCCATGCTAGGAACATTGATTGCTACAATATATCCATTGGGCTTGGAGAAAATACTTGCATATGATCCATGATTATATCGTTTTCCGAGATCTTTTGAATCGAAGATACCATATTGCAGGTTCCTATCGACACTACTTCCGCCAGATTGATTGGAGGCGGAAGGTCAAAAGTCCCCATTAATATAGGTTCTTTTAGTAAGCCTACTCCGATATTTTGAAGCGAATCGGGGCTTCCATGGATCATCAGAATGCTTCCCGTAACTTGGGAACCATTGGGGAGGAAAGTTTGTTGATCGACGATTGTAATCCCTCCTTGAAAGGGAAATGCAATCTTCCTCAAATAGGTCGACACAACAGGAGCCATAGCATATATCCATGGTCTTCCCAGTAGTACGTTGTAATCTAGGTTTCCGTCGATTACTTCAACATCTGTTTCTACTGTTTTCCCGCCAGCTCAATTTGCAAGTTACTTAGAATACAATACGGGGTATACGTTCGTCCGTCGAATGCTTTTAATGTTGTTGAAGATTGAGACATGGTTGGAGATCCTAAATTTTTCCAGCAACTCATCGACATAATACATGTAGATGACCCCTCATCAATTATTGTTCGATGAACAGTTTTGTTGAGGGCTTTCACTTGAATGAGGGAAGCTAGTTGAGCTGGTAACTGAGGATCGTATCCTTTATGATTAAAGGACAAAAGATTAGAATCCTTTGGGTCTATCCCACCGATAGCTGATAATAAAGCCTGCTTTTGGGATGGGCAATTTTTCATTACCTCAAGTGTCGACATAGCGGATGGCGATTGGGCCTGATCTTCCACTATATTATAATGTTGTGATGCTCTGGCACGAGGATTAAATGTCGACTTATGTACTACTCCCTTTGGCGGTTTTATTGTTAGCTCAGGAATGATGGGCGACGCAACTTCTGTCGAAGTTGTTGTCAAACTACTAGGTTTATCTTTGTCCTTGTTGTTCGACAGTTGTGGATTCCCATAATCTTTGTTCCTTGTCAATATCAAAGCATCATTTTGTTGTTTCAAAACCGACAACATCAGTACTTGGGATGGGGAAGCATTTTCACTAGCAACCAGATTTGTCCCTGGATTTGGAAATGGATCAGTCAATACTGCCAAGGTCATTAAATTCCCGATGAATCTTTTAAGCTCAGCCTTATGTGGACAATCTCTTGTCCAATGATCCTCATCACATATTACGCATGGATTTTTTGGTCTCCTATCTCTAGGAGGGTTTGTAGAAGATTTTTCAGGTGATTATTCCTCCCGTTTCTTCTTCTTCCCTTTTTTTTCTTCTTGCCTCCCGGTTGCTTGGTTACTTTTCCTTTATTTGTCGAGATGGCATTTACTTCTGAGGCAAGAAGTTCTTCTTTTGCATTTTGACTGGAAATCTTACGGGCCTTTTTAGATGTAGCCTTTGTCGATTTCGTGTCTGTCGCGCCAATCACGCCATCACCGACATGAGAGTCATTGTTTGATTTAGGAGGAGGGGGGACCGAAAATTCCGGTTTGGGAGCGTCAGGTATTTTATCGTAGAGCATGCCAGACTGAGTGTAAATCAAGTCTAAATATTGCGCACTAGCGATAACTTTCTCTTCGGTGACGACTCCTCCTTTTTCCACATCTTCTGTGATGGAAGGGAATAATGAATTAATAAACCATTCAGCTAAAAGTTGATTAGGAACATACGTTTTTACCATTCTATGATGACGTCGCCACTCATGAATATGATCAGATATGTGAGTGGCCGTTGTTTGCTTGAAATTGGTAAGAAGTTTTGTTCCTGTTTCGTACCTTATCGGTAACTGAAAATCGGTTAAAAAGGTTATGGCTAGGGTACTGAAGTTGTCAAACGAAGCTCTGGGTAATTCAATAGACCATTTTGTTGTTGGACTAATTAATGTCCTCTTAAAAAGGCGAAGCCTAATCGAATCATCGTTTAGGGTGTTTGATGAACACCACAGATGAAAGGTCATCACATGATTTGACGGATCTTCACCCAGATTTCCATTAAATTTAGGAATATCTGATGGAAGTTTATGCAGAATCGCTGGCCACCAAGGGGGTAGGCGATTGGATCGTTTGTTAACCGATTTAGATCCGGTAACTCTAAAGTTTCCATGAAGGGTAACTGTTGATTTAGGTTAGGAAAAGCATACCTAGGATAAGATGGAATCGCCTGAGGAGTTGGTCTCTGCATATGTTATAGACATTTTTGTGCCTTACAGCATGAAGCATGAAATGTCAATAATCTAAGGGATCCAAAGTCCCTAAACATGTTGTTCCTACCCCTAGAGGAACAAGGTCAACAAACCACAACACTGAATATCAGTTCTCCACCTGAAAACACTCAAAAACAAGCTAATTCTGGATCATGTCAACTGCTCCACTGAGCATCTGCGCTGAATGTCAACTGCTCCACTGTGTACCTGCGTTGAATGTCAACTGCAAAGAAGGCTACCTGCGCTGGGCGAGTTTGGACAAGTGGCACAGTCATTCCTCAAGGTGTCAATGCCCAGGAAGCTTCCAAAATGACACTTAGATCAAGGAATTCAACTGGTGATGAGTAAGAGGGTCTAGATCTCCAAGTGGAAGCAAGAACCTCCAAGTGGACTCAAGAACTGAAGAATAACTGAAGTGGGAGAGGACACTAGTCAGCTTCATACCAAGCTCAAGCTGAATCATCCTTTCTCCAAAACTCCTATATATAGAGCTCTCTCATGAGGTCTAGGGGGGCTGGAATCTTGTGAATGTAAGGAAGTGCTGTTGGTTTGAGTATAGAACTATTGGGTGATTTGCTTGAAGGAGGTGAAGAGGAGATTTCTTTCTGCTGGGAGGTGATGCTGGATTGGGCCTTTTATGGTTGTATCACTTCCTGAACTTTACTTCTTCCATTAATAAAGCATTTGAGGTTCTTCTATATGCATGTGTCTCAATGATGTGTTGTTATACTTGTGTATTTGATTTATTCTAATCCTTGAATCAATTATGAATGTATGCTTCTTGTAGTTTCCCTCTCTTGTTATTTTGCAGGAACTTGGTGTAGCTAGGCCAGTGAAAGAGCAAGGAGCTAGGAGCAAGCAGCAAAGAGAGAAGATTGGATCAATCATTAGCGGAAGACATCGGTTAGTGGATCTCTTTCTCCCCTCTATTACATCTCATAAAGAAGTAATCTCGAATAGCTTTGCTTTGATTGTTGCTGAGGTACTATCACCCTTAGAGTGGGATAGGGTCATTCCGTATTGGATACTTTTCCCAACAACAGCATACCAGCATAATGCATTTGATGCTGGTAACTTTGGTAAGGTTGATGGGAATAACCATTGTAGAATGGTTGATTTTGACCGTTCTGAATATACGGTTACCCACTATTTGCAAAGATTGTTGCTCAGATCCTTGGTATACCTGTTGGAATTGTAGTTGTTGGTATTGCACTAGCCATGGTTGCGAAGCCGTGTGCTGTTGTCCGATACTAACTATTTGACCAAGATGAGGGGTAATTGTACCCGTTTGGGCCTGTGTCATTCCACTAGTTGGCGATTGTGGTTGAGTCACAGGGTTAAGAGGTTGTTGAATTACAACCTGAGAAACCTGAGGCTGGCATATAACAGGCAGCGCTTGTACTTGCGACACCATCACAATAGCTAGCATAGTCGGTATATTTGACACAAGTAAGCATTGTTGCATTGAATATACAACTCTTGGTTGTTGAGGCGGTATCGACACCCAACCGCTAGATGTAATTCCAACATAACCTGAATTTTGTTGTGAACTCTTGTACGATTGTCCTCCCGTAGGAGACAATGAAAGGGTATATTGCCCCCCATATGGCGGTAATCCGGTACTTAAAGGAATTATTTGCCATTGAGGAATAGACTGCCCAAATTGACATCCTGAAGAATCAATTTGCTGAGACTCAACATAATAGTTTCCGGATACTATTTCGGATGAACAAATAGGAACGGACCATACTGTCGAAATAGCCCCTGAGTGGGCCCCTTCTAGCGATCGAGAGCTAGTTGGGACAGATGGTATACCAGCGAACATTGTTGGAGTGACAGCAGGAAGTTCTGCCATCGGTGTGTCGGACGACACAGTCCTAGATGTCAAGGGTTGTTCAAAAATTTCTAGTCTATCCAAAAGATTGCCTAGTGATTCTACATGAGCTTCCGATGGTGGTAGACTAATTTATGATGAAGAAGGATACAGAGTGATCCCGACTCAAAATTGTGATGGAGTACTAGATGGAGTATCCTCCACAATCTCTTCTATAGCAATTAGACCAAGTGGAAGAGGTAGACCGTCAGGTCCGTAAAATATTTCTGGTGCCGAAGAAGGTTTAGAACCTGCAGTGACAAATGTTTGGGGAATAACACCTTCTGAACCAGCTGTAGATGGAACTGGTTCAGTAATACAAGTGTTTATCCTCAGACTAGGATCTGAGCTACTATCCTTTGGTGGTTTCTGAACTTCTTCTGTAAAGGTGGGGATACCAGAAATGTTTGGAGTAACCGGAGTCTCTGATGGTGTTGGAACACTTGTTCTAACTTTACCAGGGGCTTTGGAACTGGCTAAACGAGTTCGCTTTGTCCGTAACAGTTTCGATTCCGGAGACAAAGATGGTTGACTCGTAACCCTCCACAAACAACGGGGTTTCAATTGACTTTATTCCAGGATTGCGGATTACTCGATGAACTAAAAATGAAGGGGAAATATGTTTCCGAATTAGATGAATTTTAGATGCTTTGACACAACTTGTTTTTTCAATTTTTAAGAGTCGAGAAAAAACAAAATATGACTCTAGTCGCCTTCGATTTTTAATGAGCCTGAAGTGACAAGTTCTTAGATGGACCTTTTCTGTTAAGGAGTTTGAAAAGGAACGAAAGAGACTGCTCTGGAAATCCAGACAGAGGGATTACCAAACCAATCGAAAAACTGTAGAATACTTTTTATGGTATGGCAGTCAATATTCTCGAATGATTTGTTTAGTGCATTGCGATCGATAGGGACGCAGACACGGCTTCCTATGGATAAAGGATTAAGCCTATTGTGGTCTCCCAAAATATACTCGACGGTACATGGGAGAACAAGTCTGTACTGGCACTTATCGTCTCAAAGTGGAGGAATCACCCAACCAATAGTGAAAACAACAGTCACCAAGCTTTACAACGCCAGAATACGTCTCTAGCCTAGACTTATAGATGTTGTGCATTAGGTTCCAAAGCGTTTTTAGATTCATTAAATTTATTTTATAGTTGATCTTGCTAAAGAAATTTGCCTTTCAGGTTCACCGCATGATGTAGATTTACAATTCCTAAAATGCAATCTAAGATGATAAACAATCGTTTAATCTTTTTTTTGCAAATGAAAATCCTAGCTACTAAGGAAAGAGAGATGGCGTTCTTTCGACAAAGAGCAAAGAGCACACACTAAATGCACTGTCCTAAATCAAACCAACAAACAGTCTAAATGCAAATGCACATGCATGTATTTGTTTTCAGCGTTCTTAATGTGTAAATGATAAAAAGAAAGCTAAGCGCAAATCTGAATTATTTTTCAAAGCAACAAATACTAACAAGTTTCTTTTTCAAAACACAATGAGGACAATGGCAACACTTTGCGATTTGGAATTGAAAATTTGCTTTCGACACTAGAAAAACTACTAATTCAGATCAAATACAAGAGTAACAGGGTAATCGACTATCAAGAACAATCATATTCTCTTCTATGACTGAAAACGACACTTGCGACACTTTCAAATCAAGAAATGACAGTACAAATACGCTACTTCTTTGTAAAGGAGAACTGAAAATGACTCAAAAAAATACATAAGAACATTTACAGTTCTTTGCACAATGGAGGCGGAATAACAGCAAGGAGAGGGGGTTCAAACAGAGGTGTACTGACTACAGGTAGAAAAACTCCTGAATAGAGCTGAAAAGAATGAACACAAAAACCAAAATTTAGGAACAAGGCCTTGTCTGATCAGCGCACCTGTAACACAGTGAAACTGAAATGCAATGCACCTACTACACTCAAGAAGTGCGCTACTTTTGAAGTTCACAGAACAGACAGTGCGCTGGACCAGGGACAAGACTTTGATTGGGTTCTGGGTCACAGTTTGGAGTTTAGTTCAGGGATTTTGGCCGAGCAAGTGGTAACTAGTAAATCAATCACAGGGGTATATCTAAGGAGGTTACTAGAGCCACCACAAGGGCAATTGGAGAGCTTGTAAATCAATTGTTTAATTCATAAACAAAACCCAGAGATTGACTGAAGCAGCGTTGATCTACTTTTCACTTGCATAGCAAATGCAGTTTGAAGGCTAGTTGGCTTGACTTCAGGCTCCATCTATACGTTTATAAAGTAAACAAATGTAGATGAAAAAATAATCTACTCGCTCCCCAGCGGAGTCGCCATTTTGTTACCGGGAATAGTGTCTATGTAGAGCTGCTAATCCCACTAAGGCTGGTAGCTACCTTAGAAACAAACAAACTTAAAACTACTTTCGTTTTCCTTTATGAAAGATAGATGGGAGAATAATAAAGGAGACCAACCTCTGTCTTGTGCTTGGTTCCTTGCTCGATTCCTCTCCCTTCTCATAGTCTTTTGCTACTTGCTTTCTTGTATACCCAGCTTCACGAAGTACCTGTAGAATCAAAGTAGCATAACACTATACGAGAACATAGATCTTGTTGGAAATAATACTGAGAGGGGGGGGTGAATCAGTATTATCATATCAATAAAACCTTTTAATTACTCAGAAACATATACGCTACTTCAGTTAACTGAACCATCGTGTACACGCTATTGTGTCTAAAGCAACCAACGTATAACCAGAAATATTATGATTCAGTTAGTTTATCTTCAGTAAATGCATCAGGACATTATTAACCATATTAAAAGTAAACAGGTGCAGTATAACAGAACAGATCATCACACAAAATCCACACACATGAACACCATGATATAAGGTGGAAACCCAATGTGGGTGAAAACCACCTGCTGCAAGCCGTCTCTATCTTTCTTTAATAAGAAACTTCAGTTTAATCTCTTTTGTACTGGTGCAGCCTTATACCAGTACGCAGGCTACAACCTGCAGAAGGCTACAACCTTCTCTCGTTTTCCAAACTCTCCTGGAAGGGAGCTCCAACCCCCTTTTCTCTTGTATGAGCTCAGATACTAGTACGTAGGTGCTGGCCTACAATCTTCTTTCCTTCAGGTACCACTTTTCATCAATTTTTAGACTGGATACTCATGAAGCACAACATTACAATCTGAAGACCACGATTCATTCACTTTTCATAACAAATCATTGAAGCACAAGACAACCAATACTAGCATCATCAATCTTTGAATCACTGAACCACTGAAACCCTATCAACACCCAGTCACCAGAACACAGAGCAGACTACAGAACTCTGCAATAACAGTCAGACCCAACTGCAACCCCAAAAATTAAGCTTCAAAAGATATACGCTACTTCAATGAAACCAACCCGCGTGTACACACGATTTTACCAAAGACAACCTCCGTACAGATCTAAAAATAATTTCTCATAACTTGCAGCTGTACCAGACATCATTCATACCCAGAACATAACATTGCGTCAGTATGCAGATCTAAAAATATGCGTAATCAACCATATACCGATAGTTCATTTCAACTCGTTTGATCCCGATCTCTCC
Source organism: Pinus tabuliformis (assembly GCA_031772625.1). NCBI lineage: Eukaryota > Viridiplantae > Streptophyta > Pinopsida > Pinales > Pinaceae > Pinus > Pinus tabuliformis. The sequence continues at coordinate 255,698,626 of CM062815.1, forward strand.
CTAGATCTAGTCTTCCATCAATTGATGTGATCTCTCCTTAGCTTAGATCAAGCAACCCAGAACCTACATACTAGATCTCGTTCTTTATCAAATATTCAAGACGTTTTCAGTACACTTTCCTAATGATCTTCTTCTCCTTATATAGCCTTAGGCCCTTCTCAATACCACGGTCCAAAACCATAGTAATACAATACCATCAACTTCAAAACTCGCGATCAACATGACTGTCGAGATACCTTGGTCCAAAAACATGGGCTCAAGTATCGAGGACTAACTACCACGGACCAAAGGGAAGCTTCTCGACATGTACGATCTTTTCTGTTCATGAAACTGCGTGTATACGCGACTTTGTATATAGCGAGCCTGCGTATCCGCGACTTAGTATATAGCGTACCAGGGTGTATATGCATCTTGGGCTTAATGAACTTGTGTATATGAAATTTCTCTTCATTCTTGTAGTCTGGACTGAGATCTGTCATCAAAGAGAGTTGCCATCAAGGACAACACCTGTACCGTAGCGCCACACCTGTGCCAAAATGCCAACAATCTCCCCCTTTGGACTTGACGGCAACCCCAAGATCCTTAGAATCATTCTCCCCCTTTGTCATCAAGGGTAAAGGGTTGTGCTCCCCCTGAGAACATGCTGATATCTCTGCTCTGCTGTGTTGAACATGCTCCCCCTGACTGTAGGCAATATCTGCAAAAGATGTTCTTCAAAAAGAACAAGACTTATACATCATAAAGGACCTTCCTATCACCAAAAGACTCAATACATACATCCATACTCCCAACCAAGAGGGGATACATCAGAAATTTACCTATAACGACCAATTACATTACATCATTCATCCCAGCCATAGTGGGGAAACCAACATAGGCCGTTACATGACCTTGACATTATAAAAGAGATATCATAAAAGAGATACATGACATAGAGACGAAAAATCTAGACCAAGACTTATGAAGGTCACCAGCAGCATCTGATAATCATCTTTTTTGATCAGCAACCAAGATTTCCTTCTGTGCTCCTTCTCCTGAAACCAACAACAGTTGTGAACTAGAACCAAAAGCATCTAAATGCCAACAATGCTTTATTAGACTTTAAGTTGCTCCCCCTGAAACTGTGCTTGCTGCTCCCCCTGAAACTGTGCCTGAAGGACTTGTCATACCCATCTCAGACCTTCTCCAACCAGAATCTGCCCTTGCTATTCAGAACTCCATATACGCGACTTAACCTGCATAAATCAGCGTATGTACGCAGATATCCCTTACACAACTCGCGTATACCAACTTTTCTTTAGAACAGACAAGCTTCAACAGCAGGATGAAGCATCAACTACTCCCAGCGTTTGTCTGAGATATTCAAAAGTCTCCCTGGGCAGAGGTTTTGTGAGAATATCAACAACCTGTTCTTTAGAAGACACATACTCCAACTTGACCTTTTGTTCAAGCACTTGTTCCCGGAGGAAGTGATACTTGATTGGTATGTGCTTGGTCTTTGAATGCATGACTGGATTCTTTGAAATGCTGATTGCACTTGTATTATCACATAAGATAGAGATTGGTGGAGTGCAAGTGAATTGAAAATCCTGCAAGGTCTGCATCATCCAAAGAAGTTGTGTGCAACAAGATGCCGCAGCCACATATTCTGCTTCAGCTGTAGATAAAGAAATCGAACTCTGTTTCTTGCTGAACCAAGATACTAATCTGGAACCCATGAAGAAAGCACCACCACTTGTGCTTTTCCTGTCATCCACACTTCCGGCCCAATCTGCATCTGTGTAAGCATGAAGAGTGAGATCTGTATCTCTAGGATACCATAAGCCATAGTTTTGAGTTCCTTGAAGATACTTGAAGATTCTTTTGATTCCCTGAAGATGAGTTTCCTTTGGGTTGGCTTGAAATCTTCCAAAAATTCCTACTGCATGCATAATATCTGGTCGGGTACCTGTCAAATAAAGCAAACTCCCAATCATGGATCTATAAGTTGGTTGGTGAACTGCTGCTGATTCATCATTTGCACTGAGGCTGCATCCTATAACCATGGGGTTACAAACTGGCTTTGAATCTTCCATGCCATGCTTCTTCAAGATCTACTTGAGGTACTTGGTTTGAGACAAGAAAATACCTCCTTCATTTTGTTGGATTTTCAATCCAAGAAAGTATGTCAGTTCTCCAAGTAATGACATTTCAAATTCTTTCTACATAACCAAGGCAAAGTTTTGACTCATAGCCTCTTCATTGCTGCCAAAGATAATATCATCTACATACACAACAAGTATTAGCAATTTGTTATTTTCAACTTTCATATAGAGATTGCTATCTGCTGATCCTTCTGAAAAACCTTGTTGGTGAAGATATTTGTCCAAATGATAGTACCAAGCCCTTGGAGCTTGTTTGAGACCATAGAGAGCCTTTTTCAATCTGCATACAAGGTTTGGATCATTCCCAAGAATGAAACCATCTAGCTGCTCAATATATACTTCTTCTTCGAAGTCTCCATTCAGAAAGGTTGATTTCACGTCCATTTGAAATACCTTGAAGTTTTGAAAGCTTGAGGGAGCAAGGAACATTCGGATGGCCTCAAGTCTTGCAACAGGAGCAAAGTTCTATTCAAAATCTATCCCTTCTTGCTGCGCATACCCTTTACAAACAAGTATGGCTTTGTTTCTAATTACTTCTCCATTTTTATTAAATTTATTTTTGAAGACCCGTTTTGTCCCTATGACATTCTTATCTTTTGGTCTAGGAACCAATTCCCAAGTGTTATTCTTTTCGATCTGCTCAAGTTCTTCATCCATTGCTTTGACCCAACATTCATCTTTGCATGCCTCTTTCACATTTTGTGGTTCAGTGGAAGATTCTTCTGAACAGATTCTGGATGATTCTTCTGAACATATCTGGATGGAGTCTTCTCTTATATTCTTGTCTGCTCCTCTGGTTCTTCTTGAGGTTCTTCTTCTTCTTGAGGTTCTTCTTCATCATTCTGTCTTTGAGGGTAGCCTTCATCTTCTTCGATGTCTTCATGATGAACTTGCCTAGGAATGCATCCCTTCTCATCAACCACAACATCAATACTGTCAACAATTCTGCCAAGTCTTTTATTGTAGCACTTGTATGCTTTGCTATGTGGAGAATATCCAAGAAGAATGCCTTCATCTGCTCTTGGTTCAGGTTTTCCAAGTTGCTCATCAGTATTCTTAATATAACATTTGCTCCCAAAGATTTTGAAATGCTTCATAGAAGGAGTCTTACCACACCAGAGCTCATGAGGAGTTTGAGTGCTGTTTACTTGGACATTTGTTTTGTTGAGAATAATAACCGCAGCATGTGCAGCTTCACCCCAGAAAGTTGCGGGAGTACCTGTCTCATCAAGGATAGCACGCGCCATTTGTTGGATTGTTCTGTTCATTCTTTCCACAACTCCATTTTGCTGAGGAGTTCTAACTGTAGAGAATTCTCTTCTTATCCCATGTTCTTCACAGAAATCGAAAAATTCATTCGAGGTAAACTCCCCACCTCTTTCAGATCTAAGGCACTTAATTTTGTGTCCTGATTCATTTTCAGCCAAGGCTTTGAAGGATTTGAATTTTTCGAATGCTTCATCTTTGTGCTTCATAAGTCCTAACCAGACAAACCTGGAGAAATCGTCAATGAATAATATCAAATATTCTTCTCCTCGAGGTGTTCTTTTTCTGAAAGGACCACATGTATCTGTATGTACTAGCTCAAGAGGAATGCTAGTTGATCCTTCCTTCTCAGGAAAATTAGTTCTGGTTTGCTTTCCAAACTGACATGATTTGCATATGGTGTTGTCTAGAATTTTGATATCTGGAAGGTCACGAACTGCCTGATATTTGCATGCTTTCCTTATTTGTGGAAAGCTTAGATGCCCCAACCTACGATGCCATAGCCAGTGTTCATCATTCTTGCTCAAATAGCATTGTTGTTGTCTTTCTTCAAATATGTATAGATTATTTGGAGTCCTTCTTCCTTTGATCACTGTTTCACCTGTATCAAGATCACGAACACAACATCCATTTGATCTAAATATTACCTCTGTTCCTTGATCGCACATCTGACTGACACTCAGAAGATTATGCTTCAATCCATCAACATACAAAACATTTCCAGCTTTGACCTTCTCTTTCAACGGAGCAACGCCTTTTCCTTTTATGGCTGCAGAGATATCGTTTCCAAAAGAAACTTTCTTTCCCTTTTCTAATGCGGTATATGATTCAAGTTTTTCTTTGTCCCCTCTCATATGCTTCGAACATCCGCTGTCAATGTACCATAGACTTTCTTGACCTTCTGCATAAAAGGCTATCCCACATCTTTCTGGTTGAGGTTCCTTTATTCTCCATGTTCTGACATTTGAGGTTTGTTCCTTCTGAATTGTCTTCCAGAACCTGCTCTTGCAGTCAGAGTCTTCATGACCAAAGTTATTACAAATAGAGCATTCAACTTCATTTTGAAGAACCGAAAAGTTGTTACAAGTCATTTTCATGGTTCCAGTCATACTTCTTTGCTTTTGAGCTTCTCTAGTCATGATTGTCTTGTAGGCAACACATTGAGTTGCTTTGTGACCGAAGTTATGGAAAGAAAAACAATGGCCATTAAAGAAATTTCTGCGATAATCAGATCTATCATCCAACCGATTGTAGCTTCTATTGACATCCATTCTTGGGCCAAATTCGGAAGATTTTACCTGTAGCTAATTGTAGCTTCTGTTTGTCCTTAAGGCAGCTTGTCCCTGAATTTCTTGATAGTCTTTATTTCTTCTTGAGGTAAACTGTCCCTGATTCACCTGATGACTTTTATTTGGTCTTTGCTCGCTCCTCCTTGCTGCATCAAGATAACTTTTAGAGGTAGAAGCTTGAGATGTTTCTCCATTATATCCCAGACCTGTCTTGATCAGAGGAGAACGCTGCACATTGATAATCTCATCCAAGGTTTCAGATCCTTTAACAAATTTAAGATTAATCCCTTTTGTTTTCTCAATCTCCTTTCTAAGACAAACAATCTCACATTCCAATTTTTCAAGATGCTTTTCCTTTTCTGCCAGTTGACATTATAGAGAATCAATAATAGCACTTTTCTCTTCTAAGCGAACTTTGAGATTATTCATTTCTTCACAAAAGCCTTCTACATCTTTAGCATCCATGTAGTCATCATCTTCAAAAGCCATTAAAAGTTTATATCTATAACCCTGTTCATCTTCGTCACTATTTGAAAGACCATCACTATCTTCATGAGTGTAATAGCTTTTCTTCTTTTCATTCTGTTTCTTGTTCCATTTAACAAATTCCTTTCCCTTGTCATTCTTATCTTTGTGAGGACATTTGGCGGCATAATGACCTACTCTTCCACAAGCAAAGCATTTAAAAGGTAACTTACCTCTGAACCTTCCAGAACCCCTTTGAAGATTTCTGACAAAATTTGATTCTTCTTCTTCATCTTCTGGCACGTGACTTGCTTCATAATAATCTTCTTTGCCTGAAGCCTTGAAAGCAGCCTCTCTTCTGTCTGATGGACCTCCTTTTCTCATTTCATAAGCAGTTAGAATTCCGTGAAGCTGAGACATAGTAAGAATTCGTAGATTTTCTTTTTCTTCTATTGTAGACACTTTAGATTCAAATTTGGGGGACAATGATCTTAGAACCTTTTCAACCACAATAGCCTCTTTTATTTCTTCACCCAAGTTTTTCATGCAATTAACAATCTCATGTACCCTAAGGAAATAGTTAGCCACACTTTCATCATTATACATTCTGAGAGTCTCATACTTAATCCTGAGAGTTTGAAGTTTAGCATGCTTTACCTATTCATCTCCTTCATAGCTCATGACAATTTTGTCCCATATTTCTTTTGCGGATTTATAGTGCATTACCTTCATGAATTCCGATTGGGATATACATCCTAATAGAGTACTAAATTCTTTCGCATTTGTTTCATACTTCTTTTTCTCGGCTGCATCTGTAGGAGTAGCTAAAGGAAAAGTGTAGCCTGTCTCTACGATGTCCCAAACTTCTGTACCAAGAGATTGAAGATAGGCAGTAACTCTTACCTTCCAATAATTGAAGTTTGTCCCATCAAAAACCGGTGCCCTGATTGATGCTTCTCTCTCGTAGTTGCTCATGATGAACGATCTACCTTCAAGCGATCAAGCTTCTCTAAAGGACCTGCTCTGATTCCAATTGTTGGAAATAATACTGAGAGGGGGGGGGGGTGAATCAGTATTATCAAATCAAAAAAAAAAATTCAATACTCAGAAACATATACGCTACTTCAGTTAAGTGAACCAGCGTGTACACGCTACTGTGTCTAAAGCAACCAGCGTATAACCAAAAATCTTATGATTCAGTTAGTTTATCTTCAGTAAATGCATCAGGACATTATTAACCATATTAAAAGTAAACAGGTGCAGTATAACACAACAGATCATCACACAAAAGCCACACACATGAACACCATGATATAAGGTGGAAACCCAATGTGGGTGAAAACCACCTACTGCAAGTCGTCTCTATCTTTCTTTAATAAGAAACTTTAGTTTACAATCTTTTTTACTGGTGCAGCCTTATACCAGTACACAGGCTACAACCCGCAAAAGGTTACAACCTTCTCTCGTTTTCCAAACTCTCCTGGAAGGGAGCTCCAACCCCCTTTGCTCTTGTACTAGCTCAGATACTAGTACGTAGGTGCTGGCCTAAAATCTTACTTCCTTCAGGTACCACTTTTCATCAATTTTCAGACTGGATACTCCTGAAGCACAACATTACAATCTGAAGACCACGATTCATTCACTTTTCATAACAAATCATTGAAGCACATGACAACCAATACTAGCATCATCAATCTTTGAATCACTGAACCACTAAAACCCTGTCAACACCCAATCACCAGAACACAGAGCAGACTACAGAACTCTGCAATAACAGTCAGACCCAACTGCAACCCCAAAAATTAAGCTTCAAAAGATATACGCTACTTCAATGAAACCAACCCGCGTGTACACGCGCTTTTACCAAAGACAACTTGCGTACAGATCTAAAAATAATTTCTCATAACTTGCAGCTCTACCAGACATCAGTCATACCCAGAACATAACATTGAGTCAGTATGCAGATCTAAAAATATGCGTAATCAACCATATACCGATAGTTCATTTCAACCCGTTTGATCCCTATCTCTCCTTAGATCTAGTCTTCCATCAATTGATGTGATCTCTCCTTAGCTTAGATCAAGCAACCCAGAACCTGCATACTAGATCTCGTTGTTTATCAGATATTCAAGACTTTTTCAGTACACTTGCCTAATGATCTTCTTCTCCTTATATAGCCTTAGGCCCTTCTCAATACCACGGTCCAAAACCATAGTAATACAATACCATCAACTTCAAAGCTCGGGATCAACACGACTATCGAGATACCTTGGTCCAAAAACATGGGCTCAAGTACCGAGGACTAACTACCATGGACGAAAGGGAAGCTTCTCGACATGTACGCTCTTTTCTGTTCATGAAACTGCATGTATAAGCAACTTTGTATATAGCGAGCCTGCGTATCCACGACTTGGTATATAGCGTACCAGCGTGTATACGCATCTTGGGCTTAATGAACCTGCGTATATGAAATTTCTCTTCATTCTTGTAGTCTGGACTGGGATCTGTCATCAAAGAGAGTTGCCATCAAGGACAACACCTGTACCGTAGCGCCACACCTGTGCCAAAATGCCAAAAATCTTCGCCTTTGGACTTGACGGCAACCCCAAGATCCTTAGAATCATTCTCCCCCTTTGTCATCAAGGGCAAAGGGCTGTGCTCCCCCTGAGAACATGCTGATATCTCTGCTCTGCTGTGCTGAACATGCTCCCCCTGACTGTAGGAAAGATCTACAAAAGATGTTCTTCAAAAAGAACAAGACTTATACATCATAAAGGACCTTCCTATCACCAAAAGACTCAATACATACATCCATACTCCCAACCAAGAGGGGATACATCAGAAATTTACATATAACGACCAATTACATTACATCATTCATCCCAGGCATACTGGGGAAACCAACATAGGCCGTTACATGACCTTGACATTATAAAAGAGATATCATAAAAGAGATACATGACATAGAGACGAAAAATCTAGACCAAGACTTATGAAAGTCACCAGTAGCATCTGATAATCATCTTTTTCGATCAACAACGAAGATTTCCTTTTGTGCTCCTTCTCCTGAAACCAACAAAAGTTGTGAACTAGAACCAAAAGCATCTAAATGGCAACAATGCTTTATTAGACTTTAAGCTGCTCCCCTTGAAACTGTGCTTGCTGCTCCCCCTGAAACTGTGCCTGAAGGACTCTGTCATACCCATCTTAGACCTTCTCCAACCAGAATCTGCCCTTGCTGTTCAGAACTCCATATACGCGACTTAACCTGCATAAATCAGCATATGTACACAGATATCCCTTACACAACTCGCGTATACCAACTTTTCTTTAGAACAGACAAGCTTCAACAGCAGGATGAAGCATCAACTACTCCCAGCTTTTGTCTGAGCTATTCAAAAGTCTCCCTGGGCAGAGGTTTTGTGAGAATATCAGCAACTTGTTCTTTAGAAGAAACATACTCCAACTTTACCTTTTGTTCAAGCACTTGTTCCCGGAGGAAGTGATACTTGATTGGTATGTGCTTGGTCTTTAAATGCATGACTGGATTCTTTGAAATGCTGATTGCACTTGTATTATCACATAAGATAGAGACTGGTGGAGTGCAAGTGATTTGAAAATCCTGCAAGGTCTGCATCATCCAAAGAAGTTGTGTGCAACAAGATGCCGCAGACACATATTCTGCTTCAGCTGTAGATAAAGCAATCGAACTTTGTTTCTTGTTGAACCAAGATACTAATCTGGAACCCATGAAGAAAGCACCACCACTTGTGCTTTTCCTGTCATCCACACTTCCGGCCCAATATGCATCTGTGTAAGCATGAAGAGTGAGATCTGTATCTCTAGGATACCATAAGCCATAGTTTTGAGTCCCTTGAAGATACTTGAAGATTCTTTTGATTGCCTGAAGATGAGTTTCCTTTGGGTTGGCTTGAAATCTTCCAACAATTCCTACTGCATGCATAATATCTGGTCGGGTACCTGTCAAATAAAGCAAACTCCCAATCATGGATCTATAAGTTGGTTGGTGAACTGCTGCTGATTCATCATTTGCACTGAGGCTGCATCCTGTAACCATGGGGATACAAACTGGCTTTGAATCTTCCATGCCATACTTCTTCAAGATCTGCTTGAGGTACTTGGTTTGAGACAAGAAAATACCTCCTTCATTTTGTTGGATTTGCAATCCAAGAAAGTATGTCAGTTCTCCAAGTAATGACATTTCAAATTCTTTCTGCATAACCAAGGCAAAGTTTTGACTCATAGCCTCTTCATTGCTGCCAAAGATAATATCATCTACATACACAAAAAGTATTAGAAATTTGTTATTTTCAACTTTCATATAGAGATTGCTATCTGTTGATCCTTTTGAAAAACCTTGTTGGTGAAGATATTTGTCCAAACGATAGTACCAAGCCCTTGGAGCTTGTTTGAGACCATAGAGAGCCTTTTTCAATCTGCATACAAGGTTTGGATCATTCCCAAGAATGAAACCATCTGGCTGCTCAATATATACTTCTTCTTCTAAGTCTCCATTCAGAAAGGCTGATTTCACGTCCATTTGAAATACCTTGAAGTTTTGAAAGCTTGAGAGAGCAAGGAACATTTGGATGGCCTCAAGTCTTGCAACAGGAGCAAAGGTCTCTTCAAAATCTATTCCTTCTTGTTGCTCATACCCTTTACATACAAGTCTGGCCTTGTTTCTAATTACTTCTCCATTTTCATTCAATTTATTTTTGAAGACCCATTTTGTCCCTATGACATTCTTATCTTTTGGTCTAGGAACCAATTCCCAAGTGTTATTATTTTCGATCTGCTCAAGTTCTTCATCCATTGCTTTGACCCAACATTCATCTTTGCATGCCTCTTTCACATTTTGTGGTTCAGTGGAAGAGAGTAATGCCAAATAGCTTGAAGCTTCTGCAATTGTTCTTCTTGTTTGTACTCCTGCTTCTTTCTGCCCCACAATATGAGATTCTGGATGATTCTTCTGAACATATCTGGATGGAGTCTTCTCTTCTATTCTTGTCTGCTCCTCTGGTTCTTCTTGAGGTTCTTCTTCTTCTTGAGGTTCTTCTTCATCATTCTGTCTTTGAGGGTATCCTTCATCTTCTTCAATGTCTTGATGATGAACTTGCCTAGGAATGTATCCCTTCTCATCAACCACAACATCAATACTGTCAACAATTCTGCCAAGTCTTTTATTGTAGCACTTGTATTCTTTGCTATGTGGAGAATAACCAAGAAGAATGCCTTCATCTGCTCTTGGTTCAAGTTTTCCAAGTTGCTCATCAGTATTCTTAATATAACATTTGCTCCAAAAGATTTTGAAATGCTTCACCGAAGGATTCTTACCACACCAGAGCTCATGAGGAGTTTGAGTGTTGTTTACTCAGACATTTGTTTTGTTGAGTATAATAACTGCAGCATGTGCAGCTTCACCCCAAAAAGTTGCGGGAGTACCTGACTCATCAAGCATAGCACGAGCCATTTGTTGGATTGTTCTGTTCATTCTTTCCACAACTCCATTTTGGTGAGGAGTTATAGCTGTAGAGAATTCTCTTCTTATCCCATGTTCTTCACAGAAATCGAAAAATTCATTCGAGGTAAACTCCCCACCTCTGTGAGATCTGAGGCACTTAATTTTGTGTCCTGATTCATTTTTAGCCAAGGCTTTGAAGGATTTGAATTTTTTGAATGCTTCATCTGTGTGCTTCATAAGTCCTAACCAGGAAAACCTGGAGAAATCGTCAATGAATAATATCAAATATTCTTCTCCTCGAGGTGTTCTTTTTCTGAAAGGACCACATGTATCTGTATGTACTAGCTCAAGAGGCATGCTAGCTGATCCTTCCTTCTCAGGAAAATTAGTTCTGGTTTTCTTTCCAAACTGACATGATTTGCATATGGTGTTGTCTGGAATTTTGATATCTGGAAGGTCACGAACTGCCTAATATTTTCATGCTTTCCTTATTTGTGGAAAGCTTAAATGCCCCAACCTACGATGCCATAGCCAGTGTTCATCATTCTTACTCAAATAGCATTGTTGTTGTCTTTCTTCAAATATGTATAGATTTTTTGGAGTCCTTCTTCCTTTGATCACTGTTTCACCTGTATCAAGATCACGAACACAACATCCATTTGATCTAAATATTACCTCTGTTCCTTGATCGCACATCTGACTGACACTCAGAAGATTATGCTTCAATCCATCAACATACAAAACATTTCCAGCTTTGACCTTCTCTTTCAACGGAGCAACGCCTTTTCCTTTTATGGCTGCAGAGATATCGTTTCCAAAAGAAACTTTCTTTCCCTTTTCTAATGCGGTATATGATTCAAGTTTTTCTTTGTCCCCTGTCATATGCTTCGAACATCCGCTGTCAATGTACCATAGACTTTCTTGACCTTCTGCATAAAAGGCTATCCCACATCTTTCTGGTTGAGGTTCCTTTATTCTCCATGATCTGATATTTGAGGTTTGTTCCTTCTGAGTTGTCTTCCAGAACCTGCTCCTGCATTCAGAGTTTTCATGACCAAAGTTATTACAAATAGAGCATTCAACTTCATTTTGAAGAACCGAAAAGTTGTTATAAGTCCTTTTCATGGTTCCAGTCATACTTCTTTGCTTTTGAGCTTCTCTAGTCATGATTGTCTTGTAGGCAACACATTGAGCTGCTTTGTGACCGAAGTTATGGCAAGAAAAACATTGGCCATTAAAGAAATTTCTTCGATAATCAGATCTATCATCCAACCGATTGTAGCTTCTATTGACATCCATTCTTGGGCCAAATTGGGAAGATTTTACCTGTGGTTGATTGTAGCTTCTGTTTGTCCTTAAGGCAGCTTGTCCATGAATTTCTTGATAGTCTTTATTTGTTCTTGAGGTAAACTGTCCCTGATTCATCTGATGACCTTTATTTGGTCTTTGCTCACTCCTCCTTGCTGCATCAAGATAACTTTTAGAGGTAGAAGCTTGAGATGTTTCTCCATTATATCCCAGACCTGCCTTGATCAGAGGAGAATGCTGCACATTGATAATCTCATCCAAGGTTTCAGATCCTTTAACAAATTTAAGATTAATCGCTTTTGTTTTCTCAATCTCCCTTCTAAGACAAACAATCTCACATTCCAATTTTTCAAGATGTTTTTACTTTTCTGCCAGTTGACATTGTAGAGAATCAATAATAGCACTTTTCTCTTCTAAGCAAACTTTGAGATTGTTCATTTCTTCACAAAATCCTTCTACATCTATAGCATCCATGTAGTCATCATCTTCAAAAGCCATTAAAAGTTTATATCTATAACCCTGTTCATCTTCGTCACTATTTGAAAGACCATCACTATCTTCATGAGTGTAATAGCTTTTCTTCTTTTCATTCTGTTTCTTGTTCCATTTAACAGATTCCTTTCCCTTGTTATTCTTATCTTTGTGAGGACATTTGGCAGCATAATGACCTACTCTTCCACAAGCAAAGAATTTAAAAGGTAACTTACCTCTGAACCTTCCAGAACCCCTTTGAAGATTTCTGACAAAATTTGATTCTTCTTCTTCATCTTCTGGCACGTGACTTGCTTCATAATAATCTTCTTTACCTAAAGCCTTGAAAGTAGCCTCTCTTCTGACTGATGGACCTCCTTTTCTCATTTCATAAGCAGTTAGAATTCCGTGAAGCTGAGACATAGTAAGAATTCGTAGATTTTCTTTTTCTTCTATTGCAGACACTTTAGATTCAAATTTAGGGGACAATGATCTTAGAACCTTTTCAACCACAATAGCCTCTTTTATTTCTTCACCCAAGTTTTTCATGCAATTAACAATCTCATGTACCCTAAGGAAATAGTTAGCCACACTTTCATCATTATACATTCTGAGAGTCTCATACTTAATCCTGAGAGTTTGAAGTTTAGCACGCTTTACCTGTTCATCTCTTTCATAGCTCGTGACAATTTTGTCCCATATTTCTTTTGCGGATTTATAGTGCATTACCTTCATGAATTCTGATTGGGATATACATCCTAATAGAGTACTGACTGCTTTCACATTTGTTTCATACTTCTTTTTCTCGGCTGCATCTGTAGGAGTAGCTAAAGGAAAAGTGTAGCCTGTCTCTACGATGTCCCAAACTTCTGTACCAAGAGATTGAAGATAGGTAGTAACTCTTACCTTCCAGTAATTGAAGTTTGTCTCATCAAAAACCGGTGGCCTGATTGATGCTTCTCTCTCGTAGTTGCTCATGATGAACGATCTACCTTCAAGCAATCAAGCTTCTCTGAAGGACCTACTCTGATACCAATTGTTGGAAATAATACTGAGAGGGGGGGGGGTGAATCAGTATTATCAGATCAATAAAAAAATTTCAATACTCAGAAACATATACGCTACTTCAGTTAAGTGAACCAACGTGTACACGCTACTGTGTCTAAAGCAACCAGCGTATAACCAGAAATCTTATGATTCAGTTAGTTTATCTTCAGTAAATGCATCAGGACATTATTAACCATATTAAAAGTAAACAAGTGTAGTATAACAGAACAGATCATCACACAAAAGCCACACACATGAACACCATGATATAAGGTGGAAACCCAATGTGGGTGAAAACCACCTGCTGCAAGTCGTCTCTATCTTTCTTTAATAAGAAACTTCATTTTACAATCTTTTGTACTGGTGCAGCCTTATACTAGTACGCAGGCTACAACCTGCAGAAGGCTACAACCTTCTCTTGTTTTCCAAACTCTCCTGAAAGGGAGCTCCAACCCCCTTTGCTCTTGTACTAGCTCAGATACTAGTACGTAGGTGCTGGCCTGCAATCTTCTTTCCTTCAGGTACCACTTTTCATCAATTTTCAGACTGGATACTCCTGAAGCACAACATTACAATCTGAAGACCACGATTCATTCACTTTTCATAACAAATCATTGAAGCACAAGACAACCAATACTAGCATCATCAATCTTTGAATCACTGAACCACTGAAACCCTGTCAACACCCAGTCAGCAGAACACAGGGCAGACTACAGAACTCTGCAATAACAGTCAGACCCAACTGCAACCCCAAAAATTAAGCTTCAAAAGATATACGCTACTTCATTGAAACCAACCAGCGTGTACACTCGCTTTTACCAAAGACAACCTGCGTACAGATCTAAAAATAATTTCTCATAACTTGCAGCTCTACTAGACATCAGTCATACCCAGAACATAACATTGCGTCAGTATGCAGATCTAAAAATATGTGTAATCAACCATATACCGATAGTTCATTTCAACCCGTTTGATCCCGATCTCTCCTTAGATCTAGTCTTCCATCAATTGATGTGATCTCTCCTTAGCTTAGATCAAGCAACCCAGAACCTGCATACTAGATCTCGTTGTTTATCAGATATTCAAGACTTTTTCAGTACACTTGCCTAATGATCTTCTTCTCCTCATATAGCCTTAGGCCCTTCTCAATACCACGGTCCAAAACCATAGTAATACAATACCATCAACTTCAAAACTCGGGATCAACACGACTGTCGAGATACCTTGGTCCAAAAACATGGGCTCAAGTACCGAGGACTAACTACCACGGACTAAAGGGAAGCTTCTCGAAATGTACGCTATTTTCTGTTCATGAAACTACATGTATACGCGACTTTGTATATAGCGAGCCTACGTATTCGCGACTTAGTATATAGCGTACCAGCGTGTATACGCATCTTGGGCTTAATGAACCTGCATATATGAAATTTCTCTTCATTCTTGTAGTCTGGACTGAGATCTGTCATCAAAGAGAGTTGCCATCAAGGACAACACCTATACCGTAAAGCCACACCTGTGCCAAAATGCCAACAATCTCCCCCTTTGGACTTGATGGCAACCCCAAGATCCTTAGAATCATTCTCCCCCTTTGTCATCAAGGGAAAAGGGCTGTGCTCCCCCTGAGAACATGCTAATATCTCTGCTCTGCTGTGTTGAACATGCTCCCCCTGATTGTAGGCAAGATCTGCAAAAGATGTTCTTCAAAAAGAACAAGACTTATACATCATAAAGGACCTTCCTATCACCAAAAGACTCAATACATACATCCATACTCCCAACCAAGAGGGGATACATCAGAAATTTACATATAACGACCAATTACATTACATCATTCATCCCAGGCATAGTGGGGAAACCAACATAGGCCATTACATGACCTTGACATTATAAAAGAGATATCATAAAAGAGATACATGACATAGAGACGAAAAATCTAGACCAAGACTTATGAAAGTCACCAGCAGCATCTGATAATCATCTTTTTCGATCAGCAACCAAGATTTCCTTCTGTGCTCCTTCTCCTGAAACCAACAACAGTTGTGAACTAGAACCAAAAGCATCTAAATGCCAACAATGCTTTATTAGACTTTTAGCTGCTCCCCCTGAAACTATGCCTGAAGGACTCTGTCATACCCATCTCAGACCTTCTCCAACCAGAATCTGCCCTTGCTATTCAGAACTCCATATACGCAACTTAACCTGCATAAATCAGCGTATGTACGCGGATATCCCTTACACAACTCGCGTATACCAACTTTTCTTTAGAACAAACAAGCTTCAACAGTAGGATGAAGCATCAACTACTCCCATCTTTTGTCTGAGATATTCAAAAGTCTCCCTGGGCAGGGGTTTTGTGAGAATATCAGCAACTTGTTATTTAGAAGAAACATACTCCAACTTGACCTTTTGTTCAAGAACTTGTTCCCGGAGGAAGTGATACTTGATTGGTATGTGCTTGGTCTTTGAATGCATGACTGGATTCTTTGAAATCAAGGAAAATTTTAAGGATGGAAAATTTTCTTGAAGTTTAAAACATTGGCGAATCTCACTAATCCCTAATATGCAAATTATAAATGTTTATTGATATATTTGTAAAATTAATCAAATTTATAATTATTTTATATATAGTCTCTCTATAATCTTGGCGATTTTTAAGGTAAAATAATTTTATATTCTAAAATTTGGGCGAATCGTCTTTTATAAAATTGGAAATTGGCGAATCTTTTTTGTGGAAAAATCATTGAAAATTAGCCCACTGGGCGAACATTAGCCCCTAAAATTTTCCATGTTTGAAATGCTGATTGCACTTGTATTATCACATAAGATAGAGACTGGTGGAGTGCAAGTGATTTGAAAATCCTGCAAGGTCTACATCATCCAAAGAAGTTGTGTGCAACAAGATGCCGCAGCCACATATTCTGCTTCAGCTGTAGATAAAGCAATCGAACTCTGTTTCTTGCTGAACCAAGATACTAATCTGGAACCCATGAAGAAAGCACCACCACTTGTGCTTTTCCTGTCATCCACACTTCCGGCCCAATCTGCATCTGTGTAAGCATGAAGAGTGAGATCTGTATCTCTAGGATACCATAAGCCATAGTTTTGAGTCCCTTGAAGATACTTGAAGATTCTTTTAATTGCCTGAATATGAGTTTCCTTTGGGTTGGCTTGAAATCTTCCAACAATTCCTACTGCATGCATAATATCTGGTCGGGTACCTGTCAAATAAAGCAAACTACCAATCATGGATCTATAAGTTGGTTGGTGAACTGCTGTTGATTCATCATTTGCACTGAGGTTGCATCCTGTAACCATGGGGGTATAAACTGGCTTTGAATCTTCCATGCCATACTTCTTCAAGATCTGCTTGAGGTACTTGGTTTGAGACAAGAAAATATCTCCTTCATTTTGTTGGATTTTCCATCCAAGAAAGTATGTCAGTTCTCCAAGTAATGACATTTCAAATTCTTTCTGCATAACCAAGGAAAAGTTTTGACTCATAGCCTCTTCATTGCTGCCAAAGATAATATCATCTTCATACACAACAAGTATTAGCAGTTTGTTATTTTCAACTTTCATATAGAGATTGCTATCTGCTGATCCTTTTGAAAAACCTTGTTGGTGAAGATATTTGTCCAAACGATAGTACCAAGCCCTTGGAGCTTGTTTGAGACCATAGAGAGCCTTTTTCAATCTGCATACAAGGTTTGGATCATTCCCAAGAATGAAACCATCTTGCTGCTCAATATATACTTCTTCTTCTAAGTCTCCATTCAGAAAGGCTGATTTCACGTCCATTTGAAATACCTTGAAGTTTTGAAAGCTTGAGAGAGCAAGGAACATTCGGATGGCCTCAAGTCTTGCAACAGGAGAAAAGGTCTCTTCAAAATCTATTCCTTCTTGCTGCACATACCCTTTACAAACAAGTCTGGCCTTGTTTCTAATTACTTCTCCATTTTCATTCAATTTATTTTTGAAGACCCATCTTGTCCCTATGACATTCTTATCTTTTGGTCTAGGAACCAATTCCCAAGTGTTATTCTTTTCGATCTGCTAAAGTTCTTCATCCATTGCTTTGACCCAACATTCATCTTTGCATGCCTCTTTCACATCTTGTGGTTCAGTGGAAGAGAGTAATGCCAAA
Source organism: Pinus tabuliformis (assembly GCA_031772625.1). Lineage (NCBI taxonomy): Eukaryota > Viridiplantae > Streptophyta > Pinopsida > Pinales > Pinaceae > Pinus > Pinus tabuliformis. Next base: position 255,716,242 of record CM062815.1, read on the forward strand.
TAGCTTGAAGCTTCTGCAATTGTTCTTCTTGTTTGTACTCCTGCTTCTTTCTTCCCCACAATCTGAGATTCTGGATGATTCTTCTGAACATATCTGGATGGATTCTTCTCTTCTATTCTTGTCTGCTCCTCTGGTTCTTCTTGAGGTTCTTCTTCATCATTCTGTCTTTGAGGGTAGCCTTCATCTTCTTCGATGTCTTCATGATGAACTTGCCTAGGAATGTATCCCTTCTCATCAACCACAACATCAATACTGTTAACAATTCTGCCAAGTCTTTTATTGTAGCACTTGTATGCTTTGTTATGTGGAGAATAACCAAGAAGAATGCCTTCATCTGCTCTTGGTTCAAGTTTGCCAAGTTGCTCATGAGTATTCTTAATATAACATTTTCTCCCAAAGATTTTTAAATGCTTCACCGAAGGAGTCTTACCACACCAGAGCTCATGAGGAGTTTGAGTACTGTTTACTCGGACATTTGTTTTGTTGAGAATAATAACTGCAGCATGTGCAGCTTCACCCCAGAAAGTTGCGGGAGTACCTGACTCATCAAGCATAGCACGAGCCATTTGTTGGATTGTTCTGTTCATTCTTTCCACAACTCCATTTTGCTGAGTTCTAGCTGTAGAGAATTCTCTTCTTATCCCATGTTCTTCACAGAAATCGAAAAATTCATTCGAGGTAAACTCTCCACCTCTGTCAGATGTGAGGCACTTAATTTTGTGTCCTGATTCATTTTTAGCCAAGGCTTTGAAGGATTTGAATTTTTCGAATGCTTCATCTTTGTGCTTCATAAGTCCTAACTAGAAAAACCTAGAGAAATCGTCAATGAATAATATCAAATATTCTTCTCCTCGAGGTGTTCTTTTTCTGAAAGGACCACATGTATCTATATGTACTAGCTCAAGAGGCATGCTAGCTGATCCTTCCTTCTCAGGAAAATTAGTTCTGGTTTGCTTTACAAACTGACATGATTTGCATATGGTGTTGTCTGGAATTTTGATATCTGGAAGGTCACGAACTGCCTGATATTTGCATGCTTTCCTTATTTGTGGAAAGCTTAGATGCCCCAACCTATGATTCCATAGCCAGTGTTCATCATTCTTGCTCAAATAGCATTGTTGTTGTCTTTCTTCAAATATGTATAGATTATTTGGAGTCCTTCTTCCTTTGATCACTGTTTCACCTGTATCAAGATCACGAACACAACATCCATTTGATCTAAATACTACCTCTGTTCCTTGATCGCACATCTGACTAACACTCAGAAGATTATGCTTCAATCCATCAACATACAAAACATTTCCAGCTTTGACCTTCTCTTTCAACGGAGCAACACCTTTTCCTTTTATGGCTGCAGAGATATCGTTTCCAAAAGAAACTTTCTTTCCCTTTTCTAATGCGGTATATGATTCAAGTTTTTCTTTGTCCCCTGTCATATGCTTCGAACATCCGCTATCAATGTACCATAGAATTTCTTGACCTTCTGCATAAAAGGCTATCCCAAATCTTTCTGGTTGAGGTTCCTTTATTCTCCATGTTCTGACATTTGAGGTTTGTTCCTTCTGAGTTGTCTTCTAGAACCTGCTCCTGCATTCAGAGTCTTCATGACCAAAGTTATTACAAATAGAGCATTCAACTTCATTTTCAAGAACCGAAAAGTTGTTATAAGTCCCTTTCATGGTTCCAGTCATACTTCTTAGCTTTTGAGCTTCTCTAGTCATGATTGTCTTGTAGGCAACACATTGAGCTGCTTTGTGACCGAAGTTATGGCAAGAAAAACATTGGCCATTAAAGAAATTTCTGCGATAATCAGATCTATCATCCATCCGATTGTAGCTTCTATTGCATCCATTCTTGGGCCAAATTGGGAATATTTTACCTGTGGCTGATTGTAGCTTCTGTTTGTCCTTAAGGCAGCTTGTCCCCGAATTTCTTGATAGTCTTTATTTGCTCTTGAGGTAAACTGTCCCTGATTCACCTGATGACTTTTATTTGGTCTTTGCTCGCTCCTCCTTGCTGCATCAAGATAACTTTTAGAGGTAGAAGCTTGAGATGTTTCTCCATTATATCCCAGACCTGTCTTGATCAGAGGAGAACGATGCACATTGATAATCTCATCCAAGGTTTTAGATCCTTTAACAAATTTAAGATTAATCGCTTTTGTTTTCTCAATCTCCTTTCTAAGACAAACAATCTCACATTCCAATTTTTCAAGATGTTTTTCCTTTTCTGCTAGTTGACATTGTAGAGAATCAATAATAGCACTTTTCTCTTCTAAGCGAACTTTGAGATTATTCATTTCTTCACAAAAGCCTTCTACATCTATAGCATCCATGTAGTCATCATCTTCAAAAGCCATTAAAAGTTTATATCTATAACCCTGTTCATCTTCGTCACTATTTGAAAGACCATCACTATCTTCATGAGTGTAATAGCTTTTCTTCTTTTCATTCTGTTTCTTGTTCCATTTAACAGATTCCTTTCCCTTGTCATTCTTATCTTTGTGAGGACATTTGGCAGCATAATGACCTACTCTTCCACAAGCAAAGAATTTAAAAGGTAACTTACCTCTGAACCTTCCAGAACCCCTTTGAAGATTTCTGACAAAATTTGATTCTTCTTCTTCATCTTCTGGCACGTGACTTGCTTCATAATAATCTTCTTTTCCTGAAGCCTTGAAAGCAGCCTCTCTTCTGTCTGATGGACCTCCTTTTCTCATTTCATAAGCATTTAGAATTCCGTGAAGCTGAGACATAGTAAGAATTCGTAGATTTTCTTTTTCTTCTATTGCAGACACTTTAGATTCAAATTTAGGGGACAATGATCTTAGAACCTTTTCAACCACAATAGCCTCTTTTATTTCTTCACCCAAGTTTTTCATGCAATTAACAATCTCATCTACCCTAAGGAAATAGTTAGCCACACTTTCATCATTATACATTCTGAGAGTCTCATACTTAATCCTGAGAGTTTGAAGTTTAGCACGCTTTACCTGTTCATCTCCTTCATAGCTCGTGACAATTTTGTCCCATATTTCTTTTGCGGATTTATAGTGCATTACCTTCATGAATTCCGATTGGGATATACATCCTAATAGAGTACTGACTGCTTTCGCATTTGTTTCATACTTCTTTTTCTCGGCTGCATCTGTAGGAGTAGCTAAAGGAAAAGTGTAGCCTGTCTCTACGATGTCCCAAACTTTTGTACCAAGAGATTGAAGATAGGCAGTAACTCTTACCTTCCAATAATTGAAGTTTGTCCCATCAAAAACCGGTGGCCTAATTGATTCTTCTCTCTCGTAGTTGCTCATGATGAACGATCTACCCTCAAGCAATCAAGCTTCTCTAAAGGACCTGCTCTGATACCAATTGTTGGAAATAATACTGAGAGGGGGGGGGGAAGTGAATCAGTATTATCAGATCAACAAAACTTTTTCAATACTCAGAAACATATACGCTACTTCAGTTAAGTGAACCAGCGCGTACACGCTACTGTGTCTAAAGCAACCAGCGTATAACCAGAAATCTTGTGATTCAGTTAGTTTATCTTCAGTAAATGCATCAGCACATTATTAACCATATTGAAAGGAAACAGGTGCAGTATAACAGAACAGATCATCACACAAAATCCACACACATGAACACCATGATATAAGGTGGAAACTCAATGTGGGTGAAAACCACCTGCTGCAAGTCGTCTCTATCTTTCTTTAATAAGAAACTTCAGTTTACAATCTTTTGTACTAGTGTAGCCTTATACCACTATGCAGGCTACAACCTTCTCTCATTTTCCAAACTCTCCTGGAAGGGAGCTCCAACCCCCTTTGCTCTTGTACTAGCTCAGATACTAGTACGTAGGTGCTGGCCTACAATCTTATTTCCTTCAGGTACCACTTTTCATCAATTTTCAGACTGGATACTCCTGAAGCACAACATTACAATCTGAAGACCACGATTCATTCACTTTTCATAACAAATCATTGAAGCACAAGACAGCCAATACTAGCATCATCCATCTTTGAATCACTGAACCACTGAAACCTTGTCAACACCCAGTCACCAAAACACAGAGCAGACTACAGAACTCTGCAATAACAGTCAGATCCAACTGCAACCCCAAAAATTAAGCTTCAAAAGATATACGCTACTTCAATGAAACCAACCCGCGTGTACACGCGCTTTCACCAAAGACAACCTGCGTACAGATCTAAAAATAATTTCTCATAACTTGCAGCTCTACCAGACATCAGTCATACCCAGAACATAACATTGCGTCAGTATGTAGATCTAAAAATATGCGTAATCAACCATATACCGATAGTTCATTTCAACCCATTTGATCCCGATCTCTCCTTAGATCTAGTCTTCCATCAATTGATGTGATCTCTCCTTAGCTTAGATCAAGCAACCCAAAACCTACATACTAGATCTCGTTGTTTATCAGATATTCAAGAATTTTTCAGTACACTTGCCTAATGATCTTCTTCTCCTTATATAGCCTTAGGCCCTTCTCAATACCACGGTCCAAAACCATAGTAATACAATACCATCAACTTCAAAACTCGGGATCAACACGACTGTCGAGATACCTTGGTCCAAAAACATGGGCTCAAGTACCGAGGACTAACTACCATGGACCAAAGGGAAGCTTCTCAACATGTACGCTCTTTTATGTTCATGAAACTGCGTGTATACGCGACTTTGTATATAGCGAGCCTGCGTATCCGCGACTTAGTATATAGCGTACCAGCGTGTATATGCATCTTGGGCTTAATGAACCTGCGTATATGAAATTTCTCTTCATTCTTGTAGTCTGGACTGAGATCTGTCATCAAAGAGAGTTGCCATCAAGGACAACACCTGTACCGTAGCGCCACACCTGTGCCAAAATGCCAACAGATCTATTATCATAAACAATATAGGATCAGATGTATATTAACCATACAAATTCATAAAACATAAATCATACAACAGTATGGAGGAAAACTTGAATAGCTTTATTGATAATTAAGAAAGAGCCAAGAGAATTACAACCAATTGTTCTGACCCATCATCATCCTCTCAGCAAGAAGCCCTTCTTCACCTCATGAAAATCTTAGATCACCCAACACTATGATATTGCACCAATAAACCAGCAACACTTCCTTACAAGATACAAAATTCCAGCCTCTTGGATCTCTGGGATGAGGGATCCATATATAAATGTCTGCAAGGGAGGTGAGTCAGCTTTTGAGATTTGATTAGTATCTCCCCTCTGATAGTTGTTGATTCCACTTGGAGATTGATGATCTCTTACTCATCCCTGGTCGAATTCAGAGATGCAAGTGTCACAGGAGAAGTTTCTGGAAGATTACATGTTTCTCCACCTTGCGGATTGACCCTAGCATTTGTACTTGCCCATTGCACACCATAGAAGGGATTTTTGACATGCAACACACCTACTGTGTGTATTTAGGTGGGATGCAACGCACTTTGCCTATGGAGCAGGTGAAATGGTCCAGTGTTTACCAGTTCTGATTAGTTTTTCATGGAGAACTTCTGGGAGATGCTGTAATCAGTTGACCTTGTTCTTTTAGGGGTTGGAACAACACCTTTAGGGACTTAGGAGCCCTTGATTTATGGACATTTATGCTTGGGGTTACAGTTCCCAGAAATGTCTATAACAACCAAGTAGTATAGGGCCATACTTTTATTTCTTCTAAATTAGTTGATGAGGTAGAGTTAGATGTAGTGCCTTTGGACATCTATGGAATCATCTTGGGAAGACCATAACTATATGAAATAAAGGCCTTTTTCTTTCAGCATGAAAACAAATACCACCTCACAAAGGATGGGGTAGAGTATATAGTCATAGCCTTGTAAGCACAGGATAGATTAAATGACTGGTTAATTCCAGCAAAGGCTGCATGCTCATGACAATGAGAGAGAAAGAGGCGAAGATGGTTGATGCTTTCAAAAGCTGTAACCCTTATCATAAGAAAGAGAAATTTGAAATTGTTTCTAATTATGATGGATTGTTTCAGGAACTGAAAGGATTTCACCTTAAATAGGAAATCCAACATGAGATCCATTTACAATAGGATGCTCCCTTACTGAATGTTGGCATGTACAGGATGCCTTCTATCGAGATGAAGGAGATCAGGAAACAGGTGCAGGTACTCTTAAATCAGGGATTCATTAGACTGAGTTCTTCTCCTTGTGGCTCATCGATCATGTTGGTGCCCAAGAAAGATGACACACGAAGAATGTGCGTAGATTACAGTGTGCTGGATAAAATCACGGTGAAGAATTGATACCCTCTCTCTCGCATTGATGAATTGTTAGATCAGTTGATTTTTTTTTTAATTTTACAAATATGGATTTGCATAGTGGCTATCACCAGGTTATAATTGCAGAGCATGATGTTTGGAATACTACGCTCAAAACCAAACAGGGGCTGTTCGAATGGATGGTAATGTCGTTCGGACTATGCAATGCTCCAACCATGTTTATGTGGGTAATGAATGATTTATTTAGGCATTTTCTTGATCATTTTGTTCTTGTATATATGGACAATATTCTTGTGTATAGTAGGACATGGGATGAACATGTGTGTCATCTAAAGAAAATGCTTGATGTTTTGAATAGTGAAAAGTTGTATTTGAAATTGTCAAAGTGTGAGTTTTGGAAGACTTCTCTGATTTATTTAGGCCACATTGTCACAATGGAAAATTGAAGATAGTTCCCTCTAATGTGGAGGCAATTATAAATTTGCATGAGCCCATGAATGTTACATGGGTTCAAAGTTTTCTAGGTGTGGTACAATATTGGAGAAGGTTCAATGCAAACTTATGTATTATCACAACACCCTTGCATGCCTTGACTATTGTGAAGCAGACCTTTTAGTGGGGTGGAAAAAAACATAAATCCTTCAACACACTAAAAGAGAAGATCAACACAGCACCAGTGCTAGCCTTACCAGACCTTCAACAACCTTTTGAAATTGAAACAGATGCTAGCGGATATGCCATCGGCATTGTATTGATGTAGAAAAGAAAGCCTATATGTTACCATTCACAGACTTTCTCCCAGGTTGTTGTGAATTAGCCGACGTATGACGGGGAGTTATATGCCTTAGTCCAGAGTGTAAAGAGGTGAAAACACTATCTTATTGGCAAGGAGACCATCATCCATATGGATCATCAGCCCTTGCAGTATCTTCAGTGATAGACCAAGCTTCAGCAAGCCTGTCAGTTCAGATGGATGAGATTCCTCCAACAGTTTCATTTGGTAATAAGTTATAAGAAGTGTGCTAGCAACGAAGTAGAAAATATGCTTTCTTGCCCTCCTATTTTTGCACCTATAGTTTTGCAAAATGTTTCTTTATCGTTAGAAAGTTATGTTGAACAATATGCTAACAATAGTGATTTTAAAGAAATCTATGCAAAGATGACTAGTGGATCATAGGTGGGAAATTATTATGTTCAGGGAAATTTATTGTACCACCTTGGAAAAATGTGCATATCTAGTGAGGAAAGGTTTCATGTAATCAAAGAGGATCATACCTCTCTGGTGTCTGGTCATTTTGGAATTGAGAAAACTTTATTTCATTTGCAGAGGTTTTGTTTTTGTTATCACATGAAAAACTTTGTGGCTCGCTTTGTAAAGGGTTGTGTTTTGTGTTATGTTTCAAAGCCCTCTAATAGAAAACTTGGGCTATACACAACACTCCCTATTCCGAGTCAACCATGGGAAAGTGTGTACATGGACTTTGTAGGAAGTTTTCATATGTCTAGGGAAGTTCATGACTATTTGTATGTCATTGTGGATCTGTTTAGTAAAATGTGTATTTTAATGCCTTATAAGACGCAGGTCACTATTGTGGAGACTGATTTTCTTTACTTTCAGTGTGTTTGGGTCCATTTTGGGTTGCCCACATCTATTGTTTCAGATTGAGACTCCTGCTTTCTTGGGGATTTTTGGAACATCTTGTGGAAAATGATGGACACTAAGCTAAAAAGAAGTACGACATTTCATCCACAGACCGATGGACAAACAGAGGTTTTCAACCACACCTTAGTACACTTGTTGCAAGGCTCTTGTGAGAAACATCCCACTTTGTGGGATGAACAACTTCCTTATGTACAACATGCATACAATTGAGCAATACATTCATCTACACAAAGCTCACCATTTGAGACATGTTTTGGCTATCTACCTAGAGAACCCTTGGATATGGTATTTGGGAAAGAGAAGGATAACAATAGACAAGATGACAGGGACAAAAAATGGAAGTTCATTCAGCGGATACAGGTGATTCATCAGGCAATGCAGGAGCAGTTGGAGAAGAGTCAAGATCAGTATAAAGCTTAACATGATAAGCACTAAGTTGACCATTAGTTTCAAGTTGGCAACAAGGTATGCCTCCATATCGACAAGGATAGAATGAAGGGAGAAGGGAAGAAGTTGAGACCCATCCATTATGGTCCCTTCACTATATTGGCAAAGATTAGAGACAATGCTTTTTGTCTTGACTTTGCTACTTATATGTATATGTACTTAGTGGTAAATGTAGAAAACATGAAGCTTTATGAACCTCCATTGATTATAGATACCGAGGAGGTTGCACAGATTCCTACAGTGGATGATTTTACACCATAGTATCTAGATAAGTTGCTTAAAGATATCATACTCGACCGGAAAACTAGAACTTCACAACAAGGAGATGTGGAGTATATCCATGTTGGCTTCAAAGGAATGCATCCAAGAAAAGTTCAATGGATGGAGAAGGAAAAGGTGAGGGAGCAATTTCCTCACTTTCCAATTAACTGAAAAGTCTTTTGGTGGTCCAAAATATCTTAGTGGGGAAGATTGATCTAGGAGGATCCTGAAGGATTGATCCAGGAGGATCCTACAAGATTGATTGAGGAGGATCCTAGAGGATTGATCCATAAATATCCTAGAGGATTGATCCAGGTGGATCTTCAAAAAGTACCAGTGGCATGGTAAAAGGCGCAAAACTCAAAGTGGCAGAATCTGGATAAATTTAACATCAGATAGAAGTGTTGGTCGTCCTGATTCCAATGGTGTGAATGACACTCAAATCCAAGTTCATATGAAGAAGTTAGAGTAAGTTAAAGTTGATGTTTGACTTGTGTAGGTGGTAGGAGGAGTGACATGGAAGACACTCTCAATGAATGGGGAAGTGCCAAGTGGCAGGATGCCATTGGTCATGTATTTCACTTATCATATAGAAAGAGGTCGCGGCTTAAGGAGAATCAGCCCTGGCAGGATCTCGACTATGATTGCAATATCACATATCGCAAGTCAGAGGAGGAATGAGTACTCAAGAATCGACCCCTAAGGAAGCCAGGTTGTGATGGATATAATCGTGATCACATATCGCACATGTACCATGGTGATATACATGTTAACAATGGACTCCGCCGATTGTTATTTGCAGGGAGGATCTAGATGCGATATTTTATAAAATGCATTCTATTATCCCAACGGGTCTGCAATCATCACAGAGCATGGGTCTTCCACCGATTGCGATTGCGATGGGGTCCCCAAATTCGATATGTTATGTGTCATGTTTTATATTCCCGAAGGGTACGTCATATCGTACAGTGCTTGTTGTTTGGGTCTAGGACTGTCCGTCGATCGTTGGAAATGTCAATAGTCTTGCTGTCGGTTTAAATGCATAGTTAAAAGAATTTTTCCATGTTTCTAAGGATTGTTGCCACATACTCTTCAAGGGCCCAAGAACCTCTTTAGAATACACCCACTCACTTAACATGGTCTATTGTTTGAACTGCCCGGGTATTGAGGGATTGCCTCCATGCTTATAGAAGGCCATTTTTGTGTCCGAAGAAGGTAGAGAGGGAGTCAACAAAATAGTTCAGTAACACATGCACATAGCAGACCCTAAGCTTTGCAGTAAGCTAGACCTCACCTTGAGAAGCAGGGAGGTTTTGAGAGGTTGCAGAAGGCCCGATTATCTAAATTGGGAGTTTGGATAAGTGTTTTTGCACTATGTTTCGCTAGGCATTCAATAGTATTGTCTGTTTCTGAAGCTTAGCTCTCCATTCTCTGCCCATATTTCACCTTGGAGGTATAATGGTTGTAATTTCTTGCTTCTTGTACTTTTATCCCTTTTATGCCACTAATTGAATGAAGGCCTCCCCACTATTGAGTAGGGCCCAGAGACATAGTCCAAATTGGATGAACACCGTAATCAAATCATTGTGTCATGGTTTTTGTGTTCTTCTAATTATTTATGCATTGTTTATGTGCTTTTAAGTTCCATGTTTAATTAATTCTGTTATATGTAATTCTGATGCATTTGTAATTAAAAGATATTGGATCACTAATAAGACCAATTATTACAGATTTTCCTCAGGAAAGGGTAAAATAACGAAGTGAAAGTGAATGATTAGCCAAAGAGATGGTGGTGATGGAATGGAAAAGCCAAGGCTCATCTGGTAAAAAATCGGCTGATAAAAATAGCAATCACGAGATGTAATGTGGGAATGCTTTCATTTTTACACAAGCTTGAAACATGGGAAACTATGCTTGAGTATACTTGAATATGGTTTCATTTGTTCACAATATTGGAACATAAACAAACTATGCTTTGGTTTGGTTTCATTTAAGGACAAACTATGCTTGAGATAAGTTTGCATGCTCCCAACATAATGACTCAATTCAAGGTACATACCCCCCAAGCTTCATTTCATTCACCTAAGTAGACTATGTGTTACTAATTGGTGGATGGAATGAAGGTTCACTTACGAGAGCAAGTGAAAGACTCAACTGGGATTTTATGAGATCTAATCAAAGACTCGAATTGGAAGGGATTTGTTTCATTTGTTAACGTGCCTGACACAAGAAAAGAACCATGATCATGCTACCTTGTTTCATTTTTTACCAGGCTTGAAATAAGTAAAGGAACCATGCTCATGGGACTTATTTCATTTTTTAACGAGGTGAACATAGTAAAAGAACTATCCTCATGGCCCTTATTTCATTTTTTAACAAGCTTGACACAAGACAAGGAACTCTACTATAAACACCAGATCATAGACCAAAAGAGGCCATGGTTTCCAATAGGTTCTCTTTAGATGGGAGAATAATACTCTGGAAGGGATAGATGTCTAGGGATCTAATGGAAAAATTAGGCTCCAATTCTCCCAATACATGATGTACTACATCACCTACTAGATCATCAGCAGATGTGGGCATGGATCAAGTGGCTACATAGTTAACCTGTGGTGGGGGTGATACCTCTTGCACATAAGAACCATTTAGGGATTTGGTTGAGTAGGAGTTGATTCAGGACCAATGGATATAAGTTGATCAATGATCACAATGATTCCTTCATGTGGGAAACACATAACTCGAAAGAGGGAAGAGACAAGAGCTCCCATGACATAAACATAGTCATGGACAAAGAGTATATTAAAATCCAATGGGACTTGGACAACCAACATGTCTATATAGGCAATATTTCCTCCCAAAGTAATAGCTAATTCAGGAAGGATCCCTAATGATTGACTGGTTCCTTTGTTAAAAGCTAACAGATTCTGGGTGATGGGGACAAGTTGAGGAGAACCTAAATCTTGCCAAGAAATTGAGGATAGGATGCTAACAGATGCTCCCTCATCTATGATTGTGCTAGGTATGTCCATATGGTATACACGTACTGTAATATGGAAAGGCACATAAGATGGAAGATGATACCCTGCCAATTGACTCCAATAAAAAGACGTGACTAAACTACTCAAAGGGGGTGTCATAGAAATTGTAGAGCCTCCCCCTTCACCTATGGGAATAGGAGAACTACTCTCATGCACCTCGGTAATGGGAGCATTTCCCTCTAGTTCATTGAAACTGAAGAAACCAGAATAACCTAAATAGTATGAGGTTCACTCTCTACCGAAAAGGTATGGTTAACTAAAGGTGGAGACAAGTCTACCATTTTCTCAACCAATGGTTGGTCAAGAATGAACTCACGAGACTCACTTTCAGAGAAAGCGGGTTTGACCAAAGATGAATTTTGATCAATCACTTGATCAGCTAGTGAAGGATCAGGGGAAAGCTTCTGATAAGCAACCAAAAGACATGGCTGGGAGGCTGTAAGGTTTTAAAACTCTTTGGAAGCTTCATCCATAAGACGAAAAAGGTGAATGGGATGATTACCTTCACACAAATTACAAGGAAATTTGACTATTCCCTTTTTCCCATGAGCTTTATTGTTACTAGTTGAGGGTCTGACACTAGCATGAACTGAGGAGGTTGATCACAAAGGTTGATCTGAACCTGTGGACCACACTTATAAGACTTTGGGAATACTAGGACAATTTCGAAAAAGGTGGTAACCCTTACATAACATGCAAGGGAATTTTACTTTCTGGGTATGGTTGGAATATTTTTCTACATTAGCTTCATCTGTTGCAATGGCTGCTTGGTTTCCCCCTTGCTTATTTTTCTTCTTCTTAGCTTCCTTGTTACTAAACTCTAGACTTTCACCAGGAAAAGAGGAAGAACGAGGTGAAGAAATAGGTGAAGAAGGTAAGGGGTAAACTTTAGGACCAACATGAGGTTGATGTTGTTCAGTTGGAGGACAACTCGGTTGAAAAGAAGTTTGGACACTCGGAATCACTGAGGTCAAAAATAACCAAACTGGCAGACCAATGGTCAATCCAGGAAGGGGAAATGTTGCCATATAGGGAGCATCAATATTTCCAAAAGAAGGAAAAGGAACAAGATTCCCGTCAGGGGGGTGTCCTTGACTGGTAAACTCAAGAAATGTTGTTGTCAATATCAACCTAATATCTACTAAGGAGTATTTCCATGGGAATGAATTTTTTCTGTAGTTAATTAATTGATTTTAGAACTTTAACCAAAATAAATAAAAAAGGGGTAATCTAGGCAAAAGGGTTTACCAAGTATCTGTGAACCACTATATACAGCTTAGCCGAAACCAAGGACTTAACATACAATGGCCAATCTCCTCGAATTTTGTGATCGGTGTATGATGTTTACAAGGTGGCAGACTCGGTTCCCTGTGGTGAAAAGATAGCAACATAGTGGGGTCTCTCAATATATACTCAATGGTATGGGGAGCACAAGTCCACGTTAGCGCTATCTAATGCATAACCATTCAGTTAGAGCATTCTGATATACTTTCCATACTGAAGTGCCTCCTATATACCCAAACGTATTGGAGAACCTTCGATATAATTCCGTACTGGAGTGGGATTTCACCCTTGGGAAACAATGCAGGCAGTTAACGACAGCTGCTATGTTTAAAAATGCATGAACTCGTCTCTAGCCTAGACCTCTAGATATTTGTGTTAGGTTACAAATTCTCCTTAGGTTAATTGAGTTAAATTTTAAGTTTATCTTGAATTAGGTTTTAATTTTATGGCTCAATGATGTCACCTTAATTCCTATGACACAACTAAATAAGAAAAATGAAAGATTTCGTTCAATGAAAGCTAAACTAATGAGGGAAGAGAGACAACCAAACAATGCATCAATCAAGAAAAATGCATCAAAACATATCTCGCTAACCTTTCGAATACAAGATGTAAAAAAGGAAAACTACTCTTTCACTTTCACTAATGAATGCAATGCCAAAATGCAATCTCATGAGAAACAAAATTACTTTCTTTGACTAAGATGCACTAATATTTTGTTCTTTTTTGTTTACTTTGATCCAAAATGGAAACTAATACATAAGCAAAGCAAAAATGGATTTCAAAACAAATAAAATGAAGATTTTATTCACTTTGGTTTTGAATAAAACAAAAATCATTTCAAAAATACTTGATTGAAGAGATCCTTTCACTTTTATTTTCGAAACAAAGAAATAAAAACAAGAATATATTTTCAGTTTCACCAAAGCAAACAATTGTAATCTATATTTGACAATGGAGCAAAATTAATTTTCAAAGTACAGATTCGATACAATACTAATGAAAACAACCTCACACATATGAACCAAAAGTGACTTGAAAATGTTGTCCCTATCGCGGTAAAACACCTAAATGGAGGAAATCGATCTCACAAAGACAAGCCAAGTGATGAGGGAATGGTGACCTGGACCTAGAAATCCTAGAACACAATCTAACATGAATCACAAACCAACATAAGCAAAGAGGAAATTGTAACCATTAAAGGATAGAAATCAAGGAAAACACAATGAGATCACACTGGAAAAACACTCACAGAGGTTGAGAGACACTGAAAATGAGAAGAAACCTTAATTTTTTCCTAGTCTCTATGATCAGTGCGCCTGTGAAATGAAAAGTAGTGCTAAAAGGCGAAGCAGCATGACTGTTAATCCAAAATTAGCATTGGCAGCACTTCTATAAAACCAGAAAACGTACTAGGCAAGGAAAAGAAGGAACAAAAAAAAAGTTTCAAAAATCAAACCAAACTCAACACTCTCAAGCAAAAACTAGTGGCTGTATAAAGCTAGAGTGATGCAGACAAGACGACAAATGGACAGTCAGTCAAACTAATAAGAGGATCAGATTGAAGAAATGAATGGAAAGGTTATAGCTTCCCGAGAAAGTCGTCATTTTATTGTGTAGGTAAATCCTCTCTATGTACAAAGATGATTGTTCTAGCCCAATGAGTGGGTCTAGCAACAAACAAGACAATCTACAAGACACTTTCCTATATTACAATAAAAAAAAGAGAAGAGGAAGGACACCTACCTCGCTCTAATTCTATAATGCACTCCTTTGTTGAAGATCTTGATCACATGCTCCTCAGGCTCAGTCCTTGTTGCTCATAGCATTTGAATACTTGCACAAGAGGCCAAAGACACAACAAGGAATAAAAGTGCAACAAACATAATCAAATGTAATCCACTTAATATATCAAGGAGCATTAAGATAAATGAAAAATTGACACAAGAATTTATGGAAAGTATTATAATGGTTTGCTGATTAGGAGTTCTTGTATCATCTCTAGTCTTCTTTCCTACCCTTGTAACAACATTAATATTGAGTTGCATTATAGGACTAGGATCCCAACATTCAGCACATATTAAATTATCTTCTTTAGCCCAGTTTCATTCCTCCCACCGAGTAATAAGTTCACGAAAAGCTTCAATTGCATGTGTATTTACTCGATAGTATGAACATTAAGGTCTCTTGTGACATGGTCTTCCTCATCACAGTTATAACACCTATCGGACCTCTTTTGCCTATCCTTCCTCCACTTGGAGCTCTGCATCCTCGTCCTCAAGGAGTCACATTGACATGGAAAGCAGTGTGGTCAAGGCAGTCAGCTAAAGAATCCAAGGACCGACATTGTTCTGTATGATGAATGGGTGATCGAGAAAACTCACGGAGCATGTTATTGGGAATATCTATAGAATAAGATATAGACAAGGTAAATGACCAAAACTTCTAAAAATATCACAATAGTCATTCATAGACATACCTTGAGGATTTGGAAATGACTCAAATTGCATATGGCCCTTATAAGGAAGAGTAGATGAAACTTGCGCAACTTTGAGGGATCGCATTGGAGGGGGTCTCATAGGAGAACTGGATTTCCCTGCCGTTGTGTAGGTAAATATTCTTTACCAACAAAGATGATCCCTCTAGCCCAATGAGTGGAACAATGTAAACTTTGAAAGGAGAACTATAAACTCAAAACAAAACATAAAAAACAGTGCTAAAAATGAAAAGTGTGGATGTTGGAATAACATCTTTTTTTTTCTAGGGCAAATTTTCAACATGTTTTAAAAATGGTGGTGAAAACCATTTTTTTGTGAAAAAATTGTCCAAAAAACACCCTCAAAACGAAAAGTGTTGATGTTCGAATAACACTTTTTTTTCAATGGTAAATTTTGTGCAAAAACTACCCTCAAAACGAAAAGTGTTGATGTTGGAATAACATTTTTTTTCAAGGGTAAAATTTCAACATTTCGAAATAATGGCGTAAAATATTTTATCATGACCTCGGAAAAAATTAAAATTTCAAAAGAATAATGAAAACATAAAATAAAATAAAAAATTAAAACAATGAAAAAACACAAAACAAAAAAAAGTTAAAAAAAATAACAAAACATAAATTAAAATATATGCTACAAACAAAACATAAAATATAAAATATAAAACAAAAAAAATCAAATATATAAAAAAAAAAAGACAAAAAAAAAATCAATCATAAAATTGTTTAAAAAAAACAAAATTAACCTATAAAAAATAAGAATTAAAAAACTAAAAAAAAACTTATAAATTATAAACAAATAACTGATAAGAAAAACATATTTTAAAAAAAAAATGGAAAAAAAGAAAATTATCTTGTAAACCATAAAAAAATGGCAAAAGAAAAAAAAAACATATAAAATTAAGTAGGTAAAAATAGGAAAAATTAAAAAAATATTAACAAAAAACTAAAAAAAAATATTAAAATTAAAAACAAACTAGATATATAAAAAATAGAAAATTAACACCCGGATGCAGGTGTTAATAAATGTTATTTATGAGGGGCCGCACAAACCAGCCAGCTGGCCTGCACCTGGCTGGCGGACGACCCCCATAGCATGCGCCTCTGGCTGGTGGACAATTTCAAAGGCACGCGCATTTAATCATCTGCAGAACAGTATGTTGGTCACACAAATCAGCATTTATGAGTGCCTGGTTCAAGAGCTCTTGCGTAAGGTTTTATGTATGGATCCATATCTGATTCACGCGATTGTCACTGGTTCGTTTTACTTCCGCTCGGGGTTCTTCCCGCACCCTTGCCTGGCTCAACTTGTTTGGAAGCTCGCCTGGTTATCTGGTGTTGTTGGGCTCCTCTGTGCTCAGATTCTCTCCCGTCAGCTCCGCCTTCTTCCCTTTCTCAGTTGGTTTGTCATTCAAAGAATGCCTCGCCATCGAGGAGTCCCGCACAGAGGAAGTAACACTAGGAACAGAGGAAGAACCTCTCGGCCTGCTCCGCAGAATGTCATACCCATTGCGTCGGCCTCCCCTTCCTCACCGCCCTCGGGTCAAGCTGGGCCTCTTCTGCACAATTCCTTTCAGACTACCAGGTTCACCTTCCACAGTAGGCTCAACAGGCCCGTGTTGTCTACCCGCATCACAGTCATTCTTGCTGAGGAAGAGAGTAATCCTACCAGCTCGGCTCACACTACCTCCTCTCAATCTCATGAAGATAGTGTCCTTCAGGGGGAAATGGTTGGGGTGGTGTCTAACGCTGACAATATGCAGGATGACACCCCTGTTTCTGAAGCGCCTTTGTATCCGGCTGACTCAACACAGAACAAGATTCTTGCCTGTGGACTGACTCATCGTGCATGCAACATTCTCAACCTGGTAACTAATCCTGAAGGCGACGTTGAAGGAATCGATGACAATGGCTTCGTCACCTGGGTCGCTTCGTCTAGCCAGGTGGATAAGGACATGCCCGACTCTCCGCAGCATGCAGGCTAAGGCTGGTTCATCACCGAAGGGTGGCACTTTTGCCTTTGCTCTATGTATTTTTGCTATGTGTCTTCGTTTCTAGGTCTCTGGTCCTGTGTCTGGTTTATGTTCTTGCTTAAGCTCGTGGCGCTAGCCAACCTGCTCTCTGTTTGTAGTTACAAATATGGGTTTGATGGGTACTATTTTGTCATTTTTGTTCATGGCGGGCATGATAGCATGCGTCTTAGTAAAACCTCTGAAGGTGTTAGCTATGTCATGTTAGAATTAGAACAAAAGTATTTCAGTGGGTCATGGTCTAACACAAAATCTTTTGAAGTCTGTAATCAGAGAACGAGAGAAAGCATGAAATGTATGTCTCTGGTTGAGGGCTGGCATCTGCCCCCTCTGAGGTCCCAACCTCTATGTACATAATTTTCTCTTTTTAATAGAATTAGTATTTACGCAGAAAAAAAAAATAAAAAAAAATAAATAAATAAAAAAAAAAATAGAAAATTAACCAAAAAGAAGCAAAAACAAAATTAAAAACTACTAAAATTAAGATTTTATTTTTTTTTAAAACCTAAAAAACAAAAATATATTCAAATTAAAAAAAAAAAAACCAAAAAAACATTTAAATTGAAAACAAAATATATTTTTTTTTTATTAAAAAAATAAAAATTTTAAATTTTTTATTAAAAAACAATTTAAAAAGCAATATTTATTATTTAAAAAAAATAAATAAAATATTAACCCTAATTTTTTAAATAAAATTTTAAACTTTTTTATTTAAAAACAAAAAAAATAAATTATTAAGTGTATTTAAAAACAAAAAAAATTAAAAATTTAAAAATTTTAAACTTTTTATTTTTTATTTTTTTTTATTTACAAAAAAAAAATTGACCCCGACTGCCGATGGTGGCGTGGCCCTCGGCGGAGGGTCTGCATGCAGACCCCTCCACATAGGGCCATGCCACCACGGGTGGCCGGGCAGCAATGGGGGTCATTTTTTTTTTTATAAAAAAAATTTGTTTAAAGAAAAAGTTTAATTTTTTTTTTGTTTAAATAAAAAATCTAGGGCTTAATATGTTTTTTTTTTTAATCCAAAACACATTTTTTTTTAAACTTCAAATGTTTTTGATATTTTTTTTTAATTTGAAAAGATATATATATTTTTAAAATTGTCATATTTTTTTGGGTGGTTTGTTTTGTTTTGTTTTGTTTTTTTCTTTAATTTATAATTTGAGTTTATTTTTGTTTATTTAGTTTTTTCTAAAATGTTTTTAAGCTTAATTTTACTAGTTTTTAATTTTATTTTTTTTATTCTAGTTTGTTTTTATTTTTCTTTTCTAGATTTTGTTAATGTTTTTAAAATTTTTCTATTTTTACTTAATTTTATATATAATTTTTTAATTTTGTTATTTTTCCAAATTCTTTTATGGTTTATGAGCTAATTTTTTTTTGTCTTTTTTTATATATATTTTTATATTTGTTTTTTTCAGTACACAACATTTAAAAAAAGAAAAATAAAACTACTTGAAAATTTGTTAAGTAATCATAATTTCAAAAAAAGTTGGGCATAATAAATTTTAAAGTGTGAAAAATAAGTCTTCTAACAAAAAGGTATGATGCATCAACACGTTTCAAAATCAGCGTGAAATTCACTAACATTTAAAAACAAATATTTATATTTGATACATAAGAAAATTTAAAGTGTCAAACATATGCTCCGAAAAAAAGAAGTGTATTTTGTATCACCACTTTTCAAAATCCGATGACTTTTTAACTACCCCTATGAAACAGGTAATCGTATCGGTTATTTAAAGTGCCAAAAACTATGCTCTAAAAAAATATGTGTGTTCTGCATTTCCCCTTTTCAAAATCGGGTCACTATTTTGCTATCTCTACAAAATGGGTAACGGTATCAGTTCCCGTTTTAAAGTTTACGTTGTTGTGGGTCTAGCAACAAATGAGACAATCTACAAAACACTTTCCTAGATTACAATCGAAGTAAGAGAAGAGGAAGGAGACCTACCTTGCTTTGGTGTTATAATGCACTCCTTTGGTGAAGATCTTGATCACTTGTTCCTCAGGCTTAGTCCTTGTTGCTCATAGCATTTAAATACCTACACAAGAGGCCAAAGACACAACAAAGCATAAAAGTGCAATAAACATAATCAAATGTAATCCAATTAACAAATGAAGGAGCATTAAGATAAATGAAGCATTGACATAAGCATTTATGGAAAGTGAAATAGAAATTGTATATATTAGTAAACAAAAGAGGAAGCATACAACCCAGGCCTTGATGTTAGTAGCCTTCATTGAGTGAATTTCCAAGTCCAAGGTCAAACTCTCCAAGCACTCCTCCTCCAAGACAAAGGGAATAGCATGTAGGCACTATCTCAGCATAAGGGTGCAAATAATCAGAGACCAAACATTTGGGAATGGAGGTGGATGAATTTATAGCCAGCGAGAGGGAGTTAGGATCTCACCAAAGATATGGGAATGTCCTTATCTCAAGGAGGAAGATCATAGGGATAATATCAAAGGGTAATATTGGGAGAATTCAACAACATCCACAATGAACATCATCCAGCTCATCGTTCTGGAAGCCTCTAGATCACAAATGATCTCCTCTACTATGGGAAAACTTTCCTTTTAGGGATTAGCATGGGTATCTAGGCAAAATCTACATTGGCAGTGCGAGGCTCATATGGTGGAACATGCCATCATCACGAGAGGGCAGTGTCAGAATAGTGCTAACCCATGAATTAGGGTTTTGAGCTCATTTTTCTCAAGAAAAGCTCAAGGAAACTTTTCATTAGTTCTTTAGGGAGGATCTGGACTGCATATCATGATGTGTAAACTACATAGTTTTCCAGTTTTGGGCACTCTAGGGTATGACATAGGGAAGTGGAGGAGGTGTGACAAAATACTGTGTAAAACCTAGTCCCCTCAGGTGTGGAAATTCTGTAACATGATGTCCTTCAACCTAATAATGGGTACATCAAACATGAGGTCTTGTAGGGTGTAGCGGTGCAATATATTTCAATATATCTATCAAAGTGGAAATCTGGTTATGGAAGCCCATAATAGAAATATCTATTGAAGAACCACCAATTCTATAGTCTTGCAGATAACTAACCATAGCCTCAATATGCATTGCTTACTCCAAGGCATATTGAATACTATCAATCTTCTATTGCGACAACGAAATGTGATTCATTGGTAATAGGGCCTTAATGAGACAACCCCTTTGATGATGCAGATTAATGGGATAAGGTAATTTGATGATAACATATTTAAAATGATGCATACATTTCCAAATAGATTCTCCTTCTCGTTGGCGAATATCCAGCAACTTCGACAATCATTACTGATCTGACTGAGGTAACTTAAATTTTTGCATAAATTTTTATTTGAGAAACAATCGCAATGCTTTATCCAACATGGTTTGAAATTCAATGAGCTTGGTTATGTCAAGAGTCTGAGAAGCTCTCCATAGAGCTTCACATAAATACCAATGTTGTTCAACATCCTCACCCCCCCTTCCTATGAACTCTGGATAACCGGTAAGTGAGCCAGTTGTGACTCCAACCATAGTTGATTGTCTTAAATAAATAAGCACAAATCCTTGGAAACCCAGTTGAAAAGAAATAACTAAACTTGGTTGACTAACACCACTATAACTACCTTTACCATTGTGCACTAACTAAATTTTAATGAACTTGAAAACCTTAGAAAAGATTAGATCAATACTTTGATATGGTACTAGGGGAAGGTTAGGGAGAGCAGTAGTCATGTTGCTTCCTTGTGTGATTTTATGTTCCAGTACTGGATCATCCTCAAAGAAAAGTCACGTCAAAATGCAGATCATCATCTATTGGTGTATGCTCATCAACTAACAAAATCAGTTAGATAGTTAGCTCAAGCGTCTAAAATCATTCTCATTCCTCATATACTCGAGTAGATACTTCTAAATTGTTTGCTTCACTTTCACTGGAATCTCCTATTTTTCTATATGAATAACTTTCTTCTTCATTTCTTTTCTATGACTCTAGAGTATCCATTTCCTTATTTCTCACAACTGAACTTCTTATAGCACCGCCTATGCCCTACAATTCCCTTTTTCAAACCCTAACTTCCCGTAGCTTCCTTTCTCGCCACTCTTCAGCTATTCTTTCCCTCTAAAATGCTCTGAAATGTCTTTCTTTCTGCAAATCTTCTTGATTCATGATAATAGCCTCTTCATTTTCCTGCCCCTGCACAACATTCTTCTTCCCTAATCTATTCCCCGAGTACTAAAAATTGAATCAGCCTTCTGATCTTATGGAAACACCAACAAGTTTCCTTCAACCAATGGTACTTTAATCCAAAGAGGAATCTCATTCAACAACCATCGTTGTATCCCAAATTTGAATATGCCTTCTTCATGAAAGAGGATTGGTGCTTCTTAGTCAAAAATTCAATGATGTAACCTTCAAGAGTTGCATTAACCGAAAAGTCAACAACTCTTGTTAGATTTGTATCTAGCCGATGAAGATCAACCAAATTAGTTGTAGTCCAACTTTGATGCAACCTCGATTGTACCACAACCCTCGATTTATGTTGCAATCGAGTTATCCAATTTTAAAATATCTCAAGAAAATCACACCAAAATATCTCATATTGGTAACAAGCAGGCTCAACATATAAAACCTCTTTCTTGACCCAATTTAGTTGACCTTCAGTCTTAACTTTTCCTACTGCAAAATAAAGTAATCAACTCTTTCATGCCACCATTTTTTGATATCCTCATGAATATACCTTGGTCGTATGATCTAGAGCCTTTTAAGAAACTCAGGGTCTTGTCAACGGAACCATTTGCTGGTGGAAAAGTTTAAATTGAGTTTGACCTAGGATTTGGCCTAGGGTGCCAACAAAAGCCTCTATTTAGTCTAGCACTTCCCTAACATTTTCACTCCTTTGGAGAAAAAAAGTGTCTCACCTGAGGCGAGCAAGAACAATAGAAAGGTGTAAGGGATCTAGATTTAGTGATCTAAACAACTTGTGCAACCATCGAAGCATTTATTTGCAGTTAATTAACTCATGCATTTAACTGGAAATAAACATAAGTGGAAAATTTTTAAAAGGGTACAAAAAGCATAAACAAATGAAAAAACTCCCATTCTCATTTTATTTAAAAAAAAAACAGAGTTGGATTATAATAATAGTTATCCCTTATAGCTTGGGGCACATTACAAAGTTTTGACCAAAATTACAATTCAAAGAAGATATCAAAATGGATCAACTGTAATTGCTTTCTCGGAAATGGTTTTGTACACGAGGTGCCCATTTTGGACACCTCCTCTACATGGATGGCCATTTTAATTGTAATTCCCGCCAATCTCCTTAGAACTGAATCCACAAGCCAAGTGTGGATTAAAAGTTGACGCTTGGTGTTTCAAATTCATACAAATTGAAAAAATGAAAAGTCCAAATCAAAAGTGAATCGAAATAAAAATTAACACGTGACATTTCAAAGTGACAAGCCAAGATAAAGGGGCAAGATTAATTTTTACACCAGCATGAACGAGTAAATCTTATTCTCTATTTTAATAATTATTTATAATTAAATTAAAATTCCTATATATATAATAATTAGTTACATATGTTTTATATTGTATATCTAATTGAATGATTTTTTTAATATATAATTAATTTTATAATTCCAAAATAATTTTAATTGACGTTTAGTGACAAAAATTTAAAATTTTGAAAGCCCAAATCAAAATTAAATCTAAATAGTAACTAACATGTGGGATTTCAAATTGACAAGGTGAAAATAAGTTTTTGCACAACTTCTTTGAGTGAATCTTATCATATATTTATTAATTATTTATAATAAAACTATATATATATATATATATATATATATATATATATATATATATATATATTACATAGGTTTTACAAAAAATAATTTTGAACTTAGGAAAATACAAAAGGGAGCTCTAAGTTCAGCGATGGAAGTGACAACAAGGGTTTTGAGGTTATGTATCGCAGAGGTTTTGTTTCCTCTTGTGCTAGATGATTCAATCAGAGAAAAAGGGAATCACCATTCTGTGCAGGGTTGGGATCTGACTAAAGCCACAACCTATCATGATCTTAAAAAGTTATCTTGACCACCCTACACTGCAGGTGAAGCAATCCTCAGATTGGGGAATCGATTAGTGATAATAATCGAGACTTACTCCCTTGGACATCAGGAACCAACAGAATATCGAAGGCCAAAATAAGTGGATCGAGAGTCTATCCTCCTGCAGAGGACCCTGTACTGTCGAATATGTGGATTGAGGTTGGAACAAGGCCACATGATCCAGTCGATGACAGAAGAAATCTCTGGCTCAATGGATTTGAGGATAAACAAGCCATGTCACTTTCGTATGCAACCACAACACTTGTTTTGCCCCTCGGAATAGTCTTTCAACTCAAATTTGGTTCTCGACAAATAGGTCTATCCTCAAAGGAGACTGGATTCAAATATAAAACCACCCTTTCAAGTTTTTATTAAATCCCTAGATGGGAAATCCCATGTCATATGGGTCCAAGTATCTGAATGGGTATTGAATTTGAAGAAAAATATTTTTCATATCCTCGGTTATCTGACGAAACTAGAAAATTTTATTTACGGTGGCAAATCGATGCAGAATGAGCAAAGCATTCATGAATACAACGTCTCTTGGTCATCCATCATCATTTTGAATCTGAGATTGAGGGGAGGATCTGTTGAATCAATAAAATCAAAGGGAGTAAGGGACATGTCTAGATTTAGTCTCCCAAAGGGAACATAATTAAATCAAGCACAAAACAATGGATGTCCATCATTCAAGGATATCCTTAAAGGAAAATCAGTTTCCCCCACAAATCCTGTTCTAACACACAACATTCATAGACCCTATATTATGGAGCAATGAACACAAGTTCTAGTACTGACAGTAGATCTAATAGAAAAAAATGATCTATGCTCATTATATGAAGCCCAAGCCATTATATGCAGATTCAACAGTTTTTGGCCAAAGCTGATGGATCTATTTCACTTGATCTTCACAATTGTGACAAAAAACTATGAGATACATCACTACTCCAAAGGTTTTTTCATAGTAAATTTCACATCATTAGAAGAATAAGAATATATATTGACAAAAGGCCCTTGGTTTTGGGGAAATACTAGAACTTTTATTACCCCATGGTTCCTATAATTTGACTCAAATACAATGGTAGTCTCAAGAATGGAAGTATGAGCGAGACTGCATAATATTCCTCTACATTTCTGGCATCTCAAAGTACTGGAAAGCATTGGGAACTTCTTAGGGGCATATATCAAAAAATATACACAAAGAGTCGAAGAAAGGAACTACACTTTCACCAAAATTTGCGTGGAAGTGGATCTCAGCAAGGGTTTACGAGATCACATCCTATTGAATCACAACAATCAGTGTTGGACATAGTTTCTTGATTTTGAGAACACAACATTTAGATGTCGAATTTGCTGACAGGCGCGTCATCTTCAATCAGCATTCCACTATGCCAAGAAATATCCACGAAGGAATAAGAAACCGGGAAAACAACCCAAGGCTGGCAATTTACTCAGTATTTTCCCAATGGCGAAGAGGATGAATAAGAAATGGAACCCTTTACCAATGGAGAAGTCTAGCATCCACATGAAAATAAAAGAAAGGAGGAATTAAATCATATAGTATCATAACTCCTAGAAAAATCTGAGACTCAAATAAGGAAAATCCAAGAAATGATGTTGAGAATCAACTAGCACTTGTAGCAAACACTCCAAATCAAGGAGAATGGCAGAAAGTAGAAAAGAAGAAATGGAGAAAAGTGTAACATGTTACTCTACATGTTACAATTTTTATTTTTTGGATATGTGATCACTAGTCTTTGGATGGCTTGAAGGAATGCTTTGTGAGCATCTACAACATGAAATTTTTTTTTCATTAATAAAAATAATTTTTCCCGGGGAAAAAAATATTACATAGGTTTTATATTATACTCCTAAGTAAATGACAATTTTCAATATATAGTTAATTTCATATATTCAAAATAAATTTAGTTGAAAATTATAGAATTATTAAAATGGTGTAGTCTAGCATATAGATGAAATAGACTTTTTCACCAGAATCTAGTAAAACAATTTCAAGAAAGAATGTGTGTTCTTATTTTTTTAAATATATTTTTGAATGCATAAATGGATTTAGCACACTAAAGAACCCATGAGGCACTCAAAGTCTATATATTAAACAACTTAAACTCAAGATTTTAAATATCTTAGTCATATTTTGATTAAAATTAACCAAAAAAAATATCATGAAAATAGGAAATTTAGTCTATAAGTGTAATGCCCCCTCGTAAAGTTGGTATGCAGTTAAAAGACACCATTTTACTTTGTGCTCCATGTTACACTAAAAAATGTCACCATGGCTATTTACAGTTAGTATGGCTCTATCAACAGTCATGCTATCCTCTTGGGCAAGTCTCATGCCTCTGCTCTCCATGTCAAACTTCAGGAAAGAGAGAAAGTCTTTGTAAATGTGTTTATCTCTGGGTACGCAGGTTCTCTCAACCTTACCTGCGGATACGCACCTAATGTTCACAAAAGCTGCGTACTTGTACGCTCTGTATGTAAAGGGGCAGGTGCGTACCCCTGTAAAGGTCAAAATGCGCAATTTTTATCTTTAAAAAGTTACTTGTGGTCATTTCTAGAGCATTCTAGAAGGTTGTTCGACGTGTATTGAGCGCCTCCAGATGGTTCATGTACCCCTACTAAAGAGGAACTTATCCCATCAATAAGGGAGCTATCCCATCAAAAGAGGGGATTATCCCATTGATGGTGGACCTGAATAACTTCCTCTAGAGCACTATAAATACAGGCATTGGGCTAGAAGGAGGGGAGGTTGGAAGCTAAACATTTCTAAGGGTAGATGCTGCTGGAATTAGGACTCCCATTTAGAAGCTTGTGAGGAGAGATTGCCATCTTTGCTTGTTCTATTTGGAAGTGGGTGAACTTTGTCAAAGTAAAGGAGAACTCTTGATGGACCCTGGGAGGGACTTGCACAACACCAAGGCTCAGGTTGTAATTGTTCCTTTTGTTTCCTATTAATGCAAACGAGTCCATTCTTCTCAATAACTTGTTATTTATGAGTTGTTTCATGTACTCCTTGGTCTATGTGTTAAACATGCTTTATTTTATGAGATTATCAAGTGCTATTTAATCGTTTGATTGTTAGTGAATGCAGGTTTCGAAGTGAAGGAGGAGCTCATCCGGATCAGCGAGGCTGGACTACTGCAACAGCGTTGGATTACAGGTAGGATCTAAACACTTGATTTCTTATATAGTAAATGCATGTTTAGAGAAGGATTGCTCTTGTTTGTCTTGTTTGTCACTAGAGAGTCTTAGGCTCCTAGGGAGGTTGGTTGTGTCCGCACTATCGACTCTTTCCTCCTGACAAAATGGCAACTCCGCTGGGGAATCCATTGATGTGAAAGTCTTTTCCTTTGTATGTAAATTTGATATGAGAAAAGTCATTTATTTTCTGGTTTTTGGCTCTGTGACTTTGTATTTGGGTGGGTTAGCTTAGGGTTAGATTGAATTTAGTTTTTCTTGGTTTTTTCAGTAGTACGCACCCTCTGAGTATTGCACAGTGCGTACTTGTACGCACTGTTGCTGTGTGCACAGAGCGGGCCTGCACCTGGCATAACAGGTTGCCTGCGTACCCTGCTAAAAATTAAGAAATTTCCATTTTTTGCATTTTTCCTCTTAGATTCTGCTTTTTCTTAGTTTTTACTGCCCAGATCCATTAGTCTCTTGTAGTGACTTTGGCGGTAGAAGTTGTCAAGCCTTAGATCTCTCTGGTTTTGTCAGCCTTCTTAGAAGTCGGAACTGTCATAAAGTCTACCTGTGAGAGCAACTTACCTTTGAGTTGTCTCTTTGGCAAATTTCGAAGTACTTGTTGATTGAGTATTGAATTCCATCTTACAAAAAGAACAAAAAGATTTGAGTTTTGTTTTGACTGGTCTTTTGATTCTGCATTAGCTAGTCCTTGGCTTGATTTTGGTCAAGTAAAACAACCTAGAATCATCCTTGTAGGCTTTTGCCTCGTTAGGTTTGCTTAGAGTAAATTTCTTTTTGATTTGCTTGTGAGTCAATTTTTCATAGATTTTATAGCTTTTGAGATTGATTTTCGTTAAAATAGATTTATATGCTTTATTAAATAAGAGAAAATACAAAAACATCTCCTTTGAAAAGTTTTGTTTCAAGTAGCTTTGAGGGATTTTGAAAGAAAAAGCATTATTCGTGCACGTAAGGAGTGGTCATGTTTGCATGCTTGAAAAGATAAAGAGAATTGTTTCTTTGATTGTATTTATTAAGAAAGTTGTTTTCTATAAAATTTGCATTTTCCAACTCTCTTAGTTAGGAGTTTCATTGAAAGAGAAAAGTAGCGTAAATCATCTTAGGTGCATCTTTGTAGTGGTTTGAGTCGAGTCTACACACCATTGGTTTCATTTCCGCTACCTTTTGTCTTTAAGAAAAACCATAAAATTAACGCTTAAAGTAAAATCAACGTAGTAACTTTTATTTACTAGGGCTCTGAAACACCAATTTAGATCAGGCTAGTGTCTTGGAGTAGGAGAGTAATTAACTCTCCAAGACAACAAAACCAAACAAGTAGCTTATCTTGTGATAGAATAAATCCAATTGTCTCATTTGTACTCTGGGAAAGCTCCTCTTAAAGGAGAAGCACGAGCTTGTGTCCGAACCAGTGAGGGGATCAATCCTCCCTCATTGGGAATGACGCCAAACACACACGTATTACAAACGATAAACCTCGAATTAACCATTGTCGAGGAGCCAAGGGTCACTTGTCGGTAAACCTTGGATTATTGTCAAGGAACCGGCAAGGGGATTGAGCTTGATACTTTGCCCTTGCGTGCTGTCGGAGTGTAGACTGTTCCCCCAGGTGCATTTGTTGCGGTTGGTAGCCTTAGTGACCATTATCTTTAGGATTCTACCGAGGTGACGGTGGAGGGAAGATCCCACTGTACCTGGAGCAGACAATGGCTAGACTCACTTGGATTTTCCGAGGGGTTCACTTCATTCGAGACGGTTAAAGTGGAGGAACTTGTGCCAGTCTATTCATTAAGCAGGTTGCCGAGGTAACTGTTCCACCCGCCACTTCTGTACTGAATCCGGCGATGTTGGGTTTCATCTCCAACTAGCGTTTTCGATCTGGAAGGCTACTGTTTGTGCTTGGTTTGACGCCCTAGATTATTTAGGCGTGTGCTTCAAATTTGTTTGGTTCTTTAGAGACTTTAGGTGGTTTGATTTGAGATTTTACTTTGTTTTCGTGTGTAGTAGTTAAAAGTTTTTAGCTGTGGCGAAATTACCGAGACAGTCCCGTAGACTTCGGGGCCAGTCTCCTGAAGTTGTTTCTGTGGCCGAATTGTTGAGGAGATCCCGTAGACTTCGGGGTGAACCTCCTCGAGACGACCCGAGTAATCTAGAAGGTTTGAACGTCCTTGTAACTCCTCCTAGTGGCAGTAGAGTAGGTTCACCTGAAGAAGGAGAATCTTCCTTGGTAGTCCATCCAGATTACCAAAGTCTAGAGACAGGTTATAATCCCGAAGCTGTTACAGTTTCTGAGCTTGCTGGTAGTTTTTCGTCTACTAGTGATACAAGCGAAGAACCTAAAATATCTGAACCTGTTACTCCAACTTCTAGTGTTCCAGATTCACCAAGAGTAGAACGAGTTATCACCGAAAATCTTCCTACTAGTCTGATTGCTATCGAAGAACTTGCTCTAGAGGAAGAAATAGGCGTCTCTAACCTTGAAGATCAACTTACTATTGAGCTCAGGGAGCGTGAATCTATCTTTTACAGTCCTCCTAGAAGTACTACTTGGTACCTTTCGTTAACCAATTATTTAGACAACTCAGGGGTAGGTTTTTCTACACCTCGTACTCCCTTTCCACCTGGAGGTATTTATACTCCTGTAAATATGTCTGGTCAGTCATCCGTGTTTACTCAAACTCCTGAATCTTTCTTACACGGCGGTCCTTCTGTTCCCACTGGGTATCAATCACTTTCTGGTACCTTTGCGGGGGCATCTCCTCAACCCATTGATCATAGGTTATTAGCTGGAAACAATGTTAATATACCATTGGGTGTAGGAGACATTTACATGATGTCAGGTTCAGTTCCCATTTCCCAACCTCAAGGTGGCCAAGTACCACCTGGGGGGTAGCCTAAGTTAACGCCTGGGGGGCAGCCTCAGTTAATGCCTGGGGGGCAACCTCAAGGTACAAAAATCGTGTCTGGGGGGCAACCTCAAGGTCAGTATGTACCTATGGTGCAATACATGCCTCAAGGTCAACCCCAGCCTCAATATGTACCCCAGGGTCAACCTCAGTACCAATATTTACCTCAAGGGTATCAACCCCAAGGGTATCAACCTCAAGGTCAAGGTCAACCCCAGTATCTGTATTTACCTCAAGGTTATCAACCTCAAGGTCAATACTCGAGTCAAGGTTATCAACCACCTCAAGGTCAGTCATATGTTCAAGGTATGCGAACTGTACCTTTCAATTATCAATCCTATCCTCAATCTGGTTATGGATCTCAGTATCCTCAACCTGTTACGGGTCAATACCCCGGAATGATAGTGTGGGATCCATCACAGGGTCAACAGGTGTTGCAGCCAAGTATACAGTTGGTACCTCAAGCTGGACAACCCGTAGTTTCTGGTCCACCCCAGCAATCGCAACCCGTCCAGTCAAATGTTCAAACTTCTGTAACTTCGGTAGTTACTCAGCCGCTAATTGCACCTAGTACTCCATCTCAAATGGCTGTTGCAACTACCGCTACATCTGTCGCGCTTACTTCTGGAGTATCGAAAACTCCAGTTTCTACTGTCTCTGCAACCACTCCTCAGACATCTTTACCGTTATCTGGATCTACGATTCAAACCACGGTCCAGATGCCTATAGGTCAGCCTGGTATAAGTATGGTTGTCACTACTCAGCCTCAATTTGTTCATCAACCGTACCAGGGACAGTACCAACATGGGCAAGCTGTCCAGCAGCCGGTTTACCAGTATCAACCGTATCCTGGGTACACTTATCAACAACCTCAACAACCCCAATACGGTCCGGTTAATCCTGGTTTTCTAGGAGGCTATAATATCCCTAATGCAACTCCTGTTCCTAGTTATCCTGGATATCCTCCTCTTGGGACTGGTCTTGTGACCCAGAGTTTTAGAGATCATAACCGGCAATTACCGTTTATCGCAACTTTGGATTTACCAGACTTGACGCGCCTAACGAATGATCCAATTCAATATCTTCCGTTCTGGCCGCCAATGCCAAATAAGTTGCCCAGTGATATACCCAAGTTCGAAGGTAAGTCTGGAGAGGATCCGTCCAATCATGTGATGACTTACCATCTCTGGTGTGCTTCAAATTCTATCTCGGATGATTCGATCCGCTTACGTCTTTTCCAGCGTACACTCATTGGTCTCGCGGCCAAGTGGTACATTGAGTTACCACGGGCCTCTTTTTACAATTTTAGCCAGTTAGCTACCTCGTTCTTAACTCACTTTCAGTTGCCGGTCAGATACAATAACGACACGGAGTTATTAACTTTACTAAAACAATCAATGTCCACGTATATTTCTGATCACATTCATGAGTGGAGACGTCGAAGAAGGTTAGTGAAAGTTTTTATTCCAGACCAAATCTTAGCTGAATGGTTTGTTAAATCATTATTACCGAAGATTACTGAAGATGTAGCTAAGGCCGGAGTAGTTACTGAGGAGCAAGTCATTGCTCAAGCACAATACCTTGACTTAGTTTATACTCAGTCGGGTACGTTACACGAGAAGATTCCAGATCTTCCAAAATCGAATCAAATCGTTGCTACTCCTTCGGGATCTCATGCCGCTGATGGTATGATTGGTATCGTGAATACAAAGAGTAAGAAAAAGTCTTCCAAGGCTTCAACTACTCCTATAATCACTTTGCCCGATTCCCCGACAGGAGAGTATTCTCCTGAACTTTCCGCCGATATTCACGCTGTAGAGTCATCTACGACCAAATCAAAATACGGTGGAAAGAAGAAAGGAAAGAAGAAGGCTAAAGCAGACAAGGCTCCGAAGGAGAAAACGGAAAAGTTGGAAACCAATGATGAAAAGTGCAAACCTCGATATCCTTGTCTTATTTATGAAGAGGATCATTTTACAAGAGATTGCCCTCATCGGGCCGAGGTTGTCA
The DNA here is from genome assembly GCA_031772625.1 of Pinus tabuliformis. Lineage (NCBI taxonomy): Eukaryota > Viridiplantae > Streptophyta > Pinopsida > Pinales > Pinaceae > Pinus > Pinus tabuliformis. The sequence continues at coordinate 255,747,971 of CM062815.1, forward strand.
AAATAGTCAAAGGTTCTCCCACTCCTGCTGTGTTAAAAGATCCATTTCCAAAGCAGGAAAGTAAGATGATAGGTTCTTCCTCGACTGCCAGTGAAGAACCCATTTTGATGATGTCTCATGTGAGGATTGCGACTCGATCGCAAGATTATGGTAGTAAGAATCCTGTTGATGGTAAGGAAGAAGAATCTTCTCATTCTAATCCATCAACCTCAGCTCCTGGTTCCGATCCACTACAGATCGAAAAACCTAACCCGGACTTAGTAATCAAACCGCCCGCCAAGGGTGTACTTCGAAGGTCTGCTTTCAATCCACATGCGAGAGCAGCCCAGAATTACAACATTGTTGAGAACTTAGTTGTTTCACCCTCAGCAATGTCCGCTTTAGAAGTGCTGCAATCATGCCCAGCACAACAAAAAATTACTTTTGTCGACTATCGGAGCTGTTGATGTTCAGGACCCGAATCTGATAATCTTCGATCTAGAAAATAGTACACCGCGTCTACCCCATCAAATGGCTTTCCAAATTCCAGTGATAGTAAAAAACAGGCCTATTCATCGGACTGTGATAGAATAGGGAGCTTCTACGTGTATTATGTCGATTCAATGTTGGAGATCGCTTGGTTCTCCTTCGTTAAACCAATCCCCGACCATCCTTAAGGCCTTTGATGGCCGTGGGTTCCGTCAGTTTGGTATTCTACAGGAATTGCCTATAGGGGTAGAAGGTAAAACCGTTAGTCTGGATGTGGAAGTGGTTGATGCCCCTCTAGACTACAACCTTCTTTTGGGTCGAAGTTGGTCATATGCTATGACAGCAGTCGTTTCATCAGTCTTCAGAGTAATAAAATTTCCACACAACGGTAAGATCGTGACAATTGATCAGCTGACATACTTTTCATCCGAACCAGCCTCTTCAGAGAGTATCCAGCATGTCGGTAAGACGACAATCCCTTATAGGGACGTTGGCGTAGGTTTAGTTAAAGATTCCGGTTTACTGGGAACTTTTCCTTTCCCTCCAATCAACGCAGACCCTTCATTTGCATCAATTCATATGATTACATCAGACAACATTATTTATGATGATCCTTGGATTTTCCCATCTGAATCTGAGATAGATTCATTCGGTGATGCTATGCCTTTGAGTCCATATGAAATTGCTTATGAAGCCGTCATGTCTTTTATCGACTCGCGTTCAACCCAAATCGACCAAATGAATGTGGTCAGTGAAGAACCACTTTTCACATCAACCTTAGAACGGATAGCGTTTCCCGAAGTCGTGTCATCTGATGAGCAACTTCGCGAAATCCTAAGTGTAGACGATCTACCATGGGAAGATCTCCATCACAGATCTTCATTTTTACTTAAGGATGATGCTTTTGAAAATGATTTTTCATCTATCTTTACCGCTGAATATGTCAAAAACGCTTAGAACCCCACAAAACATTCTGATTCAGAGCTAAATTTAGGGAATATTTCCCGCACTATTCCCATTGATATTGTTATCACTTGGAACTTTAGTTCATGTATATAAGGTTGTCCATAAGTTTTATATAAAGCTTTGAAGTCTTGTGAATAGGTTTATTAGTATATGTCAATTTGAAATTTGAAATTCAAGAGGTATTGATGTGAATTCGTGTAAAGGAAAAATCATTAGACACCCTCCATCATTGTTAGTTAAAGCATGTCATGTCATTGGTACTTTGCGCAGTTTCGCAGCGCGGGTTTGATGTCATTGGTACTTGCGCAGTTTCGCAGCGCAGGTTTGATTGGTCAGTTTAGCTGCGAAATGATGTTTTCGTGTTTTCGCAGCGTTCTGTTTGTCAGCGATTTCGTAGCGCATCTTGTTAAATTTGAACTGCCCGCGCTACGAAATCGGGGTTTCAGGGTTTTTTGTAGCGTTTTTCCTTTGAATGTCAAATCCGAGAGTATTGAGTCATAAGTCCGTTCATGATTGTCAGTTCACATCCTCTCCATGTCATGATAAACCATTATTTCGCCATAAGGTTCGAAGTCATGTATTTGAGTGTTAGTTTAGGGGATGTTACAAGAGATGGTTATATCATAATGGGTTCTTCATATTATGTAAACATGTTTGCTGTATGAGAAGCCCAAGTTCTTATTTAAACGGACTACTGCAAGCGAGCCTGCACTCCAAAGTCGAAGTTTGTTTTCGTGCTACAAGCTACCATTAGTTTCCTGTGTAAAAATATTCAAAGCAGCATGGAAAGGAAGGAACACCGATCTGGTAAGTGTGTGAGGACAGAGCCGGAGGGGTTAGATGTTACTCTCAGGGATGAAGGGGTAGCAAAGGCCTTTCGAAATGCTAGCTGCTGGCGGTTTTGCGAAAAATTGAAGGGAGGACATGCAGAAGTGACCAAGGCTTTCGCATTAAACTTCACTGGACTAAATTCGAAGGTGGCAATGTTGGAGTTTCCGGTGTCTCCTGAAGTTATTTCCACTGTCACTGAAATTCCGAGGGGTGGCCAAGAATGGTTAAAAAACTTCAAGTTCGACATGAGTCCCTACAAAGAGTTTTTGAAGGCACCTTATGTAGATGAAGACCTCACCAAAGCAGTCCCAAGGAGTTATATAAAAGAGAATTATGCTATGCTCTTGACATGTATCCAGAAGTACCTGACATGTGAGGGTAGGTACAATAAAGTTTACTCCTACCACTTCAAACTTCTGTTACACTTCACAGGTAAGGTTTCAATAGACATACCTTTCTATTTGTTCAGGAGCATTAGCAAAATGTGTGATAAGATTCAGTTAAAGAAAGATGGTTGTGAAACATCCCTTTTTCATCATGGTCTAGTAAAATTGTTGGTGTTGGATAGTTTACAAAAAAATGGTAAAGATTGGGATTCATTTTTGTTTATGGCCGGTTTCCCAAGCAAAACAGGCCTCACTCCATTACCTGTGAGAGAAAGAGAAGAAAGGAGTGAGGAACCCACTTTGGCTGAACTTAGAAGAGAAGTGACAGACCATAAGAAGCCTAAAACTAAATCAAGGAAATCAGAGAGGTCTGTGGCAGCTAAAGAGACACCTGAAGCATCAATGAAGAAAATTCCTAAGCCATTAGCTAAAGAGACACCTGAAGCATCAGTGGAGAAAACTCCTAAGTCATCTAGAGTATCTGAAAAGGAAACCCCTAAGTCATCACCTAAGGAAACACCTCAGTCATCAAAGCAGAAGACTCAGAAAAGGAAAGATGAAACTAAATCCAGTGAAGTTGAAAAGATTTCAAGGGTGAGAACTAGAGGCCAACTAAGCAAGGAGAAAGGAAAGTCAGTCCCTGTGGAAGAAAGTTCTATTTCAAAAGGTAGTTTAAATGACTTACTTGAAGCCATTGAACTAGAGCAAGATCATCCAATACAAATTGAACCACTAGAATTTGAGCAAGATCACTCGGTGCAACCAATGCATATTGATCTAACTCAGTCCTCACCTGAAAGTTCTAAAAAATCAAGGGCTTCTAAAAGGTTAAAATTTAAAGAGCCAAGTGAAGAATATGCTTTTAAGCCACGCAGACCAGTTACAAGAAGGCAAATCAAAGAAGTGGAGAAAGCTCAGAAAGAGAAGGCACCTTCAGAAATGCCTAGGACAGAGGTACTTGAAGTTTTCACTGAAATAGTTCAAGCAGCCAAAAGAAAGAACAAGGATAATAAGGTTATCATCAGTCAAAGTGGAAATTTTATTGCTATTAAGAAACAAGCTGGAGCAACAAAGGAAGAAATACCTCAGATTAAAAATGTTTCTAAGGAAAAGGCAGTAAGATATACAAGTTATAAAAAGGCTGTAATGAAAGGCAGAACAAGTTTGATTAGCCAAGCTGACTCAGTATCTGATGCATATGTGTGGACAGTGCCAGCTCTGAAGCAGGAAAAAATCATGAAACAAATGAATACAAGCTTAAGAGCAGAAAACAAGATGTTAAAGGAAGAAGTCAGCAGCTTGAAAAGGAAGCTAGGCAAACTAGCTAATTGATCCAAGGGGAAATTTGCTTTCCAAATTTTGGTATATTTTGGCTGTCATCATTTTAAAACTTTTTGAAACTTTTTGAAGTCCTTACACCTGTGTAGAATGGCTGAAGAAATCACAGAGTTAAGTTATTGTTGCTTTAAGGTTCATAGGCTTAGTTTTGATTACCTACAGCAGTTTCGTAGCGCGCTACGAAACTGCTATAGATGACTGTTTATGTAAAAAATTTGAGTTTGAATGCTGAGGTCAGCAAATCTTAAAAGGGATGACTCGAGGCTAGCATGGAGACTATAGAAAGTCATTCAGATGATTAAAAAGGTGCCAGGTGTAAGTATTTGAGGAAAAGGTGAAATTTTGTCTTTTGTTGAAGTTTTCACTTTATGTCCGAATTTTTAGGGTTCTGGTAGGGTTGCCGAGGTGTTGAGTGGTACACCTGTTCAGTTATGGGATGGCCAGATCATAAGTTTTCTTCCATCATATGGGACTATCAGAGGATTAAATGGCTTGAAACATGATCTTAAATGCATAAACACTAATGGGAGGCAGAAACCGTGAACATAGGGTACAGATTCTTATTTGTTGATGAATCATCTACACATCAGGCATCCAAAGCTGCTCATCCAGTGAATGTGTTTTCAGTTTGGTTTGGCTATTATTGAAGTGCTATAGGTGTCAAGTTTCAAGAACGCAGCAATGTACACGAGGAGATAGACTTGAAGTTTCAATGTAATGGAGTCCTCTGTTTTCGTAGCACAATATCTTTTGTAATTAATTAGTTTGTTTAAGATATAGATAAGGTAATTAATGATAGAATTCCGAGCTCCCTTCATGCCTGTTGAGGAGTCTCAGGTAGTAGTATTTTGGTTTGCTATATATAGAAATGACTCTTATGTAAAAAAGGTTGGACATTTTATACAAAAACAGAGTTGTTTTGGGCCATTGTAAGACTTGTGACAGTAATAGTAAAACAGTGTTGATCTCTTCTCAAGATTCTCGATGGATTATTGTGTTCAAATATAATGATGGTGTTTTATATTTTATGTTCTTTTACAGCCTTGTTGTAACACAATCACTCAGAATTCATAATCTCATGCTCTGACTTCCTGTGTGTTTGGCAAGCTGTGGTTTTGATGGAGTATGTTTGACATGTAATGCAAAGAGCCTTGACTTCCATGAGATGACTATGTTTTTCTTGTTTACTTAGTATATGAGACTCCATAGCCCAATGAGAACCAGTTTGATATGTTTCCAACCAGCTTTTGCTTTCATGAATGAATAAAGAGTTAGCCATCTGTTGTAGTGAAGGATTTTTATTAAAAGTTTGTGAGAGAGCCCTCTCTGATCAAAGAGGCTAATCTTTGATCTAAAGTTAGGTTGAAAGAGTTACATGAAATCTTGCTTGGTTGCAGCCCTCAGTAGTGATTTTGTGATAACAGATATTTCAGTGAAGCCCGGAATTGAGGAAAACATTCATATAGGTGCCTCATGTACAGAAGATGAAATCCAAACTTACAAGGCCCTATTCCAAGAATTCCGCGATGTGTTTGCCTGGTCTTCCGAGGAAATGCCGGGAATCGATCCTGCCATTGTTGTTCATGAAATAAAGACCTACCCGGATGCTAAACCCGTCTGGCAATGGTTGCGTCAGATTCACCCTCGGAAAGCGGCTGCCATTAAAGAAGAAGTCGAGAAGCTGTTGAAAGCAGGTTTCATTTATCCAATTTCGTTAACGGATTGGGTATCGAATATTGTTCCAGTCAACAAGAAACAAGAAACAATAAGAATCTGTATCAACTATAGGGATATAAATCGAGCTTGTCCAAAAGACAACTATCCTACGCCTTATATCGATCAAATTATTGATGATTGTGCCGGAAGTGAAATGTTTTCCTTTATGGATGGTTTTTCGGGCTATAATCAAATCAATATTCTACCTGCCGACCAACCAAAAACGACATTCATTTGTCCATGGGGGACATTTGCTTATTGCAAATTACCTTTTGGGCTTAAGAATGCCGGGGCCACTTTTCAATGGGCGATGTCTTACGCATTTCATGACATCAAGCACATTGTGCAACCGTACCTCGATGATTTTCCTGCTCATTCATTACATCGAGCTGATCACCTTGTCCACTTACGAGCAATCTTTATGAGGTGTTAGGCATTATCGAATTCGGTTGAATCCCCACAAGTGTGTGTTCTGTATAGAGACGGGTCGCTTGCTGGGATTTGTTGTTTCAAAAGCCGACATTCGCGTCGATCCCTCGAAGGTCGAAGCTATCATCAAATTGCCGCCTCCTTGGAGTTTGCGCCAACTCCAAAGTTTGCAAGGGAAAGCGAACTTTTTACGCTGATTCATTCCAAATTACGCCGAGGTCACTAAAGGTTTTACACGGTTGTTGAAACAGAATGCTCAATTCCTTTGGGATGAGATTGCCCAACAATCTTTTGATGCACTTAAGCATGCGTTGACCCATGCACCATTGTTGCATCCTCCCAACTACAACCAGGACTACTTCTTATACCTCGCAGCTTCGCATTCCACCATTGGAATGGTGTTAGTTCAAGAAGATGAATTCGGAGCAGAACATGTGATATATTATCTTAGTAGGACATTAAACCCCACCGAGCTAAAATATTCGCATGTGGAGAAATTGGCCCTGGCAGCCGTTCAAGCTGTTCAGCGTTTTCGTCACTACATTCTTCTCCGTAAAACTACAGTCATTTCGGATTGCAACCCTATGATTTATATTTTGAAAAAACAACTGCTAGGGGCCAAGTACTCTAAATGGATCGTTATCCTGCAAGAGTTTGACTTGGAATTTGAGAAGTCCAAGTCTAAGAAATCCTCAGTTTTTGCAGAATTGATGTGTGATTTCCCGCGTGCTGACACAGAAACTGTGGCAGAGGAGTCCATTGCGGACAAATCTTTGTTTCTTATCAGTACTTTAGATCCGTGGTATGGGGATATAATCATTTATCTCCAAACCCAAACCTTTCGGCCTGAAGCTTCAAAGGCGGAACGTCGAAAAATTCGGTTTCAATCCCAGCAATACAAGATTATTGGAGATACACTTTATCGCCGGGGGGCAGACTTAGTTTTTCGACGTTGCTTAACTCACGAAGAAGCTGAGAGGGTTTTTAATGATTGTCACTCTGGAGCATGTGGCAGTCATATGTCTGGGCATGCCACAGCTCAGAAGGTGTTGTGCGCTGGCTATTTCTGGCCGTCCATGTTTAAAGATTGTATCATTGCGGTCCGAAAATGCCACAACTGTCAAGTGTTTGATCGCAAGATGCGCGCACCACCAGCTCCTCTCCATCCTATAATTGTCGTTGGTCCTTTCGCCAAATGGGGTATCGATTTTATTACTTGTAACCCTCACTCGGCCGGGGGGCATGCGTATATCATCCTCGCGGTTGATTATTTTACTAAATGGGCCGAGGCGATGCCTACATTCGACGCAAGCGGCAAAACAACTGCAGTCTTCGTATTCAATCACATTATAACTAGGTTTGGTGTCCCACAAGCAATCATCACTGACCATGGGAGCCATTTTCGAAATATCATGATGACTGAGCTTACAAGCCAGCTTGGTTTGCGCCATGATAGCTCTACTCCTTATTATCTGCAAGCCAACAGTTTAGTTGAGTCTATCAACAAAGTTCTGGTTATCATGATCCGACGAACCATTGGTATTCATCGGTCGAATTGGCACAACATGTTATTTTCAGCGCTATGGGCATACCGAACTTCAGTGAACACTTCAACAGGGTTTACTCCTTTCCAGCTAGTTTATGGCTTGGAAGTTGTGTTACCCATTGAATACGAGATCCCATCACTTCAAATGGCTGTCGAAGTACTCCCAGCCACTTCCAAAGAGGAGATATGTTTATTATACTTAGCTCAATTAGATGAGACTCGACGTGACGCTGCATTGGCAATCGAGACTCACGCGAAGTGAATGAAAGCTCAGTATGATAGAAATGTGACCCCTTGGAGTTTTTCAGAGGGAGACCTAGTGCTGTTATATGATCAAGCTAACAATAAGTTAGGTGCTGGAAAATTCGTTCCTATGTGGCATGGACCCTACATTGTAAAGCGAAAGCTAGCAAAAGGGGCCTATGAGCTGGTAGATTTTGATGGGGACTCTTTGGGTAAACCCAGAAATGGACTTTACCTAAAGAGGTATTATGCTTAAATGGTGGGTATGGAGAATTTTAGTTAGGTTAGGTTTTATTTCTAGCTAGTATGTTTGTTAGTTTAGATAGTGTGCTTAGCTTAGAAAGTGTGTTTCTCGTCGTTATTCTGGCTTATCTTGGTTTTACTCTTGATATTGCAGATGTCGACGCCTCTCCAAACGTACATTGGATTTGCTGATGGTGCTTGTCGTAGTACATAGAATATCTCTTCCGCAGCTTGGGTTATCTATTCGCCCTCTGACGAGTTAGCTTCTATGCATGGGGTGAGCCTCGGTCAAATGACGAACAAAATTGCAGAATACAGTGCAGTGGTTGAATTATTGTCTGAATCTATTTCATTTGGAATTCGACGTTTGATAGTGAGGTTAGATTCTGAACTCGTTGTATTACAGCTTAATAGAGTATATGCCATTACAAATCCTGTGTTATTAAGGTTGTTTTTGAGAGTGCGTCTCTTGGAACGTGAATTTGATTACATTGAATATCAACATATTCCAAGGTCTTTAAATACATTAGCAGATGCAATTGCTATTCGAATGTTGAACAAACACTTGCGATAATCATACAAGTAAATTTAAAAACATTTCATCACATATGTTAAACAAGATAAGCCGGTAATAATGATATATATATAGATAGGAGTGTGTCAAAAATATACATCGTCTTCAATCATAGGTTGAAAAACACCTTATGATCGACAAAAATGATAAGTACAAAAAAGCCAAAATGTCATATGTGTCTACAAAAGTGACTAGTCAATCACTGGTGGTGCTCTCTATACGAGACCACTGCCCGCGCTACCCTACACAAGAACCTCCTAAAAGGTCCTGGGACTACAACCACATAGCGTTGAAGTCGAATAGGAATATCATCTATGGTGGTCTCCGGTATATCCGTCGTTAGACGCTCTAGATCCTGTTCCAGCTCGGCTAAGGTCTCTGTGGCTGCATCATGTGGGGCTGGTGCTGGTACAGCTGGTACTCTCCTCTCAAAAGCCCAGAGGTTGGCTGGACGCCGCGGACCTACATCTGCATTTTGAAAATTTGTGCTGTCAGTTTTGAGGCGATATATAAAAACAAAAAAAATACATAATTTGAAAACTCGTGGAAAATGAAATACCTCTGTCGTCCCACTGTTCTCCCTGTGGAAGAACCATGTCCAGATCATTCCGAAAATCCATTCCGGCATAAGGAAAGTCCTGAATAGCAAAGACCTGGCTCTCTAGCCAGTGAAAGTAACCATCAGGAAATCGAACAACTGCTGCGCCCTCATCAGGATGTCGGGCCATTACCGCAACCCATCTCGTCAACTTAGGCTCCCGAGGTGCCCCAAGTGGAACTGTAAGATGCTGGGGGACCAGCATTGGAACTCTCTCTAGGGCAAAGCTTACAACTATAGGCCCATATCCAAAGGTCTTCAGTTGTCCTCTCTTTGCCCTGGTTAGTTGGCCATTCAAATTAGCCAACACAGCATCACACCAGTTGAAAATGGTGCCATGGAAACAGTCTATAGCCATCCGCATTTGGGACCCAGTGGCTTGGTGCAAAGCGGCCACGCCGCAAAGTCTGGTAACAGTAAAGGCTATCACCATAAGTTCAGGTCGGGATATGTACTTGATTTCTATCCCCTTCTCATGGTTTTGGTTGTTGCACCACTCTAGTCGGAGACTAGCAAGGGATTGGCCACCCGGCCTAGTCCCGAATAGAGAAAGTTTCTCGCCCCTGTTAGGCAAGCCAATGAGAAAATATATGTCGGAGGGCTCTATCTCGAGTTGGTGCTCTCTGATGTAGAAACATTCCTCCTGAATGTTCCACCTTTCGACCAGCCACTCAAGAAAAGGCATTTGGCCCCTCATGCCAGGTATGGCCCAGTATTTGTACAGTCCGCATGCTTTTAATGCATCAATGGAAGGTTGATGACCTATCGCGGCAAAATCAACATCCTCATGCTCTCTTTCACGCCAATCAAGCATGGTGTGCTCCCTGCACATCATAAAACATCAGTGAGAATCCATAAAATTTAAAAATTTTGGTCTATTTTGGAGGGCCAAGCATTTCAGTTTGTGTTTTGCGGGGTACGCACCCCGGCCTTTAGGGACAGTGCACCCGGACGCAGGTTGCCTTAAGGCCGGGTGCGTACACCCCGTAATTTTCCCATTGGGAAAATATCGGGGTACACAGGTCAGCAGTGCATGACCTGCGTACCCCGAAGGGCGCATTTTGAAACCCCAATGCCCCCAAAAAATCAAATAAAAGCTTAAAAATGAATTCTAAACCGATGGAAAACAAGAGAGGGGTGTTTTAGAATACCTGGTGAAACAACTTTCGATTCTGACGGTCGGATTCTCCGCAATCTTCACGGGAAGTTTCTTGTCAAAAGCCCTTTTCTCAACCTCAACAGTAAAATGGTAAAAATGACATGGTAAGAAGTCTTTTTATAGGTTTTTTGGATAAATAAATGCTAGATTTATTTATTTTTCACCATGAAAGGACATTTTCAATGAATTTTTGCCCATCTTAAACAGGTATGAGTAATGTGTTGTTTCTGTGCAGGACAAAGGGAATTTAGGGTAAATTATCATTTTTCACGTCAGAGTCATCTTTTAAGCTCTTTTCTGACTCCTAAAACATGAAAAGATCGCCGAGCGTTTCTTTTACACTCATTAAAACGGAATTAAAAGATGGTCCCCTTATAGCCCTTTTCTGACCGTAAAATCAGGAAAAGATTGCCGGGTTTTTGTCGTTTCAAACTCGATACGGAAATAAAACGACATGTCCTTGATCGCTTTTTACTTTTCAGGTCAGAGACACTAATCATGAAAGTACTCCTTGGTCACAAGATCAAGCGGTTCTCCCAGGTATTATTTTATACTTTTTCGGGCTTGGGAGACACAAATTTACGAAAAAGTTCAACCTGGAGTCTTCTTAAGTTTTTCAGACTCTCTAAAATTGAAAAATGCCGAGTTTCTCCTATACTGGGCTCGTTAAAATTTCACAGTAAAGGACCTGTTCAATTACAAACAGGAACGAACCACTCCTTCCTAGGGTTCGAATCAAAACTAGGTTGGACTCATCCGAAGGATGAGCTTATAATGAAGCATATGTTATCCTCTTCAAGCTTGTTAAAAATAAAGAGGTACTTGCCAAAAATGGTGGGGGAAAAGAAAGAAGAATGAGCATATTTGTTTTCCTTTGTCTCAGAATAAACCTTATTACCACTCTTGAACACGACACTTTTCATTCACCTGGGTTGGGAAATCCTTTACCTCACAGTTGATCAAACCACTTTGAAAGTCTTCAGCCAGGTTCCGGGGATTAACTTTGAGTCATTCATTACCAAGCCATCTGTCATGTCGTTATGTGTTCAAGAGGTCTGCAAGCAAAAATTTCATCTGCAAAATACTTGTCATCCATTTGACCATCCCTGAGTCAGTCCTTACAACAACATTTCTTCAACTTGATCAATGATTTCGTGTTGTGGGCTTGCCTGCAACGGGTCACTTTCTATCGACATCAGCACATTATCTAGAGAGATGACTTAGAAATCGTCAGTACCTTGAAGTCTACATGCATCAATGGCAAGTTTCTCGCCTTTGACGTCAGTTTACATCATTGACTCTCGATCGAAGGATTCCGTGAAATGTTCGACATCAACTCATTCATTCACATCTCATGGATTGTATTGGGTACTTTGAGAACCATTGACATTACTGGTGGTCTCTCTAACACTTGTTAACAGTTTACATCATCGACTGGTAATCAAGTGGTTTCTACCATGTTCGACATCAACTCATTTATTCGCATGGCTAGAATCGTACCAATACGGGAAGTAGAAATGAAGACCCTAGATCTAGTTTCCACCATCCGGGCTACGAGGAGTTTTGTATTCATTATCTAAGTAGACTAATCATAAACAGATGGATGTGCCCATACTGTGTCTACAAAAGTCTATGATTATGATGTACTACAAGATCATTCCTGTATCAGAGTAGTTAGTCTGTTAGTTAAAGTTTTGATCTGAGTATGGGAATGCCTACCTCAGCGATGATATAATATTATACATGTATTTTGTGTTGAAAATTGCAGGTTCTGACCAGGCTCTCCACAAGATAATCCTTGAAATGATAAAGCGCTTCACCCTTCCTAGATAATACAAAACCCTAATCTACTACAGGCTTCGCACTTTAGGGGGAAATCTGTTACACTAAAAAATATCACCATGGCTATTTACAGTTAGTATGGCTCTATCAACAGTCATGCTATCCTCCTGGGCAAGTCTCATGCCTCTGCTCTCCATGTCAAACTTCAAGAAAGAGAGAAAGTCTTTGTAAATGTGTTTATCTCTGGGTACGCAGGTTCTCTCAACCTTACGTGCGGATACGCACCTAATGTTCACAAAAGCTGCGTACTTGTACACTCTGTATGTAAAGGGGCAGGTGGGTACCCCTGTAAAGGTCAAAATGCGCAAGTTTTATCTTTAAAAAGTTACTTGTGGTCATTTCTAGAGCATTCTAGAAGGTTGTTCGACGTGTATTGAGCGCCTCCAGATGGTTCATGTACCCCTACTAAAGAGGAACTTATCCCATCAATAAGGGAGCTATCCCATCAAAAGAGGGGATTATCCCATTGATGGTGGACCTGAATAACTTCCTCTAGAGCACTATAAATACAGGCATTGGGCCAGAAGGAGGGGAGGTTGGAAGCTAAACATTTCTAAGGGTAGATTCTGCTGGAATTAGGACTCCCATTTAGAAGCTTGTGAGGAGAGATTGCCATCTTTGCTTGTTCTATTTGGAAGTGGGTGAGCTTTGTCAAAGTAAAGGAGAACTCTTGATGGACCCTGGGAGGGACTTGCACAACACCAAGGCTCAGGTTGTAATTATTCCTTTTGTTTCCTATTGGTGAGCTCCAGTATTGTAGCAATAATGCTACAACTCCTGCGGCTTCCTGTCTCTTAATTTTATCAACCCGGTATTTCTTACAAACTTGGAAGCGACGGTGCTGTATGCACAAGTACTAGCTCTTGTCGCAGTTGTCACTTGGTCAGCTGGCACAAGTCTGCCAGGGCTCAAGCCAACTTCTATAGGCTCACAGAAGAAGCTTTATCAATGATGGACAAAAGCTAGCTCAAAGAAGACTAATCTACTTGGGAAAAATGAACTGAAAGCAAATCAAAACATGGAAACCCTAGGAAACCCTAATTTAACTAGTCTAACCTCTATGATGCAAAGAATGTGAAGGAAACTTCTACCAATGATGCCATTACTTCTAATAAGTGAAAATGCATGAATCTAATCTACTTGCAGCTTAAAAGACATATTTTTGTATTTTTTTTCTTTAAGTGGATGGAGTGATTGTGATTTTGTGCTTATTAGGGTTTGGTTGTGCCAATGTGATGCGGAAGGAAGGAAAGCTTGGGAAAGGTTGGGGAGGCTAGGAGAGGTCCCCAGAGATCCTTAGCATCAGTCCACAGAGGTTCCTCACATTTAGAGGCTCGACAACCGAGTGAGTGGCCTCCTACAGGATGTCTGCAGGGGATTCTACAGGAAACGGAGGGGTTTCTACAGGAAGTCTACAAATTGCTACAGGATGACCTACCGTGGGTGTTTGAAGTGATGGAATGGTAGGGGGAGATGTGTAAGGTAGGAATAAGGTTGGTGATGGCTCAGGAGTGGAGAACTAGGATGGAGAACGAGTGTATGAAGTGGGTTGATGGATGAAAGGTAAGAACAACAAAATGTCTAAAGAATGAAGTTACGTGAGAAGTGGAGGAATTTGGGAGATAACAGAGCGGAGCAGAGGTCGAGGATGTGGCTGTATGCGTGATCAAGACGAAGAAGGAGGTAATAGAATGATGAAAAGCAGTGTGTAAATGAAACAAATGGCTTATGACTGTCACCAAGATGAAAATTCATTAACCCAAGCTACCTGAACTCAATGAACATTAGTATAAAGCGTGTAGAGGAATGTGCATGAAGCGGTGATGAAAGAGTGAAGTGCATGGAAAGATCTATCATAAACGAGACTATGTTGCAGCATGTATGAAGTGAAGAACTGCGTATTTTTGTGGCTGGCATAGGTTACACTCCAATCTCCAAACAGAGTTGGCAGTGGAGACTTTCTCAACCTTTTTTGCTGGAGCTCCAAGAGATTATATCTATCCTCCTATCAAACTGAAGCAACTGAAAGCAAATCACCATAAACTAGTCCTATCTATGCTCATGAAAACGACTAAATTACCACACTGTGAATTCGAATTGCATGTGAAAATAAACAAACTCAAAGTGCTGGAACGAAATGCAAACACATTACAACACTGAGGAGATCTATTGCTCTCAGGTTGGGCCCTAACCTGAGAGCTATAGCTCCTTGAGAAAACTCAGAACTAGATCAAAATCTGCCTTCTTTATTCATAATCTGATGTCATGCCAAATTGGCTTACAAAAAGGAACAAAGACCGAGTTGTGCTCAGGAATTACAATAGTAATGTGAAAGTTTCAACAACCTATCAAAGGCTACGGCCTCCATACTTATGCAAAAACGATCATCCAACAGGTGTCCTTGATTTTAGGAGCTCGGTTGTCCAACTGAAGTTTAACTTGCTGATCCTATAGGACAGTCATAATTGCTGTTCCTGTAGAACAGTTATAACTGTTGTTCCTGTAGAACAGCTGGCTGCTTCTAAGCTTGGTGGGGAGATGGATTGGAGCTCAGAGCTATGGTGGGAATCACGAGGAGTGTCCCAAGACTGTGGACATCCTCTCCTAAATACCAGCAGTGCCACCTCATTGTCTCCTTGTCTCCTTTTCACGTGGTCTTTTCTCCCTTTTAATGCAAAAACCTGAGATCATAATGCATTAGTCACGTAGATAAAGTGTCTACCCTTCTTCCTACAAACAACACGAATAAACTAAGAAATGCATGCATAAGTAGTAAAAAGTGAATGGTTTGAGCAAAACAAGTAGGCCAAATGAGCCCAAATTATACCAAAAATTGGGGCTCATCATCACCCCCCAGCTAAACTATTTGCTCATCCTTGAGCAACTTTTCCTTGGCTCCTCATCTTTGGCCGAGAACGAGAGCCCAGAACATGCTTTTCCTCCCCTGATTTTGGTGGTTTTGCCTTTTCTGCCGAGGGTGGTGCTTCTTCCTTTCCCGTTTTTGGCTGCCCTGCCTTTGCTGCCCCTGGTGGTGACGAGGGTGATGCTTCCTTCCCCTTTCCTATTTCCTTGAGCCGGGCTTTGGAAGGCGACTGGCCTATCTTTCGTGTCCAGGAAGTTATTTTTGGGCTCCCCTTTTCGGGGGTGGCTGATGTTTTAGAGGGGGTTCTTGCACTCGGTGAAGTAGGGACGTCCCCTGAAGTGGTTTAGCTGCTGGGTGGAGGCTGTGGCTTGCCCGTGGTCATCCTCTTGCTTCTCCTGGCTTCAGATGGTAGAGCGGTTTCCCTCTCCCTTTTCTCCTTCGGTTTTGGAGGAGTGCTGAGGGCAGCCAGTGCCGCTGCTGCCTCCTTTTCGAGAATGCCAGCCTTCTCTTTCTTGCGTTTTGCTCTCTCAGAGCTCCTTGTAGAGGGCCCCTCCTTTTCAGATTTCGGGCTTCCTGTGGAAGACCCTGCTTTGCCCACTTCCGGGCCTCCTGTAGAAGATTCTTTCTCTGTCTTCAGACTCTCTGTAGGAGGCTGTTTCTTACTGACTTTCGGGCCCCTTGTAGAAGCCCCTTTTTCCAATTTCGGGCTTCCTATAGAAGCCCTTGTCTCTGTCTTCGGGCTTCCTGTAGAAGCCTGTGGTTGCACTTTTGGGCTTCCTATAGAAGCCTTTGTCTCCGTTTTTGGGCTTCCTGTAGAAGCCTGTTCTCAAACGATTTTCGGGCTTCCTGTGGAAGCCTTGGTCTTTGCTTTTGGGCTTCCTGTAGAAGCCTGCTTCTCACTGATCTTTGGGCTTCCTGTAGAAGCCTGTGTTTGTGTTTTCGGGCTTCCTGTAGAAGCCTGTTTTTGCTTTCCTGTAGAGACAGGTGTCTCCACTTCCGCTTGCTTGCCTGCTTGAGTTCTGCTTTTTGCTTTGGTTGTAGGTGCTGTTGAGGTACTTGGGCTGACGTGGACTACCTCAGCTTTCTCCATTCTTCCTTTCATCCTCTTTTCCCTTGCTGAGAGAATAGGTGTTCCACCCTTTTCTTTGTCCTTCTTTTCCTCAGCCACTGCTTCCTTGTCTTCACCGCTAGAGGAGCCACTATCTTCGACTAGCATTTTTATGTCCCCATCTCGTGTTAGATTCCTAAATGACTCCCAGGAGAGGGGAACTTTATATGAGTGCAATGAATCTTCCACAAGCAGTTTTATTAACCCATGGTGGGCTATCTGATCAGGTATGCCCTCTCTTAGCTTTGTAGCACACTCCATTAGGGACTGCAGGAGATAATAAGGGATGCTCAGTTTTTGCTCTACAGGAAGGTCAATTCGGTGCCTCAACTCAGTGAGTAGCCGAAAGTGATATGCATACACGATGCTGAACCGGCCTTCACAAGTAATATATTTCATGATTTGCAAACTGACTTCATTCCAAGGTGGTAACAAACTAGTCCTTCGTACTCCATTCTTATCCTCCGAGAATTCTTCCTCAGGTGGAAAGAATTCTTTCTTTGCTTGTTGGCTCTGCTTTCGTTCTTCCTTGTCCCATGGCAAACCCATAGGAAGTTCTGTGATCCGACTGATATGTTTTGGGGTGAGTTTGAGGCTTAGACCTCTGAAGCTTACTGTGGCCAGTGTCTGGGATTTAGGCTTCAAAGCCTGCAAGAATTCCTTGGCTACCTCATCATCGTAGCCCTGCATCTTATCACAAAAAGGCATATATTGTGCTCTGGTGAAGAGCTCTACCACTACCGGGTTTCTCCTTAATTTGGTGGAATCTGTGGGTTCCCGCCTGATAAACCCACCCGGCATGATGAACATGGGGGTTTTGACTAAAGGTGACAAATGAAAAGGAGATTCGGTCTATTTTAGGCAGAGCATGCATACAATTCACAAACCACAGTCTAATTATACTGCTATCCTGTAGAAGCGATAGTATAGGCACAACAATCCGATATTTTTATGACCAGACTGTGAATAATGATCTTGCCACCTTTGAAAGCCAATTGCTGAAGGAGTTTCAGGGTTACCTTTTTTCTGCCACCTTTTCTTACGTGAGGAATTCACCTTCCCATAGAACTGCGTTCCTGTAGAGACTGCTTCCTGTAGGACTGCGTTCCTGTAGAAACTGTTCCTTTAGGAGCAGTGTGCAAACTTCGGGGAGGACTATAGTTGGCCAGCGGTCGAGATGTGCTTCACCAGCGTTCTGGTAGCCGAAAGCTCGGCGTATCAACGTGCAGATGAAATCAGAAGAGCCACTCGAGTTTTGAAGTGGAGGTTGATGAATACATGCGCATAATCCAACCGATTAGATTTTGAATCGGCGCAGCTCGTGGCGCGGGGGGTGAGCTATCCCCGCCGGACCGTTGGGCGACGTCACCCATCATTCACCTGCATATTCACTCGCTGCCGCATTCATTCCCACAGATCTGCCACCGCCCTTTTCGGTTAAACTCGTTTCTCGGTTGACGGGACTATCCTCACGTGCGTGCTGCGTATTTTCTTTGTCGTGGCTGCCACCCAAGCATCCGACTATACCATAACTAGCCGACGTGGCCAGTCAACTGGCCATACGGCCGCTCAACCATTCATTTCTATGCCATGCAAACAAATCAAAGTAATACTCATGCGATTTGGTGGAAGGAAGGGTTGAGACACTTACCTGCACGCGGCTGCACATGATTTTTCGGTTTTTGGATGATGGGGAGCGGATCTACCTGCTGCATGCGGCTTACACAGTCCCGGAGGCTCATGGTTACAGGATGCTGGCGATGGAGTGGATGCTCTGGTTGCCTCCGCCCGTGTTTTGCTTGCAGAGGGCGGTGCTGTGAATGGTATCCATTCATGCAGGTTTGACTGTTACAGGATTCCCGCGGGGTGCCTTGTAACAGTCTCGCCTCCTTGGGTGCATGCTGCACGACGATGGATAGAATCTTTTGATCACGCTCCAGGAGCTTCTGATGCTCGACATGGATGTGGTATGAGCTCTCGGTGCTTGTTTTTCTTTGACAAATGGCTTTACCACGAGAACTCATTGATCTGATTTGTTGGTGCAGGGATCTTGGTTGCATGGCGACGAGGATGGTGGAGCAAGGTAACAGCAATGTTCAGGGGTGCCAATCAGTGGCATGCATGCATCCAACCCATTCCTCAGCCGCTAGATCTCCGTTTGAAACAAATTTTTGGCCGTCCAAAACTTCTACAGGAAGTTTCCTGTAGAACACAGAGCTTCCTGTAGAAAGTTCGGCGTTCCTGTAGAAAGTCTGCACTTTCCTGTAGAAAATACGCGCCTTCCTGTAGAAAGACTGCGCCTTCCTGTAGAAAGACTGTGCCTTCCTGTAGAAAGACTGTGCCTTCCTGTAGAAGATTCAAACCATGATAAAATTGCACATACCTTGAAAAACATGGGTGCTCTTGGAGGAGGTACGGATGAGGTTCCTTGACAGCATGATAAGGACCCTTGGCTATGAGTTGAAGGGCTTCCTCTTCTCCATAGAGCATCTGCAAACTGCAATTTTTACCATATTTTGCTTATTGTGTTTTTTTTTCTTTTTTTTCTTCTTTTTTCCCTTTTTTTTTTGAAAGATAATAGGGGCGCCTCAAGGAGGTTTTCACCCGTGCCATCTGCCCTGAGCGCCTCAGAGAGGTTTTCACTCAAGGATCTTTTTCAACCTTTTCTCTTTTTTTTTTTTTTGAAAAAGCAATAGGAGCGCCTCAATGAGGTTTTCACCCAAGGATCTTTTTTTTTTTTTTTTAGATCTTCTTTCAAGGTGTGCCAGAGGCAGAGGCAGAACCCTTCTCTACGACCAATACAGATTTCTCCATAGTTTTGATAAATTCTTGTCTTGAGAGAGGTCTCCTGTAGATCTTCAATCGATGCCCATTGACAAGCATGGGAATGGCTTCCTCATCAATGGTTCGAATGAGGACAGATCCATTGTCATGGCATTTCTCCAATGTATATGGTCCTAGCCATCTGGTTCTCAGCTTCCCCTTGAAATCTTTGTATCTTGAATCATACAACAAAGCCTAATCTCCCGGCTGAAATTGCTTGTCATGGAGATGTTGGTCATGCCACACCTTCGTCTGAAGTTGAACCACTTCTGAGTGAAGGAGGGCCTGCATGCGGTGCTCGTCCAGGCCATTTAGCTGCAACAGCCTCTCTTGTTGTGCATGGCTGAGATCTAGGTCCAGCTGAGCTGCCATCCTCAAGGTGTCGTATTCAAACTCAATGGACAGCAAAGCTTTCTTCCCATAGACCAGCTCATATGGTGTGAAACCGGTGGTGGTCTTCCAAGTGGTGTTGTAGGCCCATGTGGCCCCAACCAGGCGATCTGCCCAATCTTTTCTACTGCGCTCACCACTTTGGTCAAGATCCCTTCTAATGCTCTATTGGTGACTTCCACCTGCCCATTTGCTTGAGGATGATAGGGAGTAGAAGTCCTATGCTTGATCTTGTGATGAGCCAGTAAGTCTTCAACCAAGTTGGATGTGAACTGGCTCCCTTGATCGGTCACCAGCTCTCTTGGGTAGCCAAACTTGTAGAAGATGTTCTCTCTTAAGAAATCGACCACCTTCTCTTCTGTTGCTGCTTTGATTGCTTTAGTCTCTGCCCACTTTGTCAAGTAGTCAGTACACACAATGATGTAGGATCTTTGCCTCGAAGAGGGATTGATTGGACCCACAAAGTCCATGCCCCACTTCTCAAATGGCTCAAGAGTCACTTGAGGTTGGAGAGGAATCTCATCCCTTTGGGTTGGTTTCCCCATTCTTTGGCATTGGTCACACTGACTGACATATCTTCTGACATCTTGATGAAGTGTGGGCCAATAGTAGCCTGCCTGCAGGATCTTGAAGGCGGTTCTCTTTGCTGCAAAATGCCCTCCACAAGGCCCATCATGACAAGTGAGGAGGATATCAAAGACTTCCTCCTCCCTTACACAACGCCTTAAGATCTGATCGAGGCCAAGCTTGAACAGATTGCCCCCGATCCAAGTGAATGAGGCACTTTTTCTGATGATTCTGCTCTTCTCTTTTGAAGATAGGTGTGGAGGGAACTGTGCTGAAACAAGATAGTTTGCTATATCAGCAAACCATGGAAAGAGTACTGAGATAGCAAACAGATGCTCATCAGGCATCTGGTCATCCACCGTCCCATCTTCATCTGCAGACAAATCCAATCTAGATAAAAAGTCAGCAACAACATTTTCTCTACCTGGTTTATCAACAATGGTTAAATCAAACTGCTTCAATAAAAGTAACCATCTAATAATACGAGCATTCACATCTAGTTTATTCATCAAATATCTAATAGCTGCATGGTCAGTATGTACAAAGGTCTGGTAACCAGTAATATAATGTCGGAACTTGTTCAATGCATGGACCACAGCCAAGAATTCCTTCTCGGTTACAGTGTAATTCGGCTCAGCTTTGGACAAGTTTTTGCTAACAAAGTAAATGGCATATGGAAGTTTCTCCTCAACTTGTCCTAAAGCTGCACCTATGGCTTTGTTCGAGGCATCAGTGTGGATGTGGAAAGGTAGGGCCCAGTTTGGACCTCTCAGGATTGGGGCTGACACCAACTTGTCCTTCAACTCATTTAAAGCCCTCTGACAATCGTCAGTCCATTTAAACTCCACATCTTTTGCCAACAAACCAAACAATGGCGAGGCTAGCTTGCTGAAATCTTTAATGAATCTCCAGTAGTATCCTACTAATCCCAAGAAAATCCGGACATCCTTTACCTTTTGAGGAGGTGGAACCCTCTTGATGAGAGCAATTTTGTTAGGATCCACCTGCAATCCTTGGGAAGAAATGGTATGGCCTAGCACGGTCCCCTTAGTCATTAGGAATTCACATTTTTCAGGACTAAGGGACAAGTTCATCTCGGTGCATTTGGTTAGGACTTTCCCCAGGTTGGACAATGCTTCCTGGAAGTTGGCCCCATATGGAGTGAAGTCATCCATGTATATTTCCACTGCATCATGGACCAACTCCGAGAAGATGCTTAAGACAGCTCTCTGGAAAGTAGCAGGAGCATTGCATAGCCCAAAGGGAAGGACTCGGTAGGCAAAGGTACCCCAAGGACAAGTGAAGGTGGTCTTATCTTGGTCTTCCGGGCTAATTTGGATTTGATTGTACGGGCTAAACCCATCCAGGAAAGAGAAGAACTTATTTCCTGCCAGTCCATCCAACACTTGATCTATGAAAGGTAGAGGGAAATGGTATTTCTTGGTAGCTTTGTTCAGCTCACGGTAATCGACACAAATTCTCCACTTCCCATTCTTCTTGGGAACCAACACTAGAGGGGACACCCATTCACTATCTGAGATGGGGTAGATGAATCCGGCATCCAACAATTTTTGCAATTCTTCCTTGACAATGTCCTTAAGGGCAGGATTCATTCTCCTCTGTGGTTGCCTAACTGGTTTACAGTCCTCTCTGATATATATGTGATGAGTACAGACCGAAGGATGGACTCCTTTCATCTCCTTATAGCTCCAAGCAAAAGCATCTAGGTGGTTGGCCAACAGACTACACAGCTCCTTTTCCTGGGAAGGAGATAAGGAGGAGCTGATTTTCAATGCTCTCTCAGGGCCGAACTCCACGTTCTTAACTCTGGGAGTAACAGGGTTGGTTGTATAGAGATCCACTAAGGTGCTAGCTTGGGCATCCTCCACCAATTCCTCTAAGGGTAGTGCACTGGTAGGTGGGTTTTGGATCAAGTTCTCGATCAAGTCATCCTCGGTTGGGGGGTTTCTTCTAGTAGTATCTAGGGTACACAGAGGTGCTGAATACACCTCGTCTTCTTCTCCTTCCTCCAACCAGAGTGGTAAGTCATGCTCTAAAGAGGGTTGGGCAGGAGGGCATAGGACTAGTTGCTTGGACATGGGACCACTTTTGATGGTCATGTTTCCTGCCCAACAACTTATGTAAGCATCTGCAGTAGCTAACCAAGGCCTTCCCAAAATGAGAGGATATCCAGTAAGCTTGACCTTTGGTTGTAGAACCAGGAAGTCTGCAGGGTATTCCCAAGAATCAATGGAGACCATGACATCCTCCACAATCCCTTTAGGAGTCACGGTGGAGCGATCTGCTAATTGCAGTACTGTCGAGGTCTTCCTCAAGGAACCCTGAAGATTGAGTTTAAGCATGGTATCCCTGGTCATCACATTGATGTCCGCCCCCAGATCAATCAAGGTGTGGGGGATAATGGTGCCATTGATGTGAACATCTACTACAGGACTTCCAGGATCTAGGTACTTTGGGCAGATGACTTGTCCTAGCATAAGGTCAGACAGTTGTCCTATGACATTGATAGTTGAGGCATCTTTCTTCCGTCTGCCTGGGTGTTTGAAACACTTCTCCTTAACCAGCTTGTTATATATGGGCACATCCTTGATGGCTTGGAGAAGTGGGATTTTTACACACAACTGCTTGAGCTCACCCAAAAGCTCATCTTCTTCTAGGTTAGGTTGTGTGGTGGCTGCTAGTCTCTCAGGAAAGGGTGGAATAGGCTTTGGTTCACTCTCCTGATGGTCTTCCTCATCCTCTGGGGGAGGAGGCTGGCGATCTGGAAGAGTCTTTCCAGATCTAAGGTTGATCTCCTGGATTTCCACAGCATAGGTAGGGAATGAGGTTTCCTCAGTGTATACCTGTTGGGCCTGTCTATTGTTGGGGTTCAGGTTCGGTTGAGCAGGCATTTGAGGTTGCCTTGGAGGAGCCGGAGGTAATGGTTGAGGTTGCACTGGTGGTGGAGGCAAAATGGCAGGAGGAGTGTTGTATTGGGGCCTCCACCCTGACTAAGGTGCATTCCATTGAGGCTGTGGCTGGGTATGTGAGTGATATGGATGAGAAGTAGGTTGAGTGGGGTACTAAGGTGGATAAGACCATGGAGGAGGCATGGACCATGAAGGATGAGCAGGGGGACCCCAGGAAGGCATAGGAGTTGACTGGTTGGGGTTGTAATAAGCTTGAGATGCCCCTTGCATCCCCTGCTGATAAGGTCTAGATCCTTGTGGCCTCCTTTGGTTGAGGTAATAGAGAGGCTCTGTGGAAGCTTCGGTCCCTTGGTACATGGCTTTAAACCCAGGTAAGGTTGGACACTGATTTGTGGGATGGTCCTCCTCACAAACGAAACACACTTCAACCAAATGCAATGGACATTCGTTCTTAGGGTGCCTCTTTGTGCACCTAGGACAGAAGACAGCCAAGGCTCTCTCAGCCTCTTCTTTCTTTTGATGAATCCTGAATGTATCAAGCTGCATGGCAATGGTTTGTCTCACCTCACTCTTAAGATATTCTAATTGGTTTGCAAGCTCATGTTTGGAGAAAGGGACACTAGTGGAGAGGTGGTTTCCTCTACCTCGCTTCCGAGCTGCCCTGGAGTGGTTTCTAAATACAGTCTTGATGTCCTCATAAGGCAGTTGGTAAATGTCCCCCCCAGCTAACATGTGAAGGGTATCTAAGAGATCTTCAGGGACTCCTCGGAGTAGGACCAACTTGAGGGATTCAGGGTCAAGTGTGCACCTGGCCCGCTTATAGCTTAGTTGGAACCTCTCCTCATAATCCTCTAAGGACTCATCATTTCCCATGGACATCCGAAAGATTTCCCCCTTTGTTTCCTTGGACCTACAGTAATCCTGGTACTTGGTGTTGAAAGCTTGCTGCATCTGAGCCCAAGTAGTGATACTATTCCCAGGTAAACCCATGAACCAGCGTAGTGCTGCATCCTTGAGAGTGGAAGGGAAAAGTTTCAACTTTTGCTCGTCTTCAGTATAGTCATAGGTTCTACAAAGGACAACAAACTCAAACAGGAAGGTATCTGGATCTTCAGTGGTCAACCCATGGAAGTGAGGTAAGGCGGAGGGGCTAATGTTTTTCATTTTCATCTCTCCATTGGTCTCTCGGATGGGGAAGGCACCTTCTATTCTCTCATCTTCTCTTCTATTGTCAGCCATAGCTTCAGATGGATTGGTCTCTAACTCTTCTTCTACTATAGGGTCTTTGGATATCTCAGGTTGTTCACCTATAGGTTCCTCTGTGTCACTGTCACCAAAGAAGAGAGAAGGGTGACTCAGTGATGTGGTGGGGGTGTTTGGTAGGAATTTGCCTGATCTATCTCGGTTCCTACGAGGCATGAAATGGAAAAGACTTTCTTTTTTCTTTTTGCTTGCTTTTGCTTTTGGTACCTGCAAAACTGAGACAGATTGATCTACAACTAACTATGAAAGATGAAAAATTAACTGAAAGCAGGAAAGAACTAATCTACTTTGCTCAAAGGAAATTGCAGAAAGGAAATGCTAGTCTATGAAAGCAGGAAATGCTAATCTATGAAAGCAGGAAATGCTAATCTATGAAAGCAGGAAATGCTATGCTACTTTTGCAGAATGGAAATGAAGTAAACTACTAGCAGAAGGTAAGAGTAAGAAAGTAGAAGAAAAGCAACAATTGCTAATACTCTGACGCTTCCCCGGCAACGGCGCCAAAAAGGATGGTGAGCTCCAGTATTGTAGCAATAATGCTACAACTCCTGGGGCTTCCTGTCTCTTAATTTTATCAACGCGGTAGTTCGTACAAACTTGGAAGCGACGGTGCTGTATGCACAAGTACTAGCTCTTGTCGGAGCTATCACTTGGTCAGCTGGCACAAGTCCGCTAGGGCTCAAGCCAACTTCTATAGGCTCACAGAAGAAGCTTTATCAATGATGGACGAAAGCTAGCTCAAAGAAGACTAATCTACTTGGAAAAAATGAACTGAAAGCAAATCAAAAGATGGAAACCCTAGGAAACCCTAATTTAACTAGTCTAACCTCTATGATGCAAAGAATGTGAAGGAAAATTCTACCAATGATGTCATTACTTCTAATAAGTGAAAATGCATGAATCTAATCTACTTGCAGCTTAAAAGACATATTTTTGTATTTTTTTTCTTTAAGTGGATGGAGTGATTGTGATTTTGTGCTTATTAGGGTTTGGTTGTGCCAATGTGATGCAGAAGGAAGGAAAGCTTGGGAAAGGTTGGGGAGGCTAGGAGAGGTCCCCAGAGATCCTTAGCATCAGTCCACAGAGGTTCCTCATGTTCAGAGGCTCGAAAACCGAGTGAGTGGCCTCCTATAGGATGTCTACAGGGGATTCTACAGGAAACGCAGGGGTTTCTACAAGAAGTCTACAAATTGCTACAGGATGACCTACTGTGGGTGTTTGAAGTGATGGTGGAGTGATGGAATGGTAGGGGGAGATGTGTAAGGTAGGAATAAGGCTGGTGATGGCTCAGGAGTGGAGAAGTAGGATGGAGAACGAGTGTATGAAGTGGGTTGATGGATGAAAGGTGATAACAACAAAATGTCTAAAGAATGAAGTTACGTGAGAAGTGGAGGAGTTTGGGAGATAACAGAGCGGAGCAGAGGTCGAGGATGTGGCTGTATTCGTGATCAAGACGAAGAAGGAGGTAACAGAATGATGAAAAGCAGTGTGTAAATGAAACAAATGGCTTATGACTGTCACCAAGATGAAAATTCATTAACCTAAGCTACCTGAACTCAATGAACAGCAGTATAAAGCATGTAGAGGAATGTGCATGAAGCGGTGATGAAAGAGTGAAGTGCATGAAAAGATCTATCATAAACGAGACTATGTTGCAACATGTATGAAGTGAAGAACTGCGTATTTTTGTGGCTGGCATAGGCTACACTCCAATCTCCAAACAGAGTTGGCAGTGGAGACTTTCTCAACCTTTTTTGCTGGAGCTCCAAGAGATTATATCTATCCTCCTATCAAACTGAAGCAACTGAAAGCAAATCACCATAAACTAGTCCTATCTATGCTCATGAAAACGACTAAATTACCACACTGTGAATTCGAATTGCATGTGAAAATAAACAAACTCAAAGTGCTAGAACGAAATGAAAACACATTACAACACTGAGGAGATCTATTGCTCTCAGGTTGGGCCCTAACCTGAGAGCTATAGCTCCTTGAGAAAACTCAGAACTAGATCAAAATCTGCCTTCTTTATTCATAATATGATGTCATGCCAAATTGGATTACAAAAAGGAACAAAGACCGAGCTGTGCTCAAGAATTACAATAGTAACGCGAAAGTTTCAACAACCTATCAAAGGCTACAGCCTCCATACTTATGCAAAAACGATCATCCAACAGGTGTCCTTGATTTTAGGAGCTCGGCTTTCCAACTGAAGTTTAACTTGCTGATCCTGTAGGACAATCATAATTGTTGTTCCTGTAGAACAGTTATAACTGTTGTTCCTGTAGAACAGCTGGCTGCTTCTAAGCTCGGTGGGGAGATTGATTGGAGCTCGGAGCTATGGTGGGAATCACGAGGAGAGTCCCAAGACTGTGGACATCCTCTCCTAAAAACCAGCAGTGCCACCTCATTGTCTCCTTGTCTCCTTTTCACGTGGTCTTTTCTCCCTTTTAATGCAAAAACCTGAGATCATAATGCATTAGTCACGTAGATAAAGTGTCTACCCTTCTTCCTACAAACAACACGAATAAACTAAGAAATACATGCATAAGCAGTAAAAAGTGAATGGTTTGAGCAAAACAAGTAGGCCAAATGAGCCCAAATTATACCAAAAATTGGGGCTCATCACCTATTAATGCAAACGAGTCCATTCTTCTCAATAACTTGTTATTTATGAGTTGTTTCATGTACTGCTTGGTCTATGTGTTAAACATGCTTTATTTTATGAGATTATCAAGTGCTATTTAATCGTTTGATTGTTAGTGAATGCAGGTTTCGAAGTGAAGGAGGAGCTCATCCCGATCAGCGAGGCTGGACTACTGCAACAGCGTTGGATTACAGGTAGGATCTAAACACTTGATTTCTTATATAGTAAATGCATGTTTAGAGAAGGATTGCTCTTTTTTGTCTTGTTTGTCGCTAGAGAGTCATAGGCTCCTAGGGAGGTTGGTTGTGTCCGCACTATCGACTCTTTCCGCCTGACACTCCATGGGGAAGGCCAAAATAATATTTGACATAGACATATATTTTTATGTTTCTTTATTATTTACTAATTTCATAATGTTTGTGTGATGGCCATGAAATCATAATGGGAAATAATTCTAGAGAGGCTCACACCGAGGTAGTTGAAAAATTATGGGCAGGGCGGTTATCTCCCCAAGCTCCTCCTTGGAAATAAAACTTCCAAAAAAATTCCAAGAGGGCAAGGAAGAACCTAGGGCAGAATGGGAGGAGAAGACATTATATAAGTCTCACAAAGCGTTATTGTTAATAGAATCTAGAGTTGGTTGGCTATTGGAGTCCATCTCAAGCTTGAATACTCAAAATTATAAACCCTTGGCTCAGTTTGGATGGGATCAAATAGCCTTTGGGAAACTAGTCCAATACTTGTTTTGAACTACTCTGTGAGTGAAGCAAGCTTAGTGTGAGATGTAGTGTTAAAGACTAGTCTCATTAGTTGGGTGGAGCATTGTATTCCCAGTGGTTGTGTGCTTCAGTGGGTGACAAACAAGTACAGATAAGTATCCAATCAATATATTTACGTTTCTTTTCCTTTTTAGTGTGTTTCAAAATTATGATAAGATGTGCTAATCAGTTGTGTAGGTTGCATCTCAGAGTTTAGAATGCTAAGTATCTTAAGGGAACAAATGGAATGGAATGATTAAAACTCTATAGATGATTAAATAATTAAACAAATTTAATAGGCTATGATAACATTTTGGGTTATTTCTGCACTTAGTTGTTGAAGCAACAACCATGGGACAATCCCTCTTCCCACAACATAGTATAGAAATTAATAACTTTAATAGGGCGCATAATGGTAGATGGGAGACTGGCTAGTAAAACTGTGCAAATTACTGTTAACCAAAAGAATACATACAATTGAAATAAAAGGATAGGGTTATTTTTCTGACCAAGTCGAATTACCAGTAATAAGAAAGAATTCCCTGAATCCTCTAAAAATAAGGAACATTAACTATACAAGAAACTAGAACATTGTAGTAGTTAAATATAAGAGACTAGCGAATCCTCTATGCATTCAAATGCAGTAGGTAAACCATTAATAACAAGTTATAATAAGGAGACTACAAATGGAATTAAATACAAACAAGAAGGAAAGTAAAGAGCTAATAGCTATTAACTAAGAAATGTTCGTTACATTTCTTCCGATACACAACCATTGTAATAACCTAGAAAAATAGTATTTGCGAGAAATTAAAAAAATGATAACAATAACTAAGGTGAAGCCCAAAATACCACATCTAAATAAAAAGAGTTAAATTTTAGGAATTACAATGCTCGAGAAAGATCCAAATTCAATTTTACCAAATATATACTCTCCAATCATATAGAGGAACAAAATTCCAAGTTACAGGAATAAAACCCCAAGTTAAACAAATTCAAAAAAACTTACAGGCTGAAACCAACGTTCATAATAAAAGAAATATTTAGAACAATGTCCTATGAGAAACTGACTTCCTAACAATCAATGAACATATTCATAAAGCCATAATATATGGTTGACATGCGAATTCAAATTCTGGAAACAACTGTAGGTTTTTTCTTCATTAAACAGAAATAAAAATCGTACACATGTTTGAATCGATAGGAGCAAATAACCTTCTATATTTAATTATTAGATGGAGGGAGTCAACAACCCTTTCAATAATATTCTTACAACCATTTACTATCATAGGCAAATAATTAAAGAAAATAATAATCTCACCCCCAACTACAAAGAAAAGAGGACTTATGGTTCTTCTACTATCCCTGAAAAGAAAAAAGAGAAACCCTTGAGCTAACAAGGCGTAGAGTCAAAGCATCTGGAATAAGAAGAAGGACCTCGTAAATGTGCCATGTTGAATAGTTGAACTACATTAACAGGACAAGCAAAATAAAATTGTTTATTGCAACAACAAAACCCCTACTTTTAAAACAAATTCGAGGTAACATATATAAACATTCATGCTATAATGGAACAATTAAGAAATCTTGTAAAAAGAAAAGTATGAGAATTATTTAATTAAAAATGGGTTGGCATGACCTAGATCCAATTCATCGCTAAAAGAGGAAACATGTCTAAGTGTAAAACCAATAATAGAAAGAACTAGAACCTATTTTGAAATTTTGTAGGAAGAATCACATGTAAAGTTAAGGAATTTACCTAGAACTCATGTTGTAGAGACCGAATTGTTTGCATCATTTATTTCATAGTTGAAGTGGTAGTCATCAGTTAGGGTATCAACAAGACTCGCACTGGTAAGAAACTACAATATGCAGAGAAATGAGAATTTTGCTATATTTATTATAATGAATGATAACCAAGAAAAGAAAGACCTTCACTTACGCAGATAATGGCTATGGTTAAGAGAAATACCAATTCACCAGGGTTTGTTCCAGAGTCGTAGTAAACTAGTAAAATGACTAGACATCATCGAGGTGGAAGGAAGGTTGGTTACCCTTAACTACCTTTCTATAATATGAAAATTTAGGTTAAACCCTAAGGAAATCAATGGCATGCATGGAGAACAAGTGTTTATACATACGAGTAGATTTGACAAGCCATATGGAATGTCGAGAGATTTCCATTATGGTTATATTAGAAACATGGATAGCAATAAAACCTATGTTAAGTTCTGGATCATATAATCACATTAATCAAGGTATAACGAAGATAACACACATAATGTCATCGATGTATTAAGTTATGAGACTAGGTACCATGATAACATTATAACCATACCCCAAACCGTACCCTCATAGTTAAGGTTATTATAAGATATGTGTAATGAAATGGAAGACTTTATGGAAAATAAAATAACGTATAATACTAACTAAGTAAAAAATAAAAAAATTCTTTGTGTTGTTTGGGTATGTTACAGGTGGTATCATAGCTAAGGTCCAATACTGTGGCATGATTGGGCAACCAAGAGAATAAAGACATTTGTTCATATTTACAAACAGGAAGCACAATGAGGAGAGAGGTTGGAAATACACCAGTCGTCAAATTGTCGATAGGAGTAGGGCCAATGCCATTCACTAAAACTAAACTAGAGATATGGGTTTAACTAGGGGAGGGAAATCAAAATACAAATGCTATATTATTTGAAACAGTTCAACAATTAAAAGATGACATGGAAATATTGATGTATGATAACGAAAGGTTGATGCAATAACAAAAAAGGATCATGAAAAGTGTTCTAGATCGACAAAACCATAAGCCTCCCATCCCAAACCCTGATCATGGAAATAGGGTTGGGGCACATAGGCCAAGAGGTGATAAGCCAAAATCTGAAGGTGATCAAGAAGATAACGAAATGAAATTTGGAAATGTGTCTCCTCCCAAAGGACCCAAGAGATAGAAAACTAAATTACAGGGGGAATTTAAGAAAATTAAACCCCCTACGTTCGATGGTGAGGTGGAAGAAGTTGTTGAAGCTTAGTTCATTAATATGAAAAAATATTTTCAAATTTACAAGTCTAATAACAACCTGAAACCTCAGTTGGAAATTTATTAGCTACAAAGAAAAGCCACCTTATGGTTGGAATATGTTAAAAGAGTACGATGTATTAATGAAGAGGAGGTGACATGGGAAAACTTCCAAGGTAATTTATATGGAAAATACCTAACAAAATGATTTTATGACGAAAAAGCAAAGGAGTTTCATGATGTTAACCTAGGATAACTTTCCATGGATGAGTTTATAACAAATTTTAAATCTTTACTAAGATACTTTCCTTACATATGAGAGGAAAAACCAAAAGTACAGTGATTTATCAGTAATCTACCTGCATTTATGAAGGAACTGTTAGAATTTGACAACCCCAAAACAATGGATGAATCCATTTGAAACGCCTGAATATGCTACCAACAGATAAAGAGAAAGGGGGATAGTAACAAATGGTGGACAGATAAGAAAGGACATAAACACTTGCAGACTGTTATGGATATAAAGCCTGCAGATTTCAAGGGTCCATATAAAAACTAGCAAAAAAAATATTCAGGAAGATTGCAGCAAAATCCTAAGCTACAAAGTGAATCAAAACATACAAAACAACTCAATAAACCTGAATTTTCCCAATTAAGAAAACCTTCGCTACAGTGTTGGGGATGTGGATGACCTCATTATGTCAAAAATTGTCCTTATTGGAAGGGAATAAACTAGGTATCACATATTCAAGAGGCATCCATGGTGGGGGAGGTAGCGAGGAGTTTTCCAAAGATCAACATGGCATTAGAAGATCACCATGCAGAATACCAACCAACTATGGTTGGAGTTTGAAGGTAAGTTCACTAACCAAGCTGTGTCTATTTTAATTCGCCCTAGATACAGTCTGAGTTATGTAAGTCTTAAAATAATAGAAAAGGTGTCATTTAGAAATGAAACCCTTGGTTGGTGCAATTTTCCGTAGGGGCCAAGAGGGTGACAATGAAAGTGGATAATTTCCTTGTTATATTGGCAGATCATCTAATAATAATAAAAAATTGAATGTGTAACCCTTGGGGTCATATGAAATTTTAATTTCTGTGGATTGGCTAAAGAAACGTTGGCCTATCATTAACTATAGAGATAAAATAGATAATTTCCTTAATTAAGGAGTTAGAAAGGAAGTTCAGGAAATTAAGATAACTTTAAAATTAAGGGCCATTAAAAAACTTTAAAATTAAGGCCCATTAAAACCTCCCAGTTGAAAAAGTGCCTTAGAAAAGGGTTTCAAATCCATGTTGTCTAGGTGGGGTACACTAATTCTAAGGAAAATGTTGAAATTCCTTGTAGATTCAAAATGTAGATTGTAATATGCTAAGACAATTGACTTGAATCTAGTCCACTCATTAGCAGAAATAATAATTTATTGATGAAATAACGAAGCAGGAAAAAGAAGAAGTCAATCACACCTAACACAATAATTTTATGGGGAAATCTGCAGCTATAAACCATGCTATCTATATATTGCATTAATCATAAAATTTGAGAAGATTACAATTCTTTTCTCAAGCCCGAGAAAACTCTGCACTATCACAATCTATCTCATTGCTTCACAAACAAGCTCCAGCCAATACTTAGCCAAATATGTTTCATGCCAAGCTCCTATTTCCTTGTGCTATTTCCTATGGAATTAGCCCATATTTAATTGGAAAATTTGTCATCCATAACTGTGCAATCCATTAATAGGCCTTTCTTTGATTGCATGTGCCATCAGTTTAATTTAGATGATTTTATAACTGATAGTACAGTCTCCCTAAACTCCAATCTCAAATGGTTCTTTCTCTGATCTGACATGTATGATTTAATTATGAGTGAATATTCAATTTATTGGTTGAGCAGTGTTGTTTACACCCCACTACAGGATCTCAAACTAATTCCTCCATTAATTGGAACTAGTTTAACTGAATATAATTCAGTTAAATTGAATTAAATAATTACAACTCAAAAGAATGCAACTTGGGCCCCTAAAATTTAGGAACCACTCTACGGGGACTCTAAATAGACTCCCAAATTGAATTTACTATTGAGAAATGGAAACAAGAAATTCCAGTTTAATTTGTCCTTGAACTAAACTGAGAAAGAAATTCCAGTTTAATTTCTCCCTAAGTTTTAGGGGTCTAGTATGAGTTTAAATTAAGTTGGAAATTAGATCACTCAGTTTTCTGAGTTAGGTTCAGTTAAATTAGTTCCAAATTGTTTGAGGAACTAATAGAGGTCTAAAAATCAGTTGGTGCACTAGTGCATCCGCTAGTGCTACTCTAGTTAACTGAATATTCCCTCGTGAGAATCTCATTCATGTCAATTTAGAAAAAGACCCAGTTGAGACTAGAGTGCAGGGACAGTGTACTATCAGTGGTATTACTTACTGGAGTGTAAATATCATACATGCATAGAGATTGATCCTATGTTTGGATTTTGTAGTTTTGGAAGCATGAATTCTCTTTAAATATGGGCTATTCATCTTAGGAATTATGCAAGAGATTAGAGGCTTGGAGAGTTGTTGAATAAGCTAAGGATTCGGCTTGGGCTCGCTTGTGAGCTAAGAGACTTGAACATACTTGTGCAGAATTTTTCTAGTGAGAACAAGCTTTGTATATTCACTCATATTTATGATATAATGAATATAGATAACAGGGTTTTGAGAAGTGGATTTCCCCAGATACATCTTGTGTTATGTGCCATTGATTTATATTCTTCTTTTTCATATTGTTTTCGTCGATCTATTCACTTTTGTTGGTTGAAAGTAGAAGTTGATTCTTGTCTTTTTATTTAGTACATTGCATGATCTTGTGAATCTACAGGATTTTCTATATGGTATCGATGTTGAGAACATTATACTAGAGGAGATTTCGAAGTTTTGAGTTTTGGGTTATAAGTGAAATTCAAATTTGCAATACATATTTAAGGATCAGAGGATGACATTCTATGGTTTTTGGCTCGAGTATGCCTTCGAAGGAAGCTCAAATTTTATAGCCTGAAGGGAGAGAATGGAGGCTATGCTAGAGGATAATGGCATGAAGGAATTCATTGATCAAGAAATTCCTAAGCCATGAGTATCGAATGCATAAAATTTGGCCGAATGGAAGAAGTGTGTGGCGAAGGCAAGGGAGATAATCCTTGAGGGAGATCGAGACCACATTGTCTCAAGTCTCCATGGCAAGGAAACTTTTTATTCTATGTGGAAAACATTTATGGAATTGTATCATAATAACACTGACCAAAGGAAATTTTGACTGAAGGACAATCTTTGAGAAATCAAAATGGAGAAAGGTGAGAGTATTCCAAAATACTTGACCAAGCTCACTCAATGTCATGATGAACTTGGAAGTGTTGGAATCACATTTATCGAGGATGATATGGTGAGTCTTGCTCTTCCAGGAATCCCAAAGAGTTGGCATAGTTATGAGGACTCTGTCAATGGTTGGGAGAAGGTGCTAGATTGGGAACGACTATGGTTGGATTTAATGCAGGAGGAGATTAGGAGGAACACTAGGGATGTCTCTTCATCAAAGACTGAGGATGATTAGAACTGTGCCTTAAAGATTAAGGTAGATAAGGGGAAAGGTAAAGCTTCCCATTCCAAATCGGATTCTTATCATGGAGGTAAGAATAAAGACATGATGAAAGTTAATTGCTTTCATTGTTATGAGCTAGGTCATTTTTCTACAAAATAGCCACTCAAGCAGTCCAAGGAGAAGTTCTCAGGAGGAGAGGTGAGTGAGGCTTTGGCCTCTCAATTCGAATTGGACTTTTCCCTCATTGCATGCATGGTTTCATCAATGATGGGAAATGTATGGTACTTAGATAGTGGAGCTTCATTCCACATGATTGGTGACAAAGAGTTATTCAATGACCTGGAGGAGAAATATCCCTAGATGCATATAAATATGGGTGACGACAGGAAGTATAATGTTACTGGATTGGGCACGATTACTTTTCAGAGGGAGCATTGGGATCCACTCACCTTGAAGAATGTTATGTATGTGCTTGGGTGAAAGAAGAACTTGGTATTCATTTGCTTGCTTGAGGATAGAGGATATGATGTGATATTTTTGAAAGGAAAGGTATTCCATCAACACATAGCCATGGGTCAAGTAAAGAAGATAGGGATTTAGGTGAATAATATCTATAAGCTGGAGGTAGAGGAGTGTGTTTAGTTGAGCACAAAAGCATAAAGGTATAGAGCCAAGACATTGGTCAGTTTTGGCACAGGCGATTAGGCCACTTGCATCATGGGGCTTTGAAGATATTGCAGCAAATCTCTACCAGACTTCCCAAAGGTATGCTTGAGCAAGCTGATACATGAAAGGGGTGTACTTTTGGAAAATAAACCAAGTCTTCCTTTCATGACTAAGATAGTCAAGCAGAGGCTATTCTAGATTGAGTTCATTCAGGTGTTTGTAGACCATTCTCCATAACATCCACGACCAAAAAAAATTATTATGTTATATTAGTTGATGGCTATTCTTGTAAATTTTGGATATTTTTCATGTAGAAAAATGATCAAAACTTAACAAAGTTTTATGAGTTTAAAGTGTTGGTGGAGAAAGAATCGAGAAAGAAGGTTGATATGTATGGAGTGATAACAGTGGTGAGTATGTCTCAAACGAGTTTAAGAACTTCTGTGTAGCGGAAGCGATTAAACGGGAGTTGACGACACCCCATAACCCTCAGCAAAATGGGGTGGTTGAGAGAAGGAAGAAAAGAATAGTAGGGGAAGCAATGGTGATGTTTGATGATCAGGGCCTAGCAATACACTTGTGGGTTGAAGCATGCAACGTAACGTTTATGCTCAAAATAGTATCCCACATTGGATACTTGAGATGAAGACAATAGAGGAGTCTTGTTCTGGTAAGAGGCCACATGTTGGTCACTTCAGTATTTTTGGGTCATCGATATTGCCATGTGACTAAAGATCCACAGAAGAAGCTTGAGCCAACAACAAAGTTGGGGATATTTTTGGGGTACAATGATACACCTCACAACTATCGGGTGTAATTGTCGACCAGAAGGATGACATTGGTTCACATGGATATCAGATTCGATGAGGAGAAGGCCGTGTGAGTTTCCCTTGATAGGGAGCTTGAGCTACATGAAGTTGAGGAGATCTTAGCTCCTAAGGTTGAGGAGCCTCAAATTGATGTGGGCCAGCCACATGTAGAGGATCTGGGACTGGAGACATCCACTCATGCAGAGTCTTCTAGAGAGGGAAGAAAGTGCACCAGAGAGGCTAATAGATTGTTGGATGATGCATGGGAGAATGTGGGAGCACCCACCTCTCAGCGCAGGTAGAGAAGGTCATCTAAGAGGTACACTCTATACATGGCTCCTTTGGGCGAATGTATTGTGAGAGAGCCATCTACCTTTAAGGGAGCAGTGTAGCAATCAGTTTGAGTCGATGCCATGGTGGAGGAGTATGACTCCATAGTTCATAACAGTGTTTGAGATGTGGTCCTGAGATCAGAGGACAAGTGAGTTGTGAGCTCCCATTGGCTTTACAAGGTAAAACAAGCTACAAATGGTAGTGTGGAGAAGCATAATGAAAGATTTGTGGCTTGTGGCTTTTCACAGGTAGAGGGGATTGACTATGATGAGACCTTTTATCCTATTGCAAGGTACTTTTCGATCAAATATATATTAGCACTATCAAAATAGATGGGTTGGAAGATACATGAGATGGATGTGAAGACACCCTTCCTTAATGGCATGGTTGAAGAAGAGGTGTATATAGAGTAGCCTGATGATTTTGAGACCTTTGACCCTGAGTCACATTTGTGCTGGCTCAAGAGAGCATTGTATGGGTTGAAGCAAGCACCCCATGCTTGGTACACCAGGCTAGGTATCTACTTCACCGGCTTAGGATTCACGAAGAGTGAAGCGAATGCGAACCTGTACCACATAGTGGTGAAAGGTAAATTGTTGATCATTGTACTTTATGTTGATGATATCATACTGACAGGTGATGATTCGTTGATCAAATATTGCAAGGATGACCTTGTAAGAGAGT
This sequence comes from Pinus tabuliformis, assembly GCA_031772625.1. Taxonomy (NCBI): domain Eukaryota; kingdom Viridiplantae; phylum Streptophyta; class Pinopsida; order Pinales; family Pinaceae; genus Pinus; species Pinus tabuliformis. The sequence goes on from CM062815.1 coordinate 255,784,749, forward strand.
TTGAGATGAAGGACATGGGGCTTATGCATTACTTTCTTGGCATGGATGTATGGTAGGGTGATGTGGAGTTGTCTTTGTCTCAGGGTAAGTATGCGAACGAGATACTCAGGAGATTCTGCATGAAGAGTAGAAAAACCATGGAGACTCCTCTAGCAAGTAACTGGAGGAAGGAGGATGCTACTTCAAGGGAAGTAGTGGAATCCTCTACTTAGAGGAATATTGTGGGTTCACTCATGTACTTGGTGAAATGACGACTGGATATCTACCATGCAGTTAACCATATTATTGAAGCGATGGCTAGGCCTACCAAGCTGTATTGGAAGGCGGCAAAGCATGTGTTGAGATACCTCAGATGAACTTCTCAATATGGATTATGGTACCAACAGATAGAGGGAGTGAATATTCAAGGCTTCAATGATGTAGATTGAGCAAGGAGTCCATCCGACAGGTAGACCACATTAGGAGGGATCTTTAGTATTGGGTCAGTGGTAGTTTCTTGGTACTTCAGGAAACAGAGATCAGGTGCACTCAGTTCAGCAGAGGCATAGTACATGGTTGTGAGTTGGGCAACATGTGAGGCCATCTAGATGAGGAAGATCCTCATTGTTTTTCTTGGTCAGCAGATGGATCCAACTGTGATTTACTGTGATAACTAGAGTTGTATCAAAATATCTGAAAATCCAGTTTTTCATGATCGGTCCAAGCATATTGATATCTGATATCATCATCTCAGATATTGTGTATTAAGGTAGATTATGTTGTTATAGTACATTCCCACGGAGGAGAAAGATGTTGACATTTTGACAAAGGAATTGTCATGATGTAAATTCGAGTTTCACAGAGACACGACCGGGGTAGCTGATAATCCCTTTCTTGTTGAGAGGGAGTGTTGAGAAATGGAAATAAAATAATCCATTTTAATTTGTCCTTGAATTAAAATGAGAATTATATTTGAATTATATTCTCATAGCAACCTAAAAATAGTTAATTAAGTTTAATTAACTTAATTATCTTAGGAATTTTGAGTTCGAGGTCTTTTTGTAGTCATGTATATGTTCTCCCTAAGTTTTAGGGGTCCATTATGAGTTTAAATTAAGTTGGAAATTAGATCACTCAGTTTATTGAGTTAAGTTTAGTTAAATTAGTTCCAAACTATTTGAGGAACTAATAGGGACTAACAGTGAGTTGGTGCACTAATGCATCCACTAGTGCTACTCCAGCTAACTGAAGAATCCCTCATGAGAAACACATGCGTGTCAGTTCAAAGAAAGACCCAATTGAGACTAGATTGCAGGGACAATGTATTATTAGTGGTATTATTTACTAAAGTGTAAATATCATGCATGCATCAAAGATTGATCCTATGTTTGGATTGCACATTTTTGGAAGCATGAATTCCCTTTAGATACAGGTTATTCATCCTAGGAATTATGCAAGAGATTAGAGGCTTGGGGAGTTGTTGAATAAGCTAAGGATCTGGCTTGAACTAGCTTGTGATCTGAGAGAGTTGAACGTACTAGTGCAAAATTGTTCTAGTGATAACAAGATTTGAATCTTCCCTCATATTTATGATATATGCAATATATATAGTAGGGTTTTGAGTAGTGGCTCCCCCATATACATATTGTTTTATGTGCCATTGATTTATCTTCTTCTTGTTCATGTTGTTTTCATTGATCTATTCACTTCCTTTGGTTGAAAATAGAAATTGATTCTTGCCTTTTACTTTAGTACAGTGCATGAGCTAGTGAATCTACAGGATTTTATACATTTATTGAGCCAACAAAGTCAAATTAACTTAGTTAAGTATTACATGTTTCTATGAGAATTAGAATTACAATTTAATTCCTAATTTAATTCAAGGAATAATTTAAGTTAGGATTTCCTTGTTGTGATTCTCAACACTCCCTCTGAACAAGAAATGGATTATCTACTACCCTGATCCTATCTCTATAAAACTCGATTTTTCATTTTGACAATGCCTTTGTCAAAATATATGCATCTTGTTTCTTTGTAGGAATGTAATCCAACAACATGATTCTCCTCTGCACACAATCTCATATATGGTTATATGAGATGTCTATATTCTTGGACTAATCATGAAAAAATGAATTCTTAGAGAGTTTGATACAACTCTGATTCTCACAGTAAATTAGTGTAGCATCCATATGCTAACCAAATAACCCAACAAGGATCTTCCTCATCTATATAGCCTCACAAGTTGCTTGACTAGCAACTAGGTACTCTACTTCTGCTGAACTGAGTGCAACTGATCTCCACTTCCTGTTGTACCAAGAAACTATTGCTCAACCAATACTCAAGATTCCCCCCTTATGTGCTCTTCCTGTCACATGGAATCCTTGCCCAATTTGCATCTATGAAGCCTTGAAGCTTCACTCCCTCTATTCCTCTGTACCAAAGACCAAAATGAGTGGTGCCTCTAAGGTACCTCAACACATGTTTATTTTCCTTCCAATAAAGTTCGGTTGGCTTAACCATGGCTTGAATAAGCTGGTTAGCTACAAAACACATGTTCATTCATGTCTTCACCAAATACATAAGTGAACCCACAAGTTTTCTATAAATAGTAGCCTCCAATACCTCACCTGAAGTAGCATCTTCCTTCCTCCAGTTACTTGCTAAAGGACTTGTCATGGGTTCATTGCTCTCCATGTGGAACTTCTTCAGTATCTTGTTTGCATACTTTCCCTGAGAGAAAAACAATTCCCCATCTCCTTGCCATACTTCCATACCAAGAAATTAATGCATGACCCCCAAGTCCTTCATCTCGAATTCTCTTGCAAGATCCTCTTTGCAAGATTTTATGAGCTTCTCATCACATGTCAAAATGAAATCATCGTTATATAATACCATAATAAAAAATTTAACCTCAACTACAATATGGTAAAGGTTTGTATCTACTTCATTTTTGGTGAAGCCCAACCTGGTAAAATAATTGTCAATCTTGGTGTACCAAGCACAACGTGCTTGTTTCAGTCCATACAATTCTCGCTTGAGTTTGCACACATGTGATTCTCTCTTGAAGGTCCTAAATCCTTCAGGCTACTCAATATACACTTCTTACTTAATCATACCATTGACGAATGTTGTCTTCACATCCATCTAATGTATCTTCCATCCCATATGTGTTGACAGTGCTAGAATAGATCTGATTGATGAGTACCTTGCTACTGCAGCAAAGGTCTCATCGTAGTCAATTCCCTCCACCTGGGAGAACCCTCTGGCCACAAATTTGACCTTGTGTTTCTCCACAATTCCATATTATACTTGCTTTACCTTGTAAATCCATCTAGAAATCACCACTGACTTGTCTATTGGTCTTGGGACCACCTCTAAAACATTGTTTCTAATAATGGAGTCATACTCCTCAACCATGGCATCAACCCATATTGGTTTTTACATTTATTCCTCGAATGTGGATGGCTGTTGGCTTGAGGGGGCCTAACCTAGGTTCGAAGTTATTTAGCGAAACAAATCCCTACACTACTGGCCCTTTCAACATCAGACTGCGGAGCACGGACTGAAGTCTCACCCAAAGCAGTATGGGGGGATGTTGTAACCAAGTTTCCGCACCCTTTAGAAGTCTGAGGTGTCGATTTAGTCCAAATGTGATTATCTTTGCACAGGTCGCTTCATGCACTATTTTAATCTTCAATATCCTCGTGATCTATTATAATCGCCTTTCACGTAGCCCTTACCAGGGGCGGAGATCCTTTCACTCTGTTATGGCAGCGACCAGTGGTACTTCCTTAAATTATACCACGTATCTTAATCATCTTCTTAAATATGTTAGTTAACTTCACGTAAACAGATATTATACCTTGCATTCGCTTAATGAACACATTCATACATATACGTGCATCATATAAGCATTAAAAGTGCAATGTATATTCAATGTAAAAGATGAATAAAACAATAAATAAATACGTAGAACGGATATGAAACTTCTCTTTATTAATGCTCCAATTGTTACAGACTCGACTCACCCTGCGTACTCAGTTGTAGGGGTCTGCACACTCAACTCCAGACTACTAGGCCTTTGTGCACTCAACTGTAGAGCCTTCTCCTACTCTACGACCCAAACTAGACTTTACACTTCAGATATCCCTCAATCCTTCATCCTTATCATTATTATTGAGTGAGCGATTGATGTCATAACTACTTAGAGCCTCACTCTATTTATACAATCCCATGGTCCACAGACCATGGGTAGATCTCTATAGCTGACATTACATTAAAAAATTGAGGGCGTACAACCCTATGACTCTTTTACAAACTACACACTCTGTGCCCACAAAATGCGAAGTCTTTACATCGGGGTTACAACTTTTGACTAAAATCTGGGCTCTAAGCCCCAAAACTTCCCTTGGGGGATCCTGTGCCCAACAAGCCCCTAACACAAACATCGTGACTCACCCTTGAGTCACTTTGTTGGTGCATATATCTTTGTGTGAAGACCTCCCAATTCTGCCTGTATCGCTGCAAGATCAACAACACATTGAGTAGCTACCTACTACACATCCTGGACGTGATGTTCAAAGACCATTGTAGCTGAATTTCTTTCTTGAACCTATTCTTGTGTTCCTTGCATCTGTGGGAGCTTTGCTTCAATAGAGGTTATAATGGCATATGCCTCATCAATCCACCACTATAAGTACGCCTTCAAAACTGTTTCCTCATGTCAAGCAGCATCCACCAGCTCTCCTTTAGCGCTTTCGCCTGTTGCATCCCCGCGAGCCTCTGTGTAAGGGAAACTATCTGCGCAGTCCCTTTTACTTCGTCATATTTCTATTGTAGCTCGTGTGCCTCTGTTTCTATGTGTTGTATATTTGGGTCCTCCTGTAGAGTAGTGAGAACCTCGAATGACTCCTCAAACATCTTGGTGCAGTCTTTCACTGCACTGTTGACCACTGCTGCTGTTGCAATAATCGTGCTGGTGCACTATTCCTTAACCTATAACGGAGTTGAAGGTTTCACCTTCAATTTTAATTCAGCTATCTGAAGGTTTAGTTCAAGCTGAACCCTGGCCATCTCGTCCTTTGCTTTGCACACCCTGCTGCTAGCTTCGGGATGCGCACCTCGACTAGTTCTTCTAATAGGATGGCCAACTTCAGGACCATCTAGTACGCTTCCTCGACCACCTGCATTAGTTTTCTATTCTGCGCCACTACCTCATCATGCTGCAGGCTCAACTGTTCGATGTTGATGTGCTGCTCGCTCATTACTTAGAGCACATGACCTTCCCTGGCTCATGGTTCTGTAGTAACTCCATCCTGTAAAACATAGAGCGTCTCCGGAGGGAGCACAACCTTATTTATCCTGATTCCCTTTAGCCCGCTAACCATAGGCCTATCGGCCTCATTTTCTATAATGAGTGCTCCCTCTTGTAGCACTATAGTGTTGTTCATTCTAGCACGCAGCATTTCCTCAGCCGCGGACGTGCAGACAATGAGGCTAGTTGACAGAGTACCAGCTTGTGGAGTGCGCACCTGCAACTCATGTATCTGTGCCCGGAGGGGCCCAAACACCATCTGGTGTCTCTCCGAAAACTGTTGGAGGGTCTCCACGGTGACGTCTCTCACCCTCTTCCCAATATCGTGTAGATCCCCCTCAATGAGAGTGATTGGGTTGAAAGAAGTCTTGGAAGCCTTCGCCTTCTTCTACGGCCCTACCTGCTCTCTTGGGGATTGTCTTTTTAGCTATGTTGATGTTGTCTACGAGTCCGCTCTACCTTGTTCTATATCTGTTTCCTGTTCAAGAGAAGGCGACTTCTGTCCTTCACGCTTTTTCTTTGCTACCTTTTCTCGCTCTTCTGCCACCTTCGTAGCGTGCTGTGCTACCTAGGCCTTAGCTATTACTACTTCATTCCTACGCTTCTCTGAAAACTATGCCATCCTCGGTTCCGCCTCATCCTTCTTACTTTGCGTAACGGACTTCTCTGCTTGCACCATAGAGCTGGCTAGACTGTGCCACTCTGGTGGCCATGACTCAAGGATTACAAAGATGACATCATATATTTCCAAGTAGGGTAGCTCACGCCATGTCTTCGTAGGGTCCTTCCATACCCTGATGTACACGTGCTGAAAATCTGCCTTGAACTCCACAAAGCTCTATAGACTGTTATAGACTGTGGGTGATAATTGCAGCTTGCGATTAATCCCCATTCTGATGTTCATCTCCATGAACACCAAGAATATTTTACTATCCCTTATTCTCTGCACATATCTGGTTGCCCACAGTGAAGCGTACTTCGCTGCCTTTGGAAGGTTCTGAGAAATTGTTGGAAACTGGCTATTCTTGGGCAATTCCCATGCCACCAGCACTATGGACAACAACAGCCATGCATAATGAAAATTCTTCCCCTGCTCCTATGCCTCATGGTAGTTCTCTAGGAACTCGCCGCACAAGTAGTTTTCCCAGTTAAACCGGAACCCTTATGTGCATTGTGCGGCAAGTGCAACCACCAGCGCAGGCACCTCATCCACGTGGAACTTCTGCATAACTTTTTCGGCCAATATCTGCATCATGACTTTGATCACAGGGTTGTTGATGATGGAAATCACATACCCTCTCTTCTTCTTCTCCAGCTTAAAATTATTCCTGATGGCCTTCGCGATGGCCAAATCACCACTTTTACCCTCCGATATGTTCATTGGATCCTCCCCTTTGCATGGGAGTCAGGTAATTCTTTGAATTAAGTGGTCCATGATGGGGATGAGCTCCTCTAGCCACAAGCATCCATCATACACTAGGCAGAGCAGTTGCGTGATGACAAAAATAGTCACTGGGGCATGATGGTAATGTGGCACCCAGAGCAGTTTTAATAGTCCTGCCTTTTCTACACCTCTGAGCCACTTACGTGGCTCCAACTCTATAACTCTTGTTAGTGCGTCTTTCTTCTGGCACATGAGTTGCACGATTGAAAAGTGTGAGAACTTCTCGTGGTACACGAGATCCCAATATTCAAATTTTAGAACAGGAACTCACCCCAAGTTCTCTCCATCGAAAATGATGTTGTCGGGGAGCATCAGAGTTCGCAGAGAGCTCTTGCTCTCACCTAGGTCTTTGGGCACCTTTGCTTTCCCCTTCCGTGGAGGAACATATGGGGGCAGCTTGGTTAGAGGGTCCACAACTTGGGTTTCCACCTCCATTTCTACATTCTCCTCCTCCTCTACCAAGATTTCTTCAATGTCTTCCTCCTCATCGGCCTCCAAATTGATCGCCTTCCCCTTTTCTTCCATGGTAAGCTTAGTCCTTAGCATATTTCTTGGGGATACGCACACTGGTACCATAGCATTCTTGTCTTTCTTGGGTCTCTGCGTATACAAAAATTTATGGATTTTTGCGACTATCCTCGCACTTTCTGGGACTTCTACTTCTGTAATGGCTTGTGCGGCTTCCTCAGCAGTCATAGCTCTGGTATCCATGGCTTCCTCAGGTGCTACCATAGTGCTATTCCACAATTATCTCAACGACTCGGGTAAGTGCTCATATAAAGAATTTGCCTTCAAAAGATCGAACAGATCTAGGTTCATGAATGTTTGTGCGTGCAATAGCTCAGTCTTCAAATTGCCAAGTGTTGTTTGCTGGACAACCCTTTGTAATTTATAGTGCCTTTTGAATTTGAATTCGATTGTTCCCCCCCACATTTAGTCCATTAATGCTCGATTGGCGGTAGATTTTCAAGAATCTAGCCCATAAATTTCACCTTAAATGCCTGTCGCCTACTCCATTTGGTCTCAAACTAAGAATCACATCATGAATAGTGTCTGTAACAGTCACTTTCTTGCCGACATGCATGGAAGTGCCGCTACCCTTGTGCTGTCGCAGACCCTGTGATACTTCGCTACTGCACACAGTCCTGACATCGCACAGCTCCTTGGCAGAGTAGTTTATAGTCCCACACCTCCTTTCCATTGCTTGGAGCACTAAGACTATTCTTTTGTTGGCTAGTGAGATGGTTGGGCCACCAGTGTATGGTTTCAAATGACTACCATTTACTTTTCTTGGGAAGATTTCACTATTTAATTTCACTAATTGCACTGTGCCACCATCTGTGATCTCCTTAATAACATATGGTCCCAGCCAATGCATTCTGAGCTTCACTGGGAATTTATCGAACTTACTATCATACAACAACACCAAATCATTTACCTTGAAGGTGCACAACTTAATATGTCGATCATTCCAAGCCTTTTCGTGCTGCTTTTGGACTTATTGGTGAAATCCAGCTAAAAATTGTTCTTCTTCAAGCTCCTCTAACTGCATAGCCTCTCCTCCACGGCTCCACGATCCATCATACCTATGAGCACTACTATGCGCAGACTAGGCATGATGTATTCCATAGGAATTAGAACTTCCACTCCATAGACAAGCCAAAAAGGTGTTTGTCCCCTCACTTTCTTGCATGTCGTCCTATAAGCCCATAATACTATGGGTCGCGCAGGTCCCAATCACTTCACTGCGGATCACATACCTTGGTCAGTGCATTTCATACCTTGTTGAATGCTTCCACGTGGAGAACCTTTTGTGTGATTTTTCTTCCTACACAATTTATTCTCGACATTAAGAGCCATTTGCACCTCGGTCTGCCCAACACATGCTTATTGATCATACATTTCAGCGTCAAGTTCATGTGCATATGCATAGTTTGTTTTCTATATGCCTATGCCCACCTGGATAGATTCATTTGCAAATCATTCTGTCCATTGTACTTATTTGTCAATCACACCCTAGGCTTCCTTTGTTCATACCCCACCACCTCGCGGGCATAGTGCGCAGCACCTAGTCCAAGGCCTGGAAGTGTTGCTTTTAAGGCACCACTCTTTCAAATTTGTTCAAGAAGGTATCTACCTCACTTAGACCATCATAAATAGGTAGGTCTCTTACTTCTATCTATATGCAACGCAGCGACATTGTCATCATATTAAAATTCAGTGTAGTTACCTCATGTAACTGATTCTGCCATTGCTCCATCTCCTCATCTGAATCCGAAGTATAGGAGCTTTCGTGCTCCCATGCAATCTGCCCATCTATGGTAGGATTCACCTAGTCATGGTTTTGCACCGTTATCTTATAGATGCATTCCAAATCATCATCACTTTCATAATCGCACACCAGCCCTATATAGCGTGATCCTTCAGCAGGGTCTAGGGGTATAATTACGCATAGTGATTTCTTTTCAAAAATCATTTTCTACTTTTTTAGATTAATCACTCGTTCATGTTAGTGGCCCAATCAATTCCTAAGAGTGTTGGGTAGGGATTGTTGTCATCAACAATCTTTATCACTTCAAATTCTGCCAGCGCACTTACTCCCTCAATATCCACAGATATTCCTTGCAATCGCCCCATGGGTATTATTTTCTACTGGTTCGCCATTCGCAGCTAAATAGGAGACCACTGCAGCGTAGGTCTCCCCATTAGCTCCCATGTCTGCTTTGGCAGAACATTTGCATTTGATCCTAAATCTAGGATAACTTGATCCATCTCATATTCTCCAATCTGCGTGGTAAGTCTCATCTCTCTTCCCGTCCTCCTCATATGCTTTCCAATCTTTCGGACTATGCGCAATTCTCCTGGCGCGGTCCTAGTGCATCTATTAATGAGTTCCTGTAATCCATTTATAGCCTTACTATCGCGCAGTAACTACATACATGTTTCTAGGAAAGTTGTGAGCATAGATGGGTCCATCTCCGGCTCCAGTTTATCTATGCTTCGTGAAGTGGAGGCATCAACGAAGCTCTTCTTAGATTCCATGAAAGTTTTTCAAGTGCACTCCAAATCAAACTTTTCATCCTTCACCGGTGCTTTGCGAACATAAGTACTATCTTTTGGTTGTTTTCCTTTGTCGTCTCCCATTGTGATTCCACTTCGGAGCACAATGTTCACATTTCGATCTTCCTCGCCTGGCTCAGACCTCATCATTTGTAGCTTCTGAGACGAGGGAGGCGGTAGCGCTCCTTTGTGTCATATCCTAGCTATTAGTGTAGGACAATACTCTGTCTCATGATCAAACAAGTTGCAATACAAACACGACAGGTGTGTTGGATTTGTGCAATCACAGGCATAATGTCTTGGCCCTCTGCAATTGTAGCATATCATCTGTCTGCGACCTCTTCCAAGTCCTCCTCTACCTTAGCCTCATCTGCGCCCATGAAATCCTATTTTCGCCATTCCTGCATTTTGGTCAAGGGGCCATGTTTCGGCCTGAACTCTGTAGGTGGGCATTCTATCCATCATTAAATCATAGCTTCTACAAGTTCAGTCATTGTGTCCTACTGACCTACAAAATTTGCAAAAAAACTGTTGTGAATTTTGCATATACTTCTGTAACAAGTGAGAATTATCCGTGGCATGCTTTCCAGCTATTTGATAAATCAGGCACCACAAAGCAGGCACCGCGCTAGGTCATGCTTGTGCTTCTAGCCTTAATGGCATCGGTCCTCCACCTGCAAGGTAATTTGTGAAAATCGGGAAGTGGTCCTTGTCATGACCTTGACCCTTGCATTTTATGCACCATATCTCTTCACGCACTTTCGGTTGAGCCGTCATGTCCTGTTTTAGACTCTGCATCTCAAGGCATAAATTCTTCACCTGCGTGTGGATCTATTGAACTCCCAAGTTTGGATCCTACATCAAGGTCTTATGTAGCCTCATCGCCATCTCTATGTCCTCTACTTGAGTCGTTAACTTCCGCTACAATAGCAAACTCCTTAGATGTGGTATTAGCAACACTAAAAACCACTCCAGTGTTGTCCATTTGTCAGATTCATATTAGCTTCACGAATCGTACATTTCAGCCTTTGATCTAGCTCCCAAGGAGTCTCACCTGGTAGCATCATTATATCTTTGAATCCAATGATCGACTATGCTTCAGACTTCGGCCAGCTAAATTCTCTATTTAGTGCTGCTTGGATATCCGCGATTCCCGCATTTGGATTATCATTGGGGTGCTTAATATACCAGGTCAACACATGGTTCTACAGGGAACTAACTAGTGTCTCCTTCTTTATATTGTCATTTGTAACTCCTTGCGCTTCCCATACAACCCTTACCATGAACAAGAATTGGTTTGGATCCTCATTTCCCAAACCCTTGAACAAAGACAACTTCACTGTGCTTGACATATTGAATCACGGTGGTGGTGGAGGTGGTACGGGTGAAGATGGAGGTGATGGAGGTGAAGCTAGTGGTGGTGTGGGTGGAGGTGGTACTCATGGAATTCTTTGCCTTATCAGATGGATTACACTTCATAGTGAGACCTTCACGAGCTCTTCGTCATCCCCTTGTGGAGATGAAATCAAGGGGCTAGTTTCAGGTCCCTTACTTCCTTCGTTCCTGTAAGCTTTTCCACTTTGCATAGCCCTGAACATCAAGGTAACTAAATAAACCTCCTTTCGCAAAATAGAATTTTAATCCAAGTATTCAAAGACATTACATACTTACCTCGTGGTCCCTTAAGAAAGCATCGCTCTACCTCGCTGTAGCTAACTGAGGTGTCAACCACTAACTCAGTAATGAATCCTCCTATAATATGATCAAGCCAATGACAAATGGCATCTCGGATCTTATCCTCTGATGCTTCCAACCTTCGCGCTAACTCTGGGGTCGACACAATAGGACCGTCAAGTTTCCACGTGCTTTGGCTATCTGCTAGCTTCGAGATCCACTCGTATAGCTCAGTATGGAAGGATTCAGAGAAGATTTTGTGGATCTCCGTGTATAGGTAGCAATCTAACCACTCTTCTTTTGACAATTGCGGGTTCCTGTTCTTCTGCATTGTGAACTCGTGAATTCTTCTGTCCAACCAGCCTTTAATTTCATTCTTAGTTGGATTCCAATGATACAACATCAAACATCTCTATGCATATTCTGGTCCCGACAACAAAACCATTTGTTGGCTTTAGGTGGCCTGACCCAAGTTCGGAGTTATTTAGCCAAACAAATCCCTTCACTACTGGCCCTTTGGGCATCAACCCATGGAGCGTGGACCGAAGTCTCACCCAAAGCAGTATGCGGGGATGTTGTAACCAAGTTTCCACACCCTTGAGATGTCTAAGGTATCGATTTAGTCAAACTATGCGTATATTTGTGCAGGTCACTTCGCACACTATTCTAACCTTCAATACTCTTGCGATCTATTATAATTGCCTTTCACACAGCCCTAACCAGGGGTAGAGATGCTTTCACATTTCTATGGCAGTGACCTGTGCTACTTCCCCAAACTATACCATGTATCTTAATTATCTTCTTAAAGATGTTAGTTAACTTCGTGTAAACATATAGTCTACCTTGCATTCGCTTAATCAAAAAATTCATACATATTCGTGCATCATATAAGCATTAAAAGTGCAATGTATATTCAATGTAATAGATCCATAAAACAGGAAATACATATGTAGAATGGATATGAAACTTCTCTTTATTAATGCTACAACTATTACAGACTTGACTCGCCTTGCACACTCAGCTATAGGGGTCCGCGCACTCAGCTGTAGAGCCTTCTCCTACTCTACGACCCAAACTAGACTTTACACTTTATATACACCTCAATCCTTCATCCTTATCATTATTATTGAGTGATCGATTGATGTCTTAACTACTTAGAGCCTGACTTTATTGATACAATCCCATGGTCTGCAGACCATGGGTAGATCTCTGCAGCCGAAATTACATCACGAAAAACCCTACGATTCTTTTACAAACTACGTGCTCCACCCCCACAAAATGTGGAGTCTTTACATTGGTGTTACAAATTTTGACCAAAATCTAGGCTCTAACCCCCAAAATTTCCCTTGGGTATCCCGTGCCCAACAATGGTTCAACTTCTATGTTGTCGCTCATAAGATCCATGTAGCTAGTGTGTTGATATGGTGACCTCATGTGCTTATGTTATGATGTGGGTGCTCCCACATTCTCTCTAACATCATGCATCAATTTTTCAGCCTCTCTAGTGTGATTCCTTCCATCCCTAGAAGTCTATGCAAAAGTGGTGCTTCCATTCTCTTCTCCTCTTCATGCGGTGCTCCGCATCATCATGAGGTTCCTCCTTTGGATCTAAAAGCTCATCTTCTACATGTAACTAAAGCTCCCTCTCAAGGGAACATCTCGTGGCATTCTTTTCATTGAACATTACATCTATATGAATCAATGTCATCCTACAAGATGGAAAGTACACTTGATAGTTGTGAGGTGTATCAATATACCACAAAAATATGCCCGACTCAATTGTTGGCTCTAGATTTTTCCATGCATCCTTGCTAACATGACAGTAGACTAATGAACCAAATATCCTGAAGTGTGCCACATTTGGTTTCTTACCTGAAAATTCTTGTTCTAGTGTACTCATCCCAAGAATTCGATGAGGGCTTCTGTTCTACAAATAAGTAGTTGTGTTGCATGCTTCAACCGACAAGTGCAATGGTAGGATGTGATCATGTAACATCACCTGTGCCGCTCCCACAATATATATGGTCTTGCTTTGAGACACCCCATTATGTTGTGGGTTATGAGGTGATATTAACTCCCCTCGAATTCCTTTTTATGAACAAAATTTCAAGAATTCATTCAACACATATTATCCATTGTTATTACTTCTGAGAGCTTTAACTTTCCTACCAATATATTTCTCGACAAGTTCTTTAAATTCACAAAATTTAGTGAACTTCTGATCTCTCTTCTGCATGAAGAAAATCCATCACTTACGAGAAAAATCATCAACAAATATTACATAATACTTGCGCTTGGTTGTTGATTCGGTCGATAAAAGTCCACACACATCTGAGTGAACTCGATCAAGGATCACTTGTGCTCAATTGTCTTTATCATAAAAGGAAGATTTGGTGTACTTCCCCAATGTTCACCCTTTGCATGTGTCTCTCTAATCTAGTGTACCCTTTGGAAGTCCTATAGAAATTTGTTGCATGATATTCAAGGCTCCATGGTGCAAGTGAACCAATCTTCTATGCCACAACTTACCAATGTCTCAACTCTGCACCTTCTCATCTTTTGTGCTCAAAGCAATGTAGTCTTCTACATCCAATTTGTAGAGGTTCTTCACCTAAACCTTGATCCTCTTCATCTGTCCTGAGGTTATGTGATGAAGGAAAGCCTTTCCCTTACTAAATATCACATCATAGCCACGGTCCTCGAACATGGAAAATGACACCAAATTCTTCTTCAAACCTACAACATACATGACATATTTTAATGTGAGAGGAGAACTAGGCCCCCTCTGAAAGGTAATAGCATTGACGTCAATCGCGCTATACCTCCAATCATCTCCCATCTTGATGTCCATCTGGAGGTCCTTCTCCTCCAAGTCACTAAAGAAATATTTGTTGTCGTTCGTATGGAATGAGGCTCCAATATCCAAGTACCACACACTACTCATATTCGATGTCACCATGCAAGCAATGAGGGTGGAATCTAGCTAAAATTGTGATGCCCTTGTGCTCCTCATGAGGGCTTCTTACCGGAATTATTGTGTGGATACTTTGTGGCATAGTGTCCCAGCTAGTGACAATGAAAGCACTTAATGTTCGACATGTCCATATTCTTTCCACCCTAACTGGAATATGATTTCAAATGGGATGACTTACCCTACCGTTTCTTTTCTTTTGTAGATAAGGCACAATTCTCCTCATCATGCTTGGATGAGGATCCATCTCAGATGTTCCATTAGATCTCTTCTTGCACCAAGTCATACCACAATCACTCCCACTCTGGTAGCTTCTCACTCCCATTAATTGATTCTTGGTAGCAATGCCAACCTTGGGAAGTCCTAGAAGTACCAGGCTCACCAATTCATATTTAGAAACTGTAACATCAACACCTCCAAGCTCTTCCCGACATTGCGTGAAATTGGTCAAATACTTTAGTATTGTATAACCCTTCTCCATCTTAATCTTTCTAAGCTTGTACTTTCATGGCAGCTTCCTATGGTCACTTTTATTTTGAAATAGGCCCATCAAGGCCTTCTAATTGCAAATGGAGTTTCCTTACTATGGAGGTTCGAGACAATATGATCTTGAACTCCTTCTATGATAATCCTTCTCACCTTTGCCCCACACTTTCTCCATTCTGCCAGATCTTGAGCATTACTTGTTGGAGAATTAGGAATATCATTGTCTATGAATTCCTTAAGATCATTGTCTTCCAACACTACCTCTATCATGTCCTTCCAAGAAATGTAATTTGATCTACCCTCAAGGGCATTCTCGAGTCTCAATCTGTAGAACAACATCTTGTTGGCTCTAAACTATGATATTGCAAATTCAATCTCCCCTGCAATACAAAACTCATATTCTCCTCTTTTATAGTTCTTTCAGCTCTGATACCATGTATAAATTCCTTGTAGATTCAAACTTTAGAATATAATATGCTAAAACAATTGACTTGAATCTACTCTAATCATCATCAAAAACAATAATTTATCGATGAAATCAAGAAGAAAAAAAGGAACAATTCAATGACACATAACACAATAATTTTATGGGGAAAGCCACAACTAAAAACCCCTACTATCTATATATTGCATCAATTAGACAATTTGTGAATATTACAATGTTTTTCTCAAGCCCGAGCAAACTATGCACTATCACAAACTATCTCAATGCTTCACAAACAATCTCCAACCAATACTTAGCCAAATTTGTTGCCCACCAACCTCCTTGTGCAATTTCCTACTGAATTATCCCATATTTAATTAGGAAATTCCTCATCCATAAGTGCACAATCCATGAAGAGGCCTTTATTTTATTGCATGCACCATCGGTTTAATTGAGATGATATTACAATTGATAGTACACTATCCCTAAACTCCAATCTGAACTAGGTCTTTATTTGATCTGACATGCATGAGTTGATTATGATTCAATCTTCAGTTTAGTGGTTGATAAATGCTAGTTACACCCCACTACTACAGGCTACACCCCACTACTGGATCTCCCATTAATTCCTCCATCTGTTGGAACTAGTTTACCTGAACTTAACTGAGTTAAAATGAATTAAATAATTACAACTCAAAATAGCTCAACCTGGGGCCCTAAAATTTAGGAACCACTCCACATGAATCTACATAGACTCCCAAATCGAATTACCTGAGCCAACTAAGTCAAATTAACTTAGTTAACTATTACAAGTTTCTATGAGAATTTGAATTACAATTTAATTCCTAATCTAATTCAAGGATCAAATTAAATTAGGATTTTCTTATTGCTATTTTCAACGGAAAAGACCGCGACACTAGAAAACTTACCCATTTTGCAAGACTTTACTAATGTTTTATTTTAACAAATCACTAGATTTCCTCCTAAGAGAGAATATATTTTACTATTGAATTAATTCCAGGAGCTACTCTAGTATTTACAACACCATACCGCATGAGTATCCCTAATATAACTGAATTAAAAATTTAGTTGCAAGAATTCTTGGATAAAAAATATATTTGCCCAATTGTGTCACCTTGGTGAGCCCTGTACTAGGAAGAAGAATAGTACTTTACAAATCTGAATTTATTATAGATAAATAAATAAACTAATTTTTAATAATTTATACTGACTACCCTGGATCGATGATCTATTTGATCAAGTAAAGGGTGCTACCATATTCTCAAAACTTTACCTATGCTCTGGATATCATCAAATTAGAATAAAGGAGGAGGATATGTGTAAGACAACTTTCAGAACTCGCTATGGGCATTATGAGTTCATAGTTTTACCCTTCAAACTCACTAACTCCCCCTCAATTTTTTTTTGTCTTATGAAGAGTATATTTCACCAATACCTTGATAAATCTCTAATGATTTTCATTGATGATAATCTTATCTACTCAAAGAATTTAGAAGGGCATAAGAGGAATTTAAAAATATTTTTTCAATTTTTAAGGGAACATCAACTATATGCAAAGTATATTAAGTGTGAATTTGACAAAGACCAAATTCAGTACTTGAGGCACATCATAACTTAGGAAGGGATAGCAGTAGATCCAGAAAAGATCAAGACTATAATGGAGTAGCTTGTTCAGAAGAATGTATCTAATATTAGATATTTCATGTTGTTAGTTGGGTATTATTGACATTTTATTGAAGGAATTTCAAGGGTGGCCTACCCTATTACTTCTCTACAGACAAAGTGAAAAAAATTTCGGTGGACAGTTGAATGTCAAAGGAGCTTTGACCAGTTGAAGCATTTACTTACCACAACTCCCATTTTAAGGATTATTGATTAAGACAAGGAATTTATGGTTTGCACATATGCTAGTAAGGAAGGGGTTGGAGGAGTTTTGACGCAAGATGGTCGAGATGTTGCCTATGAGTCTCAAAAATTGAAATATCACAAACAAAAATATTCATCTTATGATTTGGAGCTGATAGAAGTGGTTCATGTTTTGAAAGTATGGTGACACTATTTACTCGGAAAGAAATTTATATTAATGATGGATCACAGTAGCTTAACCAAATATTTTAGAAAACCCACATTAAATGCATGGAAAGCATGATGGGATGCCCTTTTGAGTGAATTTTAATTCGACATTAAACATCTAAAAGGAAAAGAGAACCATGTAGTGGATGCCTTAAGCATGAAACTAAAATTTTTGTATGAAATCTCATTTATAAAAGTTAAAACTGATTTTATAGAACAAATTAAAGATGTTGGTCTAAGGGACCCATAGTAAAAATTTCTATGGTAGAAATCAAAATTACAAATCAACAATGAAAGATAGTTGGGATATGGTATTAATGAAGACAATGTGTTAATTTACAAAGGCAAATTTTATGTCCCAATTGAGCAAGATTTAAAACAATTAATCCTAGATGAATACCATAAAATCCCTTATGCTACTCCTCATGGCTATAAAAAATTACTTACTGCTTTGACAAAAAACTATTTTTGGCCTGGCATTAAAAAAGAAACGGAATATTTAACCAAGTGCAAGGAATGTCAACTGGTAAAGGTTGAACACTAAGCACCCATTCGACTTGCTTCACCCATTGCCCAATCTAGAATGGAAATGGGAGATTATTACACTTGATTTTATTATTGTTTTACCTAAATCTAGGAGGAATAATAATTCCATAATGGTGGTAAGAGATAAATTAAGTAAAGCAACAAATTTTACACTAGTGCAATCTACCTATAAAACGGTTCAAATGGCTAACATTTTTATGCAAGAAATTTTTGTATTGCACAGCATGCCCAAATTGGCAATACCAAATAAGCATGTGAAATTCACATTTGTCTTTTAGAAATCCATGTTCACTAGATTGGGTACAAAAATACAATTCAATAATGCTTATCATCCTCAAATGGATGGATAGACTGAACAAGTGAACCAAGTTCTGCAGGATATGTTAAGAATGTATGTGGTGAAACAACTTAATAAATGCAAAGATTACCTTCACTTGGTGGAGTTTTCCTACAATAATAGTTATCATACCTCCTTAAAAATGAGTCCATTTGAGGTATTAGATGGATGTAAGTGCAAGAAACCTATTAATTTAAATAACCTCGAAGATAAAATAATGTTGGGGCTAGATATGTTGAAAGAAATGGAGGGTAGTGTGAAAAAATTAAGGATTAATATGAAGGCCACACCTGATAGACATAAGGCTTATGCTGATAAAAAGTGAAGTTATTGAGAATTTCAAGTTGTGGATCATGTGTATGACATACGAGTAAACATAACTTTACACTGGGGGAGTTGTGCTAAGTTGGCTCCCCAATTTTGTGGTCCATTCAAGATTCTGACCTGAATTGGGCCTTTGGCATATCAACTAGCTTTGCCCAGTGACATACATGTACATAATGTCTTTCATGTTTCCTTATTGAGAAAGTATATTTATGACCATGTACATATTATTGATTGGTAGGATATATGGGTAAAAAATTTGAAGGGGCAAATGTATGTATGTATGTTATAAATTTGTTCATTTATGAAAAATAATGGTAACTCATTGGTTGTACTTGTAGGTCAAACCAAGCAGTAACTTTTTGGTGATGCCCCTATGTATGCTTGATCAAAGAGAAGTAATGATGTGGAATCGAGTTATCACCAAGGTTAAAGTCTAGTGGAGACACTTTAGCCCAAAGGAGGCTACTTGCACTAGTAAAAAATGATGAAATCCCGCATTACCGACAACAATCCCACATGTGTGCATGGGTGTGGAGTGATTTAAATCTAGCATTTTTAACACGAACGAGTAGTAATCACTGCTTCCTTCTTCCCTCAACAACAATCTGTGGAGCGTGGACTGAATTCTCACCCGAGGTAGTATGGGAGGGTGTTGGAACTAGGTTTCTGCACCCTTGGGATGTCTTGATGTGGTCTGGAGGGGTCGCGGACCGTTCTGTGACCTCGCATGACTCTATACTGCTATCAGGCTCTCGTGTAGATCCATGCAGATTCACTTTCTTATTAATGAAATTATTACATATCTGATCTTCTTTTTATAATTTATAAGTAAACAGTTAACAATAAAAACCCAGTGCGCGCATTCATAATTCTTAAAGACACAAACTCATATAACATATGTATAAACCAAAATACAATAGAATCCGCGATATTTCAGAATCAACTTATCTTTATTAACATCTTCTGTCAATACAACCAAATCTACCCTGTGCACTCAGCTGCAAGGGTCTGCGCACACAGCTGCGGACTCTACCAGACCTCTGCGCACACAGCTGCAGATCCTCTATCTACCTACCAACACCCTTGACTCGGACTTACAGATGCAGAGAGAATATTGCCTTCATAAACCCATCACATTCAGATCAACACTAAAGAACTGCCTTATAACTATAGGGCCTTGTTCTATTTATACATTTCCATGGTTTGCGGACCATGGGCAAGCCGAATCACTTTCTATTTTCTTACATTATTTTTGGGCAGACAACCCTTTTGACTTGACCCATTACAATTCGCGCTCCGCGCACCTTGTGGCACTTTTACCATATTCTTACCCAAAATTGTGGGCTTTGAGCCCCAAACTGTTACGCGGGGCCTCCGCTACCCGACAAGCCCCCAACACAATCATCGTGACTTGTCCTGAGTCACTCGGATGGTGTGGTGATCTTCGCGCAGAGGTCATTCAACAATTTCTACACTTCGCTTACACTCGCAACAAATGTTTCCACCATCTTTTGTACCTATTCTATGCGAGCCACCGATGCATTCGTGTCCATTTCAGTTGCTTGTCCAGGTTCATAGACTGCCTACATGTGTGCTAACTTTCAAATATTTTTTTACCTTAAGAGTGTATTTCTATTTTTGACATTCAGTGGATTAAAATATTCTTTTCATGTGCAAGATTATTTCAGTTTCTACTTGCACTTGTAATTTGTTTTATAGTTAACATGCTCTTCTATTTTCCCAAAATCAAATTGGAATATTTGGTGTAGGAAGCTTTGTTCTAGTACAATGACTAGTGTCTTGTTACGGGAACAGAGTGTTCCAAGCCTTGAGGCTTAGAGCGCCAATAGGAAAATGCAAGTCTTCAGTATAAGTGTAATTTATACTTCTCACATAAGTTTTGTACCTGCACTAGTGCAAGCAGATTGCAAGAGTACAACAACGACCACTTAGTGTGAGAAGGAAAATCATTTAGAAGGCAGGTCTTCTCAAGGGCCCACTTGTTAAACTGCAATCTCCTATACTGAGGATAAATATAGAGTTTCACTTTAGCAATTACGATTGTTTACAGCAATGTAAAGTTCCTTTATTTGATTTCTTCGCAAATGCATTCTTTACATTCCAACACTAGAATTACTTCTATGTTAATTGCCTTTGATATTTTTTTGTTTAATTCTGCAAAGTTTTTGTTGAGAAGTAGGAATAGAAATGGGAAAAGTTCATACCACTTCTAACATTACCCATGCTTCATCTTTGAGTTTATGAAACCCTCGGGTTGACAATTAAGTGTTGAAGGAGCTTGCTTAAGTGAAATTCCTACACCCAACATTTTGGTGTCGTTGCCGGAGAGGAAATTTGAATTGGTAAGAATTTTCATTTTTTTCTTCAATAGGGGTACGTCTGCTATTATTTTTTCCTACAATGTGCTTCTATTGCTTGAAGGAATTTCTAGGTGTTTAGTTATTTTTTGGAATGAATTCCTAAAAGAGGTAGGGGTCTGAAGCCCACTAGGGACCAAAGAAATACTGATAAATCTAAAAGAAAATCTCATATTGGGCCTTCTTTTATAGCCAAAAAGTCCAAAAAAACCCAGACTCATCATGCAGGAACAGTTTACTTGGGCTCTGCTAGCAGTGGTCCAAATGTCACACAACCCACAAAGGGGAAGAAGGGGACTATTGAAACCCATAGTCAGCCTTCTCAACCTATTGAGATTGGTTCATGTGGAGGAGCAACAATGGCATATCAGGAAGACTAGACAGAACGAACTGGTGAAAATCAGGTAAATGAGGAACAGTCTACTTTTGGATTCTGAATTGTAGATCCTAATACACAAGTGAAAATGAAAAATATTTCACCATTAGCTCTTCCTCATTTCTATGGTAAGGTACATGAAGACCCAAATTTTTTCTTATTTGAGTTTTATATTTTGTGTAGAAGTTATGATTATTCATCTAATGCCCAAAAGTTAAAGTTGTTTCCCGCAACTCTTAAGGACACAACACTCCGCTGGTTCATGGGACTAGGAGGAAACATTATATCTTCTTGGGAACAAATGAATAGAGTGTTCGTTTCAAAATACCAGCAATATTGTAAAACTAGAGATATTCAAGATGAAATCTTTACTATTGTGCAAAATGATTATGAGACTCTAGAGGACTAATTGGATAGATTCATGTACATCCTCCAAAGGACAACGCACAAATTTGATCTAAGTACAAGTAGAACCTTATTCTTACATGGGCTTACTGATGATGCTATGAATAATGTAAATCTGTTAGGACAAGGGGATATTTCTCATAAATCTTTTGATCAAATTTGTGACTTGTGCAGGAAATTCTCGAGTAACCAATATAGATCAGGGAAAGGAGTTCGGAATAGAAATAAGAAAACCAAATCTACTAATGCTATGATTAGTGGATTAGAAAATAAAATGGAAAATATGAAAATTGAAATAATGAATACTGTTAGTAAACAAATAGACTCTTTGAAGTTTCAACAAAAACTTGTAGAGGAACAAGATTCATTGTTTATTTTTTGTCCAAAATGTAGAAAACAACATCTTTTAAGAGAATGTCCTCTTGATGTTAAATGAAATAATAAATGTGCAATTTGTACAGAGAACCATGCCACAGAAAAATGTCCCTCCATGCCTGGGCTGAAAGTTGTACTTAAAGGGGGACAACCTGAAGCTGAATCATTGCATATTATGTGAGCACAAAGAAACTAGCCTCAGGTAAGTGAAGGTATGGCTCCTGAACCTACACCACATTTTTTTGGTTATAATGCACATCCATATTCCTAGCCTAACGATAGTCACTCTCAACATTGGTAGCATGGGAACTAATATCATTATGGACAACCCTCCCAATCTTGGCAACAAGGACGGAGAGGGCCAAACCATTCACACCATTCCTATCCTGCACCTATGCAGTCATACCCACCTACATATGCACCCTACCCAATGCCACAACCATCATTACCTGAATTGAGTCAGCGAATGCCACCATTTTCTTTACCTCCATCGTTTCAACCTCCTCAGCTGCCAGCCCAACCTCTACCCAACCCCAATAACAAAGCGGTACAAATGATACACTTTGTAAACCCACTTTCCTCATCCATATATCAGCCCATTCTTGTTGGAGTTAATGATCTCAAATTGAGATCAGGGAAGATAGTAACCTTAGAAAAGCAAAAGGATCCTAAGGTGATTATCAATCAGAAAGGTGAGGAGGAAACTCCTGAACATTCTGAAAAAGATGTCACCATCCAACCTATCCCCATACCTTCTGAGCCTTTTCGATCTTCTTCCAACCAACCTCCCTATCTGGAGAGGTTAGTTGTGGAGAAGAATGACCCCATTCTTGAGTCTAGCCTGGCCTTTGAGCTTAGAAACCTTTTCATAAAGGTACCTTTGCTCCAAGCTATTAGAAAGATCCCCATTTGCACAAAAAATATTAGGGAACTCTGTCTCAAGAAACTAGGAAGGAGAAGATTTGAACTTCAAACCATTGACTTTGTTGGTAGAGTAGCAAAGTTAATGATGGGATGTCTGAACATGGAGAAATATATTGACCCTAGAAACCCTATTGTCTCTGTTCATAAATATGATGTCCTTGTCTCCAATGTACTTATAGACTTGGGGGAGGCCACTAATGTTATGACTAAGTGTTGGACATGGAATCCCCCCACAACATGTTTTGGGGCTCAAAGCCTAAGTTTTGAGTACTATTGTTGTAAAGACTCTGCGAATTGTGGGCGTGGAGCGCAAATTGTATGTTAGAGTCATAGGGTTGTTCGCCCTAAGTTTTGAGTGTAGTGTCGGCCTACCCATGGTCTTCGGACCATGGGATTGTATAAATAGAGCGAGTCTCTAAGTTTTAGAGGAGAAAGAAGAGAATTCTAGAAGATAGCGAGCATAGAGTAAGAGTCTAAGCGCATTGGGTCATAGTAGTAGGAAGAGGCTCTGCAACTAAGTGCACAAAGGCTTATTAGAGTCCGCAGCTGAGTGCGCGGACCCTTGCAGCTAAGTGCATAGGGTGGAGTTGAGTCTGTAACCAAGGAAGAAGCATAATAAAGAGATGTTGATTCCAAATCTTATGCATCTGGTCTTGTGCTATTTTCTGTTGGCTACTTTATGAAATTATGTTGTTTTATTTATCACGCGCACTTATATGGATGTTGAACATTGTTAAGGATAACTAAACACATACAGATAAGTTAAGTGATCAACTAAGATTGGGTTAATGGTAAGAATTAAAGTAATAAAACTGTTCGAGCCCCGAGCAGGGCTGTTTGAGGGCAGCATCGCAGGCTGTGAGGTTCATGTAGCGAAGTGCACATAGGGTCAAACCGCGGACCAACTAAAATCATTAGACATCTCTAGGGTGTAGAAAATTTGTTCTATCACCCTCCCATACTACCTCGGGTGAGACCTCAGTCTGCGATCCACAGACTATCACTGAAAGGGCCAGTAGTATCGAGATTTGTTTGGCTAAATCACCTACGAACCTGGGTCAGGCCCCTACAAGCCAAAAAATGGTTCCATTGCCCACCATGAAATTTGAAGACTGGGACCTTGCGGATAGTGAGAAGTTCTCGCACTTAGAAATGGTGAGCTTGATGAAATAGAATATGGAGGGGCTGATGATAACGCTAGACCCGCGAAAATGGTTGTGCGGTGTGGAAAAGGCTAGGTTACTTCATCTTCTATGGATACCACGTTTCCATCGCGCACCCATCACCATTTTTGTCATCAGGCAGCTGCTCTACCAGGTGCATAATGGGTACTTATGGCTGGAGGAGCCTATTCCCATCATTGCAGATCTCATCCACCAAATTTCTCGGCTTCCCTGTAAGGGAAAGGACACTGCGATGAAAGCAGGGAAAAGAAACGATTTGGCTCTCGCAGAGGACATGAAGACAAAATATAAACTCGAGAAAAAAAAGACGGGTTACACTATCACAAGTATCAAGGATAAAGGGGTGCACATAGCCACACGACTCTTGGTTGGTAAAGTAATGAGAAAATGTCGCACCGATGAAGTACCGACGCTGATGGTTGCATTGGTCGAACAATGTGCAGAGGGGGTCTAGTTCAACTGGGCCAAGTTCCTCTTCGAATATTTTTTACTCAACTATCAAGAGGCCCAGGAATAGGGTAAGAACTTCCACTACGCATGGTTGCTCTTATCCATCTTGCTGGTAGCGGGAGAACTGCTGGATGATAGCCACTTCTTGAGAATTGACCGAGAATTAATAGAGGCCATGAAGTACACTTCTCTATGGGCCACCAAGGACGCAAAATAGATTCACATACCAAGATTTTCTGGGTGCTCATGGAGGTGAGCATATGAATGTGTATTAATAAGAGGTCATGCTTGTCCCCCACGGTGCACAATAGTTTGCAAAGTTTTGCAGACTTGAGACGGACATGCACAACATCTACATCAGGGCGCAGAAGGATCCGGCACGGCAGTGGAAAATGCTCCCATTCATAGCCACTGATGACGGAATCTTTACGGTGTTAGAGACATGGCCTCCTGAGTGGCACGACCTAGATTTGGAAGAGCTGGAAAAGACAACAACACAAAAAAGGAAGGATGATGCCAACCTGTGCATCACCCAACTGGCCTAGAAAAGCCACAACGAAAAAGCGGAAGCTGAGGTTAGGGCAGTCCACGAAGCAGCACAGGTAGCCGCGGAGCAGAAGAAGGCCACAGAAGCAGCTGCAACAACGCAGACAATAGAAGCCGCCATAGTGTAGGTAGAGGAGGTCCAAGTAGCATCTGCAGGATAGGAGGTAGAGGACACAGAACTTGCAGAAGTGAGCGCAGGCCCAGGGACCGGCTCTACAAAGCTCACATGGCCGTGCATCGCAGAAATATTGGATCTAAGAAATAAGGTCAAGGCCTCAAAGCTATTCATCGACTTGATCACCTTAACTGAAGGTGATCTACATGACATCGGCGAGATGGTTCGTGATGTCACTAGTGAATCACTCCAATACTTTATGATGTAGCAACAGACTATTTTGGGGGCCCTAAAGGTGTAGCTGCAGGAGTTACAAGTGCGACCCCTGCAGGAGGGTACCTTGTCTACCCACGTCACAACAGGCACGTCAGCAGTAGAACAGATGCTATGCGTGAAGATGGCCAATACGGTAACATTTCCAGATGGAGCACTAGCCTCGGAAAACATAATGGTTCAGGTGACACTTAATACAATGAAAGGCGTTGGCCTGAACATGGTTTCCCTTCCCCATGACACATTTTATTAGCTACAAGATGGGATAACAGTAGAACTCCACGCCAGAGAGATCCACGTGATCTAGGTTTTGAGTGAGAAAAAGATTAATATATAACAGCTTAGCTTGCACGCTACAAGTTGGTGTCATAGAACCAACAGTTGGTGTAGACAGTTGATGACACCTGCCGGCACATCCTAGACTTTTCCATTGTAGTGTAGCTACCGACAGAAGTACGGATCCACTATTTGGAAAGTGGCGTCCACAACACATGTGAGGAAACAACAAGAGTGCAACTAGAGGCGAATCTCGAGATTGTGGAGTTGCGGCTAAAGGCGCAGCCTTCCACTCCCCCAGAGGTCAGAGAGCAACGAGCCAGTGTTATTGTAGTAGGGATGGAAGAGATTCTAGGTGCAACCCATGACTGTACCAACATGTTGGAGCAAGCGCTTGATGTCCTCACTACATTGCAGGAGGACCCCAACATCTAGTGGCTGGAGACCAAGGCACATGAACTCCAGCAACAATATGACAACATTAGAGGGACTGCGCAGATAGTAGTCCTTACTTAGTGGCTTGCAACGATGCAGCAAGCCAAGGCTTTAAAAGAGTAGGTGGACATAGCGCACCACAAGGAAGCAGTTCTAAAAGTATGCGTCCAGCCATGGATTGATGAAGCCTTCACAATCACGATAGGTATTGAAGGAAAGCTAGCACATATTCAAGGAATGCATGCATATATGCAGTGGAGCATACCGAAAGAAGAGGGTTCAGAAGCAAGAATGTAGCAGTATTAACAGGCAGCAACTGAGTGCATTGCTGACATTCAGACCATTTGGGACCAACTGGAGGGACTCTGCCCCAAGATTGCCGTGCCAACAGAGTGACTCAACGACGAGTCACGATGTTTGTGTTGGGGGCATGTTGGGCATGGAATCCCTCCATAGAATATTTTTGGGCTCAAAGCCTAAGTTTTGAGTACTATTGTTGTAAATACTTTGTGAATTGTGGGTGCGGAGCTCAAATTGTATGTTAGAGTCATAGGGTTGTCCGCCCTAAGTTTTGAGTGTAGTGTCGGCCTACCCGTGGTCCATGGACCATTGGATTGTATAAATAGAGTGAGGCTCTAAGTTGTAAAGGATAAAGAAGAGGAGTCTAGAAGATAGCGAGCATAAAGTAAGAGGCTAAGCGCTTTGGGTCGTAATAGTAGGAAGAGGCTCTGCAGCTAAGTGTGCAGAGGCCAAGTAGAGTCCGCAGCTGAGTGCGCAGACCCTTGCAGCTAACTACGCAGGGTGGAGTCAAGTCTGTAACCAAGGAATAATGATAATAAAGAGAAATTGATTCCAAATCTTGTGCATCTGGTCTTGTTCTATTTTCTGTTGGATAATTTATGCAATTATATTGTTTTATTTATTGCTTTCACTTATATGAATGTTGAACATTGTTAAGGATAAGTAAAAACATATAGATAAGATAAGTGATCAACTAAGATCGGGTTAATTGTAAGAATTCGGGTAATAACACTATTCGAGCCCTGAGCAGGGTAGCATCGGAGGCTGCAAGGTACTGATAGATGCGTGTAGCGAAGTGCGTATAGGGTCGAACCGCAGACCAACTAAAATCATCAGACATCTCTAGGGTGTGGAAACCTGGTTCTAGCACTCTCCCATACTACTTTGGGTGAGACCTCAGTCCGCACTCCATGGACTGTTGCCGAAAGGGCCAATAGTATTGGGATTTGTTTTGCTAAATCACCTCTGAACCTAGGTCAGGCCCCTACAAGCCAACACCAAGAAGAAAATGGATCAACTTGGATTGGTCCATATTTGTCCTACTCCCACTGTGCTTGAACTAGTAGATAGATCTAAAATCAAGTCGAAAGGGGTGTTGGATGATGTGGTTGTTTCTTTAGACTCTTGGGAATACCCTGCAGACTTGATTGTGCTTTAGCCAAAGAATCCTATGGGAGGACATCCATTGATCTTGGGACGACCATGGCTTGCTACGGCCGATGCTTATATCGGATGTCGTTATGGGGACATGTATATTTCCCATGGAGATTCTAGGAAGAAGGTCACCTTGTATCCACCTGCTAGATCCATTTAGGAGCTCCGAGACACTTTATGGTTAGACTACAGTAGTGATGAGGAGACTCAGCCTGTTTCTTTGATACATCAGAATGATAAGTTCTCGCAGGAGGATGATATTCAAGACTTCCTGAACAATCTAGAAACCATGCCCAATTTTGAGTCATTGAGTCATATTTTTAGTCTAGATTTTTAGGAAAGTCATGAATCTCTACCTCCCTCACCACCATCTCTAGCAACACCTCTGTGTACTCTTGAGCCTGATACCACTCTTGTTGAGATTAGTCCAGGAAAATCCTTGCATATCAGTTCAGACTTGGATTTATCCCAACAAGAGCAACTTGTGAATTTGTTGTGAAACCATATTGATGCCTTTGCATGGGCTATGAAGATATTAAAGGCATCCCTCGTGGAACTTGTACCTACCATATCTATATTTAGAATGGAGCTCGACCTGTCTGACAACCCCCAAGGCGTATGAATCCAACTCTAAGAGATGTTGTAAAGGAAGAATTGCAAAAACTCTTAGATGTTGATTTTATCTATCCTATTTCTTACAGCCAATGGGTCCCTCCATTGGTATTAGTCCCGAAAAAGGATGGGAGATGGTGCATTTGTATTGACTACAGAGAATTGAACAAAACCACTCTCAAGGATTACTTCCCCCTTCGTTTCATTGACCAGGTACTCGATACCCTTGCTGGTAAGAAGTACTTTTATTTTTTAGATGCCTTTAGCGATTATAACCAGATACAGATTTCACCCAAGGATCAAGACAAAACCACTTTTACATGTCCATGGGGTACATATTCTTACCAAGTTTTTCCCTTTTGGATATTTAATGCACTGGCTACCTTTCAAAGGGAAATCTTGGCCATTTTTGTTGACCTTGAGTGTGTAGAAATCTATATGGATGACTTTTCCGTGTTTGGTGATTCATTTTAGGAAGCCCTCAAAAATCTAGAAAAAAAAGCTTCTTCACTGCCAAGAAGCTCATCTTTCCTTGAGTGACAAAAAATGCAGATTACTGTGCAAGGCAGGAGTGGTTCTTGGCCACGTTATTTCTGACAAAGGTATCTAGGTTGACCCTGCAAAAATAGAAATTATTTTGAGTCTTCCTATACCCAAAACTCAAAGGGAAGTGAGAGGTTTTCTAAGACATGCGAGCTACTATAGGAGACTCATTGGGAATTTCTCAAGGATATCTACCCTCCTTTTCTGACTTTTGGCTAGAGATAGTGAGTTTTCTTGGTCCACAACTTGCTAACAGTCCTTTGAGACATTGAAGGAAAAACTAGTTCATGCACCAGTTTTGAGAGGACCAAACTGGTCTCTGCCATTCATATTTCCTTTGATGCCTCAGATACTACTATTGGCTCAGCTTTAGGACAAGAAGAAGACAAACAATATTATGCTATTTATTTCATTATTAAAAACTTGTCACTTGCTGAACTAAATTATATTGTTACTGAGAAAGAATTTTTAGCTGTAATTTTTTCCATTAATAAATTCAGACATTATATTAGAGGATATGAAGTCTTTGTGCATATTGATAAGATATTTGATGAATAAACCATTAACTAGTGGTAGAGTGCTAGGTGGTTATTATGATTACATGAATTTAATATTACCATTATTGTTAGATTGGGAAAATCTAATGTAGTAGTAGATTATCTTTCAAGATCAAATAATCCTGGTGAAGAAATTCCTATTGATGATGATTTCTTGACGAACATATTTTTGTTGTGTCGACAAAATACTTGTGGTTTTCTGACATAGATAACTATTTAGTCATTGTAAAATTACCACCCCACCTATTCGATTGTGAAAAGCAGAATATCATACAGAAAAGCGTTGCATATTCCTAGATTCAAGGAGACCTCTTTTACACTGGAGCAGATCTTATTATCTGTATATGTGTAAAATAGGAAGAAGTGTTTGATATTTTATAATCTTCTAATGATGAACCTTGCGGAGGTCACTTCACCAATAAGTGGACTACATACAAAGTGTTACGAGCTGGCTATTTTTGACCCTCCTTGTTTAAGGATGCCAAACAGTATGTCAAGTGATGTGTCAGCTATCATTGAATTGGCCAACCGAATACAACCAATGAAATGCCTTTATGTCCTCAAGTATGATTGAGCCTTTTGAAAAACAGGCCATTGATTTTGTAGGACCAATAAATCCAACATCATTAAATAAAAAGAATAGTTTGATTTGTACATATTTCGTTACAAAATGGGTAGAAGCTAAATTTGTTTCTTTTGCTACAGAAAGAGTTCTTGTTGATTGTTGTAGCTCTGATACCACTTGTTATAGCTCTGATACCACTTGTTATAGCTCTGATACCACTTTTTGTAGATCTGACCCAGAAATACTATAGATCTGATATAAAAACATAAGGCAATGCAAATAAACCCAAAAATAATATGAAATGATTCTTTATTGATCAAAACCCTTAAGGTAGGGCAACACCATACATTCACTCCTTAAGGAAGGAGAACACTCCACAAGCCATATGCCTGTTCATACGATAATCCTTCACTATCTTGACATGGAGTCTCTAGCCTCTATATAGGCCTCATACATACAATACCATGGGTCATTACCATGGTTCCCTCATACCATCAAACTAATACCATGGGCCCATTACATTATTATTAACTACTTGTGGTCCCTTACATGATATGGGTTGACCACCTTATTTATTACTATGGCCCATCCCATTATTACATTATTACCTTGGGTACCTCCCTTGGTACCCCATATTATCCCCCCTAGGTATATAACATTCCAGCCCCCTAAGCATGTTTCATCCCTGAAACATGGGAAGAACACAAATAATAAGATCTACTCAAAAGAGTAGTCCACTGATACCATGCACGTGCATCTAGCCATCCAAGAGAAAGGTGAACCCTCGATCTCGCTGATGCCTCGCTTGCTTGAGATGGAAGTTGACCGTGGAAAATCTTCTGTGTTGATGTGTAGTAGGTGGATCTTCTCTCCTCGCTATCCGTCATACAGGGGTTGTTGTCCTTGTGACTACTTGGTTTCCATCTTGATGGTTGTCTTGCGGGGTGATGTGGGTGATGATATGTTGAAGTTTTAACCCACGATGTCTTTTTCTTTAATTCACCCTGTTGTGGTGCCTGTTGTGTTGTCTTCTTTTCCAATATGACTTCAACCACTGAACCCTCATCAGATGTGTCAGCACCTGTTACCTTTGTGGCTTCAGCCTCTGTCTGTGTTTGATGGTTGACCATCAACGACTCATCATCTGATATGTCAGTCCCTGTAACATCTTCTACTTCAATCTCCTTGGACTCTACCTGCTTATTAATGGAAATATCCTGTAATGTAATTTTCTTCTTTTTATACCAGAGTTTCAGGAATTTCTTCTGCACATTAATATTTATAGTACCCACTAATTCCATCCAAGGGTATCCAAAAACAACATCCATGTTATCCATATCTGAAGCATAAAAATCACCATGAAACACATACTTATCCATAGAAAGTTTCAAATCCTTATAAATTTGAACATCCTTATCATCAACCTGTGTATTTTCAATATGTTTTGCTGGGACTTGCAATTTTTTTGCCAAGTTGACATTTATGAGATTTTGCTAGCAACTCAGATTTATAGACACAATGATTTTCTCCTTTTGAATCAATCCATGAACCTGCAGTAAGGAGACAATAGTAGAAATTAACCCCTTATGTGTCTCATTCTCCTTTTTTCTAGCCTGAGACCATTTGTCCAAAAAGACTTTTTCAAATTTTGCATCTGAAAGTTTGAGCAACTGCTTGTAGTCAAGTGATGAATGCCATTTGTGAGCCTCATCTTTCATATTAAGCATCATTAGAATCTTCCAATATGTCCCATGTGTGGACTTGTATCTTTGTATGAATTCTTCAATAGTAGGACCATCATCTTTTCCTGTAAAATATAGACCCTTGCTAGAAGCCATGAAGAGAGTTTTGAAAAAATTCACTTACTTGGCGAAAAGTTGAAATTGTCACAGTTTAGTCAATATTGCTAAGAATCCTTATTATGACCTGTTTTTTGAAATAGAACAACCATTCTGCATTTGCCCATGTGAGAGAAATTTTGATCCAGGCAATGGAATTTCAAATCTGCACTGCAACTCTCCCGCCATCACCAAAATTTCTGCAAAAATAGTTGATTTTAAATAAGCGATATCTCCCTCATCCGGACTCCAATTCGACCGATTGTTTTTTTTTAATCAGGTATTTTTTCACATAGAATCCATATCTGCAATTATATTTTTCAGATCTTGTACCAAGACATCTAGATCTGCGCCGCAAAATCGCTGCCCTGAAAATTGTCTGCAACCTCACTGATGTTTAGATCAGCGATATTTCCTTCATCCAGACTCCGATTCAACCGATTTTTTTTTGAAATCGGCTATTTTTTCACAAATAATCCAGATATGCAATTATAGTTAGCATATATTGCACTAAAACGTACAGATCTGATCTTCAAACTCGCCGCCCCCGAAACCTTGCAAAAAATAAATAAAAAAATTCTCCACTTTGGTGCCCAAGAAAGTGATCTGATACCACTTGTTGTAGCTCTGATACCACTTTTTATAGCTCTGATACCACTTGTTGTAGATCTGACCCAGATATACTATAGATCTGATCTAAAAATATAAGGCAATGCAAATAAACCCAGAAATAATATGAAATGATTCTTTATTGATCAAAACCCTTAAGGTAGGGCAACACCATACATTCACTCCTTAAGGAAGGAGAACACTCCACAATCC
Organism: Pinus tabuliformis; assembly: GCA_031772625.1. NCBI lineage: Eukaryota > Viridiplantae > Streptophyta > Pinopsida > Pinales > Pinaceae > Pinus > Pinus tabuliformis. Next base: position 255,817,534 of record CM062815.1, read on the forward strand.
ATATGCCTGTTCATACAATAGTCCTTCACTATCTTGACATGGAGTCTCTTGCCTCTATATAGGCCTCATACATACAATACCATGGGTCATTACCATGGTTCCCTCATACCATCAAACTAATACAATGGGCCCATTACATTATTATTAACTACTTGTGGTCCCTTACATGATATGGGTTAACCACCTTATTTACTACTATGGTTCATCCCATTATTACATTATTACCTTGGGTACCTCCCTTGGTACCCCATATTATCCCCCTAGGTATATAACATTGATTTTATTTTTACTAAAATATTTACTAGATTTGGTGTGCCTAGAGAAATTATTTATGACAATGGACCACAATTTATTTCTAATCTGGTATAGGGTGTGATGGAGAAATACAAAATTTCACATAGGAAATCTACATCGTATCACCCACAAGCAAATGGTCAAGTGGAGTCCACAAACAAGGTGATTGATTCCATACTCACAAGGATAGTAAATATTCACAAAAATGATTGGGCTAACAAATTACCGAAAGCCTTGTGGGCATACCAAACCACTTGGAGGAACAACATAGGACACACACCATATGAGTTGGTGTACGGGAAACAAATCCTCCTACTGATATAATTCCAGATCATTAGTTTTAGGACTATAGTCCAATTGGGGCTAGATCTCTCTAAAGCACAACAGTAGCATCTCCTACAATTGAATGAGCTAGATGAATTCCTAAGGCATATCGTTCAGTAGAGCATCTCGGTTCAACAATGACGCAAGAAGTGGCATGACAAGTCTATCCATAAAAATAAATTCCAACCAGGTGATTGGGTACTCCTTTACGATTCTAGATTCAAATATTTTAAAGGGAAATTCCATACACGCTGGATGGGAACTTATGAGGTGGTCAAAGTGTTTGAAAATGGAGCGGTAGAAATTAAAGCTATTGATGGACGAAATTATGTGTTCCTAGTAAATGGGCATAGATTGAAGGTTTATGTTCAGCCTCTTACTAAAGGAGATTTTATGTAGCAAGTCCAACATCAATATGAAAAGGAGTTGGTAGGCGGCAACACCAACCTGTTGAAGATTTTTTTATTTCTTTCTTTTCCTCACTGGAATAAAAAAAAAATGATAAAAATAAAAAGTATAATTTTTTTTCCTTTAATTATGAAAATCAACTGACTGACATGATTGTAGAAGGACCAACCTAAAAACCAACATGCTGGTAAGAAGATCAAAATTTTAATAAAATGGGAATGACACTTGATTTTTAGATATGCTGGCTCCCACTAAGAAGAATTAGGTTCAAGGAACCCAGCCCTTACCCAAGTTTGGGGTAACTAGCATGGAAATTTTTACCCAAGGAACACTTAATTCCTATTGCAATTGCTTTTTCTAACACCAATGCAGACAGATCTTGAAGATAAAATTTTTCCTTTCTTCTATTATCCTGTTTCATAATCCCGCTATTTTTCTTTTCTAAATCCCATAATGAATGGCCCTCCTTTTTCTTCTAAGAGAATTATCCCTATTCAATTTTGTAAAATCCCTCTTTTCCCCTCAAACATTTTTCCCACATCCCATTCTCGTTTATCCACCTTGGTAGTATTATTATTGGAATCCATGTTATGACATTCCTTCCCATTTTGAAAATTACCCCTTCCCACTTCTTTGTTCCCTCACGGATCGATTGCAGGATCTGATACAGTTAGCTCAAAAGGCATGTTCAAGAAACACCAAAGAATGGCGAATAAAACTTCTCTTGTATATTCAGGAAATTAAAAAAAAAAATCTAGCCAAAGAACTGAGTTTTTTTGTTGACACCTAATCCTCACGATTGGGTGAATTCATGTAAATAATTAATCAAGAATGTGGACAGTCATCAGAAGATGAACTGATCTGTCACATCCTTTTGTATATAACAATAACATGCATGATGGAATAAGATGAATCAGTTTTCTTCCAAAATGGAGTTACTCCTGGCCTAACATGGTATCAGAGCCAGCTCTTTTTAGCCTTTGTGTCCCTTGTAACTCCCTGTTTGCTCTCCATATAGCTGAGCAGGTTCTTCATAAAATTAGCTGCCCCACTGCCTGACTGATTCAGAAACAAAAAAGAGGAGCATTATTGCACCTGCGCCTCCATTGCATGAATTGCATTCACCTGATTACTCTGTCTTGTCTGACTGTTCAGCTCTCTTACTGATTCATAAACGTCTCTGACCTAGTAACTGTGCCTGACATAGTATCATTGCATACTATGACTGTGGGGATCCCCAACATCTCCTGTTCACTGTAGGTTCCTTCGAGCAGAACCCAGGACTCCCATCTCACTTTCACGTGGAAGTATGTCCACAGACTATTGTTGATGGTCTCATGTTGTCTCTGTCTGCGGAATTCATGCATTGTGATGTTATATCAAATACCTTCGTATAACTTGTGACTGCCATTTTTCTGAGCTGGTTCGAACTACCGAATTCTGGTGAGCTGGTGCCTCCACACAGGATCGAACTGCGGAGTTGTGGACACTTATCTGGCAAAGAAGAAGCGTGGTGCTAGTTGTGGTGCAGCGGAAGCGCTCTCTGGCAAATCGAGACCCGTTCTATTCCAAAGTTTTGCAGCTGTTGTGGTGCAGTGGAAGCACTCTCTGGCAAATCGAGACCCGTTCTATTCCAAAGTTTGGTATCACTTTTCGAATTGATTCTTTTCCTTTTTCCTTGATCGAGGTCTGAATAATACAGTAATATTAAAATTGTTTGAATACTCCACGATTAAATTGAAAATTGTGGCTGTGTGTTGAACGTTTTGGAGGATTTAACGCTGCTGTTGATATGAACTATGGGTTTTGGCTCCGTGGACACTAATTTTGGCTGAGTGAATCTCTGAAATTTTCTATAATATTAATTTGAGAAGGAAAGGGTTGTTTACGGCTATTCAGTGATTCCTTCTCTATGTTGAAAAGCTCATCCACTGCGTGGAAGATATGGAGTCCGTTTGAGAAGGAAAGGGTTGTCAAATTGTCGTCGCCATGGGTGAACGTGGCTACGGGCTCATGGGTCAGCTTTATAAATTCATGATGCTACCAATGATATTGGTAAAACAACTGCCTGAAGGCAGCCATGTGTATTTTTAACGCAGCCACATGTGTTTTGTTGAAGGCAGCCATATGTGTTTTTTCTTAAAACATTGTATTATTTGGTACATTATGTGGTATCATCTCCACCATATAGGAATCGGTAATACCTTTGTCCTATAAGAGTGCAATCTTTGTTTACAATTTTTACACCAGAGCTCCATTTTTTCCTTCCACGAAAAGTACAATTTTATACATTAACAACAGAAGTATTTTTCAATCAGCAGAAGTATTTTTTTACAGAATGCATTCAATCATATCCATGGTGGGAATAGTTCTCACTAGAAAGGAGAACTATCCTGAATGGTCCTGGATGATAAAACACACCCTCATCTTTAATGAGTTGTGGAAAGGAGTGTGTGTCAGAGAAGGAGACAATGACCCAGTACATCCTACCTCAGACAAAGAACTCGTCATTTGGGAAAACAAGAACAGCAAAGCTTATGAATTAATCGCAACATCTATAAATGAAGAGGTGAGTCACCATATTTCATCATATTCAACTGCCTTTGAAGCCTTACAAAAGCTGAAAGAACTCTATGACTCACATTCTGCACTTGAAGTTGTTCAACTCATGATTAAACTCTTCACTCTTGAACTGCAAAATAATGATCCTCTTGCTCTTGCATCTGAAGTAAAGTCTATAATGGATGATATCAAATCCACTAAATTTGAGCTAGATATCACTCTTATTGCTTTTCTCAAGGAACTTTATCCTACTTACTCCAATTATCTTGAGTCATTGCAAGCAAATGGAAATCTCAAAGATATAACCTTTGACCCTCTTGTGAAAAGTTTTGCTGAAAGAGAGAAAGCTTTTGGAAATAAGACAACCCATGAATCTTCTCAAGAGACTGTGTGCCTTGCTCATAAAGGAAAGCATCCTGCTCAAGATTCTATACGAGGAAGAGGTAGACAAAGAGGAAGAGGAAGATATTTTAGAGGCATGGGGGGCAGACATTCTCAAGGAGAAAAGGCAGATCTGCATTGCATTCACTGTAAAAGAAATGGATCAAATGATGCCTCTACATGCAAGCTACCATGGGACAAAATTGAGAAAAAAAGAAACCAACAGAAAGGTAAAACTGATGATGCAGACAAAGGTAAAGCACCTGAATCTGCTCACTATGTTGAGGCACAATTTAGCATTCGAGTAAATGAAGATTTGTTTAATGCTTCACTTGCTTCATGCAAAAATGAATTGTTGCTTGATTCAGGAGCAACCTGTCACATGACTCATAGAAAAGATTTTTTGAAGATTTTACTGACAATGTTGATGAAGCAGTATACTTTGAAAATCAATCAAAAATCAAGCCATCAGGGCTTGGCACAATCAGGCTTAAACTGCCTGGTCTTCCAGACTTTCTTCTGGATCATGTTCTATATCTCCCATATCTCAAGAGAAACTTGTTGTCCTTGGTCCACATCCGCCAGCAAGGTCACTCCATTCATATTTTTGATGGCAAGCTTGAAGTAGGAAAAGCATCTGACCACTCACTTGTCATGAGGAGAATAGAAGAAGAAAGGCTTCTCAAACTACAAGGAACCTTTGCTCATGCACAACATTTCTCATATATTTCTCATCATGAAGAAGGTACACTTCCATCAAGTTTATTATGCCATGCTAGATTTGGACATTTAAACTATGACAGTCTCCGCTTATTGAAGAAAACTGGTGTTGCTGGTTTGCCTACAATTCCTAGGAAACTTAATCAATGTGATGCTTGCATTCTAGGAAAGCATAGCAAACAGTCTTTTCATGATTCACATTCAAGAGCACATAGGAAGCTTGAACTCATTCATTCAGATTTATGTGGTCCAATTCTTGTTCCTTCTGCAAATGGAAATAAATATATCATGACATTTATTGATGACTACACCAGAATGCGTTGGGTTTATTTATTGAAGAACAAATCTGATGCTTTTCAAACATTCAAGAATTTTCATAAATGGATTGAAAATGATGCACAATCTCATATTGGGTCTATTTGCACAGATAATGGAAAATAATATACATCAAATGAATTTGTAAACTATGTTCGCCAACATGGGATCAAACATCAAACAATTGTGCCTTATAATCCCCAACATAATGGTGTAGCTGAAAGAATGAATAGAACAATCTTGAATATGGTACGATCCATGCTTTTCTTCAAAAATGTAAAGATAATGTTTTGGGCTGATGCTGTTCTATGTGCTGCATATATAAAGAATAGATTTCCATCTAATGTTATAAGAAACAAGACTCCTTATGAATTGTGGTATGGACATGTTCCTTCAGTAAAACATCTCAGGGTCTTTGGTTCCACCTGTTATGCTTTGATACCAAAGGTACATAGAAACAAACTTGGTGCTATAAGTCATAAGTGTATATTCATGGGGTATTCAAACACCTCCAAAGCATACTGCCTCTATGATGAAGTAAATAAAAAGTTTGGTGTATCGAGAGATGTAATTTTCCTTGAATCATCCAAATCTGACAATGTTGTTGAGCGACAACTTGATCGCTTGGATAAATTCGCAAAAACAAAATCATTTCAAGAATTTGATAATCAGATTCCACATCTTGAAGGGGGATTCTTAGTCTAAATCAACATGTGGAATCTTCTTCTGAAGAACACTCTCCCCCGAATGAAACTCCAACAATGGATGATGCTTTAAGTGATGTAATTGATAGAATTGGGAGACTCAATCTTGATTCAGTCCCAACTCAATGAACAGAGCAGCCTAGACCATCTCAGAAAGGTCCCCCAAAGTGGCTGACAAAGACACTTGAAAGTGTTCATCCTGATGAAATTGGAAAAACAGGAACCAGAAATTCAAACCGACAAAATGGAGGTGATGTAGTTGACTCTAATTCACCTGTTGATATGGATGTTTCTTATGATTGTGAATTGAACTTGTCTACAGATTTTGAACCAACTTCCTTCAAAGAAGCTGCTTCTCATGATGAATGGAAAGAAGTGATGCAAAAGGAGTATGATTCCCTCATAAAGAATGGCACTTGGAAGCTGGTTGACCCTCCATTTGGAACCAAACCAATTGGCTGCAAGTGGGTCTACAAGAACAAGTACAAAGCTGATGGCTCACTTGACAAGCACAAAGCTAGGCTTGTGGCAAAAGGTTTTACACAGAAGGAAGGGGTCGATTATGGGGAAACTTTTTCCCCCACAGCAAAATGGGCCACCATTCGGACACTCTTTGCACTAGCAGCTCAGAACGGTTGGAAAGTCCATCAAATGGATGTAAAAACTACCTTCTTGAATGGAGATCTAAAAGAGAATGTTTTTATGTCCCAGCCTGAAGGGTTTTCCGTGAAAGGTCATGAACATAAAGTATGCAAACTTGTGAAGTCCTTGTATGGCCTCCAACAAGCACCGCAAGCCTGGTATGAAAAACTAACTGAGCATCTTCTAAAACTCAATTTCAATCATTTTGATCTTGATGATGCAACTTTATTTGTCAAGAAATTTGGCAAAACAGTTGTATATCTTGTGGTATATGTAGATGAGCTTTTAATGACAGGGAATAATGAAATCTACATTGCATCCTTTGGGCTATGTTCATTACTATCTTGGCATTGAAGTAACCCAACATCCAAAGTCCATATTTCTTTATCAAAAGAAATACATTGGAGATTTGTTGAACAGGTTTGGAATGACAGAATGCAATCCTCTTACTACTCCAATGGAACAAAACTTGAAGCTCACATCTATTGAAGGAAAGGAATTTGAGGATGCAACAAAGTATAGACAACTTGTAGGAAGTCTCAACTACCTAACTACCACCAGACCAGACATTTCATTTGCTGTTGGAATCCTCTCCAGGTTTATGCAAAAGCCTTGTGAGGGACATTGGTCTGCTGCAAAAAGAGTTCTAAAGTACTTGAAGGGAACTCAAGACTTTGGAATCAAGTACACACAGGTGGATGACTTCAGTTTCATCGGATACTCTGATTCAGACTTCGATGGAGACAAAGAAACTGGGGTATCTACTTCAGGATATTCTATGAGTCTTGGATCAAGAGCTGTCTCCTGGAGATCACGCAAACAATCAGCTCCAGCAGATTCCACAACAGAAGCAGAATACGTGGCAACAACTGAAGCAACAAAAGAAATTGTGTGGCTCAGGAAAATTCTTGAAGATTTGCAGGTAAAACAAGTACAATCAACTCCACTCATCATTGACAACACCTCTGCAATAAATTTGGCCAAGAACCGAAAATTCCATGATCGAAAAAAGCACATTAATACTAAATATCATCTGATCCGACATCATTTTGAGGCCAAAACAATCCATCTCCGTCATTGTTCCACAAATGAGCAAATTGTAGATATTTTCACCAAATCTCTTGGAAGGGAAAAGCTTGAAATATTCAGAATGATGCTTGGACTCACCAACATCCCTTCAGATTAAGGGGGGGAAGGTTGACACCTAATCCTCACGATTGGGTGAATTCATGTAAATAATTAATCAGGAATGTGGACAGTCATCAGAAGATGAACTGAACTGTCACATCCTTTTGTACATAACAATAACATGCCTAATGGAATAAGATGAATCAGTTTTCTGCCAAAATGGAGTTACTCCCGGCCTGACATTTTTCATAAATTTTTATTATTATCCCCTCTTTTTTTGATGCTACAGAAATCCCCGGTGCAGGAATACGCATGATTGGTGCAGGCAAGTTCAGTGTAAGCATGCTGTAGTGCAATTAGTCTCAGTGCAAGCAGGCTCAGTGCAGGCAGAATCAATCCAAGGTAGGATTAGTGCAGACACACAAACATAGTGCAAATAATTGTTTAAACACACTACAAAAGCACTTGATGCAAAATGTTTATTGAGAAATTTACATTTTTTATTCTTGCCAATGAATAACTACCACAATGATAGATCATAGCATTGTATTATTTAAATTTTGGTTAAAAATTTGTTTTATCATTTACTAATTTAGGGAGAAATCATTTAAGTGCAAGATATTTTAGGTTCTGAAGTCTAATCTTTTTAATGAGTACCGAAGTACACCTTATGTGAATTATGAAGCAACCAGGGATAGTATAGACCCACCTAAAAACCTACACTCACCTCCATTGAAAATATCCTCCATCACTTGCTCATGATAGCCTTACCTCATAATCTGATCCCCCACGACCATTACACCGCCACCGCAAAAATTTCAGCCTCCTCCAATTATCATTGCCTGTCGTAGCAGATAACACATTGATATTTGTGTGCATCCATCCTGAAGGGGACATTTAATTATTGAATGTGAGTGGATGGAAGCGATCAACAAGATGGTGGAATGGACAGATCTCCATCATAAAATTATCAGCAGCTCCATTGCACTCCGCAGTGTGAAATATACCTTAGGTTGTGACAGAGAATTGAGGTGAATTCAACAAAGATATGGCGACCATGAGACATGAACCACCATCTGTGAAGGAGATAGAGCATGTGGCCTAGTATCGAGGGAGTCTTGCACTTGCAAGAATCGAGATTTCTCTGCTTTTGCAAAAATTTGACGGGTTCGATACAGTCGTGGCTCTAGGATTTGCAAAGACATTCGAGGAGGGCCGAGCTAAAGTAGGCTCACTAGAATTTTAGGTCATGGAGGAATATATAGCGCAAGCTATAGGCTTGTCAACCATAGGTGAAAAATGGTTCAAAAAGGAGAGGATCGAAAGGAAAAGAGGGTGTCTATTTGTGGTTGATCAAGAGCTCAAAGTCGATTGGAAGAAAGGGCTTCTACAGAGTGCCATGATTGGAAAATGGTGAGACCTATTGTACATATTACATAAATTTTTGACCTACGAGGGATGTTACACATTAATATTCATGTACCATATCAGGTTTTTTCTACTTTTTGAATCAGGGAAACACATCAATTTCCCTTATTACCTGCTCTAAATTTTAGAGAAAATGGTAAAAGGAGTGCAGAACAGGAGTGCCAACAGGGTTGTAGATAAACTATAACATCGCAGGCTCATTGCAATCCTAGTCAAGAAGGAGCTGGAGGCTAAGGGAATAACCTAGGATGTGTTCTTGAAAGAATTTTGGGAAAGGCGTGCAGGGGACTCAGTTGGAAAAAGTGCAGGCAAGAAGAGAAAAGTTGAGACGAAAAGTAAGGAAAAAAGGGTGCAAGTAGAGGAGAAATATGTTCAAGAAACCCCATCCTCAACAAAAATAAGAATGATTAGGACCTCAATGAGGAGAAGTACTGTCTCTTTTGGGACAAGTCAGGCTCAGTCAAACTCCCTAATTTTGATTGATGAGACACCCTAGGCTTCACTTGGAGGTCATAACCTCTTGGTTCTTGCAGATGCAGTAGCCCACATAGTGGGGAATGAAGAAGATGTAGAGAAGGAGGAAGACATACCCTTGTCGGCCTTCATTCATAAATTGAAGAAGAAAAGAATGACAACAATGCAAGTAAAACCCTGACTGAGGGTCTGGTAGATGACCAGGCACAGCACATAGAAGCGCTCGATAATTTTGATGAACAGGGTACTGAAGCCCTCGAAAATTTTGATGAATAGGGTACTGAAGCCCCTGATAAATTGAAGGAACAAGGTACTGAAGCCCCTGATGAGGCAAAGGAATAGGGTACTGAAGCCCTTGATGAGGTGAATGAACAGGGTACTAAAGCCCCTGCTGAGTTGGATGTATAGGGCATTGAAACCCCTGATGAGTTAGACACACAGGGGGATGAAACCCTTGGTGACCTGGAAGCCCCTGGCACTAAAACCCTTGGTGATATTATGATGCAGATGTTGGATGGCCAAGATGACTTTGATCTTGGCAATGACAATACATGTTTCAAATCAGTTGTAGAGAAAGTGCTCACACCAAAGGAGCTGGAAACAGAGACCTCTACTCTATCTGAATAACTGGATAGTAGAGTTCGAGTAGCAAATTCACGACTCGGAGGTGTTAAACCAGGTCATGAAAGAGCAGACATGGCAGAAGCAAGGCAAGATAAAATTGGAAGAAGAGGTCAAAGAATAGAGACATCAAGTGAAGATATGGAAGTTTCAGGCTTCTAGATGGTACAAGTGCCTCAAGAAGGTGACCAAACAACTTAAGAAAGCTCGAGGAAAGGAGACGAAGGTAGTGAAGGCAAGAATCAATATCCAACTGCAGGATTGAAAGATGGCTTCCTATGTGAAGACTTTTACTGCAAGTAAAGGTTGTGTGAGGACACACAACAGCTTAAGAATGGGAGGATGGTGGTAGGCCGAAATGCCCCATTTTATCCCCTTCCTATCACAAAAACACAATCATTAACCTCTGTTTTTATACATAAACCTCCTCATTCCTGCACTAGTCCAAGAATACTGTCTATTCCTACATAAACTTCATATTTCATGTTTAAGGTTTATTAGGTGCTTAATTAATCATTTTAAATAGATTTTGTGCCTTTAAATATTTCTTGTAACTTATATTTACTTTCCTAAAGTATTTGATAAGTTAAAGTATCAATCATTATGCTAGCTTGATCTAGTGCAGGAAGATTACTGCACTGCCAAAAACTATTTGTTCTCTAATCTCTGTAACAATTTGATCACTTCATGTGGGCATCTTGGTCCACATCATCCAGTTCATTTGAGGTCATTCGGAGTTGAAATCAAAGTGGAGGACAATCAGGGATATGTCCGAGGATCAGTCTATGGCCATGAATAGTTCACACCTTATTATTGCCACTGGATTAATTTTGTAATTTTAGTTGTTATTTTTTTTCAACTAAAAGGCTTGATTTGGAATGACTGTAATTTTTGGTTATGGCGACAGGACGAAGGGTTATATAAAATATAGATTTCAGATAGAACTAAGCTAGCAAGTGATAGCAATAGCAAATCGTTGTAATTTTTGGTTTATTTGTAATTTTGTTGTCGCTCTCATTCTGGACTGGATTCGAGCTCAAATGTATATTTTCTAATCAGAATTAATACAAGGAAATGTGCCATGATTTTCTCATTTTGCATTGTAATTCTTCATTGATGTGTTGATAATGTGTTGAAGGTTTTCATTTCCTAAAATGAGAAATGAGTTGGTTGGTGAGGGCCCAGCCAACCCAACTTGTTACCCTCTTTCTTTGTTATCTTATAAATGTGTTAACTTTATTTATTTATAGAAGCATAGTTTGAATCTTGATTTCGTGCTTGCTATGAATTTTGATTTATTTTATTAAAACAGCCAGGTGTGAACGGATCCGTTGTGTGAAAGTTAAATTAAATGGCTTCATATAATTGTACTGTTAGTTTTCTTTCGCTTGGATCGTGCAAATGAGATCCTTCCTACACTAGTGCATGCAGGATCTTGCACCCTGGTTCGCTAGTTCATTTACAGAAAATGTTTCATTCTTTTTCTTTTACATGATTTAATCCATTTCTATGAAGCCAATGTTTTTCATCTGAAGAAGACATCTCTAATACTAAAAGTAAAATTCTTAAAGATTAAGGATAACTTCAGGAAATAGAAAATGACGTTGTTGCATATCTCAATGTGTATTTTCACTTCATGAATTAAGGAAAAGGACTAGAAGTAATATGGAATATTACAGTGAACCATTACAAGTTATATTTGTTTACATGCAAAACCCCTTTGACTGAAGAAAGTTTGCTTTAGTTTTGAAGAATGTTTTTATCCTAAGAGTTTATTTCTGTTTTTGAGATTCAGTAGATTAAAGAATTCTTTTCATGTGCAAGATTATTTTAGATTCTACTCGCACTTGAAATTCTTTTTATAGTTAACTATAAAAAGAATTTTAAAGTCTATTATTCAAAATTAACATATTAATTTAATCATGGAGCTATCCATAGGAAATAAATTATTTTAATATTGAATTTATTGTTTGCGTTAATGAGTGACATGCATGGATGGTCAAATCAAATATTGACATATATATTTATTTGGGTAAAGTTTATTTTTTTGTTTGCATTAATTCCTTGATTATAATTTTAGTAAAGGTAATATTTAGGCAGCGAAACATTGATATTTATATTTATTTGTCCATAAAGTTTAATTTTTAAAATTCATTGATTTATGTTAAAAGTGTGAGTTCGTTTCAATCTAGGGTTAAATATTCACATTTACATTTAATAAATAGATAAACATAACATTTCTTCATGTTAAAAGTGTGAGTTCATTTAAATATAGAGTTAAATATTCATATTTAAATTTAATAAAAAGATAAACCTAACATATATATTTATATACCTATTTTGGTTCACTTCCCTATTTAGCTAAAACCTATAAACCTTCCCCAAAATGTGCACTAATGCACACATTTAATTTTTTGTGAAAAATAAAGGCATATACTAGAACTTGCTTCAAGGAGACTAGTATGTATACACACTTTTCTCTACTGAGAGTCTTGTGCATGTGTTATTCCATATCAAAAGGGTGTATGTGAACTCAGATTTTGTTTTTGAAAGAGTTATTATGAGGGAAAGATAATGCAATGGGGAAGGGATGATATAGTTAGGCCAACATGTGAAACTTCAAATAAGTGTGAGAAAATATGTCATAATTATTACAAGTTCATCTCTCTTTACACATTGCAATAGAGTGATGCATCCCTCCATTTCAAGCTCACTCGTATGGTGAAGCTTCAATTTTTTTCTCATCATATTCACTAAGGTAAGATAGGGCGGGGTTTCTCTTATAACAATATGGTGTCAAGTAAGGCTATAACACAATTCAACATATTAAGTATATTTCATGTAAAAAGACTTCATAAAATTAAATAAGAATCACATTATACATCAATTCAACTTCCTTTCTCAAAATTTAAGGGAATTTATTTAAAAATATCTAAACTTCCTTTCTTTTCATACCCAACTAATTACCGAGGTTGCATACCATGGGTGAAAATAGGAGTAAATGTGGAAGGATCAATGGGAAGATGCCTCTTTGACATGGTGTTATCCTTTAAATGTTCACTAATGGGTTTTGGGAAGAAACCACCTAACATTTTATGCTTTTCAAACAACTCATATTTCTCATATTCTTTTTTTAATCATCAATGGATGTTTAGGTTGTTCATTAATGGGTTTTTGAATACACCACCTAACATTTTATTCTTTCACACAAATCATATTTCTCACATTCGTTTTTAATCATCAATGGAGGTTGTGGTCATTTTCTTATTACACTTGAGAAGAAATACTCTTATCAAACTCATGTTGTGTTAGAATTCTATTGACACACTCGAGAACATCATCCACATTGAATTTATTATTCAACCATTAAAAAAAATCTGAAGTCCCAGCGGAGAATAGTGGTCAACAAAATGAAAGAACATATACAAAGAAAAAGAGATCTTGCAGTTCTAATTCCAAATACAAGAAATTCTTCCAGTAGGTCTTGATCTAAATCAAATGTTGTTTCCTTCCTTTTTGTCACTTATCAAATATTTCCAATAGGTTTTCATCTAAAATAAATGTTGTTTTGTTCCTCATTGTCAATTATCACATATTTTATCTGTCGGTTCCTCTAAATTCGTATGGTCAACCCCAATGTACATCTGGCTTGGGGTTTGATCTAAGTTTACCTGTTTTTTTTTTTTGGGTTATTAGCTCTCATGTGTTTCCTCTCTGGTTTAATATAAAAACCCACTACTTACCTGCTTGTGGCACACATTCTGATTTGGCTAGTTCTCCATTACTAGTTTTTTTTACCACTTCGATTTTAGGTTCCTAACCTAGGTCCCTATAAACCCTAGAATCAGCCTCTTTGGGTTCTTGGTTATTTCATATTTCCTCACATGGGTCCTAGAGTTTAGGTCACATAAATTTTACTATACTATTTCCTATTGTTTGATCTGTAATGGCTTGTGTACTAGAGACAATGGGTATATCCTCCCCCCTAATCGTCTCTAGGCCTTCTTCATGCACATCCAACTCAGTGGCCCTCACATCAATCCTATGATGCAGGAGGAGATTCAACAAGAAGAACTTATACCTTATGCCCTCATGTAGAGGATTGAGGATCGAGGATCAAGACAACAAGGGTTAGTCTCTTTCCTACAATGAAAAGAGGACGTGTGGCTCAAGGAGTGATGTTTATGAGGCAGAAGGGAGAGTGGCTCAAAGTAGGTATTCAGGGGACTGATTGATTACTAGTGTGATGTTTTACATATTTTTCAATTGTTATTGTTTTTGGTTTTATATTTTTTTGCAGTATCAAATTGTACCAGTTCTATATGATGGCTTCTGATTGCATATCTTCATAGATATTCAAAATTTGATTGTTTAATGTTAGAAATTTTTTTAATAAGATAAATTACACTAGGATTATAGAATCCCAATCTTTGTACTTATGAATATGAGTTCCCATTGAAAGACCAAACCAGGGTTTTTGAAAACTTTTTTCTTGGCCAATGTGAAAAACCAAACTAGCGAAGAAAACATTGCCTTTATCATGAATTTCAGGACTATTCTTCCCCTTTTTATAACTTTACCTTTGTGCCCCTTACCAGCATAAACTTATCTAATCATGAGGGATTGATTTATATTTACTACCAACCCCATTTTTTTCTAATTAACTATCTGCCTAATAACATGGAAAATTACTTTTCATTGTTTCACGCATGGATTTAAGAAGAAAAACTAATTTACAACATTTACAAACTTATCATGACCAGTTTTCCATGGTGCTGAATAGCAATGTTCCTCATGTTTCTTTTTTGGCTTGATCGAGTGTCTATTGAAATAGTAAGGTAGTAGACCAGGAGAATGAAATCTCTACGAAGGGCATGCTACTCCTCTTGGATTTCCTTAGAAGATCATATTGATTTTTCCTTATTATTTTTTATATATATTTTTTTCAAATTTTTACAATCATGAATCCAACACCCCAAAAATAAATTTAGGCCATTATAATATAGAATCAAAGGTTATGGAAGTCTATGTTAACTTGTCTATATCTGCACTTTTGTCCTCCCCAAAAAAAAATACTGGAACGACAAACCTGCTAAAATTTATGGCTTGCAACCGAGAAGTATGGTTAGTTTTTTAGGTGTAGGGATCGTCTGCATGGGCCGACTCAATTTTGACTGTTACTAGGTTTCCCAGGGCTCCGAGTTGCTTTTGAATTTCTCCTCCATGATTAGCCTAGAGCTGTCTCAAGAATTGGGTTTGAAATCCTGGTCTTGGTAGTCAATGCCTCTATGTGCTCCAGTGTTTCATTGAGCTTTTAATGCACATGTTTTCTTGTTCCAATTCCTTAATTTGCATCTAATTCATATTTAAATTTTCATAGATTTATTTTGGAGTATATTTTATAAGTAAATTCAATATGATAATATTGGGAACAACAATAGAATCTTTCATCTACTTGTACAAATATCGAACACTACTCACCAAGAAGTTGAAGAATCATTATTTCAGGACTTTCATGCCATTGATATTTTCCTTTGAGTTGAAGTTTTCTATGTGATATTGTTGCTTCCTCTCATGATATATCATCCATTTACGTTTCCTGAAGCAATCATGTAAGTGCACTTTCAGTTTCTTTTTGTCCATTGGGCTACATTCCTCCAATATACCCCATTCCTTGAACCACATTTTAAATTGTAGATGCAAAGTAATATTTCTCCTTTATAGCATGTCTTTGTTGATTTTGGTAGAAATACAATTATTGTTTGCAACTGTCATTCTTTGTCTATACAAAAGCACCATTCTTAGCACTTCCACCCATTGAAAATAATAGCATCGAAAGTCATTCTCCAATGAGAGGCCTTAAATGACCACCCTGAGGCTAGCCAGGGAAGATTTGGAGAATCAATAAATCTTGTGTCACTACAAAAGTCAAGTCGAAGGTAGATTCCTTGTGATATTTGACAAGAGGCAAGATGAATGAGTTTCTAGTGTATGCTTGATGAGCCATGTGCAAAATCCAAGGCAATGTCTTATAAGCTCTTTGAGAAACATTCAAGACTTGGTCTATCAAGAGTCAGGATGAATGAAGAATTCCTATGAGCTAGTACTAGCATGTGCGATGGACTCCTTGGCTTGTTGTGATGTGACTACCTAAGACCTGGCCCCTCCTAGGCTTACTCCAATAAGTGTCCAAGTTATAGTACTAAATGATCACATGGAAAAGACCTTCCTCTTATTGTTATCTTGAACATAAGTACTTAAATGTAATTGCAGGTTAATGGACCATGCTCATTGAGAGAGTGATAAAATGTTTGTGTAAGAGCATTGAGTCATGTAAAAGTGTTTGTCATGTAAACTCTACGTCCTAGTGACTAGTTGAGATGTTATAATGTAATTTTATGATGTAAAGTCTAAAATCCTAAGATTTCCTAAGTTTATAAAGGCATTATTATATTAAAGATGTTAATGTAATATTAGAAGAACAACTTAAGTTGTTAATCCCTCTCTCATGGAGTCTTCTAGAAGGATCATGAAGCTTATCCACTGCCAATCAAAGATTAGATCTGGGCACTCCATTCTAGCCAAGAGAAATGATAAAAGGAGCAAAGCAAAAAAATTCTCTACACAATTTATTTTTATATAGTTTTTCATCTACTCTCCAAGGCACACCTATCCCTCTTGAGCACCCAAGGTTTCAAGTTCTCATCTGTTAGATATAAGCATTCAAATTTTAGCAGTTGTTTCGCCCAAATATGGTCTATTTTTCTGCAGTGTGCCCAAGTAACCTTCAAATCTACTTCATGCAAGCTCAGATCTGGTCGGGGTTTCTTTAAATTTGACATCTTTGGCTCAAGGTGAGTTGATATAAGTCATTTTCACCTGCATGCAAGAAGTTTCAAGTCAAGTAAGGCTTCATTTGTCTCCATTCATCCTCTCTCCTAGAAAACTGTATTGTATCACCCTCAAGAAGGGTTTTGTACCTGCAAAATTGTTCATGAGCAATGAAGTAAGAAGGCCTTTGCTGAGGTTTTCTCCCTTAATGGGTTTCCCCGGGGCAAATCTTGTCTATTGATGTGTTTGAGTACTTAAACAATTTATTTCAATTACTTATGCATGTTGATATTCATATCTAAAGAATTTAAAGTGCTCACATTCATATCCAGCAGTTATATCTATCATATATAAGTGAACAACTAGTAGATATTGCAAATCTGACTGCATATCTAAGTGAACAACAACAAAATCTATCAAATATGTATGCATATCTAAGTGAACAACAATGAGATCTAGAAAATATGACTATCTAGAAGGCTAAAATCTTAGTTATAAGGTGTCCTTATAAGTTTTTGATCATTTACAATAAGTTGATTTGAAGAACATAATTTCATGGGTACTTGAAAAGCTAGCTTACATTGTTTACATTTCTAGCTCTATATGTTATTGCTACAAGTTTAGAATTTTAATTCTCTTATTGAAGTAATTCAATATCTAGGTTATTTGATTAAGTGTTAGGTGTTGTTTTCATAACATGAAGAAACATAGGACAACACTCATCTTGAGTTAAGAAAATTATAACACCAACTATATGTGCTTTAGGACAGTTTCAACCAACAATATCTAATAAGTGGTGCTGGTTTTTTACTATCAAAAAATCTATGGTGATTAAATTCTTTTGTATCCTCTAGGTGTGTCCATCTGATTCCATCAGTTTCTAAAGATACGTAGACTCCATACCTAAATGCATGTAGTAACACATGGGTGATCAGTTCCTGGAAAGGGTAGCACAACATGTTCCAATCCCCCCACCTCTTCATTGTGCACATGTCCCAACTCAATATTTCACCGAATCAGTGAACTTCAATTCTCAGTATTTGTATCAGAATATTCTTTGGAATTTTTCTTTATTGTGAATCACACCACCTTGTTCTTGTATATGTTAACCTTTGTTCCTACTTCTACAGAAGAATCTCTCCAAAGCTGGCAAGTGATTTTGTAAGTTGTTAAGTTCCTTGACTTTCAAGTCAACATTATTGAGGTACATTGTCAAATTCGTTTCTGAAATCAGTGAAGCATCACCAAAGCTCCTCGTCTTTTTTCTCCTATGCCTTCTCTATCATGTGCATTAATGTGGAGGTAGTGATTAATAGTGGAATGATACGGTCTGAATACGGAATTTCCCTTGGCCTTTCCCCTCCTCTATTTATTTGTTGATTCTCCTTTCTACCATCCCTCCAACTAACTCGTAAAATACTAGGCTGATCATAAATGTCCTATAGTTTCCAGGGTTATTTTATATAGTTGAACTCTCCTAGCTACTTTAAAATTGTGCAAAATAAGGCTTGTTGTTTAGTTGTATGGGAAACCATCCTTGGAAATATGACTAATGGAAAAATATGATGGTTGAGGTGATCCTTACCCCATTTCAAGTGATATTCCTGAAATCCTTTGAATGTTTTTCACTTTTCCCAAAACCACTCTTCTAATGCCTACTTTCACATCTGACTTTCAACACTATCTCCTTCAAGATGGTTTTTTGTTTATTTTTCCTCACAGATGGGTTCCTAATAGTTATAAATTGTTTTTGTGTGGTACAACCATTATTCTAGTGTTATATTTGTTTCCTTCATTGGTTTTCTCACCTAAAGTTTTGTCCTAGTGGCTCTAGAGTTTTTCCTTTCCATCTTTACATCCTTTTTTACTGGGTCTTACAAATTTGTTCCTTTTTCATTTATGAGCAAACTTTATGCAGTGAGATTCTCACTCATGTTTTATTTTCCATATGATGCCTGAGATTCTTTGCAGTCTTATTAAACCAAGGGTTTACTAGAAAAAAATGTGTCTGTCACATACTTTATTCATTTAGATATATCTAAATAAACACAAAACCTGGTGCATGTGGTCATCATTATTTTTTCCCTTTCCATCTCCAATGATCAGAAAATTTCCCAGTAAGTTTCCATCCTTCCAAAATCTATTCACATTAAAATTTCAAATTGAGTGTCTTACATACACTAGTGGTTAATTTTGGAGATCCTTCAGGTGCAATCAAAATGGCCTTTCAAATAGTGAATGAAGAGTCCCATGGAATTTATGAAATATGGGCCTCCTTCAAAGATCTTGCCTCTCTTTCTTATTAGAGATGAAAGTAGTAAAAAAAACCCTTTGAGCATATGTTTAGATTAATCTTACCCTTTATAGCCCACTATTTTTATATTTACAATTTGAGAGGTTTTTCAGATGGTCAGAACCCTATGAGTCTTCTAATTAGGTTGTGGTTACTTAGATAATCAACTTTATATTGAAATTTCTCTAATTCCATTGCTTGTTTTGTCCTCATTTCCAACTTCCTCAACCATACCAAGACAAGGGTCATAATATTTTGCTCTATATTGTTGCCTTTAATGTTTTCCTAGTGTTACACATAAGCGTGTAAGCATCTAGAAATTGAAAATTAAGCACTCTAGTATGTTGGAAGGCTGTAAGAGGGAGAAAACGAAATCATTCCTCTTTGAGAGTGGTTTAATGATAAAATGCACCATGGGATCAATGACTAGAGGTCCAATGTTTGAGGGCCAGGGGCATATGTTTTTGTCAGGAAGAACATTAAAGGCAACAATACAAAGAAAAAAATTATGACCATTTTCATGGAATGGCTGGTGAATGTTACTATTTGCCTCTAAGAGGCATCTAGTAGTTCAACTTTGTTATCTCGTTAATCCTATCCTACTTGTATTATTTCTATATTGTCACTAAATGGGATATTGTAGCCAAATATGACAATATAGAGATAATACAAGTAGGATAGGATTAGCGAGATAACAAAGTTGAACTATTAGATGCTTGTTATAGGAAAACTGTAACATTTACATCTCTTGCTCGAGGGGGATAACTACCACCACTATAAAACATTTGCTATGAAAAATCTTGTGAACACTAGACACCACCTTGAATCAATGAAGTTAAGCATTAGCACTAGCTGATATAGTCTCTGGGGACTGAAAATGGTACAATTACAGTTAATGGGATTTATGGCAAAAGGTTGTGAGAGCCAAAGCCAGAATAACTTATTCTTCTTGCACGAGATGTTGTCGTATATGGAGCTGGGATTTTTTCATTGAACTTGGAAACATGGAAACCTAATCAAGCTTATTTTGTGATTCACATATCACAAGGCTAATTTTTTGTTGTTCCATTGTTGGTCTTGATCTTCCCGAAATGTGCCCCTGTGATCATTGTGTTTATTTTTCTACCTTTTATTAATACTTCAATTTTCTCACCTTCTACTCCCCTTTTCCTATTATTGGTTTAAGTTTCATACCAAGTCACTCATTTTCTATTATTTTATCTTGTAACTTTTTGCATTCTATTGTCTTTTTTTTTCACCTATGGTCTATCTTCAACTTTAGTTTCCTAATGGTTAAGAACATGTTACTAGGGGGGAAGTGTATGTACACATGCATAGAATTTAGCAGTCAAATTGGTACATAGAGGTGGGTCCCTTGTCTCGCAAACAAGGGGGTCTCATACATCAATTTGGTCTCTGGCTTGGCCGTGACCTTAAAAAGAGATTACTATTATAACATTATCAAAGGATCTCATTTTGAGTGATTAAGTGAATAATTCGTTTTTCCAACAACATGGGTTTAAGTCTAGGAACATGTTTTAATTGGCCTTTTTGTGGAATTCATGAAATAGTTATTACCCCAATGAGTTACCAATTCACCATGGAAAGAAAAACCAAAAATTATTATTATTATAATATTTATTTTTATGTATGATGTTTCTCTGGAAAATTTTTGGCAACCCACGCTTGTTAGATGCTGTTGTTAAAAGTTACTAGATATATTAGTGGAGCATATAGGAAAATGTTATCTATGTTGTCAACTTTGCAAACATAAATGATATGGTCTTGCTTCTTTAGGTCATTTCATTGAATTTCCAGTTAAAATGACAAACTTTACCTATGATAGCATAAAATTGAATGCAATGATAAATATGTTGTTATGTGGCTTGCTTGCATATATACCCTTGCAGAATAGATTTGTTCTCTTTATGAGACATATTCAATCAAAACAAAAGTAAGGAAAGTTGATTTATCCTCAGTTATTTTGAAAATTTAATATCCTCTGGTGAAAGCATTTAATTGGAATATTTCAATTTCAAACTGGGGCCTATCTTGCATTACTACTGTCCTCTCATGAACATCAAAAATATCTTTGTGCAAATTGAAATTACGAATGAGAATTTGAAGTCATTCGAAGAGATCGATACAATGTATAAAATAAAATAATTTTATTAATGTCCAATGAATGACCAAGAAAGTAGGCCAATGAGATTGAGAAACACAAGTAGTATGAATACAATGTGGAGTGTAAGTGCAACTCCTAGATAATGTTGAAAACAACATAAAGAAAGAAAAGATCCTACAATAGTACATCCTCAATATAAGAAATGTATATATAACTTTGATAAAGATATGGTGATACAAAATACAAAAAATAAGTGAGTATGTCCAAGGCTCGAAAATTGGAAAACTCAAGAGCCTGTAGAGAGAGAGAGAAAGATGATGAAGCTAAATAATGTGAATCTCCAAGGTCTAATGAATGAAGGTGAGTGCGGTGAACTAGGTACTTTCATGCTCTCACATTCCTCTGGAACCATCAAGGGGTCTGGATGAATGATTTTGGGGGGGATGTAAGTGTGGGGGATAGCCCAACATCCAAGGTCGAAAGAAAGAAACTCTATATAGATCTCTAACTACACCTCTAGATCAGGTAGGTACTCTGATGTGTAGAAGGTGCCTTGCTTAGGGTCTGTCTTCTTTGAGGATGTATAGACTGATGTACAATTTTGCACCTCTGAATTGGTTTCCATGGGTTCTCACCAATATATTGTCTGGTGCATTAAAGCCAATGCCCCACCAAGTTTTCAAGATGTGGGGACATGGGAACATGGGAATTTCTGTGGGGGAAGTTTGGATGCCCTCAAAATTTTATGGAATGTCACAACCCTGCCTAAAATATCAGTTTTATGAAAAATATAAGAAAATATTAAACGAAGATATGTTTTAACGTTTATAAAGATATCAAAATTCTGGTATAAGTCTATTGTTGTCCACTCTTTTCTTCCTCAAAAAGCTTATTTTCCACAAAAATCAGTCTGCTTTTCAAACTCCTTGGTGTGATGATGTTAGTGGGAAGTGGATAAATGAGATTTTATGTGCTTAAAATAAGTTAATTTGAGTTTGGAAAGGACCCACTGGCTTTTCTATCATTTAGGAGTTCAACAAATTCTAAAAAATGTTTTTAATTAACTTTTTTATATTTTTTAATTATCATAGTCTGCATTAATGAGAGAGAGCTTCCAGGAGTATTTTTTGTTATCAAATATTCTTGGAAGTCCCCAGTACTTAAGGATGTGTACCCAATAATAATTGGGAGTGCATTTGATAAAATGCTCTTCCAAAGTACTTGTTAGTATCTAGTAATCCCTTAGAAGTCCTTAGTACTAGGGAACCTCACTCTTAGGCACTGGGGACATCTCATCTAAGTGGATGTTCTGAGTAATGTACCTCGTTGAACCCAAATTACTGGGGGTTAGCAGGGGATGCCACTCAAGTTTCTTCCACACTTTCAGATTGTGGAGAGCATTGGGACTTGGCATGCATTCCCTGGATCAATAATTTAAAAAATTGTCAGAAAGTTTTTATTACATGCTTGCTTCCAATGTTATAATCATTTAAAAGTGGTCATTTAATATGATCTAGGTAGTTCTATTTTGTGAGGCCATGTTGAATTTCGCGAGAAGTGTACATGAATCCTTCCATTTTTTGGATTAAGAAATGATAAGTTTGAATGCCATTGGTCATTTCATTTTGTGGTAGACAAGTGGTTCAATGAAATTAATACTACTTGATGTCACACTCAATGGAAGTCGATTGACAAAAGTCAAAAGAAGACTAACTTGGTCTTTCTATCAATGAGTGGTGTAACAATTTTTGCCCAAGTTTATGGGAAAAAGGGTTAGAGCCAATTATGATGATAATAAAACAACAATATGCAATTAAGTAGAAGTTCCTTCAAAAAGAGAACATTCTTAAGAAACTCTGAGCCATGTTGGGTTAATAATGAATGATATTTTTCAATGACAATTGTTGGAGTTAGCTCACCAATTTTTTGCAAGCAAATTTTAGATACAAAGTAGGACTCAACTCACAAATTTCGATGTCTGAAATCACAACTCTCCCCATGAAGGGTTGTTTGTTCACTGACAAGCAAGGCTCAGATTTAGGAGAACCATTGAATGAGTAAGTGAATTATATGCAAAGACAGATGATGATAAAAAAACCAAATGTGATGGTGATTTATTTGTAACTTACCTAATTTCTATTATTTACACTTACATTTTTTATGCAGAGTTAAATCTATTAGGATAGTCATGTCACCATCGTCTTATATATATTACAGTTTTCTTTATTGCGTACCTTTCACACATATTATATTTATTTCTGCCTATTGGAATATTTGGATTTGTTTTCTTACCAAATAACCTTTTGCATATATTATATTTTATTTTATTGGACTATTTGACATTGTTTCTTACCTATGAATTCCTATAACATGTTGTGACTGTTGCAAAGTAAGCCAAAAGTAGTATTCAAACATTTCTTCTTGTGACATGGTCACCCATAGGCTTATGTTGATGAAAATGAGGAATGGTTCTATGGAAATAAATCCCATTGTTATGGAAAAGGCTTTCATTTCATACAAAAAAGAATAATTACAATAAAAAATCCGACATATCTTTCTAGGACATCTACCTAGATATTTCTACCACTCCATAATTCACAGTGTTGTGGAATAATGTTATTGCACAATAGAACTAAATTTTTGATGAAATCTCTCATTTCACACCAGTGAAAAAAAAGAACACGAGAGACATGCTGCAACACTAACTGCATCTGGTACTGGGCTAAACAATAACTTTGTTGAAAGAGAAACTAGTTTTCTACTAACCTTCAAAGAATGACAAAAGTTGTTAATGACAATAATAAATTTATGAAGAAGAAAGAAATTGTGCAGAATTTTAAAACAATTATCACTATTGGCATGGAATAAAAATACAATAAAAATAATAAAGGGAAATGGCATTTGAAAGAGAACCTAAACTAAGAAATATATAAGAACAACATTTCATCAAGATAAACACATTAGGAAGATAGATAAGATAAGACATTTTATTAATGTCCAATAATGACCACAAAAGTATATCAATGGGATACTCCAGTGTTGAAATGAGTTATTAAAATAGATTTAGAATACATAAACTCCCTCTAAAATGATCAAATGATGTATAAGACATGCTTTTCTTTATGAATCACTTTCAAAAATAAGAATGATTATTTAATAATAAACATTTACCTCAGTTTTATGCTCCCATTTAATAGTGAGATAACATCGTTGTGCAGCACTTCCAATCAACGGTCCTATATTTTCTTCGTAGGATGTTGTATTAATATAATTTAAAGGAAAGAATAAGATCTAGGTGTAAAATAAGAAATTGTTATTCATGACCCTTGGTTTAATTCAATATTAAGTTGGTAAAATTAAGTGATATGAAGGTTATGAAATACATATTTAAAGTTATTAATATTCTTTTAAATTAGGTAAAGTTCAAATATTGAAAGGTGTCTTTTCGAGGGAAAGAAGTGCTCAGGTGAAAAATGTAAAAGGAGATATTATAATAATCATGGATATATTAATCCCGAAAATGGAGTTATTTGGGAGGCAATAAAGGGATGTTCATCTTTATCGAGAGGAAGTAAAAATAGAAGGGATGTTTGACATGCTTTAGGGCTATGGGGAGACATCTAAGAGAGTGGTGGAGGCTTGGAGCCATTATGACTCACAGTCCATGTAAAGAACTTGATTTTCCCTACCTCCTTCAAGGAAAATATTTAATTAGGACTATTATGGTAGGACTGGCATTGATATAGTTCAAATGGTGATGGATTAAGGCAAGAGAATTTCCACAAAAGAGAATAATCAAGTTTGTTCAACTTTGCAGGGATTTCACTATATGTTCCAAAGACAGTGGGTTTGTATGTTAGGAAGGCTTGTTTATGGTCTTGCCCACTATCAATTTGAATTTGGCTCCCATCCTAGTAGCCTTGGGTAGCCACTTTTGGCTCATCACTCAGTCTATCTCAATGGAGTTTAGGGTGGATTCTCTCTTTGGAAAGGATGGAAAGAAAGTGTCAATTTAATTGAGGGGATATCCACGAGGGCCTACACATATGGAGGATGAGGAAATGCAGGGAGTACTCTACCCCTCCTCAGTCACTTGAATAGGGTTATATCCTTACAATGACAACAAAAAAGAGCTAACAATATTCAACTTTTTTTAGGTAAAGAGTGAAGTAGAAGAAATTGAAAACCGGGGTGAGGGAAAAGCAGGTCATGACTTCCAGTTTTAAAGTAGAAGAGGAGATATTTCCTTGGGTTCCAAAATTTGATTTTTCTCACATAAGAGAGACCAAATAGCTAAATCTTTGGATATGTATTGGCATTTGAACACATCCATTGCCATGACTATCATCTATCACAATTTTCACATTGATATTTCTAATCAATTTTCTTTTAAACCTTATAACATAATATGTTTTTGAGAACTCACTGATGCAGTTAATATAAGAGATCTAGAAAAAAAAATTAAGTGCAACATCCATACTTATGTTGGAGAGTATTGGGCTTGAGTTGGTGTCCACACCTCGAGAAACTATATTGAAATGTATTTCAAGAGAATATTAAGTTTTTGTTTGAGAGCTTTTTGGGAATATTTCAGTGTTGTCTTCCTCATCAAATTTTTCAAGATTCAATTATAGAATTCAAATCTCCATTTCAGATTTCAGACATTTTTGAAAATTCATCTGTTGTGTTTGGCCTTGTATATATTTCCTGCATGTTTGAAAAAATGTTTGAGCTTATCTTAGCAGTTTCAAAAAATGTATTTCCGCATAACAAGAGATTTATGTTATTCCCATCAGCATTTATCTGATCAAGAATGTCACGTTTGGAAAACATTATGAGGAAATGGGGGAGAACCTACTCTTACAAAAAATTATAGTTTTGAAAAAATAATAAAGAAGGTTCTTTGTCATATCGAAAAAAGATATTATCCTTGATGGGGCTCTAGTTGATTAATTGTCTACCATTAATCATCTTCCCATATTTGCCCATTTTTCAATCTATTGTAATCATACATCCTCTAAATTTTCTATCACATGCTTTCTGTTGCATATCCTCGATGTATGTGTTATCTAGAGTGTATCACATGTTTTCCATTACATCAAAAAAACCACATAGATTGTTAATATTTGCAGTATGTGCTATGTAGATTCCTGCATGAGCTAGTTAACTATTTTTTCTTGATTACTAGATACTCATAAACAAAAATGCCATTAGCTAAACATGTAGTGTGCATGGTTTTGTAGCCTTAAAGTCTCTTTCTCAACTTGATTTTGGGTCATCGCACCATCAAATTGAAGAAAAGTTGAAATATGTGTTTTCCATGATGGACCTTCTTATAAACAAAATAAATAGCCATAGCACAAATGTTTCCTTGCACATAAGGAATACCTTAGTGTAGGTAACAAACCTTGAATCTAATATGTTTCTCTAAGAATGTTTCACTTTAATCTAGTT
The DNA here is from genome assembly GCA_031772625.1 of Pinus tabuliformis. Classification (NCBI taxonomy): domain Eukaryota; kingdom Viridiplantae; phylum Streptophyta; class Pinopsida; order Pinales; family Pinaceae; genus Pinus; species Pinus tabuliformis. Next base: position 255,844,238 of record CM062815.1, read on the forward strand.
GTTTCTTGTCTTTATTTATTTCTACTAACTAATAGTTTATGATGGTAGACTAGGACAATTGTTAGAGTAATGCTTCATGTTAAAGGAACCTACAGGTATAATTCAACTGCCAATAATAGTGCCAAAACAATAGCTTCCATCTTCTGCAACTGATCTTACAATTTCATCTTGGGAATTTCCACCTCATCTATTTATTAATCCTAATGAATATTTCAAAAGAGTCAACACCCTCCAATGAAAAAACCAAAGAATGAGTCTAGAGTATTGAAACAATTGATGATTCTTATTTTGTAGGGGGTATTGCAGACAAATTTATGTGGGAGTGCCCAGATTCATCACCAGATAGGCCTACATTTCTTGTTTCTTCATTCAAGAGAAAATTGGATTTTGTGGATGGCCCAAATAGTGTAAGACCCTCGTCCCACATCCACCCAAGTAACCATGCTAACTAGGGTAAAAATGAGACAAGAGGCTACTATGATCATATCCAACCTCCTATGTGACCTTAAGGAAATGGAATTGATAGAACATCACACACAATCATCCAACATCATCAATAAAACCCTCGGGAGACAAGTCAACCACTTAGACAGCCTATCCTTGGGTCCCACCATTGTTCTGGCCTTCTTAGGCCATAGTCACTCTCATGCTATGGGAAATGGTGAAACCAGAGACCTAAAGACTCTCATAGGCATGTCTACCAGTGACTGTGGACTAAAGTTACCATTTTTGTGCTAGCGACCCTAGGATTAAAGCCACTTTTTCAGGCCCAGAGCCTATGCCACTGCCTAGAATGGAATGAAATCTCATAATCAAGTAAAGTACAGGGAAAGAATGATGCAAAAGCATTAAGATGATCAAGACCTTAACTAGACTGCTACTAGCCATGACAGGAATTTCATCAAACATATTGTCAACATGTAACCTACAGATGTAAAAAACATAATTAAGTGTATGGATCTCATACTTATCTGAAAATCATTATGAACCATTTTTCCCTCATGCCATTTTTTACCTTATCACTTATTAGGTCATAGATACCATATACGTTTGAATAAAAGTAAAAAATGTTGAGAGCCATACATAGATTTTGTCCTAAAATGTACATATAACCAACATAATAAGAATAGAAGTACCATAAACATATCAGCCATCCAAACCCATATATACATCAGTACATTTGCACGTAAAAAATCAAGGGAATTAATTTCTCATTAATCAATACAATCAACCAACTGGAGATTGGACTACCACGTTCCATCCGACCATAGAATGGCTGAGCCAAATCTCTCTTCAGCCACTCACCCCTATGCCATATTCCAAGCATGAATGTAAGACTCAAACCAAAGGAACTCAACCAGGTGATACCGACACTAAACCAACTCACCCTGATCAATAGAAACTAGGCTTTACCATCATCCATCCTAGACCACTAGGCCAACACAATGAACACATCATAATAGGATTTACCGTGGTCTCCACCTGATCATTAGGTCAAACAAGCATGGATGCCACCAAATTTCTCCACCTACACTGTGAGGAATTTTCCTGTTTCCTAGTCTCTCAGGCTTTCCTGCAATCCAAACCCATATCACTAGGCCCTAAACTGAGACCCACTCTCCAGGCTTTACCGCATATCCCAAACCCAGGATTACTAGGTCTAACATAGAGAAAACCACCTCTAGGCTTTACTGTATATCGTGACGTTCATCGACAAGAATTCCTAGGCCATCCAAGGCAACAAAAACTTTGGCTTTACCACAAGAATTTATCCCATAGATCTACCACTAAACAGGGTCTACCATAGGCCCAATCAAAACCCCTCAGTATCAAATGCATGCCCTTGAAGCTAAAACAACTTTGATACCAAATGTAGGTTTTAACCCCATACAGAAATTACCTTCATACGAATTCTAAAAACAAAAAATAAACAATGGAAAGAGCATAAAACATAAAAAAATATACACAAATATTTTCCCTTGGATCCAAAAACCGGGACTACTAGGTTTATTTTCCATTATATTCCTTTCAATGTTACAATACATATATATACATGATGAAGAATCCATTAATCCTGGATTAGAACATAACCGCAGTTCCTTTGACCGGATCTACAAATACCATGGGCATGAAACCATCATGCCCAAAACCATGTGTGAAAAACATGCACAAAACGATTGGTAGGATCACACACCTAATATAGAGGGGGGTTATTTTCCCCCTCAAACCCCTTGACAGGGGGGGATTCTACTCCCCTTGTTGTGCCTAATGCAATGAACAAGGGGGGCTATTTCTCCCACTATGACGCCCCCCCCCCCCCCCCATACGTGGGGCTAGTCATGGAAAGAATATAACAAACACCCAACACTTACCTTTCCTTTGCAATGATATAATGGTTCCTTTGCAATGATATAATGGGATAAGTAATCTGCGAGAATTTCTTGATGAACATTGTGTAATATTCTACCAAACCCGTGAAAGATCTCATTTCATCCACATTCTTAGGCATTACCCACTCCCTGATGTCCTTTCTCTTATCTAGATCTACTACAATGCCCTCCTTGGAGACAACATTTCCCAAGTAGTGCACCTCAGTCTAAAAGAAGCTACACTTACTGAGATTAGCATACAATTAGTGCTCTCTCAACAACCTCAACAATAATGTTAAATGCTCAACATGATCTTCCTCAATTTTAGAATATACCAATATATCATCAATGAACACAATAACAAACTTATCCATGTATGGATGCAACACACTATTCATCAATCACATGAATGTAGCTGGAGCATTAGTTAAGCCAAATGGAACAATAAAAAACTCATAATTCCCATACCTGGTCCTTAACGCAGTCTTGTAAATGTCCTCCTCTTTGATGCATACCTGATGGTATCCATATCTTAAGTCAATCTTCAAGAACACTGCTACTCCCTTCAGATGATCAAACAAGTCATCAATCCTCGACAAAGGACATTTGTTCTTGATAGTCACTTTGTTCAACTGCATGTAGTCAATGCATAATCTGAGAGTTCCATCTCTACTCTTCACAAAGAATACTAGTGTGCCCCATGGTGATACACTGGGCCTAATGTATCCCTTGTCCAACATTACCTTCAACTGCAACTTTAACTCAACCAACTCAAGCGTGCTCATCCTGTAAGGTGATTTTGGCACTGGAGCTGCCCCAAGCACTAACTCAATTGAAAAGTGTACTTCCTTCAGAGGTGGAAAATCTATAATTTCCTTAAGAAATACATCCTAAAACTAATGCAACACTGGGTATCTACTCAACACATCTTCATCCTCAACCTCCCTAACCTTATCACTAGAAATGTGTACTGTAAATAACACATACCCTTTCCTATGGCTATGCTTTTCTTCCATAAATTTCACCATCCTAACTGATGTGGATTTTTTCTTACCCTGTAAGACTTTTGGTTCCCCATTTGCATCAACACACTCAATAGCTATATTACAGTAGTCTACCTTCATTCTATGTAGATACAACCAATTCATGCCCAACAACATACAGTATGATTCCAATGATAACACATTCAAATGTGTTTTTTTAGGCATACCATTTAAATCAAATGTGCAAGATCTTACCTAATGATGAACTTGCTTCTTTGTACCTATATCCAACTACACTAACCAGGACTATGCATGCAATTCCTTATTCAAACCACACTTATCCACCAAGTCAAGACTAATATAGCTATAATTAGATCCAGGGTCAAAAAAAATATGAATAACTTGATCACAAAGCTTACCATCCATCGCAATGATAAATTCTCAGTGTTATGCCTTCCTGTTGTCCATTGTTGTATAACTATGTGGAACACTCTGACCAACATCCCAAATAGTTTGCGCCTCCTATGAATAGTATATCTAGGGCCTACCACAGTGTTTCTATGGACAATCTCTCTTCAGGTGTTCCTTTCCACATGTCTAACACTCCAACCGACTAGTACCAACACCTTTGTGTTGTTGTTGTAGCTCATGTCCCTATCTAGCTGCATTAAATCTCTTTTGCAGTGCCACATTCTCTTTCTCATCAGCATGTTGAGGCCTTGTTCTTTCAGGCTGCCATTTACATTTACCTCTGCTCTTTTCTTTCCATCCATGTTGAGATTCATTCTTATGCTTTTATTGTACATAGAAATTCTTGAGTTTCCCAATAACTTCCTCAAGTGACCAAGGCTCATCATACTCAATCCGATCTCTAAATGATAATGGAAAACCACTGAAAAGCCATTGAACTTTACCCTTCTCATTAGTGAGATATGGTTCATACCTAAATAGCTTTAGGAACTTAGTCGTGTACTCTTCCTCTATTGATGATCCCATATTTAGCTCATATAATTCTTTTTCTTTACCGTCATGGTACCTTTCTGACAAGTACTTCTTCCTGAAAAGTCTCTTGAACTCTTTCCAGCTCAAGTGATATGTCTTGATGTCTCCTACCCATTTATCATATTCCCACCAAATGTCTGTTTTACTTTTCATGCTAAAGATAGCTATTCTATCCTTCATGTTATCCGTGTAGTCATGAAACTCAAATAATTTGTTCATTCCAAGTACCCAAGCCTCTGCATCTTCCAATTTCTTCACATCTCCATCAAAATTAGGTGTTTTTTGTTTCTTCAACTCATCCGGAAAGTACCCCCTATCATTCCTCCTATAAGTATGATAGTGATGAAGATCATGAAGTCTATCAGAACCTGAAATAGAATAATACATGTGTTCACCACCCCTCCTATCCAAAGTCTCCAACAACCTACCATCTCTCACTCTATCAGATCTATTCGACATGTGTCTACCAGGATATCTACTACCATATGCCCCATTAGTTTTATCTTCCTACCCATGGCTGATCTGAAGCGTCCCTTTTCACTATGAGTCCAAAAAACTCTAAAGAAGTATAAAATTCACCTTTGCCTACTTCTCTTGTTCCTATATGATATGGTCATTTTCTACCATACAACTCCTTATCTCCTCCTTCAAACTTCTCAATGTAACTGTCAAATTTGAAGAGTTCCCAATGCCATACTACTCTTCGGATTCATAGGGAGAGTCTCTATAGCCAACCATGTTGCTAGCCATTTCATCTTTTCTTACTACAATGAATAATATGTTAGATAAACCAAATCATGATAAACCAACATACCTCAATATAGCTCATGGAGGACACCTTGTCTGCAATATCACCAAATCAGTGTGATACATGTATAACATAATCATAATAGCATATCGAAATATGCAAGTAAATGTATCAACTCATAAACATCACTCTAACTAGGATCCAATCATCAATGAAAGACCATATCAACAATGCATGCTATGATCTCATGCATGACAACAACCATTACTCCATTATACACATTGATACATGCAACCAACAATATGCATAAGCAATGCCAAATCAACTACACCTACACATAAACACATGTAGTTGACCATAATCGATCAATCCTTTTAATCAACCTACAAGACTGATAAATGTAATCAAAATATGCAATGATGTAATCTAACATACAACGATTTAAGTAGGCGACATAAAATCAACATGTAAGTCACATATAATCATATGAAATTAGTCACATAATTATGACAAATATTTTTTGAAATATCAACATCAAATTCTCCATGATAACCATACTACAACCTTAATCCAACATCAACCAAATGCAACAAGTATATAAGTGTAAGAGACACACATCCAACTCACATGCATGCATGACCAACACATTCAACCCATCCAGTATGAGAGTTGAACCATGCTCTAATACCACTCTATAACACCCTCCTCCCACATCCACCCAAGTAACCATGCCAACTGGGGTAAAAATGAGACGAGAGGATACTATGATCAGATTCAACCTCCTATGAGACCTTAAGGGAGTGGAATCGATGAAACATCACACGCAGTTGTCCAACATCGTCCAAAAAACCATAAGGAGACTTGTAAGCCACTCAAGCAGCCTGTCCCTGGGTCCCACTATTGTTTTGGACCTCTTAGGCCATAATCGCTCTCATGCTATGGGTAAGGGAGTGATCAGAGACCTAAATTCATTCTCATAGACTTGTATGGTAGTGACTGTGGACTAAATTTTCAAGTTTTGTTCCAATGGCCTCAGGATTTAAGCCACTTTTTCAAGCCCAGAGCCTAGGCCACTGTAATGTATAGGGAAATAATGATGTAAAAGTAATAATTTGATCAAGACCTTAACCATACTCCTACTAGCCATTACAATAATTTCATCAAACATATTGTCAACATGTAGCCGATGGGTGTAAATAACAGAATTAAGCTTTGGGATCTTATATTTATATGAGAATCGCTATGAACCATATTTCCCTCATGTCATTTGCCACCTTATCACTTATTAGTTCATGGATACCATATCCATTCAAATGCAAGTAAAAAAACAATAAGAGTCATACAAAGTTGTTCTCACAAAATGTACATATAACTAGCATAATAGGAATAGAAATACCATAAAAATATCAACCATCAAAATCCATATATACATCAGTATATTTGAACATAAAAATCAAGGGAATGAATTTCTCATTAATCAATTAAATAAACCAACTCGAGATGGGACTACCACATGTTAGGACTCCACTATGTACCATTTTTGCTATATATTTCGACATCACTTTACTCTTAAAACCATGAACCTCAATGTCTTTTTCATTCACTTTATCCCAAGGTATATAGAAACCTCTTCTTTATTATATGGTTAATCTGTCTTACATTTAATTCCACAATACTCTTATATTTTATCATTTATTGAAGTGCATTGTTGCTAACACAAGCCAAAGATCGCAGATATGTATATGCCTTGGTGGGAACGAGCGGCCGTTGCTGAAACAGCTGACTCCGTTGCTGAAACAGCTGACTCCGTTGCTGAAACAGCTGACTCCGTTGCTGAAACAGCTAACTCAGTTGCTGAAACAGCCGTCAAGCACGCAAATCCCGTTATGCGTAATTTGCGATTCTGGAAGAACTTTTTGTGCAATAGTAGCAACAGCCCGAAGATACGGTTACCTGGATCATCCTGAAGATAGCACTTCTGTTGTCTCGGTTGTAACAATATCTCTTTTTAAAGAACAGAATAGTCTTGTTTTGGAGAAGGAAACAGAATCGAGATATTCGCTCTCATGAACTGTAAAAGATGTCTCCTCTTTAAAAAGAGGAGACATCATCATTAGAGGGGGATTGAATTGTAAATCACAGAACAGCATTGTGTGAGAACAGGAGCTAGTCTCCTTTGTAATGTATCAGTTCCTTGACAGATGAATAAAAACTTCTTTTGAGCGTTTCAATTTAATTCTTTCTCTTGGGGAATCTTGTGAGAAGGAAAGGGCCCGCCTTCCTCACAAGATTCACCCCTTTGGTTCCTGTAGTTTGTTTATTTCTTTATGTGTGTGCACTTTCCTTAATTCTGTTGTTGAAACACTAGTTACATGGTTTGCAATACTCTGTTTCTTAGCACTACACGTATTGAATGCATGAGTGGATGATGTTGAGAGCATGTGCTGAAGATCCCTGCATAAAGGGATAGGGTCTTGCTCCCATTGATTGCTTTCCTTTGCCTGCAGTGTGATTAGAAGCAAGAGAACAAGTGCTGAAAGTTCCTGTTCTTGGGAATAGGGTCTTGATCTCTTGAGATTACTTTTCTTACAGTGTGATTAGTGCCAGGCAGCAGGTGCTGAAGTTCCTCACCAGGGAATAGGGTCCTGTTCCTGCTATGGTTAATGATTTCTTTTCTTGTAGATTGATTTTCCTTTGCTGTAACAGAGAAATCGTTTCTGCTATAATTTAATTAACTTCCGCTTTAATTAAGAAGAGTGTGAATTGATAGATTGATGAATTTAACAGATGTGTGTCTTTCTTCCACTACAACATTGATCCCGCTTTTGAAATTGAGCACATCCAGTGCGCCATTACCTTTGAAATAAAAAGACCTTCTCGGGTTGACAATTTATGTGGAGCTCGAATTGTGAAAACAATTAGAGCGACCAACATTTTGGCGCCGTTGCCGGGGAAGGTAATTATAGATTTCAAAAGCATTCATTCTTTTTCCTTTTAATGTGCAGATTGTATGAGAGGACGAGGAAACCAGAAGAAAAATAACCGCACAGGTGGAAAGGGCTGGGGAGGACGAAAAACGTTCATTGACGAGATTGTATCGAAGGCTGAATCATCACAAAGATTAAGTTCTCGGAAATCAAAATTTCAGTGTTCTCCTCAGTCAGATTACAGAACAGAGGAAGTTGTGGGTCCTGAAAATACAGAAGAACCAGCAGCCAGCGCTGAAGAGTCAGAGGGAAGTATTAGCAGATCAGTAGAACACATTGAGGAAATAGTAGAAAGTGCTGGACGACCGGTAGAAAACATTGAAGAACCAATAGAGGATTCTGACGATCGAGAAAGCGCAGTAGGAGGGCCAACAATGGAAGATAATAATGATGCATTCCTCTTTGGAGGAGGACGTGCAGGTCCTGAAGAAGAAAGAAGGGATGAAAATTCCCTTTCTACCTTGGGATTTCCCATCAGTGATCTTCCTGCAGGAACAATGAAAAATATCCCATTGTCTGCCCTACCTAACTTTCATGGTTTATCTACTGAGGATCCTGACGAATTTCTTTTTGAATTTGATATTTTATGCAGAAGTTATGATTATGTTACTAATGCTCAAAAGTTGAAACTGTTTCCAGCCACCTTAAAAGGGAATGCCTTGAGATGGTTCATGAGCCTTGGAAGTCAGGTAATCACAACATGGGAGCAAATGAAACAAAAATTTCTGCTTAAATATCAAGACTACTGCCGGACGAGAGAGAAGAAGGATGAACTATTCAATATGGCACAAAAATCGGATGAAAGTCTGGAGGACTACATCGAAAGATTGCAATACAACATACAGAGATCCGATCATCCAGATATAAGTAAGGAAATTCGTAAAACAATATTACTTAGAGGTTTAAGGGATGATTGTTTAAATATGTTAAATATGCTTGCTAAGGGAGATATATCTAAAGAATCATATGATGAGATTTGTGAACTTGCTAAAAGGTGCTCTAGGGGAGCTGCAAGAAACAGAATAAGAGATTCCACCTATTCAAGGGTGCAGAAATCAGCCAACGGAGGAGCAACAAGAGCAGAAATAGGTAATTTACTTGAAGAATTTAAAACCGAAATGCTGAGTTCTTTTGCTTCGCAGATTGACACTTTGCAGGTTAAGAAGAAGCAGGCTGAAGCAGAAGCAACTCTGGCTGTCTATTGCCCGAAATGTAGAGACAAACATCCACTAAGGGAATGTCCAAGAGATAAAGTACCGGTTTGCACCCTTTGTGAGAAAGATCATGAGACAGAACAGTGTCCATCTCTACCAGGAATAAAAGCAGCGTTGCAGCCAACGGAAGAAGAAGCCGAAGCAGTCTACCTGCTAACTCAAACAAGACAATGGCAACCTAAAGGGCAAGGTACGAACTCTGGTATGCCATTTAATCGTTGGAACAATTATTCTGCTTTTGGCCAAACAAGTTACCCCCCCTTCAACCAAATGCAATACCCACTTTTCAATCAAATGAATTTCCCACCCATGCAAATGCAAAACCCTTCCTTTGTTGACCCTTCAATGTGGACTCCTTGGCCTCCACAGCAACCACCTCCTTTCAATCCTTGGAACCCAAATTGGAATAGTCAATCACTCCCGTACCCAAATCAAATGCCTCAATTCCAACAATCACTCTCTCTGCCATCAAATGCTCCACCAAACAACCAAATGAGACCCCAACTACCTGCGCAGCCAAATCCTAACCCCAATAATAAAGTTGTGCAAGTCATTGATATTCAGAATCAGTCTATATTTCCTACTATGCAATGTAATGATATTCATTTGAGATCTGGAAGAGTAGTAGAGCCTATTATAGATGACATAACTGATTCAGATAAAAATGAAACCGAGAAACAAAAAGAAGCTCAACCACCTCCCAACAAAAATGTTGAATTAACAGAACCACCATTCCCCGAGCGTTTGGTTTTAACCAAAACAGCTGAAACACCTGCTTTCAATTTTATGGGGGAATTGCAAAATTTGTATATTAAAATTCCACTTTTACAAGCATTAAGAGATGTACCAATTTATGCCAAAACATTAAGGGATATTTGTGTTAAGAAACCTGGTAGGAAAACCAAGGATCCCCTTACAGTACATGTGATGGGAGACTTGTTTGCATTAATGTCCGGAAAAGCCCCTCCTGTAAAATATGGTGATCCTGGCCATCCTACTGTCACAGTTCAGATTGGTAAAGCAATGATTCCCCGAGTTTTGGTAGACTTAGGTGCAGCAATTAATATAATGACTCTAGAAACTTCACAATTGTTACAGCTGAATAACACAATCAGAGATACACCCACCATCTTAGAGTTAGCTGACCGTTCCACAATTAAGCCAGAAGGGATTGTTGAAGACCTCCTCATTTCAGTTGAATCCTGGAAATATCCAGCTGATTTTGTTGTATTGCAAACTAAAACAAAGCCGGGGGGACATCCCTTAATTCTAGGAAGGCCATGGTTGGCCACAGCTGATGCATTTATTAGTTGCAGATCTGGTTCAATGACAATTTCTAATGGTTATGAAACAAAACAATTAACTCTTTATCCTCACGCTACGCCAGTAGTCAATAATGAAGATTCTATATGGATGGATTATGATGATAATGCTGTTCAGCCGATTCTAACTATAGGACAAGCTTTAACTCTTAAAGACAATACAGAGGATGAGATAATCAATAATTTTATTTGTGAACCTTCTTCTATCATTGCTGAAACACACAATCAATTAACTGCAATTTTTGAAACTGATGTGCAAGAAAAGATTGAACCTGAAGATTCATCTCAAACTTTAACCACGATCTCATCTAAAAGCATAACAGTTGAAATTGAACCCGGTAAGACATTAAACATAAATCCTGATCTAACAGATGCTGAAACACAGCAGCTAATGAAGTTATTACACGAATATAAGGAGGCATTTGCCTGGGATTACACGGACATGAAAGGTATTTCTTCTGAATTATGTACTCACAGAATTTACATTAAAGAGGGATGCCGACCTGTTTGTCAACCCCAAAGACGAATGAATCCTAATTTACGAGAAATTGTTAAAGAAGAACTTCAAAAACTGCTTAACGCAGGATTTATATACCCCATATCTGACAGTGAATGGGTTTCCCCATTAGTAATTGTTCCTAAGAAAAACGGGAAATGGAGGGTATGTATCGACTATAGAGCTTTAAACAAAGCTACTCAAAAGGATCACTTTCCCTTACCTTTCATTGATCAAGTGTTGGACAGTCTTGCAGGGAAGAAATTCTTTTCTTTTCTAGATGGATTCAGTGGGTATAATCAGATAAAAATTGCACCCCAGGATCAAGACAAGACCACTTTCACCAGCCCTTGGGGAACTTTCGCCTATAGAGTTCTTCCATTTGGGTTATGCAATGCACCAGCAACCTTTCAAAGAGCTGTTATAGGAATTTTTTCCGATATGCTGAATGATTGTATGGAAATATTTATGGATGATTTTACCCCCTATGGTGTGTCTTTTGAAGAGGCATTACAAAACCTTGAGAAAGTACTTAAAAGATGTATTCAAGCTCACCTCTCCTTAAGTACCGAAAAATGCCATATGATGATGAGTGAGGGAATAGTGCTTGGACATTTTATTTCATCTCAAGGTATTCAGGTAGATCCATCTAAAATATTAGTCATTCAGAATCTTTCTGTTCCTAAAACTCAAACTGATGTGAGAAGTTTTCTAGGACATGCTGGTTATTATAGGAGATTTATTAAGGATTTCTCTAAAATAGCTTCTCCATTATTTGTATTGCTTATGAAAAATGCTGAATTCAAGTGGACTAATTCTTGTCAGAAAGCTTTTGAAGAGCTGAAGCATCAGTTGTCTACTGCTCCTATTTTGAGGGGGCCTGACTGGAATCTTCCGTTTCACATATCCTCTGATGCTTCAGACATTGCTATTGGAGCGGTTTTGGGACAAGAGGAAAATCATCTTCCTTATGCTATATACTTTATCAGTAAGAATATGACCTCTGCTGAGCTTAACTATACAGTTACCGAGAAAGAGTTCCTTGCAGTAATCTATGCCATTAATAAATTCAGACACTATATTACTGGTTATCCTACTTTTGTGCACACTGATCATTCAGCTATTAAATACTTAATGAACAAATCTGTCACAAATGCTAGAGTTACCAGATGGCTATTACTATTGCAGGAATTTGATATTACAATTGTAGATCGGCCTGGTAAAGAAAATGTGGTGGCTGATTTTCTTTCACGGTTAAAAGCTGACAATGATATTCCAGTAGATGATAGTTTTCCTGACGAATATTTGTTTGCAGTTTCTGCTCATTCTCCATGGTATGCAGATATTGCTAATTACTTGGTTGCAGGAAAACTACCAGCACACCTGTCATATAGAGAAAAGAGAAGAATTGTTCAACAAAGTGCCAGGTACAGCTGGATAAGCGGGTGTCTCTTCTATACTGGGCTTGATCAGGAGATCCGAAGATGCATTAGAGAAGATGAAGTGTATGACATATTGAAAGCTTGTCATGATGGCCCTTGTGGAGGCCATTTTGCTGATAAAAGAACAGCACATAAAATTCTGAGGATGGGTTACTATTGGCCCTCATTATTTAAGGATGCAAAGAAGTATGTAAGGGCTTGTGACAGCTGCCAGAGAATGGGTCAACCCAATCATAGAGACCAAATGCCACTAAACCCCCAGGTAGTTTCTGAACCATTTGAAAGATGGGCCTTGGACTTCATAGGACCCATTAACCCTCCATCCAATCAAAGAACCTATATATTAGTCTGCACAGACTATATGACTAAGTGGGTGGAGGCCAAAGCACTTATTAGAGCCAATGAAGAGGCTGTTCTGGCCTTCTTGTTTGAAGACATTTTCACTAGATTTGGAATTCCCAGAGAGCTAGTTACTGATGGAGGACCTCCATTCAATTCTCATGGTTTTAAATCTACCCTTCACAAATATCATATTCAACATAGAATGACTACACCATACCACCCCCAGGCCAATGGGCAGGTGGAAAGCACAAACAAAGTTTTAGAGGCCATTCTAACTAAAACAGTGAAGGACAACCAAAAGGATTGGTCCCAAAGGCTCCCTGAGGCATTATGGGCTTACAGGACTACTTGGAGAAACACTACAGGTTTTTCTCCCTATGAATTGGTTTATGGTAAAAATGTTGTTTTTCCTATGGAATTTGAAATTAAAACTTTAAGGACTGCTTTAGCTGTTAATCTTGATTTGAATGATGTGCAGACAGCTAGATTGTAGTAGCTTTTGGAGTTGGATGAAAAGAGATTGGATGCCATTCATCAAACAAACATGATTCAGCAACAAAGGATGAAGTGGCATGACAAAATTATCAAACACAAGCAGTTCCAAAAAGGTAATTGGGCCTTGCTGTATGACTCTCGGTTTGAAAATTTTCAGGGAAAGCTACGTACACGTTGGCTTGGACCATATGAAGTAGATGATGTCTTTCCAAACGGAACGGTAAGGCTTGTAACAATTGATGATGCTAAAACACCTCTACTAGTCAATGGCCATAGGCTTCGTTTATATAAGCGCCCTGTTTCTAAAGAGGATTTCAAGACTGCTTGCATGACTGATATTTATTATCTTTTTCTAGGGGAATCTTCTGCTCCTCACAGCACTTAATTTTCTGCACTATATTTTTAGTACTAGATTAGATTTAGCACTAATAATCCCTGTCAAGGATTGGCATATTACAATTGAATTTTGCAGATTCTGGGAAAGCAATAAGGAGGACAGATTCATCATGAGAAGATCTGAAGCTTTAAATCAAGAAGCTTCTTCCCATCATTTTACCCTCTTCCCTAAAGCAATATCCCTCCATACCCACATTACTTTTATCATTCCCACCACTCCTGAAATATCCTCCTTCAGTCAGTATTTCCCACCCCTTACTGCTGAAATAATCCCTTATCATTCACAGACCTAAGTCAATTATCCCAGTTCTCTGATTTTTCCCGTTGCTGAAACACCTGTTTCAGCAACGTAACGTCTGATTTTTCCCGTTGCTGAAACACCTGTTTCAGCAACGTAACGCCAGCTTTTTCCGTTGCTGAAACACCTGTTTCAGCAACATATCATTGATTTCCCCCGTTGCTGAAACACCTGCTTCAGCAATGTATCGTTCATTTTTCAGTTGCTCAAACACCAGTCTCAGCAACTTGTTATCATCAAAGCAGTATCTCTCTTTGCTATCATATGAGCTTTCTGGTTCTTCACGATTATACTTCAGATCCTTTTGGTGAAAACTATTCAGCATGTACCAGATTCAATTACACTCCGTTCTAAAAATCAACAAATTCTTCCATGTATATTAGAGCTATTTTGAAGCAACCGACACTTCGAATTATTAAATCAAAGGTAAAATGTAAGGTATAAGGTTTTAATGTAATTCGGTTAAATCATATTAAAGAGAGGATTTCATTTCATAATAATTGCATATCTTTACACGTCCAATCATTATTACACCATACGTAGGGGGGGGAATTCCGAAAATTGAGTAATTATTTCGCATGAACCAAGCAGCCGCCCGTTGTCATATCCATTTCTGCCGTCATTTAGACTATGCAGCCTCTGTTGCAACAACTAGTGCGATCAGGGTCTGAGCTTACTATATTGGTGCCTCTGCGGAAAACTCAAAGCTACAGCTATGGGAGGGTCGGCCATTAGAAATGAGCCCAGCTCCATAAGTCTTCTTCAGTTCTTTCCTGAAGTATATCAGATCTTCCAACAAGCGGGATGGACAGTATATTTTGAAAGGTTGGGGGAATTTAACCCGGAGCAAGTATTAGATTTTGCACAAAATCTTGAAGACAATTTCTCGGTGGTCCAAGGGGTTCGCATTTCAGTGACAGAGGATGACATAGTTCAGGTATCAGGGTTGCCAGCTGAGGGCATTCGCTGGTTTAGCAGGAAGCAGGTCGTTCTTAACGCACAGCAAGAATTTCTGCGCCCAGACGAGCAAGTGGAACCAAGAGGCCGCGGGGTTAGTCTGCACTCACTTCCTCAACCATGGCCATCAGTGGCAGAATTCATCAAACACTACTTAACATGTGAGGGGCGTTATTAGGTAGTGTACAATCATGATTTTGTTTTGATGAATCACTTGAGGAATGGACGACTGATTAATATCCCTTATTACCTGCTTGGTTGTATTAAAAACATGTCTTATTTGTAAACGAGCTAAATCTCCAATGTCATCCCTTACCCATCACCGTTTATGCCAGTTGCTGATACAGAGGGGTTTTGCGCAGCAAAATCCCCCTCTGCAAGCCCCACCAGAAATTCCCCAACCGACCGAAATTCCTCTGCAAACACTGGAAATTCCCCAGCCGGCCGAAATTCCTCTGCAAGCATCTGAAATTCCCCAGCCGGCCGAAATTCCTCTGCAACCACCCGAAAATCCCCAGGATATTCCGGAAATCCCTCAGCAGGACCAAACGCCCCAACCATCTGAAAGTCCTCATGACATTCCAGAGATTCCTCATGAAGAGCAACAAGAGGAAATCCCGCATTCCCCAGTCAACCCAACCCCGAGCTCGCCTCATTTAGCAGAGCCAACTGCCTCCACTATTCCTGTCCCTAGTGACGATTCTCTAACACCCCCTTCTTCACCCGTCAAGAAAAACAAGAAAACCTCAGCAGTCGCAGGCTCCAGACCACGGACAAGGTCCACTTCTCGAATCCTTACCCCTCCGGAAAACCCTGTCCCCAGAAAAAAGCCCTCCCTTTCAAAGAAAAGGAAAGGCAGCAATTTTGCTGCCTTCCTACCAAAAAGAAAAAGGAAAACGACTGTTGAAACAAAATCCACTTCCATTCCCCCTGACCCTGCCACTATTTTACTAAAACCTTTATCCCCATCCCAAACTTCCCAACCTGTCTCGTTCGAAGGCACTGCCACACAAGAACCAGTGCCTCGGGATAACATGACATTGTTTTTAGGTCAAGAAGTGACTGGTCCACAAGAACCAGTCACTTGCCCAGTGACTGAAACACAAGAACCAGTCACTGAGGCACAGGAATACACCAAGCAGGATGATAGTGGGAAATGCCCAGTGACTGAAACACAAGAACCAGTCACTGAAGCACAGGAATCCATTCCTAGCCCGGTGGATGAAACACAAGAACCACCCACTGTGGTACCAGAACCGGAGACTGAGGCACAGGAATCCATTCCTAGCCCGGTGGATGAAACACAAGAACCACCCACTGTGGTACCAGAACCGGAGACTGAGGCACAGGAATCCATTCCTAGCCCGGTGGATGAAACACAAGAACCACCCACTGTGGTACCAGAACCAGTCACTGAGGCACAAGAGTCTATTTCTAGCCCGGTGGATGAAACACAAGAACCACCCACTGTGGTACCAGAACCAGTCACTGAGGCACAAGAGTCCATTCCTAGCACGGTGGATGAAACACAAGAACCACCCACTGTGGTGCAACAACCAGCTACCACTGTGCATCAACAAAATATTCCAACAGAAACAATCAGCATACAAGGTCCACATACTATGACATCTCTACTGGAGGAAAATGAGTTCCTGAAGTCTGAATTAGAAGCTTACAAAGCTGAATTAGCCATGGCTCAAGAGGCTTTTGAAAAAGAACTCAATCTCCATACATTAGCACACGTAGCCTCAATGCAAAACAGGGAGCCATGCATGGAATATATGTGCAAGGAGTGTGGCACCATTTATCAAAATGCAGGCTATGAAGTAGTTGAAATTCCACTCCCTGAAACATTTATGACAGGTGGAATACAAGAGGAATGCCCTACTGCTCCATAAGAACCAGTAGGACCCCCTATGATGCAAGAAGAAGAAGAAATCAAACCAGAGATATCTCATCCTTTGTGGACTGATGCAGCCATCCTGACAGAAGAAACACTGCCCCAGCACACTACTACTGATGTAGCTATTCCGACAGAAGAAACACTGCCCCAACACACTACTTCTGATGTGGCCATACAGACAGAGGAAATAGTGTCCCAACCCACTACTTCTGTCAAAAAGACACAGACTCTGCCATGGGACCCATTGGAACAACTGAACAGATGGAAGAAGTAATATGCTGAAGAACAAGATATAATATTACGACAGCATAAGTTGCAATGGCAAAGCTATGTATATACTAACTGGGATAGCTGGGAACAAATACTGCAAGAGCACAGGGAATATAAGAAGGAAGCCAGACAGTCTAAGGCACGGATAGCCTTGATGTTTTCATTAGTGCGGAAATTGATGGTTACACGTAAACCCTCTATAAATTACTCTCTCTTTCTTACTGAACGATTAGTTTATTTTCAATTAAAAGCAATAGCAAATGGCAGACCACATGAATTAATGACTTCAGAGAAATTTGTTGAAACCTTTAAGGAGGCCCCTGAAAGTGACCAACATCTGTTGTGCGAACTCTACCTTCATAATGAGGCCATTCCTGAAGATAGGAGAGTTAATCTTATTCCAATTGCAGGCGATATACAAATTAGGGCATTTGCTTCATTTTTGTCTAATCAGCTCACTTGGCAGACTGCGTTCACTGCAAGCAGTCATAATGAGGAGAATAAACTCCTGTGGATTAGACCAGAGCCTGTAGGCCCAGCCATGTTTATAGCACAGTATTATGAATTCTTGCAGAAGCCAGGAATGAACGAGCACATACAGCAATTACAGGCTTCAATCCTTTTTAAGTGTCAAGAGCACATTAGAATGAAGGGTCCTGCTGCATTGAAGGCCAATGATATCTTTTGGCAGCAGTCATGTAAGGAAAGACAGGATTATCATCCTTTTAACCCTCTCAATCTTCAAGCTGCATTATCCAGGGTCCCTAAGTATATTGATTGCATTCAACATTGTGGAGTAAACTGGATTGGGTATCATTTCCGTTTTCCAATCTTATGGCTGCCTTCAGACAAATATCAATGTCATTATCAGTTGACTGACAGAGAGGAAGCCTCGGCATGGCAACAGTTGCAGACCAACAGCGGATTCCGAGCTCCTACAGATGCCACCTTCTCCAGCTACTGCTTGAGTAATTTGCATTGTCAGTCCCAGTACTCAGACTCTGATTCAGACGAGGGGTTGCCTGAGGACATGCAACATTTTTAGCTGGGGGGGATGTTAGGACTCCACTATGTACCATTTTTGCTATATATTTTGACATCACTTTACTCTTAAAACCATGAACCTCAATGTCTTTTTCATTCACTTTATCCCAAGGTATATAGAAACCTCTTCTTTATTATATGGTTAATCTGTCTTACATTTAATTCCACAATACTCTTATATTTTATCATTTATTGAAGTGCATTGTTGCTAACACAAGCCAAAGATCGCAGATATGTATATGCCTTGGTGGGAACGAGCGGCCGTTGCTGAAACAGCTGACTCCGTTGCTGAAACAGCTGACTCCGTTGCTGAAACAGCTGACTCCGTTGCTGAAACAGCTAACTCAGTTGCTGAAACAGCCGTCAAGCACGCAAATCCCGATATGCATAATTTGCGATTCTGGAAGAACTTTTTGTGCAATAGTAGCAACAACCCGAAGATACGGTTACCTGGATCATCCTGAAGATAGCACTTCTATTGTCTCGGTTGTAACAGTATCTCTTTTTAAAGAACGGAATAGTCTTGTTTTGGAGAAGGAAACAGAATCGAGATATTCGCTCTCATATGAACTGTAAATGATGTCTCCTCTTTAAAAAGAGGAGACATCATCATTAGAGGGGGATTGAATTGTAAATCACAAAACAGCATTGTGTGAGAACAGGAGCTAGTCTCCTTTTGTAATGTATCAGTTCCTTGACAGATGAATAAAAACTTCTTTTGAGTGTTTCAATTTAATTCTTTCTCTTTGGGAATCTTGTGAGAAGGAAAGGGCCCGCCTTCCTCACAAGATTCACCCCTTTGGTTCCTGTAGTTTGTTTATTTCTTTATGTGTGTGCACTTTCCTTAATTCTGTTGTTGAAACACTAGTTACATGGTTTGCAATACTCTGTTTCTTAGCACTACACGTATTGAATGCACGAGTGGATGATGTTGAGAGCATGTGCTGAAGATCCCTGCATAAAGGGATAGGGTCTTGCTCCCATTGATTGCTTTCCTTTGCCTGCAGTGTGATTAGAAGCAAGAGAACAAGTGCTGAAGGTTCCTGTTCTTGGGAATAGGGTCTTGATCTCTTGAGATTACTTTTCTTACAGTGTGATTAGTGCCAGGCAGCAGGTGCTGAAGTTCCTCACCAGGGAATAGGGTCCTGTTCCTGCTATGGTTAATGATTTCTTTTCTTGTAGATTGATTTTCCTTTGCTGTAACAGAGAAATCGTTTCTGCTATAATTTAATTAACTTCCGCTTTAATTAAGAAGAGTGTGAATTGATAGATTGATGAATTTAACAGATGTGTGTCTTTCTTCCACTACAACATTGATCCCGCTTTTGAAATTGAGCACATCCAGTGCGCCATTACCTTTGAAATAAAAAGACCTTCTCGGGTTGACAATTTATGTGGAGCTCGAATTGTGAAAACAATTAGAGCGACCAACACCACATTCCACTCGACCATAGAATGGTTGAGCCAAATATCTATTCATCCATTCACCCCCGTGCCATATTCTAATCATGAATGTGGGACTCAAACCAAAATAACTCAGCCAGGGCACACCAAGACCTCAATATCATCAATAGAAACTAGGCTTTACCGTAATCCATCCCAGATCACTAGGGCAACACAATGAACGCATTGTAAAACGCTTTACTGTGATCTCCACCCGATCACTAAGCCAAACAAGCATGGATGCCACTGGATTTCGCCATCTACACCATGATAAATTTTCCTATCTCAGGATTTACCTCCATCCAAACCCCGATCACTAGGTCCTAAACCGAAATCCACTCTTCAGGCTTTACTGCATATCCCAAACCCAATATTACTAGGCCCAACAGAGAGCAAACCACCTCTAGCCTTTACCATATATCCTATCATTCACCGGAAAATATTCCTAGGCCATTTGAGGCAACACAAACTATGAATTTACTACAACCCACAATCTGGTTCAGGGTTTACTAGGCCATGTGTTCAATCATTTTGGAGATCCAACTCACTCAGCTTTGAATCCATCTAGAAATCCACGTCAACCAAACATGAGAATCCCATCACACCATGGCTATCTAGAAATGGCAAGGTTATGTTGAAAAACATTGTTACACCTAGCAAAACCCATGGCATGATAGAAAAGAGCCACATGCATACCAAATCTATCAAGGAAAATACACATGCAAGTCGATACCTGCAATGGAGCCTATTGTAGCTACTTGATCTTACATTTCCCGCTTCAACCTTATGTCCTCTTGCCTTCTTTTCCTTTCTTGCTCCAATGCGAAAGTGCTCCAAGAAAACTCTAAGTATCCAAGAGTATGAGAAAGAGAGAATAATGAGAGTGCTCCAAACTGAAGTGAAAAAAATTACCAACTAATCCGCACAAGGCTGTTTATGAATGAGGCATATATTTTCTTCATTTTCCATCATTTTCCTTCATTTTCACCCTCACATGAAACTCATGGCCTTTCACCTCCTTTTTCTCCTAATTTCCATTATTTTCATAAATAATTGTCCCAGAAATGCCATTTTTCCTTTCCAAAGCCTTAGGCATTTCCTTTTCCAGTTTTATTATCCATAAACAACCAAACGAACACACCCTAGGATGTCCTGCCCAATATCCAGCTTGGAATAAGTGTCTGATTCATCGGTGGTTATCGTTTAAAACTTTTATTACATGGAATTTTCACCAGGGCTATTGCAGAACCCTCCCCCTTGTGGGAAACCATCCTCAGTGTACAACCACACATATACCTCAAAAACCTACTGAAAGAAGACATATTGCTCATGGAGCTTTATAACACATCTCGATGCAGTATTTACAATGAAATATTTTCTCAAGAGAAAAAAACCATGACAACATACCGCATAGTGGAGATTTATAACATAGCTTGTTATAGTATTTATATCCATACATGGGTGTACATATAGCAATATCATAAAAAATATAGATACCAAAACATATGCCAAATCATATACCAAATCATAGATCAAAACATATACTAAACACCATGTCTAAGCATATATCAGAAAATCATACAACATATATCAAACCATCCTAAATCATGTATCAACCACCATAAAAAAAATACCAAACCATCATAAATAATATGACAAACCACCATAAATAAAATACCAAACCACAATAAACAAATACCAAACCACCATATCAAGTTGCTTTTCCTCAACCGACAAACAAGTAAGGATGCATGTCCCACATATGATCCACCATCTCCCATGTAGCTTCATCGGGCCCAAAGTTCTTCCATTGCACTTTAACTTTCTCGATTTCTTGGTTCTAGAGCATGAGCACCTTTTTCTGCAATATACACTGAGGCTCCAGCTAGAATTATCCATCTCATTCCACCTACAATACAGACCAGCCAATTACACGATGGACATCCTTAAAATACTTCTTAAACAAATATACATGGAAAACATCGTTGAATTTCATTTTCGGAGGTTGTACAAGTCGATAGGCTACTGGCCCAATCCTCTCAATGATATTGAAGGGTCCAGAAAACCACGGTTCTAGTTTAGCACAAGATCCAAACCCCAAGGAGAACTTCTTCAGTTTGATGCACAAGTACACCTATTCCCCAACCTAGAAATATTTGAACAACCTGTTCCTCTCTACATAACTCTTCTACTTATCTTGTGTTTCCTTGAGATTCTTGTTGATCACTTTCATCTCGTATTCCATGTCTACCAACATATCTGGTCCAATCAATACTTTGCTAACCAGATCACTCCAACTAATTAGAGAATTACAAGTTTGCCTATACAATGCCCCAAATGGACTCATCCTTAAAGACTACTGATAACTGTTGTTGTATGCAAAATCTACCAAAGGGAAATACTATTCCCACTTCCGCTGTTGATGCATCACATACATCCTCAACATATCCTCTAATATCCTATTGACCCTCTTTGTCTATCCATCCATCTGTGGATGATAAGTTGTGCTGAAGGCCAACTCTATGCCCAAACCTACAAATAACTCCTTCCAAAACTTGGACGTGAACTTTGCATCCCTGTTTGACACAATCTTCTTCGGAACACCATGTAATCTAACCAAATATCTGATGAATACATGTTCCACATCATTAGCTGAGTACGTAGACTTCACTAGAATGAAGTGTACAACCTTTGTTAACTTGTCCACAATGACCATGATGGAATCATGCTGCTTTACTGTCTTCGGTAACCCTATGATGAAGTCCATGGAGATGACCTCCCATTTCCATTCTGGAATTGAAATTGGCTATAGTAGTCCACCTGGATGTTTACACTTTGCTTTCACTCGCTGAGATTCGAAACATCTATCCATATACTCTGCTACATCCCTCTCCAATTTCGGGCAATAGAAAGATCTCTTCGCTGGTGTCAGTGCCTTCTAGTAACCCAGGTGACCTGAATATGGTTTCACATGAAGCTCCCTCAAGGTAACCTTCTTGAGCTCACTATTATACAATACATATATACTGTCTCATAACTTGACCAATCCATCTGATGTAAGACGATATTCCATGCCTTGTGAACCTGTACCTGTACCTATACCTGTACCAATACATGTACGTATACCTGCACCTGTACTTGTATCTATACCATGAAGTATACTTGTAACCTTACTATCACCCTACTACAACCTATGCACAATATCCATATACCTGACATCCTGTTATCCTACCTATAAGATCCTATCCTGTAAGTCCATCCCATAGGAGCTCATAGTTTCCAAGTGATGTGCCTATACCCATCTAATGAGAGAATATACCACCATGTTCTCTTTACTTTTGATGTACCTAATATTGAAATCAATCTCACTAATCATGGTCAACCATCTAGCCTGCCTGGCATTTACATTCGGCTGGTCAAACAAATATCTCATCCTAATGTGATCACTCATAAGCACAACCAACTACCAAGAAGATAGTGCCTCCACATATTCAATGCATGTATAATTATTGCTAACTCAATATCATGTGTCAGGTAGTTCTTCTCATGCTCATTTAGTTTTTTAGACTCATAACATACCACCTTTCCATCCTGCATAAGGACTCCAACAAGCCCTCTCTTGCAAGCATCTTTGCATACCACAAACTCTTTATCCAGATCTGCAATATGTAGGATGGTGCATGTATCAACAACTTCTTAAGTTGTTCAAACCTAGCCTCACACTCCTCTATCCATTCAAACTTCTTACTATAGGTTTTAACCAGGTACAAAAATTACCTTCATAAAAAATTCTAAAAACAAAAAATAGACAATGGAAAGAGCATAAAACATAAAACAAATATACAAAAAGATTTTCCCCTAGATCCAAAAATTGGTACTATCAGATTGATTTTTCATTATATTCCTTTCATTGTTACAATACATATATATATACATGTCAAAGTGTCCATAAACCCCCAATCCATTAAACCTAGATTAGAACACAATCATAGTTCCTTTGACTGGATATACAAAATACCATGGGCAGAAAACCATTGTGCCCAAAACCATGTGCGAAAACCATGCAAAAAACCATAGGTATGTCCACCCAACTAATATAGGGTCCAAAAAAATTCCCCGAGGAACTGCCCCAGACACCATAGAGGGGGGCTACTGCCACCCTGTGACCACCCTGCTACGCCCGACACAATGAATAGAGGGGGTTGTCGCCCTGCCCTTACCCCCCCCATGCATGGGGCTAGTCGTGGAAAGAATATAACACACAACTAACACTATCCCACTTGCTATTTTCTTTCCACAGGGGACCTTAGGAGAGTTCAGTCATTGGTCCAACCCTGCAATGCCCATTGTTTCTCTACATCAAGAAAACTTCTCATTGCTCATAGACTTTGTCAATGCATTTGTATAATTCTTCAAAGTGTCCACCTTTACCAATAAAAACCTTTTGTCCTCAACCATATCCCTCACAAAGTGATAGTAAACATCAATGTGCTTTGTCTTTGAATGATAAACAGTGTTCTTTCCCAAAACAAATTCACTTTTGCTGTCATAGTCTATCATTATAGCTCGTTGTACTAACCCCATACTTGAAAAAAATCTCTACAATGAAATTGCTTCCTTGCTTGCATGAGTGGTTGCCATGTATTCTGCCTCTATAGTTGAAACTGCCACTACAGACTATCTCTTACTCATCCAACTAACTACACCTCCAAATAGGTTAAACACATATCCACTTGTAGATCTTCTATGATCAAACATTTAGCCCAGTTTGTGTTAACAAATCCAGGGATGTCCAAAACCCTATCCAACCTTGGTCTTCCTTGGTAGCACAGATCAAAATCACTAGTTCCATGAAAATACCTAAAAATCGACTTTATTGTTGTCCAATGCTCCTTCCCTAGTTTTGACATAAACCTTCTCAATACTCCCACTACATGTGAAATGTCTAGTCTAGTACAGACCATTACATACATCAAGCTATCAACCACACTTGCGTATGGAACATGGGACATGTCCTCTTCCTCTTATTGTGTCTTTGGACACTGTTCAACATATAACTTTACACTGACAGGAATAGGAACCTTCACCAGTTTACTATCCTTCATATTAAACCTATACAATGTTGTCTCGACATATTTCCTCTGATTTAACTAGATTTTCCTTTTTGTGTGATCTTGTTCAATTTCTATGCCCAAAATATAGTTTGCAGCACCGAGATCTTTCATGTCGAATTTTGAGGACAATTGGGTTTTTAATTCCTCAATAATTTCCTTGCTATTTCCAATCAAAAACATATCATCCATATACACTACCAAATAAATAACATGGTCTCCAATTAATTTAAAATACACATGGTGATCTACTTTGCTTTTGGTGAAGCCAAGTCCCCGTATAAATGTATCAAATTTATGATACCACATCCCTGGTGACTATTTTAACCCATATGGAGACTTTTTTAACTTGCATACCATTTCTTTCTTACCCTTCATCGCAAAGCCTTCAAGTTTCTTCATCTAGATTTTTTCTTCCAGATCCCCTTGAACAAATGTTGTCTTCACATCCATCTGTTCTACATCAAAATCAAAATTAACAACAACAAATAAAAGTAATCTAATAGATGCTACCTTGGCAACAGGAGAAAAAATATCACCAAAATCAATTCCTAGCACTTGGGAATAACCTTTTTCTAGCAACTGAGCTTTGTATTTCTCCACCTTTCCTTTTGCATTCATCTTCTTCTTAAACACCCATTTATTGCCAATAGGATTCCTTCTAGCTAACAACTCCACCAGATCCCAAGCATCATTTTTGTGCAAAGATGCCATTTCATCAACCATGGCCTCTTTCCATAGTTTTTAATCCTCTAAATCCACTTCTTCCATCACAGTTCTAAGATCATCATCCGTTATAGATAAAGTAAAATTTGAACAGAAAGTAGATGGACTATACCTTTCTGGTTACCTTCTTTCTCGAACTGATCTTCTCACAGCTGGAGTTTGTGGCTCTTAACCTTCTGATTCCTCTTTTGTTGTAGAGTCTGATTCTTCCTCCTTTACTTCAAACTCTATCTTCTCAGGTTCCTTTGGTAGGACTTCATATTTAATAACATCTTTCACCTCTCTAAACACCACACCTCGGTTGTACACAACCTTCCTTGTTTCTGGGTTCCAAAGCTTATAACCCTTTAACCCATACTTATACCCAATAAAGATGCACCTTTCATATTTACTATCCAACTTTGTTCTTTTCTCCTTTGGAACATGTACATATTCATCACATCCTAATACCCTCAAATTTGAAAGAGAAGGCTTCTTTCCAGTCCATACCTCTTGTGGAGTCTTATCCCCCAATGTTGATGAAGGTGATCTCTTGACCAGGTAACATGCAGTCTCCACTGCCTCTGCCCAGAATTCATGTCCTAACCCGACACCACCAAGCATGCTTCTTGCCTTTTCCATCAATGTCCTATTCATTCTTTCTGCAACTCCATTTTTCTGAGGTGTGTATGGAATAGTATTCTGTCATGCTATACCACACTTCTTAAATAACTCTTCAAATTCCTTCTTACAAAACTCTCCACCATCATCTCCCCTCAGCATCTTTATCTTCTTCTCTATTTAGTTTTCCACCAGAGCTTTAAATTCTTTAAACTTGTTAAAGACTTCAGATTGCTTCCAGAGGAAATATATCCATCTATTCCTTGAGAAGTCATTTATAAATGATACATAGTACATAAACTTACCTAGTGATGGAACCGACATAGGTCCAAACACATCACTATGCACAAGCTCTAATATTTGTTTCACCCTTTTAGCACTAGAGGGGAAACTTACCTAATTATGCTTCCCATATACACAATCTTCACAAAAATAAAAATCCAAAGAGAAATTAGAAATACCTTCTACCATACCATTACCATGAAGTATTGGAAGGCCCTTCTCTACAGTATGTCCAATCCTTTGATTCCATAACATGGTCTTTTCTCCAAAGACCACTAGATTTTCTACTCCACTTTCAAGAACCACAGAACTATTGCACCCATCAATAACATTACTACCTTTAGGGTTGTATAGAGTTCCAATCTGAAATCCTCGCATCAATACCAGTGCTCCCAAAACCATCTTACATGTATCTTTCTTTAAAATTGTTTTTACACCTACATCATCGAGCTTGCTTACAGAAATCAGATTTTTGGCCAATGCAGGAATATGCAGAACACCTAGAAGTGTTATAATACTTTCACCTTGCAGCTTCAAGTGGAATTTTCTACGAACGATGATTCCAACCTTCCTTTAATCCCCTAATAAGACATCAACACCATCATATTTATCATACTCACAGAACCATTATGGCCCTCCATTCTTTTCCGTCTCATCTCCTCTGACAAAAAGTAGGAGACTATTTCATCAAACTAGAAGGCATTCACATTTCCACCTATTGCATCAACCATACTATCCCATGAATCTGGTAGAGAATACAACAAACTGATGCACTTATCTTCATCTAAATTTTTTTAATCAATAGATAACAACTGACTTACCACATTACTAAAGGTTTTCAAATTCTCTGTCACTGAATCTCCATCCTTAATCCTCAGGTTATACAACCTTTTTGCATAGGAATAGTTTATTCACCAGAGACTTAGATTGGTACAAAGTCCCTGTTGGAGAGGTAAATCCCCTATACGTATAGAGGCAATCCCTACTAGCCCAGAATGAGTCTAGCAACAATCGTTCAATGCTACTACGCAAGTTCCTAATTACAATTAAAAGATAGGCAAAGAGCACCTACTTGGATTCCAGCGCTGTTGTTTGATGAAGAGATGCCACCTTCACTCCTTCGCCCTGGCCGGTCACGATCCTCCGCGATCTCTGCGAATAGACACCTGCACACACGAAGAGGAAACAAACACAAGCGTGAAATCTAATAAAAGCAACCATACATCAGTCAGAAAGGATGTAATTCACATTAACCATTGCATAGACAAATGAGAATGGAACGATAATAGCAGTCATCTATTATTAATCAAGCAGAGAAGAGTACAACCAAATGATCTGACGTCGGTATTCTTCTCAGGAGGGGCCAGTCAGCAAGTGTCTCAAGCATTCACCTTTAAGAATGATTCTCCCAAGACAAGAAACTCTCTCTCTCACACAAGCAACACAACATAACCTTCCCTAAGCTATCAAGCACTTCCACACTTATCACACCAACTACCTATAGTAGCAGCAATCTGAGCACTATAAGCTCCACACAATCCAAGCTATTCCAAACTAGCTGCTCATGGTAATGGTGGTAGTTTATATAGGAGAAGGAGCCTCCTAAAAGGGTGGAATGATGAGCTTATCTTCAAGGGAAGTAGTTGCAAAGGGTCGAACAGACATGCCATAGAAGGGAGTCGATACTCACAAGGCCAACAACCAGGTCTGGAGTTATCTAGAAGGCTGGCTGTTGGAACAAATTCGCCAAAACTGGATCAGCGCGGGTGCATAAATGGTCTGGCGCACTGACGTCGCAAAGACATAATGGAAAGGGCCATGTCAGCGCAGGTAAGTACAAGCAGAGGCTGCGCTGGTCATGAAATTCGATCAGCGCGGAAAAGGCGTGTGCTTCCGCGCTGGCAGCGCACGCGGTCTGTTATAAAGCGCCAGTCAGCGCGGATATTTTAGAAACAGACGCGCTGATGAGGAAAATTTTGAAAAAAGTGGGTTTTTGGCCAGCTCAGAAGGCATGAACTTGATTATTGTGAATTCCTGACACAGTAGGGTAACTGACAGGGAGACAGTGACAAATTACTGTGTAACAGATGCCCCCTAAAGCATGAAGACCGAGAGAGTGGGAGGGGTGAAATGATTTACAACACTCGCCGAACTAGAACACCACCAGGAAGGACCAAAATATCTCTGATAATCAAGTACATGCAGTCTAGGCATGGGCGCAGGCATCCGAAAGACATGCGAAAAGGTCTGTGGAATGGACGCCGCCACCCAGCTAAAGAGACCATAATAATGATAAGGTATGGTCGCAGCCATCCATGAAGACTCAGGTATGGGCGCAGCCAGCCATCAATGACTCATGTAATGATCATCCACAAAATCGCAACCTGGACCATAGCAGACAGAGATCCAGGGTCTTGCGCTCCATCCCAACCCGAACAAAGTACAAGTCCAAGCATGCGAATGCATGAGCTAAAGTCGAACATGCATGAACATCGTCTGATTACCAGCCAATAATGAAAATTGTTAACAGACGCGAGAGGTACCACCAATAATGAAAATGGTCCTCAAGGTACTTATAGGTACAATCCGCGGCGTGTGAATCAATGAGCCGGTGTCGAACACCCGCTGAATCATCCGAGCGGAGGCCAATGATGAAAACCTCGCGTCGAACGCGAAGAACCTGCCGTTGAGGCATGCAGGCTCTAAGGCACCTGAAGGGAGTCTCTAAGTCACCTTCCCGGATAATGAGCTGAAGTCGACAGGAAGTGATCTTGATCGAAGGTGGGCCATAATGTTTCCCACATCATCGACACAAGACAAAGGTAAAATGATTTGTGTGAGATAGCAGATGAGGTTCTATTATTGCAGAGGTCAACTTCTCTTGAACACATCGGCGGCACAACAGTGGATTTGGCAGTATTTGACATCAAATGAGCAGAGGGTATGATGACGACGACAATGAGCAAATGAGAGGTCAAAATAGGATAACCCGTACCCACGGAGGCCAGTTGTGAAACAAAATGAGAAAATCCCACCCGACACGAATGTAGACCAGTGCCATGTTCAAGAGCGACATACTGCCGACGCGACAATTGCAGTTCCATTTTCCCCACCATTTCTGGCAGGTACCCCGGTTATTTTTGACAAGCTTGACGGGGATAGCATATGCTTGAAGAGTGTCATTTCGACGACGCCCGATGTCATCAAGTGTTTAACGAGCCTGACAAAGGAAAAACTCGGCGCCTTTTCTTGTTTAGAGAGTCTGAAAAGACAGCGGAAAAGGAAACTCCAGGGGGGTCCTTTTTCGTATAGTTGTGTCTCTCGAGCCCGAAAAAGTATAAAACAATGCCCGAAAGAACCGCCCGACCATTACGATCGAGGAGTACTTTTTGTAAATAGTGCCTTCGACCCAAAAAAGTAAAAAAGCGGTCGAAAGCACGTCATTTTAGAGCCAATAACGAGTGCGAAATGACAAACACCTGGCAATCTTTTTAAGTTACACGGTCGGGAAAAGAGCTTAAAACGACCGCCTCTCATTCCTTTTAACGAGCCGAGGGGAAGCTCGGCAATCTTTTCTTGATTTATGTCGGAAAAGAGCTCAAAGACGACATTTTTGGGAACCAAGTGCATTTAGGACCATTACGACTTCACCGTTTCTCAAGACCTGCACAGTAAAAATACCCGCGTAAATCCGTTCGATATGCATGAAAAACATATTAAAATACGCATACAAACATAATTCAGTGGTACTAGTGCTAAATCCATGGTAAAAGCATGACAAAGACCCATATTTGTAAAATCTATAGCTAATTAAGCCATTTTTACTATAAATAGAAGGGTAAATAGTCATTTTTACCATTGTTACCATATTGAGCCTTTGAGAACGTTGCGAAGCTGCGAAGTTGACGGAGCGAATTCTTCCTCGTGCGGACACCATTCATCGAACGGCTTGCTCCAGGTAGGTTCCCCTTGCCATGCGCTCCATTTTGAGTTCCTTTTTAAGCATTTTAACGGTGGAATTTGCCCATTTGGGTGAATTCTTTGAGCGTGGATGCGCTCTCAGTCAGCGCGGATTTCCCGCTCGGGACCGCGCTGATCGATTAAAAATACATGTACCACCCTTTGGGTCAGCGCGGAAAACACGTGTGATTCCACGCTGACCCAATGAAAAAACATGGGGGCGCCATTTTCAGCGCGACTCTTTTTAAAACAGTCGCGCTAGCACGGAAAAATTTAATTTTTAATGAAATGAACGTACAATTTTACACCAATAGCGTTCTAATGTTTCTTCATGGCTTTGTAGGGCAAAATGGCTTTTGTATGGCAAGAGAGAGCCCATGATAATGAAGATATAGCCGCATATGCACTTGTCGAATGCTGGAATGCAATGCGGGCATGCGGTTTTCTGAAGTTCTTCCTGACTCCGCGCCTAAGGGCGCAACCTGACTTACTGGAGTTCCTGATCAGAGCTTGGAACCCAATAGACGGGAAATCCACCATCCGCGGCCAAGACATCGAGTTCGACGCCTCGGATATCTATTTTTTGACTGGTTTGTCGCGTCGGGGCTAGAGGCCCGTCTTGGAGGGGCAACGACCCAGCGGTGAGACCCTGGACCAGCTGATGGCTAGAGTATGCCCAGGAGCTGAAAAGACACGGAGAAGGAAGGTTGGTATCCCGACTGTGCAGGACATGCCTCTCTGCACGATACTCTTCCTAGTGACATGGGCATCGGGTTCCTTGGCCAACCATGAGGCCTGGAAGAACCAACTGTTGTTAGCTCTGGAGTGCCTACAGCCCACCGTCTTCGACTGGGCGACCGCTGTGACCATTAGCATGAAGAGGTAACTAAGCAACTGCCGACGTGGAGAGTCGAAGTAGTTTGCGTATGGGTCGCTTCTTCTGCCGCTCATGCTGGAGCGGGTGCCGGCTCTACAGCTACAGACCATGGCTGTGGATCCACCTAGAGGTCCTCGGGAGACGAGGGCCAGTCGATGGGCCCGCGTCATGCCACGTGGAGGTGGTGGTCGCCTAGTGGCTTGGGGGGTGTATTTCAGAGAGTGGTTGGAGCGACAGGTCATTTTTGTCAAGGATTGGCCGTATGCAGGTATGGACTTCCGCAACGACCCCGACATGCCACTGCCCGCAGGAGAGCATTGGGATGATGGAGGTATGTCACTTGATCTCATTTTAACATTTTTTGATGTTTTTGGTTTTTTATGTACATATCTTGACATATGTCACTGGGTGCAGATGTGGGACCCACGAGACCCATAGGCCTGGCACCGTCAGCACGGAGGGAGGGGCAAGGAGCCGGAGCCCTAGCTTTAGTTCCTCCAGGAGTTGACACTACAGAGACTATAGCTCACAACCTTGAGGGGTTGCTAGAGGGTGTACCGGACTATCAGGGGGTCGAGGAGGTCCCTATAGAGCACCAGATCCACACAGTGGGGGTGGCACCCAGGATGCACCGCCTTTTGAGGCGGGTGGCACGAGCGGCTGTATGCTACAGAGAGCATAACCCAGCACAGTAGTCGCCTAGGTTTATTCCCACTGCTGTTTTGAGAGACATATGTCTCGGATGTACTGAGGACAGTGATTCCATTTTTGACATATACACTTATTTTTGAGCGCCTTAGTGCGCCACACGATATATATATATATACATACCGATTTTTGGATGGATCTTGTTACATGTGATGATGTTTGTTTATGTTGCGCAAATGTTCAGTACAAATGTAATCTTATGTATGAATTGCACAACACACGACCCATGCATTTTAATTTTTTAAACGCAATCTTAAAAACACACACTGCACGCATGCAAACTATGCTTGGGAAATAACTTATTTACACATGCTTTACTGTATTATGTTTTCTATATTTTCTTGTATGATGTTTATCTATTTTGCAAATGTCTGTCTAACACATGATTCGCCAATGCATCAGTCAACGTGTTTAATCGTCTCGGAATATGTTGATATGTGATATAGTCAAAATTCCTTTCTAACAATCTGACACGTAGATACAACCTTAGGATACGTTGGTCTCCGATGGAATATCGCCCGTTGAGTTGATGAACGACCAGCTGGGAGTCGAGGTTTACCATCATTGCACGAATGCCGAGATCAACTGCTTCGGCTAGTAGCTCAATTACGGCACTATATTCGGCAACATTATTAGTGGTATGACTGAGGCAAACTCCTTGAAGATCTAGTAACTCTCTGTGAGGATCATAGATTGCCCACACCACAGAAGACAAATTGCAAGTACTACAGCAGGCGCCATCAGCGAAACCGACATAAGGTGCACTAGACATCTGCACAAGAAGGAGAAAACACAATAAGAGGCAAACACGCCTTCACACCAAAGCAAAAACATGAAATCATGCACACACAAAACACACTAAACACGCGTATGTACAAACTGAGTGCATGAAGTCATGCATAATATTTCTTCAAATACAGCCCGTTACGGGGCTTGTCAAGAGGATTTCCTTCGTAATCAATTAACTCATATGCACCCTTTTGTAAAAGTCTTTTCACGATATAGGGACCTAGCCACATGGATTCGAGTTTTCCTGCCCCCAGCTTATCTTTAGCTTGATCGTAGAGCAGTACTAGATCTCCCTCAACGAAGGAACGAGGATGAATGTTTTGGTCAAAGTGAGCCTTGACTCTCTTCTTTTGCGCTTCGATAGCCAGAGAAGCTAAACGACGAGTCTCATCTAACCGTTCTAGGTAAAGAAGCCGTTCCTCCACTGGAGTGGTGTTGGGAAGCAACTCGACAGCTAATTTCAACGAAGGAATTTCACACTCGACGGGAAGGGTGGCCTCCAGTCCGTAAACCAACTGAAATGGGGTGAAACCAGTGGCATCCTTCACAGAAGTCCGGTAGGCCCACAAGGCCGGGAACAGCATCAGGTGCCAATTAGACTTGTGCGTATTGACGGTGCGTTGAAGCATAGTGATCAAAACTTTGTTCACGGCCTCGACTTGACCGTTAGATTGTGGATAGTACGGTGTCGAACTATCTTGACGCAAGCCTAGTTGGGTCGTTAGTTCCGTCATCATGTGATTACGGAAATGCTTTCCGTGATCCGTGACAATAGCCTGAGGGACTCCGAAACGAGTAATGACATGATTAAATAAAAATTGCGCCGCTGTGTAATCGTCTTCGTTCAATGTAGGCATCGCTTCGGCCCACTCGGTGAAATAATCCACGGCAACGATGATGTACCCATGCCCCCCGGCCGAGCGAGGGTTACAGGACGTATAATCGATGCCCAATTTGGAAAATGGACCTACGGTGACAACAGGGTGCAGTGGTGCAGCAGGAGCACGCATTTTCCGGTGGTATACTTGGCATTCATGGCATGCGCGAACGGCAAGAATGCAATCTTTAAAGATCGAAGGCCAGAAGTAACTAGCACGGAGAATTTTCTGGGCGGTAGCATATCCGGACATGTGGCCGCCACAAGCACGAGAGTGGCAGTCATTTAACACCCGCTCAGCTTCCTCGAGAGTCAAACATCGGCGGAGAATAGAATCAACGTCGAGGCGGTAAAGGGTATCGCCCAAGATGCGATAGGGTTGAGCTTGGTGAAGAATTCGCCGTCGAGCATCTTTCGATACATTTGGACGGAAGGAAGACGTCTGAAAATATACGATAATGTCCCCGTACCACGGGTCGAGGGTGCTGATGAGAAACAATTTTTCATCCGGGATATGCTCCTCCGAACGAGATGGTGCAGAGTGAGATGGTAAGGAACAGAGCAGTTCAGCAAAGACCAGAGTTTTCTTAGACTTGGCCGCAGTGAATTCCAAGTCGAACTCTTGGAGGATTACAATCCACTTTGAGTATTTACCCCACAGTAGGTTGCGCGACAAGATGTAAGTCATGGGGTTGCAATCAGAGATCACGGTCGTTGTGCGCAACAGGATATAATGCCGGAATCGTTGGACGGCGTAGACAGCCGCCAATGCCAACTTCTCGACATATGCGTAGCGAGTTTCCGTATCCAGAAGGTTGCGACTAAGATAATAAATAACGTGCTCGGTGTCAGCGTCATCATCTTGCACTAGAACCATGCCGACGGTAGTGTCAGCGGCAGCTAGATAGAGAGTGTAATCACGGTGGTAATTCGGAGGTATTAAGAGTGGAGCTGAGACAAGAAGGTCTTTAAGGCGCTTGAAAGATTCCTGGGCGATAGCATCCCAACGAAAGGGTGTGTCTCGCTTTAACAACTGTGTGAAACCCTTAGCCACCTCGGCATAATTCGAAATGAATCATCTGAGAAAATTAGCTTTACCCTGCAAGCTCTGCAATTGCTGCAAAGAGGCAGGGGGAGGAAGATTCAAAATGGCCTTGATTTTGAGGGGATCCAGACG
Organism: Pinus tabuliformis; assembly: GCA_031772625.1. Lineage (NCBI taxonomy): Eukaryota > Viridiplantae > Streptophyta > Pinopsida > Pinales > Pinaceae > Pinus > Pinus tabuliformis. The sequence continues at coordinate 255,879,056 of CM062815.1, forward strand.
GATGACTTCCCGGGAGACGATGAACCCAAGTAGTCGGCCAGATTCTACGCAGAAGACACACTTATGCGGATTGAGTCGAATACGGTAGTGTCGACAGTGGAGAAAAATTTCGCATAAATGAGATGGATGGTCTTGACGCTTAGCTGAATGAGCTCGGAGGTCATCTAGGTAAGGCTGTACGATGTGTCAAATATCATGAAAAGCATATGACATCACACGCTGGAAGGTGGCACCAGCATTTTTTCGGACCGAAAGGAAGCTTCCTATAAGTGAAGTGCCCCAAGGGCAAATGAAAGTTGTCTTATGCTGGTATGCAGGGGCTATGTTGATCTGGTTATAGCGAGATAAGCCGTCCATAAACGAATAAATCTCACTTCCTGCGCAGTCATCAATAAGATGATCAATGAAAGGCGTAGGGAAGTTATCTTTTGGACAGGCACGATTGATATCGCAGTAGTCAACACAGACCCTGATAGTGCCCTGCTTTTTATTCACAGGGACTATATTGGACACCCACTCCATGAGGGGGATGGCATAGATGAAACCAGCTTGAAGAAGCTTTTCGACTTCGGCCTTGATGGCTGTAGCCTTTCGAGGGTGCACTGGACGTAAGCGCTGATGAACAGGCTTAGCCCCTGGATAAGTCGGTATTTCGTGCACCATAATACTAGGGTCAATGCCGGGCATCTCCTCGTAAGACCATGCGAAGACATCACGAAATTCACGAAATAAAGCGGTATAGAGTTGAACTTCCTCAGGAGTGCACGTGATTCCAATGAAGATATTCTCGACAATCCCTGGTTTGACAGAGATGTCGATGGGCTGGGTTTGCGTGATGTTACCCATATTGCCCTCCGAAGACACTTGATATAGCTGGACAGGTGTTTGGAGGGGCGGCGATGGGACACATGAAGCAAACCGCTTGAGACATGCGACCATTTCCGGATGTGGAGGGAGAAATGAAGAGCGATGGTGGTGATCTGACCAAGGGAGCTCTTCGAGAGACATAGTCTCTATGATGGCCTCATCGGAGGGAAATATTTCCTTCAGAGGATCCGAAGTGGCCTCATCACCCAGCCAAGGGAAATGATCATACGAATCAGGAACACTGCCTAAAAAAGCAGGTTCAGGAGGGGGAGCCGATGCAGCAACAATCTCGATGTAGTTGAGCTCGGTAGGACTCAATGGCATCATATCACCCCAAGAGTCTTCCTGATTCAAGGGAGGAAGAACCCATGGATCAGAACATACTGAAATCATGTTAAAAGGGGCGAGATTCGGAGGTGGGAGGGGAAAGACTCCCATTAAAGAGGGATATTTGAACAATCCGGCACCCACACTGACTAATGACTTGGAGGTATGCTCCACGAACGGCACATTTCCTTCAGAAGAAGAAGCAAAAAAGGACAGCTGGTCTACTGTGACGATCCTTCCTTGATGAGGGAAGCGAACGACACGGAACAAGGAGGAAGCCACAGCTTGCATGGCATATGTCCAGCTTCGTCCAAGCAGGAGGTTGTAAGTGAGATTAGCGTCAACAAATTCAACCTCTACCTCTACGGTTTTCCCTTCTAAAGAGATCGGCAATCTTGGGAGGATACCATATGGACGAGATTCTCTTCCATCGAAAGCTTCCAGGGTCGTAGGAGACTAGCTCAGAGCAAGAGAACCAATAGCCTTCCAGCAAGCAACGGACATGATGCAGGTTGAGGCACCCTCATCAATGACCGTACGGTGAATCATTTTGCCATTGATGAGGACCTGTATAAGGAAAGCCACTTGGTGAGGCAGTCTCTGTGTGAAACCCTCAAGGTCAAAAGAAATTAAATCTGAATCTGTCGGGTCGATGCCACCAATGGCTAATAGCAAGGACTTCCTCTGGGAGGGGCAGCTCTGGAGGACTTCTAATGCGGACATAGCAGACGGAGCCTGAGCTAAGTCCTCGACAATGCTATAGTGCTGGGCAGCACGAGCATTAGGGTTATAAGATGACTTCCTGAGTACACCTTTGGGAGGGGGTTGGGGGATCGTCTCAGTGCTGGGCCGTTCGATGTGAAGGGGACCAGAACTAGACGGAGGAGCACTGGAGGGAACCTCCGGCTCTTTCCCGGCTTGAGATGGATAATCTTTCGCTCGAGTCGAAACATGGATGGGGATCGTTCCAGTCATGAACACTTGGGAACCGAACGAGGAAGAGGATTGAGAGGGATCTGCCACCATTTGGGTCTGCTGGGAAGGGAAAGGCTCTTTCAGCACAGCAGGAGGCCCCGGAGCACCTTTCAAAAGTCGACTAACCTCGGACCACCTTGGGCAATCCTTGGTATAGTGATCCTCATCGTAAATGAGACAAGGATACTTAGGTTTTCGCTTGGCTCCTTCCTCGGAGGGAGGCTTAGGGGGATCCTGCTCGGGCTATCCAGATTTATCTTTAGCTTTCCCTTTCTTTCTCCCTTTTGAGGATTTGTCTGCCACGGTGGACTGAACGGCGTTTACCTCGGAGGTACTCCCAGAAATTGGTTGGCCCTGAGAAGCATTTTTGTTAGAGGCGTTCTGTTTCTACTTCCCAGGGTTCGCGGCCGATTTCTTTGACGACGAATTCATAGAACCAATGACTCCATCAACAGAATGTTTTGGTGGAGCCTTGGGCTATCCAGGCCTCGGGTGTTGTTGGGAAAAGTATCCAATACGGAGTGACCCTATCCCACTCTAAGGGTGATAGTACCTCAGCAACAACTGAATGCAAAGCTATTCAAGATTACTTCTTTATGAGATGTAAGAGAGAGGAGAAATGGATCCACTAACCGTTATCTTCCGCTAATGGTTGATCCAATCTTCCCTCTTTGCTGCTTGCTCCCAGCTCCTTGCTCTTTCACCAGCCCAGCTACACAAAGATCCTGTAAAAGCACAAGAAAAGGAAACTCCAAGAAGCATACATCCATAATTGATTCAAGGATTAGAATAAATCAAATATACAAGCATCAATACACCATTGAGACACATGCATATAGAAGAACCTCAAATGCTTTATTAATGGAAGAAGTAAAGTTCTGAGAGTGTTACAACCATAAGAGGCCCAATCCAGCAACACCTCCCAGCAGAAAGAAATCTCCTCTTCACCTCCTTCAAGAAAATCACCCAATAGTTCTATACTCAAACCAACAACACTTCCTTACATACACAAGATTCCAGCCTCCCTTAGACCTCATGAGAGAGCTCTATATATAGGAGTTTTGGAGAAAGGATGAGTCATCTTGAGGCTGGCATGAAGCTGACTTGTGTCCTCTCCCACTTCAGTTATTCTTCAGTTCTTGAGTCCACTTGGAGTTTCTTGCTTCCAATTGGAGATCTAGATCCTCTTACTCATCACAAGGCGAATTCCCTGATCCAAGTGTCATTTTGGAAGCTTCCTGGGCATTTGACACCTTGCAGAATGACTGTGCCACTTGGCCAATCTTGCCCAACGTAGGTAGCCTTCATTGCTTTTGACATTCAGTGTAGGTACAGAGTGGAGCAGTTGACATTCAGCGCAGATGCTCAGTGGAGCAGCTGACATGATCCAGAAATAGCTTGTTTTTTAGTGTTTTCAGGTGGAGAACTGATTTTCAGTGTTGTGGTTGGCTGACCTTGTTCCTCTAGGGGTAGGAACAACATGTTTAGGGACTTTGGATCCCTTAGATTATATACATTTCATGCTTCATGCTGTAAGGCACAAAAATGTCTATAACATCGGGGCATCTAGAAAATACTCATACAAAGTACCTGACTGAGAATACACTAAGTCGAGGTACTGAGCTTGCGTGATTGCTTGCTCTTCAGTTACAAACGCTCCCATCGCGATGTCTTTTGCAATCTTAGGGACAAAGGAAGTCGTGAACCAATCGGTCAGGAGTTGATCAGGAATCCAAAATTTGATCAAGCGACGACGCCTTCTCCATTCATGTATATGATCAGAGATGTGCGTAGCCGTATCCTATTTAAGAGACGTGAGAAGATGTGTCCCAGTCTCGTACCGAATAGGTAACTGAAAATGAGTCAAGAAGGCCATAGCCAACGAGTTGAAATCTTGAAACATGCCGCGATTCAGCTCGATGTACCACTTAGCGGCTGAACTAGTGAGAGTTCTCATAAAGAGGCGGAGCCGGATAGAATCATCAAGCCATGAGTTCGATGAACACCAAAGGTGATAAGTCATTACATGGGCCTGAGGGTCTTCACCAGCTTTGCCATCAAACTTTGGACAAGCACCTGGTATTTTGGTTGGAACCGGTGGCCAATATGGATTATGCAAAATAGGATCATTTGTTAACTTGGACACATCAGGCAGTTCCAACGTCGCTAAGAACGGTAACTAAGGGTTAAAGGACATTTGTGGCTGTGGATTCGGGGCGACATTAGGGTTCCAACCAGATGGTGGTTGCCCCCATGGGCCCTGTCCAGATGGACCCGGCCCGAAAGGGCCTGGTGCATAGGGACCTTGCCCATAGGAGTTTTGTCCATACGGATTCTGGCCATATGCGGACAGTTGTCCCTGCGTCTGCCCCCCAGCTCCCCATGTATTAGCAACTTGCCCTACAGGTGCGGCATACTGATAATTTTGGTAAGGAGCGACCTGTGGCTGTTGGTAATTTTGATAAGGAGCAAACTGAGTTTTCCCCTGGGGTTGCTGGTAGCCATACTACTGGGCCCCATACTGTGCCTGATAGGGGGGCTGCATCTGGTAAGAAGGTTGAGGCTATGGCCCACCTTTCATTTGATAACCCCTTTGAGTTTGAGGCCCAGGGTAATGTCCTTGAACCGGCTGGGCTTGGATCGTTTGGCCTGAAGGTTGACTTGGTTGGATTTGAGATGGACCTGGCTGGCCAACAGGATGAACTTGCTGGGTGCCAGGTTGTCCGTGGACCACCAAGGGTTGTCCTTGCGAAACAGATGACTGAGCCGGCTGAATAGCTGGTCGACCCTGAGGTTGGCCAGCTTGTCCAGATAGACGATTAGGGCGGACAGCGGGTTGACCTTGCTGCATAGAAGGTTGGCCCGTCTGCCCCCCAGGGTGCACAGACTGAGCGGAGGGTTGGCTTTGCTGTATAGCAGGCTGCCCCCCGTGGTGCATAGGCTGAGCAGTGGGTTGGCCTTGCTGTATAGCAGGCTGCCCCTGCTGCCCAGAGGGATGCATGGACTGAGCAGTGGGTTGACCTTGCTGAACGTAGGGCTGCCCACCCTGCCTGGAAAGATGACCAGACTGGGCAGTAGGTTGGCCCTGCTGTAAGTAGGGTTGCCCCCCTGCCCAATAGGATATCCCTGCTGGACTGATGGTTGATTTTGAGGAGTATAAACTTGGCCAGCTTGTCGAGATGGGTACCCTTGCTAGAAACCGGGTTGGCCTTGTTGAATGTAAGGCTGCCCTGGTTGTCCAGTTGGGTAACCTTGCTGGGCACCAGGTTGCCCCGGATATCGAGAAGGTTGACTCTGATATGAAAATGACGGACCTCCAATGGCCGAGGGTTGTCCTGGGTAGGGTTGTCCTTGCGGGCCCCCAGATTGTCCTGGGTAAGGCGGGCCATAAAGTGGTTGCCCTTGCGGGGTTTGCACATAAGGCGGCTGGCCTTGATTGGGTGGTCCTTGGGGCTGTCCGGGAGGATTCTGGCGCCCATGAAAAACATGAGTAACGGGATCATATGTAACGTCCAACGGTTCCGGGTTCTCCTCGAAAGGACGACGAGGCAGGGACGAAACGTTCTCGAGGTACTGACCGTTAGCGTCATAATAAAAGAGTGGACCTTGGTAATCTGGGTCCACAATGGGCTGCCCATGGGCATCATATGGCCCTGCTCCTGGAACACCACCAGAAGAGGGCTGAGCACTTTGTGCAGGATCGATGACTCCAGACGAAACCTCTGGCCGGCCCTGACTGTGAGAGGGACCAGCTCCAGGGTTTGTAGATGAGGATGTTGTCACAGCACTGACGGCCGGAGTCAAGTGCGCTACACAAAAGGTTGGATTGGTAGGAACTGAGGTAACAGGCGTATTAAGACCTGAAGTAACAGGTGTATTAAGAGGTCGTGAAATAAAGGGCCCCGTGGTGGCAATAAGACTAGGATCCCATATAGTCGTAGAAGTAGTTCTAGCAGCTATCCTATCCCTCACTGACTGATATCGTGGAGGGAGTGGAGAGGTAGCCGGGTTCGGAGTTTCAATGTATGTCACCACGGGCGTCTCACCTGTGCTGGGAGATGTCTCATCCATTGGGGAAGTAGACATCGGAGACGACATACCGAAAGGAGTACGGGGGGTGGATTCGCTGTCAGGCTCCCAGATAGGATTCCAATCTTCTATGTAATCCTCGTCGCCTGGGGCACGTACGTTGATAGGCTGGATACTCGGAACAATGGGAAGAGTATCACTTACAACTGGTACCTCTGGAGCAACGGAAGATGGAAAGCTTTGATCACTCGGACCGGGAGTTGACGGCTCAGCCGGGATGACAAGACCACTTAGAAAGCCTAAAGAAACTAACGATAAAAACCCTACTCAAAACTATCGCACACAAGATCTTAACCAGGTGATGTTATCGTGGCCGAATAAATTTTAAGACACAAGAACCAAACTTGACCTTTTCATGTTTCGAGAGTCGAGAAAAGGACAAAAAGATGACTCCAGTCTCCTTCGAATGTTTAATGAGCACGAAGTGACAAGACGCTCACAGGCACCTTTTCATTTAGGGAGTCCGAAAAGGATCAAAAGTGACTGCTCTGGAGACTCTAGGTATAGGGTTTACCAGGCGACCCGTAAAACTGCTTATACACCTTAGCAATCGTATGAGAGCCAAGGACTTTCCGTACTGCAGTCAACCTTCCCGAATGTTGTGTTCGGTGCGTTACGGTTCACAAGGCGGCAGACTCGGCTTCCTATGGATAAAGGATAAAAGCCTAGTGGGGTCTCCCTATATACACGACGGTACGTGGGAGCAGAGTCCGTGTTAGACCACTATCGAGTCACAGAAGGAGGAATCACCCAACCATAATGTGAAACAACAGTGACTATGTTTAAAGACGCCGGAACACGTCTCTAACCTAGACCTCTAGATATTTGCGTTTAGTTCCAATGCGTTTTTAGGTTAATTCAGTTCATTTTATGGTTAATCTTGAGTTAAGTCTCGATTTCAGGCTCTATCATATGTTCTCTCACAATTACCTAGATGCAAACTACATGCCAAAGAATACCATTTTGTTCGATGAATTCTAGCTATGAGAAGGTAAAGAATTTTCAATCAAACAAAATGAAATCAAACAATCAAGCAACCTAATGCAGCTAAAAGCAAGGAAAGGAAACTTTTCTTTTGAAAATGCGAATCAATGAAATGTTCTTTTCCTTTTCAATTCTCGAAAGCAAAGCTGCTAGTTTGATTTTCTTTCAATGGCACAAAGCACCCAAATGAATTTTGAGGAACAAGAACACCAAGCAAATCACTTAATGAAAGCACACAAAGTTCCCAAAACATCCAAACAAGATCCTCCAAATCAAAAGGAAAACCAAGTTCCGCACGAGCTATGTGATCTAAGCTCGGCAAGACAAACAGGAACTCAAATAAGGAAGAAGCACAAACCGCTTGGAAACACAACCAAAAACACTTCAACAATCACTGAACAAGTGTAAAAAACAAATCTGAAGTTGGCTGGTCAAACAAGAGAACAAGACCCCTACGGAAGGCTTGACACACACACGGCCACTAGATGCCCTAGGGCTAGGGTGCGAAATCAATAGAAAAGAGAAAACACCCGGAGGATAAGAGTTACAACCAGTCAATCAGAGATTCAACTCAATCCAGCAACTGTAAAAATGATGGCCGAAATACAAACCAAGAAGCGAAAGCAAAGAGGAAGGTATTTACAAAACCGAAAAATGAGCAAAAAACGAAACCTTGTGAAACAAGACTTCGTGAACAAGTACCTCAGAGTTCAGGCAATGAAAAACAAGTCATAGACCAAGTGGAGAGAGGAGGGGGAAGTCAAAGCAACAAGTTCAGGAGGCTAATTTAGACAAAAATGAATTCTACAGGATCAGCGCAGGTGGCCTTCAGCAATTCGGCGCTGACAAGAGGAGGCCTGTAGAAACTTTGCGCTGTCAACGCGGAAGCACATGGATAAAGCGCGCTGTCTCAAAAACGAGGTCAGCGCGACTGTTAGTCGTACAGGCGCGATGACAGGGAGAACAAAGAAGCAAATATGCGACGTCAGCGCGTCTGTTTTGAATTAAACCGCGCTGAGGGTAAAAAACGAGTAGAATCAAAGCAAAAACTCCCAAACCAAAGGTAGAAACCCTTTTAATAATTAAGACACTCCCCAGATGGACCCAAGAAGTTTACAAGCAAAGAATCAATCCCCAAATCTTGAAAAGAGAGAACAATCACATTCAAACACAAGAATGGACACAAGAGACAAAAGGCTGATCCCCAGTGGAGTCGCCAAAATTGTTGGAGAGGTAAATCCCCTCTACGGATAGAGGCGATCCCTACTAGCCCAGAATGAGTCTAGCAACAATCGTTCAATGCTACTACGCAAGTTCATAATTGCAATTAAAATATAGGCAAAGAGCACCTACTTGGATTCTAGCATTGTTGTTTGATGAAGAGATGCCACCTTCACTCCTTCGCCCTGGCCGGTCACGATCCTCCGCGATCTCCGCGAATAGACACCTACACACACAAAGAGGAAACAAACACAAGCGTGAAATCTAATAAAAGAAACCATACATCAGTAAAAAAGGATGTAATTCACATTAACCATTGCATAGACAAATGAGAATGGAACGATAATAGCAGTCATCTATTATTAATCAAGTAGAGAAGAGTACAACCAAATGTTCTGACGTTGGTATTCTTCTCAGGAGGGGCCAGTCAGCAAGTGTCTCAAGAATTCACCTTTGAGAATGATTCTCCCAAGACAAGAAACTCTCTCTCTCACACAAGCAACACAACATAACCTTCCCTAAGCTATCAAGCACTTCCACACTTATCACACCAACTACCTATAGTAGCAGCAATCTGAGCACTATAAGCTCCACACAATCCAAGCTATTCCAAACTAGCTGCTCATGGTAATGGTGGTAGTTTATATAGGAGAAGGAGCCTCCTAAAAGGGTGGAATGATGAGCTTATCTTCAAGGGAAGTAGTTGCAAAGGGTCGAACAGACATGCCATAGAAGGGAGTCGATACTCACAAGGCCAACAACCAGGTCTGGAGTTATCTAGAAGGCTGGCTGTTGGAACAAATTCGCCAAAACTGGATCAACGCGGGTGCATAACTGGTCTGGCGCGCTGACGTCGCAAAGACATAATGGAAAGGGCCATGTCAGCGCGGGTAAGTACAAGCAGAGGCTGCGCTGGTCATGAAATTCGATCAGCGCGGAAAAGGCGTGTGCTTCCGCGCTGGCAGCACATGCGGTCTGTTATAAAGCGCCAATCAGCGCGGATATTTTAGAAACAGACGCGTTGATGAGGAAAACTTTGGAAAAGTGGGTTTTTGGCCAGCTCAGAAGGCATGAACTTGATTATTGTGAATTCCTGACACAGTAGGGTAACTGACAGGGAGAGAGTGACAAATTACTGTGTAACAGTCCCTAACTTGTGCCATAAAATCTTCACTGATGCTTCCCCTGATACATTCAACAATATTGAATCTGAGATACACAACCGTATTGTTCTCTTTTCCTTCCAATCCAACTTCACCCAGTATTCAGCTAACATTGTTGTTGGTTTAGTACCTAGATCTATCTTTATCCACTGATCTTTATCCGCCAGTAGATCCTCCATATCTAGTTTCCACAACTCAAAACTCTAACCATTAAAGTTATCAATCTCTATATTTCCACTTCTTGCCATTTTCTTTCACCACAAGGATTGATCCCCCAAATCTCCCATTAAACAGGTTCTACCACAGGCCCAAGCAAAATCCTTGAGTAGAAAAAGTGTCCCCTTGAAGCCAAAATAGCTCTGATACCAAATATAGGTTTTAACCCCATACAAAAATTACATGCATACGAATTCTAAATGCAGAAAATATCCAATGGCGAGAGCATAAAACATAAAACATATATACATAGAGATTTTCCATTAGATCCCAAAACCGAGACTGCTAAATTGATTTTCCACTATATTCCTTTAATTCTACAATACATATATATACATGTTGAACATCCATAAACCCTAATCCATTAATCATAGATTAGAACATAATCCCAGTTCCTTTGACTAGATCTACAAAATACCACAAGCATAAAACCATGCACAAAACCATAGGTAGGTTCTCCTGCCTAATATAGGGTCCAAAACAAATTTTCCCGGTGCATTGCCCTGGACCTCCTAGAGGGGGGTTATCTCCTGCCTTTAACCACTCAACAATGATGGTTTCCACCCCCCTGTTATGCCTGATACAATGAACAAGGGGGGTTATTTCCCCCTTGTGACGCCCCATTTGTGGGCCTAGTCATGGAAAGAATATAACACACACCCAACACTTACCTTTCCTTTTCAATGATGTAATGGGATAAGCAATCCATGAGAAGTTCTCGATGAACCTCCTGTAATATTCTACCTAACCCATGAAAAACCTCACGTCATTGACATTCTTATGTGTTACCCACTCCATGATGGCCTTTATCTTCTTTGGATCTACTACAATTCCCTCCATAGAGACAACATGTCGCAAGTAGTGCACCTCAGTCTGAAAGAAACTACACTTGCTGAGATTAGCATACAATTGATTATCTCTCAACAACCTCAACACTAATGCTAAATGCTCAACATTCTCTTCCTGATTTTTAGAATATATCAATATATCATCAATGAACACAATAACAAACTTATCCAAATATGGACGCAACACACTATTCATCAAACACATGAATGTAGATGGATCATTAGTTAAGCCAGATGGAACAACAACAAACTTATAATTCCCATAACTGGTCTTGGACAGAGCCTTGTAAATTTCCTCCTCTTTGATGCATACTTGATGGTATCTGGATCTCAAGTCAATCTTCGAGAACATTGTTGCTCACTTCAACTGACTGAACAAGTCATCAATCCTCGGAAAATAATATTTTTTCTTGATAGTCACTTTGTTCAACTATATGTAGTCAATGCATAATCTTAGAGTTTAATATTTCTTCTTCACAAATAAGACCAATGTGCCCCATGGTGATACACTTGGCCTAATGTGTCGCTTGCCCAACATTTCCTTCAACTATAAATTTAACTTAAACAACTTAGTTGTGCTCGACCTCTAAGGTTCTTTTGATGCTGGAGCTACCCTTGACACTAACTCAATCGAAAAGTATACTTCCATGTGAGGTGGCAACACTTTAATGTCCTCAGGAAATACATACTGTCGCAACATTGGGTATCTCCTTAACACATCTGCATCCTCCACCTCCTTACCCTTATCACTAGAAATGTGCACTACAAATAACACACACCCCTTCCTGCGGCTACACTTTTCTTACATAGATTTTACCATCCTAAATGATGTAGATTTTTTCTTACCCTATGAGAATATTGGTTCCCCATTGTCGTCAACACACTCAATAGCCTTATCATAGCAATCTACCTTGGTTCTATGTAGATAAAACCAATCCATGCCCAACAACATATTGTATGATTCCAACGGTAACACAATCAAATGTTTTGTTCTAGGCATACAATTTAAATCAAATGTGTGAGATCTTATGCAATGAAGAACTTTCTTCTTTGTACCTGTAGCCAACTACATTAACGAGGACTCTGCATGTAATTCCTTATTCAGACCACACTTATCCACCAAGTCAAGACTAACATAGCTATAATTAGATCTAGGGTCAATCAAAATAGAAATAACCTGATCACAAAGTTAACCATCCATCTCAATGATAAATTCCTATTATTTTGTCTTACTGTAGTCCACTATTTCATAAATATGTGGAATACTCTAACCAACATACCTAATAGTCTATGCCTCCTATGCACTGCATATATGAGACCTACCACCCTGGTTAGGTGGAAAATCTCCCTTAAGGTGTTCCTTGCCACATGTCCAAAACTCCAACTGACTAGTACCAATACCTCTGTGCTGCTACTGTGTCTCATGTTCCAGTCTAGATGCATTAAATCTCTTTTGTGGTGCCACATTCTCTTTCTCATCTGCATGTTGAGGCCTTTTTCTTTTAGGCTGCCATTTACCTTCACCTTTTTCCCTTCCTTTCCATCCACATTGAGATTCATTCTTACGCTTTGATTGTTCACAAGAATGCTTGAGTTTCCCAATAACTTCCTCAAGTGACCGAGGCTCATCATACTCAATCTGATCTCTAAATGATAATGGAAAACCACTGGGCATTACCTTCATGCCAACTCTCACCATCATCTTGCTCAAAAACTAGGGGTTCTGAACACTCTAGCAACTACGATTGTTCACATTTCAGATCATGATGATTTTGAATAGGAGAAGAACCATCTTATGGATGTTTTTGAAAAGAATGGTTATAAAAGACACCAAGGAATCAGAGCTTTCAAGAAGGCACAAAATCCTAAAAGAAAACAATCGTTCGATGATTGTGTTGGGAAGGTCCACCTCCCCTACATATTAGGCACCACTGATAAAAATTTTCATATCTTAAAGAGGAACAACATAAAAACCACCTTCAACCCTTTGAACACCATTAGTAAATGCCTAAAATTGGTAAAAGCTCCTATTGATCCTAAATGCCACAAGGAGGTTTATTTGGTTCCTTGTTCATGTGGCAGATCCTACATTGGTGAGGCAGGTCGATCAATCTCCACTAGACTTCAAGAGAATGTCATTGACATTAAACATAACCATTCCAAAACCCCAACTTTGGCTGAGCACTCCAGTAAAACCAATCATCATATTTGCATTGAAAACTCATTTGTCGTGGCCAAAATTGATCATTATCACCATAGGAAATTTAGAGAAGCTATCAAAATAGGAAAGCACCCTAACAACCTTAACCATGACGAAGGTTGGAAAATTAGTGATAATTGGATTCCCACTCTAACCTTTGATTCCACCCTCTCCTAGTTTCTTCCTGCCCTCTTACCGCTAGGTTTGCCTTGCTAGATCTTTCCTTCAGTAGACCATCCCTAAAATTTATTTAAAATATTTTAATCTAAAATAAAGTAGGAAAAAAAAATAGATTTTCAAATTAAATTAAAATAAATAAATAAAATATTTAGAAGTAAAATAAACCAATTTATTTTAATTCTTAACTAAAACGTTAGTTTAATTCACTTATTATAAAATTTACAAATTAGTCAATAATAATCAACTAAGATTCAACACTAAAACCTTGAAACAACATTAATCATTTAATTCTCAATTTATTTAAACACAATTAAATATTAATAAAAATGTTATTCAATTTTATTACAATTAAATTCATGCAAAACCAATAGGTTTATAAAACGTATATAGTAAATTTTAATTATTCTACTTATTGAAAACTAGAATGACTTTATACTAAATAAAAATTAATTAAATTTGTTTCTTGAAATTAAAAAATAAATAAATAAATTGTATTCCTTTTTTTGTTTTTGATAGGTAAGCACCCACGGGGGATTTGAACCAGTGACCTATCGCAAGTAGTGCCTTAACAGTGCACCCATTCACCATCAATCCAAATCCCCGTGGGCTAAATAAATAATTTGTATTCATCATGTAACAATAATAGGTTAATAAACATGATAAATATTAATTATTCAATTAAATTAAAAAATAATTTTATACAACGTAATAAATATAAATAATAAAAATTTCATTTAACCCTAAGATTATAAAAATAAAATAATAGGATAATTTAACATTAATAAACATGAGAAACAATTAGAATTTATTTTATTCATTCTATTATACGTAATAATACAAAAATTTAAATTTTAATACCTAAAAAAATAATAATAATAACAAAAATTACAAATAAAAATAAATATTAAAAAATGTGTTAAAGAATTACCATTATTTCTAGCTACAATTCATTCCAAACCCTACCCTCACCTGTATTTATCTTCACCTTCGTGTTCTGACTTTTTCACTCATGGATCTATCCTAATGATGAATCATAGAGGAGGGTTCGAAACGTCGATTCTAAAAACATGAATGCGATGACTCCGGAAAATAACACACAAAGCATAGATCACATAAGCCTCAAGTCAATAAATCATTGAACTTTAGCCTTCTCATCATTAATATATGATGCATGCCTAAATAGTTTCAGAAACTTGGTTGTGTACTCTTCATGTCTCATTGATTTCATCTTTAGCTCATAGAATTATTTTTCTTTACTTTCATAGTACCTTTTTGACAAGTACTTCTTCCTGAAAAGTCTCTTGAACTCCCAGTAGCTCAAGTGATTTGTCCTAATGTCTCTAAGCCGCTTATCATATTCTCACCAGATGTTTTCTTTACCTTTCAAGCTGAAGATAGCTATTATATCCTTCATGTTATTTTTGTACTCATGCAACTCAAAGAATTTTTTCATTCCAAGTATCCAAGCCTCTGCATCTTCTGGCTTCTTCACATATCTATCAAAATTAGGTGGGTTTTCTTTCTTGATCTAATTCGGAAAGTACCCCCTATCATTCCTCCTATAAGGATGATAGCTATGACAATCATAATATCTATCATAACCAGAACTAGAATAATACCTGTGTTCACCACCCCTCCTATCTAGAGTGTCCAACAACCTACCATCTCTCACTGTTTCAAATCTATCCGACCTATGCCTACTAGGAGATCTACTACCATATTCCCCATTTTTTTAACCTCATGCCCATGGATGATCCAAAGCCTCCATTTTCACTACATGTTTGACAAAATTTGAAGAAGTATAGCATTCATCTCTTCTTGCTTATCTTGTTCGTATATGATCTAGTCATTTCCCGCCTTACAACTCCTTATCTCTTCCTTCAAAATTTTCAATGTAACTACCAAATCTTAAGAGTTCCCAACACCGTACTGCTCTTTGGATTCATAGGGAGAAGAGTCTTTGTATTCAACCATCTTTCTAGCCATTTCATCTTTTCTCCTACAATGCATAATATGTCAAATAAACCAAATCATATTAAACCAACGTACCTCATTATATCTCTTGGAGGATACCTTGTCTGAAACATCACCAAATCTGTGTGATACATGTATAACATAGTCATAACAACATATCAACATAGGCAAGTAAATGTATCAACTCATAAAAGTCACTCTAACTAGGATCCAATCATCAATGCAAGGCCATATCAACAATGCATGCTATGATCTCATGCATGACAAAAACCATTACTCCATTATACACATTTCTTCATGAAACCAATAGTATGCATAAGAAATTCCAAATCAACTACACCTACACATAAACACATTCGAATATAAACTATCAATCATACATAAATTCGAATATAAGCTATCAATCCTTGTAATCAACCTACAAGACTGATAAATGTAATCAAAATACTCAAAGATGTAACCTAGCATACAAGGATGTAAGTAGATGACATAAAATCAACATGTAAGTGACATATAATCTATATGAAATTAGTCACGTACTTATCACAAATATGTTCCTAAATATCAACATCAAATTCTCCATGATAACCATACTACAACCCTAATCCAACATCAAGAAAATGCAACAAGTATATAAGTGTAAGAGACACACATGCAACTCACATGCATGCATGACCAACACATTCAACCCATCCAGTCTAAGAGTTGAACCATGATCTGGTTCCACTTTGTAACACCCTCCTCCCACATCTACCTAAGTAACCATGCCAACTGTGGTAAACATGAGACAAGAGGAAACTAGGATCAAATTTTACCTCCTATGTGACCTTAAGGAAGCGGAAACAATAGAACATCACACATAGTCATCCAACATCATCAACAGAACCATCAGGAGACAAGTCAGCCACTCAGACAATCTGTCCTTGGGTCCCACTTTTTTCTGGACCTCTTAGGCCATAGTCGCTCTCATGCTATGGGTAAGGGAGAAACCAAAGACCTAAATTTTCTCTCATAGACCTGTATGCCAACAACTATGGATTAAATTTGTGAGTTTTGTGCCAGTGACCTTGAGATTTAAGCCACTTTTTTAGGCCAAGATCCCAAACCACTCTCAAAAATGGAATAAAAGCTTAGAATCAAGTAATGTACATGGAAACAATGATGCAAAATAAATAAGATGATCAAAACCTTAACTAGACCCCTATTAGCCATGACAAGAATTTCATCAAACATATTGTCAACATGTAGCCTATACGTGTAAATAACATAATTAAGTGTAGGGATCTCATACTTATCTGAGAATTGCTATGAACCATTGTTCCCTCATGCCATTTTCTACCTTATCACTTATTAGGTCATGGATACCATATCAATTCAAATACAAGTAAAAAGATGTTGAAATTCATACATAGATGTTGTCACAAAATGTACATATAACCAGCATAATAGGACCAAAAATACCATAAACATCTCGGCCATGGAAACTCATATATGCATCAGTATATTTGCACATAAAAATCAAGGGAATGAATTTCTCATTAATCAATGCAATCAACCAACTGAAGATGGGACTACCATGTTCCACCCTACCATAGAATGTCTTAACCAAATCTCTCTTTAGCCATTCACCCCGGTGCCATATTCCAAGCATGATTGGGGGACTCAAACCAAAAGAAATCAACTGGGGCATACCGAGGCTAAACCACCTCACCCTTATCAATATAAACTAGGCTTTACCGTAATCCATCCAGAATCACTAGGCCAACACAATGAAAACATCATAATTGGCTTTACCGTGATCTCCACCCGATCACTATGCCAAACAAGCATGGATGCCACTGGATTTCTCCACGTACACTGTGAGGAAATTTTCTATCTCCTAGTCTCTCACACTTTACCTCAATCCAAACCAAAATCACTAGGCCCTAAACTGAGACCCACTCTCCAAGCTTCATCACATATCCAAAACCCTAGATGACTAGGCCTAACAGAGAGAAAAACACCACTAGGCTTTATCGTATATCCTACCATTCACCGGCAAATATTCCTAGCCCATCTGAGGCAACACAAAATATGACTTTACTGCAACCCACAATCTGTTTCAGGGGTTACTAGGCCATGTGTTCTATCATTTCAAAGATCCACCTCACTCAGCTTTGAATCCATCTGGAAATCTAGCTCAACTAAACATGAGAACACCATCACACCATGGCTATCCCGAAATGGAAAGGATAGGCTAAAAAACACTGTTACACCTAGTAATACTCATTCCATGATAGAAAAGAGCCACATGCATACCAAATATAACAAGGGAAATACACATGGAAGTTGAAATCTACAATGAAACCTATTGTAGTTGCTTGATCATGCCTTTCCCACTTGATCCTTACATCCTCTTACCTTCTTTGCCTTTCTTGCTCTAATGCCGAAGTGCTCCAAGAAAACTCTAAGTGTCCAAGAGTATGAGAGAGAGATAATAATGAGATTGCTCCAAAATGAAGTGACAAAAATTACCAACTGATCCTCACAAGCATTTTTATGAATGAGACCTCTATCATCTTCATTTTCCATCATTTTCCTTCATTTTCCTCCTCACGTGAAACTTGTGACCTTTTACCTCCGTTTTCTCCTAATTTCCATTATTTTCATAAATATTTGTGCCAAAAATTCCATTTTTCCTTTCCAAGGATTTAGCCATTTCCTTTGCCGATTTCCTTAGCCATAAACAACCAAATGAACACACCCTAGGATGTCTTGCCCAACATTTAGCTTGGAATACGTGTCCTATTCATCTATGGTTATTGTTTTGAACTTTTATTACATGGAATTTTCACTAGGTTTGTTACAAATAGGCATCAAAGAGTACATGGAATTGTTTGAGGAGTTGTGGTAGAAGCCAAAGCCACTGGCTTCTTTTTTCATACAAGAGGTACAAATTTTTCCTCATCTACTCCAACCAGAAGAGACACATTTTGGTAGTGCAAAGATAATACTAGTAGATCAACTTCTATCCATGTTGATTATTATGTTGCAAGAGAGCGAAACAATGATGGTATGAGTAGCAACACCAATGTTGTTGATGTTCAATGTGGAGGATCTACTGGTGGTAGGCCACCATATATTCATGTGGATGAATTAATGGCTAGACAACATGAATTCCAACAACCAGTAAATTTAACTGGTGGAGACCTATAGAAATATATGCAAACACTACCACCTAAGACTGAGATCACTGTTGTTAAAAATATTAAATCTAGAGAATTGTAGTATCACCTTGAATTTGGCATACAAGAAATCAATATTAATTTGGAAGTTGTTTATGAATTAGAAGATTTGTTGTAGTTCCCATAGTCTGATGATTTTATACCATATGCACTATTGAACTTACTCAGAGAGAATTCACCTGAATCTCTTGTCGATGATGTAAAGAATAACCCTAGTAGTTCTCCACATTTTATTCCAGTGAGAAAGGACACAACAATGGACACAGTTGAAGGTGCTAATTCTATAGGCCTAGTTTCTAGGGACCCTCTTACACAACCTGAGGGTGGTATTGTCAGACATGAAAGCCTTACTAGAGACAATGGAAAATGAAATAAAAGTACAAGCGGAGAAACAACATTCATTTGAGAGAAATTTGATAATAGATACCAAATTTGATGTCCATAACATCTAATTACTATGAGACACCTATTACATCTAAACCACCATAGATGACAATACCACTTTATGATCAAAGATTTGTATCAGGAGTTATGCAAGCAAGAGAATAAGGGACTATTCCTTTCCCTATTCTTCATCATAGATCCACTCAACCACAGGTTGGTCTTGGCTCAATGTTAACTATAAACCGACCCCATTTTCAATAGAAAGATCGTTTACATGCACCACCACTTCCACCTTTGTGACCACCTCCAACAGTTCCTTCTAGTGTAACTCTTAAAGTGGTGGAAGCCAGTGCTAGCCATGCATATTCTTAAATATATTCCACAAGCAATATCCAAACTTATCTTCGTTCAAGTTAACCTTTCTAAACATTTGACTCTGCAACAAATATTGCAGTTCTACCATTGCCTGGAAGAGATCAAAAAATAAGTGCTCCAAAATATTACTATATGGAAGGGACAAGCATCAACATGAATATTAGTGTAGCATCAGTGTTACCTCCATCCACTACTCATTCTCTCTTATAGGTTCCTCTTCATCCACCTCCACTTGTACAGTTCCATCTAGAACAACAACGACTAACTAGTTATGGTTTCGTTGCCCTAGCCACTCCTCCTTGCCCTCATTTTGATACTTCAACGAGTCCATGCGCTAGTGTCTCAACTACTGGTAGAATTTTTGATGAGACAATTGTTTTAGCAAGACCTCCTCCACCTCTTCCTCCCACACCTGCACCATTTTCAGCCCCATAAGCCCTAAGTTGTGCAGGAACCTCCACAAACATCAATTGTTCATCCTGTATCTGGTATGTATTTTCATCCTACTCCAGTTACCTCACTGCTTCCACAAACATCCTCTTGTGATAAGGTATTTGGAAGCTTTTCTACATCCATTGTATGTCAAAGTTCTGTCTCTCAGTATATTCCTTTACCTCTTGCTCTTGTACCTCCTTTCCTCTTGGTAGGACAACAACATTGCCAGGAAACATTCTTGGCAGTGTCTCAACTCAACAATAGGGACACAACCAAAAAATTAATCCCCAACATGTTCAACTAGTGTAGCCGCCTTTGCAACCATGATACCCTCCTTCACAACCACAACCACCCCATCCACTTCCACCTCAGCCTCTTTAGCAGCCATGCCTCCCTTTTCAGCCACAACCACCACTAGTGCAACAAAATTATCTAGCACAAAGTGTGCAGTGACACCCACACCCGCTTCAGCAGTAAGCCAAACAATCTTATTATCAACATCAACATCAGGAACATAAGTTCCAACAACATGATCAAGGGGAAAATGTTCACCCACAATATTATCACCAACAAGTTGAAAATGTTCAACAACAATAATTGAGGTTGGCACTACAATAATGTTTTAGTTCTCCTGGAGCCATTTAGGTACGTATACATGTTTGTATATTTTCTTTATTTGAAAAAGTGGATGTAGAAGGGCCATATTTGTCACCTCCAGTAAATTGGAATCTCTGCTACTGTCACTAGAGCTCTATTGAGCGATCAAGAAATACTTCACCAACTTTTGGAACAACACCCAAAATTGATGCAAATGCTCCAGGTATCTTTTATAACTTCAAAAAAAAATTGATAGTGACCTTGAATGTTGGATTAATGTTAGTTACATTTTTTTCCATCCCATCAAGCCCTTGAAACTTGGACTTAGAAAGAAGGAATTGTTTACAAGGATTTTGATGACGTGTCAGAAGCATGAAACAATTCAAGAAGTTCAAAAATAAATTTTACATGTATGTTATGGTGTATACCACTTCTGCTTCATTATACATTTGTAGTAATATTAAATCTAGTTTTATCTATAGTACTCATAATATCTTTTAATTCATATTTGATATGACACATGAAACATGCTTTCTAATACAATAATTTAAGAGTTTCTTTGTCTAGGAAAGCAATGAAAGGTTGTATGGACACATTTCATGCAAAATGATGAAATTTTCGCTCTTAATGGAAACTTGTTGACCAACTAATAGAAGATCACTTTATGTGCATTGAAAATGGCGAGAATAAAAATTTATACTATAACCCCAAGTTTTCGAACCTTGTTGTGGTCGTTGGTCATATTGACCCATCAAAGTCCAAAGATAGAGAAGAAGTTGTCGAAATTTATAAAATGCATAGACTTATCAAATAGTATAGTCTGAATGGTCAGTTCTGATGGATATGTGCACAAACGAATAGAGTACAGAATGGTGAGTTGTATTGCTACATTTGTGAGACAGAAGGTGGATTTATACATGTTAACCATTTCCCTTATTAAATTATAGTTATGTCTGATGAAGGATCTATAATTTCACCTAGAGTAGTCAGGTCCTCTTTACAACTCAATATCCATGAAAGATGTAACTAGGTGATGGTTCTATAATTGAATTTAAAGAGGTTAGGTACATGTTATGGCCAATATAGTTGAGATATGTAACTGGGTAAAGATTATAAATGAAAAATAAAATGTTGAAGCCAATACTCCCACAAAAAATAAAAAAAATATATCTAAGGTTAATATTTGTATTTTGGTTTTCTGCCTCTCTCCAAGTTTAATAAATCTAAGGTTAAGATATATTTATGTTTTTCAATCTTTCATTTAGAAATGAATTGAATTGAGTCTATCACTGACATCAACATTTGTTGTCTTGGTTATTTTCTTTTCCTATAAGAAGCCTCTAACTATCACTCATTTTATTTACAACAAGAGCTACTACAACCATGCCAACCATTTTAATTATGTTTTGGAGCAATGTGAGTAGGATTTAGTGCATATTCAAAACCAGGATAATTATGGGAAGTAAGACAAAGGTTATGGGAAATGATTTCTTTTGTAAACTGCTTCTCAAATTGGTGGTTTTCATGCCCCTCAGGAAAAATTCATGGCTTTTCAAGGTTTTTTTTTTCTCAATGTCTTTAGAGTTATTTTATCCATGTGGTGTAGATAATGTTCCAACCACATTTCTCTTCATTTAGGAGGATTATAGTTAGAACATTGTACGATATTGTTAAGTATAATAAATAGTGGCATCCTTTAATGGTATGTAAAATAGTGTTGATGGTACACTAGTATTTGTGGAGGAGACAGATATGGTGCTCTAGGGTACACTAGTGCTCTCTTTTCCATATACTATCACAGGTGCACAAATACATATTCAATCTTATTTTTACGTGGATAAGAAAATGATGAAAACTTTGTATTTTGAAATGACAAGGATAAATATGTATTGGAGCTAGACCTCAAGCCCTTCAATGATCCTTTCCTTGCCCAACAAAAACACCTTCCATTGGTAATAGAGTTCAATTTTTGAACCGGCATTTATCTTCAAGACTATTTCATGATAAGGAAAGCATGCAACCATTGTTGGATTTCCTTCGAGCACACAAATACCACCATCATTTCTTTTTTATTTCCTTGGTTTTGTGTTTGATAGATAATTCATTATTCTTCTATGCACAATAAATCTCTATCAAATAACAAAGAAGGATGCCATGGCTATTTTAATGATATATAATATGAATTGATTAAAAATTCACGGGGTTATTTCGATTCTCATCTTTCTATTTCACTTCTTCAGAGACAAATATATATTCAAATACAAACTCAACTCAAATCAAACTAAAATAGAGAAGCCTAATTATGGATATGTTTCTCTCTCCACTACCTTGCAATGGCGTTATTTTTCTGAATTACACTTGAATTTCACTGATAATAACCTAGATTTATATATCTATTTTAGCACCAAATTGACATCATGGTAAGCATACGAATATCCCATTAAATATGACCTAAATATGATTCAAAGAATCTCACGTTTAGGCTAAACACATGGTAGAGTAATTTTTGAGTTGTGAAGTTTTATTAGAGGCACTATTTGTTTGGTTTCTTTGGTTAGAAAAGGGTTTGCTCTTGGTTTTACGTGACTTTCAATTTATCATATGTATCATGTTGATAAATGGGAAAGAATAATGTGTGACATTTATCTTGCAAAAATTGATGTTGAATGAAAGTATACACAATTTAACCAAGCTATAGTCTGCTTTGGTAGAGGCAGAGGAACACCTTAAAAATTTGCCTAAGAATACGCCATGTACAGAGTTTGAACATAAGTAATATATGGCTTTTTCTTTTGCAGATATGTTTTTTTTCTACCAAAGATATCACAACAAGAAAAATATTGATATTCTAAAAATTGTTTGAGGAATTCATTGAGGTCAATTTTTATAATGCAGTACTTGATTAATACCTTCTCATAATAGGAACGCTTTAAATATGAATTAATAAGTTCTTGCAATAAATCATATTCAAAGTTTATAGATATAAAATATAAAAACAAATTTCAATGCCTTCGTTTGATTGTTACTTGATTCTGGTGTGGGCAGGTTACAGGAAATGTGATTGGAAAAAAGGATGGGGAGAACATGTGGAACATGTCTTGGATATGATTCATTTGATGTTGGATATCCTTTCCGCACCTGATCCATAAAATTTGGAAATTCTTCTATAAGGGATTCCTATGGTTTCTAATGTTGTGATTATTTCACCTCATGGTTATTTTGGGCAATAAAATGTTTTAGGAATGCCAGACAAGACATCAGTGGACATGCAAACAATTTTTTTATAATTTCAATCTCTACT
Source organism: Pinus tabuliformis (assembly GCA_031772625.1). Lineage (NCBI taxonomy): Eukaryota > Viridiplantae > Streptophyta > Pinopsida > Pinales > Pinaceae > Pinus > Pinus tabuliformis. The sequence goes on from CM062815.1 coordinate 255,902,416, forward strand.
CCATGACATCCCCTCTTTATCATTTGATTGTATTTTCAATGTTTCTTTTGATTTTGTTTTGTCTTTTAACTATGAAATTGAAAATACTTAGTATCATGTCCATTTAAACAAAAACCAAAGCTTGAAGATGAAGTTAATATTACATTATATTTATTGGAATTCTTTTAGTTGTTTTGTGTTAAAAGATTTTCATGACTATTAGAAAAGTTTACCTTCATGTTGTTATTTGAGAACATGCCTTTTATATATGATGAGCCTCACCATTAGGTAATTATATGGGCCTTAATTGGCCTTAATTCACCTCCTAGCTTAGTCAAACCAACTATTCTAACAACTTATTGCATACTTTTGATTATATTTTGTTTATGAGATGAGTTAGAGGTGGATATTTTGCTTTGTGGTCTAATGTGCATGTAATGCAAGAATAAAGGAAAAAAGCAAGGAAAAATGCAGGAATAAAGGATAAAAGCAAGGAACTGTGGCAAAGACCTTGGTAAAAACTCGAATGGGGCAAGGGAGATTAATTATAGGAGGTAAATCCTCCTCATTTACTATCCCCCCATTTGAATATTCCTCCATAAACTTAGAGTGCAAACGACCATCACTTGAAGACTAGAAGATAGCTGAGGAAGTGAAAGGGACATAAACAAATTTATCTTGAGTGGGGAGTTGAGCCTCCCTAAGGGGAAGTAAGTCAATGGAGACTTCAGATATAAGTAGAGAGGATGAGGACCTCAGTAGGATTCATATTCTTATTGTAAAACTCTAATTTATTTCTAAGTTGCAAGGCTTCTGACAGCTTGTTATGTAATCCATGGTTTTTATAATGAATATGAGTTCTATTTTGAGCTAGCTCTGAGCTAACTCAGAGGGCTGAATCTTTTGGGTTAGGGCCCAATCTGAGCAACAAAAGATCCTCTTTCCTATACATGTATGCTAACATAGATTTCTGGTTCTGTTCATTTACTTAAGTAGCTTCCTGTTTTCTGTTCATTTGCTTATGTAGCTGCACTTTCATTATAGCAATATAGTGTAGATTTATGGTTTAAATGTTCATTTTCTCAACAAGTTGCATTCCACTTATAGTAGTGTAGAGTAGATCGGTTGTGCTTTCGTTTACTTCCATTTGTGCCTTCTTTCAGTTCACAGGTTAGCTAGGAGGAAAAGATCACCACAAGGTTGTCCATAGGTGTCTCAGCCTCACCTCCTCCCTCTAAGACCATGACTTGAGGAAGAGACCCTTTAGCAACCCCAAAAACACAGGTTTCTGGTTCTCGCATGATCTATGGAGTTTGTTGTTTGATGTAGTTACTTGTTCACCATCACTGGATTTTCTATCATTTTCATTTGAAACCTCCTTCAGCATGTTCTTCATGAATAATCCCCTTACCGTTCGATCCACAAAAAACCTGCCAAATCGCCCTCTAATTCATTAGTTTATCCAACTGCCACCTTGCGGGAAGTCTTCCACCTACTTTATGCACTCTAAATCCCCATCATCTATCTACCTCACCTGATCCAACGACTATCGCGTCACCTCAACACTTTATGTGACTTAAACCCCCATTGTCGATCTACCTCACCTGATCCGACGACTATCGCATCACCTGATCACCAACTAGCTTGGCTAATCTCCACTGTTGATCTATCTAGCCTGATCCGACAGTTATCACGCAATCTTGCACGGATTCTTGCACGACTGTTATCCACCTGAGAGCATGTGAGAAAAGTGGTTTTCTCATGCTACGTGTCACTCAGTTATGCTAATCGCATGAAATTCAGAAGCACAACTTACAGCCTTGAGGGCATGTGAGAAACTCCTTACCGCATTTGAAACCTGCTCCATCATTTCTGCATGTTTTCTTCTTGCGACACAATCTCCGTCATCCATCCTCCGATTAATCTTGCTCATCCATATTGTTATCACTTGGAACTATAGTTCATGTATATAAGGTTGTCCATAAGTTTTATATAAAGTCTTGAAGTCTTGTGAATAGGTTTATTAGTATATGTCAATTTCAAATTTGAAATTCAAGAGCTATTGATGTGAATTCGTGTAAAGGAAAAATCATTAGACACCCTCCATCATTGTTAGTTAAAGCATGTCATGTCATTGGTATTTTGCGCAGTTTCGCAGCGCGGGTATGATGTCTTTGGTACTTGCGCAGTTTCGCAGCGCGGGTGTGATTGGTCAGTTTAGCTGCGAAAAAATGTTTTCGTGTTTTCGCAGCGCTCTGTTTGTCAGCGATTTCGTAGCGCATCCTGTTAAATTTGAACTGCCCGCGCTACGAAATCGGGGTTTCAGGGTTTTTTTTTTTTTGTAGCGTTTTTCTCTGAATGTCAAATCCGAGAGTAGTGAGTCACAAGTCCGTTCATGATTTTCATTTCACACCCTCTCCATGTCATGATAAGCCATTATTTCGCCATAGGGTCCGAAGTCATGTAGTTGTGTGTCAGTTTAGGGGATGTTATAAGAGGTGGTCATTTCATAATGGGTTCTTCATATCATATGAACATGTTTGTTATATGAAAAGCTCAAGATTTTATTTAAACAGACTACTGCAAGCGAGCCTGCTCTCCAAAGCTGAAGTTTGTTTTTGTGCTACAAGCCACCATTAGTCCTTTGTGTAAAAATACTCAAAGTAGCATGGAAAGAAAGGAACACCGTTCTGGTAAATGTGTGAGGACAGAGCCGGAGGGGTTAGATGTTACTCTCAGGGATGAAGAGGTAGCAAAGGCATTTCGAAGTGCTGGCTGCTGGCGATTTTGCGAAAAATTGAAGGGAGGACATGCAGAAGTGACCAAGGCTTTCGCATTAAACTTCACTGGACTGAATTCGAAGGTGGCCATGTTGGAGTTTCCGGTGTCCCCTGAAGTTATTTCCACTGTCACAGAAATCCTGAGGGGTGGCCAAGAATGGTTCAAGAACTTCAAGTTTGACATGGGTCCATGCAAAGAGTTTTTGAAGGCACCTTATGTAGATGAAGATCTCACTAAATCAGTCCCAAGGAGCTATCTAAAGGAGAATTATGCTATGCTATTGACATGCATCCAGAAGTACCTGACATGTGAGGGTAGGTACAATAAAGTTTACTCCTACCACTTCAAGCTTCTGTTACACTTCACTGGTAAGAGTTCAATAGACATACCTTTCTATTTGTTCAGGAGTATTAGCAAAATGTGTGATAAGATTCAGTTAAAGAAAGATGCTTATGAAACATCCCTTTTTCATCATGGTCTAGTAAAATTGCTGGTGTTGGATAGTTTACAAAAAATTGGTAAAGACTGGGATTCATTTTTGTTTATGGCCGGTTTCCCAAGCAAAACAGGCCTCACTCCATTACTTGTGAGAGAAAGAGAAGAAAGGAGTGAGGAACCTACTTTAACTGAACTTAGAAGAGAAGTGACAGACCATAAGAAGCCTAAAGCTAAAACAAAGAAATCAGAGAGGTCTGTAGCAGTTAAAGAAACACCTGAAGCATCAATGAAGAAAACTCCTAAGCCAGCAGTTAAAGAAACCCCTAAGTCATCACCTAACGAAACACCTCAGTCATCAAAGCAGAAGACTCACAAAAGGAAAGATGAAACTAAATCCAGTGAAGTTGAAAAGGTTTCAAGGGTGAGAACTAGAGGCCAACTAAGCAAAGAGAAAGGAAAGTCAGTCTCTGTGGAAGAAAGTCCTATTTCAAAGGGTAGTTTAAATGACTTACTTGAAGCCATTGAACTAGAGAAAGATCATCCAATACAAATTGAACCACTTGAACTTGAGCAAGATCAATTGGTACCACCAATGCATATTGATCTAACTCAGTCCTCACCTGAAAGTTCTAAAAAATCAAGGGCTTCTAAAAGGTTAAAGTTTGAAGAACCAAGTGAAGAATATGCCTTTAAACCACGCAGACCAGTGACTAGAAGGCAAATTAAAGAAGTGGAGAAAGCTCAGAAAGAGAAAGCACCTTTGGAAGTGCCTAGGACAGAGGCACTTGAAATCTTCTCTGAAATAGTTCAAGCAGCCAAAAGCAAGAACAAGGATAATAAGGTTGTTATCAGTCAAAGTGGAAATGTGATTGCTATTAAGAAACAAGCTGGAGCAACAAAGGAAGAAATACCTCAGGTTCAAAATGTTTTTAAGGAAAAGGCAGTAAGATATACAAGTTATAAGAAGGTTGTAATGAAGGGCAGAACAAGTTTGATCAGTCAAGCTGGCTCGGTATCTGATGCATATGTGTGGACAGTGCCAGCTCTGAAGCAAGCAAAAATCATGAAACAAATGAATACAAGTTTAAGAGCAGAAAACAAGATGTTAAAGGAAGAAGTCAGCAGCTTGAAAGGGAAGCTAGGCAAACTAGCTAAATGATCCAAGGACAAATGTGCTTTCCAAATTTTGGTATATTTTGGCTGTCAACATTTTAAAGCTTTTTGAGACTTTTTGATGTCCTTACACCTGTGTAGAATGACTGAAGAAATCACTGAGTTAAGTTATTGTTGCTTTAAAGTTCATATGCTTAGTTTTGATTACCTACAGCAGTTTCGTAGCGCGCTACGAAACTGCTGTAGATGACTGTTTATGTTGAAAACTTGAGTTTGAATGCTGAGGTCAGCAAATATTTAAAGGGATGACTTAATGCCAGCATGGAGACTATAGAAAGTTAGTCAGATGTTTAAAAAGGATGCCAGGTGTAAGTTTTCGAAGAAAAGGTGAAATTTTGTCTTTTGTTGAAAGTTTTCACTTTATGTCCGAATTTTTAGGGTTCTGATAGAGCTGCCGAGGTGTTGAGTGGTACACATGTTCAGTTATGGGATGGCCAGATCATTAGTTTTCTTCAGTCATACGGGACTATCAGGGGATTAAATGGCTTGAAACATGATCATTAATGCATGAACACTAATGGGAGGCAGAAACCGTGAATGTAGGGTACATATTCTTATTGGTTGATGAATCATCTACACATCAGGCATCCGAAGCTGCTCATCCATTGAATGTGTTTTCAGTTTGTTTTGGCTATTATTGAAGTGCTACAGGTGTCAAGTTTCCAGAACACAGCAAAGTACACGAGGAGATAGACTTGAAGTGTCAATGTAATGGAGTCCTCTGTTTTCGTAGCACAATATCTCTTGTAATTAATTAGTTTGTTTATGATATAGATAAGGTCATTAATGACAGAGTTCCAAGCTCCCTTCATGCTTGTTGAGGAGTCTCAGGTAGTAATGTTTTGATGGGCTATATATAGAAATAACTCTTATGTAAAAAAGGTTGGACATTTTATAGAAAAACAGAGTTGTTTTGGGTCATTGTAAGACTTTTTTGACAGTAATAGTAAAACAGTGTTGTTCTCTACTCAAGATTCTCGATGGATTGTTATGTTCAAATATAATGATGGTGTTTTATACTTTATGTTCTTTTATAGCCTTGTTATAACACAATCACTCAGAATTCATAATCTTATGCTCTGACTTCCTGTGTGTTTGGCAAGCTATGTTTTGATGGAGTATGTTTGACATATAATGCAAAGAGCCTTGACTTCCATGAGATGACTATGTTTTCCTTGTTTACTTAATATATTAGACTCCATTGCCCAATGAGAACCAGTTTGATATGTTTCCAACCAGCTTTGCTTTCATGAATGAATAAAGAGTTAGCCATCTTTTGTAGTGAATGATTTTTATCAAGAGTGTGTGAGAGAGCCCTCTCTGATCAAAGAGGCTAAGCTTTGATCTAAAGATAGGTTGAAAGAGTTACATGAAATCTTGCTTGGTTGCAGCCCTCAGTAGTGATTTTGTGATAACACATATCTTGACTCAATCTTCATGATAAGATCTCTACTATTCATATCATGTTAACCCTGTTTGTCCATCCACTCACTTAATTCCTGGCTATACGATCTCTGTCATTCATCTACTTTGTTACCCTGTTCATCCACCATTCACTTAATTCCTCATGATAAGATCTCCATCATTCATTTGCTTCATTACCCTGTTCATCCATCCATTCACTTAATTCCTCATGATAAGATCTCTATCATTCATTTGCTTCGTTACCCTGTTCGTCCATCTATCTACATAACCTCCTGCAATACGATCTCTAATGTTCATCTTCTAATCTAGGTTCAGGTGTGACGAAGGACCCTTCCAAGACCTTCTACTTCCGTGATGTGTTAAATTTCATGTTTAAAAGAAAATAAATGAATACATTTGAATGATGTAAAGAAGACAAACAAGACAATCATCAACACATGAAAACATAGGCGTCGATAACGGAGTTTGTCCAGGAGGGACTATGTCTCCAGGCCCCGGTGTCAAAATGGTATAGGTCGTTGCATTAAGTGTTTTCAATAGTGATGATGTATATAGATTTGATTTCACGATCATACAAGGAAATTCCCTCACGAAGGAGTGGCACCACGAGATGTTCCACTACAGGAACTCCCAGTCAAAAGACTCCTATCAGTATGACACAAAAACTCACGCATGATGAGCATCCCACCAACATGGCATAAAAGGGATCTCAAAACACAACTTGATGAATCATGACAACAAGCACATCAAATAGGTGATTCCGCATCACATCAAGCAAGAATCATAAAAATGATTAAGAAAAAAGATCCCACATCAAGCATCAACATGGATCTGCGCAATACAATGCATAAAGAAGAAGTACATGAACACAACATATACCTCACAACCAAGGGACATCTGAAGAAGTGGATGTCAAACTGCTGAAGCTATTTGGACCATCGATCTCACGGCATCAATCACATGACTACTCGCACATGGATGTTGACACCTGCATTCCAATTAGAAAAATTGTTGAATAATAGAATGAGAGAATTATAAAACTAAACACAGCTTAAGATTTGTGGCGTCGAATAGTGCAAAATCGACTATCCAAAATCTGAATTCTGAAAAAGTTTAGAATCTGGGGCTCGAGGAATCTTTTAGATTCCACCAAGATTCCTCAAAGATTCTTCTCCATGGGTGGACTAGAAATCTGCAAATCCAAAATCAAATCTGACTTCTCCATCATGAACCCTGTGGAAAACCATGAAAAATGATTGTAAACTTGACTATATTCTGACATGGAGAAAAATTACCTCTTCAGGAAAATTGCAAGGATCATGGTTCCACTCCCTGTTTTTGTAGAAATCATGGTTGCACGCTCATACTAAAAATGACCAAAAAGTGCAGAACTCTGATGGAGACATGGATAGTTCCATTGCATTCGTGGCATCGAGAAGTGCTGAAACCATATAAAATTTGTCACAATTTGACAAAATGAAATTTCACCCCTCTTGCAAAATGTTGCCTCGAACTGCATGCCAACATTATCCCTCATATGCCTTGAAATTCATGCCTGCTCTTGGTTCCTCCATCTGTCACCTATGCGCTAAAGAAATCCTGGGTTAATATAAAATACCCAGTGGATTAACCAAGATGAAGATTTTGGCTTGTTGGTTAAAAATTATGGTTTGTTGAGTAAGGGTCGAGTGGTCAAACCCCGCCCCTACCATTTTTATAACGTAAAAATGGCATACATATTTTTTTGTTTAAAAAATGGGTGGGTCAAGTCCGCATTGGGTGGCCCGCCCATACGCTCCACAACCATTGCATTAATTGTTGGTTTTGTTGCGTTATGTTATATGGTATGGATGTTAGTGTATTAATGGTTTTGTTTGGTTGTATGGTTATGAGGCCACCCAGTGGGCCGGCCCACGTAGCCAGGTGGGTTCAACTCCCACCGGCCTCACCTTAGTTAATTCATATGGTGAGTTGGGAGTGGTGGGGTTGGTGGCCCCCACCTACTTTAATAATTTGTTTTTTTTTTAATAATAACAAATGCACCTTTTTTTGAAATTCAAATTTTAGCCGTAGGAGTGCATTTAATGAGGCAAAAAATTTGCCCAGAATTTGGAGGCAGTTGGCCGAAATCTGGTGGCCAGAAAAATTCCATTGTGGCCTCCATAAGCCTGCCCAGTGAACAAAAAGTCAACCCAACTTTGACTGCTTCTAACTTTCGCATCTGAACTCGGATTGATGAACCGTTCAGACCGCTGTGATCAGGACGACAAGATCTATGCTCTAGTCCTAGTTCAAAAGCATTTTGATCACTTTGATTTTTTAGCTTTCCTGAGTCCTCCTTGTCTTGTGTGTGTCTATAGAGACACCTAGATCATTCCTCCCCACTGAGGTGTTTTTGGTCCTCCAAAAGCATGAAAAATAATCTGCAACTCCTATGTACCATGTCTGCATCACAAGCATCCTGAAAAGCCTCGCTTCCATCTCCTCCACCTTTGTTCTTCGAAGCCTTAACCAATGAGCCAACACCTGCCACCTCTACAACTTGTAGTACATTGTTTTTCAAATTACATGCTTAATTGACATGACCAACTAATGACCCAAACATCCCACACTTGCCATGAGTTTATAACACATACTCGGTGGTCAAGTTTACAACAAGATGGACGAAATACCCCAGTTGTGACAACAAGGCCAACATATCACTACAACACATGATTTAGAAAATAAGGCCAACACTATTTTACAAGTGATGGAAACATGACATCACTTTCAGAGTTTAAAATGCAACCCAAAATAAGACCAGACATCATTGTTGTTGAACAGGTGATGGAAAACACATCATCACTTTTGCATTTTAAAATGCAACAAATTATTTACAAAAGCACAACCATGAAATGACAACATGTCTAGAAACCATTATACATTTTCAATGTGAATGGATCGCCTCCTTGTGGAGATTTTTCTTGTCAAGCAATTGTTTCACTTGGTTCATGCACCGACGCTTTGTCTTTAAGGCACTGCTTTGGATGGAGCCTTCAACAAGTGGCTCTTTGATGGCCATTTACATTGCAATGACTGCAATACATCTTCTTCCTCCAAATTCGCTTAACCTGTTTCTTTACATGTTATTGAGAGGGTCTTTCATGCCTCATCCTTTTGTGTGCTGCCATTCTTTTCCAACACTTAGAAAATGTATGGTTATTTAATCCACAAAAGGTGCATGTTTTTCGATGCCATGTTTTACATTCATTATAAAAAACATGATCATAATTGAAATGAACATTTTAATTTCGAGAGTGGTTATACCTTCCCTTATTTTCTCTGGTGTAAGTACGGCGATGAGAGCTTGCCTCGGCTCTTTCCTTGCAATGGGCACTGCCATGGGATGATGGGGATATTTTCCCATCATTCTCTTCCCTCAAAAATTTTGACAATGTCTCAGAAGCATATGACACCTTTGAGCATTCTCCTTTAGTGTATCTCGAGCCTACAAATCGATATTCATGCACAACCTCCAAAGGTTGAGTTATGCCTTGGTTATTAACACCAAGTTCTTCTTCCTCCTCATGCCTCATCCTTGTAATTGGGATCTCCAAATCTCCAACAAAACTCATACTATGTGAAGACTAAACCGAAAGGAAATCAACATCTTTTACCTCCTCTGTTGATTTGAAAAGAACTGATTGTGGATTCTCGTCATCTGTTGTTGGTGATTCGCTAGTTGTCTCAGCGCATTCCCCAACTTCCTTTCTGACATACCCAAGTCCTGTTCGACATAGTAAGTCCTATAATTTAATGGGGTTGACAATACCTTGGCCATTAATTCCCAAGACTTTTCCTTGATACCCCATTCTCTTGAATAGTTTGGAGCCAATTCCTGAGGTATGATTTTCAAAAACAATGAAATCATCATCAGGAAACATATATAAAGATGGAGAACTACTTTTTACCTCACATGGGTCTCACTGTAGCTTTTCCAAGGCCTTGTCCTTTTCTTGTAGCTATCATAGCAAACTTTTTTTTTCCTCTTTCTCTTCATGTAGGCGCATGTTCAATTCAATGTTCTATGTTTGAAGATTATGTTTGTTTTGCTTCAGTTCTTCCAGGGCCTCTTCCATGGCTTCCAACTGAAGCTGCAATTGCTCCTTTTCCTTTGTCTCCTTCTCTACAGTTTCATACATGATTTCCACTCATTTGGAAATGTTGAGCATGGTCTCGTACATCACTTTTCCATCCTCTACCGTTGCACGTTCCATTTCTCATGCTACAATTCACATCAATGCAAACACTACTCTAATACCACTTGATCCAGGTTCGGGTGTGACGAAGGACCCTTCCAGGACCTTTTACTTTCGTGATGTGTTAAATTGGGTTTTTAAAAGAACATAAATGAATACATCTGCATGATGTAAAGAAGAAGAACAAGACAATCATCAATGCATGAAAACATAGGCGTTGATAACGGAGTTCGTCCAGGAGGGACTATGTCTCTGGGCCTCGGTGTCAAGATGGTGTAGGCCACTGTATTAAGTGTTGCCAATAGTGATGATGTACATATATATGATGTCGCAATCATACAAGGAAAAGCCGTCACTCAGGAGTGGCGCCACAAGATATTCCACTATAGGAACTCTCAGTCAAAAGACTCCTATCAGTATGACAAAAAAACTCATGCATGATGAGCATCCCGCCAACATGGCATAAAAGGGATGTCAAAACAAACATGCATGGTGACACATGAGTATCCCATCAACATACAACAAAGGGATCTCAAAACACAACATGATGAATCACGACAACAAGTACATCATATAGGCGATTCTGTGTCACATTAAGCAGGAATCATAAAAATGAGTATGAAACAAGATCCCACATCAAGCATCAATAAGGATCTATGCAGCACAATGCATAAAGAAGAAGTACATGAACACAGCATAAACCTTACAACCAAGGGTCATCTAAAGAGTCGGATGTCAAACTACTGAAGGTGTTCAGACCATCGATCTCACGGCTTCAACCACATGACTGCTCGCACATGGATGTTGACACTTGCATTCCACTTAGAAAGGCAGTTGAAGAATAGAATGAGAGAATGTGAAATCTGAACACACCATTAGATTTGTGGCATCGAATAGTGCAAACTCGACTGTCCAAAATATGAATTCTGAAAAGTTGGAAATTTGGGGCTCAAGGAATATTTTAGATTCCCCCTAGATTCCTCAAAGATTCTGCTCCATGGGTGGACTGGAAATCTACAACTCCAAAGGCGATCTGACTTCACCATCGTGATCCCTATGGAAAACATGAAAAACAACTGTAAACTTGACTATATTCCGACATGGAGAAAAATTACCTCCTAAGGGAAACTGCAAGGATCATGGTTCCACTCCTTGTTTCTGCAGCAATCATGGTTCCACCCTCATACTAAAAATGACCAAAATGTGTAGAATTCTGATGGAGACACAGACAACTCCATTGCGTTCGTGGCGTAGAGAAATGCTGAAACCATATAAAATTTGTCACAATCTGAAAAAATGAAATTTCACCCCTCCTGCAAAATGCTGCCTCGAACTGCGCACCAAGATTCTACCTCCTCTACCTCAAAATTCGTGCCCACTCCTATTTCCTCCATCTGTCTCCTATGCACTAAATAAATCTTGGGTTAATATAAAATACCTGGCGGATTAACGAAGATGACAATTTTGGCTTGTTGGTTAAAAATTATGGTTTATTGAGGGGTCGGGTGGTCAAACCCCGCCCCTCCCATTTTTATAACATACGAACAGAATACATATTTTTTTGTTTAAAAAATGGGTGGGTCGGGTCCGCATTGGGCAGCCAGCCCATACCCTCCGCAAAATTGCATTAACTGTTGGTTTTGATGCGTTACGTTATATGGTATGGTCATTGCTGTATTAATCATATTGTTTTGTTGTATGTTTATGAGGTAGCTCGGTGGGCCAGCGCACATGGCCGAGCCAGTTAAACTCCCACCAGCCTCACCTTAGTTAATTTGTATGGTGAGTTGGGGGTGGTGGGGTTGGTGGCCCCCACCCCCTTTAATTATATTTTTCTTTTTGTTTTAATAATAACAAATGCACATTTTTCTGAAATTCAAATTTTATGAGTAGGAGTGCATTTAATGAGGCAACAAATTTTCCTAGAATCTGGTGCCAGATAAAGTCCAAATTGTGGCCTCCTTAAGCCTGCCTAGTCATTAAAAAGTCAACCCAACTTTGACTATTTCTAACTTTTGCATCCAAACTCAGATTGGCGAACCGTTTGCACCACTACGATCAGGATGACGATATCCATGCTCTGGTCCTAATTCAAAATAATTTTGATCACTTTTATTTTTGAGCTTTCCTGAGTCCTTGTCTTGTGTGTGTCTCTGGAGCCACCTAGATCATCTTCTGTTAACCTGACTGATCTAATGGTCCTTATGCATTACTGGTCCCTCACATCCTCCTTTCACCAATTTCGATCTCCGACTACTCTTCCACTTGAAAACATACTTAATTTAGTTTCCTTTTCTTACACCTTAGTATAGTTTAATGCTCTTTATCTTTGCAACTTAGATAGCAGCATTATGTTAGTGATTGTTTTAGAAATTCTGCTTAGCATAATTGTTTAGATGGTTAGTTAATTTATGGTGTGGTTTAGCATTACATGTTGTTATTTTCATTACTATAGTAGAGTAGCTCTCTCTTAAAATAGATTTTCTCTTCCTCCATTAAAGAATTAAGATTCTTCTGACCCTATAAAATTCTAGCTTGGAACCCCTAGGGTCTCTTGCCAGATAAGCAGTGACAACAGGCAGGACCTTCAATTTTACTTGTGGATATATCACTGTCACCTCTAATTTTGTGTGAACCCTGGGTTGATAAGTAAAGCTGGTAGCCCTAGGAGTTGCAGCATTCTTGTTGCAATACCTAGGCTCATCACTTTTTGGCGTCGTTGCCGAGGAGGTGTCTAAGTAGACTATGATTACCGCTTTCTTCTATTTTTTAGTCTTCAATTTTCTTCCATTAGTTTATTTCTAAAAAAGTAATCTAGTAGCTTCCTTTCTTTCATTTGTCATTATCATCTTTCCTTTCCATTCTGCAAGTAGAATTTCAATTCAATAAGTAGTCTTTTTATTAGTAGTTTTCATTCAAATCAGCAATTTCATTCTGCAAGTACTTTCTAGCTTTAAAGAAAATCTTACAAAAACCAACCCAAAAAAATTTACTTTCATGCCTCATAGGAATAGGGACAATTGAGGAAAATTCTTGCCAAATACCCCCACTACATCCAACAATCAACCTTCTCTCTTCTTCGGTGATTGTGATTTGGAAGAACCTTTAGGTGAACAACCTAACATATTTGAAGAACCTACAAGGTAAGAAGAAGAGGAAGAACCCATTCCTACTAAACCAATGGCTGAAAACAAAAATGAGAGAGGAGATAGAGAGAGAATTGAGAGTGCCTTCCCCATTGGGGAGACCAATGGGGACACTAAGATGAAGAATATAAGCCCCTCTGCTATACCTCTTTTCCATGGCCTGACCACAGAGGACCCTGAAACTTTTCTATTTGAGTTTCTTGTTATATGTTGAACCTATGAATATTCAAATGATGAGCAAAAGTTAAAATTGTATCCATTTACCCTCAAGGATGCGTTATTGCGCTGGTTGATGGGTTTACCTGGAGATAGCATCACAACTTGGGCTCAGATGCTGTAGGTTTTTAACAACAAATATAGGGACTACTGTAGGTCAGAGGATATTAAAGAAGATATTTTTAGGATGACCATAGGCAAGGATGAATCCTTAGAAAAATATGAAGAAATATTCCAGCTCAGTTACAAAAGGGTCAGGTGCACACTTGACTGTGAGTCACTAAAGTTGGTCCTGCTTAGAGGAGTAAGGGAAGATCTTATGTATACCTTACACATGTTAGTAGTAGTAGATATCTACCAATTACCCTATGAGGATATCAAGACTATCTTTAGAAACCATTCTAGGGCAGCCTAGAAAAAGGGTAGGGGTAGTCAACCTATGCCCAGTACATCATCCTCCAACATATCCATCAAGGGTGAAATTGGAAATATGCTGGAAGATTTAAAAAGTGATATGCTACAAACCCTTGCCTTGCAATTGGACACCATGAACATCAAAAGTAAGCAAGAGGAGGTAAGAGGAAGAAGAGAGAGCCTTGGCCATGTTTTGTCCTAGATGCACCAGGAGGCATCCTAGGAACAAATGTCCATTGAACTATATTAACATTTGCTCAGTCTGTGAAGAAAACCACTCCATAGACAAGTGCTCTTCTTTACCTGGCCTCAAAGCTATATATGAAGGGGCTGAAGGGGTCACTGAGCAACTTTGCTACATCAACCAAAGGAGATCTCTTGAGCCTAGACCATACCAGCAGAGTATGCAAGGGTCATCCCATGCATATTACAACCCCAACTAAACCACAACTCTACCTTCTTGGGGACCCCCTACCCATCCCTCCTGGTTTACGCCCCCTCCTTGGTCCTATGCATTTTAGTATCATTCCTAACCAGCCAGCTAGGCATTTGAACCTTATGTTCAATCAAAACATTAGTGGAATACCCCACTCCAGGGGGGGAGGCCCCAATTCAACAATCTTCCATCACTATTGCCTTGACCACCTACCCAACCACAACTCTTGCACTCTACACCACCCAAGTAACCCTAGATACCTGCCTAGTCAAATCCAAACCCAAACAATAGGCAAGCTCAATAGGTATACGATGGAGAGACATCATACCCAACTTATGTTGTAGAAATCCAGGAGATCAACCTAAGATCTGGGAGAATTCTCCAAGACAACAAACCTCCCTCTCTAGATAGGGAGGTTGAGGAAGAAAGAGAGGAAAGAAACCTTAAAGTAAATCCACCCTTTCCTGAGAGATTAGCCCAACCACTCGAGCCTACACCAGAAGACATTGAACTTGTAGGAGAATTGAAAAATCTATGTGTAAAGATCCTCCTTCTCCATGAAATCAATGATGTTCCCATTTAAAGTAATTTTATTAAAGGAGAAGTGCTTCAAGCATCCAGGAAAAAGAAGAAGGTATGCCCCTACCGTTAATGTCATTGGGTAGTTGTCTGACTTAATGCTGGGGCATGTAATATTTCCAAAATATTTGGACCCTGGAAGCCCTATAGTAGATGTTCACATCAATGGCACCATTGTCCCACACACTCTGATTGATCTTGGGGCTGCCATTAATGCGATGAGGAAGGGAAACATGCTCAAAATCAACCTCCAAAGGTCATTGAGGAAGACCACAACAGTTTTGCAACTTGCAGACCATTCCAGAGTCACCCCTGAGGGAATTGTGGAGGATGTGATGGTCTTCATTGATTCCTGGGAGTACCTTGCAAATTTCCTAGTTCTCCAGCCTAAGGCTAAGCTTATTGATTACCCTCTCATCCCTGAGAGGCTATGGTTGGCCACAACTAATGCTTACATTAGCTGAAGATCTGGGAATATGACCATCAAGAATGAGCATATGTCCAGACAGTTAGTCCTATACCCTCCTGCTAAACCTACCGTAGTGCATGATTTACCTTATGGTTGGAGGAGGAGGAAGAAGATGAGATTTATTCTGCCCAAATTTATGCTTTGGAAGCAACCATACGAGGAGGACAACAAGATGAGCATGACTTAATTAAACACTTGCTCCAAATTCCAACTCCTAGTTCACTACCATTAGAAGAATAAGTAAGGGAAACCCAGAAAAATCATCGAATTGACTTATGCTTGGCCAATACCAACCCAATCCATGTCAAAACCATACAATTTGGCCCAGAGAAATATTTGAAAATTAATCCATCTCTTTCTACCTTAGAAGAGGAAACGTTATGCAACATGTTGAGAGAAAACCTAGAAGCCTTCGCTTGGAGTTATAAGGAAATGAAGGGAGTACACCCCTCAAGGTGTACTCGCCACATATACATCAAAGAAGGTTGCAAGCCAGTTAGGCAACAAAAAAGGAGGAAGAATCCAGCTCTTAAGACATAGTCAAAGAAGAACTAAAAAAAATGTTGGATGCAGGATTCATTTACCCTATCTCAGACAGTGAGTGGATCTCTCCTTTAGTGTTAGTTCCCAAGAAAAATGGTAAGTGGAGGGATTTTGTTGATTATAGGGATTTTAACAAAGACACAAAGAAGGATAATTTTCCCCTACCCTTCATTGACCAAGTGCTAGATGGCCTAGCAGGGAAGAATTTTTTTCCTTCCTAAATGGATTCAGTGCGTACAACCAAATCCAAATCTACCTAGAAGACCAGGATAAGACCACATTCACCTATCCTTGGGGTACTTTTTCCTATAGGGTCCTTCCTTTTGGCCTATGAAATGCTCATGCTACCTTCCAAGGAGCAGTCTTGAGTATTTTTGTTGAATTAGTACATGATGCTGTGGAAATATATATGGATGATTTTACACCTTATGGATGTGATTTCCAAGAATCCCTGACTAACCTAGGCAAAGTATTACACAAATGCATTGAAATGAATCTGTCTCTTAATAAAAAAAAATATGAGTTCTTAATGACTGAAGGGACTGTGCTAGGTCATTCAATATCTTAGCAAGGACTTTAGGTGGACCCAAACAAAATAGCAATCATCCAAAGGGTCCCACCTCAACAAAATTAGAGAGATGCCAGGAGTTTCTTAGGGTTCGCTGGATACTACCGAAGGTTCATAAAGGACTTCAGCAAGTTGGCCTCTCCTTTGTTTGGGTTGTTGGATAAATAGTCTAAGTTTATATGGCCAAAGAGATGTCAAGAGGCCTTAGACATTATAAATGGTAAGTTAACCACTACACCAATTCTTCGAGGCCCAAACTGGGGCCTCCCTTTTCATATTCATTTTGATTCCTCACACAAAGCCATAGGAGTAGCCTTAGATCAGGAAGAGGAGAAATTGCCCTATGCCATCTATTTTACCAGTAAGAACCTGTCAAAGGTTGAGCTAAATTATACTGTGACTAAAAAGGAACTCTTACCTGTTGTGCATTCATTAAACAAATTTAGGCATTACATTATAGGCTATCAAACATTTGCGCATACTGACCATGTTGCAATAAAAGATTTAATGGACAAACTAGATGTGAATGATAGAATTATAAGATGGTTGCTTTTATTACAGTAGTTTGATCTAACTATTGTTGATAAGCCTGGTAAGTAAAATTTTGTTGCAGACTTTCTATCTAGAATGAATCTACCTACAAGTGAAGAAGGAATGATGGATGACCAGTTACCAGATGAGCATTTGTTTGCTAGTTCAGTTCTCTCCCCATGGTTTGTTGATATAACAAACTATTTTTTACCAACATAGTTCCCACCAAACTTGCCCTCGAAAGAAAAAAACAAGATAGTAAGGAAGAGGAACCCCTTCACCTGCATTGGGGGCAATCTTTTCAAACTTGGCCCATATCAAATCTTGAGAAGTTTTGTAATGGAAGAGGATGCTTTTTACATCCTTCTGACCTATCATGATGGGCCTTATGGAGGTCTCTTTGCAGAAAAGAGGAAAACATTCAAAGTGTTACAAGCAAGCTATTATTTGCCTACTCTTCATCAGGATGTGAAAAAGTACATTAGTCAATGTGATCGGTGCCAGAGGATGGGAAATCCTACTCCAAGAGATGAAATGCCCCTACAACCTCAAGTGACTTTCAAGCCATTTGACAAGTGGGGCATGGATGTCATTGGGCCTATCAACCCTCCTTCAAAGAAAAAAACACATCATTTTGTGCACTGATTATTTGACTAAGTGGGCTGAAACCAAGGAAATTAAGGCAGCAATAGAAGAGAAGGTGGTTGATTTCCTAAGGGAGAATATATTCTACAAATTTTGGTACCCTAGAGAGCTAGTCATAGACCAAGGCAACTAGTTTACCTCTAACATGATTGAAGAACTACTCAACCATAATAAAATCAAGCATAGGACCTCCACTCCTTATCATCGACAAGCTAATGGGCAAGTGGAGGTGACCAACAGGGCACTAGGGAACATCTTAACCAAGGTAGTGAGTAGCAGTAGGAAGGATTGGGAAGAGAGATTAGTTGAGGCCACCTGGACCTATAATACAACATGGAAGACCACCAGTGGATTTACACCCTATGAGTTGGTCTATGGGAAAAAGACTTTGTTGTTCATTGAGTTTGAATATAACACATTTAGGATGGTAGCCCAACTAGATTTGGATCTCAGTCATGCACAGAAAGAAATATTGTTCCCTTTGAATGGCTTGGATGAATTCAGAATGTAGGCCCTCCTACATACAAAGATAGTTCAGCTTCAGACGAAGATCTGGCATGAAAAACATATTAAGGAGAATCAATTTCAAGAGGGAGACTTGGCATTTTTATATGATTCTAGGTATAAAGACTTCAAGGGCAAGCTAAGGACAAGCTGGCTTAGACCTTATGTGGTGGAAAGATGCCATGACAATGGTTTAGTGAAAATTAGAACTATAGCTGAAGAAGCCATTCCATTGCTAGTTAATGGACACCAATTGAAAATCTACAAGATGCGTTTATCAAAACAAGAGGTCATTGACAATATCAATAAGACAGTGATGATGGTGGAGCAAGTTCTAGCTCCTCCCTCATTAGGTCACTAAAAAAGAGAAAAGAGAAAAAGGATTCAGGTGAAAACCTCCATGAGGCACCTAAGTCCCATCTTTGGGTTGAAAACCTCGTGGGGCAGCCCAAGGATGAGAAAAATGAAAGGAATTAGAAGATCCATGGGTGAAAACCTTGCTTGAGAGAGGTGCCCAGGGAAAATATCTAGGGTGAAAACCTCTTTGAGGTGGCCTGGATATATTTATATATATATATATATATATATATATATATATATATATATATATATATATATATATGTATATAATAATAAAAGAAAAAAATACATAATTGTTATTTGCAGGTGGGTGAGAAAGACAATCAAGGAGCAAAGAGAAGATCCAAAGGGAACCCTGCCTCACATATATTCATCTCCTCCACTCACCATGCATCCCTCCATCAATTCCATTGTTTTTTTAGTTCATTGCTTCAATTTAGGTAAAGATTGTGTTTTCTATAGGATCCTTGAATGGTAGATTGGTTAGGTACCCAAAATTCGTACTAGACATGATCTAACCAATCACCTCAACCATTACCATCACCCTATCCCACAAAATATCAATCATCAGCTACAAATTCTTCACTAGGATGATCCAAAACGACAACAACATTAGATCTTTAGTCATAGACACCTGCAAAAGCCAATAAGCCATCAACAGGTAGCAGAGGAAGAAGAAGAATGACCATGCAGCAAATGAACAACGCAACACCTTTGATCCTTGACAAACTGCAGCATGGCATCGAGACCACATGTAAGTATTCCACTCACTCACTCATATGCATCATTTGATCAAAAGTTGAAAAGGTTATGATGTAGTTGGTTTATAAGTGAAAAGGTGAACAATTAACTTGGCAACCTTCATTCAATCATCACATACAAAGCATGGTGTCCTCTCACACATGGCTACAGTCAACTCAAAGAACAGAGGAGGAGTAGGAAAAGAAGTGGTTAACTATGGATTTAACAATTGTGGGAGCTGGTTACAAGGAGTGGGAATGATAAGGTGGTATAAAGGGAAACAAAACATTGTTTGCATGCATTCCACCTCCTTGAAACTCCCTCACTTAAGTAGCTCTCATAAAGCTAGCCACCCATTGGAAGCAAGGATCCATCGTTTTGCAAGAGAACTCCTACAAGAACAGTCTACAGGGGTAGTCTACAAGATAGGCAGAGAGGGGTTTAAGAGGTAATATCAAGAGAATTTTCCACTGCAACCATTCTAAAGAGGTAGGAACTAAAAATCCATCCCCATTTACAATCAAATGAATGAGAAGTCCTCTAAAAAGCTAGTGGATTACATACATAAGAAACTCTGTTTTCTCAAGAATTTGCTCATTGCCTTACTCCACACAACAGAATCCATGCCACTGTTATAGTTAGAGGGTTCAAAATAGATCTCACCCTAGAGTTCATCAGTAGGGTCACCACACTTCCCCTAGGAATTGCATGGAGAAAAGAAGACAAAGCAGACAGTCAGGTGGAAAAAAGGAAATTATTTTTAGAAGGTGAAGAACCTACAAAGGATAAAAATGGAGTAATGAGGGACACTCTACCATACCCATGGAGTGAGGTAGGCTACTAACTCATCAAATATATCTCATATGAGAGTAGATACAATGCTTTTTTATGGCTACCATTTTAGAGTGCTTGAAGAACTAAGATTTTGGGTAGAAACACCAGGTCACCAAAGACTCAACATACCCTATTTCTTGATGAAAAAACTCTTAGACTCCAGCAGCAAAATAAAGGAAGGGAATTCCAAATAGTTGGATCACCATGGGTTGATCTGGATCCTCATTAAGGATGCCCTCTAAACCCTCAGGATCCCTATAACATGATCAGTCTTCAGAAACTTACCAGCAAAGAATGACATCAAAACCCTCACCTATGATGTTAGTCCTTTGTTAGTGAGAAGGAGGCAAAATAAGAAGAAGAAGATATAGAGCTAGATGGAGATTCCATGGATGAAGAAGAAATTAATATAGAGGGAGATGATGAAGTAGAAGAGAAGGAGGATGATGCTGAAACAAAAGAGGAAGAAGGAATTGAAATAGAGGAGAAAGAACATAGAGGAAGAAGGCATTGAAACAAAAGGGTAAAAGGTAAACCAACTAGCATATATGGCCAACCTCTCCTTGGAGGCCATCCAGTGTAGGATGCCAGCTAAATCCTATGCTCTTTACCTCAGAGAAAAATGGGTGCAATTTCATATTAAAACACTAGCATAAAGGGGCACCATGCCATTTCAGGACTGCAGGAAGTTATTGATCTTTGTGATCAAAGTGCACTGGAGGATAGGGCCAAAATGGCTGAGTTTCACTTGCATAACATGGCCCTCATAGACATGAATATTTGGGATCCTAACGCAGAGCTAGGAGATTTACAAGTAATGGCTTTGGAATCTTTGATGAACCATGAGAAGTCAAGGGTTGTAGAGATGAGAAGAATATTTGCAAGAGAGAAAAATTAACCTCTTTTCATCAGAGCTGAACAATTAAATCCCACAGCCCTAATAAGCACCAATAATGTAATTGCAAATGATCCTCAGCTGGCACCTAGATATCTTGCTACCAAAGAGCAAGCAATTTCACATTTTTAGGATATGTTTAGGCTGGTAAGAGATGATAATAAACATGCCTTCTAAAGGAGATGGAACACTGCCACACAACTTGAAGATCAGAGAATATCACTCCCCCCAAAGGTTGAGAGAGACACTCAACAGGACATCTATGTATAAGCAATCAATGCAAAGGTTGAAGGTCAATTGGATAGGCCTAAAATTTAGTCCACCACTACTCTTAGGGGTGTTAGAAGGGAGAAAAGAAGAAGAGGAAAAGAGGCAGTGGGAAGAAGTAGAAAGGAAAGCAAGATTCTATGAACAAGAAGAAGAGACCACGACAGAAGCATGGGATGCCAGAGAGGCTACAAGAGCCATGAAGGACATGAACATTGACTAAGTTTCTCAAAGGATGAGAAACAATTTTAGTAGGGGGTGATGATGAGCCTCATCATTGGGTAATTATATGGGCCTTAATTGGCCTTAATTCACCTCCTAGCTTAGTCAAACCAACTATTCTCACAAATTATTGCATACTTTTGATTATGTTTTGTTTATGAGATGAGTTTGAGTTGGATATTTTGCTTTGTGGTCTAATGTGAATGTAATGCAGGAATAAATGATAAAATGTTATGAAGCCAGCTCACAAAAAGATAGAAAGGATAGTTAAACACCTTAGAATTCGGCCTCTTCGAGGGGGCAACCTCCTTTACATTACACAAATGAAAAATTCTTCGATGATTCAAATGAAAAAACCTCCTTTCTATATATAGGAGTCTAAGGAGCCACAATATAGCCCAACCGACCTAACAATAATAATATAAAGCCACAAAAATAACAATAAAGGGATTTTATGGGGTACAATAATAACAATATGGGGACAATAGGGACACAACAATATTAATAAGCGATACAACTACAATAGTAATGAGGTAATCACTAGTATTATAGGAACCTAACATGCCCCTCTTCTTCAAAAAAGTGTTGCCCTCAATTCTTCAGTAGTTCTAGATGCTTCTGTATAAAATTCTCATCCTCCCATGTGGAATTTTCAACGAATAAGTTCTCCCACTTGATGAGATACTCCAACATTGATCGATTTCATAGCTGTCAAGTTCTTGTTTCTATGACTGCTTCCGGTTCCAATATAATTTTTCCTTCCTCATCAAGTTTTGGCAATATTGTTTGAACTGGTATCTTGTCACCTATAACCTTCTTTAAACATGAAACATGGAAAACTAGGTACACTCGAGAAGCTATAGGAAGCTCCAATTTGTATGCCATAGTACCAATGTTTTGCAACACCTTGTACGGACCATAATACTTTGGTGATAATTTATTATCCTTCTTAGCTTGCTTGAGGGACATTTGTTTATATGGTTGTAGCCGTAGGAATACCCAATCACCTACACCAAAACTTCTTTCGCTGTGGTGTTGATCTGCCTATTGTTTCATTCTATTTTGTGCCAACATGAGGTTATCCTTTAAGAGTTGGAGGACTTGTTGTTGATGTTTGATGTGATGTTCCACTGCTTAAACCTTAGAATTTTCTCTTAAATATGATGTGATGGATGGTGGCTAACATCCATAAAGTGCCATAAATGGGGTCATTTTTGTTGTTGTATGGAAGGAAGTGTTATACCACCATTTAGCTAGAGGAAATCATTTGACCCATTGTGTCTATTTATCATATACAAAGCAACGAAGATATCCTTCCAAACATTTGTTTACTATCTTAGTTTGCCCATCAGATTGAGCATGATAGGATGAGCTATGAGCTAACTGAGTACCAAGACAAGAAAATAATTCTGTCTAAAAATTTCCGGTGAAAATGGGATCTCTGTCACTTACAATAATCTTTGGATTCCATGTAGTTTTTGAATTGTTTCCATAAATGCAGTAGAAACTGTACTAGATTTAAATGGATGTGATAATGCACCAAAGTGTGCATACTTGGTAATTATGTCCACTACCACCATGATGACACTCTTTCCCTTAGACTTGGGTAAACCTGTGATAAAATCCATTGAAACATCCTCCCAACGATGGCTTGGAATGGATAAAGGTTGTAATAGACCTAGGGTCTTAATTGTTTCAAATTTATTTCTTTGGCAAACCAAACATTCTACCACAAACTTTTGAATATCCAATTTAAGACCATCCCAAAAAAATTCCTTCTAACCCTGTGGTAATTTTTTAAAAATCTTGAGTGCCCTCCTAAGGGAGAAGTGTGTAATTCCATAAGAATATTTTATTTGAGTTGGGAATTCTTACAGAGGTATAAGTGATATTTGTACCATAATGAATCATTTTTCTAGCTAAATGTATTAGATGTACTGGAATCTTGTTGTAACTTTTGAATAAGTGCCCACACTTCTTCATCATTCTTCCATTCCTCCCTTGCTTTGTTTATCTAGTTTGGTTGGATAATAGAAATGGCGCACAACAATGCTTCCGCATCCTCATCCTTTCTTGAGAGTGCATCTACCACCACATTTTGCTTCCATTTTTTGTAGATGATTTCAAAGTCATAAGCCAACATCTTTGTGACCCACTTCTGTTTCTCTTCAGAGGATAATTTTTGTTTTAAAAAGTATTTAAGGCTATCATTATATCTTTTTACCTTGAAGTGTCTTCTCATTAGGTAGGGTCACCATTTCTTAAGTGCATGTAGTATTTCCAACATTTCCTTCTCATAAATAGCTTTGTGTAAAAACTTTCCCTTGATTGGACGACTTTGAAAAGCAATGTGTCTTTCATCTTGCATTAAAACAACACCAATTCCATTTCCTGAAGCATCACATTCCACAATAAAGGATTTTGTGAAGTCTGGTGTATCTAAGACCAGTGCTTGGCACATTGCCTCTTTAAGATGTTCGAAGGCCTTTGTTGCTTCTGGATAGGGAAAATTTTAAGAATCCCCCCTAAATTTACATGTATAGTAAATGGGCGAATCTCCATGGTATATAGGAAAAATAGAAGGAAATTTTATCAATAATATGATATGTATATATACTTTTTTGGCGAATCTCTCACCAGGCATGGCGAATATTTTACTCAATTATAAAATCTTGTGTTTATTGAATACACAAATGAAATCATTTCATTTCTTTAAAATATCTTTTGAAACCAAAATTACCGAAATTACATATTGATAACCTAGTGGGTGTAGGATAAAATTCACCTGTGCCATTCACAAAAAGCATGAGAAAACACCTAATACTATATATAAAACCAAGAAAAGTTCAAATTCATCACTTCTAGGGACCTCGTAACCACCCTGCCAATACACAAGTATGTTCCTGTTTGCAATTAGAAAAATTACCCAAATTGCAGTCTATTTACTCCACTTCTAGGGACCTCGTAACCACCCTGCCAATACACAAGTATGTTCCTGTTTGCAATTAGAAAAATTACCCAAATTACAATCTGTTTACCCCATCATATGTTGGAAAGTTATAGAAGGATGACTAGTGTAATCAATCCATTCATTTTAGCCCTGGATTTTTTTCAGTTTAAAACAGAAGTATACAAATATTCTTGTCCAATGTCTATGCTTTAACCATTCACCTTAAGATGTTTTTACAATATAATTTCCTAAGTCTATTTAATATCTTCATTATCATAAAAACCAACCTGTATCCATCTTAACTCCACATCTACCACTCTTAGGGGGATGAAATATATTTATCCCTCTGAGCACTTGGTAGACCCAGAATTAAGATGGATCTAAGATAGAATTTCCCCTTTAAATAGCCTATGCTCACATGAATACCATAGGTCAATACCATGGGTTATCATAAACCTGTAGCTTAAAAATTATTATTAGTAATTTATAAAAATTAATAAAATTAATAGTTGATTTTTATTTTATTTTTTATTTTAACCAAGTTAAAATGTTTAGCATACATTAAATTACAACATCCATTTTTACTCTTGATCGCATCAAATATTTTTTCACTCTATGCTAGTTTTCATATCACGATATTTGATACCTCTCAAGTTAGTAGATCCAGAGTAAAGATGGATGTATGCTGGTTTAATTCCCCCATTTAAATAGGCTACATTCCAAGTGAATACCATGGGTCAATACCATGTGCCATTTTGGTGAATACCATGGGTCAATAACATGTGCCATTTTTATTTTTATTAATACTAATATTAGGGTTAATAACGTTTTTTTGCATGGTATTAATAACAATCTTGTCCA
This sequence comes from Pinus tabuliformis, assembly GCA_031772625.1. Taxonomy (NCBI): domain Eukaryota; kingdom Viridiplantae; phylum Streptophyta; class Pinopsida; order Pinales; family Pinaceae; genus Pinus; species Pinus tabuliformis. The sequence goes on from CM062815.1 coordinate 255,927,631, forward strand.
TGGTATTTGTCCCATATTATAAATATAAGGTGACTTATGGAGTAAATATAAAAAAATGTTTTATTTGTTTACCATACCTCTCGTTTATTTATATTTTTATTAATTTATCATACCATTCATAAATATAAGGTGACTTATGGAGTAAATATAAAAAAATGTTTTATTTGTTTACCATACCTCTCACTTATTTATATTTTTATTAATTTACCATATCTCTTTTACAAATATGGTATTTGGCCCATAGGATTCACTTAAATAAAACCTCTTTCTTGAGCCTTCATAAATCGAATGAGGATTATGGACTAAATATAAAAAGAGGTTTTATTTATTTACCATGCGTCTAGTTTATTTATATTTTTATTTGTTTACACCCTTGCATGTATATAAGGTGACTTATGGAGTAAATATAAAAAATGATTTATTTATTTACCATACCTCTCATTTATTTATATTTTTATTAATTTACCATACCTCTTTTATAAATATGGTATTTGGGCCATTGGCCCATAGGATTCACTTAAATAAAACCTATTCTTGAAAATGGGCGAATGGAAGGTTGTAACTCCTAATTTCAAGGGATAAATTTACCCTTTTTACCCTCTCCCTTAAAATAAGGTGGGCTATTTGAGGTGATTTGTAAAAATGTACTATGATACAAAATATTGGCCCACAAAAAATTTAAAACTCCTTAATTTCCCCAAAGGGCGAACATTCGCCCCTAAAATCACCCCTACTTCTGGAGTCCATGACAATGCATCTTTCTTCAATATTCTTGTTAGAGGTGCTGTTATTCTCCCATAATTCTTAACAAACATGTGATAATACCCTGTCAACCTGAGAAATCCTCACAGATGCTTTATGGATGTGGGGATTTTCCATTCCTGAATGGCTTTAATTTTTCTAGGGTCTACCTTAACTCCTTCATGAGATACAATATGACCCAGATATTCCACCTCTTGTACTCCAAACAAACATTTGGATCTTTTTGCATATAATTGTTTCTCCTCCAGTAGTTGTAGCACCCTGTCAACATGTTCAACATGATCCTTCCAAAACTTGCTATAGATTAGTATATCATCAAAAAATACTAACACAAATTTTCTAAGGAAGGGTTTGAAAATGGCATTCATCAAACCTTGAAATGTAGAAGGTGCATTGGTAAGGCCAAAAGGCATGAGAAAAAATTCATAATGACCCTGATGAGTTCTAAATGTTGTTTTCGGATTGTCTTTAGTCTTCATTCTAATTTGATGATGTCCTTAACGAAGATGCAACTTGGTGAAGTAAATTGATCCATTCAATTCATCTAGTAGTTCATCAATGACAAGAATGGGAAACTTATCTTTAACAGTGAGCTTGTTGAGCTCCCTATAATCTAGACACATGCGCCATGATCCATCCTTCTTGTGCACCAATACTACTGGAATAGAGAAAGAACTTTGACTAGGTTGAATTATACCATCCTCTAGCATTTCTGCAACCATATGTTCAATTTCACTCTTTTGGGCATAGGGATATCTATACGGCCTAACGTTTGGAGGAACACTCACTAGAATCAGATTAATAGCATGATCATGATCACGAATAGGTGGGAGACCTTTGGGAGTCTCAAATACCTTGGAATGATTGTCCATGACTTTTTGGAGATCTGGAGAAATAGATGATTCTGATGTGGAAACATCTGGCGAACATAATTCTGCAATTACACCTCTTTGTTCCTTTTTTAGAAGCTTTGTCATACCATTAGAGCTGATTATCTTTCACGGTTTCCCTGCAATACCCCTTAATTCAACTTCATTTCCTTCTGTAGAAAATTTCATGAAAAGTTATTGAAAATTAAAAGCTATTGTACCCAAGGATTGTAGCCATTGGACTCCTAGTACAACATCAGCACCTCCCATTGGAATGGAAAGCATTGGGCTAGTCAATACATATTCTCCCATGGATAGCTTGATATTATGGCACTTTCCAGAGAAATTTATTTTTCCTCCATTTTCAACCATCACTTGAAACTCTGGTGCTAGATATAGGAAGCAATTCAATTCTTTTGCTACCTTACAATGAATTAAATTGTGGGTACTTCTTGAATCAATCAACACTATTACTTTTTTCTTCTTGATTTTTCCTTCTATCTTGATGGTTTGAGGAGTGGTAATTCCAGCCAATGCATTACAAGATATGGTAGGATTCATTTCTTCTTTATCTAGGCTTTGTTCCTAGAGTATATCCTCTTCTCTTGACCATTCTTGCTTCTTTTCTTCTTCCTCTTCACAATCTATGTAGAATAATTTCTTCTCAACACACTTATGACCTTTACTGTATTTGCTATCAAAACTATAACAAATCCCTTTCGCTATTTTTTATTCAAATTGTTGTGGTGTCAACCTTATAGGTTGTGGAAGACTAGGGGCAACAACACTTCCATCATTATAATTGTGAGTGGTATGCTTCCTGGTTGCCATAATTTTGCTTTCCATTTTTCTTGCTAACTGAATGCCTTCACTAATGAATTAGGTTCCCAAAGGCAAACATCATGTTGGATATTATCCTTTAGAGTCCCTATGAACACATCAATCATATGCTCCTCTAGAATATCTTTTACCCTTATGTTCAATTTTTGGAACTCCTCAATGTGCTCCATTATTGAACCCTTTTGTTTGAGACTTATCAATTGGCTGAAAAAAGTGTTGCTTTTTGTATCCTCATAATGTGCTATCAATCCTTTTGTAAAAGTTGCCCAAGTGATAATTTGTTTATGAGAGAAAAGCCATTGATACCATACAAACTAATTTGGTTCAAATATAAAGTTGCAATATGTAGCTTTTGTGTGTTTTGCACATTATTGAGATCAAAAAAATGGTCCATCTGTAATACCATGTTGCGGGATCCTTGCCATCAAACTTCCTCATATCAATTTTTGGAATATGGTGGTTCTTCGATCTAACATTAGAGTCTGTGAAATCATTATTAACATTTCTTTTGTTCACATCATGAGTTTCCTTTGCTATCCTTTCACCATTACTATGTATTTCTTGTAGAGAATTTATCAAATCTGTTTTCAATTCTTCCATGCCTGTCTTCAAATCTATCTCCAAATCATCCATCTTAGCTACCATGCCCTTTATCTTAGATTCCATGCCATTTATATTAGCTTCTCTTAGCTTTTGTGAGAGTGACATTTGTTGCACTTGGTCTTGTAATTTTGATATATCATGTATCATTTCTTCCTCTTCTTCATGAGTCATGCTAGAAGTTTCAGGTTGCTTACTAGGTGTTTGCATCTTCTTTCCTCTAGGCATCAATTACTGATAAAAATTCTCTACTATTCCCTTTGAATTCCTTCAAAATAATTTTTCAAACCAAGCTTAAGCAAAAATTTTAAAAAAATATACACACCTTTTTTCACTTTGTAGGAGCTCGATATTGCCTCTGATGTATCTCTGTAATTTTGGATCATTTAGTTCTAAAATTGTGACCTGTAGTAGCTCTCTATGTCCTCTTTCCATGCCACTAGTCTGATCCAAATTAGATTCTCCAAGGAAGAGTTATGCCATATCTCCCACAGTGACCTGATTATAGACTAGTTCAGTAGAGCGAACTTGTACGATGTGCCACGTGTCCCTGTTTCGACCTTTGGCGCTAAAAAATATATAAAAGAAATTAAATTCCATCCTCTTTCTGTATCTTCTTACGAAATTTCAATCCGATGCTTAGAGAGAAAGTTATGACGATTTTCCCCAAATCACCTGTTTGGAATGTAATTCAGGATTCTGCAAAAAGACCAAATTCCTCAGATCATATCTCCATAAATATAGTATTAAAAGCTCTGAAATTCTAACCCAAGGTTCAGTACGAATTATTTTCAAATGGGTTTTTTGCTCGCTTTGAAACATCGTAGAAAAAAAGTTATAACACAAATTCCATGATGACCTATTTAGAGCAGCGAAACCCTAGAATCTGAAGCTCTGATACCAAATGTTATGAAGCCAACTCATAAAAAGATAGAAAAGATAGTTAAACACCTTAGAATTTAGCCTCTTCAAGGGGGAAATCTCCTTTAAATTACACAAATGAGAAATTCGTAGATGATTCAAATGACAAAACCTCCTTTCTATATATAGGAGTCTAAGGAGCCACAATATAACCCAGCCGACCTAACAATAATAATATAAAGCCACAAAAATAACAATAGAGGGATTTTATGGGGCACAGTAATAACAATATGGAACAATAAGGGCACAACAATATTAATAAGGGATACAACTACAATAGAAATGGAGTAATCACTAGTATTGTAGGAACCTAACATAAAAGCAAGGAAAAATGCAGGAGTAAAGGATAAAAGCAAGGAACTGTGGCAAAGACCTTGGTAAAAACTCAAATGGGGTGAGGGAGAGTAATTATAGGAGGTAACTCCTCCTCATTTACTAACCCTCCATTCAAATAGTCCTCCATCAGCTCGGAGTGAAAAAAGCCATCACTTTGAAGACTAGAAGATAGCCAAGCAAGTGAAAGGGACAGAAACCAGTTTATCTTGAGTGGGGAGCTGAGCCTCCCTAAGGGGAAGGAAGTCGTTGGAGACTTTAGATGTATAAGTAGAGAGGCTTAAGACCTCAACATGATTTGGATTCTTATTGTAAAACTCTGCTTTATTTCTGAGCTGCAAGACTTGTGATAGTTTGTTATGTAATCCATGGTTTTTATAATGAAGATGAGTTCTATTTCGAGCGAGCTCTAAGTTAACTCAGAGCGCTAAAGATCTTGTGTAGGGCCCAACCCAAGCAGCCAAAGCTCCTCTTTACTGTACATGTATGCTAGCATAGATTTCTGGTTTTGTTCATTTTTTTAAGTAGCTTCCTCATTTTTTGCTCATTTGCTTAAGTAGTTGAACTTTCATTACATTAGTATAGCGTAGATTTACGGTTTAACTATTCATTTGCTTAAGTAGTTGCATTCCACTTATAATAGTGTAGAGTAGATCACTTGTGCTTTCATTTACTTCCATTTGTGCCTTCTTTCAGTGCACAAGTTAGCTAGGAGGAAAAGATCACCACAAGGTTGTCCGTAGGTGTCTCGGCCTCAACTCCTGCCTCTGAGACCATGACTTGAGGAAGACACCCTTTAGCAAACCCAGAAACACAAGTTTCTGGTTCTCGCATGAGCTATGGAGTTTTTTGTTTGATGCAGTTACTTGTTCACCCTCACTGGTTTTTCTATCATTTTCATTTGAAGCCTCCTTCAACAGGTTCTTCATGCATAATCCCCTTACTGTCTAATCCACAACAAGCTTGCCCAATCACTATCCAATTCATTAGTTTATCCAACTGCCACCTCACGTGAAGTCTTCCACCTAATTTATTGCTTTAAATCCCCACCGTCAATCCACTTCACCTGATCCAACAACTATTGCATCACCTGAACACTTTATGCACCCTAAACCCCCACCATTGATCTACCTCGCTTGATCGGATGGCTATCGCGTCACCCGACCGCCAACTAACTTGGTCGATCTCCACCATTGATCTATTTAGCATGATCTGACGACTATCACACAATCTCGCATGGATTCTTGCATGACTGTTATCCAGCCAAGAGCACGCAAGAAAAGTGGTTTTCTCATGCTACGTGTTGCTCAGTTAGGCTAATCATGTGAAATTAAGAAATACAACTTACAGCCTTGAGGGCACGCGAGAAACTGCTTACTGCCTTTGAAACCCACTCCATCATTTTCACACATTTTCTTCCCACGACACAATTTCCACCATCCATCGTCCTATTAATCCTGCCTGTCCATCTCTTGACTTAATCTCTGCGATAAGATATCTGCCATTCATCTCCTCTTAACTGTGTTTTTCCATCCATTCACATAATTCCTCATGATATGATCTTTGCCATTCATTTGCTTCATTACCCTATTCATCCATCCATTCACTTAATTCCTCACGATAAGATCTCCATCATTCATTTGCTTCGTTACCCTGTTCGTTCATCCATTCACTTAATTCCTCACGATAAGATCTTTGTCGTTCATCTGCTTTGTTACCCTGTTCGTCCATATATCTATGTAACCTCCTATGATACAATCTTTGTCATTCATCTTCTGTTAATCCAACTGATCCAATGATCCTTATGCACTACTGCTCCCTCACGTCCTCCTTTCACCAATTTCGATCTCTTACTACTCTTCCGCTTGAAAATAGACTTAATTTAGTCTCCTTTGCTTACACCTTAGTATAGTTTAAGGCTCTTTACCTCTTCAACTTAGATAGCAGCATTAGGTTAGTGATTGTTTTAGCAATTTTTATTAGCATAGTTGTTTAGATGGTTTGTTAGGTTATGGTGTGGTTTAGCATTACATGTTGTTTTCTTCATTAATGCAGTAAAGTAGCTCTCTCTTAGCATAGATTTTCTCTTCTTCCTTCAAATAATTAAGCTTCTTCTAACCCTATAGAATTCTGGCTTGGAACCCCTGGGGTCTTTGGTAGGACCTTCACTTTTACTTGTGCATATAGCACTGCCACCTCCAAGTTTGTATGAACCCTGGGTTGACAAGTAAAGCTAGTAGCCCTACGATTTGCAACATTCTTGTTGCAATAACTAGGCTCATCAATATACTTGACCAAGTTCATGTGTTAGAGAATGAAATGTTGTTGTGAATAAAATGACAATGATTATACATCACACTGATTATTTTTTTTCACAAGTTATCTACAACTTGAACCTTTTAGCATGTAACTTAGTTGGCATGATTGTGCCTAAGTTTTCCTTTAAGGTTGAATACTAAGTTACTAAGGTGTTTTTTTCTATGGTTATGTTTTATTTTCTTTGTTTATATAGGTCATCTAGCCAGATAGTGGCCACTATCGCCCAACTGAATAAAACTTGTTATAGCTTCTTGATTTTATGGGGAAAATGGATTTGACATTGTTGATATTGAGGTATATGTCGTATAAATCCTTTATAGTCTACTTTAGTTTGTATTCTAGTGTTAATCATATTTTATGTCTTACACTCAACATTGTAACTTCTATTGTTTTCAAGAAATGTACTCAGTATTGATGGTAAAAAGAAGGAATTGAAGAAAGAGGAGAACAATAACATTGGAGAGAAATCCCAAAGGAGAGAGATAAGAGAACCGATCTAGTGATACCCTTAGAGCCAATATCCCACATATGACACACACATAGAAACTGATGGTCAAGTCTTCGGAGTTGGTTAATTCACTTGCAATTCCTTGGCAACACAATGATAATGCTTTGAAGTGATGAAACAACATTTCGAGTGTAAATTGTAGTCCAACAGAATTAAGTTGGAAACTCATTGTAATACTTGACATTTCATATAACATAATTTATGTGGTTGAAATTATTTACAGTTGCACTTGATATTGTTAGCATTGTAATTAACATATGTAACTTTGTGTTTTCATATTAGATGAACATGCACATTGTATACCATTTTTTTAATTTAGTCAAAAAATCACCATAATTAATTTATATTGATTAATAACGAACACAAAATCAATCTAAAAGTACTAAATTAATAGTTTATATTGATTAATGATGAACATAAATAAAATGAATATATAACTAAATTATTCATTTATAATGATTATTTATGAAAGTAAATGAAATAAATATAAACTACTAAATTAGTTATTTATATAATGAATATGAAACTACCAAGAAAACATAAATGACTACTGGAAATGATAAATTTGTGATTACAAATGACGACTAAATTTTTCATATATATGACTATTAGTAGTTTATTTACAGTATCTTATAACATGACCAAAATTTATTTATACTTCTTTGGTAATTAATTGGTTTCAAATGATGACTAAAATTTGCATATATATGACTATTAGTAGCTAATTTACAGTATCTTATAACACAACCAACATTTTGGTCATATTTATTTGGTCATTAATTGGTTTTCTCAGGTGATCATATAGTAATATATATTTTTGTATATTTTTTCATTAATTGTGGCAATTAATGACTAAATCAATGACTAAATTGATGACCAAATTTATGACTAAATATACTACTAGACGATAAAATCTAGAAATCCAATTATTGACTAAGCTAACAACAACTAAACATTGGTCACATTATAAGATACTATAAACTCGCTACTACTGGTCACTGATTGAGAAATAGTCGTTTATATGCAAATTTTAGTCATTTTTTTAGTAACTAATTGGCCATTTTATATTAGTGCTGGAAGGACAAAGAATTTATGAAGGAAGCGTATCCCTCACTGTTATCAGGGAAGCTAGTGTCCATTCAGAGCTGCTAGTCCCACTAAGATGGGTAGCTATCTTAGAAACAAACAAACTAAAGTTACTTGTGTTTTCCTTTATGAGAGATAGATGAGAGAGAAGCAGAGAGTACCAACCTCAGTCTTTCACTAGTCTCCTTGCTTGTTTCCTCTCTCCTTTGATAGAGCTTTCACCACTTCTTTCTCACTTGTCCCACTTCAAAGAACACCTGTAGAGTCAAAGCAGAAAAATACCATCAAAGCATAGAGATCTATAAGCATAAACAATGTAGGATCAGATGTACATTAACCATATAAATGCATATACAAATACAAGATTCAAAGATATACAAGCATATGGAGGAAAGCTCAAATAGCTTTATTGATAGAAGTAGTAGAAGAGAGGATTACAACCAAGCTGTCTGATCTAGCATCATCCTCCCAGCATGAAAGCCCTCTTCACCTCATACAAAGCAAGATCACCCAACAATGTCTTCAAAGAGAAACCAACAACACTTCCTTGCAAATTACAAAATTCCAGCCTCTGGATCTCTAGGATGAGGGATCCATATATAGATGTTTGCAGGAGAGTGAGTTAGCTACTGGGATTTTATTAGTGTCATTTCAATGATAGTTCTTGGTTCCACTTGGAGATTTCATGATCTCTTACTCATCCGTAGGAAAATTCAGAGAGGCAAGTGTCATATGAGTAGTTTCTAGAAGATTCTTTGAGTTTCCACCTAGCAAACTGCTTCTTCCATTTATCTGCTCTAGCTCATCACACCCTACATAAGGGATTTGTAGTATGCATCACACCTCCAATGTGTAATAGGTGAGATGCATCACACCCTTAGAATGGAGTAGTCTGTATGGTCCAGTTTTAACCAGTTCTAAGTAGTTTTTCAAGGAGAACTTCTGGGAAATGATGTAATCAGATGACCTTGTTCCTTTAGGGTATGAAACAACAATTTTAGGGCTTTAGAAGCCCTTCGTTTATGGACATATGTGATTGGGGTTGCAGTGCCCAAATATGTCTATAACAGTTGCGTCCTAAAGCATGAGGTCGTAAATCTTCTGATGGCAGGTGAAATGCTTTATAATGAGTATCTGAGGTTTTTCGAACTGGAAGGTGACTTGTAATAAGATACAATACAAAAAATTATCTTCATAATATTTTCATGTTCTAGCTAAGGCGGGCATTCCCATGCTCAGCTTTATAAATTCATTTTCATGTACATAGGACAGACAATCGTCTATGTGGCAGACTGATGATTCTGGTAGAGCCATCATCCCTTAGTTTGGATGATTATCTACGCAGCTGTGATGTACATTTGATGTCTTTATTTTCGTGAATATATCACAGCCCAGATAGATGAAACTAGATCCAAGGTCTTCAAACTCATTCAATCTTCGCCCGAAGTATAAGTCGATCCATGTGAAAAGATGTTCTGATGTCAAACATGGAAAGACATCGCCTGATTACGAGCTAATGATGTGAGTTGTTAACAGGTGAGAGAGGAATCACCGATAATGATGACGATCCTCAAGGTACTGCAGTATAATTCACATGGTTTGAATACATGAGTTTATGTTGAACACCACACAAAGTCTTTCAGTCGAAGGCCATTGATGTAAACCTGTCATCGGAAGTGAGAAACTTGCCATTGAGGCATAGAAGCTTCAAAGTAATGAAAGGGTTGTTCCTAAGTCAACTTCTTGGATAATGAGTTAATGTTGATAAGAAGTGACCCATCATAGGAGGGACTTAATGAATCCCACATCTATGAAATAGAATGAATAAAATGATTTTATGGAGGTGAAAACGATCTGATGATACAAGGTTTAGGGTGGTGGTCATGAAAAATGGAGAGTGAAAGTATTGCAGCAGATGAGGCATTAGATAGGTTAGTGAATTCTCTGAGTGACTTCTCTTGAACATATCGGCAACATTGAAATGGATTGGTAGTGTTAACCCCAAGATGGATGGTGTGACGGACCAATGGTGATATGACCGGTGAACAGAATAACCCAACCCGACTCAATCATGGTGATGGAGTGAAAGTGTCATGTTCAAGAGCGACTTGCTACCAATGAAGTTATTCAAGTTTTCTTCCTGTTTTCCCCAGTCATTGCTGACCAGTACCTCTTTATTTTTTTTAGGATTGAGGAGGATAACATATGCTTGTTCTATAATTTTCCCTTTGGGAAAACCTGTCGCTATGTTTTAATGAACCCAGCAACAATGAAACTCGTTCTTGTCTGCATGGACAAGTTTGTAGCTATTGTTTTAACAAGTTTAAAGACAAAGATAACTCGGTCCTTTTCAATTTTAGAGAGTCTAAAAAGAGATGCAAAGGCAACTCCAATAGTCCTTTTTTGTAATGTAGTCCCTTAAGTCCGAAAAAGTATAAAATAATATGAAAGTGATGATTTTTTAATAGTTTTAATGAGCCAAACAAGACAAGCGTTCGATCTTTTTGTGTAATGATCCCTCAGGTCCAAAAAGATTAAAATCTAGAGGAGGGATGGCACTTCCAATCACTTTAATGAGCTGAAGAGGCCAATTGCTTAGCAATCTTTTTATACTTTACGAGTCAGATGAAAAGAGCTTAAAGGAGGCTCATTTTTTGAGGAACGAGTGATGTTTTCGGATAGTAGCTGGTTCTAGGTAAGGTTTGGAACTTTTCAGTCACGACAGTGTAAAGAAGGTGGCTACTAGAATCACTCGTCGTAGCTGTTCCTCAAAGGGGTAAACAATCAAATGGAGATGTATGATCGGCTAAAAAAGAGTGGGGGTGATGCTAAGAACACGACCAAGGTTCAAAAGTTGATAGTCATACGTTCGCAATGGTTATTTACCAAAAGTGGGTTCATTTTCTAATGATCTTAAACTCTGGGGGAACAGTTGCTCATTACTAGGTTTATTTTTTAATGACCTTTAAATTCGCGTAAAACTGCTCGTGATAATAGTCAGAGATGTTGATTTCGCCATTAACACTATATTCTTTTGACGGTCATACTACCTATTCAATTACTCCATCAAATTGATTAGAAATGTAAATACATGCTTGAAAAATGAGCTAAACACCAATATTTTACTTGAATTATGTGAATAGTAACATAAAAGTAGTTTTTACCTCTCATTTTTACCATTTCATTCAAATTTGGGATTTTTGGAGCTCTGGAGGTGTTTTCCCCCTCGATTTTCACCAGCTGATTCCAGGAGATTATGTGGAATATTTTCGGCGCCGTCTAGACCAGGTAGTAGCTAACCCTAAGCTCTTCAATTGAATTCTAATTCTTCACATGCTTTCTTGTTCTTTTGGGCCTCTGGGGTTTGAACAATGCATTCCCTCCCCATCGCGCCTAGTATACATCGAAAGGTGCGATGCATATTGAGCTGGCCATTGGCTAGTCAGGATGCATCTCACCTAGTACATAGCTAGGGTGCGATGGGCACAAAAAGGAAAGTTCATGCACTAATTCTTAATGGAAATTTTGCTTGTTTTTGCCTGAATCAAGATCCTAATGCTCCTCTTGTTTGTTTTGCAGAGATTCATCGGATCAAGATGTTTGTTACATGGAATGAATGTGAGCATTAAGAAGAGGACATGGTTGCTTTACATGATCTTAGTATGATGACTGCGTTGCGGAACTGTGGCTTGCTCAAATTCTTTCACATATACAGCATGAGGCAACAAATCAATTTGTTGCAATATTTTCTCAATGCATTGGATCCTACTAACCAAGTGTTCTAGATTTGAGGTAAATCTATCCCATTGATAGTTGAGGATATCTAATTCTTGACTAGTTTATCGAGGTGTGGTGCCCCTCTCTCACTATCAAGATCCGCCTGTGGGGGTGAATCTGTGAGGGATTATATTTGTCGGTTCTGTAGAGATGGATCTTAGCCGAGCAGGGACGAAAAGATCAGTATTCAAGATGTCACTGACTGGTCCTTAAGGACTATCTTATTCACCTTTGCTAGATTGGCTAGCAGCGTGGCTCTTCATTTGGCCAACAGGTCCTATATGCAGTATGCTTTGGAATGCGTTGAACTAAAGGTATTCAACTGGTGTGATGTAGTACTTCTGGTTATAAAAGAAAAACTTACCAAGGTGAAGAAAAAAAGATCTAAGAACTTTGGTTATGGTTATATTCTGATTGCTTTTTCCTTGGAGAAGATCCCATTGATGTAGCCACAGTACATTTCACTCGGAGTGCAGCGCCAATAGAACCATGGATGGAGAGATGGGTCGATCTTATGGCCATACATGCTGGTCAATTGCAAATTTCATTCTCTAATGACTTCTTTGAGTGGTTCAACCATTAACAGATGGTCTTTGCCGAGTATTCGTATGCTAGGATGGATTTCTAGGGTGACCCAGATTTGGTGTTGCCGGCTGGCGAGCAGTGGGGTGTTATAGGTAAAAGAACTGACCATATCTCTATTTATTGTTTTTATAATTTTATTGTGTCTTTTAAATGTTATCAAGACTAATCAAACCCATATATTTGTGCAGATATTGGACTAGTGCGACCAATAGTGCGCCTGAGGGTAGTAGCTGCCATTCCAGCAAGAGAGGCTATAGGGAGGGCTGTCCTTCATGATCTGGACGTAGCTGAGACACTTGCAGTAATGTAGGATCAGATTGAGGGTCTCACCCTTGGTATTTAGGATGTGAGGACCGACGATTTACCTATGAGCTTATAGCGCCATACCACTGGCGTGCTGAGTTGATGGACTAGGCTCTTACGTATGATCGCACATGCAGTGACTTGTTATCACCAACACCATTGGTCTAGGGTGATTTTCCTACATTTTTGAGTTTTTGGGTCACATGACCAATTTTGTCTTAGACACAAAACATTTTGACAAACTAAAAATAGTTATATATATTTTTTATTTTCGGAGCTTTATTTTGGTTAAGTTATATGATCCTGATGCAAATGTTGATTCAAATGATTTCTTTTATAAATGTTGCAAATGTCTATCTAACACATAATTTGCTAATGAATCAGTCAATGTGTTTAAGTTTCTGGATATGAGTTGATATTGAATAGAATCAAACTGATTTTCCAAAATCTTGACCCTTAGGAACATACGATAGATAGCTAGATTCTGAACAGAATAAATGCCAGTAAGCTGTAGAATGACAAGTTGTGAGTCTAGCCTAACAAGAATTCTGCTTATGCCATGTGCGATGGCATTAGAGAGAAGTTATATCAACACGCTATACTCAATGATGTTGTTCGTTGACCGACCAATACATACTCCTCTGAAACTCACTAACTCACCGCTTGGATAAAAATGGCCCAGGTCATAGAAGATAGGTTCCATGTACTACGACTAGCTCCATTGGCATATCCAACAAATGATTCTAATAGGTTCAGTATCTGTAACAAATGAAAAGGTGGATTGCCTAACCAAAATGATCACTCTTAACGAAAACAAAAATGTAACAAAAGCATGTAAAAAGGTTACTACACTTAGTTAAGCATAGTAACGCTTAAGGTACAACCCGTTTCGAGGTTGCACCAGTGGAATCCCATCATAATATACTAGCTTGTAGGCTCCTTTTGCTAACACTCATTTAGCAATGTAGGGACCCATCCATAAAGATTGGAACTTACCTGCTCCAAATTTATCAAATTCGTGATCATAAAGCAAGACCAGGTCACCTTCTGAGAAGACATGAGGTTTGACATTTTTTTCAAATTGCGCCTTAACTCGTTTCTTATGAGCTTCATTAGCCAAGGTGGCATCATGATAGGTTTCATCCAATTAGATTAGTTCCAAGAAATGAGTCTCTTCCTCTGGAGTTCCGGGGAGAAGGTCGACTGCAAGCTTGAGAACTGAAATCTCACACTGAATTGGTAATATAGCTTCCAGGCCATACACCAGTTGAAAGGGTGTAAACCCGGTCGCATTCCTTACCGAGGTTCTATATGCCCACAAGGCTGAGTACAGGATTAGGTGCCAACCCCGTTTTTGGACTCTAATCATCCTTTCCAACATGCGCTTCAGGACTTTGTTGATGGCCTTAACTTGTCCGTTAGCTTGTGGATAATACGGAGTAGAATTGTCATGGGACAATCCTAATTTGGCAACCAATTCAACCATCATGTGATTGTGAAAATTCGATCCATGATCTGTGACTATAGCTTGTGGAACACCGAACCTATAGAATACATGATTGAAAAAGAAAAGAGAAGCCATTTCGTCACTGTTGTTTAATGTAGGCATCGCCTCGGCCCATTTCGTAAAATAGTCAACTACGACTATGATATACCCATGCCCCCCGACCGAGGTGGGGTTACATGTCATGAAATCTATGCCCCATTTGGAGAATGGCTCAACAACAACAACTAGATGCAGAGGTGTGGGTGGTATTTTTGTTTTACGGTTGAAGATTTGACAAGCATGGAAACTTCTAACTGCGGTTTTGTAATATTTGAGCATTGTTGACCAGAAGTAACTTTCTCATAAAATCTTTTGTGTCATAGCGTAACCAGATTGATGCCTCCCACATGCACTAGAATGACAATCATTCAGGACTTTTTCAGCCTCCTCATGGGTGAGGCACCTTTGCAGAACTGTATCGATACCACGATAGTAAAGCGTATCACTAACAATTATGTAGTCTTTTGCTTAGTATCGAGTACGTAATTGTTCAGAGTGAGAAGAATTAGGCCTGTATGTTTGGGTTTGGAGATAGATGATTATATATTCATACCACAGATCACTTGATGATATCAGAAACAAATATTCATCCACGATCATTGCTTTGGATGTTGAATCATTGGACGACGATGGGAAGTCGCATAATAACTCCGCAAAAACTAGATATTTCTTTGATTTGGATTTTACAAATTCCATATCTAACTCTTGCAAAATAGCTATGCATTTCAAATATTTTCCCCCAAGTAACTAACGCGATAGAATGTAAGTCATAGGGTTGCAATCTGACAAAATGGTATTTTTGTGAAAGAGGATATAGTGTCGAAATCTCTGTACTGCTTGAACAGCCGCAAGAGCCAACTTTTCAACATAGGAGTATTTTCTTTCTGTATCATTTAAGTTTCGACTTAAATAATAGATAGGATGTTTGATTCCATTTTCTTCTTGAAATAAAACCATTGCGATGGTTGTATATGTTGCAGCTAGATACAGGTTAAAGTATTTTTGATAATCATGAGCGTACATTAATGATGTTTTTATTAGGGATTCCTTTAGAGCATCAAAGGAAGCTTACACAACCTGATCCCAGTTGAAGGGTACTTCTTTCTTCAAAAGACGTGTATAACCTTTAGCAAGTTTGATGTAATTTGGAATGAACCTCCTTAGAAAGTTTGCTCTCCCTTGTAGTTTCTGAATCATAAGCAAATTTGAAGGTGGAGGCATATCGATGGTTGCCTAAACCTTACATGGGTCGAGTCGAATTCTGTCCTTAGAAACCACGAAGCCAAGTAATCGACCAGAACTGACACAGAACACACATTTGTGTGGATTGAGTTGTATCTTGTAATGTCAGAAACATAGAAATATAGCTCTCAAATGCTGTGGATGATCAGTTCGCTTTCGCGAATGAGCTAGAAGATCATCGAGATATGGTTGAACGATGTTCTTGATGTCATGAAAGGTGTAATTCATGTCCCTATGAAGAGTTTCCCCTAGGTTCTTTAAACCGAAAGGTAGTTTACGTTATCTGAATGTGCCCCACGGACATATAAATGTAGTCTTCGACTAGTCCTGTGGGCTGATATTTATTTGATTATACCTCAAAAATCCATCCATAAATGAAAAGATTTTGCTTCTGGCACATTTGTCAATTATCTGGTCAATGAAGGGTGTAGGGTAGTTTTCCTTTGGACAAGCTTGGTTTACATCCCTATAATCCATGCACACTCTAATCCTTCCTTGCTTTTTCATCACAAGAACAATATTTGATACCCAATCAGTTAGAGGAACCAGGTAAATGAAACCAGCATGTAAAAAAATTTCAACTTTTGCCTTGATGGCAGCAGCGTTCTTCGGGTGCACCTACCGAAGCCGTTGTCGTACTGGTTTGACATCTGGATACATCTTGATTTCATGTTCAACTATTCTTGAGTCAATGCCTGGAATTTCTTCATATGACCATGCAAAGATATCTCTAAATTCGAGAAAGAAAGCGTAATATATTTCCAATTCTGAAGAAGAACAAGATTTTCTGACATGAATATTCTCTACAACATCTAGTTTGGTGGAGATATTTATGGCGATAGTTTCTTCAATATTGGATAGATTTCACTCGGAATCTACCATATTTACAGTATTTGATAGAAAATCAAAAACTAAAGGATGATTAAGGTCACCAGAATAATCTTTGTTGTAACCAAGAAGATGGGAATGGTGGTGGTAATCTTCCCATGGTGCCTCTTCTATCATCATTGATTGAATAATTCCTTCGTCTATAGAATGTACATGTGACCAAGGATCTGAAGAGGTGCCATATTCTTTTGACCTATCTATCCAAACAATCGATGACCGTTGATTTGGGTTTGCCGTCCAGGCATGGAAAATTTTAGGGGCTAATGTTCGCCCAGTGGGCTAATTTTCCATGATTTTTCCACAAAAAAGATTCGCCAATTTCCAATTTTATAAAAGACGATTCGCCCAAATTTTAGAATATAAAATTATTTTACCTTAAAAATTGCCAACATTATAGAGAGACTATATATAAAATAATTATAAATTTGATTAATTTTACAAATATATCAATAAACATTTATAATTTGCATATTAGGGATTAGTGAGATTCGCCAATGTTTTAAACTTCAAGAAAATTTTCCATCCTTAAAATTTTCCTTGCGTCCAGGCCAAGAAAATTGATTGCTACAAAATTTCTATTGGGCTTGGAGGCAATACCTGTTGATGATCCATGCTAACAAAATGTTTGGAAATCTTCTGAATGGAAGATATCATATAGCAGGTTCCTACTATTGCCAGGGAAAATTTTAAGAACCCCCCCTAAATTTATAAATATAATAAATGGGTGAATCGCCATGGCATGTAGGAAAAATGGAAGGCGATTTTATCAATAATATAATATGTATATATAATTTTTTGGCGAATCTCTCACCAGGCATGGCGAATATTTTACTCAATTATAAAATCTTGTAAGATCTTGGCGAGTCTTTCACTAAATAATAAAACTTTGTAAAGTCCTAGTGTATCTTAGCATAGGCTACATTCCAGGTGAATACCATGGGTCAATACGATGTGCCATTTTGGTGAATACCATGGGTCAATACCATGTGCCATTTTTATTTTTATTAATTCTAATATTAGGGTTAATAATGGTTTTTTGCATGGTATTAATAACAATCTAGTCCATGGTATTTGTCCCATAGTATTTTGGCCATAAGTTTCACCTAAATATAACCCATTTTTTGAGTGTTCGTAAATATAAGGTGACTTATGGAGTAAATATAAAAAAATGTTTTATTTGTTTACCATGCCTCTCGTTTATTTATATTTTTATTAATTTACCATACCTCTTTTACAAATATGGTATTTGGCCCATAGAATTCACTTAAATAAAACCTCTTTCTTGAGCCTTCATAAATAGAACGAGGGTTATGGACTAAATATAAAAAGAGTTTTTATTTATTTACGATACGTCTAGTTTATTTATATTTTTATTTATTTACCATACCTTTTGAGTAAGTATAAAAAGAAGTTTTATTTATTTACCATACCTCCACTTTACTTATATTTTTATTTGTTTACACCCTTACATGTATATAAGGTGACTTATGGAGTGAATATAAAAAATGTTTTATTTATTTACCATACTTCTCATTTATTTATATTTTTATTAATTTACCATACCTCTTTTATAATTATGGTATTTTGTCCATAGGATTCACTTAAATAAAACCTATTATTGAAAATGGGCGAATGGATTCACTTAAATAAAACCTATTCTTGAAAATGGGCGAATGGAAGGTTGTAAGTCCTAATTTCAAGGGCTAAATTTACCTTTTTTACCCTCTCCCTTAAAATAAGGTGGGCTATTTGAGGTGATTTGTAAAAATGTACTATGATACAAAATATTCGCCCACTAAAAATTTAAAACCCCTTAATTTCGCCAAAGGACGAACATTCGCCCCTAAAATTATCCTTGACTGTTGCCACTTCTGCCAGATTACTTGGAGGAGGTAGGAAAAATTACCCATCAAGGCAGGGTCTTTCAGTAGGCCTACTCTGACATTTTGAAGTGAATGAGAGCCTCTATGGATCATTGGAATGCTTCTTGTAACTTGTGAACTATTGGGGAGAAAGGTTTCTTGATCAAAAATTGTAATTCCAACTTGAAAAGGAAATGAAATCTTTCTAAAGTAAGTTGATACAATAGCAGCCATAGCATAAATCCAGGGCCTTCCTAGCAAGATATTGTAATCGAGCTTTCCATCGATAACTTCGACGTCAATTTCTATTGTTTTTCCCCCCAGTTCAACTTGTAAGTTACTTAAAATCTCGTATGGGGTGTATGTTCGTCCATCAAACACTTTTAATGTCGTTGATGATCTTGACAAGGGTGGTGAGCCTAAAGTTTTCCAGCAACTCATTGACATAATGCAGGTAGATGCTCCCTCATCAAAAATTGTTCATGAATAATTTTGTTGAGGGCTTTCACTTGGATGAGGAAAGTGAGTTGTGTTGGTAACTGAGGTTCATATCATTTATGATTAAAGGCCACAAGATTGGAATCTACTGGGTCAATCCCACCTATTGCTGATAATAGAGCCTGCTTTTAGGAGGGGAAATTTTGCAGTACTTCAAGTGTCGACATAGTGGACGGCAACTGGGCTAGATCCTCTACTATATTATAATTCTATGCTACTCGAGCACGAGGATTAAATGTCGATTTGTGTACTACCCCCTTTGGCAGCTTTATTGTTAGCTCAGGAATGATGGATGGCACAAATTCGGTTGAAGTTGTTGTCGAACTACTACGTTGATTTGTAGCCCTATTGTTTGACAGCTATGGATTCCCGTAATCTTTATTCCTTGTCAATATCAAATCATCATTTTGTTGTTTCGAAATGGACAACATAATCACTTGGGATGGGGAAGCATTGTTGCTAGCAACCAGATTAGTTTCTGGGTTTGGAAATGGATCCGTTAAGACTTCTGAGGTTTTTGAACTTTTAAAGAACTTCTTAATCTCAACTCTATACAAACAATCACTCATCCAATGGTCTTCATCACATATGTGACATGGCGAAGGAGGTTTCTTTTTACGAGAAGGGTTTGTAGAATATTTTTCAGGAGACAAAACATCCTTTTTTTCTTTTTTCTTTTCCTTTTCTTCTTGCCCCCTGGTTGCTTCGATACTTTGTCTTTGTCAGCCGACATGACATTAACCTCTAAGGCAAGAAGTTCTTCATTTGCATTTTGACCAAAAACCGTACAGGATTTCTTAGATGTAGCCTTTGCAGTTTTCGTGCTGGTTGTACCTATCACGCCATCATCGGCATGAGAGTCTTTATTTGATTTAGGAGGTGGAGGAATGGAAAACTCTAGTCTAGGAGCATTAGGAATTTTGTCATAGAGCATGCCAGACTGAGTATAGATTAAGTCTAGATATTGCGCACAAGAAATGACTTGCTCTTCAGTGAGAAATCTCCCCTTAGCCATATCTTCTGTAATAGAAGGTAACAATGACTTAATAAACCATTCAGCTAGCAGCTGATCAGGAACATATGTTTTTACCATTAGATGACGACGTCGCCATTCATGAATATGATCAGATATGTGAGTGGTTGTCATCTACTTAAAATTGGTAAGAATCTTCGTTCCTGTTTCGTGCCTTATGGGTAACTGAAAATGGGTTAAAAATGTTGTGGCAAGGGCGTTGAAGTTATCGAATGAAGCTCTAGACAAATCGATGTACCATTTTTCTTCTGGACCAGTTAACGTTCGTTGAAAAAGGACAAGCCTAATCGAATCATCATTGAGAGTGTTGGATGAACACCACAGATGAAAAGTCATCACATGATTCGACAGATCTTCACTCGAATTTTCCATTGAATTTAGGAATATCTGACAGAAGTTTATGAGGAATCACTGGCCACTAAGGGGCATAAGCAATTGGATCATTTGTTAGCCGATTCAAATCTGGTAATTCTAGAGTTGCAACGAAAGGCAACTGCTGATTCAGGTTTGGCGAAGCATACCCAGGATAAGATGGGATCACCTAAGTAGTGTGTCTTTGCATACCAGCATAATGTACTTGATGTTGATAACTTTGATAAGGTTGATGGGCATAACCAATACGATATGGTTGATGGGGACCATTTTGAATAGACGACTGACCATTACCCGCAAATCTTTGTTGCTCAGGTCCTCGATAAGCTGCTAGAATTTTGATTGTTGATATTGCACCAACCATGGTTGTGAAGACATTTGTTGTTGTCCAATACTGGATGTTTGGCGAAGATGAGGGGTGATAGTACCCATTTGAGCTTGAGTCGCTTCAGTTAATGATCCACTAATCAGTGATTGTGGTCGTGTCATGGAGACAAGAGGCTATTGTATTACAACCTGAGAGACTTGAGGTTGACATACAACAAGCAATGCTTGTACTTGTGACACTGTTACAATAGTCGGTGTAATGGGAAATTCGACACAGGTAGATTTGGTTGCATTGAATATATAACTCTTATCTATTGAGGTAGTATTCACACCCAACCACTGGATGTAATTCTAGCTTGACTTGAATTCTGTTGTGAACTCTCATATGGTTGTTCTCCTGGAGGGAACAATGAAAAAGCATACTGTCCCCCATATGACAACAATCTAGTTTTCAAAGAGAAAACTGGTCTTTGTAGACTAGACTGCCCAAATTGATACTATTGTGAAGGATCAATTTGCTGAGACTCAACATAAGAAATTCCAGATATTATTTCGAATGAACAAACAGAAACAGACCATACTGTCGAAATAGTCCCTCGATGGACTTCATCTAGTGGTTGAGAGCTAGTTGGGATAGATGGTATACCAGTGAACATTGTCAGAGTAGTGGCAGGAGGTTCTGCTACTGCTGTATCAGATGACATAGTCCTAGATGTCGATGGTTTTTCAGATATATTGATTCTATCCAAAAGACTTCCTAGCGATTCTCCACGAAATTGTGATGAAGGGTGACTAACTTCTGAATTAGAAGGATATAGGTGGATCGCAGTTCCAAAATTTAATGGGGTAATCGATGGAAGATCCTCCACAATTTATTCTATCACAATCAGTCTAGGTGGAAGAGGCACACCATCAGGTCTGTAAAATATTTCTGGTGCCGAAGAAGGTACACACTCTGCAACGACACATGTTGGAGGGGCGACACCTTCCGAATCAGTCCTAAATGGAGCTGGTTCAGGAATAGATGTGTTCATCGTTACACTAGTATCGGTTCTAATGTCCTCTTGTAACTATGGAACTTATTTTGTAGAGGCAGGGATACCAAAAATGGTTGGAGTAACTGGAGTCTTTGAGGATGTTGAAACACAAGTTTCAAATAAACCAGGAGACTTTGACCCAGTTAAACAAGATCGCTTGGCCCGAAATGGTTTCATTTTCGGAGTCAAAGATGGTTGACTTGTTAGCCTCCACAAATGACAGGTTTCAATTGACTTTCTTCCACGATTGCAGAATACTTGATCAACTCAACATAAAAAGGGGAAATGTTTTTCCGAATTAAATGAATTTTATGACGCTTTGACACAACTTGCTTTTTCAATTTTTAAGGTTCGAGAAAAAGCTAAAGATGACTCTAGTCGCCTTTGATTTTTAATGAGCCTGAAGTGACAAGTGCTCAGATGGACCTTTTCTTTTAAGGAGTTTGAAAAGGAACGAAAGTGACTACTCTGGAAATCTAGATAGAGGGATTACCAAACCAATCGCAAAACTGCAGAATACTTTTTATGGTATGGCAGTCAATCTTCCCAAATGTTGTGTTCAGTGCATTGTGATCGAATAGGGCGACGGACACGACTTCCTAAGGATAAAAGATGTAGGCTATTATGGTCTCCCAATATATACTCGATGGTATGTGTGAGCACAAGTCCGTACTAGCACTTGTCGTCTCAAAGAGGATGAATCACCCAACCTACAATGAAAGCAATAGTTACCAGGCTTTACGACACTAGAATACATCTCTAGCATTGACTTCTAAATGTTGTGCATTAGGTTCCAAATCATTTCTATGTTCATTGAGGTTTATTTTACAGTTGATCTTTCTTAAGAAGTTTTCCTTTAAAGGTTCACCGTGTGATGTAGATATACAATTCCTAAATATGCAATCTAAGATGATAAATAGTCGTTTACTTTCTTTTTGCAATGAAAATCCTAGCTACTAAGGAAAGAGAGATGAAATTCTTTCAACATAGAGCAGAGAGCACACACTAGATGCACTTTTCCTAAATCAATTTTAGCATGCAGTCTAAATGCAAATACACATGCATGCATTTTTTTTCAGTTTCCTTAATGTGAGAATGACAAAAAGAAAAATAAGTATCGATCTGAATCATTTTCTTTCAAAGAAACATTACTAACAATTTTATTTTCAAAAAACGAAAGGAAGGCTAAGACGAAACTTTGTGATTTCGAATTTAAAATTTATTTCGATACTTGAAATACTATTAATTCAAATCAAATACGATGGTAAACATGTAATCAGCTATCTAAAAGCGAAATGATTTACGACACTCTTTTCCTTGACTGAAAACGACAATTGCGACACTTTCAAATCAAAAGACAACAGTTCGATTAAGCTATTATTTGCAAAGGAGAACTGTAAATGATGAAAAATACATAAAAAACATTCACAATTCCTTCTGATGGAGGCTGAAATAATGCAAAGGAAGATGGTTTCAACAGTGATGTACTGATTATAGACAAAAAAAACTACTAAATAAAGCTAAAGACAATGAAGAAAAAACCAAAATCTGGAGGCAGAAACAATCCTAGTCAATCATCGCACCTATAACACAGGGAAATAGGGATGCAACTCACCTGCAACACACAGGAGGTGCGATGCATCCATATTGCCAATGAGAGACAGTGCGATGGTCTAGGGATAAGACTGAGCTTGGTTTTCACTCATAGTTTGTAGCTAAGTTCAAGGATTTAGGCTGAGCTAATGATTGTCAGTAAACACAAACTATAGGGGCTGATCTAATGAGGTTATTTGAGCTACCACCAGGGCACTTAGGATGTTTGCAAGTCATATGTTCAGTTCATAAACCAACCCAGAGATTGACTAAAGCAGCATTGATCTACTTTGAAGTTGCGTAGAAAAAGCAGTTTGAAGGCTAGCTGGCTTAACTTTAGGCTCCATCTGTGGTTTATAAAGCAAACAATAGTAACAAAACAAACAAACTATTCACTCCCTAGTGGAGTCGCCCTTTTTTTATCGGGAAAGCTAGTGTCAATTCAGAGCTACTAGTCCCACTAAGACGGGTAGATATCTTAGAAACAAACAAACTAAAGTTACTTGTGTTTTCCTTTATGAGAGATAGATGAGAGAGAAGCAGAGAGTACCAACCTCAGTCTTTTTCTAGTCTCCTTGCTTGTTTCCTCTCTCCTTTGATAGAGATTTCACCACTTCTTTCTCACTTGTCGCGCTTCAAAGAACACTTGTAGAGTCAAAGCAACAAAATACCATCAAAGCATAGAGATATATAACCATAAATAACGTAGGATTAGATGTACATTAACCATATAAATGCATATAAAAATACAAGATTCAGAGATATACAATCATATGGAGGAAAAATCAGATAGCTTTATTGATAGAAGTAGTAGAAGAGAGGATTACAATTAAGCTGTCTAATCCAGCATCATCCTCCCAACATGAAAGCCCTCTTCACCTCATACAAGGCAAGATCACCCAACAATGTCTTCAAAGAGAAACCAACAACACTTCCTTGCAAATTACAAAATTCCAGCCTCTGGATCTCTAGGATGAGGGATCCATATATAGTTGTTTGCAGGAGAGTGAGTCAGCTACTGGGATTTTGATTATTTTCATTTAATTGATAGTTCATGGTTCCACTTGGAGATTTCATGATCTCTTAGTCATCCCTGGGTGAATTCAGAGAGGCAAGTGGCATATGAGAAGTTTCTAGAAGATTCTTTGAGTTTCCACCTAGAAAACTGCTTCTGCCATTTGTCTACTCCCACCCATGGCACCCTACAGAAGGGCTTTTCGGTATGCATCACACCCCCCATGTGTAATAGGTGAGATGCATCACACCCTTAGCATGGAGTGGTATGTGTGGTCCAGTTTTGACCAGCTCTGAGCAGTTTTTCAAGGAGAACTTCTGGGAAATGATGTAATCAAATGACCTTGTTCCTTTAGGGTATGAAACAACACTTTTAGGGGTTTAGAAGCCCTTGTTTTATGGACATATGTGATTGGGGTCGCAGTGCCCAAATATGTCTATAACACTCAATGTTATAAGAGATTGGAAAGCATCAGACGATGTTTTGCTTTGGGGAGGGGGGGAGATGTAATCCCCCTTAGTAAAAATATTGGTTTACTACAATTAAAATACATTGTTTTATTTTGTGGGCCATGGCAAAGGACAAAATAATATTTGACATAGACATATATTTTTATTTTTCTTTACTATTTACTAATTTCATAATTTTTATGCAATGACCATGAAATCATAATCAGAAATGATTTTAGAGAAACTCACACCCAAGTAGTTGAACAATTATAATCAAGACGATTACCTTCACAAGATCCTCCTTGTAAATAAAACTTCCAAAAAGAAAGCAAAGAGGGTAAGGAAAAACCTAAGGTAGAAGGGGAGGAGAAGCGACTGTAGAAGTCTTAGGAAGCATTACTATTAACAGAATTTGGAGCTGGTTTTTTGGTGGATTCCATCTGAAGCATGAATGCTCAGATTGTAAACCCTTTTCTATGTTTGGTTGGGATCATATATCCCTTGGAAAACCAATGTAGTACTGGCTACTACTATGAACTACTATGGGGATGCGGCAGGCTCGAGGGGAGATGCAGTGTTAAAGACTGGTCTCATTGGTAGGGTGGAGCATTGTATTCCTAGTGATTGTGTGGCTCCATGAGTGAGTAACAATTATAGATAAATATCCAATCAATATGTTTATGTTTCTTTTCCTTTTTTTTGTTTTTCAAAATTGTGATAATATGTGCAAAGCAGTTGTGTAGGTTGTGGCTGAGAGTTTAGAATGCTAAGTCTCGTAAGGGAACATATGGAATGGAATCATTAACACTCTAGAAATGATGACATAATTAAATAAAGTTAACATCGTATGATAAGGTTTTGGGTTATTTCCATGCTTAGTCACTAAAGAAACAACCATGGAACAATCCCTCTTCCTAGAGCACAATATAGAAAGTAATAAATCTAAGTGGGTGCATAATGGCAGTCGAAAGATTGGCTAGTAAAATTGTGCTAATTATCATCAAGCAGAAGAATATATACGATTGAAAAAAATGGATAGGGTTAGTTTTCCGACCAAGTTAGGTTACCAACAATCCAAAAATAGTCCCTTAATATCTAAAAATAAGGAACATTAACTATACAAGAAACCAAAAAATTGTAGTAGTTAAATATAAGAGATTGGTGAACCCTTTGTGCATTCAGATATAGTGGGTAAACCATTAATAACAAGTTATAATAAGGAGACTGCAAATCAAATTAAAGACGAACATGAAGGAAAGTAAAGAGCTAATAGTTATGAACTAAACAATTGTTGTTACATTGCTTTCGATATGAAAACATTGTAATAACCCAAAAAAACAATATTTAAAAGTAATTAAAGATATGATAACAATAACTAAGGCGAAGCCCAAAATATCATATCTAAGTAAACAGAGTTCAAACTAAGGAATTACAAATCTCAGGTAAGAGAAAAAAATAATATTACTGAATGCATACTCTCCATTCATATATAGGAATGTAATTCCAAGCCATGGGAATAAAACCCCAAGTTAAACAAATTAAAAAAAAAATTACAGGCTAAAATCGATGTCCATAATAAAATAAATATTTAGAACAACAACCAATGAGAAACCAACTTACTAACAATCATCGAATTCACCGATAAATATATAGTAGATAGTGGACCTGTGAATTCAAATTCTGGAAACAAATGTAGGGTTTTTCTTCATTAAATAGAAACATAAATCTTACACATGTTTTAATCAATAGTAGTAAATGACCTTCTACATTTAATTATTAGATAGAGGGAGTCAAAATCCATTTGAATAATATGCTTACAACCATTTACCGTAGTAGGCATATAAATAAACAAAATAATAATACCGCCCCCAACAACAAAGAAAAGAGGACTTATGGTCCTTCTACTGTCCCAAAAAACAAAGAAGAGAAACCCTTAAGTTGACAAGGCGCAAATTCAAAGCCCCTGGAATAACAAGAAGGAGCTCGTAAGGGCGCCATGTCGAATAGTTGAACTTTGTTAACATGACAAGAAAAATAAAAGGGTTTGGTGCCACCACAAAACCCCTACCTATAAAAGAAATTCCAAGTACCATATATAAACATTCATGCTAGAATGGAGCGGTTAGGTAAGGTTGCAAAAAGAAAAGTATAAGAATTATTGAACTCAAAAGGGGTTGGTATTATCTAGTGCCAACTCGTTATTGAGAGAGGAAACCTATAGCGTAAAAGCAATAACAGAGAGAAACAAGCATCGTTGTAGTGTTGCGCAGTAAACAAGCATACGGTTCATTACCCTTAACTTCCTTTCTGCATTATGAATCGTTAGATTAAATCCTAAGGAAATCATTGGAATGCATGGAGAACAAGTGTATTTATGGACGAGCAGATCAGACAAGCCATTTGGAGGGTCGATAAACTTCCATTACAGTTAGATTACAAACATGGCTGGCAATAAAAACCTACGTTAAGTCTCTGATCATATAATCACTTTAACCAAGGTATAATGAAGATCACACACATACTATCATTAACATATCAAGTTATGAGACTGGGGTACCATGATAACATTATAACTATGCCCTAAATCGTACCCCAACAATTAAGATTATTATAAGATATGAGTAACCCAATGGAATCCTTTATAGAAAATAAAATAACATATAATACTAAGTAAAAAAAAATATTTAGTGTTGATGGGGTATGTCACAATAAAGTTAGACCAACCCTATTACAATTATAATTATAACTCAAAATTCAACAATTATTAAAATTACAATTTTCAATATATCAATTTAGATTCATCTTAACTTTAGATTTACGAAGAAGAGTAATTGATCCATATGGATACTTGATAGATCCTGAATTAAGATGGATCTAAACTAGTTTAATCATTAATTATAATTATAATTATTTTTATTTTTATCTTTTATTTTAGTTTTTCAAGTTCTAGTTATATGTAATTTGATTCCGTCAAAATAAGTGTAAATGTATCTTAACTCCAGATCTACTAGATATTTTTCAATGTATAACTAATTTTATAGTTTCAAAATAATTGTAATGCTCATTTAGTGGTACAAAATTTAAAAGCCCAAATAAAAAATGAATCCAAATAGAAATTAACAAGTGGGATTTCAAAGTGACATAATAAGAGTCCAGATTAGTTTTACACAAATATTAAAACTGCATTTTTCTACAAAATATATATATATATATATATATATATATATATATATATATATATATATATATATAAAACTAACATTTAAGTAGGTGATAATTTTCAATATATAACGAATTGATATATTCAAAATAAATTTAATTGAAAATTATATGACTATTAAAATTATAGTTATAACTCAATATTCAATAATTAATAAATTACAATTTTCAATATATTAATTAAGATTTTTCTTAATTTCGGATTTACCAAGAGTTGAAACTAATCAAACCTCATTTCACAATGAAAGACGTTTGATCTATGAAGTGTCTGAGATGAAAACCTTTTTTAAAAGTGGAAAGAGATTTAATGCCTTTTTTTAAAAGTGAAAAGAGATTTGATGCCTTTCCGAGCTTGGTAGATTAAGATTTAAGATGGATCTAGACTAACTTAATTTGGCCCCTTTAAATGAATTATATTCCACATGAATAATATAGATCAATATCATAGATGAATATCATAAATTTATTTTTATTTTAACTATATTATTTTTATTTTATTTTAAAATTCACTTTATTAATTTTTGTATTTTATATTTTTATGTAATTTGACCAATCAAATTAACCTAATTATATAAATACTAAAATTCCAATTTACAATTTTTTTTTAAAGTACAACCATTTTTTTAGTTTACAACTATATTTTTTTTTAATTTTTAAATCTTTATTTTTTTTATTTTTAATTTAAAACTAATTTTTTATCATATTAATGGTGAAACAACGAGTAAGATAATAATTTTAACTACAAACACCTACTTATTACATAAACCTACTTATTGTATAAGCATGAATATGGTTAAATTTCAAAATCACTGACATGGTTTTAATCTAATAGATGTTGACGTGGTCAAATTTCAAAATATAGCAAATGGAAAACCTAAATATATACATAGTAATTGGAAATAATTGTGCTCTCTTGACGCGGAATTATTTTATGTTATATCTTTAATGCAAGATCAGGAAGCTTCCACGATGAAGCAACCGGGATTGTATTTTTTTTATTTCCAATGAAATAGCAAAAGTTCATAGTGTGAGGATTGTATTTTTTTTATTTTGAGTGAAATAGAAAAAGTACATGCAACCAGGATTGTGTTTGTTTATTTCCAATCAAATAGCAAATGTATTTTTTTTGATGGGGAGTGGAATAGAAAAATAACAAGTAGCCATAATTGTATTTTTTTGTATTTCCAGTGAAATACCAAAAGTAAGTACATATTAAGAGGATTTTTTTAAAGGCTAGATGTGAGCTTGATTTAAGCCATAGCTTAATTAGAGTGTTTTTTTGTTATGGAAAGTTTATCATATTTTGATAAAATTTTGTTGGAATTTTTCTAAATTTAAGTTAAATTTTGGGTGCCTCAAAAGTTTTTGATGGTGCTAAATCTATTTTCACCATCAAAAACATTATTCAAACTTTGATACTGCAAAAATTTTTGAATTATTTTTTCCCAACCACTTTTGGCCATTCCGGCAAATTCCTCGGCCTCTACGGCTCCCTAATTTAGTATCTAATTTGTTAGATATCATCTCATATCATATCACTTTAGTTCAATATTTAATTTGTTAGAAATAATGCCACACCATTTACTATTATAAATTGAAAGAAAAGAAAATTGAGCTAAACTAAGTTCAAGGATAGAAAGAAATTTAGTTTTATATGAAGGTTTTTTTTTGTTGGTTTGACCGAGGAAGGATATGAAGGAAATGAAATTGAATCTCATCATTTTATATAATAATTTTATAAAACATTTGAACCTCATCATTTACATAATACATCATAAGATTTTCAATTGAGTTGTCGTATACTAGTCTCATATGAAATTTAAAATAGATAGAGAAGTTTTAAATTTTTTTTTTTTTCAAAATTTATTTAAAAATAAAATAAATAAATATATTCTATTTTAACAGAAGTTGAGCCAATAGGGAGGTGTAGATAATAGTCTCCTTCCATCTATGAGCTTTTGGCCTAGTAATTCCAAGTCCATTTTCTTCTACAACCATTGTGAAATTAGCTTTAAGTAGGTGGGATATTTCCCCAATGGTCCTCACTATGTGGAGTCCATATTCAGAACATAAATGTCCATATTCAGAACATAAATGTTGCTTTAAAAGGAAGTAGTGTATATAATCTTGTAAAAAAAAAATCCTAAATTATTTATGAAAAAGGATTGATGAAACTCTTGTAAGTATAGTGGATTTTGAAACCATGAGAAGGTTTTGTTAAATTACAATTACAAGTTATGAAACAAGATGGTAAAGTTTCTGCTATGGAAGACATGGGATGTGTAAAGTAGAATGATGAAATAATATAGATAAGAGTTTGGATGTTCCTTCTGAAATTATAAATAGTATACACACAGTCCCTATAGAGATAGGTTAGTTCCCACTTATTAGGCAGAAGTCTAACAAGGGAACAATCCATATCTCTGTATGAGTATATAATTATACCTAAGCATTCCAAAGTTGTTAGAACATTCCAAAAAGGAATCAGATTCTTCTTGCCTCTTGGACTGTTGGTATTACAAATAAAAATAATGAAAATAATAAGAGAATTGTATTTTGCAGAACTAATTGTTAGGGTTACCAACATATAACCTATATATATATGTATGTATGTATGTATGTATGTATGAAACAAAATACACAATTAAATCAAGAATTGAAGTATACAAATACCAATGATAAAAATCATGCATGTATAAGTATTAGACAAAAATAGTGTTTGGGACCTAGGTTAGCCACAAAGGCCAAACTGTTTTCCCAACAAACTAATAATATCTTGGGTCTCGGATAAAACTCTACAATAATCATTAACATTATGGAAACAATAATTATTGACAACTGGTTGGGCCATTCAAGCATTAAAATAATAATAATAATAATAATAAGAACTACCCTAAAAGGCACTATAGGCGGTATATCTTGTTAACAAGAACCATATGAGCTACAAAAGATCCTTTGAAATAATCATCTTGACAACGAAAAAATGAAGAAGGGTTTCATCGAAAACCTTGAGAAGTCTTACAATGCTAATAAAAGTGATAATAATACTATCTTCATACGGAATGAATGCATTCAATAAATTAAAGAAAAATAAAAAAAAAATCATTGTACAAAGAAATAAATAGCAAGCAAACCCTAGGAGGGTCGGAATACCAAATAACCCTATTAGGTCCCTATAATACTAGTGATGACCCCATTACTATTGTAGTTGTATCCCTTCTTAATATCGTTGTGCCCCTATTGTCCCCATATTGTTATTACTGTGCCCCATAAAATCCCTCTATTGTTATTTTTGTGGCTATATATTACTATTGTTAGGTCAGTTTGGTCATATTGTGCTCCTTAGACTCCTATATATAGAAAGGAGGTTTTATCATTTGAATCATCCAAGAATTGTTCATTTATGTAATGTAAAGGAGGTTTCCCCCTCGAAGAGGCTAAATTCTAAGACGTTGATCTATCTTTTCTATCTTTTGTGAGTTGGTTTAAAAACATTTGGTATGAGAGCTTTGGATTCTATGGTTTCACTGCTCCAAATAGGTCATCGTGTAATTTTCACTATAACGTTTTTTCTGCAGCGTTTCAAAAGATAGAAAAAAAACCCATTTGATACGACATCACACTGAACCTCGGGTCCAGATTTCAGATCTTTGGGCACTATATTTGCAAAGATATGATCTGAGGAATTTGGTTTTTTTGTAGACTCCTGAATTACATTCCAAATAGGTGACCTAGGGAAAATCGTCATAACTTTCACTCTGAGCATCGGATTGAACATTCATTAGAAGGTACAGAAATAGGACTGATTTTAGTTTCTTGTAAATATTTTTCATAGCCAAAGGTCGAAACAGTGACTTGTGCCACATCGTACAAGTTCGCTCTACTGAACTAGTCTATAATCAGGTCACTATGGGAGATTTGGCATAACTCTTCCCTGGAGAATCCAATTTGGATTAGACTAGTGGCATTGGAAAGAGGACACAGAGAGGTACCGTAGTTCACAATTTTAGAACTGGATTATCCAAAATTACATAGATACATTAGATTCAGTATCAAACTCCTACAAAGTGAAAAAAGGTGTGTATTTTTTTTAAATTTTTGCATAAGCTTGGTTTGAAAAATTAGTTTGAAGGAATTCGAAGGGCATAGTAAAGCATTATTATCGCTAATTGATGCCCCAAGGAAAGAAAATGCAAACACCTACTGAGCAACCTGAAAGCTCTAGCATGACTCATGAAGAAGAGGAAGAAATGCAACATGATATATCAAAATTACGAGACCAAGTTTAACAAGTGTCACTTGCACAAAAATTAACAAAATCTAAGATGGTTTAAAGAAAGGCATAGAAGCTAAGATGGATGGTTTAAAGAAAGGACTAGAAGCTAAGATGGACTGTTTAAAGAAAGGCGTAGAAGCTAAGATGAATGATGTGGAAGCTCAGATGGATGATTTGAAGATAGATTTGAAGACAGGCATGGAAGATTTTAAGACAGATTTGACAAAGTTTCTACAAGAAATTCTTGCTAATGGTGAAAGGGTATTAAAGGAAACTCATGATGAGAACAAAAGAAATGTTAATCATGATTTCATAGATTCTAATGTTGGATCTAAGACCCACCATATTCCAAAAGTCGATATGAGGAAGTTTGATGGCAAGGATCCCGCAACATGGATATTATAGATGGAGCAATTTTTCGATCGCAATAATGTGCAAAACACACAAAAGTTACGTATTGTAACTTTATATTTGGAACCAAATCAGTTTGTATGGTATCAATGGCTTTTCTCTCGTAGACAAATTATCACTTGGGCAATTTTTACGGAAGAATTGACAGCGCATTATGAGGATACAAAAAGAAACACTTTTTTTAGCCAATTGATAAGTCTCAAACAAAAGGGTTCAATAATGGAGCATATTGAGGAGTTCCAAAAATTGAACATAAGGGTAAAAAATATTCCAGAGGAGCATAGGATTGATGTGTTCATAAGGACTTTAAAGGATAATATCCAACATGATGTTCGCCTTTGGGAGCCTGATTCATTAGAGAAGGTGTTAGAGTCGGTCTGGTCAGCCCTCCATTAGAGATCAGAGCTCTTTGTGCATTTCAATTTTAGGTGTCCTGCTCCATCCACTCAACTGCATTTCGCTAGGGACATGCCATGATCTGACGGAGATAGTCATGCTTGTTGTTTTCTCTCATCTCTAGCCCGAGCTGGTTCAGGCCTTGGTCCATAATCATTGAAGTTCATGATAGTCAAGGTCTGGTCATATTACAAGACAAAGTCATTTTTATTCTTGGGTCTAGGAAATCATTAATGTGGTCCTGAAAAACATGTCCAGAATAAGCCATGCAAGCTAGAGGTAGACCTTATACAGCTACAGTTCAGGAAGCTTCCTCATCACCGAAAGAGACATCGACTCTTCTTCAAAACTCCGTTTTGAAGAAAAGTCAAACAAGGTCAACTATGACAAAATTTTCCAAAAATCGACAGTTGACATTTTCAGATGCAGTCATGGATTTCAAAGCCAGATGCCCTAGTCAGACAGTCACCTCAAAGAAATGCCAAAAATTTTATCATGAGAGCCAAAATTTCAAAGAAAAAGGGAACAAGCAGAGTGTTTTAAAGTCAATAAAAAGTGAAAAACATAAACATTGTAAAGTGGGTTTTCAAAGAGGAAAAAATTAAACCCAACTCTCTCAAAGCCTATATATATTTGTTTTAACCTAAGACTAAGTCATTGTGTTATGAAAAAAAGAAAAGAAAGCTATGGAGGAGGAATTCGAGTAAGGAGGGCAGATTTCTAGGTGGTGCGGCGCACACACCAGGGCGTGCGACGCACACGGAGGGCGTGATGCACCGGCAGCCAACCCACAGTGGAAAATTGACAAGGGCGCGACGCACTCAGGGCACGCAACGCACTGGGCTTGGCGCGCGACGCATAGGGCCAGGGAGCTCAAAAACACTTACAAATTCATTCTATATCCCGGTTGAAGGTTAGCAAGCAAGAGGTAGTCTCTAATGAAACCCCTTCTCTGTAAATTTGGTCAATGGTTGGTGTTACTAAGACATTGAAGGGTATCTAAAGCATGCTTGACCATCCATGAAAATACTCATCAAAGAAAAAGACAAACGGGGTTGCAAACTCGAAGACACCGCCAAGGTTTTGTTTCCCCTCCCCCTTGTCCCCTCACTCCTCGTCATAGTCACCTCCATTCCACCTCATCTCCTAAAGAAACCACCCTAAATCACCCTAAAACCCTCTCCCTTGTTTTTCCAAGCAAATGAGTGCCGTTTGAAAGCGCGCGATGCACACACAGGGCGGGCGATGCACTGGGAGCCTGGCCACAGTGTTAACACTGCATTGGCATGGTGCATACCCGGCGTGTAGCGCACTGGGCAAAGCGCGCGACGCACAGGCCTATGAGCCTAAAAAAGCACCGAAGTCACCCAAATTTTTGTAATTGGCTCTCATCATTGAAAAAGTGGCCCTAGATCTTTTAATCATTGATCCTTAACTGAGGAAAAAATATATTTTGGTGGCCATGAAATCAAAGGAAAATTTTTATTAAGCAAACAAAAAAATGACACAAAGAGGGACAAAGAGCTAGGGTTTTGCTACAATAACATGATAACTAGATATGCTCCTATCTTATCTCTATCTGCTAAATTCTCCTGGAGCAAGTTTTCCTAATAGTTACCCTAGCTACATTGTAATCATATCCCTTTTTCCCCTTTACTCCTATAGCTCAAAATTTCCTTAACCCTACCCCATCAAAACCATACCCCAAACACTTCCAAATCCCTAATAAATTTCTCCTTTAAAACCCCTATTCCACTTTCCATCGTTACCCTCCTAACACTCCCCTGTTTTACTATCCCCTTGGTAATATATTTTCAGAGCATTCATCAGTGTCATTGGATTCAAAGGGCAACATTAAACTCAGGGTACAAGTAGCAGTGATGGCATTAGAAAATTCATCACATTAAGAGGGGGATACACACAGTGACACATCTTTAGGAGAGAGGGCCCATAAGAGACATCATCGGAGTGGAAGACATATCAGGGATGAGCCCAACACCCTCACAGAGCTACAGGCATGCCCACTTGCCATGTCTTGTTTCCAGCACTTGGCATGTTATGAATTTTGCCAAAGGGTGGCAAATGTCAGAGTACATCATGAGTTGGCCCGCCTTTTCGCACTTCATCTATAGGGAGGCCAATATGTCTTGGCTGGGGTCACTTTCACCTTGACACCGAAGGCTATATCAGTGGCAACTGGGATCCCTAATGTTGGGGAGCAGTGGCATAAGAAAAGATAGGTGGAGAGGCATCACTATGAGCCCTACAACCAGAGCAACTGTTTGAGTCAGCTCACCAGAGTTTTTCCATTAAGGTTTTTAAGGGAGGAGTATGCCCCACTCATGAGGTTGATCATGAAATATTTCAGTTGCGAGGGGAGGTTTTCCCACCTTTATGCCTATCACATCTGCCTACTCATGAACTTCACCAGGGTGAGGATGCTGAGCCTCCAATTTTTCATCTGCAACAACATTGAGAAGATGAAAAACTTCATGCAGCGCAAGACCCCACGACAGCAGCTAAATAGTGTCTATCATTTTGCTCTCATCCAGATTTTAGTGGACCATCGGTTGGGATTGTAGGGTATTGCTTGGGAAGACTTCATCTCCCGTGATTTCTTCAGCGCCCCACTGGTGATATCAGAGGTAGAGCATGAGCTGGGAGGTCCATCACATCAGGCTGAGCATGAGCTGGGAGGTCCTTCATATCAGTTTGAGCCTGAGATGGGTAGTCCTTCACATCAGTTTGAGAGTCATGAGACTACCACCATGCCAGTTTTCATCACATATCAGAGAGGCTATCCGAAAGGCACCAGACCGTTTTCTGCAGCAGCAAAGCGAGTGTTATCTCCACCCAGGGTGGAAGGGGCCTCGCTTCCGACATCAACACCCCAGGAGCAGGGTAAGGGCAAGGATTTAGTGCAGGAAGAAGGGCCATTAGGTGAGCAAGAGACTACGTTTGTTCTCCTCCAGGATGATGAGACTGATGCGGAACCCACCAATGAGGAGCTTATAAAGATCATCAAGGAGCAGCAATCAGAGATTGAAGACTTGACCATTAATCTAGAAAGGGCCAAGTGGAACATGAACTACCTGGAGTGGAGAAACAAACAGCTTGAGGACCAACAGATGATCATGGTACTGCAGAACATCCATGAGCGGCGCCAAGCTGCTCAAAGAAGAAGGGTTCCGCTCACCTCTTTGGAGCAAGAAATCATTGAAGACCGGGAGTCCAACCTTGAGAGGGTCAACATGCGTTTGGAGAGGCTGTTGGACAAAGCAAACAGGGAGAAAGACATGTTGAGATGCTTAAATCATCACTACCAAGCCCGCAACATGAGTTCCAAGGCGAGAATTAGGATCCTAATGGCTAAATTGAGCAAAGCGAGAAAAGAGGCAAAGGAGGAAAAGGAGCAAGATCGCCTTCGAATCTTGGCTGAGGCTTCCTTGGCATAGGAAAGCACATCATAGGGAACCTCTAGCCCAAATTCCAAAAAATTTGGGCAAATTGGTCAGAGGAAAAATTCTTGGGCATAAAACAGGAAATTCCTCCCTGTGCGCTGCGCCACTAGCGCGACGCTAAAATTCTAGCCCTCCATTCGAGGAACAACTTGCATTTCTATTAAGCATCGAAAACTATGTCTACTGGTATTCGGGCAAGAAATTTTGACAATTTTTGGGCCTCCTAAAGGTCAAAAGACACCCAAAAATGGCCTCTTTTCCACTTTTTGGACACACAGAAAGAAGCCTTGGGAGAATGAAGTTTTGGAGGGGTAAATGAGCTTCAAATGCAAAAATTCCAGTTGGGTTGGAAAGTAGATAGGACACGCTTTACAAAAAGCCCACACGGCCACATTTTGGACACCTAAAAGTGCCCCAAAACAGGATCTAAAGTGGCACAACGCAGAGGAAATTTGGCGCGATGCACTAGGGAAAAAACTGCCAAATTGCTCACGTTTCGCGAAATTTCCGGTCGTGACTTCTCCAAGTGGGCCCGGTCATTTACTCTTCGGTTTTTTGGCACCAAGGGCACCTTTTAAAGAATTTTCTCTCCGGATGGGCATCTATCCAAGTGGCAAAAGAATGCAAAGGGTCACCCCAGCCAAATGTCATGCTTGAGAGCACTGCATCTGTAGCTGATGGTTGGCTCTCCATCTCCTTTTAAAAATGATTTGAGTAACTTCCCAACCCCTGGGCATTCCATATATTCTCTAGACTTTCTATATATTATAAGCAAGTTATTTGCAAAGGGCTGGCTGGCTTGTAACTTCTGGGAGACTGTGGGAAAGAAACATTGTTTTTGCACTGTGTATTTTTGACAGAGAGTTTAATGAAAGGCAGTGGCCCTGTTTCATGAGATTCTTGTGGTTGTGAGTGTAGCAAATGTGTTCTTATGTTCCATATGTATCTTGTTATGTTTCATAATTCATTTCATGTTTCATTTTAGTGAAATTTTCTAAGTGAGATTAGGTAGAATTCAATTTATATTGCACTGTCTGTGTGAAAAATTCATGTGCAGTGTTATCCTTCTGTTCAAAAGGATTCATACGACCATGCATTTTCACTATCTTCAACAATCTTTCCATTCCACGTCACCTTAAGTTGAAATTGTTGTGCTTCCTGCCTACCTTGCCTCACGGAATAATCTGTGCCTTCATTCTCAATTCTCCGTTCTTTGCTAAGCGCCAGTCCCATATATATCCCAGAAGCTCGGTCACTTCATAAAATCTTTTCCAAAATCCTTTTTCACTTACTAGCCTAAGGTAAATATTTCATTGCAATTCATCTCAGACCATTTCGCCTATCCATTCACTGAGTGTGACTTGGAGAGAGCCCTCTCCTGCTCTGGTAGGGCTAGCTACTAGACTGAGCGTGGTTTGTGGTTACTCTAATTTTTTCCTTCCTTCAGCCTAAGGTAGATTTAGGTGCTAACCTAGTGGCGACCATACTCGGGACAATAGTTGAACATCAAATCCCCTTGTTTCTTAAGAATTCTAGGCTTCCAGATGATGAGCTTAGGATTGGAAAGGCTGAGTAAGTTGGTTGTGTCCCGTAATTCATCCCAATAGCATGTTGGCTTCAAGACGATACACCAAAGCGGATCCGAACCCAGACCCTCCTCACATTTACGAAAATCCAAATTTGATCCCAAGACTCCTTCATCAAGAAAGCACCATAACTCCCCTGTTCAAATCGCATTCATGTCCCGACATTTTTTAGTAT
Organism: Pinus tabuliformis; assembly: GCA_031772625.1. Taxonomy (NCBI): domain Eukaryota; kingdom Viridiplantae; phylum Streptophyta; class Pinopsida; order Pinales; family Pinaceae; genus Pinus; species Pinus tabuliformis. The sequence continues at coordinate 255,965,920 of CM062815.1, forward strand.
CTTGAGGAACTTGAGTTTGACGAACGGATTGAGGTATCACTATTTGAATCTAAATCCGAAAACACTGTTGATTACACCATCCTCGATCCGCAATTTCTTGTAGACCTTGAGACGGAAAGAGCTAATAGATTAATTGATAACTAAATTGCCACACAACCCCAAAATTAGTGCAAGCCCCTTGCAAACTGTGCACACTCCTCCAATGCCTCCAAGGCCAAATCCACCAAGAATGATGGCTACCTATTTTTCTCCTCTTTTTTTGCCCCAAGTCCTAGATGACATGCCAAATGACTATCAAAGTAAAATCCCATTTTTTGATGGCACTCCTAACAATATTATAGCTCAACAACATGTGGATAAAATGGCAGATTTCTATGAACTTCATGAGATCGATGCATAGAACATGGCAATGAGGCTCTTTGTACAAACATTTGCAGGTGATGTGAGGAAATGGTTCAGAGGTTTGACGGCTGCAAGCATCACCACCTTGGCTAAGCTACAAGGAAATTTTTGAACAAGTGGGAAGTAAAAAAGAATCCCCTTCAAATTCTAGCCGAGTATGAACAAATCAAGCAGAATGCTGGTGAGTTGGTCCAAGATTATTGTGTTAGATTTAATGCAGTCTATGACGACATCCCAGACAATCTAAAGCCACCTGAGGGACTAGAAATGATGAAATTTACGGAAGGTTTTGATGCTGACATGGAATACCAATTAAGAGAGATGGAACCGGATACAATAGAAGATCTGCAGAAAATTGCAGTCATCGTTGAGTCTAACCTGCTATCCAAAAGAGCAAGGGCGAAAACAGAGAAGAAAACTACGACGAAAGAACAATCTTCTTCAATGGATCAGCTGCTCAAGAAGGTAGAACAAATGCTTGAAAGGGTAAAACTTGACAAGCCAGAGCCACAAGTTAGGAATCCTAACTTCCGTGGCCAACAGCAGCCACAATATAGAATTAGACAAAGAGATCAGCGGACTCAAGAGCAGACAGCACAACAGCAGGTACAAACACCTTTGCAGCAGAATTTTGTACATGGACCGGAATCAGATGAGGAAGGGAATGTAATAGGCGAAGAAAACTCTCTTTACTCTAGATGAGCTACCTACTTACATCACCGAAGAGGAAGAATGTGCAGTAAATTCAGCTACACACCAAGACACTGATTTTATTCTAGCTAACGAAACCGTGTTGCAAGAAGAGTCGGAAGAATATCAAAGGGGGTATATGAATGCTTTGTCCACACAACAACAGCGATATTCCCTTCGAAACAGAGATGTATCGGCTAAACAAATTCAGAAGAAGAAGGAGGATGAAACAACAAAGAAAGATCTACCAACTACACAAAGAAAGGGAAAGGAGGCGGTTGTTCCGGAGAGCAGCAAATTGAAATCAGCAGAACAATCACAGCAACCAGCAACCTCAAAAGACAAGGAAAGGAAGGAGATCCTAGTCAAACAGGTAGAAAGAACTCATGTTTTTAGCCTAGAGAATGAGATTTCTAAGCTAAAGGTATCCATCCCTTTGACTGAAATCATGAAGAACAACAGCTATAGAAGGACAGATTTCTAAAATGTTGAACTTGGACCCAATGTCCGACATGGTAAACGTGGAAGATGATCAGCCTGAAATGATTTTTGGGCCAGCGACAAATGGTGAGTCTCCTGAGAGCGAGGTGCCACCATTCTATATCAGTTTACGATTACATGACTTTGTGCTACACAATGCCATGTTCGATTCCGGACCCTCTCATAATCTCATGCCCAAGGCTATCATGGATAAGCTTGGTCTGGACATCACTTGCCAATATCATGATCTCTATTCATTTGACTCCAGCAGAGTAAGGTGCATAGGGCTCATCAAAGACTTAGTTGTGAGTTTGGATTAGCTTCCTATGAAAAATGTTCTGATGGATGTAGTGGTAGCAGACATTCCTCCAAGGTTTGGTATGCTTCTTTCCAGGTCTTGGATGGAAAAATTGAAGGGGAAACTACAGCTGGATTTCTCCTATGCAAAAATCCCGGTGTTTGGACAGATGAGGAAATTATATCAGGAACAAAAGATGAAGTATATGATCACAAGCAAGGATAAACCAATAAATCATCCTATAAACTATGTACATACAGATTTAGAGTCTTTTGCTTTGTTTTTAGATGGTTTAAATGAAATAGATAGTGAAATAGTAGAAGAAGATGACATTCTAGAGATAACAGAAAATTCTAGAGAGATTTTGAAGAAATAAAGACAAGAAAAGCAACAAAATATTGGGCAATCAGTTGAAAACGATGGATAGCAAACAAAAAATGGACAACAAACAAACGATGGACAATAAACAAACAATGGACAACAAAAATATTTTCAGCACTTGCAAGAAGAAGAAGAAGGCTTATGGACCATGGATTTCGATGGAGGAGTAGGTAATGATGGAGCTGGTATTGGTATTTGGGTACACAGTCCTTTCTCCGCCGCAAACAAAGTTCCTAGAAGCGTGAGAATTTGCTCCTACAAGCTGGCCTTCGAATGTTCCAATAATGAAGCTGAATATGAAGCTTTGATTGCTAGCCTGAAGATTCTTAGAAAGCTGAATGCAAAGAGGATTTCAGTATATGGGGACTCCGAGTTGGTGATAAAACAGGTCAGAGGTGAGTACCAAGCAAAACATCCTAGGATGCGGGCCTATCATAATGCAGTTTTGGACATCTTGAAGCTATTTTCTGAATACACCTTGACATGTGTGCCACGAATACAAAATAGTATTGATGATGCTCTTGACAAGGCAGCGAGCAGCTTGAACATCCCCATGAACTCCAACAACAAATTTGAAATCCGTGTCAAGCACCGTCCAACCATTCCAGACAATTAGCGACACTGGCAAGTGTTCCAAGATGATGAGGAGATTAAGGATTTTCTGCTGAACAAAGGCAAGTTCAAAGAAACCTTAATCGATGTGGAAAACGATGAGAACAATGGGAATGGTACAGAAGAAGTACAAATAAATCAAATAGATGTATTGCAGCTGAAGAACAACATCATTCCTAAAGGCTTGATACCCCTAGAAGAACTTTTCGATCAGGATGATGTAGCTCGCAAGCTAACTTTGCAGCCCACGGAGAAAGGTGTAGAAGAAGTCAACATCGATACAACAACAAATCCAAAATTGGTAAAATTGTCCAAGACACTACCGCCAAAGATCAAGGACAAATATATCAGTCTGATGGCTTCATTTGCAGATGTATTTGCTTGGGATTATTCTAATCTAAAGACCTATGATATGAACATCATTCAGCACACAATACCTATCAAGCCCAATCAGAAACAATTTAGACAAAAGCTGAGAAGGATCAATCCAAAGTTGCTGCCATCCATCGAAAAAGAGGTAAATAAGTTGTACAAGTTAGGTATCATTGTGCCTATCAAATTTTCAGATTGGATATCTAACTTAGTGCCTGTACGAAAGAAGACCGGTGAGATCCGCCTATGCATTGATTTCAGAAATCTAAACAAGGTCTCATTGAAGGACAACTATCCACTGGCCAAGATGGACCATATACTTCAGCGAGTAGTGGGGGCATCTTGTATGTCCCTGCTTGATGGTTATTCCGGATATAACCAAATTTCAGTCCATGAAGATGATAGGGATAGGACAGCATTCACAACTCCATGGGGAACATTTCACTATGCCAAAATGTCATTCAGTTTGAAGAATGCAGGTGCCACATTTTAGCATGCAATGGACTTGGCGTTTGCGAATGAGAAGGATGTGTTTTTGGTGGTGTACTTGGATGACTTGACGGTGTTTTCAAAATCTGATGAAGAGCACATGCATCACCTAAAAATTATCTTTCAAAAGTGCAGGAAATATGGCCTATCTCTGAATCCTAGGAAGAGATTGTTCGCCATGGAGGAAGGAAAATTACTTGGGCATATCATTCCAAAAGATGGCATTCGCATAGACCCAGCACGTGTCCAAGCAATTTAGCAAATCGATTTACCCAGGAACAAAAAGGAGATATAGTCATTTAATGGTAAGATGAATTTTCTGCGTCGCTTTGTGCCTAATCTTGTGAAACACTTGAAAGAAATGACCAACATGCTTAAGAAGGAAAGCCAAGTGAAATAGACGGATGAGCTTGTAAAATATTTCAACTTGGTCAAATTGGTCCTCTCTTCAGCTCCAGTTCTAGTCAGCCCGGATTACACTCAAGATTTCATATTGTTTTCATTTGCTTCCGAACACACTATGGCAACGGTATTGTTGCAGAAGAGGGATGATCATGAAAGACCCATTGCATTCTTCAGCAGGGATATAAGGGATGCAGCTTTGAAGTACAACATCATTAAGAAGCAAGCCCTAGCAGTGGTGAAGGCACTGAAGGATTTCCGGGTGTATATCTTACATTCTCACATTCTGGCCTATGTTCCTAACACTGCTGTGAAAGATGTTTTAGTGCAGAACAATTCAGAAGGAAGAAGAGGAAAATGGATCGCAACCTTGCTAGAATACGATGTGGAGATAAAGCCTACAAAGCTGGTCAAAGGACAGGGGTTGGCAAAACTAATGGCTGAATCAAATTTGCATGCATTGGACATAAATTTGATCACTGCCATGTCCAATGAGAATGATGAAGGAACATCAGTTCAGATATCCGAAATGTTTGCTTTGTCCCCATGGTATTCTGATATAATCTATGTGCTGAAAAATCTATCACCATCGCCCGACATGGCTAGAAATAAAGCAAGAACACTTAAATTGAAAGCTGCCAAGTTTTGTATATTGAATTATGCAATGTATTGGAAAGAACCCAGTGGCATTTTTGCTAAATTGTCTGGTGGAAGAGGAGGCAAAGAAAGTCATGGAGGACTTCCACGGAGGAGAGTGTGGTGGACATATTTTTTGGAAGTCAACAGCGAACAAAATCTTCAGAACATGGTACTACTGGCCTACTTTGTTTGCTGATGTGCATAATATGGTAAAGCACTGTCATAAGTGTCAAATTTTTGAAGGAAAACAGAAACTACAGCCTTTGCCACTCAAGCCTATCGAAGTGAGCACTCCATTCCAGCAGTGGGGGTTGGATTTCATTGGGGAAATTCATCCCGCCTCTTCCGAACAGCATAGGTGGATCCTTACAGCGACAGACTACTTCACAAAGTGGATTGAGACAGCACCTACTAGACAAGTGACGGACACGGTAATCGTCTCATTTATCGAAAATAACATCTTGTCTCGCTTTGGTTGTCCAAACAAAATAATCACTGATAATGCAGCAGCCTTTAAATCAAAAAAGATGGTAGAATTTTATCACAAATATCATATAATCTTGGGTCATTCAACTGCCTATCATCCTCAAGGCAATGGATTGGTGGAATCTTCGAATAAATCTTTGGTCAACATCATCAAGAAGCTGCTGGAAATAAATAAGAAGAGTTGGAACAAGAGGCTGGTCCATGCACTTTGGGTAGATCGAATCAGTTAGAAAAAGTCTATTGGTATGTCACTGTTTGAGTTGGTTTATGGAGTGGACATAGTATTTCCCACTTCCCTTACTGCCCTGATGGTTATACTTCTTCAGGAGGCTGGTAGTGAGGAAGATCCCATGCAGAGAAGGATAAATCAAATGATCCACTTGCAGCAAACAAGAGAAGAAGTTTTCAAAAACACATCCAAGTTGCAGGAGAAGATAAAGAAAATCTATGACAGAAAAGAAAAATTGGATAAATTTCAGTTGGATGATGTGGTGCTGAAGTGGGATGCAAGAAATGAGGAGAAAGGCAAGCACGGAAAGTTTGAAAATCTATGGAAAGGTCCTTTCAAGATTGCAGCATATAGAGGTCAGAATGCCTTTCTTCTGAAATAAATGAATGGGGAAGACTGTCCTGGAGGGCCGATCAATGGTCAGCTACTCAAGCGATATCATTATTGATCTATTAATGCTGCTTCTACTGTCATTGTAAATACCATTTTTATTTCAGTTTGGTTTCATTATGTAAAGTGACTTTTTGAGTTATTCCAATTGTCAAATTTGAGTCAATTTCTTGGTTACTCTAGTTTTGTAAATAAGTCAGAGTCTTGTGCTGTTTATCAAAATGATGACTCCATAGGCCAATGGATTAAGAGGCACTATCTAGCTCCTCCAGAGATCTGCTCTTCTTGGCACCTCCAAGGAGTTACCATCCCCCATTGGAGCCAATGTTAGAGTCGGTCTGGTCAGCCCTCCGTTAGAGATCAAAGCTCTTTGTGAATTTCAATTTTAGGTGTCTGGCTCCATCCACTCAACTGCATTTCGCTAGGGACATGCCATGATCTAATAGAGATAGTCATGCTGGTCATTTTCTCTCATCTCTGGCCCCTGCTGGTTCAGGCCTTGGTCCATAATCACTGAAGTTCATCATAGTCAAGGTCTGGTCATATTACAAGACAAAGTCATTTTTATGGTTGGGTCTAGGAAATCATTAATGTGGTCCTTGAAAAACATGTCCAGAACAAGCCATGCAGGCCAGAGGCAGACCTTATATAGCTAGTTCAAGAAGCTTCATCATCACCGAAAGGGACATCGACTCTTCTTCAAAAGTCTGTTTTGAAGAAAAGTCAAACAAGGTCAATTATGACAAAATTTTCCAAAAATTAACAGTTGACATTTTCAGATGCAGTCATGGATTTCAAAGCCAGATGCCCCAGTCACCACAAAGAAATGCCGAAAATTTTATCATGAGAGCCAAAATTTCAAAGAAAAGGGGAAAAAGCAGAGTGTTTTAAAGTCAATAAAAAGTGCAAAACATAAACATTATAAAGTGGGTTTTCAAAGAGGAAAAAATTAAACCCAACTCTCTAAAAGCCTATATATATTTGTTTTAACCCAAGACTAATTCATTGTGTTATGAAAAAGCTTGAGAGAGGCATTGTTGAAGAAAAGAAAGCTAAGGAGGAGGAATTCGAGTAACGAGGGCAGATTTCTAGGTGGCGCGGCGCACACACCAGGGCGCGTGATGCACACGGAGGGCGCGACGCATCGGTAGCAAACCCACAGTGGAAAATTGACAAGGGCACGATGCACTCAGGGCGTGTAGCACACCATGCTTGGCGCGTGACGCACAGGGCTAGGGAGCTCAAAAACACTTGGAAATCTGTTCTATATCCCGGTTGAAGGCTAGCAAGCAAGAGGTAGGATCTAATGAAACCCCTTCTCTGTAAATTTGGTCAATGGTTGGTGTTACTAAGATGTTGAAGGGTATCTGAAGCACGCTTGACCATCCATGAAAATACTCATCAAAGCAAAAGACAAATGGGGTTGCAAACTCGAAGACACCACCAAGGTTCTGTTTCCCCTCCCCCTTGTCCCCTCACTCCTTGTCATAGTCACCTCCATTCCACCTCATCTCCTAAAGAAACCACCCTAAATCACCCTAAAACCCTCTCCCCTATTTTTCCAAGAAAATGAGTGGCATTTGAAAGCGCGTGGCGCACACACAAGGTGGCGTGGCGCACTCAGGGCGCGTGGCACACACACAAGGTGGCGTGGCGCAATCAGGGCATGCAGCGCACTGGGAGCCCGGCCGCAGTGTTAACAATGCACTAGTGCGGCACATACCCAGCGCGCGGCGCACTGGGAAAAACGCGCGGTGCATAGGCCTGTGAGCCTAAAAAAGCACCGAAGTCACCCAAATTTTTGTAATTGGCTCTCATCATTGAAAAAGTGGCCCTAGATCTTTTAATCATTGATCCTTAACTCAAGGAAAAATATATTTTGGTGGCCATGAAATCAAAGGAAAATTTTTATTAAGAAAACACAAAATTGACACAAAGAGGGACAAAGAGCTATGGTTTTGCTATAGTAACATGATAACTAGATATGCTCTTATCCTATCTCTATATGCTAAATTCTCCTGGAGCAAGTTTTCCTAATAGTTACCCTAGCTACATTGTAAACATATCCCTTTGTCCCCTTTACTCCTATAGCTCAAATGTGCTTAACCCTACCCCATTAAAACCATACCCCAAACACTCCCAAATCCCTGATAAATTTCTCCTTTAAAACTCCTATTCCCCTTTTCATCATTCCCCTCGTAACACTCCCCTGTTTTATTGTCCCCTTGGTAACAGATTTTCAAAGCATTCATTAGTGTCATTGGATTCAAAGGGCAGCATTAAACTCAAGGTACAAGCAGCAGTGATGACATCAGAAAATTCATCAGATTATGAGGGGGATACACACAATGACACATCTTCAGGAGAGAGGGCCGATAGGAGACATCACCAGAGTGGCAGACATCTCAGGGATGAGCCCAACACCCTCACAGAGCTACAGGCATGCCCACTTGCCATGTCTTGTTTCAGCACTTGGCATGTTATGAATTTTTCCAAAGGGTGGAAAATGTGAGAGTACATCATGAGTTGGCCCACCTTTTCGCACTTCATCTACAGGGAGGCCAATCTATCCTGGCTGGGGTCACTTTCACCTTGACACTGGAGGCTATATCAGTGGAAACAGGGATACCTAACGTTGGGGAGCAGTGGCATAAGAAAAAGAAGGTGGAGAGGCATCACTATGAGCCCTACATCAAGAACAGTTGTTTGAGCCAACTCACCAGAGTTTTTCCATTCAGGTTTTTGAGGGAGGAGTATGCCCCACTCATGAGGTTGATCATGAAATATTTCAGTTGGGAGGGGAGGTTTTCCCACCTTTATGCCTATCACATCCGCCTACTCATGCACTTCACCAGGGTGAGGATGATGATCCTCCCATTTTTCATCTGCAACAACAATGAGAAGATGAAAAACTTCATGCAACACAAGACCCCACGACAGCAGCTAAAGAGTGTCTATCATTTTGCTCTCATCTGGATTTTAGTGGACCATCAGTTGGGATTGTAGGGTATTGCTTGGGAAGACTTCATCTCCCGTGATTTCTTCAGCACCCCACCGTTGATATCAGAGGTAGAGCATGAGATAGGAGGTCCATCACATCAGGCTGAGCATGAGCTGGGAGGTCCTTCATATCAGTTTGAGCCTGAGATGGGTAGTCCTTCACATCAGTTTGAGAGTCATGAGATTGCCACCACGCCAATTTTCATCACATATCAGAGAGGCTATCCTAAAGGCACCAGACCATCGTTTGTAGCAGCAAAGCGAGTGTTATCTCCACCCGGGGTGGAATGGACCTCGCTTCCGACATCAGCACCCCAGGAGTAGGGTAAGGGTGAGGATTCAGTGTAGGAGGAAGGGCCATCAGGTGAGCAAGAGACTGAGTTTGTTCTCCTCCAGGATGATGAGACCGATGCGGAACCCACCAATGAGGAGCTTATAGGGATCATCAAGGAGCAGAAATTAGAGATTGAAGACTTGACTATTGATCTAAAAAGGGCCAACTAGAACATGAACTACCTAGAGTGGAGAAACAAATAGCTTGAGGACTAACAGACGATCATGGAGCTGCAGAACATCCATGAGCGGCGCCAAGCTGCTCAAAGAAGAAGGGTTCCGCTCACCTCTTTGTAGCAAGAAATCAATGAAGACCGGGAGTCCAACCTTAAGAGGGTCAAAATGCATTTGGATAGGTTGTTGGACAAATCAAACAGGGAGGAAGACATGCTGAGATGCTTGACTCATCACTAACAGGCCCGCAACATGAGTTCCAAGGCGAGAATCAGGAGCCTAACGACAAAATTGAGCAAAGCGAGAAAAGAGGAAAAGGAGCAAGATCAGCTTCGAATCTTGGCTAAGGCTTTGTTAGCACAACAAAGCACTTCATAGGGAACCTCCAGCCAAAATTCCAAAAAAATTGGGCAAATTTTGGTCACATGAAAAATTGTTGGGCACAAAACAGGAAATTCCTCCCTGTGCACCACGCCACTGGCGCGACGCTAAAATTCTAGCACTCCAATCAAGGAATGGCTTGTATATTTGGATTCAACATTGAAAAATACGCCTACTAGTGTCAGGGCCATAAATTTTGACAATTTTTCGCTCTCCTAAAGGTCAAAAAACACACAAAAATAGCCTCTCTGCCACTTTTTGGACACACAGAAAGCAGCCTTGGGAGAATGAATTTTTGGAGGGGAAAATGAGCTTCAAATTCAGAAATTCCAGTTGGGTTGGAAAGTAGATAGGCCGGGATTTCCAACAAGCCCACTTGGGCACATTTTGGACAGCTACAAGTGCCAAAAAATAGGCTCCAAAGTAGCGCAACGCACAGGGAATTTGGCGTGGCGCATAGGGGAAAAAACTGCCAAATTGCTCCTGTTTCACGAAATTTCGGGTCGCGACTTCTCCAAGTGGGCCCAGTAATTTACTCTTCAGTTTTTTGGCACCAAGGGCACCTTTTAAAGAATTTTCTCTCTAGGTGGGCATCTATCTAAGTGGCAAAAGAATGCAAAGGGTCACCCCAGCCAAATGTCATGCTTGAGAGCACTACACCTGTAGCTGATGGTTGGCTCTCCATCTCCTTTTCGAAATGATTTGAGTAACTTCCCAACCCCTGGGCATTCCAACTCTTCTCTACACTTTCTATATATTGTAAGCAGTTTATTTGAAAAGGGTTGGCTGGCTTGTAACTTCTGGGAGACTGTGGGAAAGAAACTCTATTTCTGCACTGTGTATTTTTGACAGAGAGTTTAATGAAAGGCAGTGGCTCTATTTCATGAGATTCTTGTGGTTGTGAGTGTAGAAAATGTGTTCTTATGTTCCATATGTATATTGATATGTTTCATAATTCATTTCATGTTTCATTTCAGTGAAATTTTCTAAGTGAGATTAGGTAGAATTCAATTTATATTACTTTGCCTGTGGGAAAATTTCATGTGCAATGTTATTCTTCTGTTCAAAAGGATTCATGTGACCATGCCCTTTTCACTATCTTCGGCAATATTTCCATTCCGCGTCACCTTAAATTGAAATTTTTGCGCTTCCCGCCTACCTTGCCTCATGGAATAATCTGTGCCTTCATTGTCAATTCTCTGCTCTTTGCTAAGTGTCAGTCCCATATACATCGCAGAAACTCGGTCACTTCATAAAATATTTTCTAAAATCCTTTTTCACTTACGAGCCTAAGGTAAATATTGCATTGCAAGCTATCTCAGACCATTTTGCCTATCCATTCGCTGAGTGTGACTCGGAGAGAGCCCTCTCCTGCTCTAGTAGGGCTAGCTACCAGACTGAGCATGGTTTGTGGTTACCCTAATTTTTTCCTTCCTTTAGCCTAAGGTAGACTTAGGTGCTAACAGAAGGCATTCATGTTAGCAAGAAAAATGGAAAGCAAATTTATGGCAACTAGGAAGCATACCACTCACAACTATAGAGATGGAATTGTTTTTGCCCCTAGTCTTCCACAACCTATAAGGTTGACACCACAACAATTGGAAGAAAAAAGAGCAAAAGGACTTTGTTATAGTTGTGATAGCAAATACACTAAAGGTCATAAGTGTGCTGAGAAGAAATTATTCTACATAGATTGTGAAGAGGAAGAAGAAAAGGAGCAAGAAAGGTCAAAAGAAGAGGATATACTCCAGGAACAAAGCCTAGATAAAGAATAAATGAATCTGACCATATCTTGTAGTGTATTGGCTGGAATTACCACTCCTCAAACCATCAAGATAGAAGGAAAAATCAAGAAGAAAAAGGTAATTGTGTTTATTGATTCAGGAAGTACCCACAATTTTATTCATTGTAGGATAGCAAAAGAATTGAATTGCTTCCTATATCCAGCACCAAAGTGTCAATTGATGGATGAAAATGAAGGAACGATAAATTTCTCTAGAAAGTGCCATATTATCAAGCTATCCATGGGAGAATATGTATTGACTAGCCCAATGCTTTCCATTCCAATGGGAGGTGCGGATGTTGTAATAGGAGTCCAATAGCTACAATAGCTTTTAATTTTCAAAAAAATTTCATGAAATTTTTTGTGGAAGCAAAGGAAGTTGAATTAAGGGGTATTGTACGGAAGCAAAGAAAAATAATCAGCTCTAACGGCATGGAAAAGCTTCTAAAAAAGGAACAAAGAGGTGTAATTACACAATTATGTTCGCTAGATGTTTCCACATCGGAATCATCTATTTCTCCATATCTCCAAAGGTCTTGGACAATCATTCCAAGGTATTTGAGACTCCCAAAGGTCTCCCAACTATTCATGATCATGATCATGCTATTCATTTGATTCGAGGAAGTGTTCCTCCAAACATCAGGCCGTATAGATATCCCTATGCCCAAAAGAGTGAAATTGAACATATGGTTGCAAAAATTATAGAGGCTGGTATAATTCAACCTAGTCAAAGTTCTTTCTCTGCTCCAGTAGTATTGGTGCACAAGAAGGATGGATCATGGCGCATGTGTCTGGATTATAGGGAGCTCAACAAGCTCACTATTAAAGATAAGTTTCCCATTCCTATAATTGATGAATTAATGAATGAATTGCATGGATCAATTTACTTCACCAAGTTGGATCTTTGTTCAGGATATCATCAAATCAGAATGAAGACTGAAGACATTCCGAAAACAACATTTAGAACTCATGAGGGTCATTATGAATTTTTGGTCATGCCTTTTGGCCTTACTAATGCACCTTCTACATTTCAAGGGTTGATGAATTCCATTTTCAAACCCTTCCTTAGAAAATTTGTGTTAGTATTTTTTGATGATATACTAATCTACAACAAGTATTGGAAGGATCATGTTGAACATGTTGGCAGGGTGCTACAACTATTGGAGGAGAAATAATTATATGCAAAAAGACCCAAATGTTTCTTTTGAGTACAAGAGGTGGAATATCTGGGTCATATTGTATCTCATGAAGGAGTTAAGGTAGACCCTAGCAAAATTAAAGCCATTAAGGAATGGAAAATCCCCACATCCATAAAGCATCTGCGAGGATTTCTCAGGTTGACAGGGTATTAACACAAGTTTATTAAGAATTATGGGAGAATAGAAGCACCTCTAACAACATTATTGAAGAAAGATGCATTTTCATGGACTCCAGAAGTAACAAAGGCCTTCGAACATCTTAAAGAGGCAATGTGCCAAGCACCAGTCTTAGCTACACCGGACTTCACAAAAACCTTTATTATGGAATGTGATGCTTCAGGAAATGGAATTGGTGTGGTTTTAATGCAATATGAAAGACCCATTGCTTTTGAAAGTCGTACAATCAAGGGAAAGTTTTTACACAAAGCTATCTATGAGAAGGAAATGTTGGCAATATTACATGCACTTAAGAAATGGTGACCCTACCTAATGGGAAGACACTTCAAGGTAAAAACAGATCATGATAGCCTTAAATACTTTTTATAACAAAGATTATCCTTTGAATAGCAACAAAATTGGGTCACAAAGATGTTGGGTTATGATTTTGAAATCATCTACAAACAAGGGAAGCAAAATGTGGGGGCAGATGCACTCTCAAGAAAGGATGAGGATGTGGAAGCATTGTTGTGCACCATTTCTATTATCCAACTAGATTGAATAAACGAAGCAAGGGATTAATGGAAGAATGATGAAGAGGTGTGGGCACTTATTTGAAAGTTACAACAAGATTCCAGTACATCTGATACATTTAGCTGGAAAAATGATTCATTATGGTACAAAGATCGCTTATACCTCTGTAAGAATTCCCAACTCAAACGAAAGATTCTTATGGAATTTCACACTTCTCCCTTAGGAGGGCACTCAGGATTTTTAAAAACTTACCACAAGGTTAAGAAGGAATTTTTTTGGGATGGCCTTATATCAGATATTCAAATTTTTGTGGCGGAATGTTTTGTTTGCCAAAAAAATAAAGTTGAAACAGTTAAGACCCCGGGTCTATTACAAACTTTATCCATTCCAAGCTAATGTTGGGAGGAGGTTTCAATGGATTTTATCATAGTTTTACCCATGTCTGAGGGAAAGAGTGTCATCATGGTGGTAGTTGACTGACTTACCAACTATGCACACTTTTGTGCATTATCACATCCATTTAAACCCAGTACAGTTTCTACTACATTTATGGAAACAATTCAAAAGCTACATGGAAACCTAAAGATTATTGTAAGTGACAGAGATCCCATTTTCACTGGAAATTTTTGGACATAATTATTTTCTTGTCTTGGTACTCAGTTAAATCATAGCTCATCTTATCATCATCAATCTGATGGGCAAACTGAGATAGTAAACAAATGTTTGGAAGGATATCTTCATTGTTTTTTATCTAATAAACAGACACAATGGGTCAAATGGTTGCCTCTGGCTGAATGGAGGTATAACACTTCCTTCCATACAGCAACAAAAATGACCCCATTTATGGCACTTTATGGATATCAACCACAATCCATCACATCATATTTAAGAGAAAATTCTAAGGTTCAAGCAGTGGAACATCACATCGAACATCAACAACAAGTCCTCCAACTCTTAAAGGATAACCTCGTGTTGGCACAGAATAGAACGAAACAACAGGCAAATCAACATCGTAGAGAAAGAAGCTTTGATGTAGGTGATTGGGTATTCCTATGGCTACAACCATATAAACAAATGTCCCTTAAGCAATCTAAGAAGGATAATAAATTATCACCAATGTATTATGGTGTTGTTGGGAAAAGTGTCTACTCAGAACGCCCCTATCCCACTAAGGTGTGATAGTGCCTTAGCAACAAACAAGGAAAACTACTTTCGTATTCTTCTTTATGAATTGTAAACGAAGAGGAATATGATGAACCAACCTGTGTCTTTCGCTAGTCCTTTTATCTAGTCTCTCTTCTCTTTGACAGCTTCCAGCTACCTGCTCCCTTACTTGCCCAGCTTCAGCAAGTTCCTGCAAGATCACAGAAGAGGAAAACTACACAAAGACAAAGATTTACATTCATAAATAGCTTAGGATCAGATTTAAGCTAAACATGCAAATATAACAAAACATCATTGATACACAAGCATGTAGGAGAAACTCAAATAGTTTTACTGATATAACAAGAAGATTCAGGAGGAGATACAACCAAGTGAGTCCCGATCCAGCATCTACCTCCCAGCAAAGGAATCCCTTATTCACCTCCAACAAAGCATAAATCACCCAATGCACTAATCTCAATCTCAAAATAAACAACAATTCTCTGCAAAGTACAAAATTCTAGCCTCCTGGATCTCTGCGATGAGGGATCCATATATAGATGTATGCAAAGAGGATGAGTCAGCTTATGATTTGACTTGTGGCTTCTCTCTGTCAGTTCTTGCTTCCACTTGGAGACTGAGAGCCGCTTACTCATCCTTGGTCAAACTCAGTGAGGCAAGTGTCATTGGGGAAGATTCTGGAAGCTTCCATTGTTTGTCCACCTCCCGGAATGACACTACCATTTGTCATTTCCCGCTCAGTGCACCCTGGTAGTGCATTTAGGTGCATTGCAATGCACCTAGCTAGTGTACTAGGGTGCTATACAACGCAGGTAGCTAGTGGAGCAGCTGAAATGATCTTGATTTGACTGATTCTGAGTAGTTTCTGGTGGAGAACTTCTGGGAGAAGCTGTAATTGGTTGACCTTGTTCCTTTAGGGGCAGGAACAACACTTTTAGGGACTTAGGATCCCTTGGTTTATGGACATTTCATGCTTAGAGCTGTAAGGCACAAAAATGTCTATAACAGTTTCCCCCTAAAGTATGAGGCCATTTATTGGGTGAAATGCTTTATTAGGAGGATCCAAAGTTCTTTCAGTGCTGGGAGGAGACCTGTAATAAGATACAATACAATACATTATCTTCATACTATTTTCATGATCTAGCGAAGGCGGGCATTCCCATGCTCAGCTTTATAAATTCATTTTTATGTACATAGGATAGACAATCGTCTGATGGTATACTGATGATTCTGATGAAGTCATCATCCTTTTGGTAGGATGATTATCTGTGCTGCAATGCTATACATGTCAATGTTTTTATTTTTTCTGAATATATATCGCAGCCCGGATGGATGAAACTAGATCCGGGGTCTTCAATCTCGTCCGATCTTCACTCGAAGTACAAGTCGATCCAAGTGAGAAATGTTTTGAAGTCGAACATGGAAAGACATCGCTTGATTACCAGTCGATGATGTAAACTGTTAACAAGCGCGAGAGCAATCACCGATAAGGATGATGACCCTCAAGGTACCGCAGTACAATTCACGTGGTGTGAATAAAGGACTTGGCGTCGAACACCATGCAAAATCTTTCGGTCGAAGGTCATTGATGTATACCCGTCGCCGAAAGTGAGAAACTTGCCATTAAGGCATGCAAGCTTCAAAGTACTGAATGGGGTGTTCCTAGATCAACTTCTCGGATAATGAGCTGATGTCGACAAGAAGTGATCCATCAAAGGATGGCCTTGATGAATCCCACATCAATGACACGGAACGGAGAAAATGATTTTGATGGAGGTGAAAACGATCTGATGATATATGGTTCAGGATGGCGGTCATGAAGGAATGAAGTATAATGTATGGTAGTGGATGGAACACGGGTGACTTCTCTGGATGACTTCTCTTGAACATGTCGGCGACACTTATGTGATGGATTGGTAGCATTTACCCCAAATGTGGATGGTATGGCGTGACCATGGTGATGTGACCGGTGAATGAAACAACCCAACCCGACTCAGGCACGGAGTGGAAGTGTCATGTTCAAGAGCGACTTGCTACCAATAAAGATTCTTTGAGTTTCTTCCCAATTTTTCCCCAGTCATTGCTGACCAGTACCTCATTATTTTTGTCAAGCTTGAGGAGGATAACATATGCTTGTTCTATAATTTGCCCTTCGGGCAAACCCATCGCTATGTTTTAACAAGCCTAGCGATAGTGAAACTCGTTCTCGTCTAAAGACAAGTTTGTCGCTATTAATGTTTTTAACGAGTTTAACGACAAAGATAACTCGGTACTTTTCATTTTTAGAGAGCCTGAAAAGGTACGTAAAGTTAACTCCGGAATTCCTTTTTCGTCATCTAAACCCTTAAGTCCGAAAAAGTATAAAACAATACAGAAGGGATGAATTTTCGATAGTTTTAACGAGCCGAACAACACAAGCGCTCGATCTTTTTGTGCAATAATCCCTCAGGTCTGAAAAGATTAAAATCTAGAGGAGCGATAGCACTTCCGGTCGCTTTACCGAGCTGGAAGGCCAAAACTCGGCAATCTTTTCATGTTTTACGAGTCAGATGAAAAGAGCTTAAAGAAGACTCATCTTTTGAGGAACGAGTGATAAAATGGGTAGCAGCTGATTCCAGGTAAGGGTTGGAATTTTCCAAGCACGGCAGTGTCACAAGGATGGCTGGTGAAATCACTCTTCGCAACTGTTCCTCAAAATGGGTAAACAATCAAATGGAGGCGAATGATCGGCCAATGAAAAGTGGAGGTGACGGTGCAAACACGACCAAGGCTTTAATGGGTGATAATGCTACATTCACGGTGGTTATTTACTGGAGGATAGTTCATTTTTTCAACGAGCTTAAACACGGATTGAAACACTTGCTCGTCTTATGTTTATTTTTTAACGAGCTTGAACTATGTGCTAAAACTGCTCGATGCGGGTTTATTTTTTAACGAGCTTGAACCCTGCAGCAACACTGCTCGTGATAAGTTTGTATGCCCCTAGCATAATAACACAAATCGAGGTGCATGCCCCCAAGCTTCATTGCATTCAACTTGGTGGTTGGAATGAAGGTTTACCTTTGAGATTTGGAAAGGGGATTGTTTCATTTTTTAATGAGGTTGACACAGTAAAAGAACCATCCTCATGACTCCTTGTTTCATTTTTTAACGAGGTTGACACGAGATAAGAACCGTCCTCGGAGTCCAAATCCATTAGATATATAAGATTTCATATTCCACTGTGGCCACTTCCGCCAGATTATTCAGAGGCAGTAGGGAAAAAGTACCCATTAAGGCAGGGTCTTTTAGGAGACCTACTCCGATATTTTGGAGCGAATGATTGCTTCCATGGATCATTGGAATGCTTCTAGTAACTTGAGAACCATTGGGGAGGAAGTTTTGCTGATCGACGATTGTAATCCCTCCTTGAAAGGGAAATGTAATCTTTTTGAAATAGGTCGACACAACAGCTGCCATGGCATATATCCATGGTCTTCCTAGTAGGATGTTGTAATCAAGATTCTCATCGATGACTTCAACATCTATTTCTACTGTTTTTCCCCCTAGTTCAACTTTCAAGTTATTTAGGATACCATATGGGGTATATGTCCTTCCGTCGAATGCTTTTAATGTTGTCAAGGACCGCAACAAGGTTGGAGATCCTAGAGTTTTCCAGAAACTCATCGACATAATACATGTAGATGCCCCCTCATCAATAATTGTTCGATGAACAGTTTTGTTGAGGGCTTTCACTTGAGCAAGGAAAGCTAGTTGAGCTGGTAACTGAGGATCGTATCCTTTGTTGTCGAAGGATACAAGATTGGAATCCTTAGGATCTATCCCATCAATGGCTGATAACAAAGGCTGCCTTTGGGATGGGAAATTTTGTAGTACTTCAAGAGTCGACATAGTGGACGGCGATTGGGCCAGGTCCTCTATTATATTATAATTCTGTGCTATTTTTGCACGAGGATTAAATGTCGATTTGTGCACTACTCCCTTTGGCCACTTTATCATTTGTTCAGGAATGATGGGTGGCACAACTTTGGTCAAAGTTGTTGTCGAACTACTAGGTTGTTCATTAGCCTTGTTATTCGACGCCTATGGATTCCCGTAATCTTTATTCCTTGCCAAAGCATCATTTTGCTACTTTGAGATAGACAACATAAGCACTTGGGATCGGGAAGCATTTTGATTAGCAACCAGCTTGGTTCCCGGGCTTAGAAACGGATCAGTCAATACTGCTGAGGTTTTTGAACTCTTAAAGAGTTTCTTAACTTCAGCTATATGCAGACAATCTCTCGTCCAATGATCCTCATCGCATATATGACACCCCGCAGGGGGTTTCCTTTTTCTCCCTTTCTTTTTCTTCTTGCCCCCTGGTTGCTTCAGTTCTTTGCCCTTGTCGGTCGACACGACATTTACTTCTGAGGCAAGAAGTTCCTCATTTGCATTTTGACTGGAAATCTTACGAGCCTTTTTAGATGTAGCCTTTGTCGATTTCATGTCTGTCACGCCAATTACGCCATCGATGGTATGAGAGTCATTGTTTGATTTAGGAGGAGGGGGAACTGAGAATTCCGTTCTAGGGGCGTCAGGTATTTTATCGTAGAGCATGCCGGACTGAGTGTAAATCAAGTCCAAATATTGTGCACGAGCGATAACTTGGTCTTCCGTGACAACTCCCCCTTTTGCCACATCTTCCGTGATGGAAGGCAGTAATGACTTAATAAACCATTAAGCTAAAATCTGATCGGGAACATACGTTTTCACCATCCTACGACGACGTCGCCATTCATGTATATGATCAGATATGTGAGTGGCCATCGTTTGTTTGAAGTTGGTAAGAAGTTCAGTTCCCGTTTCGTATCGGTAACTGAAAATGGGTTAAAAAAGGTGTGGCTAAGGTACTGAAGTTGTTGAATGAAGCTCTAGGCAATTCGATATACCATTTTGCTGCCAGACCAATTAACGTCCTCTGAAAAAGGTGAAGCCTAATTGAATCATCATTTAGGGTGTTTGATGAACACCACAGATGAAATGTCATCACATGATTCGACGGGTCTTCACCCAGATTTACATTAAATTTAGGAATATCAGACGAAAGTTTATGCAGAATCGCTGGCCACCAAGGGGCATAAGAAATTGGATCATTCATCAGCCGATTTAGATCTGGTAATTCTAGAGTTGCTACAAAGGGCAACTGTTGACTCAGGTTAGGCGAAGCATACCCAGGATAAGATGGAATCACCTGAGCAATGGGTCTTTGCATACCAGTATAATGTATTTGATGCTGGCAGCTTTGACAAGGTTGATGGGCATAACCATTATAGTATGGTTGTTGATAACCGCTTTGGAAATGCAGTTGCCCATTACTTACAAAGACTTGTTGCTTAGGTCCTTGATATGATTGCTGGAATTGCGGTTGTTGAGATTGAACCAGCCCCGGTTGTTGGACCATTTGTTGTTGTTCAATACTTAATGATTGACCAAGATGAGGAGTCACAGTACTTGTTTGAGCTTGAGTCGCTCCAGATAAGGGGGCACTAACCTGAGGTTGTGATTGAGTTGTTGAGACAAGAGGCTGTTGTATTTCAACCTAAGAAACTTGGGGTTGACATACAACAGGTAGCGCTTGTACTTGCGATGAAGTCACCATAGCAGGTATAGTGGGAATATTCGACACAGGGTGGACTGGTTGCATTGAATATACAACCCTTGGTTGTTGAGGTAGTATTGGTACCCAACCACTGGATGTAATTCCAGTTTGACCTGAACTTTGTTCTAAACTCTCATATGGCTGTTCTCTGGGAGGGAACAATGAAAAGGTATACTACCCTCCATATGGTGGCAATCCAGTACTTAAAGGGTAGATTGGCCTTTGAAGACACATTGGATCAATTTGTTGAGTTTCAACATAAGAAATACCAGATGATAATCCGGATGAAGAAATAGGAAATAACCATGTCGTCGAAGCAGTCCCTGATGGGACTCCGACTTGTTGTGAGCTAGTCGGGATAGATGGTATGCCGGCGAACATTGTCGGAATGATAGCAGGGAGTTGTGCCGTCGCTGTGTCGGAAGACACAGTCCTAGATGTTGACGGTTGTTCAGACATTTGTATTCTATCCAAAAGATTACCTAGCAATTCTACAGGAACTTCCGCTGGTGGTAGACTAACTTCTAATGTCGAAGGAAATAGAGTGATCCCGACTCCAAAATGCGTTGGAGTACTTGCTTGAGGATCTTCTATAATTTCTTCTATTGCAATCAGACTAGCTGGAAGGGGAAGACCGTCAGGTCTGTAAAATATTTCTGGTGCCGAAGAGGCAGCGACAGATGTTTGAAGAGTAAGACTCTCTAAACCGGTTATGGATGGAACTGGTTCAGTAACAGAAGTGTTTGTTCTCAAACTAGGATCAGTACCACTGTCCTTCTGCGGCTGTTGAACTTCTTCTGTTGAGGCAGGGATTCCAGAAATGTTTGGAGTAACTGGAGTCTCTAATGTCGTTGGAACACTTGTTCTAACTTTGATAGGAGACTTGGATCCAGTTAAATGAGTTCGCTTTGTCCGTACTGGTTTCGCTTCCGGAGACAAAGACGGTTGACTCGTAAGCCTATGCGAACGACGGGGTTTCAATTGACTTTCTTCCACGACTGCGGATTACTCGATCAACTAAAATAAAAGGGAAAGTATGTTTCCGTATTAAATGAATTTTAGATGCTTTTGACACAACTTGTTTTTTCAGTTTTAAAGAGTCGAGAAAAAACAAAAGATGACTCTAGTCTCCTTCGATTTTTAATGAGCCTGAAGTGACAAGTGCTCAGATGGACCTTTTCCATTAAGGAGTCTGAAAAGGAAAGAAAGGGACTGCTCTGGAGATCTAGGTAGAGGGTGTACCAAACCAATCACAAAACTGCAGAATACGTTTTACGGTACGACAGTCAATCTTCCCGAATGTTGTGTTCGGTGCATTGCGATCAGTAGGGCGGCTGACACGGCTTCCTATGGATAAAAGTTTTTAAGCCTATAGGGGTCTCCCAATATATACTCGATGGTACGTGGGAGCACAAGTCTGTACTAGCACTTATCGTTTCACAGTGGAGGAATCACCCAACCATCAGTGAGGACAAGTGTTACCAGGCTTTACGACGCCAGAACACGTCTCTAGCCTAGACCTCTATGTTGTGCGTTAAGTTCCAAAGCGTTGTTAGATTCATTCAATTTATTTTAAGTTGATATTTCTTAGAAGTTTTCCTTTTTGGATCACCACGAGATGTAGATGTAATTCCTAAATGCAATCTAAAGATGATAAGCAAGCTTTTATCTCTTTTCAACAATGAAAATCCTAGCTACAAGGGGAAAAGAAAGACACAATCTTTTCTCAAAGAGCAAAGAGCACACTGTAAATGCACTTTTCCTAAATCAAGCCATACAAACTATCAATATGCCAATGCACATATGCATGTATTTTTTTTCACTTTCTTAATATTGATGCCTAAAAAGAAAGTTAATGTACAAATCTAAATTTGCTTTCAAGTGAAAAACACAAACAAGCTTCTTTTCGAAATCAAAAAGGTAGAGAAGATTACAACACTTTATGATTTTGAAATAAACACTCGTTTCGACACTAGAAAGTGACAAATTCGAACCAAAGGTAAAAGTAAAAGTATAATCAACTGTCAACAGCAAACAAACTTTCTCCTAAGATCAAAATCGACACTTACGACAGATCTAAATCCAAGGACGACAATATGACTATTTTACTCTTTCAATGGAAAACTGTAAATGATGTAACAAACACACAAAGAACATATACAGTCTTTTTGTACAAAGGAGGTGGAATTAAGGCAAAGAAAAGGATTTTTCAGACAGGTACACACACTGATAACAGGCTGCAAAAATCAGAGACAAAACTGGACAAAGTGAAGCAAAGAACCTCAGTTGCACAGGGCAAAGGCTGATTAGCGCACCTGTTGCACAGAGAAACTGAATTGCAGCGGAGGTAGCCCTCTTGGGACCTGCGTTGAAATGTAGAACCTCTTCACAGAGCCTGCGCTGGGGTAGAAACGAGACTTCTTTCCGGGTTCTAGGTCATGGTTTGCAGTTTAATCTATGGTTTTTAGCTGAGTAAAAGCAATCAGTACGGTACAATCAGAGGGATGATTTAAAGGAGGACTAAGAGCTATCAAAAAGGGTAATCAGATCATTTGCGAATCAGCTGTTCAAATCATAAACAAA
Organism: Pinus tabuliformis; assembly: GCA_031772625.1. Lineage (NCBI taxonomy): Eukaryota > Viridiplantae > Streptophyta > Pinopsida > Pinales > Pinaceae > Pinus > Pinus tabuliformis. Next base: position 255,988,738 of record CM062815.1, read on the forward strand.
TCCAATGAATGGATTGAAGTAGCAGGTGTCTACTTTGCATTTGATAATGGCAAATGCAGTTCGGTTGCTACTTCTGTGTTTATGAAACAAACAACAAGAGAAACACAAACAAACTAACTAGACACGCTCCCTAGTGGAGTCGCCATTTTGTTGTTGGGAAAAGTGTCTACTCAGAACGCCCCTATCCCACTAAGGTGTGATAGTGGCTTAGCAACAAACAAGGAAAACTACTTTCATATTCTTCTTTATGAATTGTAAACGAAGAGGAATAGGATGAACCAACCTGTGTCTTTCACTAGTCCTTTGATCCAGTCTCTCTTCTCTTTGAAAGCTTCCAGCTACCTGCTCCCTTACTTGCCCAGCTTCACCAAGTTCCTGCAAGATCACAGAAGAGGAAAACTACACAAAGACAAAGATTTACATTCATAAATAGCTTAGGATCAGATTTAAGCTAAACATGCAAATATAACAAAACATCATTGATACACAAGCATGTAGGAGAAACTCAAATAGTTTTATTGATATAACAAGAAGATCCAGGAGGAGATACAACCAAGTGAGTCCCGATCCAGCATCTACCTCCCAGCAAAGGAATCCCTTCTTCACCTCCAACAAAGCATAAATCACCCAATGCACTAATCTCAATCTCAAAACCAACAGCAATTCTCTGTAAAGTACAAAATTCCAGCCTCCTGGATCTCTGGGATGAGGGATCCATATATAGATGTATGTAAAGAGGATGAGTCAGCTTATGATTTGACTTGTGGCTTCTCTCTGTCAGTTCTTGCTTCCACTTGGAGACTGAGAGCCTCTTACTCATCCTTGGTCGAACTCAGTGAGGCAAGTGCCATTGGGGAAGATTCTGGAAGCTTCCATTGCCTGTCCACCTCGCGGAATGACATTGCCATTTGTCATTTCCCACTCAGCGCACCCTGGTAGTGCATTTAGGTGTGTTTCAATGCACCTAGCTAGTGTACTGGGGTGCTATGCAACGCAGGTAGCTAGTGGAGCAGCTGAAATGATCTTGATTTGGCTGATTCTGAGTAGTTTCTGGTGGAGAACTTCTGGGAGAAGCTGTAATTGGTTGACCTTGTTCCTTTAGGGGCAGGAACAACACTTTTAGGGACTTAGGATCCCTTGGTTTATGGACATTTCATGCTTAGAGCTGTAAGGCACAAAAATGTCTATAACATATGGTCCGTACAAGGTGTTGCAAAAGATTGGTACTATGACATACAAATTGGAGCTTCCTGCAGCTTCTTGAGTGCACCCAGTTTTCCATGTTTCCTGTTTAAAGAAGGTTATAGGTTACAAGCTCCCAGTTCAAACAATATTGCCAAAACTTGATGAGGAAAGAAAAATTATATTGGAACCAGAAGCAGTCAAAGAAACAAGAACTCGACAACTATGAAATCAATCAATTTCGGAGTATCTCAGCAAGTGGAAGAACTTATGCGTTGAGGATTCCACATGGGAGGATGGGAATTTTATACAGAAGCATCCAGAACTATTCAAGCGTTGAGGACAACACTTTTTTGAAGGAGAGGGGCATGTTAGGTCCCTATAACCCTAGTGATTGCCCCATTACTATTGTAGTTGTATCCTCTATAATATTGTTGTGCCCCTATTGTCCCCATATTTTTATTACTGTGCCCCATAAAATCCCTCTATTGTTATTTTTGTGGCTATAAATTATTATTGTTAGGTCGGTTGGGTTATATTGTGACTCCTTAGACTCCTATATATATAAAGGAGGTTTTATCATTTGAATCATCCAAGAATTGTTCATTCATGTAACGTAAAGGAGGTTGCCCCCTCGAAGAGGCTGAATTCTAAGGCGTTGATCTATCATTTCTATCTTTTGTGAGCTGGCTTCATAACCAACCCTTAAGAAGTGGCATTTCATACACCACAAATAAAATTTAAAAACTATTTTTCTTCATTATTATCATATATGATGAAATTTACAGTGACTTGGTTAATCGTATATAATAGCAAATCATACATAATTCTATATGAAACCTAAAAAGGGAAATTAAAATAAATTTGTAGGGTCTCCTTAAGAAACTTTTAAAATACTTTACAAATTCATAGTACAGACTCTAAGTCATTTGGGGCTAATATAACCCACAAATATATAAGTAGAATAACATTACAAAACCCTTCATGGAAGATGAAGAAGAGGCAATGACAGAACATTGAAGCATGAGCCAAGTTGTAACAAGAAAAACCCTAGTTCATTTGCTACGAATATGAAAACCCTCCACCCTCGAAAAACCTTACTTGCAATGGAAGTAAATTCAAAAAAGGGCATAGAGAATTTCATCATAATCCTCATGAGGAAAGAATCATAAAAGATATGTTTAACTAAACTAAATAACAAATATTTTTCGTAGATTATTGTCAAATGATATTCAAAACCTATGCATTATGTACAACAAAATACAACGATCAGTATATGAATTTCAAGGAATAAGTTACTTAAGTAGTAGAAACCAGATGGAAAGAAACCCTTTGTTACCTACTAACTGAAAGGCACACCAGGGGATGAAAAACTATACGGAATGGTCACACCTTAGCACAATACCCCTCCTAAATGTACAACAAGAACATTCGTAGTTGGTACACTAAAAACAAAATATTAAAAATTGAGTTACCTATTGCCTCTGTGGCGACAACCAACACGGCTCTACCAATTCAGGATTAGGGTTTGAAGATGGTAGCAGAGCTTGAGCCCGATGGAATGAGGGTTGCAAATTTGCTAGAGAGTCACAAGGGGCTGTGGGATAGTTATCGCAAAGTAACTCTCAACACATACAAATCGTTAGATCTTGCCCTAGAATTCCAATGGTGGATCAAAGGAAATTTCTCACCATCGAGTAATGCTAAATAATCTCAGAAAAATCTAGATCTTGGTCTTGAGCTAGATTAATGTGGAAAAATAAACTAAGGGTTAGCAAATTTTTATATGTGAAGTCATGCGTAAGATTAATACGTAATAAACACAATGACTATAACAAATAAATTATGGTCAATCCAAAACCAAATGCACATTGGTTGAAACATCAATGTTTTGAGATAAAGAATCTAATAAACATAATTCAACCACCAAATATTAACCAATATATATAGTTCCATAAAGTCTATGTAGTAAGAAATATAAGGAATTAACATTATTATGATGGTTAAAATAAGATAATTTTTAGGGTGAACAAATTTTACAAGTCTTATCACAATTGAAGGGTTAAGCATTGTGCCATATTTGAGGGCAACAATAATAAACTATGTTTTGTTCCATAGTACAGAAGAACTGGAAATATGACAACTCCACCTATAGGACCAATTTTTTACCCTTACCTAAATCAAATCTTGGAAGATGGGTATCAAAAAAATATCTGTGTCATAAATCCAAGGTAGTAAGAAGTGAAGAAACATGTCATCAATACCAAAAAAAAATTGTTACAAAATTGAATTATTGTTGGGGAACCCTTAATTATAATAACTGATAGGTTGGGTATCTAGGAGAGAAGATAGATGTATGGATCACCTAAGTATTAACACATCTTAATTAGTAAATATAGGGAAAATTTTAGGCACAAAATTTCAGAATTAGACTATTTTTTGTACATTTTCTAAAAAGAAATATTCACGAATTTGGTTCGCCTATTTTTTACATATATATGATTAAGTGGATGATATTCACCAAAACTTTAACAATTTTAATAGTAAATTACATCTTTTTAATTGAATATTTTCCTACATTCTATACTTATGATTTTTCAAACCAAAAGAGTTGCCTTCAATACTATATATAGGAAAAATATTAAATCCTTAAAAAATGATGTGAGTAAATCATATTTTGTAATTGTGGGATAGTGAATAAAGTAATATTTATGACAGTGAGGAAGAATATGGGTAAATAAAGGAGACATACGTGTGTAAATCAAGTAAAATATCAAGCCTCATACGGTTAAACAATTATGAAATGACTATGTTAAGAGAGAAGGTGGGTTGTTGCATATAAAATCACCCTGAAAAGTTTAAATTTATCTACATGGTGATTACTTATTTCTAGTTGCAAAAATCTTTCGTTAAATTACAAAAATTATGTTTTGACACATAAATTATAAGATTAATAATTATAAAGATGTTTTAAATTAAACATTTAATATGGATTGTTGAAGAAGATGACATGTACAAAAAGGGCTAAAGATCCTATTCGTAATAAGACTTAAATGTACGTTAGATATAGTTGGGATGTAATCATCTTACTGGAATAAACCATCTCATCCTATATATATTGGATGTTAACCAAGAACCTAACTGAGAGAGTGAATGCGAAAAGACTTTGTAGTAAAAATATTTTTTTAAACCGTAACAAAAGAGTAATCTTACTTGTGTATGGGAAGAAAGATAGAAAAGGGAATATTAGATAAGTATCAAAATAATATGTTTCCTGTTGGTAGTGTTCAAAACTAACCATTCAATGGAAGTTGTTAATGTTGAAACTATTGTGCAACCTATAATTTTTGTCTAACTAGTTGTAAAATGTTTTGATTTGAAAAACTTCTGACAAGACACTGTCGACATGAGGAATTCTTGAGTTGGTTGGCTAGTGGAATCCCAATTGAAGCATGTGTGCTCAGATTGAGAACCCCATACTAAGCTTGGTTGGGATAAGATATCCTTTGGGATTGAATTTTGCAGGTCACTATTTTGAACTATCCTCAATGTGAAGTTGACACAGGGGGAGACTCAGTGGTGTGATAGGACTCATAGGTTGAGTGGAGCACCCTTCCCCCTGTGAATTTGTGTCTAATTGGAAAATAAAGAAGAAGAAGAAGAAGAAGAAGAAGAAGAAAGAGACTAGAGAAACATTATGAAATACTCACAATAAGAGGCACATTAGAAGATATTGGAAACCCTGTAATACATAAGCTCAAAATATATGGTGTATTGAGGAAGTCATTTGGATATATTAATGATAACTTTCACCAAATATTGAATGGGGATATAGAACACTTATGATTACAAAATGTATGAGTTAACTCGAATTATCTTGAGCGATTGGTGGGAATGGTTGGAATCCTTTGAACCAAATTAGGATTTAGAAATTAATATGGTGAAAACCGACATTGACGACAAAAAAAAAAAAACATAACTTAGGTATAAATAAGACTAATACAATAATAATCAGCTAGTACAAATCAGTTAAATTTCACGACTGATGAAAACAAACTGTTAAGCGAATTAATAAAATTTTGACTGAAAAGCCTCTTCATGGAAGGAGTCACAAAAATAATGGTCACAACAATGGAATAAATGGCACAAAAGTTAAATAATTGAGATTTTTTTCTTGTTTAAAACTAGCGGATTGGAGGCAAGAAGTGATAAACTATCATAATAACTTGCGATGGAAGGAGACTAGTCTAGGTAATAATGAAGTGGACAATGTATTTGAGATTTTTTTAAGTTAAAAGAAACACAATAATAGTATTTAGGTCACTCCAAGACACCGAATAAACATGGAAGCACTTTGAATAGTGTTGCTAACACCTAAAACATATCAACTTTATACTAAATTTTGTAAGTATTAAGTGAGGATAGTTAGAGTCAATTATAGAATAAGGAGATTTTATAAGAAGGAAATACAATGGCCCAAAATATAGAAAATGCATCTAGATGGTTTTTGAAATTCCTTTACTGGATAGACACACGACACTCAATATTTTTGTGAGTTGTAGACTCATCATCTCAAATCATGGAATGACTCACCAATTGGTCTAATTTATAACCACTCACAATTGGAAAGGTTGAGTCTGATTGAAACAAAATGATTGGTGACTTTTGATTTATTGAAATGATTGTTAATTGTAATCTTGATATCTAATGATTTGATATGAAGTGCAATAACAAGATAACGAATAATGAATGGATGCTGGGCTCTATGAGCAATCTAGCAAAGCTGTGAAAGAAAAAGAAGAAAATATATATATATATATATATATATATATATATATATATATATATATATCTGTGTGTGTGTGTGTGTGTGTGTGTGTGTAAAGATTAAATTATACAAATGCCAACTACAGGGGAAATTTTTTAACTTGGTCATTATTGGTCTCATGCTTTTCTTTAAGTTTTGGAAAATATCATAAGAAGAAAAGGGCAACATAAGAAAATATGTATATGTATATGTATATGTATATATTTTTTAGGTACATAGGACAATGAACACGTATATTAAATAATTATAATAATATGTTGTCTTAACATGGATTGAAGAATGGATAGTAGGTGCAGGTAGAATGTGGTCAGAAACGGTGAGTAATCGAGTAAGGTAACCAAGTAAAATGTGACACATGCTTTTACGGAAATTAAAGTTGTGGTAAAGAGAACATTGGTATCATATTGGCATAAGCATACCTATGCTTGTTGTTAGGTGATATGCTGACATGGAAGGTGTAGTGTGCCACTAGTCAATGTTATTCTAGATAAGTATCTTCAGGAAAACCATCCAAAAAATACCTTGAAAATAGTTCATAATCAAGTAAATGACATATTTACTTTCAACCATAATTTAATCAAGTATTTTAATAAAAATAAATATGGATAAGATGTAAATAAATATACTTAGTAGGAGTTACTTTCCAAAATTATTTATGTTTATAAAATTGTAAATGTGTAGACTTACTAGTGGTTACCATCCTCCAAAATTTGCCTATTGACCACTATTAATTTAGCGTTGACCAATGAAGTTTATAATTTTTTATGCAATTTGTCCTGAAGAACAATTTCTAACTTGAGTGGCATGTACTCATTTTTCTTACAAAACTTGTTAAAATACCAATTTGCATTATCTAAATTGTAGTTTTCAATATACTAGCATAGCCACATTAATAAAGTGGTGAATACATGCAAAGGTCATTTTCCACCTTTCATGTTTTTATTGGTTAAATTAGTTTTAAAAGGTGGAAGATGAAGCCAAACCACATATAGCAACCATTATTATTGTAGTTGTGCTTTTATGGTGGTCACTGTGTGAGACACCATCATATAATGGCTAACAATGATTGACATTATTTGATTATGGTTAAAAAATGTTGAAAAGGATTGAAGAAATTGACAATGATTGAGGAGAGTTGACCATAATTACTATTACTTAAATATTAAATATTATAAAAATTATATTAAATACAAAAATAAAGTTATACAATATTTTTATAATATATATAATTTTCTTATACAAAATAACTTAATAATATAAAACTATTGTTGCCATTATGCCTAATTTGTTGTCCTTAATGAAATCCTACTTGATAAATATGTTAACATTTTGATAACAGAGTTTTTATGTAGAATGATACAGATGCTATAGGTGATATGGACAAAGGAATGTTAGTTCAAAGGCAGATGGATGGTAAAGGTAAAGTTTGAGAAAGTACAAGCAGGTCCTAAGAAGCAAAGTCGTGTACATACGTAGGTATTCTGAAGAAAATCCACGCACAAAATTTGCACCCTGGTAATCTCAATACCAGCGGTATTTACCATGGTATTGGACCATAGTAATGGTAGCGAAACAATTATTTGATCCCGTCAAAGAATACTAATGACATTACCAATGGATTTTCCTAAGTTATCGACTAAAGCTAAATATATATAAGGAGATGGAGATCAAGGTGTTATGTGTGCAAGTTATGGTTTATTCATGTGTAATATGATCTAAAATAGGAATGAACTAGGAAGTAAGAAGATGGCTCAAATTTGAAAGATCTGAAAATATAGTGAATACTAATGAATACACTTGCTTGATATGTTTATGATTGTGGCTAGCAATGATAGATATGTGGTGATAATGAAACTCTGATATGAATGTCTGACAGTGAAATTTGCACAGTATGTGGTGTGGTTGCGGTGAAAGTGTGTTTCAATAATTTCATATCTATATGAAAGTTTGTTGTTGTATAGACACATACATACATGAGTCTCATTCCATATAGCCGTGTATAAATTATGTGAATTTATTCTATATGTTGAGATTTCTATGTTGGTGTTATGCATGGTGGTCACATACATACGTTAATATGCCTCATGGAAGTTATGTGCATATACTAAGGTTATGAAGTATGGCTTTTTGATGACATTTGATCAGTTATGTTTTTTTTGTTGTTGTTTGTCGATGATGTCTCTATCATGATAATTTTTTTTTGATAATATTGGTTGGGTTGAATTGGTTATGGAATGGAATGTTGATTAGTGATGATGCTACAGTATGTTGATTTGTACTTGGTTCAATGATCTGTGATCGATTCAGTACATGATCGAGTGGTTATTTCATTATTACAGTGATTCAGAGTTAGTTGTCAATGATCTGAGATCTGTATCTAGGTATGATACAGAGGAAGCGTGTATATACACGGGTGTATTTTAGAACAATAGCGTATGAATTTTAATGTATGTTTGGCCATGGTTTGCATGAACAACACTGTGTTTTTGTGATGATGAGAAGTGTATGGTTTATTTTATTAATGGTTGCTATGATTTCATTGCTTATATATCTGTTATGGATTTTTTTGTTGTTGTAATAGTTGGATGAGGTTCAGTGATTGGATTGTTGATGTTTTAGTGATTTAGTTGGTTTTGTTATTAATGATTAGATTCGTTATTCAATTTGGTATTGGGCTTAATGATGGAAGTGGTTGCATTCTAAAAATATGATGAAAGTTGGCCTATAGGTTTTATGTTTTGAGTCATGTAGGTCTAGTATGAAAAACTGTGAAATGTGTTCCATAAGCGGTGTTGATGGTTGGAGCCTTCAGTGAGGGATTCAGAGTTTCCTTCTAGTGGTAGCTCGCAAATTTGCATAGGGGGTAGGTCCTCCCTTCCACTAGAATCTAGTAAATGAGATCAGGGGGTTGTACCTCCCTTCTAGTGGGTGCTGGAGAAAATTATTATATTTAGGTGTGTTAGTTTTAATGGTTGAATATTATGACTTTTTTGGTTCACTACTCGTAAATATTGTAATAATCACTCGATATTCTTTCTAAATCAGTATATATATATATATATATATATATATATATATATATATATATATATATATATATATATATATATAGTAGCATAATTCAATTAGTACACAAAAAGTCATTTTGTGGGAATTTTCCACTCATTTTTGCTAAAATTCAACAGATATTTTTTAGAATCATATTTTTTTTTTTAATTCTATAGAGTTTGAGAGCCATTATGGTTTCCCAGTGACCTGAATTCATTTATACATTCAAAATTGCATTTTAAACAACAAGGAATTACATTTTTTTCCCAAAATGTATCCCCCAAATCGAGGTGAAAAAATCCATTTAATCGATTAGTTAGAATGCACCCTAAATAATAACAATTAATAAATTCTACCTAAAATTATAAAAGTAATTTAAATAATTATTAAAAGGCGTAGTCTAGCTTATACAAAATGACTTTTTGGTTAGAATCTAATAGTATAATTTCTAGTGGGATTGTGATTTCTTGTTGTTTAAAATATACACCATGAAAAACCCATGAGGCACTGAATATTTGAAAATTTAACAACTTAAAATTATCGTTTTCAAAAATATATATTGGATTTTGAACAAAATTGCCCATAAAAGATGCTCAAAAAAGTGTCGTTTTGTCTATCACTTAGATATCATGATATTAGTCCCTGCCAAAGCAAGACATAGGACTCTAGTATTTGATTTGTCTATTGATAACTATTAGTTTACAATGGAGAGATGAAACTTATAATGTTTAACTTTGAAAGATAAATATTTATTTCTTAATGTTATTAAAAAAACTAATGTTCAAACATTTGATTGAACCATAACTTGAATGTCTTGTTGTAGTGTTTGCACAATATAATGCCACGTGGATAATTACTTAGTTTAACTAATAGACAAAATGGTTTTTTGGCTGGAATCGAGTTCTAATAGCCCCTAGTTGATTTTCTATGTAAATAAAATAAGACCAAGGTCAAGTGACACATATTCCAAGTTGAATGTTGGGAAAAACATTATAGGGAGAATCACTTGTGGATTAATAATGGCTATGGGAATTAACAAAGGAATTGGTAAGGCAAAGAGGCAATAACTGGAATTTTAATTAGAAAATAAGAGAAAAGTAAGGTGAAGATACACAAAATTAAATGCAAGGGAAATTAGAAGAAAAATTAAGGGAAATGAAGAAAGTAGAGACCTCAATAATAAAACAGCATCAGAGGACCAGTTCACAGTTTTTGTCAGTCTAGCTTTTGTTAGTTCAGTTTTTGGATCTCTCATTCTCTCATACTCTTGCACACTTAGATCATTCTTAGAGAATGCTTGGAGCACTCTAACATTCACCTGAATTTGGAGAAAGAAAGCAAAGGAAAGGTAGGAAACACAAGGATATTTTTGAATCACAAGCTACAACTGGATTGATTTGCAGGTAGGAGGTTCCATGTGTGATTTCCTTGCTGATTTTTGGATGCATGGTATATGCATGTAATTCATTAGTTGTGTGTTGTCATTAGCATAGATATTTTCCTAGATTGATAATTGTTCCATTGTTTCCATGCCATTCCCTAGATAGTCATGGTGTTGTGGGTTTCCCACTTGCTTTTTCTGATTGGTTCTTAGGTTCCTTATGGTTGTGGGTTGGAAAAAATGTTCTATAAGCCCTTGAACAATTTGGGTTGAACTACTAGTTCTTAGAGCCATAGGTTGGGACAAATGGTTTGAAGCCCTTGGTGGGTTGAGTTACTAGTCCTTGGAGTCATAACTGGAACAAACACTATGGAGCCATGCGAAGCTATGGGTTGAGTTATTAGTTCTTAGAGCCCTAGATAGCTTCGGTAGAGACCGATCTGGTTGATGTTAGTGATTTCTGAACCGTGCAGGTGGAATCACCATGGTTGAGGATTGAGGTGGAATCATTGAGGGTTGAGGTTTGGATTATAGCGCGAGGATGATTAGCTGAAAGAGAGATTTGGATCAACCTAATCCATGGTCCCATGGTACATGAAATTCATTGACTTGGTTGGCATTTTTATATGTTAATAAGAGTTATTTTTCCTATGGTGATATATGAGCACTTGTATGAGTTATCATGTTGACATTATGACTGATTTGCCATTATTTTTATTTGGTTATTTTCTAGTTATATGTTAGTTATATGATGTATTCTATATATGGATCTTGACATGTTTTGATCAGTTATTGAATGGTTGATGAATGCATTGGCTAACATGTGTTATTATAGCCATCTAGAGAGGGATTGGAACCTGCTTTCTGATTCTCAGATGAAAGACGTAATTTTATGATCAGATATGAATTCATGACCTATAGCTCACAATTTTATCATATGTTTGACGAAATGTTTGATGTTGATCAAGCATGTCTGGGTCAAGTTCTTTCTTGAGTTTGAATGGTTATCATTTTTATTCTCTCTTTTATGATTCTGGAAAGTTATAGGAAGTTATGGGTAGTGTTTTGGAGGCTAGCCTGGAAAGGTGGCTCAGATCTCAGGATCCCTGGCACCGAGCTAGAGTATTTAGGTCATAACTACATGGAATCCATATTGTGCATATGGTTTGGGCCTCATAACCATAAATTTTTCCTCATTGTGCATGCAGTTTGGGTGTTAGGTCAATGAAAAAGGGTTGTAGCTCAGGGAGTGATAACCTCAAGCAGTTGTTCAACTCTTGAGTGATCTGTAGTCCTTGTAGGATTTCAGTAAGAGTTTGGTTTATATGCCCCACTTCCTTAACTGAAAATTCGAGGGCGAGTCATGTCATGAAAACACTTGTCACATGTTTACCCTAGCGAGCATGTAAATTTGGTTAAATGTGGGTGTAGCAGTCACAGGGTGGTATCAGAGCGAGGTTTCAACAATGGACCTAGAGGTAGATGAGATTGTTATGAATGCATGTCAATCATATGTAAGCATTGCAGTGGCTGTGGTTGTCATGCATGTAGTTGGTGTTATAGTTTGTGTTATCATGCATGATATCGTAAGTTGATAAATTGATGTCACTAGCTATATATATATATATATATATATATATATATATATATATATCGTGTTAATCAAGATTGATTTGTGTAGATGAGATATCCTCCCCTAAGATACAATGAGGTATGATTTTGATTATGTCTATGTTTGGTTTTTCTATCATGGTATGTTTGCAGGAAGAAGAAGGTCAGATATGACAAGCATAATTGTGGACTACATATCATGTGGCTCTCCTTACTGATTAACTAAGAAACTAGGAGATTAGTACTCTCATGATTTAACAGATACACTTAGAATTATGAACGAAGAAATAAGAAGTTGCAAGGAAGATAATGAAAGGATAATTGAGCCATAGGAAAGACTTTCAAGAGCTCAGGAAAAACATGCAAAGGTCAATGATCCTTCAGAGCTTATTATATTTTTAGAGATAGGCATAGCCAATAATATTTCATGAATAGGAGGAAAGGACTAATGGGGCATATGGCAGTAGGTCTTAATTAGGATATAGGTTGGACAAGGATGAAAAAGTTAGAGGTGGGAGATGGTTGGATACACCTGACGGGAGAGGCAATGTTTATGGAGTTTATTCTGGTTCTAGCTTAGAGAGACATCATGGTAATCACTGCAATCATCTTTATAGGAGGAGTGAGAAGCAGTACTTGGTAGATGAGTTCAAGAAGGCCAAACTTCCTACTTTTGATGGAAATGTGAAGAAACTCAAAGGTGCATAACAACGGTTGCTTGGGATGAAGAATTATTTTGAATTGCGTGATTATAAAGATAATATGAAAGCCGTGATAGTTTTTTCAGTCTCAAGGGAAGATCATATATCTGGTGGGAAGATGTGAAGCATTTCAAAGGCATCAAACTAGAAGAGTGGATTTTGCATGAGTTTAAAAGACTCTTTCGAAAGAAGTACTTGTGTAAGAGATATTATGATGGAAAGGGAAAGGAGTTATATGAGTTGAAGATGGTATCTATTATAGATGAATTGCATAAAACTATGTTTCTGGAGATGTTTAGGTGTGTTCGATATCTTGAGGATGATAACAAAAAGGTCCAAAGTTTCATTAGTGGACTATCATTAGCATTTAAATATCAGATTGAGTATGATGAACCCTGGTCATTGGAAGAAGTCATCGAGAAATTGAAGCATTTTTATGAGAATTCTAAGAGTAATTTTTAGCCTAAATGAGATTGGAAATGTAATGAGAAGAATAAAGGAAAGTGGGTTAAGAAGTGAGGAAGACCTCAGGATGCATGTGATAAGGAGAACGTAGAACATTATAAGACGTTCGATGTAGTTGAAAGAGGACATGGATTTCAGTATTAGAAGTAGAACAAGGGTGATGGTAGGAATCCTTTGTAGGGTTGGACTTGTGGAGGACAACATTGCATGAGATATTGTTCACAGCATCAGGGTGGCAGACCTCATATTTATAGTGCTAAGGAGGAACATACAATTGGGGATGTTCGTAAGAGTATTCCTCATATCTATGCAACAATTGATATTAGGAAGGTGGACCATAAATCATCCATTACTGAGATAGAAGGTAAGTTATGTGATCAAGTTGTTTCCATTTTGATTGATCCTAGATCTAATTATATTTATGTTAGTCCTATCTTGGTGAAAAAGTGTGGCTTCAATAAAGAAGTGCATGTAGAGTCTTGTTTGTTGCACTTGGCTATAGGGACCAAGAAAAGAGTGGTGAGATCTTCTGCATTCTAGTTGAATGGTATGCCTACATCAACACATCTAAATGTGCTTCCTTTGAGATCATACAACATGATTTTGGGCATGAATTGGTTGTTTATTCACAAGACTAAGGTACATTGCTATGACTAGGCTATTGTGTGCCTAGATGATGATGGAGAGGAGAATATTGCAAGGGAAGAAGAATCCTACATCAGTAAGAATGGTTACAACCATGAAATATAAGCGTCATTGTCGTGAAAGATGTGTATTATTTGCAGTTCATATTTCTAGTTAAAAAGGGAAGGATGTTGAGGATGATGAAGTCTTGAAGAGATATCATGTTTTGCAGTAGTTTTAGGAAGTGTTTCCAGTGGATATTTCATGTTTTTCGCCTCATAGGGAAGAGTGCTTTTCTATTGAGTTGATTTTGGAAGAAACACCAACATCTAAGGCACCATATAGGATGAGTACTCCAGAGTTGATGAAAATGAACTTGCAACTTAAGGAAATTATTGATAAGGGATATATAAGGCCAAGTGTATCACCTTGGGATGCACCAATATTGTTTGTAAAGAAGAAAGATGGTACTCTCATATTGTGCATTGATTACAGGAAGTTGAAGAAGGTGACTATCAAGAATAGGTATCCATTACCACATATTGATGACTTGTCTCATCAGTTGAAGGGAGAAATAATGTTCTCAAAGATTGACTTGAGATCAGGATATCATCAGGTTTGCATCAAAGAAGAATACATTTATAAGACTGCATTTTTTCCTTGGTATGGGAATTATGAGTTTTTTGTGGTTCCTTTTTGTCTTACTAATGCTCCAGCTACTTTCATGTGTTTGAAAAGCAATGAATTACATCCTTATTTGGAAACATTTGTGATAATATTCATTGATGACATATTGATATATTCTAAAAATGAGGAAGAGTATGTAGAACACCTAGCAGCAGTGTTAAGATTGTTAAGAGAGCATGAGTTGTATTCCAAGCTCAACAAATGCAGTTTATTTCAGACTCAGATTCACTACTTGGGACATGTTGTTTCCAAGAATGGTATAGTAGTGGACTTGGAAAATATTAAAACTATCATAGAGTGGCCAACTCCTAGGAATGTGGAGGAGGTCAAATCATTCATTGGACAAACGAGTTATTATAAGAGCTTCATCAAGGACTTCTCATGGATTTCCTTTCTTATAACATCTTTGTAGAGAAAACTGAATAAGTTTTAATGGATAAAGGAGTGTGCAACTATTTTTGAGCAGTTAAAGCATTTTCTTACAAATGCTCCATTCTTGAAGATTGCAAATCTCAATAAGGAGTTCATGGTATATATAGATGCTTGCAAGGAAGAACTTGGTGGATTCTTGATACAGGAAGGATAGGTGGTATGCTATGAGTCAAGGAAGTTGAATGAGCATGAGAAGAACTATGTGACTCGTGATCTCAAGTTGGCATCTATCTCTCATGCTTTTGAGATATGGAGACATTATCTTCTTAGAAAGATGTTTACTTTGATAAGTGATTATAGTGGATTGAGGCACTTGTTTAAACAACATAATATGAATCATAGGAAAGCTAGATGGTTGGCTACTCTCGTGATTTTGACTTTGAGATCAAGTACATCAAGTGCATGAAGAACAAGGTTGCAGATGCTATTAGTAGAAGAGTGCAGGTGAATCACATTGCATAATTGAGTTCATATGGGATAGATTTATAGGAGTGGATATTGCATGTAGGGTATTAGAATGACAGGTATCAGTAGTTGAAACATAAAATTACAATAGCAAGGTGAAGGTGCTAGGGATGAGGAGTATCACTTCATGACATATTTGTTGGTTAAGTTCAGGAACACGATTTATGTGCCAGATAACAGTGAGCTCAAGAATCTTATCTTAAGGGAGTTTCATGTCAAGTTGTATTTAGGCTACCTGGGATATCAGAAGACTTTCACAAAAATTAAGAAGTTCTATCACTGGCCAAATCTAAAGAAAGAAGTGGTTGAGTTTGTTGCTAGATGTCTTAACTATTAGCAGGTAAAAGTAGAGAGTAAGCACCCAACTTGTTTATTGTAGCCTATTCCCATTCTAGAATGGAAATAGGGGTCCATTTCCATGGACTTCATTACATTTTTCTGAGGATATCGAAGCAGCATGATTATATCATGGTTATGGTTGACATGTTGAGTAAGGTAACTCACTTCATTACAGTTAAGTCTACTAATTCAACTTGTGAGGTAGCTCAGATCTCCATCACGTAGATAGTGATATTGCATGGTGTTCCTGAGTAGATCATATCATATAGAGATGCCAAGTTCACTTTCAGGTTTTGGAAGTATAGGCTTGGGGACAAAGTTATATTTCATCAAATTTTATCATCCTTAGACAGATGAACATATAGAGAGGGTTAACAGGATCCTTGAGGATATGTTGAGGATCATGTATCTCTTGCATTAACAGAGGAAGTGGGAGGAGTATCTTCCACTGCTAGAGTTTTCATATAAAAATGGGTATCAAGAATCCTTAAATTTGAGTCCATTTGAGGCTCTCTATGGGTGGATTTGTAATACTCCTATCAGCTTGAGTGATTTAGTGAATAGGGTACTGATTGGACTAGATATGTTGGTTGAGATGGAGTAGGAAATGAAATTTATGAAAAGGAATTTGGAGGAAGCATAGGAAAGGTAAAAGATTTATTCGTATCAGCATAGTGAATTCAAGGCATTTCAAGTTGGAGAACATGTGTACTTGCGCATCAAGCCCAAGAGGAGCTCCTTGAGGACTGGGTCATGTGCCAAGCTAGCGCTTTAGAATTGTGGTCCATTTGAGACCCTTGAGAGGATTGGACTAGTGGCCTACCGACTTGAACTGCCGCCAATAGCAAAATTCCATGATGTTTTCCATGTTTCATTTCTTGAGAGATATGTGCAGGATGTTGATCATGTGTTTAATTGGTTTGTATTACAAGTGGAACTAGAGGGAGAATTCCAGCTAGAGCCACAATGCATATTGAAACAGAAACTATTCATACTCTAAAATAGATCAATCAAGCAAGTTAAAGTGTAGTGGAAGAACTTTGGGCCCGATGAAGCTACATGGGAGATGGTTGATCGAACATGGGCTATGTATCCTTCCTTATTTACTGGTTAAGCAGATGTGTTTGGTATATGTGTTTTTTTTTATGTTTATATATACATATGTGTATTGTAGATACTACAAAGAGTTGTGTTATAAAGTTCCATGGGTAGCATGTTTTTCTAGTTATAATTGTCATTGAACACTGAGGATGGTGTTCCCCCAAGGAGGAGGGGTTTGTAACATCCACTGGTTGATTTTCTATGTAAATAAAATAAGACCAAGGTCATGGGACACGTATTCCAAGCTAAATGTTAGGAAAAACATTATAGTGTTCATCACTCATGGATTAATAACGTGTTGGGTTGTGTTATATTATTTCCACGACTAGCCCACCTAGTTAACCAGGGGTTTAGAGGGGGGGCGGAGCCCCCCCTTCGTTGAGTCGACTGCATAGCACGAGGGTCACAGGGGGTTTGAAGGGGGTGGTTAGCCCCCCTCTACGAGAACCGTGGAAGCACCCCGGGGAAATTTTTTTTGGACCCTATGTTAGGTTGGGTGAACCTACATATGGTTTTGTGCATGGTTTTTACACATGGTTTTGGACGCGATGGTCTTCAGTCCATGGTATTGGATGCTTTGGCATGTATAAATATTTATTGTAAAATTGAAAGGAACATAATGAAAATTCAATTTGGTAGTCCCGGTTTTGGGATCCAGGGGAAAATATTTGTGTATATGTGTTTTATGAGTTATGCTCTCACATTGCTTATTTTTTGTTGTTAGAATTTGTATGCAGGTAATTTATGTACGAGGTTAAAACCTACATTTGGTATCAGAGTTGTTTTTGCTTTAAAGGGATGCCTTTGTTGTTGAAGGGTTTCTCTCGGGCCTATGGTAGACACTGTTTAGTGGGACATCTATGAGATCGATTCTAGTGGTGAAAGATGATGGCGAGCAATGGAAAGATAAAGATCTAGAAATTTAATGGTCAGAGTTTTGAGTTATGGAAACTCAAGATGGAGGATTTATTGTGGATAAATATTAGTGTATCATGGTAGATCTGGGTACTGAACCAACGAGAGTTTCTGACGAAGAATGGAAGAAGTTGGATCGGAAGGAAAAGAGCACAATACGATTGTGTGTCTCAAATTCAGTATTGTTGAATGTATCAGGGGAAGCTATGACTAAGGCTTTATGGGACAAGTTAGGGACTTTGTACCAATCTAAGTCTCTGGTGAATTAACTGTTCCTACGGAAAAAGTTATATAACCTGAGGATGAAATATGGAGACTCGGTGACAGAGCATCTGAATGCATTTAATACTATGGTAAGTTAGTTATTATCTATTGATATTAAAATTTCAAATGAAGATAAGTGCATTCATTTGTTGTGTTCTCTACCAAATTCGTGGGATAGTCTGGTTATTACAATAGATAGCAATGCAATTGCCTTGTAGTTTGATGAAATAGTGTCATCCTTGATGACGGAGGAGATGAGACAAAAAAATATGGAGAGCCACAATGGTGATCCTTTGTCTGTACTAGGACGGTCCCAGAACAGAAACAAAAATAAGTCATCGAGTGGGAGATCTAAATCTAGAGGGAAATCTAAATCTCCATGAAAACCTGTAAAGGTGGTGTGATGGAAATGAAGAAACGAAGGGCACTGCAAAAGGGACTATAAATCTAAATCTCTTGACAAAGGAAAGGGATCTAATGATGCTCCTTCTGTAGAGGCAAAAACGACCTCAAATGAAGGTGGGGATGTCTACTTGGCTTCTTCGAGTACACATGTAGATCATGAGGCATGGTTGATTGAATTAGGTGCATCCTTTCACTTCACTCCCCATAGAGAGTGGTTTTGCGAGTATGAGAAATATGATGGTGGTGATGTCTTCTTGGCGGATGACAGGAAGGTTATAATCCTTCATTGTGGAAAATTAAAGTTGAAGTTGTAAGGTGGAAGGGTTAGAACACTTCCGGGTGTTCTGCATATTCCTACATTGGATAGAAATCTGATTTTCGTAAGCAAGGTGGATGATGTAAGTGAAAAAACAGTGTTTGAGAAGGATACCTACAAGATGGTTTGGGGAGAACTCCTATTGATCTAGGGAGTTCGGATTGGGACTCTATACAACCTACAATGTAGCACTATTATTGATGGGTGCAACAGTTCAATGGTCCCTTAAAGTGAAGAAGAAAATCTAGTGGTCTGTGGAGATAAGACCATGTTGTGGCATTGAAGACTTGAACATATTGGAGAGAAGGGATGTCAAATGCTCATGGTAAAGGTATGGTAGAAGGTATGAGTAATAACTCTCTAGATTTTAATTTCTATGAAAATTGTGTATATGGGAAGCAAAATCGGGTGAGTTTCCCCTCTGGTGGTAAGAGGGTGAAACAGATATTAGAGCTTGTGCACAATGATGTGTTTGGACTTGTGAAGGTTCCATCACTGGGTAATTTTGTGTACTATGTATCATTTATAGATGACTTCTCAAGGAATACATGGATATATTTCCTTAAGAAGAAATTTCAATTCTTTCATAGGTTTAAAGAATTTAAGGCTCTGGTGGAAAGCCAAATAGAGAAGAAGATAAGGGTGTTAAGGACATATAACAGTACAAAGTTTTGCAGTAAGGAATTTGAAGTAGCACGGCAGAAGACTACTCCATACACACCTGAGAAAAATGGAGTTGCAGAAAGAATGAACAAGACATTGATGGAAAGGGCAAGAAGCATGCTAAGTGGGGCCGGGTTAGGATAGGAATTTTGGGCAGAGGCAGTGGAGATAACATGTTACCTAGTCAACAAATCACCTTCATCATCGTTGGAGGATAAGACTGCATAAGAGGTATGGACTGGTAAGAAACCCTCTCTTTCACATATGAGGGTATTTGGATGTGATTCATATGTACATGTTCCAAAGGAGAAAAGAACCAAGTTGGATAGTAAATATGAAAAGTGCATCTTTATTGGGTATAACAATGGCTTAAAGGGTTATAAGCTTTGGAACCCATTAACAAGGAAGGTTGTGTACAACCGAGATGTGGTGTCCAAAGAGGTGAAAGATGTTATTAAACATGAAGTCCAACCAAAGGAACCTGAGAAGATAGAGTTTGAGCTTATGGAGGAAGAGTCGGACTCTACAGTAGAGGAGGAATCAGAAGATGAAGAGCAACAACCTCTGGGTGTGAGAAGAACAGTTCGAGAAAGAAGGCAACCAGAAAGCTATAGTCCATCTGCTTTTTATTCAAAATTTTATTTATATGTTAGTGATGATGATCCAAAAACTATGAAGGAAGGAGTAGATTCAGAGGGTGACAAACTTTGGAAAGAGGACATGGTTGATGAAATGGCATCTTTGCACAAAAATGAGGCTTGGGATTTGGTGGAGTTGCCGACTGGAAGGAAATCCATTGGAAAAAAGTGGGTGTTCAAGAAGAAGACAAATGCAGAAGGAAAGGTGGAGAAATACAAAGCTCGGTTGGTAGCAAAAGGTTATTCCCAGGTGCCACGAATTGATTTTGGTAATATTTTTTCTCCTGTTTCCAGGGTAGATTCTATTAGATTACTTTTATCTGTTTCTGCTACTTTTGATATTGAGGTAGAACACATGGATGTGAAGACAACATTTCTTCATGGGGATCTGGAAGAGGAGATCTACATGAAGAAACCTGAAGGTTTTTTGGTGAAGGGTAAGAAAGAACTAGTATGCAAGTTAAATAAGTCTCTGTATGGATTAAAATAGTGACCAAGGATGTGGTATCAGAAATTTGATACATTTATACGGGGACTTGGCTTCACGAGAAGCAAAGCAGATCACTGTGTGTCTTTTAAATTGACTGGTGACTATGTTATTTATCTGGTATTGTATGTGGATGATATGTTGTTGGTTGGAAATGAAAAAGAAATTATTTGGGATTTGAAGACCCAATTGTCCTCCAAATTCGACATGAAAGATCTTGGTGCTACAAACTATATTTTGGGCATGGAAATTAAAAGAGATTGGGCAAAGAGGAAACTCTAGTTAAACCAGAGGAAGTATGTCGAGGCAATACTGTAAAGGTTTAATATGCAGGATAGTAAATCAGTGAAGGTTCCTATTCTTGTAGGTGTAAAGTTATCTGTTGAATAGTGTCCCAAGACACAAGAAGAGGAAGAGGACATGTCACGTGTTCCATATGCAAGTGTAGTCGGTAGCCTGATGTATGCAATGGTTTGTACTAGACTAGACATTGCACATGTAATGGGAGTATTGATTAGGTTTATGTCAAAACCAGGGAAGGAGCACTAGACAACAATGAAGCAGGTTTTCAAATATTTGCGTGGCACTAGTGATTATGGTTTGTGCTACCAATGAAGACTAGGATTGGACGAAGTGTTGGATATTCATGGCTTTGTTCATGTAGACTAGGCTAAATATCTCGATTAGAGAAGATCTACAAGTGGGTATGTGTTTAACCTATTTGGAGGTGTAGTCAGTTGGATGAGTAAGAAACAATCTATAGTGGCACTATCAACTATAGAGGCAGAATACATGGTAGCCACTCATGCAAGCAAGGAATCAGTTTGGTTGCAGAGATTGTGTTCAAGTATGGGGTTAGTACAGGGAGCTATAAGAATAGATTGTGAAGCCAAAGTGCAATTTTCTTGGCAAAGAACCCTGCTTACCATTCAAAGACAAAGCACATTGATGTTTAGTATCACTTTGTGAGGGGTATGATAGAAGACAAAAAGGTGTTGCTGGTAAAGGTGGACACTTTGAAGAATACTGCAGGTGCATTGAAAAAATATGTAAGCTCTGAGAATTTCTATTGCTGTAGAGAAATAATGGGCCTTTCATGGCTGGATAAATGACTAAGCTCTCTTGTGGAAAAAAAACAACAAGTGGGAAAATGATGGGTTGTGTTATATTCTTTCCACGACTAGCCCACCTAGTTAAGCGGGGGGTTAGATGGGGGGCAGAGCCCCCCTTCATTGCGCTGACTACGCTGCGGGGGACTCACAAGGGGTTTGAGGGGGGCGGTTAGCCCCACTCTACGAGGTTCAGGGTAGCACCCAGTGGAAATTTTTTTTTTCGACCCTATATTAGGTTAGGCAGTCCTACCTATCATTTTTTGCATGGTTTTCGGACATGGTTTTGGACATGATGGTTTTTGGTCCATGGTATTGGATGCTTTGACATGTATAAGTATGTATTGTAACACTGAAAGGAACATAATGAAAAATCAATCTAGTAGTCTCATTTTTGGGATCCAGGGGAAAATCTCTACGTATATGTGTTTTATGTGTTATGTTATCGCATTGTTTATTTTCTGTTGTTAGAATTCATATGCGGGTATTTTTTGTATGGGATTAAAACCTACATAATGGCTATGGAACTTGGAAAAGGAATTGGTAAAGGAAAAGAGGCAATAATTGGAATTTTAATTATGAAAATAATGGAAAATAGGAGAAAAGGAAGGCGAAGAGACACATATTTGCATGCAAGGGAAATTAGAGGAAAAATGAAGAAAATAGAAGCCTCAGAAATAAAAAGGAATTAGAGGATAAGTTCAAATATTTTTCTAGTCTAGCTTCGGTCAGTTTAGGTTTTGGCTCTCTCATTTCACTCTCTCATTCTCTCATACTCTCGCACACTTAGAGAATGCTTGGAGCACTATAGCATTCACTTGGATAAGGAGAAAGAAAGCGAAGGAAATAAGGGAAACACAAGGAGATTATTGGATCAGTGGCTATAGCTAGATTTCTTTGTAGGTAACAGGTCTAATGTGTGATTTCCTTTTTGATTTTTGGATGCATGGTATGTGCATGTGATTCATTGGTTATGTGATATCAATGGCATGGATATTTTCCTAGATTGACAGTAGTTTCAGTCTTTGCTTAACATTTTTTGGATATTCATGGTGTTGTGGGTTTCCCAATTGTTTTTTTATTCTTGTTGAGGTTACCTATCGCTATGGGTTGGAACAAATGCTCTGGAATCCCTAGAACAATTTGGGTTGAGTTACTAGTTCCTAGATTCATAGGTTGAGACAAATGCTCTGGATCCCTTGGTGGGTTGGGTTACTAGTCCTTGGAGCGATGGCTGGAACAAACGCTTTCGAGCCCTAGGAGGTTGTGGGTTGAGTTACTAGTTCCTAGAGCCTAGATAACTTGGGTAGAGAGTGATTTGGTTGATGTTTGTGATTTTCAGACCATAGAGGTAGAATCATAGTGGTTGAGGCTTGAGGTGGTTTAGCTTCTAGAAACCTTGGTTTGGTTTTGTTTTTGGACTAACCCATGAGATCCCACATTCATGGTTGGAATATGGTGTGGGGGTGATTGGATGATCCAAATTGGATCCATAGAAAGGCTATCGAGAACCATGACTGAATCAGGTCGAACAAATCTCTAAAGAAATCTAAAATAGTATCAAAACCACCCTAAACCAGTGGCAATGGCAGCCGACGTGGAATGAAGAGGACCTCGGTCAAAGCACGTTGATTGAGGCCCGCGGAGACCATGCAGGAGGCCAAAGTAGCCCCTGGGAGCTCCAGAATGGGAAAAGGATGAGGTTTTTGATGCACGACTAGGCGAACAGGGCCCTGAAGGGGAAGACCAAGCACTCGGTCACATCGAGAGCTAGGAAGCCATGGGAAGAAAAAATGAAAAATGCTAAAGTACAAAGGTGGGACCCGTTCACTAGAAAACCTGTGGTATTGATCGGATCACCCATGAACGGTAAGAGGTTTTGGACATGAGCAGAGTGATTCCATACACCGATTGATGCGTAGAAGGTGGAGGTGAGAGAAAACTGCCATTTATCGTGCGCTATCGGTCGAGCAAGTCAACCGCGTGAAACGTGCATATAGCATCAGATCTGGAGGGCTCAGATCGGACAGCTCAGATTGCACCCGATGGAAAGAAGCAGAATTGACAGGGAATTAAGCTGCGTTTGAAGAGATTTGAAATCCATTTGAATGCCATGGTGGAGGAAGAACTCATCCACGACATAACTGAGGAATTGAACCGACGAAGCATGCTGGTGCCATTTAGAGGAGGACAAGTTGCCAACCCCTGAGTGTTCATGATGACGCTGAACACAGGGAACTCCAAGTGCAGCTACAGAAGGCGAGTCGACACGTGGAAGAGGAACTGAATAGGCATAGGGATCAGATGGCTAAAAGCCATGAACGGAGATAGTTGAATCAGGTTGGAGTTGGAGTCAGAGTTGAGAAGGGTCCAACTGACCAAGAGAGACAGTGAACAATGAACCCCAAGAGGATGACTAAACATATAGAACAGTAAAGCCAAGCATAAGAGACAGAGGGCCGAGCTAACCATAGGCGGCGTCGGGCACCAGAGAGCTTGAAGATTAGATCCTTCCCATAGAGGAGTCTGTCCGGACTGAGCATCACATTTGGCTCTTTCCACTGTAGACCAAAAGGTCATAGAGCTGGTAG
The DNA here is from genome assembly GCA_031772625.1 of Pinus tabuliformis. Classification (NCBI taxonomy): domain Eukaryota; kingdom Viridiplantae; phylum Streptophyta; class Pinopsida; order Pinales; family Pinaceae; genus Pinus; species Pinus tabuliformis. Next base: position 256,012,990 of record CM062815.1, read on the forward strand.
GAAGAAGAAGAGTCTATGCACTCCAAGTGGCTTGGGGAATCCAAGAACCACCCTGCCAACCAAAATCTGCTTCAGGAGAACTCATATTGAGTCCCTGTATTGTAATTTATCTTCTTGAAGACACAATAAAACAACACCACCACTGAAAGCTGGATCAGAGACGTAGCCCTGTAAAATAGGATGAACTCCTTATTAAAATTGTTTGTATCTTTGTGTTGCTTAATGTATTTCTCTGCTGTCTTTCCATTTTATTGTCTGTGTATTGGCAATCTGATTGATCCGTTGTTTCAGTAACATAGAACACACACCAGCACATGAGTCTGTAATACCTTATTTTAATAAATCTTTAACTGATGTCACTCATAGAGTGAATATCAGATCAGGTGGTATCAGAGCTCAAGGTTGTAAGGTTAGACAAGCTTGTGTTGATATAGCTGTGAATGCTCACAAGATCAAAGCTCAAATTAGGAGAAGGAGAGTTGGTGGAAACTAATCCTAAAATGGGAGAGTCTATCCTCAAAAGACCATGTCAGAAGAAGGTTCTATGGGGCCAGACCATCAATTCGTAGAGAGTTTCCTAGCTATAAAGTCTATGGTTGAAGAAATGTACAGAGACTATATAAAGCAAAAGGTGGAAGATGCATCAGGATCTGAGCAAGAGAAAGAAGAAGGTGAGTCTCACTTCCATGACAACTCCAAAGGAAAGGGGAAAGAGGAACACTTTCTCACACTTCCTAATAGCCCTGTACATAATAAGAAAGCATATTTGATTAAGTTAGATGTTAAATTTGACTTGCCTATATATGATGGAGAGCTAAATGCTGAAAAATTGGACAATTGGATTAGACAAATTAATGTGTATTGTAGGGTACAGAACATAAACTCAGAAAAGAGTAAGATTCAACTGGCAAGCCTACGCCTAGGAGGCACTACCTTGGTTTAGTGGGAAGGTAGAACCCAAGCTGACATGAAACGACATGGCAAGGCCATCTCTGTCTGGAGTGAATTTGCTGCTAAAATCAAAAAGCAGTTCTATCCATTGGCCTACATGCAGCAACCCATGATGAGTTGGCAAACTCTTCGGCAGTTGAGAGGGAAAAGTGTGCAAGGGTATACTCAAGATTTCAGAAAGAGAGCATTGATTTTGGGTATCTCATTAGGCTCACCAGAGACTCTTTTGAAGTACATTGGTGTTCTACACAGCTACATGAGGCATACCATCCTCATGTTTAATCCCACTAGCATAGATGAGGTATCTGTACAAGCTACTCATCTAGAGGCTAGAGGAAAGAATGGCAATCCAAAAGTTGGGGGATCATCCCAACTCTCTGTAAGCAAGAGCAAGGAGAAAGAAAAATAGAAATGGAAGACAAGGAAAGCTAACACTACACAGAAAGCCAAAGCTTCATGCACTCACTGTAAAAAGGAGGGGCATGATGATGAGCATTGTTGGATTCTGTTGGAAAAAATACTGAGAGGGGGGGGGGGGTGAATTAGTATTATCAAGTTAAATAATTTTTCATTTCCATACTCAGATTCATATATGCTACTTCCGTGAAGGGAACCTGCGTGTGCACGCAACTATGTCTAATGCAACTAGCGTATATCCAGTAAACTTATGATTCAGTTAATCCATTAAATGTTGATCTTTAGTTAGTGCATTAGATTCTTTATTAACCATATGAATAGTCAACAGGTGCAGAAAAATAGAACAGATCATCACACACAAGGAGCACACATGAACACCATGATGTAAGGTGGAAACCCAATGTGGGTGAAAACCACCTGCTGCAAGTCCTCTCTATCTTCTTTTTATAAGAAACTTCTTTTTACAATATTTCTGTACTGGTACAGTCTTATACCAGTACACAGGCTTCTACCTGTAGAAGACTACAACCTTCTCTCATTCTCCAGCTTCTCCTAGAAGGGAGCTACAACCCCCTTATCTCTTGTACTAGCCGATCCTTTTACTAGTATGTAGGTTCTAGCCTATTGAATGCTCCAACCTTCACTCGCTTTCCAGCTGCTACTGGAAGGGAGCTACAACCCCTTTAGCTCTTGTACTAGTTGATGTACTAGTACGTAGGTGTCGACCTAGAGAAGGCTACAAACTTCTCTTTCTTCCTCCAAGTACCACGTTTCATAAATTTTCAGAATGGATACTCCTGAAGCACAACACCATAATCTGAAAGGCCACACTTCATCCAATTTTCATACTGGACCCATCAATATCATCGAAGCACAAAATCAATCAACACTAGCATCATCAATCTCTAAATCACCCAATACTGAATCACTAAAACCTAGTCAACAAAATGCAATCACCAGAACACAGAACAGAACACAGAATTCTGCAACAATATTCAAAACCAACTGTATCATCAGAAATCATGCATATGCTACTTGGAAGAGCCGAACCAGCGTGTATACGCAACTTCACCAAAGTGAACCAACGTATATGTCAACAGTTACTTACTGATAACTTCGCTACACTTCCTGACTTCAGACATACCCAGATGATTACTTATACAAGGATAATACATATGTTAGCAACCAGATCTAGTCCATCAGATCACATAAATATGATTCATTATGATCCTGATCCATTATAGATCTCATCCATCAACACTGAAGCTAAACACAATCAACCAAACTAAATATGCAGAATACTGACACCAGTAAATAGTCACCAGAACTCAGACTTTGCATCAACAACCAGAATCACGTGTAACTTCAAACATCATAGTCTATATGGTATACGCTACTTAGATGTATATAACTTGTGTATGTATGTGCTTTTATCAAAGTCAACCAGTGTATACATCTATAGATATTCATTCATGAGTTGCAGCTATTTCAAACTTAACTTATACCCAGATTAAAACATTACATGCATCAATATACAGATCTAGACTTATCAAGATCAAACCGTATAGAGGTGATTAATTCCAAGCCATTAGATCTCGATCTATCCTTAGATCTTGTTCTCCATCAATTGCTGAGATTCCTCCTTAGCTCAGACCAAGCAAAGCATCATGAACCCATAACCTGCATACTGGATCTCATACTTCATCAAATATTCAAGATTTTCTGAATTGCATTTGCCTAATGATCTAATTCTCCTTTTATAGTCTTAGGCCTTACTCAATACCATGGTCCAAAACCATTTAGAACCAATATTAGGGACCCAATACCTAGGTTCAACACTTCGGACACAATACCAAGGTCCAAAACCATAGGTCTAAATACCACGGACCCAAAAAAAAAATTCCCACATGTATGCGCTTTTCCTTGTATGAAAGTGCGTGCATACGCATACACGACTTTTGATCAACAATCTTGCATGTATACTCACCTTTTTATATAGTGAACATGCATATATACTTTTCTTTCTTCATTCTTTGTAGTTTGATCATCAATTCTTTGCTACTGACCTGTTGTACTATGATCTGTCATCTGTGTGGGTTGCCATCAAGGGCAACACTTGTGTCATAATGCCAACAATCTCCCCCTTTGGACTTGATGGCAAAGCTAACTTGCCATACTCAGAACTGTCATCTTAATGAGTTGTCATTGTTCATTACATCTGAATTGATTCCTTTGAGTTTCCCTGCATCCCATGTGTTCTATCACATCTGATCTCTCTTCTGTAGATTCATTTAGTTATGTATAAGTGAGATGTTCTGCTACAAGTGGGCTGTAATCAAGTACAACACATGCATCATATTGCCAATAATCTCCCCCTTTGGACTTGATGGCAACAACCATACCAAGTCACTCTCCCCCTTTGACATCAAGGGCAAAGGGCAGACCAAGATATTCTATTCCTTGATATACATTCTGATGTCCATACTCCCCTTGAGTACCTGCTTAAATCTCTGATTGAGCTCCCCCTTTGTATATGCCAAGTTGTACCAATCTGTCCATGCTCCCTCTGAGTACATCCTGAAATCTTTGCTCTGCTAAAGGGTGTTGTTCATGCTCTGCCTAACTGTAAGCAAGGTCTGCAAAAAGATGTTCTACAAGAAGAACATGACTCTATCATAAATTACCTTCCTATCACCAAAGACTCATACATACATCCATCTCCCAACGAAATGGGGATATATAAATATTGACTCATCCACCCAACCAAGTGGGGATACACTAGATACCAATTGTTTATACATTACTGAAATATTACATAATCCTTCCCATGCATAGTGGGGGCACAAATTACATCATATGACCAAAAGAGATTCATCAAATGACTACAATAGATAGATACAACCTATTACATCATGAGTCCTGATATGACCTTTACATGACATTTATAACAAAGACCAAATATCTAAATAAGACCATCACAATGTATGATCTGTTGCATAAGCATCTGTCAACAACATCTAGACCGGCGACAAAATCATTCACATTATATCATATGTGAAAAACACCATAGCCGTCTTATCAAGATCTGCATGATCCAAGTATCATCACTTTGGGAACATCTGCATCAATCGACATATGTAAGTATCAACCTATCATCATATAGGTAAGAACTCATCATCATCATGTCTCCAACAATGCAACTTTGAGTAATCATTCATGTATCTAGCACTATGTATCCTGAGCTCAAGATCATTTTTCAAGACTTCTTGATATCATCAACAACATCAATCCTCATCCACATGAGCGCCAAGAACTAGAGGAATCCTGCATCATAACTGTATTATATGGTCTTTATGCATATGGTGACAACAGCATATGAGTGACTCATCATCAAGTAATGAAGATGTGTATTCAATCTTTGCACTTCTCCTTATCCTTACAAAGATCACCATGTAAGCACCATATATGCATCATCAGAGAATCAACCACAAATCTGATCTGAACATCAACTATGTAACCCCAAGCATCATCTGATATTTTTTCATGGATAACTCATAACAATGTCATACCAATATATATCATTTAGCCATATAAGCATCATTACCAAGGACTACTAACCATAATGCCAACAATGCATTATTAAAAGCATATTCTCCCCCTAAACCTGTGCCATCTGTTCACTGTCAGATCTGATCATGCATATAAAAGCAAGAAGTATCAAGGCATCATCATCATTAATTTAGGATCAAAACACTTTAAAACATATTACAAGTGTCAAGACATTTTCACACATCATCAGCAGATTGTAACCATTATCAAACAGAGGAAATAATGGATTGAATCATATCAGACCCCTTTTCTAAGCCTATCCCTACTGCCTTTCCTTAAACTAACATATACGCGACTGTGCAGTAACCAACTTGTGTATATACGCGACTTCCCTTTATGAAACTTGCGTATGAGATTTAGGACACTAAAGTTTTACACTTTTAGCTCCCTCTGAGTCTGTTATGTCTATATATTGTGCTGTGCCACATCTTTCTGAATGTACTTCCTTCTTCTTCCATATCTTCAAGTGTGATGATGTTTTCTCCTTTTGGTATGGTGCCCATACTTTGTGTCTACAATCCTTAGCTATATGTCCAAGCTTGTTACGTGCATAACATCTCACATGTTTCATATTCCTTCTGTAGCAATCAGCAACTCTATGACCAAACATATTGCAAGAAAAGAAATATCCCTTAAAGTACCTGGAACGTGATGATGTTTCTGTGTGATGATCTTGAACCATTCTACTTCTGCATCTGGCTGCAACATGTCCAAGATTATGACATACATAACATTCAACATTATTCATCTGAGGAGTAAAAGATTTTCTTTGAAGAATTTCTTTCCTTGGTTGTTGATGGGATTGACCTCTCATCTCCTTGTTGAGTATTTCAGATTGTGAATTAGAGTTCCTTCTCTTATTTTGTGAACTAGATTCACCTTCAATAGATTCATGAAAACCAAGACCAGTTTTGATAGTAGGAGACATTTGACTACTAAGAATATCATCCAAGATCTTAGTACTATCTTGAAATCGTAAGAGCTTATCCTTTTCTTCTAAGTTATCTTTGAGAATATTTACCTCAAACTGAAGCTGCTTTTCCTTTTCACGATACTGCTTCTTCATTTTTTCTTCAGCTTTTCTTCCTTCTTCCAACTGCTGTCTTAATTCAAGAACTTCGTTTTCTTGTTTTTCAAGATCTTGGAGTAGTTCTTTATTCTACTTATTTGATTCTTCAAGATCTTCTTTTAGTGAGGATCGTAGCTTCAAGAATTTCATGGTAACTGGATCTTTCTCTGAGTTTCTTGATTGTTGTGCTCCTTTCATTTACTTCACTTCTTAATGATGTCACTTCATCTTGCAACTTTTGACATTGATATTCCTTTTCATTGAATAGCTTCCTTACCTTGTTTCCTTCCTCTAGTTGAGCTTTTAGTTTGGTAGCTTCTTCTTTAGAGATACATTCCCTTTTGTGCAATAGATCTTGTTGATCTATAATTTTGTCTGTAAGCCTTTTAAATTTTTCCTCTATTTGATATCTTTCTTTCTCACCCATAAGAACAAATTCAGTTGATTCGTTATCACTTCCATCATCTTCAAATGGATAGATAAATGTATCACCAGAGGATAACAAATTCATACCTAATAGTTCTTTTGCTTGTTCATCTTCATTCTGAAGTGATTCTGAATCTAAAGTACTTCTTCCACATATTCCCCAATCGATTCTCCCATTGTCATAGCTCTTCTGAGATGTCTTTTTCTTCTTAGGCACTTTCTTCTTAAGCTTCTTTCCCATTGTTCTATGGATTTCCTTAAAGCGATCATGCTTCTACCAAAGGACCTACTCTGATACCAATAGTTGGAAATAATACTGAGAGGGGGTGGGTGAATCAGTATTATCAAGTCAAACAATTTTTCATTTCCATACTCAGATTCATATACGCTACTTCAGTGAAGGGAACCTGTGTGTACACGCAACTGTGTCTAATGAAACTAGCGTATATCCAGTAAACTTATGATTCAGTTAATCCATTAAATGTCGATCTTTGGTTAGTGCATCATAACTTTTATTAACCATATGAATAGTAAACAGGTGCAGTAAAACAGAATAGATCATCACACACAAGGAGCACACATGAACACCATGATGTAAGGTGGAAACCCAATGTGTGTGAAAACCACCTGCTGCAAGTCGTCCCTATCTTCTTTTTAATAAGAAAACTTTTTTTAGAATATTTCTATACTAGTGCAGTCTTATACCAGTACACAGGCTTCTACATGCAGAAGGCTACAACCTTCTCTCATTCTGCAACTTCTCCTAGAAGGGAGCTACAACCCCCTTAGCTCTTGTAATAGCTGATCATTTTACTAGTACGTAGGTGATGGCCTACTGAATGCTCCAACCTTCACTCGTTTCCCAGCTACTACTGGAAGGGAGCTACAACCCCCTTAGCTCTTGTACTAGCTGATGTATTAGTACATAGGTGCCGAACTACAAAAGGCTACAACCTTCTCTTTCTTCCTCTGGGTAACACGTTTCATAAATTTTCAGACTAGATACTCTTGAAACACAACACCATAATCTGAAAGGCCACGCTTCATCCATTTTTGATACTGGACCCATCAATATCATTGAAGCACAAAATCAATCAACATTAGCATCATCAATCTCTGAATCACTAAAACCCAGTAAACAAACTGCAATCACCGGAACACAGAGCAGAACACAGAACTCTGCAACAATATTTAGAACCAACTGCGTCATCAGAAATCATGCATACGCTACTTGGAAGAGCCGAACTAGCGTGTATACGCAACTTGACCAAAGTGAACAAGTGTATATGTCAACAATTACTTACTGATAACTTCGCTGCACTTCTTGACTTCAGACATACCCATATGATTACTTATACAAGGATAATACATATGTTAGCAACCAGATCTAGTCCATCAGATCACATAAAGATGAGTCATTATGATCCTGATCCATTTTAGATCTCATCCATCAACACTGAAGCTAAACACAATCAACCAAACTGAATATGCAGAATATTAACACCAATAAATAGTCACCAAAACTCAGACTTTACATCAACAACCAGAACCACCTGTAACTTCAAACATCATAGTTTATATTGTATAGGCTACTTAGATGTATATAACCTACATATGTACGCGCTTTTATCAAAGTCAACCATTGTATACATCTGTAGATATTCATTCATGAGTTCCATCTATTTCAAACTTAAGTTATACCCAGATCAGAACATTACATGCCTCAGTATATAGATCTAGACTTAACGAGATCAAACTGTATAGAGATGATTCATTCCAAGACATTAGATCCCAATCTATCCTTATATCTTGTTCTCCATAAACCGCTGAGATTCCTCCTTAGCTCAGATCAATAAAAGCATCATGAACCCATACCCTGCATACTGGATCTCATACTTCATCAGATATTCAAGATTTTCTAAATTGCACTTGCCTAATGGTCTTCTTCTCCTTTTATAGTTTAAGGCCTTACTCAATACCATGGTCCAAAACCATTTAGAACCAATACTAGGGACCCAATACCTAGGTTAAACACTTTTGACACAATACCAAGGTCCAAAAACATAGGTCTAAATACCATGGACCCAAAAATAAGCTTTCCCACATGTACACGCTTTTCCATGTATGAAAGTGCATGCATACGCATACGCGACTTTTAATCAGCAATCCCACGTGTATATGCGCCTTTGTATATAGTGAACCTACGTATATACTTTTCTTTTTTCATTATTTATAGTATGATCATCAATTCTTGGCTACTGACCTACTGTACTATGATCTATCATCTGTGTGGGCTACCATCAAGGACAACACTTGTATCATAATGCTAACAATCTACCCCTTTGGACTTGATGGAAAAGCTAACTTGCCATACTGAGAACTATCATCTTAATGAGTTGTCATTGTTCATTACATCTAAACTAATTCATTTGAGTTGCCCTGCATCCCATCTATTCTATCACATCTAATTTCTCTTCTGTAGATTCATCTAGTTATGTATAAGAGAGATGTTCTGCTACAAGTGGGTTGCCATCAAGTACAACACATGCATCATAATGCCAACAATATCCCCCTTTGGACTTGATGGCAACAACCATGTCAAATTACTCTCCCCCTTTGACATCAATGGCAAAGGGTGGACCAAGAAATTCTCTTCCTTGATATACATTTCATTGTCCATACTCCCCCTAAGTACCTACTGAAATCTCTGATTGAGCTCCCCCTTTGTATATGCCAATTTGTACCAATTTGTCCATGCTCACTCTGAGTACATGCTAAAATCTCTACTCTGCTAAAGAGTGTTGTTCATGCTCCCCCTGACTGTAAGCAAGGTCTCCAAAAAGATGTTCTACAAGAAGAACATGACTCTATCATAAATGACCTTCCTATCACCAAAGACTCATACATACATCCATCTCCCAACCAAGTGGGGATATACCAATATTGACTCATCCACCCAACTAGGTGGGGATACACCACATAACAATTGTTTATACATGACTGAAATATTACATCATCCTTCCCATGCATAGTGGGGGTACAAATTACATCATATGACCAAAAGGGATTCATCAAATGACTACAATAGATAGAGACAACCTATTACATCATGAATCTTTTTATGACCTTTACATGACATTTATAACAGAGACCAAATATCTAAATAAGACCATCACAATGTATGATCTGCTCCATAAGCATCTGTCAACAACATTTAGACCAGCAACAAAATCATTCATATTCTATCATATGTGAAAAACACCATAGTCGTCTTATCAAGATCTACATGATCCAAGTATCATCACTTTGGGAACATCTGCATCAGTCGACATATGTAAGTATCAACCTATCATCATATAGGTAAGAACTCATCATCATCATGTCTCCAACAATGCAACTTTGAGTAATCATTCATGTATCCAGCACTATGTATCTTGAGCTCAAGATCATTTGTCAAAACTTCTTGATATCATCAACAACAACAATCCTCATCCACATGACCACCAAGAACTATAGGAATCCTGCATCATAACTGTATTATATGATCTTTATGCATATGATGACAACATCATATGAGTGACTCATCATCAAGTAATGAAGATGTGTATTCAATCTTTTTACTTCTCCTTATCCTTACGAAGATCACCATGTAAACACCATATATGCATCATCAGAGAATCAACCACAAATCTGATCTGAACATCAACTATGTAACCCCAAGAATCGTATGAGATTTTGTCATGGATAACTCATAGCCATATCATAGCAAGATATATCATTTAGCCATATAAGCATCATTACCAAGGACTACTAACCATAATGCCAACAATGCATTATTAAAAGTATATGCTCCCCCTGAACCTGTGCCATCCATTCACTGTCAGATCTAATCATGCATATATCAGCAAGAAGTATCAAGGCATCATCATCATTAATTTAGGATCAAAACACTTTAAAACATCTTACAATTGTCAAGACATTTCCACACATCATCATCATATTGTAACCATTATCAAATAGAGCAAATAATCAACTGAATCATATCATACCCTTTTTCTGAGCTCGTCCCTACTACTTTTACTTAAACTAACATATACGTGACTGTGCAGTAACTACCTTGCATATATATGTGACTTCCCCTTATGAAACTTGCGTATGAGATTTAGGACACTGAAGTTTTACACTTTCAGCTCCCTCTCAGTCTGTTATGTTTGTATTTTGTGCTATGCCACATCTTTGTGACTGTACTTCCTTCTTCTTCCATATCTTTAAGTGTGATGATGTTTTCTCCACTTGGTATGGTGCCCATACTTTGTTCTTGCAATCCTTAGCTATATGTCCAAGCTTGTTACATGCATAATATCTCACATGTTTCATATTCCATTTGTAGGAATCAACAAATCTATGACCAAACATATTGCAAGAAAAACAATATCCCTTAAAGTACCTGGAACGTGATGGTCTTTCTGTGTGATGGTCCTGAACCATTCTACTTCTGCATCTGGCTGCAACATGTCCAAGATTATGGCATACATAACATTCAACATTATTCATTTGAGGAGTAAAATATTTTCTTTCAAGAATTTCTTTCCTTGGTTGTTGATGGGATTGACCTCTCATCTCCTTGTTGAGTATTTCAGATTGTGCATTAGAGTTCCTTGTCTTATTTTGTGAATTAGATTCACCTTCAACATATTCATGAAAGCCAAGACAAGTTTTGATAGCAGGAGACCTTTGACTACTAAGAATATCATCCAAGATCTTAGTATTATCTTGAAATCGTAAGAGCTTATCCTTTTCTTATAAGTTATCTTTTAGAATCTTTACCTAAACCTGAAGTTGCTCTTCCTTTTCACGATACTGCTTCTTCAATTTTTCTTCAACTTTTCTTCCTTCTTCCAACTGGTGTCTTAATTCAAGAATTTTTTTTTCTTGTTTTTTAAGAGCTTGGAGTAGTTCTTTATTCTACTTATTTGATTCTTCAAGATCTTCTTTTAGTGAGAGGATCGTAGCTTGAAGACTTTCATAGTAACTGGATCTTTCTCTAAGTTTCTTCATTGTTGTGCTCCTTTCATTTACTTCACTTCTTAATGATGTCACTTCATCCTGTAACTTTTGACATTGATATTCCTTTTCCTTGAATAGCTTCCTTACCTTGTTTCCTTCCTCTAGTTGAGCTTTTAGTTTGGTAACTTCTTCTTTTGAGATACATTCCCTTTTGTGAAATAGATCTTGTTCATCTATAATTTTGTCTATAAGCCTTTTAAATTCTGCCTCTATTTGATATCTTTCTTCCTCACCCATAAGAGAAAATTTAGTTGATTCGCTATCACTATCATCATCTTCAAATGGATAGATAAATGTATCACCAGAGGATAACAAATTCATACCTCATAGTTCTTTTGCTTGTTCATCTTCATTCTGAAGTGATTCTGAATCTGAAGTGCTTCTTCCACATATTCCCCAATCGATTCTCCCACTATCATAGCTCTTCTAAGATGTATTCTTCTTCTTAGGCACTTTCTTCATAAGCTTCTTTTCCATTGTTCTACGGATCTCCTCCAATTGATCAAGCTTCTACCAAAGGACCTGCTTTGATACCGATTTATGGAAATAATACTGAGAGGGGGGGTTGAATTAGTATTATCTAGTCAAACAATTTTTCATTTCCATACTCAGATTCATAAACTCTACTTCAGTGAAGGGAACCTGCGTGTACACGCAACTATGTCTAATGCAACTAGCGTATATCCAGTAAACTTATGATTCAGTTAATCCATTAAATGTTGATCTTTGTTTAGTGCATCATAACTTTTATTAACCATATGAACAGTAAACAGGTGCAGTAACACAGAACAGATCATCACACACAAGGAGCACACATGAAAACCATGATGTAAGGTGGAAACCCAATGTGTGTGAAAACCACCTGCTGCAAGTCATCTCTACCTTCTTTTTAAAAAGAAACCTTTTTTTACAATATTTCTATACCAGTGCAGTCTTATACCAGTACACAGGCTTCTACCTGTAGAAGGCTACAACCTTCTCTCGTTCTCCAGCTTCTCCTGGAAGGGAGCTACAACCCCCTTATCTCTTGTACTAGCTGATCTTTTTACTAGTACGTAGGTGCCAGCCTACTGAATTCTCCAACCTTCACTCGTTTTCCAACTGCTACTGGAAGGGAGCTACAACCCCCTTAGCTCTTGTACTAGCTGATGTACTAATACATAGGTGCTGACCTACATAAGGCTACAACCTTCTCTTTCTTCCTCCAGGTACCATGTTTCATAAATTTCCAGACTAGATACTCCTGAAGCACAACACCATAATCTGAAAGGAAACACTTCATCCAATTTTCATACTGGACCCATAAATATCATTGAAGCACAAAATCAATCAACACTAGCATCATCAATCTCTGAATTACCCAATACTGAATCACTGAAACCTAGTCAACAAACTGCAATCACCAGAACACAGAACTCTGCAACAATATTCAGAACCAACTATATAATTAGAAATCATGCATATGCTACTTGGAAGAGCTGAACCAACGTGTATAGGCAACTTCACTAAAGTGAACCAGTGTATATGTCAACAATTACTTACTGCTAACTTCGTTGCGCTTCATGACTTTAGACATACCCAGATAATTACATATACAAGGATAATACATATGTTAGCAACCAGATCTTGTCCATCAGATCACATAAGGATAAGTCATTATGATCGTGATCCATTATAGATCTCATCCATCAACACTAAAGCTAAACACAATCAACCAAACTGAATATTCATAATAATGACACCAGTAAACAATCACCAGAACTCAGACTTTGCATCAACAACCAGAACCATCTGTAACTTCAAACATCATAGTGTATATGGTATACGCTACCTAGATGTATATAACCTACTTATGTACATTCTTTTATCAAAGCCAACCAGCGTATACATCTGTAGATATTCATTCATGAGTTCTAGTTATTTCAATCTTAAGCTATACCCATATTAGAACATTACATGCATCGGTATACAGATCTAGACTTAACAAGATCAAACCATATAGAGATGATTCATTCCAAGCCATCAGATCCCTATCTATCCTTAGATCTTGTTCTCCATCAACCACTGAGATTCCTCCTTAGCTCAGATTAAACAAAGCATCATGAACCCATAACCTGCATACTGGATCTCATACTTCATCAGATATTCAAGATTTTCTGAATTGCTTTTGGCTAACGATCTTCTTCTCCTTTTATAGTCTTATGCCTTACTCAATACCATGGTCCAAAACCATTTAGAACCAATACTAGGGACCCAATACCTAGGTTCAACACTTCGGACACAATACCAAGGTCCAAAACCATAGGTCTAAATACCATGGCCCCAAAAATAAGCTTTCTCACATGTATGCGCTTTTCCATGTATGAAAGTGCATGCATATGCATACGTGACTTTTGATCAGCAATCCTGCATGTATACGCAGCTTTGTATATAGTGAACCTGCATATATACTTTTCGTCATTCTTTGTAGTCTGATCATCAATTCTTTGATACTGACCTACTGTACTATGATCTTTCATCTGTGTGGGTTGCCATCAAGGAAAACACTTGTATCATAATGCCAACAATCTCTCCCTTTGGACTTGATGGAAAAGCTAACTTGCCATACTGAGAACTGTCATCTTAATGAGTTGTCATTGTTCATTACATCTGAGCTAAGTCCTTTGAGCTGCCCTGCATCCCATGTGTTTTGTCACATCTATTCTCTCTTCTGTTGATTCATCTAGTTATGTATAAGTGAGATGTTCTGCTACAAGTGGGTTGCCATCAAGTACAACACATGCATCATAATACCAACAGATTCTGCATCCAGAGCTGAGACCTAAGAAGTCTGAGGGAAAGAAGAAGAAGACAGCTGTAGCTATTCAGGGAGATTTGGGGCCAGACTCGGGAGATGAAACAACTATAACAACCACATGTATAAAAGGTAATAATTCTGAAGCATCTACTAGTAATTCTGCTCAGTCTATTATTGATGAAGAGAATGGGAGAAAAAGACATGAGCTTTTCCATATTTGAGTTATTTCCAAAAATCAAAAGATTGATACTTTGTTTGATAGTGGCTCACAAGCAAATTTGATTTCTAAATAAATTGCAAAGAAATTGGGATTAGCAACTACACCTCACAAGAAACCATACCCATTAGGATGTTTGAATGATAAAGCACAACTACAAGTGACTAGACAGTGCAAACTCAAGTTTTCTTTCGGATCAGCATTTGTAGATGAGGTTGAGCTAGACATAATTCCTTTGGATATATGTGGAATTGTCTTAGGAAGTCCTTACTTGTATGATAGAAAGGCTATTTTCTGTAGAGCTGAGAACAAGTATCTACTAGATAAAGATGGAATCAAATAATTTGTAAGAGCTCATAAGCTCAAGAATAATTATACTCTCATAAACTCAGGACAGATGAAAAGAATTATTAATTCATGCAAACAATTCTTACTGATGGTTGTAAAGGAAAAGAAACTCGATAAAACCAATTTATTTGAGGGCTGTAATGTTGAATAGCAAGCTAATATAGAAAAGGTTGTTTCAGAGTATGATGTCTTGTTTCAAGAACCTAAAGGTTTGCCACCCAAAAATGGAATAGTACATGATATTATTTTGCAGCAAGATGTTCCATTGCCTAACATTGCGATGTACAGGTTGTCTACTTTAGAGAATGCTGAAATCAAGAAGCAGGTGCAGGAGTTGCTCAAGATAGTCTTCATCAGGCCTAGCACATAACCATGTGGGTCACCAATCGTTTTGGTGAGAAAGAAAGATGGCTCGTGGAGAATTTGCATAGATTACTGAGCACTGAATAAGATAACAATAAAAAATCATTATCCCCTTCCTCGCATAGATGATCTTATAGATCAATTAAAGGAAGCTGTTTACTTCACCAAGTTGGGTTTGCATATTGGATACCATCATGTTAGAGTTGCAGAGCAAGATGCATGGAAGACTACTTTCAAAACAAAGCAGGGATTGTACGAATGGCTGGTTATGCCTTTTGGCTTAACTAATGCTTCTGCTACTTTCATGAGATTAATGAATGATGTACTCAGACCTTTTCTTGATGATTTTGTTATTGTGTATCTTGATGACATTTTGATTTTTAGTAAAATGTGGGAAGAACATTTAAAGCATGTTAAGTAGACATTAGATGTTTTGAAAAGAGAAAAACTTTATGTTAAACTCTCAAAATGTGAATTTGGTAAAAAATCTATAAACTACTTGGGTCATATAGTAGGGGGAGGTGAATTGAAAATAGATCCCTCTAAAGTGGCAGTCATTGTGAATTGGCCTAAACCCAAGCTTGCTACAGAAGTGGGAAGCTTCCTAGGAGCAGCACAATATTGGTGGAAGCTCATCTCAAACTTCTCCTCGATTGCAGCTCCCTTACATGCTTTAACAAGATTGAATAAGGTGTTTCAGTGGGGAGGCAAACATCAGAAAGCCTTCGACACCTTGAAAGAGAAAATAAGTACAACACCTATACTAGCACTGCCAGATTTACAAAGACCATTTGAGATCCAAACTGATTCCAATGACTATGCCATGGGAGAAGTGTTGACACAGTGCGACAAACCCATATGTTATCATTCTAAGACTTTTAATCCTACAGTAGTTAACTATCCTACATATGATAAAGAATTGTATGCATTAATTCAGAGTGTGAAAAAGTGGAAACATTACTTAATGGGCAAAGAGATAGTAATACATACTAATCACTAGCCACTTCAATATCTACACTCCCAAACTAAGTTGCAACAATCAAGACACTACAAATGGATGGGCTTTCTGCAACAGTTTCACTTAGTCATCAGATATAAAAATGGCATACATAACAAGGTTGCAGACATGTTATCTAGACCCATTATAAATGCATCTACCATACTTAAGCATAATTCTGTGCTACATGAAAGCTACATAGAAAAATATGCTCAAGATATGGATTTTAAATATGTATATGCAACTTTGAGTCCAGGCAAAAGAGTAGAAGAATTGGGCTATCATATAAAGGACCAACTCTTATACCATTTTGGGAAACTCTACATTCCACAAACTGAGAGGATAAAGATAATTAGGGAAGAACATACTTCTTTGATATCAGGTCACTTTGGACTAAGAAAAATAGTTGCACAGCTGCAAAGATTCTGCTATTGGCCGAAAATGAATGAGGCAGTTTCTAGATATGTAAGGGGGTGTGCCATGTGAGCTAAAAGGAAGCCCATCAATAGAAAACTATGCTTGTACACTCCATTGCCAGTTCCTTCTCACCCTTGGGAAAGTGTTTCCATGGATTTTGTTGGAGGACTACCTAAATCTAGGAAAGGACATGACTATCTATATGTTGTTGTGGATAGGTTCAGAAAAATGTGTATCTTGATACCTTGTAGTAAATAGATCATGGTTGAATAGACTGAATTTTTTTTCTTTGAACATGTATGGGTTAATTTTGGATTACCCACTTCCATTGTATCTGATCGAGACGCCCGATTTGTGGGGAGGTTTTGGTCTAGTCTGTGGGAATTGATGGACACCAAGTTAAGGAAAATCACAGCTTTTCATCCACAAACAGATGGCCAGACAGAAGTAGTAAACAAGACTGTGATCCAGATATTGAGAGGTTATTGTAGTAAACATCCTAAGCTTTGGGATGAACACTTGTGTTATGTGCAGCATGCTTACAACAGAGCCAAACACTCTTCTACATAGAGATCTCCTTTTGAGACTTGCATTGGTTTCACACCAAGGTCTGCTTTGGATTTTGTCTTTAGTAAAGATACCATGGTTGATGGAAACAGTGATGTGGACAAGGCAACTAGGTTCATTGAATAGATCTAAGAGATCCACCAGGTGGTACAGGAACAACTAGAAAAGAGCTAGGCCAAGTACAAGGCTAGGTATGATAGGCATCGGATGGTGCATAGTTTTCAAGTTGGAGACCAAGTCTGGCTGTATATCAGCAAGGACAAGATGCAAGGTGAAGGTAAAAAGCTAAAGCCTATTAGGTATGGACCTTTTAGAATACTTGAGAAGATTGGTGAAAATGCTTTTCGCCTTGTTCTACTAGCTTACATGCACATCTACTCAGTTGTAAATGCTGATTGCTTGAGATTGTTTGAACCTTCAATGATTGAGGACCCTAACGAGCAAAGTCAATTGCCTTCTATTGATGACCTGCTACTTGAATACCTCAATGAGTTGTAGGAAGACATAGTGTTGGATAGGAAGGTGAGGATAATGCGCAGGGGAGAAGTTGAGTACCTCAGAATCGGGCTCAAAGGTTCAAAGCCGAGCAATGCAAAGTGGATTGAGATTGGACAAGTGAAGAAACAGTATCCTCACTTAGTCGATGCTTGAAAACCAAATTTTGGTAGCCCAAAAGCTTTTCTAGTGGGGAGGCCGTGATCCGAATTGGATCCATATAAATACTATTGAGAACCATGATTGAATCAGGTCAAACAAATCTCTAAAGAAATCCAAAATAGTATCAAAAGCACCCTGAACCAGTGGCAATGGCAGCTGATGTGGAACGACGAGGACCTCGGTCAAAGCGCGCTGACCGAGGCCCATGGATACCATGCAGGAGGCCAAAGTAGCTCCTGGGAGCCCCAAAATGGGAAAAGGACAAGGTTTTTAATGTAATTGAGCATCGCTAGGTAAACAGGGCCCTGAAGGGGAAGCCCAAGCACTCGATCACATCGGGAGCCAGGAAGTCACGGGCGAAAAAAATGAAAAATGCTAACGTATGAAGGCGAGATCCACGCACTAGAAAAATGGTGGGCGCCATTGAACCGTAAGAGGTTTTGGACAGGAGCAGAGTGATTCCATACACTGATCGATGCGTGGCAGGTAGAGGTGAGAGAAAATCACCGTTGATCGTGTGGTATCGGTCGAGAAAGTCAACCACGCGAAACGTGTGTATGGCATCAGATTTAGAGGGCCCAGATCGGATAGCTGAGATTGCACCCAATGGAAAGAAGCAGAATCGACAGGGAATTAAGCCGCGTTTGAAGAGATTTGAAATCCGTTTGACCACCACTGCGAAGGAAGAACGCATCCACGGTGTAACTGAAGAAACGAACCGACGAAGCATGCTGGCGCCATTTAGAGGAGGACAAGTGGCCACACCCTGAGCGTTCATGATGACGTCGAGCAAAGGGAACTCTAAGTGCAGCTGCAGAAGGCGATTCGACAGGTGGAATGGGAACCGAACAAGCTTAGGGAATAGATGGCTTAAAGCCATGAATGGAGATAGTCGAATCAGGTTGGAGTTGGAGTTAGAGTTGCGAAGAGTCCAAGCGACCAAGAGAGACAGTGAACAGTGAACCTTGAGAGGAGGACTAAACACAGAGAATAGTAAATCCAGGCAAAAGAGACAGAGGGCCGAGCTGACCATAGGTAGCGTCGAGCACCAGAGAGATTGAAGATTTGAGCTTTCCCATAGAGGAATCTATCTGGAATAAGTGTCACATTTGGCTCTTTCCACTATAGACCAAAAGGTCACAGAGCTGGTAGGAAGAAGAAGAGTCTGTGTACTCCAAGTGGCTTGGGGAATCGAGGAGCCACCCTGCCAAGCAAAATCTGCTTTAGGAGAACTCATATTGAGTCCCTGTATTGTAATTTCTCTACTTGAAGACACAATAAAACAAGGCCACCACTAAAAGCTGGACCAGAGACGTAGCCCTAGAGAATAGGGTGAACTCCTTATTAAAATTGTTTATGTCTTTGTGTTTCTTACTGTATTTCTCTACTGTGTTTCCATTTTATTGTATGTGTATTGGCAATCTGATCTATCCGTTGTTTCAATAACACATAACACACACCAGCACATGAGTCTGTAATACCTTATTTTAATAAATCGTTAACTAATGTCACTCATAGGGTGAATATCAGATAATTAGATGAAAGAGAGATTTGGTTCGACCCAATCTATGGTCTGGTGGTATGTGGAAGTACTTGACTTGGTTGGAACTTTCATATTTTAATAAGAGTTATTTTTTCCTATGGTGATCTATGAGCACTTGTACTGGTTATCATGTTGACATTATGAATGATTTTTCGTGATTTCTATTTTGGTTATTTTCTATTTATGTGCTAGTTATATAATGTATTCTATCTATTTCTCTTGACATCTTTTGATCAGTTATTAAATGGTTGATGAATGCATCGGATAAATAGTGTTGTTGCACCCAACTAGAGAGGGTTGAAGCCTTCTTAGTGACTCTTAAATGAAAGTTTGAAGTTTATGATCATATATGCATTCATGACTTGTAGATCACATGTTTACCATATGTTTGACGAAATGTCTAATGTGTATTAGGATTTTGTAGGTCAATTTATTGCTTGAGTTTGAATGGTTAGCATTGTTATCATATCTTTTATGATTCTAGAAAGTTATAGGCAGTAGTTTGGATGCTAGCCTGGAAAGGTGGCTCAGATCTTGGGACCGATAGCTCTGAACTGGAGGATTTAGGTCATAACCACATGGAAGCCTTGTTTTGCATGCATTTGGGGTGTTAGGTAACTAAAAAAGGGTTCCAACATAGGGGTTGATCACCTGGAGCGGTTATTCAACTCTTGAGTGATTTATATTCCCCATAAGATGTTAGTAAGTTATTAGTTTGTAGGCCCCACTTTCTTAATTGGAACTTAGAAGTTGGGTCATCTGTTAGTGACACTCATCTCATGTTTACCCGGACGAGCTTGTGAATTTGGGTAAATGTGGGAGGAGTGGTCACACCAACAATATAATTGTTAGTAAGATTGTTATTTTTTATTATTTAAATGCACTTTTGAATGCATAAATGGATTGTACACCCTAAAAAATCTCTTAGGCACTTCATTTTGTAGATTAAACAACTTAAATTTATGAATTTTAAAAATATCTACCAAATTTTGGGCAAACTTTACAAGAAAATGTTTTTGAAAAATGACCATTTCATCCATTAGTTATACTACTACATGTGTGAATAACTTTCTTGCATATTCTATTTCATATTTTATGGATATGGTTGTAATATTCATGCATTATTTTCATATATTTATGTGGTGATGTTTTCTTTTTAAGGTTTGCATGAAAACGATCCAAAAATAAAATCCTTGAAAATAGTTCATAATCAAGTAAATAACATATTTACTATTAGTTAATTTTCACCATAATTTAATCAAATATTTGCCTAAAACGTAAGGATAAGATGTAAATAAATACTAGTAGAGCTATAAAAAGGGTTTCTTTCACCTCTAATTACCTCACATTAATATGTCAATCCAGGAGCGTTTTTTTATTTCAAAGAGTGACTTAGTCTGAGGCTATCACTTGTCAGAGTAACGCTAGTAGTACAACGTCTAACAAAAATACAAGAGTAAATGGATGCTTGTCTATAACTAAGTTACTTCAAATGAATAAATCATACACTCTAAGACTAGGCAACTTATCATTCAAGGGTTCGACAGCAATAGCCCATCCCTTTGGAAACTGATGGAAAGGAAATTAGAGCATGGACCACGGGTCTGGTAGCTAGACAGTAAATGCCAAGCCTCACTACAGCCAGAGATCATCTATCACACCAAAACAACAAATGTGAGTAAATTAAACGGTAGGTAGAAAAATGGAACAACAAATAAGAAATCGAACAGCAAATCTGGAATGGAACAACGATGCTAAAATGGAATAGCAATTCTGAAATGGAACAGCAATCGAACAACTAAATCTCGCGAGTAGTCATCAAGCTTTATCCTACTAACTCAAATGCACTCATTGTAATCAAACAATAATCTTCCATTCTCCAGGAAAATCAAGCAGCACACACTAATGGAACAACATTAATTACTAATAAGTTATGGAACAGCGTTTGGAAATCATACACACACACAACACACTTGAAGAGTAATCTGATCTAGCATCAACCGTCATTAACAGGAATACAACTGCATTTCAAAATGGAACAACATTACTCCTAAACACAATCTTTCAGATAAATTCCATAACACGAATATACAACATAATAGCTCTGTAAAAAAATAATAACATTGTTCAGTCAAGACTAATAATATTCAATCAACTCTGAAAGGATTAGTGATATAATGCAGAGTCAATACAACAGTTCTTTTCTGTAAAAACCTTAATGAATGAATCTTAATAGAGCATATGATGTAACTTAATAAGCATATCAGATTACCAAATAATGACGATAAGCAAACCACACTGAAATCAAATTGTAGTGATACAGAAGCAAGTGTCCTCCATGGCCGGGCCCTTAGCCTCCAAGGGTACACCGCTTTAGGTTAATCCAGATGCAGAGATAAGATAATCACCAAGTTTATATTAATGCATAAAACAAAAAGTACAACGAGCCAAGTTCAACGAGACTCGATGATCAAAGTTCGATGTTTAACAGAAAGCTACATAAAAGCATAATCCCCCAAAGCTAATAGTGCCATCCCTTTATATAAGGGTGACAGCGGAGATGTCTAAGTGATAAGATAAATAAAGCAGCGATTTTGCCAAATTGTTAATCCTTAATCACTTCTTTTCTTCTCCGCCGAGCTGGTGTCTTCTCCTCCTTTTCCGGACCGGTTTGCTTCAACCTGCTTAGCCTCGTTTGCACTCAGTCCTTCATCAAAGGGACAACAGTTACCCTGTTCTTGTCTTTTCCTTTGGAACAAAAGCTCCTCGTTTTTACCCCTACCTACACAAGAGAATGACAATTATCAGCGGTTAAGTCTTGCATACTAATCCCACATATTTTGTTATAATTATTTATTGTTTTCCACGTTCATGATGCAAAAAGGTTCACAAGTTCCACTGAAAAGAAATTGAAATGATCATTAAAAACATACATTTTTAGTACTTCACACACCCCCCTACTTACCCTGTTTCATGCCCTCATGAAAACGTTGTAGTTGACATGCAAAGCAGTGAGAGAATAGGCTGGAGAAGGAATCTCATGCGGAGGCCTACAACCATGGTGAGTAACTAGGTAGTCAAAGAACTGGCCTGTTTGACCCTCATGCATCTCATATAGGGCTTGATATCCGGGTGCAGGGTGCCAAATAATTGGACTGCAGAATCTATATCCTAACCAGGATGGCCCTGCCCTCAAAATTCTTTCGCCATAGAGGTTCAAACGGTTGGCAGATAATTGAAAATTCTCATACTTAAATGGCTCGCTGAGCTGGATGTTTGGATTAGAGATTCGGTACCAAAATTTGGCTGCATCAATGGTGAGGTCTCTGATAGAAGGAAAATATTCTAAACTTTGTCGAATGAGTGCCTCGTGCATGGGTCCTAACGTTTCAATGAAAACCGGAGTTCTCATGAGGTTTCTATGTGCTTTCCACAACTGTAATGGGTCCCTAGGCTTAGCCCTTACCCACAAGTCTAGGCCATTTTCCTGCCTATGGAAAGTATTATAGGCTTTGAGCCATTTAATCTGATTAACTCCGAATGAGATGAATGCTTGCAATTGGATGTCTCCAACAAAAGGGCTAGGGTTCAGTTCAGTCTCCTGATCTAGCACGAGGTTATGCAAATAGAATTCACACAACAATCTCTGGACCTTCACCCCATAATGTTTACAAGAGTCTATAAAGTCATTGACAGTGTTAATTTGTATAAGTGTGCCTACTTTAAAAGCTTTTATTTTTAATTGTAAGTACCGTTCCAGTAAAAACAGAGCATAGTTTTTGGCAGGGGCCCTACATGCTAAAACATCATTGTATAAATAACACAAGGTATCCATCTGCTTGATAACAGTATCTAGCCTACGAGTTACCTTTGCAACTTTCTCTTGTTCCTTTCGCCACCCTTCAAAGGCCTGGCTTTCGGATTGATTGACGTTCCTTAGTTGTTGTTGTAGTCCTTCATACTTCTCGCGAGGGATCGTTTGCTCTCTAAGCCTTTCTGCTTCTTACTGAGCCTGTTTCAATCCCTTACGCAAGGTCACTGTCTTTGGATCTCTTCTCCATGCAGTAGTGGAGGCCGGGAGTTTTACCTGAACTTTCTTATTGCGTTGTTTCGAGTTTAGAACCCTTATCACCCCTGAGGGTGGTGCCTCCGTCTGAATTTTCTTGTTGTCCGTTTATTTTTTAACACGAATATCAGCTTACTGCTATTCCTTTTCAAATGGAACAACAGTCTATTCCTCATCATCATTTGGAACAACAGCTGGATCTTTAGCAGGGTTTTGAACATCAGGGCGATTTTTGTTCCTCCGCCTTTTTATCTTGGGGATTTTTACTGCAGTGGTCATCTTTTTCTTCCCTGCGGTCTTCCTTACCCTCTGCCTCGCTTTCAGGATCCTGATCTGCTGGTGGAGCTGGGCTATTATGCTCAATAATATTCGTTGTTCCTTTTGTAATTCCCTAATTTCCAGTGTTTTATTAGAAGGAACAACATGCTTTCTGCTGCGTTTTGGGCCATGACTAGTCCCTGGATATTTCTCCTAGGGTGCTTCTTCGCTGTTCTGTTCTGGTTGTTCTGGGGTAGGAACCCTAACTGGTTCTGTCACTTCTTGGGCGACTTCTTTTTCTATTCCTACTTCCTCTGAAATTTCCTCTGGTTCCTTGGGAACAGATTGTTCCCATTCAGTGTCTCTTATCTCCTCTTCTTCATGAATAGACATATTTCCTTCTTCTACCTCTTCTGCATGTGGTTTTTCAGATGCATCTTCTTCCTGGGATTTTCCGTGGAGGTTTGATGGAGTGGAAGGTTGGCCATACTCACCCATATTGGGCAAGACTGTGGCCAATTTATCTTCTCCCATTGGGTCCTGTGGTGGGCTACCTACCTGTTGTCCCATTTCCTCCTCCTGCTTGGATTGTCTAGCTTCTGCCTCAGAATGCTCAGCTTCTGTTTCAGAATGGTCAGCTTCTTCCTCATTTTCCTCTTCGGATTGCTCGGCCTCCTCGGCCTCTCCTTTCTTTTCTCCTTTAGCTTGTTCCTCTTCTACTTCTGGCCGTGAGGATTGTTCATCCTCAATTTCCACTTGCTGGCTGGTGCTTTCCTGGAGCTTTTCCAGCCTTTCTCTTATCTGAGCTAACCAGACTGATTTTCTGCGTTTCTCTGGCTGTTCGGGTGTACTGGTGTCATGCTTACGTTTTGTTGATTTCTGGCGTGTTTCTGGTCGTTCAGATGTGCTCACAACATGTTTTTGTTTTACTAATTCTCTGCGTTTCTCCGAACGTTCTGGTGTGCTTATAGTATGTTTACGTTTTGGGGATGGTGTTGTCGCCCTCCCCTCAATTATTGCAATTAGCTCTTCCCAGCTGCTTTGCTGCTGAGTGAGGCTATGACTAACTATTAATCGAATTAACCCATGGTGGCTGACAACTGACTCTACATGATGTGCCCTTTTTAGGCTTCGTGCAACGTCATGAAGTAATGAATTCAAAAGTGCAGGCAGATTTACAGAGCATTTCTTCTTTAGAACAGCTAAGAGTTTAAGATGTCATGGTCTTAACACGTCTTTTCTCCCCTCGCAAGTGATGTAGCTTTGCACGGTTCTTGCTAATTCTGCCCAGGGCTCTCCTAGCATTGCTGGCAGAACTCCCTTCCCCTTCATCGTCAAGCTCTGGCCTTCGTCCTGGAAGATTTCCATGATCTTCTGTAATCCTTCCTTCTTTAGTGTCCATACAGGTTCGGTGACTGGTAGTCCCGAGAATTCTGTGATTATATCATCGGTGACCACTATCTGCTTCCATCTTATTATGGAGTGATCCTCCTGCAGATTCTGCAGGAATTCAATCTCCATTGTTTCATTAGACTCCTGCAAGCAACTGAGATAAGTCAGCCACCCTGCTCTTTCCAGGATCTCCCGGGTAGCAGTGAAGACTGTCAACTCTTAAGGTTCCCTTCGAATTTCCCTTCCTCCCATGGTTTCACTGTGGATTCTCGATGGAACAGCAACTGCTTTCTGTTTGAAACATAGAGAGGGTAATAATTGCAAGATTTTGAAAAACACAGAGTATGCAAGAGAAATGGCTTATGAACAGCAACTTGTGTAAAAAATAGAAATATCATGTCGTTAAGTTGTGCCATACCCTAGTACACTATCTTTCCCGAATAGTGAGCTGACACATAACCGAGGGAATAATGAGGTTAACCTCCCCCCCCCACAATGTGATAGGTTGTCCCAACTGTCAAAGAAAGGAGCAGCACCCGATCTGCAACCAAGTCATAAAGGAACAACGTATGAAAATATGCCATGTTTAGAAAAACAACGAATTACCAAAATCGAGGCATAAAGTTGGATCACGTATTATGTAAGAGGTTGCTGTGATATGATGCGAGGTTGGGGGATAGGACGTCTGTCGTACTTGCGAAATCTCAAGTGGTCATTGTCACCTCCTTTGCCATGATTGGTGGTAATAAATGTTCATGCGATATATAGGTCGGGAAATAATGTATGATTAGTGCCTAGGTTATAAGAAACAAAAGAGTATTAGTATCTTACCTATTGGTGTAATCAATGTCACTTCAATACCATTAACAGTGCTCTGCTACCGACACCTTTCCATAACCTTGGCAGAGTTGTTTATTTCACCCTTGGAACCATGATCCTTTATGTTCATATTAAGGAATATAATGTCAAAGTGTAGGCCATTATGCTGTCTTGGTAACTAGTTAGCCATAATGCCATTCACGAGGAGGGAGCGAAGAGTGGGCAGGTCGACTCGTGATGAAACCTCCTGTTCCAAGGTTTGTTTATTTGATATACCTTTTGGACCATATCCCTGGTGTGGTGGCCATAGTCGAAATGCCACTTCACTTCCATCCTCATGATCATGGTAGGCTGGCTCTTGATGAGACCCCCTATCCTACATTTGACAACTTATAATTCATCTTTTTACTTTCTTCTTTTTCATAAAGCACTTTTCCTTACTTATACACAAAGGGTGGTTCAACACTCCTTAAGAGTAGGAATGGTGGAAGAAGTCTTATCATCTCAATAGGAAGACATAAACCCTTTTCTCTTATTCCTAAACAATAATCAAAGAGGATTAAAGATAATGTCATGATAAAGATAACCAATCAAGGAAAAATTAGTAAGACAATGACAACAAAAGATGATGGATAAGTATGTCCTTCCTTTTTTCCTCTTACCGATACAGAGCCTTATAAAGATAGCGATTTATAATTTTCTGATTTCAGTATGTTGTGATTTTGTGTTCATTTCATAAGTGCATAGCTGTATCTAAAAGAGTTTGAAAGAACAGGAGCAAGAAGCATCCTCAATTTAGATTAGCAAAAGGGATAAGCTATTTCACAAGGAGAGAAAAAGTATGCTAGAAGTGTTCCTTTTAGGAAGAGGAACAAAAGAGGAGCATAGGTCTCAAAAGTGAAAATGTCATTCCTTTTGAAAAAGGGACATCAGAACACACCAATGCCATTCCTTTTGAAAAAGGAACAGCAGCCATGAAAAATGTTGTTCCTTTGAAAAGGGAACAGCAAAAGACGCAAAAGTGTCGTTCCTTTGAAAAAGGAACAGCATAAATCAAAAATATGCTGCGCCTTTGGAAAAGGGACAGAAAACACACCGTAGTGCCATTCCTTTTGAAAAAGGAATAACAAAAATCAAAATGTTGTTCCTTTTATAAAAGGAACAACAAAACAAGCAAATGTCGTTCCTTTGAAAAAGGAACAACAAAAATCAAGAGTGTTGTTCCTTTTGAAAAGGAACAGTAGAAAAATCAAGAATGTTGTTCCTTTTGAAAAGGAACAGCAGAAAAATCAAGAATGTTGTTCCTTTTGAAAAGGAACAGTAGAAAAATTAAGAATTTTGTTCCTTTTGAAAAGGAACAGCAGAAAAATCAAGAATGTTGTTCCTTTTGAAAAGGAACAGCAAAAAAATCAAGAATGTTGTTCCTTTTGAAAAGGAACAACAGAAAAATCAAGAATGCTGCTCCTTTTGAAAAGGAATAGCAGAAAAATCAAGAATGTTGTTCCTTTCGAAAAGCAACAACATAAACACGCAAATGCCATTCTTTTAGAAATGGAACGGCAAAAATCGAAATCTTTGAGAGAAAATTACAAGAACACATTTAGTTCAAGCATATGTACACGAACGACTTGAAGAAAAGAACTTATGTACAAATTGTAAAAAGAAATGAATTCCTTAATGAATTACAGGTGAGGAAGAATTCTCTTCCTCTCCTAAAATTTCCATATCAGTGTCTCAGCATAGCTGCTAGCAGAAGGATTCCCGAGTGAGTGGTTTACGATAGAGACAAACTCGGTGGCCATTTACTTTGAAGGCATATCCAGAACCGTCAGTGGTGATTAAAGTGAGGGTGCCATTGTCATGTACCTTCTGGATTTCGTATGGTCCCAACCAACGAGTCTGGAGTTTCCCAGGGGAGTCCTGAAACCGAGAGTCGTACAACATAGCCCAGTCTCCCTCGTGGAAGACTTTGTTTTTGATGAGTGCATCATGCCATTTAGCTCGCTGCTGTTGAATCAGTGTTGTATTTTGTAGTGCAGAGAGCCTAATTTCGTCCAATTCATTGATCTGTTGTAGTCAATTAATCTGTGCCTCGCTTAGATCTATGCCAACTTCCTGCGTTGTTCGTAATGTTTGGATTTCAAATTCTATAGGAAAAATGAGTTGTTTTCCAAACACTAATTGATAAGGTGAGTAACCAGTGGTGCTTCTCCATGTTGTTCTATAGGTCTAGAGTGCTTCAGGTAGTCGGGTAGCCCAATCACGCCTATGTGATGCAATGGCTTTCGTTAGGATTGATTCTATTACCTTATTGCTTCTTTCTACTTGTCCATTCGCCTGTGGGTGATATGGAGTAGTGATTTTATGTTGGACATGATAATTATTAAGTGTTGCAGCTAATCTATTCCCAGCAAATTGCGGTCCTCCGTCTGTAATTATTTCCCTTGGAAGGCCATAACGTACAAATAGATGGAACGGGAACTGTATGACAGAGTCCTCTATGGCTCTTGGAAATGCTTCTGCTTCAACCCATTTGGTGACATATTCTGTTGCCACCAAGATAGATGTTTTCTGATTTGATGAGGGGTTGATGGGTCCAACGAAATCAAGAGCCCATCGCTCAAATGGTTCGATGACTAACTGTGGTTTTAGAGGCATCTCGTCAGCTTGACCAGGACGTCCTGCTCGCTGGCAACTGTCACAGGCTTGGACAAATTTATTTGCATCTCTAAAAATCGTGGGCCAATAATATCATGTCTGTAATACTTTATGTTCAGTTCTACGCTCAGCGAAGTGTCCTCCACATGGTCCACATGACAGGCTTTTACGATGTCAAATATTTCATCTTCTCGAACACATCTCCTGATATGCATGTCTGCCCCTGTGTGAAACAAATATCCCCCAATCTAGGAGAATCGAGTACTCTTCTAAACAATCTGTTTTCGTTCATTAGGGGTTAGGTGTTTTGGTAGTTTACCTACTACAAGGTAATTGGCAACATCAGCATACCAGGGTGTTTGAACGGAAACAACAAACAGATGTTCGTCCGGAAATTGATCTTCGACCGCTGCTGCATCAATTGGCTTTGGCATTCTTGAGAGAAAAACAGCTACAGGGTTTTCTTTGCCAGGCCGATCCTTGATTGTGATATCGAATTCCTGCAATAAAATCAACCATCTAGTTATTATGGCATTTGTGACAGGCTTATTTGCTAAATATTTTATGGCAGAATGATCTGTATACAAGATAACAGGATAGCCTGTAATATAATGTCTAAACTTATTGACATCATGTATTACAGCTAGGAATTCTTTTTCAATAACAGTGTAATTTAATTCAGCAGGGGATAAATTTTTGTTGATGTAATAGATAGCGTATGGTTTTTTATCCTCTTCCTGCCCAAGGACTGCGCCAATGGTTGTATCTGAGGCATCAGATGATATTTGAAATGGAAAATCCCAGTTTGGTCCTAGAAGGATTAGGGTTGTGGCTATGAGCTTCTTTAAATCCTTGAAAGCACGTTCACATTTTTCTGTCCAAAGAAAATCAACGTTACCAGTTAGTGCATATAAAGGTGTAGCAATGTGTGAATAATGTTCTATAAATTGTCTATAATAACCAGAAAATCCAAGAAAGCTGCGTACCTCTGTTTGAGTAGTAGGAGTGGGAATAAGCAAAAGTATTTGGATTTTGGCCGGGTCTACCTGAATGCCGGCTGCTGAAACATAGTGTCCTAGGATAAGTCCTTCAGTCATCATCATGTAACATTTTTCG
Organism: Pinus tabuliformis; assembly: GCA_031772625.1. Taxonomy (NCBI): domain Eukaryota; kingdom Viridiplantae; phylum Streptophyta; class Pinopsida; order Pinales; family Pinaceae; genus Pinus; species Pinus tabuliformis. The sequence continues at coordinate 256,042,744 of CM062815.1, forward strand.
TGGATTAAGCAAAGTCTGGTAGCTATGCAGCGTTGTAGGACTTTTTCTCAGGTGTCTAGTCCCAGATCAAAATCATCTCCATATGGTGTAAAGTAATCCATATATACTTCAAGTCCATCATTTATTAAATCTGCAAAAATGCTAAGGATAGCCCTTTGGAATGTGGCAGGAGCATTACATAGGCCAAAAGGTAGAACTCGGTGGGCAAATGTTCCCCAAGGACAGGTAAAAGTAGTTTCATCCTGGTCTTCAGGGGAAATTTGAATCTGATTGTATCCACTGAAGCCATCCAGGAAAGAAAAGAATTTCTTTCCTGCCAAAGTATCTAGCACTTGGTTTATGAATGGGAGAGGAAAGTGGTCTTTTTGTGTTGCTTTATTGAGTTCCCTGTAATCCACACAAATTCTCCATTTCCCGTTCTTTTTTGGTACCACCACAAGCAGAGAGACCCATTTACTGTCAGAAATAGAATAAATAAAATTGACATCTAAAAGTTTCTGAAGTTCAGCTTTTACCACATCCTTTAGATGAGGATTAAGTCTTCTTTGTGGTTGATGAACAGGTCTAGCATATTTTTCTATATAAATGTGGTGTGTACACAATTGTGGATAGATTCCTTTCATATGAGGGTAATCCCATGCAAATGCTTCCTGATATTTTCTTAACAGATGGATGAGCTTCGTTTCTTGTTCAAGTGTGAGGTTGGCATTGATATTTAAAGTTTTTCCCGGTTCAATTTCCACAATTTTACTATTTGCGACAGAAGTAACAAGTATTGTTTGATCATGTGTATCTTTCAGAGGATCTTCTTCTAATTCATTATCAAATGCTGCTTCTATCATGTGACATTGTGTGTAGGATCCGGATTCAGTTTGACTAATGAAGTTGTTAATGGCATCATCTTCTGTTTGATCTTTAAAATCAAGTGCCTCTTGTATAGTCAACGAAGATCTAATGTTGTCAGTAAGGTATGATACAGGGTGCTTGTTAGTTTTAATTATTGTGACACTTGGCTGTGCTGGAGGGTATAGAACTAAATTCTTGATATTAGGTCCTTTGGTTATGGTCATGTTTCCTTGCCGGCAACCAATGTAAGCATCAGCAGTGGCAAGCCAAGGTCTCCCTAGGATTAGAGGGTGTCATTCAAGTCGGGTTTTTGGATTAATTATCAGGAAATCGGTTGGATATTCCTAGGAATCTACAGAGACCATGACATCATGTAGAGTACCCTCTAGTCTAACCACAGATCGATCAGCCAATTCTAACAAAGTAGAGGTGGGTTCTACAGATGTAATGCTGAGCTTTTGACAGGTAGTGGTTGTTAAAATATTGATTGCAGCTCCTAGATCAGCTAAGGCATTAGACAGGGTCTGGCAATAAATTTGAACAGTTACAATTGGATTTCTTGGGTCTTCATATTTAATGGGTGTCTCTTTCCCAGATAATAAATCAGATAAAGTACCGACTACTTGGACTCTTGGGTTAGTTGTTATATTCCTCCTTGGTTTCTTTATGCACAATTCTTTGATAGTTTTTGCGTATATAGGAATGTCTTGAATGGCTTGGAGGAATGGGATTTTTATGTACAGTTTTTGTAATTCTCCCAGAATTTTGAAGGCAAGATATTGCAAAGGTCGAGGTATGACTAATCGTTCTGGGAATGGAGGAGAGGATGCGGTTGCTTGATTATGAGTCTGCTGCTTATTTACATCCTCTTGTTGCAACTGATGTTCTCTTGATAACTGATGTTCAATATGAACTGTTTTAACTCCCTCGGTTTCAATAATACGTCCAGATCGTAACTGAAGATCGTTACACTCCCTCAGGTCGGGTCTTATTTCTGGTGATTCTGTGATTTGAAGAGATTGGACCGGTCTGTTATTTGGATTGGGGTTGGGTTGGGCTGCGAGTTGCGGTCTCAGATTAGACTGGGGATTTTGTTGTAAAGCTAGCAGAGTAGGTTGAGGGAGCAGAATAGTTCCTACTGGCTAGTGCATCGGTATTTGCCAGTTGGTCTACCAGGGTGAAATTTGTGAAGTAGCAGGAGTCCATTGTGGAGGATATGGGCTATTTTGCCAATATGGTGGAGTGTAAGGGAAATTCGGCCAACCAGATTGGCTTGCCTGATTCAACCACGAGTTTGAAGAAGGAAACGACGATGGTGACCAATTTGAAAATGGGGGTTGGGACTGACTTTGTCACATACTATATTGTTGGGCATTATATTGTGGAGGCTGAAAAGAAGAAGTTGGGTCTAGAAACATACCAGATTGTCTCGGCTGCCACTGGCAGCGCTGGTTGATCAAGTACACCGATTTTGGTTCTTCCTCTGCTTCCTTATATACTGCTTTTAATCCAAGAAGTGAGGGGCAGCTTTCCGTAAGATGATATTTTGTACAGATGGCACATGTTTGGACTGTATCCAGTGGACACTCCTTGTGACTATGCTTTTTCCTGCATCGGGAATAGAAGATTGCCAAATTCTGTTCTGCCTCCATCTGCTTCTGTTTGGCCTGCATAATATCAAGTTGTGTAGTTAGTGTCCCTAGAATATCAGTTTTAAAATATTCTAATAAATTTCCAATCTCTACACATGTTACTCCTTCTGTTGATATTTTGTTGTCTCTTGCAAACCAATCATATTCTGCCGGTTTTACTCTTGTGCTGCCTCTTGAACTCCTAATACATAAATAAATGATGTCATCAAAATTCTCTTGATAAATATCCCCTTTTCCCATGATGTTTAATGTTTCAATCCACTGTTCCTTCATGCCCCTTATCAATGCAGTTTTTAACACATTATCAGGTAAAGGTAGTGATGCATAAGGAGATCTTTTTAAATAGTATTGTAAATGTTCCACATACTCTTCTAATTTTTCATTCGGTTTGGCTGTCATGTGGAATATTTTGTCTTTCAATTCTCTAGACCTACAATAATCCTGATATTTTTTTAAGAAGGATTCTTTCATTTGATCCCAATTGTTGATGGCCCCACCACCTAGTTCCATAAACCATCTTAAAGCAGCCCCTTTTAATGTAGAGGGGAATAATTTCAATTTCTAAGGATCGGTGGTGTAATCATATCCGCTGCACAACACATCGAATTCGAATAAAAATGCATCTGGATCTTCTGATGTGAAACCGTGAAATGTAGGGATATGTTGAAGAGGGATAGATTTCATGGGCGCATTTGCTGCAGAATCCACTATAGGATATTGTAATGTAGAGGTTTGAGTGTTTGGCTGGTTCTGAGCCATAGGATCGAGTATATGCCAATAACCTTCTGGGATATCTAGGAGGGTATTCCTAGGTTGAGAGGGAACGGTTTTGGCAGGGATAGTTTTAATGGCACTTCCTTTATCTGGGATAAGGGGAATACCTGATGTCTGAGGAGATTCGACTCCTTCAACAATGATATTCGTAGTGCTCCCCTTAGCTGGGCTGTTTGATGGCTAATCTGTTCCAATGGGAGATTTTTGTTCCTCTGTTTCCCCTGTTTATCCTTCTCCTTCACAAAAGTTGCTGAAATTCCCTTCTTGCAATAGTTCTGCAGTAGAATTTTCAATTTCTTGAAAGTCCTGCTATTCAGTTTGACTGTGCACCTCAGCAAAGGCTACAGATGGTGATCCTGTGGCCTGAAGGGAACTAGTAGGTTGTTTAGAAATTATTTTCCTGGGGCCTACTGATGGCTAAGATTCTGTTTTCTTATAGATTTCGTCTATGAAGGTTGTTTAGCCAAGGGTCACTGGCCCCTTAGCTTTTTTGGGTTTGGATGGAAGCTTAATATTCTTTTCTGGTTATTTCTTCTTAGTCATGCACTCAAATGAACTACTAAGTTCTATTCAAACAAAGCAACAACAAATCTGTTAGGAAAGCGGACAGTGGAGCAGGGCTCTTACATGCTCCACACACAGGTTCTTACCTTCCATTTTTAAGATACAAATCTTCCCTAGCAGGTTCGTACACTACTTTGAAAAAGACAAATGGCTACACTCTTTCCCCGGCAACGACGCCAAAATGTAGATCTATAAAAGGGGTCTCTTTCACATCTAATTACCTCACATTAATATGTCAATCCGGGAGCATTTTGTTATTTCAAAGAGTGACTCAGTCTGAGGCTATCACTTGTCAGAGTAATGCTAGTAGTACAACGTCTAACAAAAATACAAGAGTAAACGGATGCTTGTCTATAACTAAGTTACTTCAAATGAATAAATCACACACTCTAAAACTAGGCAACTTATCAGTCAAGGGTTCGAGAGAAATAGCGCATCCCTTTGGAAACTAATGGAAAGGAAATTAGAGCATGGACCACGGGTCTGGGAGCCAGACAGTAAATGCCAAGGCTCACTACAGCCACAGATCGTCTCTCACACCAAAACAAAAAGTGCGAGTAAATGAAATGGCAGGTAGAAAAATGGAATAGAAAATAAGAAATCGAACAGAAAATCTGGAATGGAACAACAATGCTAAAATGGAACAACAATTTTGAAATGTAACAAAAATCGAACAACTAAATCTTGTGAGCAGTAATCAAGCTTTATCCTACTAACTCAAATGCACTCGTTGTAATCAAACAGCAATCTTCCATTCTCCAGGCAAATCAAGAAGCACACACTAATGGAACAACATTAATTACTAATAAGTTATGGAACAGGGTTTGGAAATCATACACACACACAACACACTTGAAGCGTAATTTGATCTAGCATCAACCGTCATTAACAGGAATACAACTGCATTTCAAAATGGAACAGCATTACTCCTGAACACAATCTTTCAGATAAATTCCATAACACGAATATACAGCATAAGAGCTCTGTAACAAAATAATAACAATGTTCAGTCAAGACTAATAATATTCAATCAACTCTGAAAGGATTAGTGATATAATGCAGAGTCAATACAACAGTTCTTGTCTGTAAAAACCTTAATGAGCGAATCTCAACAGAGCATATGATGTAACTTATAAAGCATATCAGATTACCAAATAATGACGATAAGAAAACCACGCAGAAATCAAATTGTAGTGATACAGAAGCAAGTGTCCTCCGGGGCCGGGCCCTTAGCCTCCAAGGGTACACCGCTTTAAGTTAATCTAGACGCAAAGATAAGATAATCACCAAGTTTATATTAATGCATAAAACAAAAAGTACAACGAGCCAAGTTCAACGAGACTCGATGATCAAAGTTCAATCTTTAACAAAAAGTTACATAAAAGCACAATCCCCCAAAGCTAACAGTGTCGTCCCTTTATATAAGGGTGATGGTGGAGATGTCTAAGTAATAAGATAAATAAAGCAGTGATCCCTCAGGATCAAAGATCCTGAGGGATTCGCCAAACTGTTAATCCTTAATCACTTCTTTTCTTCTCCGCCGAGCTGGTGTCTTCTCCTCCTTTTCCGGACCGGTTTGCTTCAACCTGCTTAGCCTCGTTTGCTCTTGGTCCTTCGTCAAAGGGACAACAGTTACCCTGTTCTTGTCTTTTTCTTTGGAACAGAAGCTCCTCATTTTTACCACTTCCTGCACAGGAGAATGACAACTATACATAGTTAAGTCTTGCATACTAATCCCACATATTTTGCTATGACTCTTTATGGTTTTCCACGTTCATGATGCAAAAAGGTTCACAAGTTCCACTGAAAAGCCATTGAAATGATCATAAAAAACATACCATTTTAGTACTCCACAATACTTACAAAGAGTTACTTCCTACCATTATATATCTTTTACTTAGCACTTATGTAGGAGTAAAACTATAAATGTATAGACTTACTAGTAGTTACTACCTACCAAAATTTTCATATTGACAACTATTAATTTAGCATTTACCAATGTAGATTATAATTTTTTATGCAAATTTTCCCAAAGCATATATTCCAACATGAGTGACGGGGACCAAGTTATCCTACAATACTTATTAAATATGAATTTGTATTATCTAAATTGTAGTCTTAAATATACTAGAATAACCATATTAAATGAGTCACCACATTAAATAAGTGGTGGATATATCCATCCTTCTTTTTTCACCTTTCACATTTTGATTGACCAAATTAGATTTAAATGTTAGAAAATGAAAACAATCTGCCTTTCACACATTGATTCGCTACACTAGTTTTGAAAGGTGGAAAATGAAGCCAATCCATGTTTAGTCACTATTAATGTGGTTGTGCTAGTAACAAGGTTCTACAAGATAGATTATAGACCATGGCTAAGTATGGCTAACATCATTTTTCTATGCTGAAAAAAGGTTAATGAAAGTAGAGTATGGTTAAAGATAATTGAAGATATTAACCATACTCGAAGACAATTTACCATAATTATTATTATTTAAATAGTATAAAAATTATATTAAATAATAAAAATAAAGTTATAATTTGTTTATAATATCTTTTTTTGTTTTTTAATAGAATATTCCACTATATAATTTATTAAGGATATAACGATTAAAATTTTAATAATACCTAAAATAAAATATTAATATAAATTATAAGAAATTATTATTTATTTAATATATATTTTTTTAAACAATTTTTATATTTTATTTTATTTTATTTATCAATTATTTAAATGTTAAATTTAAATTTTAAAAAATTATCAAAATTGCTTGTGGTGGTATATTGTAGATGGTGACAAAGTGTTTTGTTAAGACACTTTGTATTATAAAGGTTATGGGTTCGAGACTTCATGGGAAAAAATCGAGTTATGCTGAGGGTTGTTGTGGTTGTGGCCAAGTACCATCCCTAGGTAATTTTGATGGCTTGGATATCCATGACCCACAACGGTTGAGGCTGAGTACCATTCCTAGGTAATTTTCATGGATTAGATATTCCTGAGTCACAAATACTCAAAGTTAAAACTATGTGAATATCAAAGCTTACATAATCTAGCAAAAAAAATATGAATGAACCATCAAAATTAACTGCCTACTTTATTTAAATTTCCAACATTCTAAACCAAGTCTATTATTTTAAATTCTGGTTATGAAGCAATAATTATCTTCTAACCCATATTAATTTTGGATTATTTATCTTTCCAATTACTTAAAACTAAGTCAAACCAATTCATTTCATTCTTGTTCCATTTTTTCAAAGATGAACCAAATCCTACACAGATGCTTGAGTTTAAGAGTGATGTGAATCTAGCACTATTAACGTGAACAAAGCTATTTAGATTCATTCATTTCTATGGAAAAATCTAAATCATTTGATGAGGTATTTAAATCCAAAATCCATTAAATAGTGAGATAGAGAAGAGATCACACTACTGCAATTATAACTCGGTGTTACCATTTATGAGTTGTTTCTTTCTCAAAAATGGTTTTGTTGGTCTCACCACAGGCACCCATTTTGGAAAGCACCTCTACTTGGATGGCGATATTGACCACTTGCAAGTTGAAATAACTATACTTGGATGGCCATCTTAATCCAAAATCCGTTAAATAGTGAGATAGAGAAGAGAGCACACTATTGCAATTATAATTTGGGGTTACCATTTCCGAGTTGTTTCTTTCTCGCAAATGGTTTTGTTGGTCTCACTATAGGCACTCATTTGGGACAACTCCTCTACTTGGATGGCCATGTTAATCGCTTGCAGGTCTGAAGAAGGAATTACTATTACGGACTCTAGAGTTGGTTAGCTAGTGGAGTCCATCTGAAGCTTGAATGCTCATATTGTAAACGCTTGGCTAACTTTGGTTGGGGTCAGATAGCCCTTGGGAAACCAGTCTAGTACTAGTTACTGTTATGAACAATTCTCGGGGTGAAGTAGGTTCAAAATAAATTTAATTGAAAATTATGATGGGAAATAATGCTAGATATACTCACACCCAGGTAGTTGAACAATTATGGGAAAAGTGGTTATCCACCCAAGCTCCTCCTTGGAAATAGAACTTCCAAAAGGAAATCCAAGAGGGAAAGGAAGAACCTGAGGCAAAAAGGGGAGTAGAAGAGACTATGGAAGTTTGACAAAGCATTACTATTAACGGGCTCTAGAGTTGGTTTTCCAATGGAGTCCATATGAAGCTTGAATGCACAGACTGTAAACCCTTGGCTAAGTCTGGTTTGGATCAAATAGCCCTTGGGAAACGAATCTAGTACTAGTTACTCTTATGAAATACTCTGGGGGTGAATTAGGCTCAGGGAAGGATGTAGTATTAAAGATTGGTATCATTGGTTGGGTGGAGCATTGTATTCCCAGGGATTGTGTGGTTCACTGAGTGAGAAACAATTATATATAAGTATTCAATCAATACATTTATGTTTCTTTTTCCTTTTTTCTGTTTTAAAATTGTGATAAGATGTGCTAAGCAGTTGTGTAGGTTGGGGATCAAAGTTCGGAATGTTAATTCTCATAAGGGAACAAATGGAATGGAATGATTAATGCTCTATAGATGATGAAATAATTAAAGAAAGTTAACATGCTCTGATAAGGGTTTGGGTTAGTTTAAGGCTTAGTCGCTAAAGAAACAACTGTGAAATAGTCGTTCTTCCTAGAGCACAATATAGAAAGTCATAAATCTAATAGGGTGCATAAGGGTAGTTCGAAGACTAGCTAGTAAAATTGTGTAAATTATTGTTAGGAAAAAGAATACATATGATTCAAAAGAAGGGATAGGGTTACCTTTCCGACCAAGTTAGGTTACCAACAATCAGAAAAAAGTCCTTGAATCCTCTAAAAATAAGGAACATTAAGTTTACAAGAACCCAAAAAATTACAGTAGTTAAATATAAGAGACTGATGAACCCTTTGTGCACTCAGATACAATAGGTAAACCATTAATAACAAGTTATAATAATGAGACTACAAATCGAATTAAATATGAACATGAAGGAAAGTAAAGAGCTAATAGCTATTAAGTGAACAATTGTTGTCACATTGCTTCCAATACATAACCATTGCAATAACCCAAAAAAATAATATTTGCGAGCAATTAAAAAAATGATAATAATAACTAAGGTGAAGCCCAAAATATCATATGTAAATAAATAGATTTCAAGCTTAGGAATTACAATGCTCGGGTAAGAGAAAAAATTAATTTTACTAAATGCATACTCTTTCATAATATACATGAATGAAATTCCAAGCTATGAGAATAAAACCCCAAGTTAAAGAAATTCAAAGAAAAAAATATAGGCTGAAACCAGCGTCCATAATAAAAGAAATATTTAGAACAATGGCCAATAAGAAACCGAATTCCTAACAATCAATGAACACAATCATAATTCCATAGTAGATGGAAGACCTGCGAATGCAAATTCTCGAAACAACTGAAGGATTTTTCTTCATTAAATAGAAATAAAAATATTACACATGTTTTAATTGATAGTAGTAAATAACCTTCTACATTAAGTACTAGATGGAGAGTCAAAATACCTTTGAATAATATTCTTACAAAAATTTTACTGTCATAGGAAGATAAGTCAACAAAATAATAATCTCATGCCCAACTACAAAGAAAACATGACTTGTGGCCCTTCTATTGTCCCTAAAAACCCAGAAGAGAAACCCTTGAGTTGATAAGGCATAGAGTCAAATCACCTGGAATAAGAAGAAGGAACTCGTAAGGGTGCCATGTCGAATAGTTGAACTACATTAACAGGACAAGAAAAAAAAAAGGTGTTTGTGCAACCACAAAACCCCTACTTGTAAAAGAAATTCCAAGTAACATATATAAAGATTCATGGTAGAATGGAACAATTAGGTAAGGTTGCAAAAAGAAAAGTACGAGAATTATTGAACTCAAAAGGGGTTGGTATTACTTGGTGCCAACTCCTCACTAAGGAAGGAAACCTTTTTCGTAAAATAAATAATAGATAGAATTAAAACATATTTTGGAATTTTGTAGGAAAAATCGCATGTAAAGGTGAGGAATTTACCTGAAACCCGTGTTGTAGATCCCAACTTGTCTACATCATTTATTTCACTGGTGGAGTGGTAGCCATCGGCTATGGTATCAGAAAGAATCATGCTAGTAAGAAACTAAAATAAGAATATAAATGATAATTGTGTTATACTACTCATAATGACTATAACCAGGAAAAGAAAGACCTTCACTTACGCAAATAATGGCTATGGACAGGAGAAATCCCAATTCACCAGGGTTTGTTGCAGAGTCGTAGTAAACGAGTAGAATGACCAACCATCACTGAGGCGGAAGGAGGTTTGGTTAACCTTAACTTCCTTGCTGCAATCTAAACTGTTAGATTAAACCCTAAGTAAATCAATGGCATGCATGGAGAAGAAGTGTTTATAAGGACGAGATGATCTGACAAACCATATGGAAGGTCGAGAGATTTCCATTACAGTCATATTACAAACATGGCTAGCAATAAAAACCTATGTTAAGTCCTTGAACATATAATCACATTAACCATGGTATAATGAAGATCATACACATAATGTCATCAACGTATTAAGTTATGAGACTAGGGTACCATGATAACATTGTAACCATATTCCAAATCATACCCAAACAATTAAGATTATTATAAGATATAAGTAATGCAATGGAAGCCTTTATGGAAAACAAAATAATGTATAATACTAAGTAATTAAAAGAAAGAAAGTACTTAGTGATTTTTAGGTATTTCACAGGTGGTATCAGAGCCAAGGTCAAATATTGTCATCTGATTGGGCAGCTAGGAGAACAACATAATTTGTTCATGTTTATAGAGAGGAAGCATGATGAGGAGATAAATTGGAAACACACCAACCATCAAACTGTCAATAGGTGCAGGGTCAATGCCATTCACTAAAGCTAAACCATAGATGTGGGTTTAGCGAGGGGAAGAAACTTGAAATACAAATGTTGCATTATTTGAAACAATTCAACAATTAAAAAATAAGATGGAAAGATTGAGCGTTGATAATGAAATGTTGATGCAAGAACAAAAAAGGATCATGAAAAGTATTTCAAGTTGACAAACCATAAACCTCCCATCCCAAGCCTTGATCATGGAAACAATGTTGGGGCAACCCAGAATCTGAAGGTGATCAAGAATATAATGAGGTGAAATTTGGAAATGTGTCTCCTCACAAAGGACCTAACAGATAAAAAACTTAATTACAGGGAGAATTTAAGAAAATTAAATCTCCTATGTTCGATGGTGAGATGGAAGAGGCCACTAAAGCCTAGTTGATTAATATGAACAAATATTTTCATATTTATGAGTATGATAACACAATGAAGGCTCATTTGGAAATTTATAAACTATAAGGCAAAGACACCTTATGGTGGGAAGAGGTTAAAATAGTACAACGTATTAATGAATGAGAGGTGACATGGGAAAACTTCCAGGGCCATTTCAAAGACATATACCTAACAAAATGATTGTATGTCAAGAAAGCAAAGGAGTTCCACGATGTTAAGCTAGGATAACTTTCCATGGATGAGTTTATAAAAAAATTTACATATTTATTGAGATATGTTCCTTACACACGAGAGGAAAAAGAAAAATTACAATGATTTATCAACAGTCTTCCTCCATTTATGAAGTAATGGTTAGAATTTGACAACCCCAAAATGATAGATGAATCTAGTTGAAAGGCCCAAATATGCTACCAATACATAAAGCAAAAGGGGGATAATAACATAAGGTGGACAGGTAAGAAAGGGTAAAAAAATTCGCAGACTGCTAAGGGTATAAAGCCTACACATTTCAAGGGTCCATACAAAAACCAGCAAATTAAAAATTCAGGGAGATTGCAACAAAAGTGTAAGCTACAAAGTGAATCAAATCCTACATAACAACTAAATAAAACTAAATTTGACCAAGCAAGAAAACCTTTGTTAGAGTGTTGGGGATGTGGAGGACCTCATTATGACAAAGAATTGTCCTTATCGAAAGGGAATAGACTAGGTAGCACATATTCGAGAGGCATCCATAGTGGGGGAGGTAGCAAGCCATTTGCAAAGATCAATGTGGCATTAGAAGATCACCAAGCAGAATACCAACCAACTATGTTTGATTTTGAAGGTAAGGTCTTTAACCAAGCCATGTTTATTTTAATTGACCCCAGAGCCAGTATGAGTAATGTAAGTCCTAAAATTATAGAAAAGTGTCATTCACAAGTCACAAAGTTCAAAAACCCATGGTTGGTGCATTTTTCCATAGGGGCAAAGAGGAGGGTGACAACTAAAGTCGATAATTTTCATGTTATCTTGGCAGATGATCCAATATCAACAAATTTGAATGTGTTATGGGGCCATATGACATTTTAATTGGCATGGATTGGCTGGAGAAATATTGGTCTCTCATAAACTATAGGGATAAAAAATATAGTTTCCTTAATTTAGGAGTTAATAAGGAAGTTTAGGTAATTAAGAGACCTTTCAAATGAAGGCCCATTACAACCTCATAATTGGAAAAGAGCCTTAGAGAAGGTTGTCAAATCTATGTTGTCCAGGGGGGGTACACTAATTCTAAGGAGAATACTATGACACAAGAAAAATTACCCATTGTGCAAGACTTCATTGATGTTTTCCATGAAGAAATCCACATATTTCCTCCTAAGAGAGACATTTATTTTACTATTGAATTAATTCCATGAGCTACTCTAGTATCTAAGGCACCATACCACATGAGTATCCCTGAGCTAACTGAATTAAAAATGAAGTTGTAAGAACTACTGGATAAAAATATATTCGCCCAAGTGTGGCACCTTGGGGAGTCCCGTAATTTTTGTTAGGAATAAGGATAGTACCTTACTATCCTTATGACTATAAATTTATTATAGAGAGTTAAATAAACTAAATGTTAAGAATCAATACCTGCTACCGAGGATCAATGATCTATTTGATCAAGTAAAGGGTGATACCATATTCTCAAAAATTAACCTACACTCTCGATATAATCAAATCAAAATAAAGGAGGAGGATATGCATAAGAAAACTTTAAAAACTTGCTATGGGAATTATGAGTTTGCAGTTTTAAGCTTCAGACTCACTAATGGCCCAACAATGTTTTTGTGCCTTTTGAATAGTATATCTCATCAATACCTTGATAAATTTGTATTGATTTTCATTGATGATATTATTATCTACACAAAGAATTAGAAGAGCATAAGTGGCATTTACAGATAGTAAGTGTGAATTTTACAATGACCAAATTCAATACTTGGTACATGTCATAACTTAGGAAGGGATAACAATAGATCCAGAAAAGATCAAGACTATAATGGAGTGGCATGTTCCGAACAACATAGCTGATATTAGATATTTTGTGGCATTATTTGGTTATTATCAACATTTTATTGAAGTATTTTCAAGGGTGGCCTATCCCATTACTTATCTATAGAAAAAGGGAAAAAAAAATCGTGGATAGTTGAATGTCAAAGCAACTTTGACTAGCTGAAACATTTACTTACCGCATCTCCCATTTTAAGGATTGTTGATCGAGAGAAGGAATTTATGGTCTATAGAGATGCTAGTAAGGAAGGAGTTGGAGGAGTTCTGATGCAAGAGGGAAGAGTTGATGCCTATAATTATAAAAAAATAAAAGAGAATGAGCAGAAATATTTGGCTTAGGATTTGGAGCTGATAGTAGTGGTTCATGCTTTGAAAGTATGACAACACTATTTACTCGAAAATAAATTTATATTAATGACAGATGACAGTAGTTTAACCAACTATTTTAAACAACCCACATTAAATGCACAACAAGCATGATGGGATGAATTTTTGAGTGAATTTTACTTTGACATTAATCATATAAAAGGAAAAAAAGAACTGAGTAGCGGATGCCTTAAGCACAAAACTTAATTTTTTGTATGAAATCCCATTCAACAAAGTTAAAAATGATTTTATAACAAAAATTAAAGATGTTGGTATAAGGGGCCCTCATACCAATTTCTATGACAGAAAGAAAAATTACAAAACAACAATGAAAGACAGTTGGGATAGGATATTAATGAAGACAATGTGTTAATTTAGAAAGGCAGACTTTATATCCTAAATCAGCAAGATTTAAAATAGTTAATCCTAAGTGAATATAATAAATTACCTTATGTTGCTCATCATGGATATCAAAAATTACTTACTTCTCTAAGGAAGAAAACTATTTTGGCTTGACATGAACAAACAAGTAGCGTAATATTTGACCAATTGCTTGGAATGTCAACTAGTAAAGGATGAACACCAACAACTAGATAGGTTGCTTCACCCATTGCCCATTCCTGAATGGAAATGGGAGATTGTTACACTTGAGATTATTACTATTTTACCTAAATCTAGGAGGTAGAACAATTTCGTAATGGTGGTAGTAGACAAATTAAGTAAGGCAACAAATTTTATACTAGTGCAATCTAGTTATAAAACGGTTCAAATTGCTAACATTGTTATGAGAGAAAATTTTAGATTGCATGGTATGTCGAAAGTGGTAATATCACATAGGGATATGAAATTCACATTTGGCTTTTGGAAAGCCTTATTCACGGGATTGGGTACATAGATACAATTCATTACTTATTATCATCCTCAAACAGATGGAGAAATTGAATGAGTGAACCATGTTCTAAAGGATATGTTAAGAATGTATGTGATGCAACATGGAGGATATGTTAAGAGTGTATGTGGTGCAACAACCGAATAAATGGGAAGATTACCTTTAGTAACAGTTACCATACCTCCTTAAAAATGAGTCCATTTGAGCTACTATATGGACATAAGTGTAGAACACATACTAATTGGAATAACCCCAAAGATAAACTAATGTTGGTTTCAGATAAGTTGAAAGAAGTGGAGGGTACTGTGAAAAAACTAAGGATGAATCTAAAGAATACACTAGGCAGAAAGAAAGCTTACACTGATAAAAAGTGAAGTTATTGAGAATTTCAAGTTGGGGATCACATGTATGCATGAGTAAAACATAAAAGAAGCACTTTACACTAGGGGAGTCATTCCAAGTTGGCTCCCCGATTTTGTGATCCATTCCAGATTCTGACATGAATTAGGCATGTGGTGTATCAACTAGCTTTGCCTAGTCACACATGTGTACATAATGCCTTTCATGTTTCATTATTGAAAAAGTATATATATGACCCCAAACATATTATTTATTAGCAGGATATACAAGTAGAACAGTTCATGGGACAATTGTATGTATGTATGTTATAAATTTGTTCATGTATAAAAACTAATGGTAACTCATTGGATGCAATTGTAGGTCAAACTAGATGATGAGTTCCTGGTCGAGCCCTTATGTATACTTGATCGAAGAGAAGTAATGTTGCGGAATCGAGTTATGACCAAGGTTAAAGTGTAGTGGTGGCACTTTAGCCCAGAGGAGGTTACCAGGGAGGACAAAAAATATATGAAGGAATCATATCCCATCCTATTCTATTATCTTGGAAAACACCATGACGATGTGTCACTCAAGGGGGCGAGATGTAGTTCCCCATGGTAAAGTTAGTAAATATTGGTTTACTGCAGTTAAAAGACATTGTTTTACTTTGTCAGCCACGAGGAAGTCCAAAATAATATTTCACATAGACATATATTTTTATTTATTATTTACTAATTTCATAATGTTTATGTGATGACCATGAAATCATAACTGGAAATAATGAGCTAGAGATTCTCACAACTTGGTAGTCGAACATTTATCGGAAAGGTGGTTTCCTTCCCAAGATCATTCTTGGAAATAAAATTTCCAAAAATAAAGCCAAGACAGTACGAAAGAACTTGAGGCGGAAGGGGAGGAGAAGTGACTGTAGAATTATAAGAATGCATTACTGTTAACAAAATCTAGAGCTGCTTGGATGATGGAGTCCATCTGAAGCTTGAATTCTCAGATTGTAAACCCTTGGCTATGTCTGGTTGGGATCACATAGCCCTTGGAAAAACAATCCAATACTGGTTACTATTCTGAACTACTCTAGGGGTAAAGTAGGCTCGAGGGGAGATGCAGTGTTAATGACTAGTCTCATTGGTTGGGTGGAGCATTATATTCCTCGTGATTGTCTGATTCACTGAGTGAGAAAAAATAAAAATAAGGATCCAATCAATACATTTATGCTTATTTTTCCTTTTCCATGTTTCAAAATTATGATAAGATGTGCTAATCAATTGTGTCAGTTGTGGTTCAAAGTTAGAAATACTAAGTCTTGTAAGGGAACAAATGGAATGGAATGATTACTGCTCTATAGATGATGAAATAATAAAATAAATTTAACATGATCTGATAATGAAAATAATCCAAGTTCTAATAATGAAACTACAAATCGAATTAAAGATGAACATGAAGGAAAGTAAAGAGCTAATAGGTATTAACTAAACTACTATAGTTACATTGCTTTCGATACACAACCATTGTAATAACCCGAAAAAACAATATTTCCGAGCAATTAAAGAAATGATAACAATAACTAAGGCGAAGCCCAAAATATCATATCTAAATAAACAAACTTCAAGCTAAGGAATTACATATCTTGGGTAAGAGAAAAAATTGATTCTATCGAATGCATACTCTCCAATCATATATAGGAATGAAATTCCAAGTTACGAGAATCAAACCCCAAGTTAAACAATTTAAAAAAAAAATACATGCTGAAACCAACATCCATACTAAAATAAATATTTATAACAATGTCCAATGAGAAACCAAATTCCTAACAATAATTGAATACATTTAGAAATCCGTAGTAGATGGCCAACTTGTCAATTCAAATTCTGGAAAATACTGCATGGTTTTTTCTTCATTAAATAGAATTAAATATTTTATACATGTTTTAATCAATAGTAATAAATAACCTTATACATTGAATTATTTGATGGAGGGAGTCAAAAGCCCTCTGAATAATATGCTTACAACCATTTACTATCATTTGCAAATAAGTAAACATAATAATAATATCGCCCCCAACTACAAAGAAAACATGACTTGAGCTCCTTGTACTATCCCAAAAAACAAAGAAGAAAACTCATTAAGCTGATAAGGCACAGAGTCAAAGCACCCAGAATAAGAACAATGACCTCGTAACGATGACATGTTGAATAGTTGAACTATGATAACAAAACAAGAAAAAGAAAAGGGTTTGGTGTAGCCATAGAACCCCAACTTGTAAAAGAAATTCCATGTACCATATATAAACGTTCATGCTAGAATGGAACAATAAGGTAAGGTTGCTAAAAGAAAAGTATGAGAATTATCGAACTCAAAAGGGGTTCATATTACCTAGTGCCAACTCGCTACTGAGAGAGGAAACCTATAGTGTAAAAGCAATAATAGAGAGAATTAGAACCTGTTTTGAAATTTTGTAGGAAAAATCACATGAAAATGTAAGGAATTTACTTGGAACCCACATTATAGAGCTCAACTTGTCTACATTGTTTCTTCCATTGGTGGAGTCATAGCCATCGGTTACGATATCAGAAGAGCACTAGTAAGCAACTAGAATACAAAGAGAAATGAGAATTGTGCTATACTCCGGGTAATGACTGATAACCATGAAAATAAAGACCTTCACTTATGCGGATAATGGCTATAGACATGAGAAACCCCAATTCACAATGGTTCATTGTAGAGTCACACAGCAAAATAGGCAAAATGACCAACCGTCGGTGAGGCAGAAGGAGGCTTGGTTACCCTTAACCACCTTACTGAATTCGGAATCGTTAGATTAAACCCTAAGGAAATCAATGCATGCACAGAGAGCAAGTGTCTGTACGAATGAGCAAATCTGACAAGCCATCTGGAAGGTCGATAGACTTCCATTAGGGTCAAATTACAAAAATGGCTAGCAATAAAAACCTATGTTAATTCTGTTAGAGCCTAGATTTGTCTCAGGCTGAAAAGACAAGGTTCTAGGTCCACATCAAACCACGCTCAGCCTCGTAGCTAGCCCAATGAGGACAGGAGAGGGATCTCTCTAGGTCAATCTCAGTGTAATATACTCAATGGGGATGGAGATGATTGATTTAGCAATTGATTTTAGGCTAGGTATTAAGTGCAAAGGATTTGATTTGAGTTTTTTAAGGTTTTGTTGAAAAGATGGGAAAGGAAAATTTGGGCTCGAGAATGAGGCACAGTTTTTGCAGAGGTCTGATTGGGGCAAGGAAGGTGATCGTTTTGATGCTTTAAAGTGAGTGAGATGGATAGAACAGGTTGGTGAGGAGCTAAGGAGAGCAAGAGAGTCTCAAGAATTCTCCTTAAATAGATGAAAACATGAAAACTTAAACAAATTCAAAGGGAGAGCATAACAATTATGGATTCTACCTTAATCACTAATTTGTTCAAATTCAGAAGAAGAAGCTTCAAAATGATACACATAACACTAGATAAACTTACAATTACTCAAAGAAGCACACCATCAAAGCATAAAGCCACATGGATCCCAAACAGTGCTGCAAAACCCTGGTCTTTCCTTAGCCAAAAATGAAAAAGTGAATGTACAATAGAGTGCGAAACTTTTCCCAAGAGTACAACCCTGAAAGTGACTTAGAAATTACATAATATAGACAAGCCAACCTATTCCATTGCCTCTAGGGGTCGAGCTCATCCTTCTAGGAGCTATTTCAACCAATTCTAAACAAAGCACTAAAATCTAGGCAGTCAGAACAACAGATCTTATTGCCCTGATGATGGACTCACCTAGCTAGTCTGAAACGCCGGTTTCATAAATTGCTCACAGGTTTTCCATTAACAAAAACATTGCCTCTATAACGTAGGAAATTGATTCATTCATTAAATTTTCACCTTTTAGAGGATGAATCTTCTAGAAAAAGTAACTAAGTGCCAAAATTACATCATGTTTACTCAATTACATCAAGATAAGTCAAAAATAAAATCACAAAGCAAAACTAGTCAAACTGGCCAAATTTCAGAGCTGGAAGGTGAAAACTAGGCAAAAAACCTCTGTGCGACGCGCCAATTTTTGTATGCATCGTGCCACTTTGGAGCTGATTTTGAGGCACTTTCTGAAGTCCAAATTGAACCCAATTGTGCTTGTTAGAAATCTCTACCTGTCTACTTTCCAACCCAAGTAGAATTTCTCAATTTGGTGCCCATTGTCCCCTCCAAAACTTCAATATCCCAAGACTGCTTCCTGTGTGTCAAAATAGGGGCATAGAGGTCATTTTTAGGGTGTTTTTGAACTCCTCTCAAAACTTACCCAAACTTCTTGGCCATGCACCAACAATCATAATTTTTCATGAAAAATCCAAAACTAAAAACTTTTTTTCTTTTGGAGCCTCCTATCGTAAGCACACGCCACGTGGCATGGCGCAGAGGGAGAAAAGCCCTGTTTTTTTGCACACAAAATTTACAAAAATACCAAAAATTCCCCATATTTCTTGAAATTTGGGCTGGAGTTTACTTATCAAGTGTTATGCTGAGCTAAAGAGGCCTTGGCCAATATCTAAAGACGATCGAGCTCCCTTTGCCGATTTTGCTTCCTTATGTCCTTCCACAATTTCGCCTTCAATTTCCTGATTCGAGCCTTGCACACCTTGTATCGTGCCATATAGTGGAAAGCCATGTGTCTTAGTAGTGCATGGTCCTTGTGAGCCTTGTCCAACCGCCTCTCTAGGTGCATGTTAACTCTCTCGAGATTGGCCTCCCGATCCTCATTAATCTCTTGCTCCAATGACGTAAGCTCAACTCTTCTCCTTTGTGCAGTTTGGCGATGCTCACGAATGTTTTGTAGCTCCATGATTGCCTGCTAATCTTCAAGCTGTTTGTTTCTCTGCTCCAAGTATTTCATGGTCCACTTAGCCCTCTCCAAGTCAAGGGATAAGGCTTCGATCTCTGTTTTCTGCTCTTGGATGATCTCTCTAATTTTGGTGCTTTGTGGACTTGTATTTGTATCTATATCATGAAGGAGAATGAAGTCGGTCTCTCGTTCACCTGATGGCTCACCTGAAGGCCCCTCATCCTACATTGGCCTCTTGCATTTTTCTTGTACGTGTGATGCTGATGGAGGAAGTGAGGCCCCTTCCACCCTGGGTGGAGATAACACTCGCTTTGACGCTGCAAACAAATGTCTGGTGCCTCTCTGTTATGTAATGAAAACCGGCACACTAGCAGTCTCATGGCACTCATACTGATGAGAAGGTTCACCCTCATGCTTAACCTCTGATACTCCTCGTGAAGCTCTGAATAAGTCACGAGAGATGAAATCATCCCAAGTGATGCCCTGCAATCCAAGCTGATGAAGCACCAAAATCTTAATAAGAGGAAAATGATAGACACTGTTAAGTTGCTGCTGAAGGGTTTTACATTGTATAAAGGTGGTCATCCTCTCTATATTCCGGCAAATAAAATACAGAATGTTCATCATCCGTACCCTGGTGAAATGCATGAGAAACCTTATGTGATAAGCATAAAGACGAGAGAACCATCCCTCACAGCTGAAATATTTCATAATCAATCTCATTAGTGGAGCATATTCATCTTTCAGATACCGAAATGGGAACACTCTCTTGAGCTGCCTCAAGAAACAGGTTTTAATGTATGGCTCATAATGCTACTGGTCAATCTTCTGTTTCTTGTGCCATGGTTCACTAATATTCGGTATACCAGTTTCTAATGAGACAGATTCTGGTGTAAGTGTGAAGGTGACACCAGCCAAGATAGCTTGTTCTCTGTGCAAGTGAAACACAAAAAGATGCACTAACTCATGATGAAATTGGACACTAGCCACCTTTTGACAAAACTCATAGCATGACTGATGTTGAAAACACTGCATAGCAAGGGGGCAGGCCTCCAATTCTGTAAGGGTGGTCGGTTCTTCCCTAACATGTCTGCCACTTTTGTGAGGCCTCTGGGGTGCCTGTTCTTCCAAGGGAGAGTCACTTTGGGTTTCCACCTCATAGTCCGATGAATGCTCAGATGCCATGACTGCAGGACAAAATACCTTGAAGACAAGATGCTGTTGTATATAACTGTACTTGGACTGCTCTTTTTGATGTAAAAAACTACTGTGTTGTGATTCTGCCACCAAGGGGAAAAACAAATGTAACCAGGGAATGTTAGGAAGGGGAAAACAGTAGGGGATTAGGGAATATTGAAATAAATTTAATTAGGGAGAGGAGGGGGATTTTATATATGGGAATAAGGTTTAGGGTTTGGGATTAGTTGTATAGGGTTGAGGAGATTTTTAGAAGGGCTAGGGTTTTGGGTTTTTGGGATTTAAATGTAATGTAGGATTGATCAGCTTAGTGGGGGGGTGTTATAGACATTTTTGTGCCTTACAACTCTAAGCATGAAATGTCCATAAACCAAGGGATCCTAAGTCCCTAAAAGTGTTGTTCTGACCCCTAGAGGAACAAGGTCAACAAATTACAGCTTCTTCCAGAAGTTCTCCACCAGAAACTGCTCAGAATCAGTCAAATCATGATCATTTCAGCTGCTCCACTAGCTAGGTGCATTGCAACACACCTAAATGCACTACCAGGGTGCGTTGAGCGGGAAATGAAAAATGGCAGTGTCATTCCGCGAGGTGGACAGACAATGGAAGCTTCCAGAATCTTCCCCAATGACACTTGCCTCACTGAGTTCGACCAAGGATGAGTAAGAGGCTCTCAGTCTCCAAGTGGAAGCAAGAACTGACGGAGAGAAGCCACTATTCAGATCATAAGTTGACTCATCGTCTTTGCATACATCTATATATGGATCCCTCATCCCAGAGATCCAGAGGCTGGAATTTTGTACATTGCAGAGAATTGTTGTTGGTTTTGAGATACATATCAGAGTATTGGGTGATTTATGCTTTGTTGGAGGTGAAGAGGGGATTCCTTTGCTGGGAGGTTGATGTTGGATCAGGAATCATCTGTTGTAACTCCTCCTGGACCTTCTTGTTATATCAATAAAACTATTTGAGTTTCTCCTACATGCTTTTATACCATTGATGTTTGTTATAGTTGCATGTTTAGCTTAAATATGATCCTAAGCTATTTATGAATATAAATCCATGTCTTTGTGTAGTTTTCTTCTTCTGTGATCTTACAGGAACTTGGTGAAGCTGGGCAAGTAAGGGAGGAGGCAGCTGGAAGTTGTCAAAGAGGAGAGAGATTGGATCAAAAGGACTAGCGCAAGACACAGGTTGGTTCATCCCATTCCTCTTCGTTTATAGTTCATAAATAAGAATACGAAAGTAGTTTTCCTTGTTTGTTTCTAAGGTCACTGTCACACCTTAGTGGGATAGGGTCGTTCTGAGTAGACACTTTTCCCGTTAATAAAATGGCGACTCCACTGGGGAGCGTGTCTAGTTAGTTTGTTTGTGTTTCTCTTGTTGTTTGTTTCATAAACTTAGGAGTATCAATCGAACTGCATTTTCCATTAACAAATGCAAAGTAGACATCTGCTACTTCAATCTATTCACTGGATCTGTTTATGATCTTAGCAGCTGATTCACAACTGAACTGATTGCCCTTTGTGATAGCTCTTAGACCTCCTTTAAATCTACCCTCTGATTGTGCATTATTGATTGCTTTTACTTGGCCAAAAACCATATATTAAACTGCAAACAGTGACCCAGAACCCAGATAGAATTGTCGTTTCTGCCCCAGCGCAGGCTCTGTGAAGTGATTCTGCATTTCAACGCAATTCCCAAGAAGGCTACCTGCGCTGCAATCTAGTTTCTCTGTGT
The DNA here is from genome assembly GCA_031772625.1 of Pinus tabuliformis. Lineage (NCBI taxonomy): Eukaryota > Viridiplantae > Streptophyta > Pinopsida > Pinales > Pinaceae > Pinus > Pinus tabuliformis. Next base: position 256,065,334 of record CM062815.1, read on the forward strand.
AACAGGTGCGCTCATCAGCCTAGCCTTGTGCAGCTGAGGTTCTTTGCTTCATTTTTTTCAGTTTTGTCTCTGATTTTTGCAGCCTGTGATCAGTGTATGTGCCTGTTTAAAAACCCCTTTTCTTTGCCTTAATTCCACCTCCTTTGTACAAAAAGACTGTAGATGTTGTTGTGTGTTTGTGGCATCATTTACAGTTTTCCGTTGAAAAAGTAGAATAGTCATACTGTCGTCCTTTGATTTAGATCTGTCGTAACTGTCAATTTTGATATTAGGAGAAAGTTTATTTGCTGTTGACAGTCGATTATGCTTTTACTTTTGCCTTTGGTTTGAATTTATGACTTTCTAGTGTCGAAACGAGTATTTATTTCAAAATCATAAAGTGTCATAATCATCTCTACCTTTTGATTTCGAAAAGAAGCTTGTTTGTGTTTGTCACTTGAAAGCAAATTCAGATTTGTACATCAACTTTCTTTTTAGGCATCAATATTAAGAAACTGAAAACAAATACATGCACATGTGCATTTGCATATTGACAGTCTGTTTGGCTTGATTTAGGAAAAGTGCATTTACAGTGTGCTATTTGCTCTTTGAGAAAATATTGTGTCTTTATTTCCCCTTGTAGCTAGGATTTTCATTGCTGAAAAGAGATAAAAGTTTGCTTATCATCTTTAGATTGCATTTTAGGAATTACATCCACATCTCGTGGTGAACCCAAAAGGAAAACTTCATAAGAAAGATCAACTTAAAATAAATTGAATGAATCTAACAACGCTTTGGAACTTAACGCACAACATTTAGAGGTCTAGGCTAGAGACGTATTCCGGCGTCATAAAGCCTGGTAACTGTTGTCCTCACTGATGGTTGGGTGATTCCTCCACTTTGAGACCATAAGTGCCAGTACAGACTTGTGCTCCCACGTACCGTCGAGTATATATTGGGAGACCACTATAGGCTTAAAACCTTTTATCCATAGGAAGCCGTGTCGACCGCCCTACTGATCGCAATGCACCGAACACAGCATTCGGGAAGATTGACTGTCGTACCGTAAAAAGTATTCTGCAGTTTTGCGATAGGTTTGGTACTCCCTCTACCTAGATCTCCAGAGAAATCCCTTTCGTTCCTTTTCAGACTCCTTAACGGAAAAGGTCCATCTGAGCACTTGTCACTTCAGGCTCATTAAAAATCGAAGGAGACTAGAGTCATCTTTTGTTTTTTCTCGACTCTTAAAAACTGAAAAAACAAGTTGTGTCAAAGCGTCTAAAATTTATTTTAATTGGAATAACATCAATGTTCCCTTGTTGGTCTTATAAGTTAGTCTCCCTTCATCGCAAGTTCTTGTAGAATCGCTAGGAAATCTTTTGGATAAACTAGATATGTCTGAATAGCCATCAACATCCAGGACTGTGTCATCTGACACAGCAGCAACTAAGTCTCGTGATGCTACTCCAACGATGTTCACCGGTATACCATCTGTCGCGACAAGTTATCAACAACAAGCCAGACTCCAATCAGGGACTGCTTTGACGACATGGTTAGTTCCTATTTCTTCATCCAGATTATCATCTGGTATTTCTTATGTTGAAACTCAACAAATTGATCCAATGTGTCTTCAAAGGCCAATCTACCCTTTAAGTACTGGATTGCCACCATATGGAGGGTAGTATTCCTTTTCATTGTTCCCTCCCAGAGAACAACCATATGGGAGTTTACAACAAAGTTCAGGTCAAACTGGAATTACATCCAGTGGTTGGGTACCAATACTGCCTCAACAACCAAGGGTTGTATATTCAATGCAACCAGTCCACCCTATGTCGGATATTCCCACTATACCTACTATGGTGACTGCATCGCAAGTACAAGCGCTACCTGTTGTATGTCAACCCCAAGTTTCTCAGGTTGCAATACAACAGCCTCTTGTCTCAACAACTCAATCACAACCTTAGGTTAGTGACTCCTTATCTGGAGCGACTCAGGCTCAAACAAGTACTATGACTCCTCATCTTGGTCAATCATCCAGTATTGGACAACAACAAATGGTCCAACAACCAGGGCTGGTTCAATCTCAACAACCGCAATTCCAGCAATCATATCAAGGAACTGAGAAACAAGTCTTTGTAAGTAATGGGCAAATGCATTTCCAAAGCGGTTATCAACAACCATACTATAATGGTTATGCCCATCAACCTTGTCAAAGCTGCCAGCATCAAATACATTATGCTGGTATGCAAAGACCCACTGCTCAGGCGATTCCAACTTATCCTGGGTATGCTTCTCCTAACCTGAATCAACAGTTTCCCTTTGTAGCAACTCTAGAATTACCAGATCTAAACCGGCTGACAAATGATCCAATTGCTTATGCCCCTTGGTGGCCAGCGATTCCGCATAAACTTCCGTCAGATATTCCTAAATTTAATGGAAATCCGGGTGAAGACCCGTCGAATCATGTGATGACATTTCATCTATGGTGTTCATCAAACACCCTAAACGATGATTCGATTAGGGTTCGCGTTTTCCAGAGGACGTTAACTGGTTCGGCAGCAAAATGGTATATTGAATTACCTAGAGCTTCGTTTGACAACTTTAGTACCCTAGCCACAACCTTTTTAACCCATTTTCAATTACCAATAATGTACGAAATGGGAACAGAACTCCTTACCAACTTCAAACAAACGACGGCCACTCACATATCTGATCATATACATGAGTGGCGACGTTGTCGTAGAATGGTAAAAACGTATGTTCCCGATCAGCTTTTAGCTGAATGGTTTATCAAGTCATTACTACCTTCCATCACGGAAGATGTCGCAAAAGGGGGAGTCGTCACAAAAGAGCAAGTTATCGCTCGTGCGCAATATTTGGACTTGATTTACACTCAGTCCGGCGCACTCTACGATAAAATACCTGATGCCCCTAGACCAGAATTCTCAGTTCCTCCTCCTCCTAAATCAAACAATGACTCTCATGCCGGCAATGGTGTGATTGGCGCAACAGACACGAAATCAACAAAGGCTACGTCTAAAAAGGCCCGTACAATTTCTAGTCACAATGCAAATGAGAAACTTCTTGCCTCGGAAGTAAATGTCGTGTCGACCGACAAGGGCAAACAACTGAAGCAACCAGGGGGCAAGAAGAAAAAGAAAGGGAGAAAAAAGAAGCAAGATGAGTCATCTCCTGGAAAACCTTCTGCAAACCCTTATGGGCAAAGGAAACCCCCTGCGGGGTGTCATATATGCGATGAGGATCATTGGACGAGAGATTGTCCACATATAGCTGAAGTTAAGAAACTCTTTAAGAGTTCAAAAACCTCAGCGGTATTGACTGATCCGTTTCCAAACCCGGGAACCAAACTGGTAGCTAATCAAAATGCTTCCCGATCCCAAGTGATTATGTTGTCTATCTCAAAGCAGCAAAATTATGCTTTGACAAGGAATAAAGATTACGGAAATCCACAGCCGTCGAATAACAAGGCTAATGAACAACCTAGTAGTTCGACAACAAATTTGACCGAAGTTGTGCCACCCATCATTCCTGAACCAATGATAAAGTCACCAAAAGGAGTAGTACACAAATCGACATTTAATCCTCGTGCAAAAATAGCACAGAATTATAATATAATAGAGGACCTGGCCCAATCGCTGTCCGCTATGTCGACACTTGAGGTACCGCAAAATTACCTCTCCCAAGAGCAAGCTTCATTATCAACAATAGATGGGATTGACCCAATGGATTTCAATCTTGTGGCCTTTGATCATAAAGGATATGACCCTCAGTTACCAGCTCAACTAGCTTTCCTTATTCAAGTGAAAGTCCTCAACAAAACTGTTCATCGAACAATTTTTGATGAGGGGGCATCCACATGTATTATGTCGATGAGTTGCTGGAAAAATTTAGGGTCACCATCCTTGTCGCGATCGTCAACAATGTTAAAAGCATTTGATGGATGATCATACACTCCATATGGGATTTTAAGTAACTTGCAGGTTGAACTGGGGGGTAAAACAGTAGAAATTGATGTTGAAGTAATCGTCGGAAACCTCGATTACAACATCCTACTGGGAAGACCCTGGATATATTGCATGGCTATAGTTGTGTCGACCTACTTCAGAAAGATTTCATTTCCCTTCCAAGGAGGAATTACAATCGTCGACCAACAAACATTTCTCCCCAACAGTTCACAAGTTACGGGAAGCATTCCAATGATCCATGGAAGCAATCATTCGCTCCAAAATATCGGAGTAGGTCTCCTAAAAGACCATGCCTTAATGGGAACTTTTTCCCTACTGCCTCCAAGTAATCTGGCGGAAGTGGCCACAGTGGAATATGAAATCTTCTATATCTAATGGATTTGGATTCCAAGGATGGTTCTTATCTGTGTCAACCTCATTAAAAAATGAAATAAATCCCCTTTCCAAATCTCAAAGGTAAACCTTCATTCCAACCACTGAGTTGAATGCAATGAAGCTTGGGGGGCATGCACCTCGATTTGCGTTATTATACTGGGGGCATGCAAACTTATCATGAGCAGTAGGGTTCAAGCTCATTAAAAAATAAACCCACCATGAGCAGGGTTACCGCAGGGTTCAAGCTCGTTAAAAAATAAACCCGCATCGAGCAGTTTTAGCGCATAATTCGAGCTCGCTAAAAAAAAAACATAAGATATGAGCAAATGTTTCCACCTGTGTTTAAGCTCGTTTAAAAATGAACTATTCCCCGGTAAATAACCACCGTGAATGTAACATTTCAGCCATTAAAACCTTGGTCGTGTTTGCACCGTCACCTCCACTTTTCCATTGGTCGATCATTCACCTCCATTTGATTGTTTACCCATTTTGAGGAACAACTACGAAGAGTGATTTCACTAGCCATCCTTGTGACACTGTCGTGATTGGAAAATTCCAACCCTTACCTGGAATGAGCTGCTACCCATTTTATCACTCGTTCCTCAAAAGACGAGTCTTATTTAAGCTCTTTTCAACTGACTCATAAAATATGAAAAGATTGCCGAGTTTTGGCCTTCCAGCTCGTTAAAGCGACCAGAAGTGCTATCCCTCCTCTAGATTTTAATCTTTTTGGACCTGAGGGATTATTGCACAAAACGATCGAGCGCTTGCTTTGTTCGGCTTGTTAAAACTATCGAAAATTCATATGTTCTGTATTGTTTTATACTTTTTCGGACTTAAGGGATTAGATGACGAAAAAGGAATTTTGGAGTTACCTTTATGTACCTTTTCAGACTCTCTAAAAATGAAAAGGACCGAGTTATCTTTGTCGTTAAACTCGTTAAAAAAATTAATAGCGACAAACTTGTCTTTAGACGAGAATGAGTTTCACTATCGCTAGGCTCGTTAAAACATAGCGATGGGTTTGCCCGAAGGGCAAATTATAGAACAAGCATATGTTATCCTCCTCAAGCTTGACAAAAATAAAGAGGTACTGGTCAGCAATGACTGGGTAAAAATTGGGAAGAAACTCAAAGAATCTTTATTGGTAGCAAGTCGCTCTTGAACATGACACTTCCACTCCGTGCCCGAGTCGGGTTGGGTTGTTTCATTCACCGGTCACATCACCATGGTCTCGCCATACCATCCACATTTGGGGTTAATGCTACCAATCCATCACGTAAGTGTCGCCGACATGTTCAAGAGAAGTCATCCAGAGAAGTCACCCGTGTCCCATCCACTACCATACATTATACTTCATTCTTTCATGACCGCCATCCTGAACCATATATCATCAGATTGTTTTCACCTCCATCAAAATCATTTGCTCTGTTCCGTGTCATTGATGTGGGATTCATTAAGGCCCTCCTTTGACGGGTCACTTCTTGTCGACATCAGCTCATTATCCAAGAAGTTGATATAGGAACACACCCTTCAGTACTTTGAAGCTTGCATGCCTCAATGGCAAGTTTCTCACTTCCGGCGACAGGTATACATCAATGACCTTCGACTGAAAGATTTTGCGTGGTGTTCGACACCAAGTCCTTTATTCACACCACGTGAATTGTACTACAGTACCTTGAGGGTCATCATCATTATCGGTGATTCCTCTCGCGCTTGTTAACATTTTACATCATTTACTGGTAATCAAGCGATGTCTTTCCATGTTCGACTTCAGAACATTTCTCACATGGATCGACTTGTACTTCAAGTGAAGATCGGACGAGATTGAAGACCCCAGATCTAGTTTCATCCATCCGGGCTGCGATATATATCCAGGAAAATAAAGACATGGAAATGTACAGCATTGCAGCACAGATAATCATCCTACCAAAAGGATGATGGCTCTATCAGAATCATCAGTCTACCATCAGACGATTGTCTGTCCTATGTACATGAAAATGAATTTATAAAGTTGAACATGGGAATGCCCACCTCAGCTAGATCATGAAAATAGTATGAAAATAATGTATTGTATTGTATCTTATTACAGGTCTCCTCCGAGCATTGAAAGAACTTCGGATCCTCCTAATAAAGCATTTCACCCGATAAATGGCCTCATACTTTAGGGGGCAACTGTTATAGACATTTTTGTGCCTTATAGCTCTAAGCATGAAATGTCCATAAACCAAGGGATCCTAAGTCCCTAAAAGTGTTGTTCCGACCCCTAGAGGAACAAGGTCAACAAATTACACCTTCTCCCAGAAGTTCTCCACCAGAAACTGCTCAGAATCAGTCAAATCAAGATCATTTCAGCTGCTCCACTAGCTAGGTGCGTTGCAACGCACCTAAATGCACTACCAGGGTGCGTTGAGCTAGAAATGAAAAATGGCAGTGTCATTCCGCGAGGTGGACAGACAATGGAAGCTTCTAGAATCTTCCCCAATGACACTTGCCTCACTAAGTTCGACCAAGGATGAGTAAGAGGCTCTCAGTCTCCAAGTGGAAACAAGAACTTACAGAGAGAAGCCACTAGTCAGATCATAAGCTGACTCATCCTCTTTGCATACATCTATATATGGATCCCTCATCCCAGAGATCCAGAGGCTGGAATTTTGTACATTGCAGAGAATTGTTGTTGGTTTTGAGATAGTTATCAGAGTATTGGGTGATTTATGCTTTGTTGGAGGTGAAGAAGGGATTCCTTTGCTGGGAGGTTGATGCTGGATCAGGAATCATCGGTTGTAACTCCTCCTGGACCTTCTTGTTATATCAATAAAACTATTTGAGTTTCTCCTACATGCTTGTATACCATTGATGTTTGTTATAGTTGCATGTTTAGCTTAAATCTGATCCTAAGCTATTTATGAATATAAATCCATGTCTTTGTGTAGTTTTCTTCTTCTGTGATCTTACAGGAACTTGGTGAAGCTGGGCAAGTAAGGGAGCAGGTAGCTGGAAGTTGTCAAAGAGAAGAGAGATTGGATCAAAAGGACTAGCGCAAGACACAGGTTGGTTCATCCCATTCCTCTTCGTTTAAAGTTCATAAAGAAGAATACGAAAGTAGTTTTCCTTGTGTGTTTCTAAGGTCACTGTCACACCTTAATGGGATAGGGTCGTTCTGAGTAGACACTTTTCCCGTTAACAGGGGTGGTAGGAAATGAGGAAACAAGGGACAAAATGGGGAAAAAGGAGAATCCTTGGTGACAAATCAAAGACTAAAAAACCTACAGCAAACTTCCTTTGAAGGAACTTTAGAGGGAGGATTTGGATTTTTGTTTTGACCGCTACCACCCATAAACCACCAAAACTTATCACAAAATTTGAAGCAATGTCAAAATAGCAGCCCTACCTGACAAATTCACGCAAGGATTGAGCAGTTTGGTGAAGTTTGAAACAATTTCGAGCTTTGAACTGTGTACGTCGCGCCAAAAACCCAGTGCGCCGCACGCTCTTTGTGCACCGCACCCGTTCAAATTAACACTGGGCAGAAACTCCCAGTGCGCCAGGTGCTTCTAGTGCGCCGCACCACCTGTTATGTGCGCTCCGCTGGTTGGTTGCAAACTCTTTCATCCCAAAACACGCACAACTCACCCAAATTATTTTTCAAATCTTTCTCTTCGACCTTGGCATGCAAAAATGACTTTGATCTTCATAGAGAAAGCTTATAAAGACATTGCTTTGATTTTTGGTTCTTCAAAACCCAATTTTGTAATGTTATGAATTTGGCACTTTTTGACAATTAATAGAATTTTGACTTTTGTTTCCTCCTTTATTTTTGGTTGAAATGATGATTTTTTTGGCAATTTTTTGCAGGAATAGCTGACATGGGATGTGGCAAAGGAGACCAGGGCTGCGCCTGAAGAATTCAAGAACTGAAAATTTTGGAAAATTATTACAAAAAACAAAATGTCGACTTGTCTTCAAAACAGAGTTTTGAAGAAAAGTCATAATCCATCTATATGACGATAAAAATCTTTGAAATAACAACTTATCAAGAACCTCCCTCTAGCCTGTTGGCTTTATTAGACCTTGTCGAAGACACAGCTTGACTAACCCTAGACCTAATGACTAAAATGATTGTAATGACCTAGAAACTACAACAGGACTACGAATGACCTTTAAGATTTAATTTTGATGGACAAACACCAGCAGTGCAAAGCATGAGGGAGATGAATAAAAAAAGCCCTTTTGTCAGATTTATGGCATGCTCCTAACAAATGCAACTAATCAAGAGAGATGGGACACCTAAACATGAAATGAAAAAAGAGTTTTGATCTCTAACGGAGGAATGACCAGACCGACTCTAACATTGGCTCCAATGGGGATGGTAGCGCCTTGGAGGTGCCAAGAATGGCAGATCTCTGGAAGAGCTAGATAGTGCCTCCATCCATTGGGTTATGGAGTCATTATTTTGATAAACAATACAAGATGTTGAATCAATTTATTTCACTGAAACTTAACTCAAAAGGACTCGATAATAACACTAAAATGATTTAAAAATTGACTCGAAAAATTGAACTCAAAACTGAAATCTTTCTTCAGAATTCTAGCTTTCACTTTGGGCCCTAGACTGAAGAAAAGATCACAGCACACACTTGTAGAAAAACTGAAATAAAATGGCATTTACAATGACAATGATGACAGCAGAAATAACTCAGAAAAGGTACCGCTTGAGCATCCGACCATTGACCGGCCCTCTTGGACAATCTTCCCCATTCATCTCCTTCAAAAGAAGGGCATTCTAACCCCGATATGCTGCAATCTTAAAAGGACCTTTCTAGCTATTGTTAAACTTATCGTGCTTGCCCTTTTCCTAATTCCTTCCATCCCACTTTAACACCACATCATCCAATCGAAATGTGTCCGCATTTTCTTTTCTGTCATATATCTTTTTAATTCTCTCCTGCAACCTGAATGTGTTTTGAAAAACATCCTCCCATGTCTGCTGCAAGTGGATCATTTGATTTAGTCTTCTCTGCATTGGATCCTCTTCGCTACTAGCCTCTTGAAGAAGTTTGACTACCGGAGCTACAAGAGAGGTAGGGAACACTGTATCAACTCCATAAACGAACTCAAAGGGGGACATACCAATGGATTTCTTTTGACTCACATGATCTGCCCAAAGTACATGGACCAGCTTCTTATGCCAGCTTTTATTGTTTATTTCCAGCATCTTCTTAATGATATTAACCAAGGATTTGTTAGAAGACTCCGCTAATCCATTGCCTTGTGGATGATAGGAGGTTGAGTGTCCCAAAGTAATATGATATTTACTACAAAACTCAACCATCCGCTTCAACTTGAAAGCTGATGCGTTATCAGTGATTAACTTATTCGGGCAACCAAAACGAGATAAAATATTATTCTCAAGGAATGAAATTATTACCGCATCTGTAGCTTGCCTAGTGGGAATTGCTTCGATCCACTTCATGAAGTAATATTTCGCTGTGAGGATCCATCTATGCTGACCTAAAGAAGAAGGATGAATTTCACTAATGAAATCCAACCCCCACTGCTGAAAAGGGGCACTCGCCTCAATGGGCTTGAGCAACAAAGGCTATAATTTCTGTTTCCCTTAAAAAATCTGGTAGTTATGACAGCTCTTAATAGTCTTGAACACATCAGCAAACAATGTCGGCCAATACTATCCCGTCGTCAGAATTTTGTTTGCCATCATTTTTCGAAAAGGGTGACCGCCACAATCTCCTTTATGGAAATCCTCCATATTACAAACATTCTTAAGAAGGACAGCCAAGTGTCGTGGATAGAAGAGGCTATAAAATCTTTCAATTTAGTAAAATTGCCTCTTTCTTCAGCTCCGGTTCTAATCAGCTCGGATTATACTCAGGATTTTATATTATTTTCATTTGCTTCGGAACATACTATGGCAGCTGTGCTAATGCAGAAAAAAGATGAACATGAGAGACCCATTGCTTTCTTCAGCCGGACTATAAGGGATGCTGCTTTGAAATACAACATTATCGAGAAGCAAGCCCTTGCACTTGTAAAAGAACTGAAAGATTTCCGTGTGTACATTCTGCATTCCCATTTTTTAGCTTATGTTGAGTGTCCCAAAGTAATATGATATTTACTGCAAAACTAACCATCCGCTTCGACTTGAAAGCTGCTGCGTTGTCAGTGATTAACTTATTCGGGCACCCAAAATGAGACAAAATATTATTCTCAAGCAATGAAATTATTACCGCATCCGTAGCTTGTCTAGTGGGAATTGCTTCGATCCACTTCGTGAAGTAATATGTCACTGTGAGGATCCATCTATGCTGACCTGAAGAAGAAGGATGAATTTCACCAATGAAATCCAACCCGCACTGCTGAAAAGGGGCACTCACCTCAATGGGCTTAAGCGGGAAAGGCTGTAATTTCTGTTTCCCTTCAAAAATCTGGTAGTTATGATAGCGCTTAATAGTCTTTAGCACATCAACAAACCATGTCGGCCAATAGTATCCTGCCCTCCGAATTTTGTTTTTCGTCGTTTTCCAAAAAGGGTGACCGCCACAATCTCCTTTATGGAAATCCTCCATGACTTGCTTCGCTTCTTCTTCCACCAAACAATTTTAAAAAATGCCACGAGGATCTTTCCAATAAAGTGCAGAATTCAAAATACAAAACTTAGCAGCCTTTAACTTAAGAGTTCTAGCTTTGTTTCTAGCCAACCAGGCGGCGCAGACAAATTCTGAAGTACATATATGATATCTGAATACCATGGAGAAAGAAAAAACATTTCTGATACCTGAAGTGACGAACTTTCCTCATTTTCATCGAACATGGCAGCGATCAGATTTATTTCTAGGACGTGCAGATTTGATTTAGCCATCGACTTTGCCAATCCCTAACCTTTAACAAGCTTTCTGGGCCTTATCTTCACATCATATTCCAGCAAAGTTGCTATCCACTTGCCACGTCTTCCTTCAGGATCAGTCTGGACCAAAACATCTTTGACAGCAACGTTAGGAACATAAGCTAAAATATGGGAATGCAGAATGTACACACGGAAATATTTCAGTGCTTTTACAAGTGCAAGGGCTTGCTTCTCGATAATGTTGTATTTCAAAGCAACATCCATTATAGTCCGGCTAAAGATAGCAATGGGTCTCTCATGTTCATCTTCTTTCTGCATTAACACAGTTGCCATAGTATGTTCCAAAGCAAATGAAAATAATATAAAATCCTAAGTATAATCTGGGCTGATTGGAACTGGAGCTGAAGAAAGAGCCAATTTTACTAAATTGATAGATTTTATAGCCTCTTCCGTCCACGACACTTGGCTTTCCTTCTTAAGCATGTTTGTAATCTCCCTAAGATGTTCAGCAAGATTAGGAACAAAGCGGCACAAAAAATTCATCTTACCATTAAACGATTGAATCTCCTTCTTATTCCGGGGTAGGTCAATTTGTTGAATTTATTCCACACGTGCTGGATCAATACAGATGCCATCTTTTGAGATAATGTGCCCAAGTAGTTTGCCTTCATCCATGACAAACAAGCTCTTCTTAGGATTCAATGACACACCATATTTTCTGCACTTTTCAAAGACAATTTTAAAATGATACAAGTGTTCTTCATCTGATTTGGAAAACGCGGCCAAATCATCAAGGTACACAACCAAGAAGACATCCTTCTCATTTGCAAAAGCCAAGTCCATTACCTGCTGAAAAGTGGCACCTGTGTTCTTCAAACCGAAAGGCATTTTTGCATAATGAAAGGTTCCCCACGGAGTGGTGAATGTTGTTTTGTCTTGGTCATCTTCATGGACTAAAATTTGGCTATATCTGGAATAACCATCGAGTAGTGACATGCGAGATGCTCCAACTAATCACTGAAGTATTTGATCCATTTTTGGTAGCGGATAATTATCCTTCAATGGAACTTTGTTGAGATTTTGAAAATCAATGCATAAACAAATCTCACCGGTCTTCTTTCGCACGGGCACCAAATTAGATATCCAATCAGAAAAACGGATGGGAATAATGATTCCTGATTTGTACAACCTGCTTATCTCCTTCTCAATTAATGGCAGCAATTTTGGATTAAGCCTTCTTAACTTTTGTCTGAAAGGTTTTTTATTAGGCTTAATAGGAATAGTGTGTTGAATTATATTTGTATCGTATGTCTTCAAATCAGAATAGTCCCAAGCAAACACATCGGTAAAACATGACAACAAACTAATATATTTGGCCTTTACCTTTGGTGGCAATGTTTTGGACACCTTTACCATCTTCGAATGCTCGGTTGTTCCAATATTCACGTCTTCAACTCCCTTCTCTGTTGGCTGCAATGTTGGTTTGTGGGTTTCGTCATCATGATCAAAGAGTTATTCTAAAGGTATCAAGCCTTTTGGAATCACATTATCCTTGAGCTGCAACACTTCCATTTGATTGATTTTCACATCATCTTTACCATCATCATGATGTACATCAATTGCGGTATCTTTGAATTTACCTTTGTTTTGCAGAAAATCATTAATCTCCTCATCATCTTGGAAAACTTGCCAATATCTTTGATTGTTCGGGACAACCAGACGATGCTTCACATGGATTTAAAATTTATTGCTTGAGTTCATAGGAATCTTCAAATTACTTGCTGCCTTAGCAAGCGCATCAACAATACTATTTTGAATAAGAGGCACACACGTCAAAGTGTAATCTAAAAATAGCTTCAAAATGTCTAGAACAACATTCTGGTATGCCCGCATCCGAGGATGCTTTTCTTGATATTCGCCTTTAACTTTCTTAATCACCAATTCGGAGTCGCCATATACAAGAATCCTCTTAGCATTCAGCTTTCTTAGGATCTTTAGGCCAGCAATCAAAGCCTCATACTCAGCTTCGTTATTTGAGCAATCAAAAGCAAGTTTATAAGAACATACCCGCACATTACTCGGCACTTTGTTTGAAGCGGAAAAATGACTACGTACCCAAATTCCAATTCCAGCACCATCATTTCCCACTGCGCCATTGAAATCCATGGTCCACAAGCCATCTTCCTCTTCTTCTAAGTGCTGAAACTCTTTTTCCTATATTTTTTCTGCTTGCTGTCCATCATCTTTTTCGGATAGTTGAATGGAATTTCCATGTTCTTGTCCTTCTCTCTTCAAAACTTCTCTGAAATTCTCTGCTATTTCTGAAATATCATCTGTTACAACTAACTTACTATCAATATCATTGAAACTATCTAAATATAAAACAAAAGACTCTAGATCTATATGTACATAATTAATCAGATGATTAATTGGTTTCTCCTTTCTTGTAATCATGTATTTCATTTTATGTTCACGATACAATTTTCTCATTTGGCCAAACACTGGGATCGTTGCATAGGAGAAATAAAGCTGCATAGATCCTTTGATCTTTGCTCCCCAAGACCTTGAAAGAAGCATACCAATTCGGGGAGGAATGTCTGCCACAACAACATCCATCAAAATATTCTTAGCCGGAATCTGATCCAAACTAACCACCAAGTCTTTAATAAGCCCAATACATCTCACCCTGCTGGAATCGAATGAATAGAGATCATGGTACTTCCTTGTGATGTCCAAACCCAACTTCTCCATGATAGCTTTTGGCATAAGATTGTGGGAGGTGCCGGAATCAAACATAGCATTGTGTAACACAAACTCACGCACTCTCAAACTGATATAAAAAGGAGGCACATCACTGTCTAGAGACTCACCATTCAATGCTGGTCCAAAAATCAGCTCAGGTTTATCATCTTCCACACTCACCATATCAGACATTGGATCAAAATTCAAAATCTTGGAAACCTGACCTCTATAACTGTTGTTCTTCATCAGCTCTGTCAAGGGAATAGAAACCTTCAATTTAGAAATTTTATTTTTAAAACTAAAAGTGGAAGTCTTCTCTACCTATTTGGCTGGAACCTCTTTCTTCTCAACTTTATCTTTTGGTACAATGTGCTGATTGACTCGTTCATTTGCTGATGGAGATTTATTAGGCATAGGATCATCAACTTCTTTTCCTTTAGTTGGTGCAACCGGTGGCTCTGATCCAGATTTAAGCAGGAACGCAACAAATTACAGAGATAACCATATACACAAAGATGCAGCGGAAATAATACTTCATTTCATTAATGAAAAATACTGACATATGCTTACAAACAGAAATGGCAATAAACTAGCTAGGGCGATGGTAGCTTATCTCTGAGAAGAGATGTGATGGCTACATGCCTCTGAACTGTTCTGAACTGTATTACAATGAGGCTCGAAGGCCTATTTATTGTTGAGAAACAATGGAAAACCCTTCACATACCGAAACCTAACCCTAGAAGATGAAACGCCAAATTGTGGGCCCCGTTTGGGTAAATTGGTACATCAATTTCCCGGGGTCGTAACTTTGGCATACGATCTCCGTTTGACGCGTACGATAGCTCGTTAGAAAGATCTATCCGAGTACTACCACTTTGGGAGGCAACATAGGGTTCAATTGCCCCAGAATTCCAAAAAAACGTCGTTTAGGGCCTCAAAACGGCTCCGGAAGTTCAGGACCCGAAAAACTGCTAAAAATAGTAAACTGTGCTACAATTAAGGAAACTGAAAATGCTGAGAAAGACAATGGTGGGGGTCCAGGTGGACCTGGCAGGTGGCCACCAATATCCACCTGGATCATTCCTCCCCCCTTAGGAAGCAATGGTCCCCATTGCGTTGAGCTCCTCCATGAGATGAGGAAACCTCTGCTGAACTTGTTCCCTGGTGAGCCACTTGCCCTGCTGAAGGAGTTGGCCTGCTTTGACAACTCGATACAGTTGGATATGCTGTTGGCGAGTGTTCTTGATCTGTGTGTCCATGATCCGATCAGTTGCAGCTTGTTCCATGCAATCTGCATTTAATTCTGTGGGTTTGAGCTGTTCTGCAATGTCGGATGTGTCTAGCAATGGTGGAAAGTATGGCCGAAGGTGGTCCACATTGAACACTGGGTGCAGGCCAAGGAATGGGGGAATGCTGAGCTCAAATGCATTGTCTCCCATAGCCTTAGTAATGGTGTAAGGACCATATCGAAGTGGTCTCAATTTCCGATAGGCTCCAGTAAGGCGTTCCTTTTGCAAATGCAACCAGACTTTGTCGCCCACCTGAAACTTGTGTGGCACCCGGTGTTGATCATGTCGCTGCTTGTACTTGGCATTTGATTTCTCAAGAATGTCATGGACCTGCTGGCGAATATGTTGGATGCGCTCAATGAAGTTGGTGGCCTTATCTGTTTCGGACTGGACATGAGCTGAATTCATGTGAGTAGCTGCAAGTGGCATGGCCACATCAATGGGGCATAGTGGCTGGAATCCTAAACCCACCTGAAAAGGGCTATGGCCAGTGGAGCTGTGAAGAGCTCGGTTGTAGCTGTGCTGAACATAGGGGAGGCTCTCGTCCCATGTGCGTGGATGCTTTGAGTTATACATGCGCAGAATGTGCACAATCATCCTGTTGACAACCTCTGTCTGGCCATCAGTTTGAGGATGGAAGGCTGTGGACTTCGTGAGTTTGGTGTCCAGCATTGACCAGAGACTGGACCAAAATGTGCTGAGAAACCGACTGTCCCGATCTGAGATGATAGACTGTGGGATCCCAAAGTGCACCCACACTCGTTCAAAGAAGAGTTTAGCAGTGGCTTCTGCTGTGATATTCTTCTTGTAGGCCATCATAATGGCCATCTTTGAGAACCTGTCGACGACCACAAAAACACAGTCATTTCCATGCTTAGTGGAAGGAAGGCCTGACATGTAATCCATGGAGATGGATTCCCAAGGTCGACTAGGGGTAGGCAACGGGGTATAGAGGCCTTGCTTCTTAATGGTCGGTTTGGCAATGGCACAGGCAGTACATGATCGGATGTACTTCCCAACATCCTGTCGAAGATTCGGCCAATAGAAATAGTTTTGTAGTACTGCCACTGTTTTCTCGACCCCGAAATGCCCAGCAGCCCGACTGTAGTGTGCTTCCCAAATCATCTTGGCACGCTCTCTTGAAGGAACACAAAGGTGACCGAGGTGGCATAATAGGGCATCCTGGAGGTGAAAATCTGCAACCTGCCGACCCTCCAAGAGTGTCTGGTATGTGTGGCCGAATTCTGGGTCGCTTTTGTAGAGAAGTGGCCAATCAGAAGTCTCGTGCCCGCAAGAGTTGAGCACGGTGGTTAGCGCCATGATCGGTGGTCGACTGAGGCAATCTGCAACATTATTGGTGCTGCCCTTTTTATACTTGATATTCAAGTGAAACTGTTGCAGGTATGTAGACCACTTCTGATGGCGATCATTCTGCAATTTCCCTTGGGTCTGTATGAACTGCAGAGGTCGGTGGTCTGTGTGGATGACCGTTTCCTTCCCCAAAATGTAATGCTTCCATTGTCGGCAGGCCTGTACAATGGAATACATCTCTTTATCATAAGTGGGGTACTTCCGGACTGTGTCTGAAAGTGTTTCACTGTGATATGCCACTGGATGTCCATGTTGAGTAAGGACTGCCCCAATAGCATAGTCAGAGGCATCTGTCTCGACCTCAAATGGTTGTTGTAAATCTGGTAACGCGAGCACTGGTGCCGTGCAGAGGCGATCCTTCAACTCACTGAATGCCTTCTGTTGAGATTCAGACCAAAAGAATTTTACTTTCGCCCCGCCCTTGGTGACTTGACTCAAGGGCCAAGAAATATGAGAAAATCCCAACACAAACCTGCGGTAGAAGTTGGCAAGACCTAGAAAGCTGCGGAGCTCTGTTAGAGTGGTTGGAGAGGGCCAATCCCGAATGACTTGGACCTTGGCTGGATCGACATGCACCCCCTGTTCATCAATGATGTATCCCAGATACTGGACCTCGGTCATGCCAAAAGTGCATTTCTCCAAATTGGCACATAGCTTGTGTTGCCGCAGTGTTTGGAGAACCTGTCGGATGTGGTGGAGGTGCTCTTCCCAACTCTGGCTGAAGATCAGAATGTCATCCAAGTATACTACTACAAAGGAGTTGGTGAATGGCCGCAAGATGTCATCCATTAGCCTCATAAAGGTTGCAGGAGCATTCGTCAATCCGAAAGGCATGACCAGCCATTCGAAGAGGCCCTCCTTGGATTTGAAGGCAGTCTTCCACACATCTGAGGGTTCAATTGGTACCTGGTGATATCCTGACTTCAGATCGATCTTGCTGAAATATTTCGCCCCCTTTAGTTGGTCTAGGAGGTCATCAATCCGCGGGATCGGGTACCTATTACAGACAGTGATCTTGTTCAGCGCCCGATAGTCAATACAAAGTCTCCACGTCCCATCCTTCTTCTGTACCAACACTATCGGGCTCCCACAGGGCGAAGAACTCGGACGGATGTGACCTTTATGTAGGAGCTCCTGAATCTGCCTCTTGATTTCATTGTTCTCCAGAACGGAGCGCCGATAAATTGGTCCATTGGGTAGCGGCGCACCTGGGGTCAGATCAATGGAGTGCTTGACTTGACAGTGTAGAGGAACCCCTGCCGGGGAGGTGAAGATGTCTTTGTACTCCTCCACAATCTTGTCCATTTGTAGCTGCCGTGCAGAGGGACCTCGTTTGGAGGCCGCGACCACTGTCTTCTTCTTCCCTTGAGGGTGTATCATCAGGAAAACAAATTTCCTGGTTTTGGAAATGATCTTACTGCATTGTTTTGCAGTAATCAAAGAGATGGCGGCAGGTGGTGGTACCTCTGGTATCCTGAACAACTTATTTCCCAATGTAATAATAACAGCCCGGGGCCTTGATTCATACACAGCATGTCGCTTCCACAAGTATGGTTGTCCTAGTAATACATCACAAACTTCAAGGGGAGAAATGTCACACAATACCTCATCCGTGAAGGGCTTGATGTTGTATGGAAGGCGACACTGCTGGCTCACGCGAAGATCTCGCCCTTGGTAAAGCCACCCAATGGTGTATGGTTGTGGATGTGCTGTGGTCGGTAAGCCCAACCGCTTCACGACCTCTGCCGAAATGAGGTTCTTTTGACTCCCGCTATCAACAATGAACTGTATCGGGGAGCCCTTGACCCACATCTGGGAGTGGAAGAGACGCTCCTCCTCCTCTGGATCTTCGGGTTCATTTTTCTGGATCTTTGCGGTAGCAACAGTGGCGCTGGGATCCGCATCAATGATTTTCTTCCCTTTTTCATACCCCTTATCGGGTTCTGACTCAGAGTCGGAACATGCATCTGATTCTGAAACCTTTAGCTCAGCCACCAGTGACTGTTTGGCCCGACACTCACTTGTGTTGTGAGTGGAGCTCTTATGGAACTCGCACCATTTTCCAGTGTCCTTTCTCGGCTTCGCGGCGTTGCTCTTTGCTTGCAGCTTCAGCTGGTTGTCTTGGGTTGTCCCGCCTTGGCTTTGTCCTTTGTTCTATGGTTTAGGGGCACCTTTCCCCTGCTTTGGATTCGCAGATCCAAAGTCTCGCTTCTTTTGTTTAAACTTCTGCTCGACTTTGACGGCATACCGGTATGCTGCGCCGAGCGAGGGGATGTTTAGGAACTGTATTTCTTCCTGGATGTACTTGTGCAGGAAGCCACGGTATTTGAGTATCAAATGTTGCTCTGAATCCTTGATACCCAACTTTGTGCGAAGGGTATGGAAAAGATTGGTGAACTCCGGCACATCTTGGTCCCTTCCTTGCCGCAGCGTGGTCCACTTTATGTATTCATCCTCATAGCTTCCGACAGGGTAGTACTGCTCCTTGATGGCATCCCGGAACGAATCCCAGGTGGGTGCGGCTGAAAATAGTGAGCCAGTACTTTCATCCTTCTGCTCGCAGTAGGTTTCCCACCAGTCCTTGACGTGGGGGGCTGCTTTGAGAAGAGCAAAAAAAATCTTTTCCCGACTCGAAAATTCATGAACAGAAAAATAACCCTCTAGCAGATTTAACCATTTATCTACGGCATCGGCGTCTATCTGACCCTCGAATATGGGGATTTCAAAATTAACTTGTACCTTAAAGGGTGTGGCGTTTCCAGAGGAGCTGCTGGAAGCCGATGCACCGCTTCTGGGTAGCCGTTGAAGGATCTGCGCAAAGCTGTCCATCATCGCGCTCCGTTGTCGCTCGAGCGCTTCTTCGAGCAAGATTTTGATGGGATCTCCTGCCCCCTCGTCTTTCTTCTCGTCCGCCATGGGAGGCCGTCGGGATTTGCGAGGCTGGTCTTCCAAAGGTTCAACCAGTTCAAGCCCTAACTCCTTATATCCCGACCTTGTTGGGGACATGCAAAGAAAAACAGAGAAAAAGCAGACCGCTCTGATACCATTGATCCAGATTTAAGCAGGAACGCAACAAATTAAAGAGATAACCATATACACAAAGATGTAGCGGAAATAATACTTCATTTCATTAATGAAAAATACTGACATATGCTTACAAACAGAAATGGAAATAAACTAGCTAGGGCGATGGTAGCTTATCTCTGAGAAGAGATGTGATGGCTACATGCCTCTGAACTGTTCTGAACTATATTACAATGAGGCTCGAAGGCCTATTTATTGTTGAGAAACAATGGAAAACCCTTCACATACCGAAACCTAACCCTAGAAGATGAAACGCCAAATTGTGGGCCCCGTTTGGGTAAATTGGTACATCAATTTCCCGGGGTCGTAACTTTGGCATACGATCTTCGTTTGACGCGTACGATAGCTCGTTAGAAAGATCTATCCGAGTACTACCACTTTGGGAGGCAACATAGGGCTCGGTCCCCCTAGAATTCCAAAAAAACGTCGTTTAGGGCCTCAAAACGGCTCCGGAAGTTCAGGACCCGAAAAACTGCTAAAAATAGTAAACTGTGCTACAATTAAGGAAACTGAAAATGCTGAGAAAGACAATGGTGGGGGTCCAGGTGGACCTGGCAGGTGGCCACCAATATCCACCTGGATCAAGCTCATTCTTAGATGCTGGACCTTCCCTTCTCTTTTTGATTGGATTGATTGTTGTGGGGAAAAGTATCCGACTCGGAATGACCCTATCCCTACTCTAAGGGCGATAGTTCCTTAGCAACAACTGAAAGTAAAGCTTTGATATTTTCCTTTATGAAAGTACAGAGAAGGAAGAAAAGATTGACCAACCGATATCCTTCGCTTTTGTCGATCTTGTCTTCTCTCTTCGTCCCTTGCTCCCAGCTCCTTGTTCCCTTGCCGGCCCAGCTACACAAAGATCCTGCACAAACAAGAGAGGGAAACTACAAGAAACATGTACTCATAACTGATGCATGGATTAGAGTGAATCAGATATACAAGTAAATACAATACATCAATGCAATACAAGTATATAGGAGAACATTCAAAGCTTTATTGATAGAAGTAAAAGGTTCTGAGAAGGTTACAACCATCAATGGCTCCAATCCAGCAGCACCTCCCCAGCAGCAAGAAATCTCCTCTTCACCTCTATAAAAGCAATCACCCAATAGCTCTAACTGTAAACCAACAGCACTTCCTTGCTTTGCACAAAATTCCAGCCTCCTTAGACCTCATAGAAGAGCTCTATATATAGGAGATTTGGAGAAAGGATGAGTCAGCTTGAGACTGACCTAAAGCTGCCTTGTGTCCTCTCCCTCTTCAGTTAAACTTCAGTTCTTGAGTCCACTTGGAGAATCTTGCTTCCACTTGGAGATCAAGACCTTCTTACTCATCACAGGGCGAATCCTTTGAACCAAGTGTCAGTTTGGAAGCTTCCTGGGCAGTTGACACCTTGCAGAATGACTGTGCCACTTGGCCAATCTCGCCCAGCGCAGGTAGCCTTCATTGGAGTTGACTTTCAGCGCAGGTACAAGGAGGAGCAGTTGACATTCAGCGTAGTTGCTCAGTGGAGCAGTTGACATGATCCAAAAATAGCCTGTTTTTGAGTGCTTTCAGGTGGAGAACTGATGGGAAGTGCTGTGGTTTGCTGACCTTGTTCTTCTAGGGGTAAGAACAACATGTTTAGGGACTGAGGATCCCTGTAATTATTGACATTTCATGCTCCATGCTGCGAGGCACAAAAATGTCTATAACAGTTGCCCCCTAAAGTATGAGGTCGTTTATCGGGTGAAATGCTTTATCTAGAGGGTCCGAAGTTCATTCCAGTGCTGAGGAGGCGCCCTGTAATACAATACAATACAATACATTATTTTTCATTTTGTTTTCATGATCTAGCTGAGGCGGGCATTCCCATGCTCAGCTTTATAAATACATTTTGGTACATAGAACAGACGATCGTCTGATGGTAGACTGATAATTCTCTGCTGAAATTATCATCCTTTGAATAGGATGATCATCTGCTGCAATGATGTACATGACAAATGCTTTTATATTTCCTGAATATATATCGCAGCCCGGATGGATGAAACTAGATCCGGGGTCTTCAAACTCGTTCGATCTTCACTCTAAGTACAAGTCGATCCATGTGAGAATTGTGCTGAAGTCGAACATGGAAAGACATCGCTTGATTACCGGTCAATGATGAAAATCGTTAACAAGCGCGAGAGGAATCACCGATAATGATAATGACCCTCAAGGTACTGCAGTACAATTCACGTGGCGTGAATAAAGGACTTGGCGTCGAACGCCACGCAAAATCTTCTGGTCGAAGGTCATTGATGTATACCTGTCACCGGAAGTGAGAAACTTGCCATTGAGGCATGCAAGCTTCAAAGTACTGATGGGGGTGTTCCTAGATCAACTTCTTGGATAATGAGCTGAAGTCGACAAGAAGCGATCCGTCAAAGGAGGGCCTTAATGAATCCCACATCAATGACACGGAACGGAGCTAATGATTTTAGTGGAGGTGAAAACAAACTGTGACATATGATTCAGGGTGGTGATCATGAATGGATGAAGGATAATGTATGGCAGTGGATGGGACACGGTTGACACTTTCAGAATGACCTCTCTTGAACATATAACGACACTGATGCGATGGATCGGTAGCATTACCCCAAATGTGGATGGTTTGGCGAAGACCATGGTGATGAGACCGGTGAATGAAACAACCCAACCCGATGTGGAACGGAGGAAAAGTGTCATGTTCGAGAGTGACTTGCTACCATTAAACTTTGATGTTCTCCCAATTTTTCCCCAGTCATTTCTGACCAGTACCTCTTTATTTTTGTCAAGCTTGAGGAGGATAACATATGCTTGTTCTATAACCTGCCCTTCGGGCAAGCCCATCGCTATGATTTAATGAGCTTAGCGATAGGGAAACTCGTTCTCGTCTAAAGACAAGTTTGTCGCTATTTAATCATTTTAACGAGTCTAACGACAAGGAAAACTCGGTCCTTTTCATTTTTAGAGAGTCTGAAAAGGTACAGAAAGTTAACTCCATAATTCCTTTTTCGTCATCTAATCCCTTAAGTCCCAAAAAGTATAAAACAATACAGAAGGGATGGGTGTTCGGTACTTTTAACAAGCCGAACAAGACAAGCGCTCGATCTTTTTGTGCAATAATCCCTCCGGTCCAAAAAGATTAAAATTTAGAGGAGGGATAGCTCTTCCGGTCGTTTAACGAGCTGGAAGGCCAAAACTCGGCAAACTTTTCATATTTTACGAGTCAGTGAAAAGAGCTCAAAGAAGACTCGTCTTTTGAGGAACGAGTGATAAACAGGGATAGCAACTGATTCCAGGTACAGGTTGGAATTTTCCAATCACGGCAGTGTCACAAGGATGGCTAGGTGAAATCACTCTTCGCAGCTGTTTCTCAAAAGAGGTAAACACACAAATGGAGGTGAATGATCGGCCAAATGAAAAGTGGAGGTGACGGTGCACAAACACGACCAAGGCTTTTATGGCTGATGAATTTACGATCTCAAAAGGTTATTTACCGGTTCATTTTTTCTGAATGAGCTTGAACTCTAAAGGAAAGCCTGCTCATAAACTTATGTTTATTTTTTAACGAGCATGAACTATGCGCTAAAACTGCTCGGATCTTGCATTTATTTTTTAACGAGCATGAACTATGTGCTAAAACTGCTCGATATACCAGTCATGGAATAAGAACGCCTCCTGTGAGATAGCTATTTTTTAAGGAGCTTTATCTCACGAAGCTATGCTCCAATATTGGCAAGTTTTTACCTTTGCCCCACAGACTTTCTTCATGTAAGGTCGGAATCGGCTAATCCTACGAGTTTAAAGGGTTAGACCTACAGGTTTAAAGGGAGGACCTAAAAATTTAAAAAATAAATAGTCGTCCCTCGCTCACATTCCAAAAGTTTGCATGCCCCCAGGTATAAAGTATAATTTCGAGATACCGCCATCTCTTACTTATTATCCGAAGAGGGTTCTATTCGCTGCCGCAAATCAATCTCTTTCTTCGGCGATGTCTATCATTGGGTTACTCAAAGATGGTTACCCTCTGTCACAACAATAGAATCTCCTTCTTTGGAGGCTGCCCCTACTTATCCTTCAAAACATTTGTTTTAATGGGTGAGGCTTGCTTTTCCCCAAAGATGGTTACTACTTGTTGCAATAAGGGAATTCCTACTCGGGTATTGCCCACCTCTTTAGACAAAGGGAGCGACCGCTTCGCTCACATAACTTTGACAAAAGAATTTTATCCTAGAACAACCCTCCTTTCCACTGCCGGACGGGGTACGGACTAGTCCATTCTTCTGCGGAAATTCTACCTTATACCCGGGGTTTCTTCTGCCCGAAGCAGACCAGGGTGCATGCCCCCTGGGTCCTAGTCTTTCTTTCCGAATCACTCGCACTCATCGGGAAGGAGGACTGGGGGTGGAGGCGAATCTTGAGTGAACAGACCATTTAGGAATGGTATTTGACTATTTGCGATGCGAGATCCCGGAAACGAAAGTTGGTCTACGAGCTTGACCACCCTTCCTTCGTGTGGAAAACACATTACTCTAAAGAGTGAGGAGACTATCGCTCCCATGCAATAAATATAGTCGCGTCCAAGGAGTAGGTTATAATCCAAGGGTCCTTGGACAACCAACACGTTCATATTGACGGTCTTCCCTTTCAATGTAATAGGCACATTGGGGAGGATTCCTAATGGTCGACTGGTTCCTTTATCAAAACCTGAGAGATTTCTTAACTCAGGTAAAAGCGCCGGGGAACCCAGTGCTTTCCAAGCAACAGAGGAAAGGATACTCACAGACGCCCCTTCATCAATGATAGTACCAGCCATAATCATTCTATAGATCTGGACAATGATCCTGAATGGTATACTGGCTGGTAACCGGGGTTTGCCTAGTTGATTCCAATCAAAGGATACAACCAGGTTGCTTGGTGGTGGGACCGAATATACGGCCGGGTATGACCCTGATGATGTTCCTTCCTGCGATAAAGGAATGGGCGCATTGCCCTGACGCTCATCAGAGTCGGTGCTAATGAAAAGAACCTGGATGGTGTCATCCTTATTCTCTTCAGTGAGGGTGTCGCATGAAGATGACTCTTCGGCGACGGTGTCATTTGAAGATGGATCTTCAATGACAGAGTCATTGGACGATGAAACCTCTAAAGGAAGAACTGGGTCAACTGCCGTATCAACCTTTAGACTCTCGTCTGGTTTGGATTCAGTAGGTTCATTCTCAATGACCGACACTTCAGCTGACCACTTGGGCGGGTCAGCTGGATTTTCAACTATCAAGGGATTAGGCGCGAGTTTTTGGTATCCAAGAGGAAGTCGTAACGGTGAAACCGGATGATCTTCCAAAACTCTCTTTGCCTCATCTAAGAATGGACATTTGTGGATGGCATGCTTGCCTTCACACAATACACAGGGTGATCTTGGTCTCCCTCTTCGTCCTTCACTCTCGCTAGTTGACAGACTGCAATCAACATGACTATCAGAGGTTGATGCTACCGGATTGTGCAACCTTGGGGACCAGTCCCTTAGTATCCGGGGAATACAAGGACAATCACGATGGAAGTGGGTCCCTTTGCAAATGACACATGGCGATTTAGGCCCGGTCGGTGCAGTGTGTGGGTTTTTGTCAGCTGTCTTCTGTTTGCCCCCAGTCGCCTTCGCCATAGGCTCCTTCTGCTTCTTTTCTTTCTTCTTCTTTTCCTTCTTCTCCTCGGGAGGCTGACTTTTGCTAGCTCTACCTCGTGAAGATGAAGGATCAGAGGAAGTATTGTAAGAAGTGGAAGGCTGGTGGGTAGTTCTAGACTGTTCTGACTGTTGATTCGACTGCTCAGGATTAGTGGCGATCTAGACTACATTAGTTGAAAAGAGCCATACAGGTAGGCCAATTGTCAATCCTGGAAGTGACAATGTCGCCATATGAGGCGCACCAACATCTCCCCAAGAGGAGAAGGGATTTGGACTTCCGCCAAGGTTGCCTCCTTGGTTGGTGGGCTCCATACTTTTCAACTGAAAGATCAACGTGGGAATAACAGGTGATTTTGTTCCGCTTAAAATAAATTTTATTAACGACGCTTTTAGACACAAACTTGCTTTTTCATGTTTTAAGAGTCGAGAAAAAGCTAAAGATGACTCTAGTCGCCTTCGATGTATTAACGAGCCCGAAGTGACAAATGCTCGGTTGGACTTTTTCAGTTATAGAGTTTGAAAAAGGCCAAAAGAAACTGCTCTGGAGATCTAGGCAGAGGGTGTACCAAACCTTTCGCGAAACCACAGAATACGTTTTACGGTACGGGTGGTCGATCTTCGTGAATGCTGTGTTCACTGCATCGCGATCAGTAGGGCGGCCGACACGGCTTCCTAAGGATAAAGGATGATTGCCTATAGGGGTCTCCCAATATATACTCGACGGTACGTGGGAGCACAAGTCCGTATTAGTGCCACCGACTCTCAGGAGGAATCACCCACCTTCGTAGAGATCGACAGTCACTATGTTTAACGACGCCGGAACACGTCTCTACCTAGACCTCTAGATGTTTGCGTTATGTTACAAAGCGTTGTTATGTAAATTGGATTTATTTTAATGTTGATCTTGCTTAGCAGTTTGCCTTTAAGGATCACCACGAGATGTATATATACAACTTCCTAAATGCAATCTAAGATGAGAAGCAAAACTTTTCAATCTTTCAACTTTGAAAACCTTAATCTACTGAAGGAAAAGAAAGAGATCAACTTTTCTCACAGATCATAGAACACACACTAAATGCACTTTTTCCTAAATCAACAAACTGTCAATAATGCACATGCACAATGCAGATATTTCTTTTCTTTATCCTTAATGTTGATGTAAGACAAAAAGGAAACTGTTGTATAACTTTGAATCTAATTTCAAGCAAAAATAAACAAGCTTGTCCAAAATCAAAAGACACCTTAAGATCGACTTGTTTAGACACTGGAAATGTATAGATTCAAACCATAAAATGAAAAACAAACAAACTCAAACAGCCATGAACAGTAATAAAACTAGCTCTCAAGATCACAAAGACACTTTTACAGTTCAGGATCTAAGAGGCCACAGCTATACTAGTTTGCTTTTCACAATGGGAAACTGTAACTGAAGCAAGAAATACTGAAAGAACAATCACAGTTTCATCACACAACTGAGGCGGAATAATGTCAAGGAAAGTTGGTTTACAGCAAGTACAAATGACAAGCAATCAGCAGCAAAACAACAGTGAAAACAGGGCTAAGACACAGTGGGAAACCTCAGGAAGACATAGCCTAACTGGATCAGCGCAGGCTCTGGTCTGTCAAATTGACTCTCAGCGCAGTTCCTGAAGGGAGTACCTGCGCTGAAATGCAGACTGCTTGTGGACAGCCTGCACTGAGACACGAGAGTTGCGTTTACAAGGATTTCCGGGTCATAAAAAGCTCAAAAATTCACTGTTTTTGCTGAAATAAAAAGCTATAGGTCAAGTACAAGCTAAGGGATGATCAAGAGGATGAAAATCTATCACAAAGAGCACAAGAGTCTTTTGTAGATCAGCTCTTCAAATCATGAATCTGCTCAGAAAATGAGCAAGAGTAGCAGCCCCTCTACTTCGCTTTTGATATAGTCAAAAGCTTTTCGATTTGGTACTCTTTTGTTCAGGAAATGAATAGCAAAGATACTACAAACACAAATCAAACGGATACGCTCCCCAGTGGAGTCGCCAGTTTGTTGTGGGGAAAAGTATCCGACTCGGAATGACCCTATCCCTACTCTAAGGGCGATAGTTTCTTAGCAACAACTGAAAGTAAAGCTTTGATATTTTCCTTTATGAAAGTACAGAGAAGGAAGAAAAGATTGACCAACCGATATCCTTCACTTTTGTCGATCTTGTCTTCTCTCTTCGTCCCTTGCTCCCAGCTCCTTGTTCCCTTGCCGGCCCAGCTACACAAAGATCCTGCACAAACAAGAGAGGAAAACTACAAGAAACATGTACTCATAACTGATGCATGGATTAGAGTGAATCAGATATACAAGTAAATACAATACATCAATGCAATACAAGTATATAGGAGAACATTCAAAGCTTTATTGATAGAAGTAAAAGGTTCTGAGAAGGTTACAACCATCAATGGCTCCAATCCAGCAGCACCTCCCCAGCAGCAAGAAATCTCCTCTTCACCTCTATAAAAGCAATCACCCAATAGCTCTAACTGTAAACCAACAGCACTTCCTTGCTTTGCACAAAATTCCAGCCTCCTTAGACCTCATAGAAGAGCTCTATATATAGGAGATTTGGAGAAAGGATGAGTCAGCTTGAGACTGACCTAAAGCTGCCTTGTGTCCTCTCCCTCTTCTGTTAAACTTCAGTTCTTGAGTCCACTTGGAGAATCTTGCTTCCACTTGGAGATCAAGACCTTCTTACTCATCATAGGGCGAATCCTTTGAACCAAGTGTCAGTTTGGAAGCTTCCGGGGCAGTTGACACCTTGCAGAATGACTGTGCCACTTGGCCAATCTCGCCCAGCGCAGGTAGCCTTCACTGGAGTTGACTTTCAGCGCAGGTACAAGGAGGAGCAGTTGACATTCAGCGCAGTGGCTCAGTGGAGCAGCTGACATGATCCAAAAATAGCCTGTTTTTGAGTGTTTTCAGGTGTAGAACTGATGGGAAGTGCTGTGGTTTGCTGACCTTGTTCTTCTAGGGGTAAGAACAACATGTTTAGGGACTGAGGATCCCTGTAATTATTGACATTTCATGCTCCATGCTGCGAGGCACAAAAATGTCTATAACATTGATGGGTACATTTCTATTTCTTAATGAATATTGACACTGCTGGGAGGACAAGGCATGCATATGCCCTCTTTGATACTCATCCGACTCCTCTTCAAGAGTTGTGTCATTTGACAAGATAAAATCTGCATCATGCTATACAGCTGAACTTTCTGCATACTCATCATCTTCAGTGATAAATGTGGGCATATTATCAGGAGTAAAGAAGTGATTTTCTTCTCCTATTACATGGTCTTCATCATCAAATTCAGGGCCAGAAAAATTATGCTGAAGAGGTGTCTTTACATGTTGTTGTTGTGATGTCGTTTCTTGTGCTCGCTGCTCACGCTATTTGATCCTGAGTTGTGGCTGCTGCTGGCCACAGAAATTGGGATTCTGAATCTGCAGTTCAGGCTTATCAAGCATCAACCTTTCAATCATCTTTTCTACCTTGCATACCACCTGATCTGAGGTAGAGGCTTCTTCTTTTATTGAGACTTTCTTCTTAGCTTTCATTCTAGCTCTCTTGTCATTCAAATTTGCCTCAACACTAACAACAATTTTCTACATTTCTTCTAAGGTAGCTGGATCTCTCTCCCTTAACTGATAAGCCATGTCCGGATCAAAACCATCCGGGAAATTAAGAAAATTTGATCTTCTAGTTGGCTTTAAATCATCTGGAATTGCATTATAAACCACATTGAATCTAATACAATAGTCTTGAACAAACTCACCAGCATTTCACTTGATCTTGGTATATTCAGAAGTGATTTGCAGTGGATCTTTCTTTACTTCCCAATGTTCCAAAAACTGTCTTTTAAGCTCTCCTAATGTAGGAACACTTCTGGCCAGCAAAGCTCTAAACCATTTTCTTACCTTGCCACTGAAAGTATGCACGAGTAACCTCATGGTCACATTTTCTTCATCGATCTCATGGAGATCAAAGAAATTCATCATTTTGTCGACATGTTGCTGAGCTGTGATACCTTGAGGCGTGCCATCAAACAAAGGAATTTTGCTTTGATAATCTGCGGGCATGTCATTCAAAACTTGAGGCAGCACGAGAGGTGCAAACCAAGCAGCCATTGCTCTTGGTGGATTTGGTCCAGGGATGTTGGAGGAGAGGATGCAACTGATGTGTGAGGCGTATGAGGCGGTGTATGCGGAGGTGAAGCAATTTTGGATGTAGAAGGAGTAGACGGAGGTGAATTTACAGTAGACTTTTGATCAACAATGTTAGGCTACGGAGGAAGGTGGGAATGAAAGGAGTCTCCGTTGGAACCCTTGAGCTAGATGGGGTTGAGACAGCTCCAAGAGTTGTAGATGCAGCTTCTAGGAAATCAATGATATTTTCAGCCTCAATGTCAATTTGGAGTTGTTGTAGAATGCAATTTTCAATAGACTTATTAGATCTTTTAATATTCAGAGTAGCAAGAAAATCCAGATTTGGGATGATAGACTCAAGAGTGTTTTCAGACTTGGTTTTAAATAATGACAATTCAAACTTTTCATCAAAATCAAGCTCTTCAAGATACTAAAACATTGTCGAGCATGAACGAGATCTAAACACGGGAGTTACAGAGCTCTCTTGGCGAACAATTCTTGAAATCATATTAGGATTCTCTTAGAAAGGAGGAGGATTTGGATCTGGATTAGCTCTGGTATATCTCTTTGAAGCCAGCGTGTTATTTTCAAGAAATCAAAGGAACAAAAACAACTTGATCAGCCTGTCAAATTCTAAACCTATCATCCAAAGCTTAGAATTCTCAGATGTAGTGGGGTAATTTACAAGTCAAGTGTCACGATTACAAGCTAGACTGGAGATTGATTGAAGCAGTGTTTATCTACTTGCGCTAATGCAAAGAAAAAGTGTTTCGAAGGCTACCTCACATAACTTCAGGCTCCTTTTGTAGCTTAGAAAAACAATGACATCAACAAGAAAACCATTTTTCCCTAGTATGATCGCCACTATGTTAGAGCCTAGATTTGTCTCAGGCTGAAAAGACAAGGTTCTAGGTCCACATCAAACCATGCTCAGCCTCGTAGCTAGCCATACGAGTACAGGAGAGGGCTCTCTTTGGGTCAATCTCAATGAAATATACTCAATGGGGTTGGAGATGACTGATTTAGCAACTGATTTTAGGCTAGGTATTAAGTGCAAAGGATTTGATTTGAGTTTTTTAGGGTTTTGTTGAAAAGATGGGAAAGGCAAATTTGGGCTCGGGGACGAGGCACAGTTTCTGCAGAGATCTGATTGGGGTAAGGAAGGCGATCATTTTTATGCTTTAAGGTGAGGAGCTAAGGAGAGCAAGAGAGTCTCAAGAATTCTCCTTAAACAGATGAAAACATGAAAATTTAAACAAATTCAAAGGCAGAGCATAAAAATGATGGATTCTACCTTAATCACTCATTTGTTCAAATTCAGCAAAAGAAGCTTGAAAATGATACATATAACACCAGATAAATTTACAATTACTCAGAGAAGCATGCCATCAAAACATAAAGCCACATGGATCCCAAACAGTGCTGCAAAACCCTGGTCTTTCCTTAGCCAAAAATGCAGAAGTGAATGTACAATAGAGTGCCAAAATTTTCCCAAGAGTCCAACCCTGAAAATGACTTAGAAATTACATAATATAGACAAGGCAACCTATTCCCTTGCCTCTAGGGGTCGAGCTCATCCTTCTAGGAGCTATTTCAACCAATTCTAAACAAAGCACTAAAATCTAGGCAGTCAAAACAACTTGCCTCTATAAGGTAGGAAATTGATTCATTCATTAAATTTTCACCTTTTAGAGGATGAATCTTCTAGAAAAAGTAACTAAGTGCCAAAATGACATCATGTTTACTCAATTACATCAAGATAAGTCAAAAATAACATCACAAAGAAAAACTAGTCGAACTGGCCGAATTTCTGAGCTGGAAGGTGAAAATTGGGCAAAAAACCTATGTGTGTCGCGCCAATTTCTGTATGCATCGCGCCACTTTGGAGCTGCTTTTGAGGCACTTTCTGAAGTCCAAATTGAGCCCAAGTGTGCTTGTTAGAAATCCCTACTTGTCTACTTTCTAACCCAAGTGGAATTTCTGAATTTGGTGCCCATTTTCCCCTCGAAAGCTTCAATCTCCCAAGACTTCTTCTTGTGTGTCAAAATAGGGGCAGAGAGGTCATTTTTAGGGTGTTTTTGACCTCCTGAGGACTCAAAACTTGCCCAAACATCTTGGCCATGCACCAAAAGTCATAATTTTTCATGAAAAATCCAAAACTATAATTTTTTTTGCTTTTGGAGCCTCCTATCGTAAGCGCATGCCATGTGGCGTGGCGCACAGGGAGAAAAACCTTGTTTTTTACAGAAAAATTTACAAAAATACCAAAAATTCTGCAAATTTCTTGAAATTTGGGTTGGAGTTTCCTTATCAAGTGTTATGTTGAGCTAAAGAGGCCTTGGTCCATATCTCAAGACGATCAAGCTCCCTTTTCCTCTTTTGCTTCCTTATGGCCTTCCTCAATTTCGCCTTCAAATTCCTGATTCAGGCCTTTCACACCTTGTTTCGTGCCATGTAGTGGAAAGCCACATGTCTCAGCAGTGCATGGTCCTTGTCGGCCTTGTCCAACAACCTCTCTAGGTGCATTTTAACTCTCTCTAGATTGGCCTCTGGATCCTCATTAATATCTTACTCCAATGACGTAAGCTCAACTCTTCTCCTTTGTGCAGCTTGGCAATGCTCACGAATGTTTTTAGCTCCGTGATTGCTTGTTGATATTCAAGTTGTTTGTTTCTCTGCTCCAAGTATTTCATGGTCCACTTAGCCCTCTCCAAGTCAAGGGATAAGGCTTTGATCTCTGTTTGCTGCTCTTGGATGATCTCTCTAAGTTTGGCGCTTTGTGGACCTATATCTGTATATGTATCATGAAGGAGAATGAAGTCGGTCTCTTGTTCACCTGATGGCTCACTTGAAGGCCCCTCATCCTGCATTGGCCTCTTGCCTTTGTCCTGTACCTGTGATGCTGATGGAGGAATCGAGGCCCCTTCCACCCCGGGTGGAGATAACACTCGCTTTGCCACTGCAAACAAATGTCTGGTGTCTCTCTGATATGTAATGAAAACTGGCACACTAGCAGTCTCATGGCGCTCATACTGATGAGAAGGTTCACCCTTATGCTTAACCTCTGATACTCCCCGTGAAGCTCTAAAGAAGTCACGAGAGATGAAATCATCCCAAGTGATGCCCTGCAATCCAAGCTGATGAACCACCAAAATCTTAATAAGAGCAAAATGATAGACACTGTTAAGTTGATGCTGAGGGGTTTTACATTGTATAAAGGTGGTCATCCTCTCTATGTTCCGGCAAATGAAATACGGAATGTTCATCATCCGTACCCTGGTGAAATGCATGAGCAACCTGAGAGAACCGTCCCTCACAGCTGAAATATTTCATAATCAATCTCATTAATGGAGCATATTCATCTTTCAGATACGAGAATGGGAACACTCCCTTGAGCTGCCTCAAGAAATTGGTTTTAATGTATGGATCATAATGCTACCGGTCAATCTTTTGTTTCTTATGCCATGGTTCACTAATATTTGGTATACCGATTGCTAATGAGACAGATTCTGGCGTAAGTGTGAAGGTGACACTAGCCAAGATAGCTTGATCTCTGTGTAAGTTCAACACAAAAAGACGAGCCAACTCATGATGAAATTGGACACTAGCCACCTTTTGACAAAACTCATAGCATGACTAATGCTGAAAACACTACATAGCAAGAGGGAAGGTCTGCAATTCTGTAAGGGTGGTCGGTTCTTCCCTAACATCTCTGCCACTTTTATGAGGCCTCCAGGGTGCCTGTTCTTCCAAGGGAGAGTCACTTTGGGTTTCCACCTCATAGTCCGATGAATGCTTAGATGCCATGACTGCTGGACAAAATACCTTGAAGACAAGATGTTGTTGTATATAATTGTACTTGGACTGCTCTTTTTGATGTAAAAAACTATTGTGTTGTGATTCTGCCACCAAGGGGAAAAACAAATGTAACCAGGGAATGTTAGGAAGGGGAAAAAGGTAGAGGATTAGGGAATATTGAAATAAATTTAATTAGGGAGAGGAAGGGGATTTTATATATGGGAATAAGGTTTAGGGTTTGGGATTAGTTGTATAGGGTTGAGGAGATTTTTATAAGGGCTAGGGTTTTGGGTTATTGGGATTTAAATGTAATGTAGGATTGATCATCTTAGTGGGGGGGCGGGGGGTAGGAAATGAGGAAACAAGGGAAAAAATGGGGAAAAAGGAGAATCCTTGGTGACAAATCAAAGATTAAAGAACCTACAACAAACTTCCATTGGAGGCACTTTAGAGGGAGGGTTTGGATTTTTGTTTTGACCACTACCACCCATAAACCACCAACACTTATCACAAAATTTGGAGCAATGTCAAAATAGCAGCCCTACCTAACAAATGCATGCAAGGAGTGAGCAGTTTGGTGAAGTTTGAATTAATTACAGGCTTTGAACTTTGTGCGTCGCGCCAAAAACCCAATGCGTCGCGCACTCTCTATGCGTCGCGCCCGTTTAAATTAACACTAGGCAGAAACTCCCAGTGCGTCGCGCGCTTCCAGTGTGCCGCGCCACCTGTTATGTGTGCCGCGCCGGTTGGTTGCAAACTCTTTCGTCCCAAAACATGCACAGCTCACCCAAATTTGTTTTGAAATGTTCCTCTTCGACCTTGGCATGCAAAAATGACTTTGATCTTCATAGCAAAAGCTTATAAATACATTGCTTTGATTTTTAGTTCTTCAAAACCCAATTTTGTAATGTTATGAATTTGGCACCTTTTGACAATTAATAGAACTTTGACTTTTTGTTTCCTCCTTGATTTTTGGTTGAAATGATGAATTTTTTGGCAATTTTTTGCAGGAATAGCTGACATGGGATGTGGCAAAGGAGATCAGGGTTGTGCCTGAAGAATTCAAGAACTGAAAATTTTGGAAAATTATTACAAAAAACAAAATGTCGACTTGCCTTCAAAACGGAGTTTTGAAGAAAAGTCATAATCCATCTATATGACGATAAAAATATTTGAAATAACAACTTATCAAGAACCACCCTCTGGCCTGCTGGCTTTATTAGACCTTGTCGAAGACACAACTTGACTAACCCTAGACCTAATGACTAAAATGACTGTAATGACCTAGAAACTGGAACGGGACTGTGAATGACTTTTAGATTTGATTTTGATGGACAGACCTGAGCCAGCAGTGCAAAGCATGAGGGGGATGAATAACAAAAGCCCTTCTGTCAGATTTATGGCATGCTCCTAAAGAAATGCAACTGATCAAGAGAGATGGGACACCTAAACATGAAATGCAAAAAGAGTTTTGATCTCTGACATAGGGATGACCAGACCGACTCTAAAAAAGTCTCAAATCATATAATCACATTAAACAAGGTATAATGAAGATCACACATAATGTCATCAACATATTAAGTTCTGAGACCGGGGTACCATGATAACATTATAACCATATCCCAAATTGCACACCAACAGTTAAGATTAGTATAAGATATGAGTAACACAATGGAAGAATTTATCGAAAGTAAAATTACTTATAATACT
The DNA here is from genome assembly GCA_031772625.1 of Pinus tabuliformis. NCBI lineage: Eukaryota > Viridiplantae > Streptophyta > Pinopsida > Pinales > Pinaceae > Pinus > Pinus tabuliformis. Next base: position 256,100,390 of record CM062815.1, read on the forward strand.
AACTAAGTAAAAGCTAGCCCCAAGGGTTAGCTGAGTTGGCCAAAATCAGTGCCTTGTCATCGGGAGGTCATAGGGTCCATTCTCTTCGAAGCCCTTGGGGTCAGGCCTAGCTAGTGGGCCACGACAAAAGAAAAAATAGGCAAAAAGGAAAATCTTTAGTGTTGATTAGGTATGTTATAATAAGTTAGACTCCTCCCATTAAAATTATAATTAAAACTCAAAATTCAACAATTGTTAAAATTACAATTTTCAGTATATCTATTTAAATTCATCTTAACTTCAGATTTACCAAGAGTTGAAAGGGATCAAATCTCCTTTCACACTGAAATAGGTTTGCATGTCAATTAATTTGATCCCTGTTGACACTTGGTAGATCTTGAGTTAAGATGGATCTAAATTATTTTAATCATTAATTAATTATAATTATTAATTTTTTTAGTTACAAGTATAATCTAATTCAAGCTTCTGTGATCCATAATTTAATTTGGAAACAATTTCAGAAGAAATCACATTGGTAGATTTAGGTCTACCCGTTTTGAACCAACCCGTTTATTTAGAATTACTATTTAATTTATTATTATTATTATTAATATTTATTTATATATTTAAACATTTATTTATTCCAACTTATTTTTATAATTGGATCATTATGGGATAATATCTAACTAACTTAATATTATAATATTACCTAAGTAACCTAACCATAAAAATAGAAATAATTATTAATTAATTAATTAATTATTATTAGTATTAGTATTTATTTAAAAAAAATAAAAATAAATAAAAATAAAAATGTATGAATATTGAGCTTAAATGAATTATGAATGAAATAATTAGTAATAAAAAGGATGGAAATAGTTAAGTGAAATATGAATGAAATAATTAGTAACAGAAAGGACGGAAATAATAAAATTGGTTGTAATGTGAATTTACATTACAACCAATTTAATTAGCTTCATCCTTTCTATTACTAATTATTTCATTCATATTTCATTTAAGCTCAATACTCATACATTTTTATTTTTATTTATTTATAATATTTTTATAAATAAATACTAATACTAATAGTAAATAATAATTAATAATTATTTCTATTTTTAGGGTTAGATTAGTTAGATAATATTATAATATTAGGTTAGTTAGATATTATATTACTTATTTAGTTATAAATACATAAATAGTAATTATTTCTATCTTAGGGATTAGTTTAGTTAGATATTATCTCATAATGATACAATTATAAAAATAAATTGGAATAAATAAATGTTTAAATATATAAATACATATTAATAATAATAATTAATTAATTAGTAATTCTAAATAAATTAGTATTTGGGTCTTTTTCTCATCTAGTCAAATATAGATGTTATCTAGCCGTTTTTTCCCTTAGTTGTTAGTATGTCTTGACTCCCTATTTAACTTTCTGCTATGATCTGATTTTTCATCTTGTCGTGATGATAAACCACACTGGTTGGTTCGAAACGCGTTGGCCTAAATCTACCAATATCTTTTCTTCTGAAATTGTTTCCAAATTAGTTATAAGTGATTTAATCTTAATTCTAGATCTAGAAATGCAAACCTCTTTTAAAGTGAAAAGAAATTTGATGGTCTCTGTCCTTGATAGATTTAAAATTAAGATGGATTTAAATTAAATTGATTTTCTTCTTCAAATAAAAAATATTCCACATGAATATCATTTCTCAATATTATAAATGAATACCATGGAATTATTTGTATTTTAACATTATTTCTTTATTATTGGTATTTTATTATAACCAAATCAAAAAATTTATAACATCTTTCTTATATATTTGACACCATATTGCCATTGCAACTATTTCCAAATATCTCACCATGGTTGTTGCTTTCCCGAAAATGGTTTTGTACCAAGGGGGCCCATTTTGGACAGTTCCTCTACTTGGATGGCCATGTTAATCGCATGCAAGTTGAAGTAATTTCCGCTTTATCTCTAATTGGATTGCCATTTTAATCGTAATTCCCGCCAATCTCCTTACTAAATCTATTTGAAACAATCCACAAACCAAGCGTGATTCAAAGTTTACGCTTGGTGTTTCAAGGTCATAATTTTTTTTGAAAAAATTACAAGTCCAAATAAAAACTGAATCTAAATACAAGCTATCAAATTGACAAGATAAAGGTCCACGTTAATTTCTACACAAATATCAAGAAGTAAATATTACTCTATATTTAATATTTTCTATAATTAAATTAAAATTAACCTTTTTTATATATTAATTAATTTCATATATTTTATATTATAAACGTAACTGAATGATAATTTTTAATATATTATTAAATCATAATTTCAAAATTATATAAATAATTTCATATTTTCAAAATAATTTTAATTACCCTGCAGTGATACAAAATTTAAAAGCCCAAATCAAAACGGAATCCAAATAGAAATTAACATGTGGGGTGGGATTTCAAAGTGACATAATAAATCCAAGATTAGTTTTTACACAAATATCGACTGTATTTTTTAGTCCATCTTATCATATATGTCATAATTATTTATAATTAAATAAAAATTCATATATATTTAGAATTATATAATTACTAAAATTATAATTATAACTGAAAATTTAATAGTTATTAAAATTAGTGTAGATTTATTTTAATCTGATCAAGCGGATCTAATTCCTCTAGATGGAAACCTTTCTTTTAGTAAAAAATATGAGGAAAGGTTTGCACCTAGAGATATTTTATTCCTCTTGATAGATCCGGGTTAAGATGGATCTATGTTGGTTATATAATACTATATAATATCTATATTTGTATCTATGTGTCTCTTTCTTATTATTCTCTTTCTTTATATCACCCTAAACATACACACACCCTCTCCATATCTATCTCTTGCTCCCTCCCTCTTCTTCTCTGTTTGTCTCTCTCTTCCATCCTGCTCTCCTCTCTCCCTCGCTCTCTCTTCATCGCTCCCTTGTTACTCCCTCTCTCTCTAGCTTTCTCCCTCTATAACTTTTTTCTTCTTTCCCTTTCTCTCCCCCTCGAGCTCCATCTCTCTCTCCTCTCTCGCTTTATCTCCCAACTCCCTCTGTCGCCTCCCACTTCCCCCATCCCTCTCTCTCGCCCGTCTCTCCCTATCTCTTTTCTCTCTTCCCTCCTATACTCTCTCCCTCTCTCTCTCTCTATCCATATCTCCCTTGTGACTCCCTCTCTCTCTCTCCAACTCTATCTCCATATATCTTTGTTCTTTCCTCCCTCTCTCTCCCCCTATAACTCCACATCTCTCTCTCTCCCTCCCTCATTTCTTCTCTCTCCCCCCTCCTCTCTCTCCCACCTCCCTCTCTGTGTCTCTCCTCATCACTTTCCCTCTCTCTCTCTTTCTCTCTCTCTTTACCCTCGAGATTTGTCTCTCTCTCCCTCTCCCCCTCTCTCTCCCTCCCCTTCTCTCCCCTCCACTTTGCTTTTTATCATCTCTTGGATCCTTAGTTAACATGGATCTATGTTGGTTCTTACTAATATTTGTATTATATAAATTTCACATCTTTAAAAATAAAAGTATTCTCATTTTTAATTTTATTACAACCTTAATTTAATTTCTAAGGGAATTTTTTATAAGTCCTAAGGATAGAGGGCTTAGATATATCTCAAAACTAATTATAACCATTTTCCTATTAGCTTCAATTAAAACAATATTATAAAATTAAATTAAAATAAAATAATTTTATTGTGAAATAAGTGATGGTTTTTGGGCACATGGTATTGTTAAGCCATGTTATTCTAACAAAGTCTATTTACAAGTTAATAATATCCATCCTAAAGTGGGGTTGAACATCGATGGTTAAGAATATTGTCATATTGTTATAAAATATTTTGATTGTGAAATACGATACAATTTTTTGGCATGTGGTATTGATAAACCTTGGTATTAGCTCATTTTATTGTAACAAATCTTATTCACAAGTTCATAATATCAATGACAAAGTGGGGGTGAATATCCATGATTAAGAATCATGTCATATTGTTATAAAGTATTTTTATAGGGATGAATATCCATGATTAAGAATCTTTTCATATTGTTATAAAATACTTTGATTGTGAAATAAGTTATGTTTTTTTGAGCATGTGGTATTGATAAACCATGGTATGGGACCATGATATTGTAACAAAGTCTATTTATGAGTTTTTAATATCCATGGTAAAGTGGGGATGAATATCCATGGTTGTGAATATTTTCATATTGTTATAAAATATTTTGAATGTGAAATAAGTTATGTTTTTTTGGGGCATGTGGTATTGGTAAACCATGGTATTGGTCCATGATATTGTAACAAAGCCATTTTTTTACAATATAATAATATCCACTGTAAAGTGGGCTTGAATATGGTTACGAATCTTGTCCTATTGTTATAAAAAAATTTGGTTGTGAAATAAGTTATGGTTGTTGGTCTTGGGTACTGATAAGCCATGGTATTAGCTCATGGTACTGTAACAAAACCTATTTACAAGCTAATAAAAAGATCAAAATATAACAACTTGAATTTTATTATTTTTATTACTTGAATTTTTTATTATTAATTGAGCCAACATTTAGATATTTTCACTCATCCCCGTTACTATTGAATTTTTATTTATTTATTTTTAACTAAGCCGAAATTTATAATTGTTTTCAATATATTAATTTAGATTCATTTTAACTTCGGATTTACTAAGAGTTGAAAGGGATCAAATCTCTTTTCACACTAAAAGAAGTTTGCATGTCAATTAAATTGATCCCTCTCCACTCATGGTAGATCTTGAGTTAACATAGCTAAATTATTTTAATCATTAATTATATTTATTATTTTTTAATATTTTATTTTATTTTCTTAGTTTTAGTTTTATGTAATTTGATCTCGTAAAAATCATCCTAGATACATCTAATGTATGATCCATCTTAACATCAAATGTATGAAGCACTAGAGATGCAAAACTCTTTTAAAGTAAAAAGAGATTTGATCCCTTTAGGAGCTTGGTAGATTTTGATTTAAGATGGATATAGACTAACTTAATTTTCCCCTTTAAATAAGCTATATTCCACATGAATACTATTGGTTAATATCATAGTTGAATACCATAAAGTTAATTTTATTTTAACAATATTATTTTTATTTCATTTTGATGCAGTAAAAAAAATAACTTTATTATTTGTTTTATTTTTATGCAATTTCCCAAATCAAACTAGCTCAATTATATAAATACTAAAATGAAAATTTAAAAATAAAATGAAATTTACAACTATTTTTTTTTAATTTATACAACTTAATTTTTTATTATTTTTTAACTAAGTCGAAATTTAAAATTGTATACATACTTACCTGGACGCAATTACAATTTTCAATATATTAATTTAGATTCATTTTCACTTCCGATTTACTAAGAGTAGGGAGGGATCAAATCTATTTTCACACTAAAGAAGTTTGTATGTCAATTAATTTGATCCCTCTCCACTCATGGTAGACCTTGAGTTAACATGGATCTAAATTAGTTTAATCATTCGTTATAATTATTATTTTTTTATTGTTTAATCATTCGTTATAATTATTAATTTTTTATCTCTTATTTTATTTTCTTAGTTTTAATTTCATGTAATTTGATGTCGTCAAAATCATCCTAGATCCATTTTATAAAGTGGTGGAGATGCAAACTTCTTTTAAAGTGAAAAGAGATTTGATCCCTTTAGGAGTTTGGTAGATTTAGATTTAAGATGGATATAAACTCGCTTAATTTACCTCTTTAAATAGGCTATATTCCCCATGAATATGATGGATCAATATCATAGTTGAGTACCGTAAAATTATTTTTATTTTAATAATATTACTTTTATTTTAATTTAACCATGGAAAAGATAACTTTATCAATTTTTTTATTTTTATATAATTTCACTCAATCAAATTAATCCAACTATATAAATACTAAAATCAAAATTTTAAATAAAATTAAAATTTACAACTAATTTGTTTTTTAAATTTATACAACTATTTTTTTTATCATATTAGTGGAGGAAAAACTACAAAGGGAAATAGTAATATTAACTACAAACGCCTACTTATTACATAAACCTACTTATTGCATAATTATGAACATGGTTAAAAAATCATTGACATGGTTAAACTTTAATCTAATAGAGATTGAGTGGTAAAATTTAAAAATATATCAGCTGTAAATGGAAATATTTATGATTTTTTAATCTGGATTATTTTATGGTGTATTTTTAAGGAATTGTTTTTAGTTTTATTTTTTGGACTTTGGAAAAATTTGACGTGAAATTTTGATTTGTGTTATTTAAAATAGTTTTTTGATTGTACATATGGATTCAGCACCCTGAAAAATCCCTAAGACACTTCTATTACAGGTAAGTACTCATCAAAACTTGTGATTTCAATAAAATCTTACAGAAATTACACCTAAAAAACCTACAATAAAAGCTTCCAAAAAATCGAAGTAAAGACAACTCTTATCTTTAATGCCATATCCAGAAGCTTCCACGATGTTGCATATCCACATTCATTGCTCTAATCACTCTGGGTATCGTTTTTGTTTATTAAGGCGCACACCTGGTGACTCCTGTTATCATTTTTTCTCTTTATTGAGCGTATTCCTACAATGCTTACCCACTAAATTTGCAGAATGAGCACTCGCTTTGAGATTTATGATGAAAGTCCCCACGATGACAAGAACGTGGGCACAGAAGTTGCAATGCAAGCAGTGAGCGATCAGGAGAGATTATGCACCACCAAGAGTAGTTATGGTAGCTGCAGCCACCCAACATATGTTTATCCAACTGAAGAAATGTCACCCCAATCCGCTATTTATGAAAAAAACAACGAGTCGTGGATTGCTCTCACCGATCCGCATAATCCACACGGCTTTCACCTCTTCAACAAATTTAACAAGTGGGTTTTTTTACTGAGACTGGAGGTTGGCTTATCCAGGGAGCTGCCAACCATGGAAAATTTTAGGGGCTAATGTTGGCCCAGTGGGCTAATTTTCCATGATTTTTCCAAAAAACGATTCGCCAATTTCCAATTTTTATAAAAGATGATTCGCCCAAATTTTAGAATATAAAATTATTTTACCTTAAAAATCGCCAACATTATATAGAGACCATATATAAAATCATTATAAATTTGAATAATTTTGCAAATATATCATTAAAAAATTTATAGTTTGCATATTAGGGATTAGTGAGATTTGCTAATGTTTCTAAACTTCAAGAAAATTTTCCATCCTTAAAATTTTCCTTGCTGCCGACGGTGTTATGCTTTTGGTCAGCAGTGAAGGAAAAATGGCAGCTGCAAATATCTTAACAAGACGCTTCCGGCTGCTGCTCGATACGAAGGTGAACACTCGCATTGGGCTGCAGTCTTGTTTGAAGGAAAAACTATGGGCGAGCAACTTCACAACTACTGGTGTGCAGCCGCCCATGCACATGGACATAGTTGTGGACCCTAACCCAGTTGGGAAAACATTTAAGGTGATAGTGTGGGGAGAAGTGAGAAAAAATCAGGTACATTGTCTTGTTTATACCTCCACTACGGACACATGGAGTGTTAGGCTCTGTTTATACATAGACTGTAGTTTATTAGCCTAGGCAACATGTGTGACAAGGTTCAATTGAAGAAGGAAGCATGTGAGACCTCATTGTTTCATCATGGCTTAGTCAAATTGATTGTTTTACATGAGCACTAAAAAATAGACAGGGAGTGGTACATTTTCCTGTTTATGTATGCTTCAGAAATCAAACTGGTCTCAGCCCACAGGGTTCGAGGATTTCTTCACCACTAGTAATCATCGGGAGGAAACAAGATCAAGAAGATTCGCGAAATTGAAAGCCAGAGAGCAAGTGAAGGAGCCCATGAGACCACTAGTAATTCAAGACACACCTCAACAGTCACAAAAAAGAAAGTTCAGATCAAAGAAGGTGTACCAGAGCAATCCACAGGTGAAACAATCCAAAGAAGAGTAACTAGGAGCCAACTAGCTAGAGAGAAAGGTAAGACAATGATTACTGATGGGAGCTCAGCTTCAAAAGGAAGTTTGAATGATTTTCTTCAAGCTATTGACATTGAAGAATCTCCTCTGGTCTGAGAAGATTTAATTGGAGCAGGTAAAGGCAAAACCAAAAAAGCCAAAACCTCTAAGAAACTCAAATTTGATGATAAGCCTTCTGAATTTGTTTTTAAGCCAAGAAGACCCATGAAAAGGCATTCAAAAGAGATACAAGAGGCACAACCAGAAGCAAGTGAGATAGGGGAGGTAGAAAAATTACATGAAGGACCTGTGGTTCCATCAGAAACATCATCACAACTGCAAAAAAAGGACAGAGGTAAGGCAGTTATCACTCAACAAGAGGAATGTAGTTTTGAAGAGTTGAAAAAGAAACTGAAGTTGGAAAATCTTGAAATTGCCAAACTTAGAAAAACCTCAAGGAAACATGCAATCAAGGAAGCTTATTTTAACAAAATGGAGGCTCTGTGGGAAGATAAAACAATTTCAATACTCGAAGTGGTTAGCTTTCATGCTCAATATTTCACCTGGACGATCCCTACAATAAAAGAAGCAAGATACATCAGAAAAGTCAATGCAAAATTGAGAGTTGGAAATCGAATTATGAAGAGGCAAATCGAAGATCTAAAGATACATCTGAAGCAACTTGAAGGGCATCCTCAGCTGAGAAAAACTACATAGCAAGTAAGGCTAAATCCTAAAATTTCGATGTGGATCACCTTTTGGAGTTTACTTTGAAGAATGGTATCAATTTATTCAGTTTTGAATAGCCTCATGGAATATGGAAGAGTTATTTCAAAGGAAAGAAAACTCAAGGAAGTCAAATTTTTGCATAAAACTTTTCTTTAGAAATCACACACCAGTTTCATAGCATGCTATGAAACTACCCTAGGTGATGCCTAATGCGCAGCAGTTTCATAGCGCACTACAAAATTGTTGTAGCTACACATAATGATTTTGTCAGCTAATTTTGAGAAGAAAAAGAAAATGTTTTTGAATATGGGTTTCTAAAAAGGATTACTTACAGGGCGTAAACATCAACCAAGGGAAAAACAAGGAAAGGAAAGACATCTATGAACTCCAAGCTTTATGTTATGAAAATTGTCATTATTTCGTAGCTAGAACTATTCATGATGCTTCAGGCAGCATTAAAGGAATTTTTGTCTTACCATGTGTATAGGAGCAAGGTCTACAACATATGGAGAACAAGCTAATCCAATGCATTTTATTTAATTAAGAAGAACAACAGGGATAATAAATTTCAAAGATCCTTCTGGAAGACCAAAAGCAGAAAAACAGGAAGAACCTCTTAATATCCAGGAACAGTAAAATGATAAGGCATCAAGGGTCAACAGGGAGTTTAAAGCCACCACCAAAGCCAAATTGAAGAAGGCCACTTGTTAGGGAATGAGTTTGTATTGTAATCAATGCTACTACAAACATAATGAGGAGATACACTCCTAATTATTTTAGGTCTCTAGAACTGACAGTTAACAGTCAGTTATATTAAATAGTTGGTTTTAAGTGTCAATAGGTGTCAAATTAGGAGGAATTTGAATTCCCCTCATGCTGGAGGAAGGAATATAAGTCATGTAATGAACTCTATATATGGGAGAAGATCTAATGTATCAAGGGTTGGATTTTTTTGTAAAAAAAAATCTCATATTGTGCTTTTCTGTAAGACTCTATTTTAAGTAATATAGTATTTGGCTTTACTTCTTAGGAATTAGAAGGAGTTCAATGTTCAAAATGTCTTATGGTTGTCCTCCTTTCATTATTTACATTATTATGAATGTATGATTACTTAGAATTCACTGGTTGTGCTCCAACTTCCTTCATACATTTGTACACTGTGTTTTCCTTTATGCTTCTGATTTACTCTCCATGTGTTGAATTCTAGATGCCCTGACTTCCATGTAAAGCTAACATTATTGTCATACTGAAACATGTTTGACTCCATAAGCCCAATGAATATTTTCTAATTGTGTTTCAACCACTTACACTTCTTCATTTGTTTCATAGAGTTAGCCATCTAATTCATTATCAAAATCTTTAACCGAGTGAGAGAGCCCTCTCAGATTGAGGAGGCTAAGCCTTAGCCAAAAGTTGTTTTGAAATAGTTACTCAAGGTCTACCTGATCAGCAGGCTCTCAGGATGAGGTTTTGTGATAATAGTATGTATGTCTTCGTAGACTTAGTAGTCAAATCATTGCGCGAAGGTGAGTCCCTTGTCCCACAAACAAGGGGGTCAGGGGGTCTCATACATGGTCACTTGTCCCATAAACAAGGGGATAAGGGGGTCTCATACACCAATTTGGGGTAGAGTATGTATGCCTTCGTAGACTTAGCAATCAAATCAAGGGCGGTAGGGTATGTATGCCTTCATAGACTTAGCAGTCAAATCGAGGTGGGTAGACTATGTATGCCTTCGTAGACATAACAGTTAAATCGTTGTACAAAGGTGGGTCCCTTGTCCCACAAACAAAGGGGTAAGGGGGTCTTATACACCAATTTCGGGTAGAGTATGTATGTCTTTGTAGACTTAGTAGTCAAATCGTTGTACGAAGGTGGGTCAATTGTCCCACAAACAAGGGGGTCAAGGGGTCTCATACATGGTCCCTTGTCCTGCAAACAAGGGGGTAAGGGGATCTCATACACCGAATTGGGGTAGAGTATGTATTCCTTCTTAGACTTAGTAGTCAAATTGAGGAGGGTAGAGTATGTATGCCTTCATAGACTTAGCAGTCAAATCATTGCATGAAGGTGGGTCCCTTGTCCCACAAACAAGAGGGTAAGGGGCTCTCATACACCAATTTGTGGTAGAGTATGTATGCCTTCGTAGACTTAGCAGTCAAATTGTTGTGCAAAGGTGGGTCCCTTGTCCCAAAAACAAGGTAGTAAGGGAGTCTCATACACCAATTTGGGGTAGAGTATGTATGTCTTCATAGACTTAGTAGTCAAATCGATGCACGAAGGTGGGTCTCTTGTCCCACAAAGAAGGGGGTAAGGGGGGTCTCATACACAAATTTGGTGTCTAGCTTGGTTGTGACCTTAAAATTGGATAATAAAATAATAATAATAGAAGTTGAGCCAATGAAGAGGTGTAGATAGTAGTCTCCTTCCATTTGTGAGCTCTTGGCCTAGTAATTCCAAGATTTTGTTTTTCTACAACTCTTGTGAAATTCTCTTTGTGTAGGTGGGATATTACCCCAATGGTCCTCGCTATGTGGAGTCAATATCCATTTATCACAACCTTATGTTATGCAATAATCATTGTGGGCCATCTCTACTATACGAGGAAGATCTCTCCCATATTGTCATTTGTAAGAATTTTATTTCAATATGGTCTTGGCTCATGGAAATTTTTCCTTTAGGACATGCACCTATTGTTCACCCTTCCAGTGAGGAGCTGAGAAACAAAAATAGAGGAATAGACCTTTTGTATGTGGGGGATTTTGGCTAGCCTTTAATCCAATGTAACTTGTAATAATTCATATGCATTCTTCTTAGTGTAATATGTTTTGGTAGCCAAACCCAAACCAAATTAACACTTTGTGATTCAAAGTGAAACAACATTGTCTTTTAATTAAATTGAAAAAATAAGAAAAAAAAAATTAAATCAAAATTGAATTTACTTTGAAATTAACATCTCACTTTAATAGGATACACTACTACAACAAGGGACTTTTAAGACAAAAGAAATCTTGTCTTTTCACATTTTTTTAGTTATTTTACATTAAAATTTAATATCAATTGAATTGCCTTCAATATAAAATTTAATACAAAACTTTATATTTAAGACAAACAATTTAAGATGAAAATATCTTAAGACAAAACTTTACATTTAAGACAAAAATAGTTTGACGCAAAAATATTTTAAGGCAAAATAATTTAAGGCAAAAATATTTTAAGACAAAGCTTTATATTTATGACAAAAACAATTTGAGACAAAAGTATTTTAAGACAAAGCTTTATATTTAAGACAATGGCCACTTAAGACGAAACTCATTTAAGACAATTAACAATTAAGACAAAAACATATCAATTTAAGACAAAATTGACTCTGATAGTGCGCCCTAAGTCCACTAGCTTGCAAGCTACTACTATCCTGAACCTATATTGAGGTTGTTATTTAACTTACCATTCACATTATCTTATATAAAGACAATGATTCGATGGGCTCTTCCTTTTGTGGGGGTAGCTGGCTTTGAAGAACGCGACAACTTTTGCTGGCAAGATTTCATGGACATTAATTCCATTTTGTCCCTTCGATCTCTGCAGATACAGTTAGAGACCACTTGCTTATCATTGCATTTGCCTGGTGAATCACTTTGGTGCTTACTATTGTAGAGCAGTTCATAAAATAACTAAACAGTGGACTACTTCTCTTGGTCATGTGATTAAGCCTCGAATTTGAATTTACCTTGATATGCATCCCCTTAGAATTTGGATCTAGCTTAGGGTAATCACCTGCATGAAATATTGCAATGTGGCTGGCTTACAATTCCGTGTGGAGTTGAAGTCCTTCCTTCCATTTTCAGTCATCATTAAACACAAATATATGTGTACACTTCTTATGTGTATTTCCTTGTGATGAATCTTGTTACATTGTGAATGGTGCCAGATCTTGTGTATTTGTAAATGTAAACGAATGTATGAGTTTTGACGCTTACTATATTTCATGATTAGAACGGTGTCTTGTATGCACATGAATTTTAAAGTGTGTCTAGAATATGTTATTCATTATTATGTGTGTGGTAAATGTGAAATTATGTGTTCATATTCAGTCAGTTGATTTCCAAATTTATGGGTATACTTATTTTAACCAATTATTCTGTCAAAACAGAGAATTAAGGTATCAGGAATTGGGCCATGGGTCTCCTTGGAGTTACAAGAGGGTGGGCGCACAAGAGTTGTAGTTCTGCTTTATAATCCTAGCCTAGGTTTCTTTTAGTCCATATACACTATGTTTTCAAGGTCAAGAGGAAGTGGGAGAACATGACTTTGTTGACATGCTAGCAGGTCCAAGAGCTAGTGGGCACTAGTGAAACCACACCCTAGTGGAACCATGTTGTGTGTATAGACACCAACCATAGTCCATTGTCCCCAATGATCAAATTTGAGGTAAGGGTGGGGTATATACACTCGGCCAAATGTTGTTTTATTTTTGGTGAGAAGCCTTAAGGCCAAGAGTGTGGTCTAGGTATAACTGGAAGTGTTGGGAACATTTTCAGCCACCCATAACTAAGATATTTGTACCCTACAAGACTCTAAGAGTGTAGAAATTAATATAAATTTTCTATTAGATACTGGTGTATTCGAACTGAAAACAAGAGATTACAAATTTCCTTCAATATTATGTGAAATGGAAATCACAATTTAGAAACACATGCAATGACATGAAACCATCAAAATGACATGAAAACATAATTATTATAAGGAAACCCAACAGGGAAAAAACCTTCCACGACTTTTTGTTAATCATATGAGAATGAGAAACTTGTTGGGAATCATGATTGTCGTTAGACCAAAAACCACAAATGTTAGTCAACAATCACATCGCCAGAGATAAGGATCCACGAGAGGCTGTTAATCCATGTCACGAAACACACGGGGAGAGTTGGTTTATCCTATTACCAACAATCTCCCCCACAACACGAGCCAGGCGTGTATCGAACTCGTGACCTACACTCTGATACCACTTGTTGGGAATCACGATTTCCTTTAGATCAAAACCCACAGGTATTAGTCAACGATCACATCGGCAGAGATGAGGATCCATGAGAGGTGGTTAGTCCATTTCATGAAATACACGAGGAGAATTGGTTTATCCAATGCCCAAAACTATTACAATGTCTTCCTTCAATCCTGAAGCCCACCCTGCATTTTAAACCTATTCTCTTATTCATTGTCCTACTCTGGCCAAAACTTAGTCAATTAAAGGTCCCATCTTTCTCCTATTTCCTTGCAAAATTCATGAGGAAATTACCTCCTAAATAATAGGTAAATTCAATATTTCATTGTGAAAATCCAAGTAATTGATTGTCCACCTCAATGCCCATCATGTACATTCAACTAGTATACAATTAAGAATTACAATGTGCCTTTTCCTCCACTTCAATTTGGAAATTCAAATTCCATGCATGTATGGGCTATTTTTAGTTGATAAACTAGCTTAATTAAGAGATCATTGAGTTAACAACAATTGTACTACTCAACTCTCCTTCAACTGACTTGACTAGTTTCTTGAGCTCAATTAACTGAGTCAAACTGAGAATAACTAAATTAGATTGCTAAATTTTAGCAACACTACATGCATAACTCTAATTCTAGCCAATAAATAAAATTTACTGAGTAAACAAGTAGACAAGGCCATGTCACATAAGTTAACTACCATCCAAGTCATCTCGCTGATTTGGACAATCAAATTACTAAATTTGACTAAGGAACATGTCAAATTTAGCCTTTCTTGCTACAGTTTCTAACACTTCCTCTTCGCAGGAAAGGGATTTTGTACCACCCATATCCTACACCTATGGAATTTGAATCTTCCTCTTCAAAATGTAATTTTCAATATATCTGCATCCTGCTTCTCAATTGGAATGTATTGTAGCATCATAATTCTCCTCTGCACACAATTCCGCAAGTGATGGTACATGATATCGATGTGCTTGGACCTGCCATGAAATACTGGATTTTCAAAGAGTTTGATACAACTCTGATTATCACACTAAATCATTGTCAAATCCATCTGTTGACTGAAAAAACCCACAAGTATTTTCCTCATCCATATGGCCTCACATTCTTATTTACTTGTAGCCATGTATTCATCCTCCATTGATTTGAGTGCCACATACCTCTGTTTCCTACTATACTACGAAATAGTTGCAGACCCAACATTGAAGATAACACTTGAAGTAATTTTCTTATCTGATAGATTCCCTACCTAATCTTCATTAGTGAAGCTTTGGAGCTTCACTACCTTCTTCCTCCTGTACCATACCCCATACTCAGTTATGGCTCTAAGGTACCTCAACACCTAATTTTTTCCTTCCAATAAAGCTTGGTGAGATTCACCATGGCTTGACTCAACGAATTAGCTTCATAATGCATGCCGGGAATTTTTTTCACCATATAAATCATGGATCCCACAAGTTTTCTATAGATGGTAGCATCTATTGCCTCTCCTGAAGAAGCACTCTCATTCCTCTAGTTTGTAGCTAGAGGTGTGTCCATAGGCTTGCAGGTCTCCACGTAAAATATTTGAAGTATTAAGAGTGATACTTCCCCTAACACACAAACATCTCACCATCACCCATCCATACTTCCAGCCTAAGGAACTAATTTATCAATCCCATGTCCTTCATCTCAAATTCTCTTACAAGGTCCTCCTTGCAAGACCGGATCAACTACTCATCTCCTCTAAGTATCAAGTCATCAACAAACGATACCAAGATAAGAAACTTTCCATATACCATACTGTGATAGAGGTTGGCATCTCTTCACTTTTGGTTAATCCCAGTCCACTGAGATATGTATAAGTCTGAGTGTACCATGCTCAGGGTGCTTGTTTGAGACCAAAAAGGCTCTTTTGAGTCTACACACGTCTCCTAGTCATATGTCTCAAATCCCTCTAGATTCTCTATGTAAATTTCTTTGCCAACAAAACCATCGAGAATGGTGGTCTTGACATCCATCTGGTGTATCTTCCACCGCATCTGTGTAGCTAATGCTAAAATCGTTATGATCAAGGAATATCTTTCCACTAGTGAAAATGCTTCCTCATAGTCCACTCCCTCTACTTGAGAGAAGCCTTTGGCCACAAATCTAGCCTCGTACTTCTCGATGCTCCCATTAGCTGCAAGCTTCACTTTGTAGATCCATCTAGAGCCAACTACTGACTTTTTCTATGGCCTCAACACCTCTTGCCATACATTATTCTTCATGATGGAGTCATACTTCTCCACCATGGAATCAACCCACACTAGTTGAGAAAGTTCTTCCTCAAATGAAGAAGGCTCTAACTAAATTAGCTATGTAATGAGAGGCATATAACCAATGTGACTCTCTGGTGACCTACTCTTCCTACGCTAAGATGAATGACCTCCCACATGCTCTTATGCATCATGTACCAATCTTTCAGCTTCTCTATTTCTCTTCCTCCCCTCTATGGAAGATTTTGGTTGAGTGGATGCCTCCACTCGGTCTCTTGTTTACTCCTTTGCATGTGGCTACCCCAAAACCTCCTAAAGATCTCCATGAGGCTCCTCCTTAGGAACTATAAGCTCTTCCTATGGTGGGATACTCAACTCCCACTCTAAAGAGAATATCATATCCTTCTCGTCATCAAAATTGACATATCTCTCCATTACTGTCACCTTGGGTGACGACAAATACACCCTATAGTTATGTTGTGTCTCTATGTGTCCTACAAAGACTCCCATCATAGTTTTAGGTTCAAGTTTCTTCCTGCTATCCTTAGAGACATGAAAATACACATTAGATCCAAAAAATCTAAAATGAGATACAACTGGCTTTCTCCCATAGAAATCTTTGAGTGTGATCGTGCCAAGTTCTATGAGGACTCTAATTCTACAAATAAACTTCATTTTTGCATGCTTATGCCCATAGGTGTAATAGCAGCCCCTAATCATGCGACATAGCTCTTGCTACTTCCACTATTATTTTGTTCTTCCTTTCAACCACCCCATTTTTTTGTGGGTTATGGGGTGTTATCAATTCTCTTCTAATACCTCTTTGGAAAAAAAGTCCTTAAAGGTGATAGATACATATTCTCCTCCATTATAATTTCTTAGGGCTTTCAATTTCCAATCAGTATCCTTTTAAACCAATGCTTTGAATTCAATAAATTTTGAGAAAACTTCATCCTTCTTTAACATGAAGAAGATCCAACATTTTCTTGAAATGTCAACAACAAAAATAATGTAATACTTGTATTTTGTTGTAGAGGTTGTAGAAAATGTTCCACATATATTAGAATTCACTCACTCCAAGATTACTCCAGCTCTGTTATCTCGAATCTAGGAGGTGGATTTGACATATTTCCCCAATGTGCATCCCTTGCAAACATCATGTTGGTCAAGGGTGCATTTCTAGAGATCAATGGTAATCTGATGCATGATTTTTAAGGCCCCATGGTGTAAGTGTCCCATGTGTTTGTGCCAGATTTCTCAAACATCCAAACTCTGCACTTCTCCTACCTTGCTACTTAGTGTATCGCAAGCTTCCACCTCATGTTTGTATAGGTTCTTCACACAAAATACAATTTGTTTCAATTTCCTGATAGCTACATGTCTCATAAATCCTTTCCACTTACTAAAAACAACATCATAGTCATGATCCTCTAATACAACTATAGAGATCAAGTTATTATTCATCCCAAGTACATACATGACATATTTCAGATGAAGATGGGAGCCTAACTCCCTCTTAAATGTTACAGTAATAATTCCTTTGGTACTGTACCACCCATCATCCCCAATTTCCATCTGCATCTGGAGATCCTTCTCCTCTAGGATACTGAAGAATTATTTACATCATGTCATATGGAATGAGGCACCTGAATATCGATACCACACACTCCCCATTATAGTGTTGTCCATGCATGTAATCAGGGTGAACTCTAATTCGAATTGTGAGGCAAGTGCTTCACCACCTGCTTCTCTTAAAGGTTTCTTGTTAGACTTCTTGTGTGAAAACCTTGTTGCATAGTACCCAAATTCATGGTAATGAAAACATTTTATCTTGCTAAAGTCCTTCTTCTTTCCATTGTTCTTGCTAGTCTTTGGTTTTCTTTGGGCCTTCTATCCCTTGCCCTTATTTCCCTTTCCATCGAAGGCGAAATTCTCTTCCTTGCTAGATTTGGATGTTACTCCATCTCTAGTGTTTTGTTAAATTTCTTCCTGCACGAAATCGAACCGAGGTCTCTCTCAATTTGGTAATTTGTCCCTTCCATTTATAGAGTCCCAATAACTATGCTAGGATTTTAGAGCACCTAGGAGGGCTAGAATCACTAGTTCTGGAGAGGGCATATTTTCTCCAAGTCATCCAAGCTCATCTCGACACTGAGTGAACCCGAAGAGTAATGTGGGATGGTTTCTCCTTTATCCAATCAGATATTTCTGAGCTTGTTGCTCAGTGCCAATCTTATTGGTGCATTAGGATTCAAAGTAAATTTTCCTTCCCCTAATATTATTTTTTAACTTGAGGAGGTGGAGGATTTTGACGATGGCATATTATGTTCTTCTAAGAAATGTGAGTAGGCCTTTTACTTAGATGTTCTAGGTAAATATTTTTTTCGTATGTTGTTAGATACAATCCAGGAGGAAGGTCTGTAAAGCATAAATAATTGTGGTTATATGAATATATTATTTTGCAGCCATATTTTAGAGCAAAATATTTGGATGAACCAACTTTATGTGTCATTTTTACTACTTCTCCCACCTTGAAAATTTCCAGAGAAAAGCTTTAGGATCCATGTTGATGCCTTAAATGACCACATATTTTGGTCGCAACCTTATTATGGACCTAGATTCCATAATTCACATACTTGTTGATAGAAAAAAATTTCACAACAATAGTTTGTGACTCTCTCTGGTATGAGGTCCCAACTGGACATCACAAAATTTGGTATGAGAGGACCATTCAAATTTTGGATCAGCTCCCATGCTTAATTGTGTGTAATTACTATGAGATGGGTGTGATCATTACAATGATGGGTGCACCCATGGGGCTAGTAGCTATACTGAATGAAAGAATGCAAGAATTATAACCTATTTAAAGGTGGAAATTGGTGAGAAAATTTGAGGTGATGAGTAAAAAATTACATATATCCACATTTGAGGATTATTTATTATAAACTTGGAAGGAATTTCACACTTAGCTTATCAAAACAAGACATAAAATACTCATTGACGAAACCAATAAATACCCAATGTAGAAGGAAACCAAAATAAAGCCAAGTACAAGGGATGATACTTCCCAAGGATAAAATGTGTAATTATTCTTCTCCAACAAGTCCTTATTTAGTACCTTTTGAATCTAGAAACCATTCAAGGCAGTTTTCAAATTCACCAGATAGTAATTAAGGGGAATGTTAAGAGTACCTAGCCTATCCATTGGTTCCTGTAGTTTATTCTTTACCTCTTTAAACATGACAATTTCCTACTCAAGTATAAAGGAAAATGCATCTGTATTTTTTTCTTATTCTAATGTTTATGGCTGCTTTACCTATTCTCTCATTTGCACAGTTTCAGCAACAAGTTGATGAAGTAGTTGTTGCATGGAGTCCAATTGGTCCTTTCTTTTTCTTAGGAAAGCTAGTTGTAGTTTATCCATAATTAAACTTATGCAAATAGTCTAGACAACTTCAATGATAATATCCTTTCTCATTATCTTCCACCTCATATAAGTTTCTCTAGAGAGAACATGAAATAGTTGGAATACATAAATATCCAATACATCTTTTGGATCATATGCTAGTTGATTCAGTTTAAGTTATTTTGTTGGGGTGAAAGCCCCTTCATTTTCATTGATTTATAATTGTGTATTTTCTTATGTGTTCTTATGTTATCTTTTTAAAGTATACATATTTCAAATTTTGTTCAATTTATAAGTTCAAAAACATAACAAGTACGTATCACCATACAATAGAAGAACATGGGAAGTATAATTTTTACTAAATTTTCATAGGATACAATATATTGCCTCTGGGTCACAAATATCATATTGGGAAATATATCCTTTGGATGCAGAACTCTATATGGGGAAGAAACACTCTCCTTTGAAAGGTATTGGTCATTGCATTAATTCAAATACATAATTTTTCAATGTACTTAAAACAAAATATGATCTCTCAAAAATGTTTCTTATATATATAAGACATAGATTAAGTTCAAATAGAAAATGAGGTCATAAATGAAGGGAAATGGGTAGAAATTAGAAATTGAAAGCTATTATTAGGGACAGAGACCATAATTATACTAATGATTTGGAATTTAGGACATTATCAACCCATTTTTACAACTGTCATGGATTTACACGGCATAAAATTTGTTTCCTAAGTTTTCTCTTTATGGAGAAAACATTTGATGTTTCATGAAAAAATTAATACAAATTATGACCTAGTGATATAGGCTTATATGTCAATGTGAAAGGTAGATCTAACTTGGAATGTCAACATTTTTAAAATAAAAGAGGACATGTTTCCTCTTGTTGATATAAAAACCAAAACCTAAAAATTGGGCTACGTATGACAATGACAGACTAAGAATTACAAACAAATATTGTGAAGGAATAAGATAAAAAGAGTTTGGTAAGGGACATTTTCATTTTTTAGATATGGTCCAACATTATTATTTGAGGGGAGATTCTTCAAAGGGTTTCCACGAGGATGAAATTTACAAATATGATGAGACACTTACATGATTATCTAATTTATCTGCAATTTTTTATCCAATTCTTCTAATGTGGTCTGGGGTGATAATCAAAATGGAAAGAAGGACAAATTCTACTCATATGAGTAGGATTTCATTTATCAAAATACAATACATTCTTCTAGTTTAGGTGCATTCTAGGATTATTTTGATTATGTTTATAACAAGTTGAGAATCACCCAGACCATAAGTTTGGTCTGGCCTTGAATCTAGGAAATTAGTAATACATATTTCAAGGCTTTCAATTTTACTACATTATTAATATTATATTACACAAAAGATATATAAATGTACATATGGGATCCAAAATTATCCATGAAGATACACCCATATCCCACCTTGCTTGGGTTACCTTTTCAAGCACCATAAAAAAATGACCTTTAGAAACTTAAGGGGAGGAGGGATCCAAGAGGAGGGAATGGAAATTGTTGCAGAGAAGATAAGGGGGGAATATTAATTCCTAGAATAGATAACTAAATATGAAGTAGCAGGACCTCCTCAAATAAGGCATTCCAATATTTATCTATTGAGGTCTGCATGAAAATTGATTCTGTTACATTGTTTTGAAATATGATCCAATGAAAGTTGTGAAGGAGGGATGGATTATTGAATATGCAATAATTCCTCTCTTTCCTAATATTCGCAAGAGGAAACTTAGAAGGGTATTTCAAATAAGGTTCAAGTTAGTATTGTTAAAAGGATGAGCCCTCCAATTATTAACAATGCAAGGAGACTAGATAGATCACGATTTTATCTCTTCATGCTAGCTTGTAGATTTATCAATATATTATTGCAATAGGGAGAAATCTTGAGGAAGTACTCCACATTTACACTTCATGAAAGCACAAATAATAATAAGGGATGCTCGTATGATTTCATTTCTGAATGTTATTCCAAGCTAAGGTTTTCCATTTAACTAGGGGCCATAGGAAGATGGAAATTTTCATCCATAGATTTTTTCTAATAGATGCTACTCAAAATGAAATATTTTAGAAATTCTTTGAATCACAGTTCCAATATATAGGCCTCACGGATGGAAGGGAATCCAAATGGTTGGTAAACCCATTCTAGTTATCTACTAAGTTGGATATTGGGATGCTTCTTTACTATAAATTCCACCAAAATTTCGACCAAGCCTATTGAACCGTGACTTTATTCCATCCTTCATAGCCATGCATGCAAATGCAACTGTTACAACTCGAACTTCTGTCATTGGATGTTAAAGAAAAAGTTTTAATTGAATTGTTCCAACATTTCTAAGGTCAATGTTCAAAAAATTTATATTTGTAAACACAGTTGCACCTATGTCATATGTACTTTGCGTAATAAAAAAATAGCTCCCTTATTTACACTTGTCATTGTAAATACAATTCCATTCTTCCTAAATGTAGTCACATTGAATTCAGTAGTCCCTATGAATCTACTTTCACTACAGTAAAGGGGAAAACAAGAAGTTATTTTTTTTGCAAGGAAATTCCCAATACATTATCACATTAGTTTAGTGGTTGTCATTTATTAATATGAGTATGAAATTGAGGAATGGAAATGGCATCCGAATGAGAGACCATGAAATTAACAAACCTTGGACTGGATGTGAGATCTTTGCCTTATACCCTCATTTTATTAGGTGTTTCTCCTATGATATGGTGAAGCATGTATCCATTTATTGATCTAAGGTATAGTGGCCATCATTCACATCCAAATGTTCAATCCTGCAATGTGATTCAATGGTATAAAGGACTAGATCCAATCCTAAACAAGTTGGTTGTGCAAGTATTTGTCTAAAAGTATTTTTGTCCAAATATTGTCGCTTTGTGATTATGCACCATGCAATTTTCATGGCCAATGCAAGACTAAACCAGTGCAGGTTCTTGAATCCCCAACCACCATGGTTCTTTGGCTGGGAAATACTTTCCCATTTGACCAAATGATGATATGTGCAACTTCTTTTCTCACTCCATAAGAAATTACTCATACATTGTTAAATCTTGTGAATGGTCGAATTTCCAATATTTTGAAGAGAAAACCAATACATGGGGATGCTTATCCAAAACTTATTTAATCAGATTCATTCTGTCACCAACTGAAATCCTTTTGTATCACCTGTTGTTAACTTTTCCTTCAATCTGATTTATTAAATAGTTCCAATCCTCCACATGATAGAAGTTTAGATTGAGAAAAAAATCCAATTATAGAAGACCATGATCCCACAGAGTCATCTTATATGGTAGCATTGATTCAATATTCTAGATAGTCTGCTTAGGGACATTATTATAAAATAAAGTAGGCTTATGTTCACTGATCAACATGCCCAAGGATGAATAAAAGATTAGGAAAATGCTTCTAAATATTTTCCATTAGGGATTTCGAGATTTTAGATAAGCCAAACCCTTTATATTACAAGAATTGCCCATTTTTGCAGGAATTTGGTATGCTTAATATATTTTTTTGAGGAAGTTGTCTTGGAAATCTGAATTCAATATAGTTAGGATATCTTCTTAATTCTATAAAAAAAAAATCTTTAAGAAGGGGTTAAGACTCAATGAGACTATGGAACATGAAGAAGGGTTCTGAGTTGAAAAGAGAACTTGAAAATCACTCCCAATGCTTTATATCTATGGAAACACTATTATGTTGGAGTTTTGTAAGTTATTATTCTAAAATGTGGTATCTTTAATATACAATTATAGAGGTGAGAAGACCTATTTAGAAGGATTGGAAATAGTATATGGAAAGAATTTATTTGCTATGAAACCAACAAACTACATTAAGGGATATGATTTACCTATCATATATCAAGAAGGCTTAGCTAGAATTAGATAATTTAGGATAAGGATAATAGGTGGATAAAACAATGTCAAACCATATTGAAATCAGAACATCTTTCAAGTCCCAAGTTTTAGGTTGGTTGGTAATCAATCAGTCCCTTGTTGTCAATGCAATTCATAAAATATTAAAATAGTGTTAACCAGTGGTTTTCTTACATTTCAATCAAAAGAAATAATGAAACATGTATTTCACAGTTGTAGAGTTCGTTGAGTGTTGTACGCATGAACCACTTTAGAATAAGCAAACTTCATGCTTGGTCAGTGCAACTATAATGCGACATTTTCAGGGATTTTCTTACATTTCAAATAGAGGAAACAATGAAACTTGTATTTTACAAATGTAGAGTTGTTGAGTGCTGTAAGTATGGACCACATTAGAATAAGAAAAATTAGTGGTTGGTCATCTCAGCTAGAATGCGACAATTTCAGGAGATTTATGGATTTTCAAACAACATGGCAAGGAAATATGAAGCATTATTTTTCTCATAGGTATCAATTTTATGTGGAGAAGGTAATGTATGGAATATTTTAATGCTACATCAGCCAACCTTTTCCTTGTAGAGTTGAAAAAGTCTAAAGTTGATCCAATTGCAAAAGTTGCAACCAAAATGAGTTTGTATAGAAATAATATGGATTCTATGGAGTTTGGTACCAAGGTGGATATGTTGGCCATGCTTACCTATCTCGGGAGAGAGAGAGAAAATTACAATATCCCCTTGCTAATTAATGATTTCATCAGTTTAATTATATTTTTCTTTATTACAAGAAATGATTTACCATTATCATAATTATCAGAGTTGATCAGTTCAGTTTGAACCCACCAATTAAAAAATTCCATTTTGGCAAAAAAATGTCCTAAACCAACTCTCTGAACTCATTGGTTGTATACAACCTCTGACCTATGTGCCAATTTTTCCACCAAGAATGGGTCTAGACCCTAAACCCTAGCCTTACTCTATTTAAAGACACCATCCATCCCTCCTCTCGATCTGCCTCTCTTTTATAATTAAGCATTTATTAGCATATGAAGAATTTGGAGTTGTACCAAAGAACACTGATTTTGAGCAATGTTGGCCATGATTAGTGTTGATTTTGGTGGATAAATTTATCTACTTTAACAATCTATAATTTTTATACAATCTTATATGAGATTTGACAGTGGATTCTTGTGCCGATTTAAATATATCTAAAAAACTTTCTAATCCTCATCTCTTAGGCTATATATTTTCCAGGTTCTTTGTAACCAACCTTGGTATCTCACAATATATGCAGATATTTTGGCAATCACGGTCATGGGACAGGAATATAGATGTTGACATAGTCAAGGTACAAGAATGTATATAATGTAAATAATACCTTACACTATGTGGTACATGTAAATATTTATTTTAGTAATTTAATATGTGTGGTGATATATGTACCTCAGGAATTGCATACATTAATGGTCGACATCTTTAATTGAAATAGTGGGAATTCATCATTCTCTCTTGAGTGATAGAGATTGTTAGTGACTTAACCACAACACATATATAAGCACATTTAGAAATGTATTATGATACCTTAAAGTTAATTTCATTTATGGTTACAAAATATGAAACAACCACCCATATCATCATATTTTATTATTCATCACTTCAAAAACAATAATTATTTTGTCTAGATCCAATGTTAACACTCAACATCACTTCCATCATTCTCAACAGCATAGCATCAAATTTCCTTTGGTATGGTTTAGGGTGCATAGGTTTCAAATCCCATATCATGAGTACCAATCTTAGTTATTACTAAGGAAAATGGTGGTGAAAAGGAAATTAGATGTTATTTAATAGAAGGAATGGGAAAGCATGATGAAAAAGATGATAATCTGGTTGCCTATGTTTTTGTTTGGATTACCGACATCATACATATATATAACTACCAACTATCTGTCTGAAAAGGATAGCGAGAATGCATTCATGGGAGGAGGTCATGTAATGGAGATGAGGGGATACTTGACTGGACAATCTGAAATAGGGAGGAATGGACAATCCAAAACAGGGAGGACTCGACAATCCAAAACTAGGAGGACCAAGAGAGAGACTTTGAGAGAGGGATATTTTACAGAATTTGAGAACACTAAGAAAGGGAGAAGGGCGATTCCTGGAAGGATCGATAAGGATACTTGTAAAGGTCATAGATAGCAAACAAACACCAAGGATGGAGAAGGGTTAGATGGCAGAAAAATTGAGGAGATGAGGAAGGGCCTAACTAATTGGAGGTGAGGGGAAACAGTAACAAAGGGAAACAAGTGAGGATGAAGGAGAAAAGGAAGAAAAAAACAGTGTAGCTAGGAGGATAGAGAGGATTTGAATAACTCTTAGCAACCGAGGTACAAAATAGTCACACAAGAATAAGATCTTGGCTGAAAGGCATAGGAAATGATATAACTGAATCAGTATCATCACAGGTTAGTACCATAAAATTGTAGATGATTCGTTTTTCCTCATTCAAACCTTACATTATTTATTTCTATGTTTGATACTGAATGGAAGGATTTAGCATCGCTGAGTCTTTTTTCTCTGAGATATTCTTGCTGATTGTGTGCCTATAGTCATTGCATGTGCCTACAATTAATGTCTGTGTTTTCATTTAGAATTTTTACTATGAATTTTCACATATGGTCATCCCATAATACCTCTTTTGATTGAAAATGTGTTAGCATGTCAAATTTAGTGTCACATATGTAGTTTTAAGCCAAAAGACAAAATCGAGATAGACCCATTTTGGTCCAAGTTCACTGACCCTTTTGTTAACTTCATCACCGCATCTATGGGAATCCTACTTGATAATCTTGTAAAAACTATGTGATGAAATGAACTAATAGTGATCAGTTGGAATAATTTAATGAAGTAAGCTTAGGGTGGGGATAAGTCTCTGGAATCTTGAAATAGAGTTAGGGTGGAGAGCCATGTCTCTGGAATCCTTGATGCCTAAAGGGTGTAGAATTCATCTTTGGAGCCCCTTTATAATGAAAGGGTGGATACATTAACCTATGTAGTCCTTGGCTATACATTAGGTGCAGATATACATCCCTGGAAACCCTTACAAACTATGGGTGGGGATATTCCTAAAGGGTGGAGGCATTTATCTCTACAACCCCTTTTTGATCAAAGGGTGGAGACATTGACCTATGGAGTCCATGGCTATACATTGGGTGGTATACATCCCTGGAATCCATTATCAACTGTGGGTGGGGATATATATATCCCTGGAGTCCCACAAAGTTCTTTGGAAATTTTGTGTTCTAGCAGGATGGACGTGGAACAACCTCTCGAATCCCTAGCCTAAAGATTAGGATTGGTTTGACACTAGGGGGTGAAACGTGCACACAAGTAGATATCAATGGTTGGGAGGTGATTAGGAGACCTATCCTTGTGCCCATTTTGAGGTGTTTTAATGTCCAAGGTGGTAGAAGAACATGAAAAAACCTATGGTGTGTGTAACGATAATCCTCAACTATTTCCCATAATGAGGAACCATGCTGCCTACCTACCAAACTATTTTATAACTAAGAATATTGTGGTATGTCATGACCACAGAGAACAATCTCAGCTAGTAAGGTAAATCAGAATCATAACAACAAGATGTTTGATCATACCTGAATGTGTGACTATACCTAGATAGTTGTTCTATTATTCTTATATGCTTATGTATGGACCCTAGGTGAAGCAGGGTCAATCCTTAATGGATAAAACCCAAGAGGGTTTTTCCTTGTAATTATAATTCATAGACCTTATTTTTATTAATTGTACATACCATAGACACCTCATAAGTTTTAGTAGGACAAGGTATCCTATGCCTAATTTCCCATTGTGACCTCTTGATGCACTTTTCTAGGAAAAGGTGATGGGCATTTCTCATCATAACTCTGTTCTTCCCATATTTTCATTATCCAACCCGGATGGGTGCCTTTACCTCCTAAAGTGTTGTATGCAATGGTGTTTCACATTAATTAACTAAGAGATTTGATAGGGAGAAAATGACCAAATTCTTAGGAAATTGACCATCATTTGTAGTAAGGACTGCAGGGTGTCGTTTTGTGGCTCTTTTTCCAATTTGGATCTAAATGAGGGCATGAAGTACTAAGTATCTTAACAACTATCTCACCAATGCCTTAAGATACGAGACTCAAATACATGTAGTTTTCAAGTGTTGTAGGCATATGGATGTAGCATTTCAAATTTTGATTTTACTTGCAGTAACTGTGATTTGATATTATGAATGCCTCAAGGTGAATTGGTGTAAAAGGGTAGGAAATTGACACAACAAAGTATGTGAATGGAATTGTTCATTGTTGAATGGTTTCTAGTGCTGATAACTTTACAGAGTTCATTATAATATTGGTAACTTCATGCTGCACTTTTAGAAGTGGCCCATTGATACATAACTCATCTCAGGTTGTTGATTCTTCCTTATAACAATTTCTCATTATTGATGTTAAAAATGTCTCAAGAAAAAAATGATATACAATAAAATATATTAATTCAATGGCATGGTGGAATTGTTGATGCTTGTATGATTCATACCTTGGAATCTAAATAATCTTTGGCAATAATTTGAGATTTTTCAAAGAGGATGATCCTAACTTGAGCAGTGTGAATTAGGAAGGAGGAGATTTCAGACGACCAAGGAGGTGGGGCATGGTGGGTGATGTTTCGTTATGATTAAGCATGTCAACAAGATCAATTTGAGATTATGAGGAATTTCATTCATATATCATTGAACAGAACAACCAATTCTTCTTGAATAAGTATGGAAATTGACAAGTAGATCTGTGATAACATTAGATTGGTGATGCGTCTTGATTTATTTACGTATTTTCTAGGTTTATATCCATGTTACAAAAATTGGTCAAATTTCTGAGTGCCCTTGAGGCAAATAAAATGGGCCAAACCAACTTGTTGGTGATTCAAGCTCATTGACAATGAGTTTCAGAAGCAATTATTGGCGGGTCCAACATAGACCACTAGTACTTGCTGATTTTTTCATGGATGGGAGATTTTGACTTGCAATCATGTTGATTAACTTGGTGGCTCTGTTTATAAGTTCATATGACCCAAACAAGAAAAAACTTACTATTCTACTCAAAACAATTAGCTATGAGTTTTTTCTGAATCTTCGTATAATTTTTACTCTCTAGTGTTGAGTTTGTTTGTTGAGATGGGTTCTGTAACAATGAAAAATATTAATTAATTAATTGACTAGAGGGAAGTAATTATTATGCTTTTGTTCAATATGTTGTGTCATTTGTTTCAACCTGCCATCAAATTACTCCCTTGATATCATAGAAGAATGCCCTATGATATCATCTCTCATCTTGGGTTGTGGTTTCAACTTCATTGGTAATGCCAAAGCTCTTTTGTTGTTTTATCATATGGAAATCCAAGATTAGGTATGTTGATTTCATTCATGGCTGTCCACTATAGATTTCTTAGTTCCTATAGATTGAATTGTTGATAAACGCTAAAAGTTTAGATTATATTAATTTTACCATCTTGGTTGTCATTGAATATGAGTTCCCGCAAATTCAAATAATATGTAGTTGAAACCATAGTTTTTTAAAATCTTCCCTTACTCCATAGTTTTTAAAAATCTTCCCTTGAAATTTGCACCATCTTAAAATGTTCTTCTCATTGTACAAGAATATCTTCCTATGGAAAAGAACTACAAGAAAAGGTTCAAATACTTTTGAAAAGATCTTTACCTTTGTGGGCCCTAATGCTAATATAAAATTAGACCAAAGAAACAATTAGGTATGTTGTTCCATCTATATTCTAAAATACTAAAATCTAGCAGCTCTATATGTCACTGATATAAGCACAGTTCAAAGGAGATCACCATGGCCCACAACTAAACATGTTGTATACTCTTTATAAGTTTATATATATTATAAAACTAGGGGGGAATTTTTTTTACAAAGTCTCCTAGATGTACAAATATAAAATATGAATGTTAGGGGAAGGATCATTTTTTTTTAACTCAACTATACAAGAAAAAATACAAAGGGTAAAGCACAAATATGATACAAATTTGGACAAGGTCCATTTGACCAAGTTTCATAGTTTCTTCTTCTAGGAATAAACTGTCCCTAATTAATAATTTTTGCATAGATCTAGGAATTGCTACTCAACTGTTGATTAGGAGAAACACTTGGATTGGGTGGGTAAAAAGACTTTGCATACCACCAAGTAAGTTCAGTTTTGACATTGTCCAGTAGATCAAGCAGCATGTCTACAAGAAAAGGAGGTTGAAAATGAGGAATGGTGGTGTCTTGATGCATTACTGAGAGTGGTTCCTTCAAATGGTAATGCTCATGCAACTTGATCTAATTGACATTCACCAAATCATCAATAGAACACTGAGGTGGAAGATCCATTTTGAAGGCATTTGGAGTAGCCTATCATGTGGTGGTATATTGCTCATACTAGATTGGCTTGAGGTTGTGATTTGGCTTATTTGTGAACTTGTTTTTTTGAAAATGATGCTAAAATTTTTTGGCAACCTAAAAATGAGGAGGTATTTGTGTCCGTCATACAATGATTTTTACTTGGCTTATGTTTATTGAATTGTTTCATAGACATTTTTCTACATTTTGGATAGGTTTTGCACAAAGGAAGAAACCTTATCTTGCTTCCTTTATTGGTGGGATTTTGGTATTACAAGGAGAGAAAATGGAAGTTTATAAGAGGAAGGAGGTTTGAAGCTATAAAATACCTCAAATTAGGATTTCTCAATGGACATGAGAGTTGGCATGTTGTCGTTATGTTGCAAAGTGTTCATGAAATTATACCATTGTTTGTTTTGTTGGTGATAAATGCAGAGAGCATGGCCTAAGGTATTTTGATCAATCTTGGAGAAAATGTCCCTTGCCCACCTGGTCTAGAAGCCAAAACCTCGCTCTAGATGGGACAACTTCCGAAGTGACATGCAATTTTCTATGTGAAAATTCAAAACCATTCTTCCTGCTATTATGGAACTGTGATGGTTCCATACGTGGTTTGACACATGATTCTGACATGCTTCCCATTATGTTGGTGCAGGGAGGAGAGAATAATAGATAAATTCACTACTTTATTTGTCATAAATGGTATATTAATGTTTTGAATTTGGACTTTCATTTTGTAACTATTACTATTTGATGATGTTGATAGTTGTTAGATAAGCTATTTCAATGATTTAAAAGAACTAAAAGAAATATTTGCATGCCTACATTTTGTGAAGATTTGCTACTGACATGGTTGGTCGAAAAAATAATTGTCCCTAATTATTTACATATTTTTTCATTGAGATCAAGGTATTATTGTTTGAAGGCCCCACAAGGCTTGCTACCTAAATTTCATTCGACTTATCCAATATTTCCCATTTGACATAATTTGCATAAATAGATTATGTTGACAATTAGGTGATGCTTGCGGTAGTAATACATACATTTTCCTAGTGGGATTTAGTTGATCCTACCATACTCCATCATGGTATAATTAGATTTTGGGTCCATCATTCCATCCGCATGTTGTTTCCCAAGACGTGGTTTCAACAAAGTCCACATTCACCTTGTGACTATTTTGGCAATACCTGTGACTTTGTTGCTCAACCATGCCAAGTTCCTTGCACCAAGATGTTGGCATCATGACAGTTATTTAAATGAATTGTTGAATCACAACAATATCATCAATTCATAGGATTTCTAAGGTTAAATTAATTCAAATCCAACCTCGTTATTTGACTTTGAATTCTAGCGAATAGTACATTATTTGCTGAGAGTCAACTTTCCCTCAAATCATTGGTGTAATTGTGTAGAAATTTCAGACCATTTTGATTGGTGACAATAATCCACATTGGTATTTAACTCATTGTTTTGTTGCTTGGTGTAATTCCCTCACACTTCCAACATTTCATCCATTCGTGGTATTCTTGTTATGGTATATTCATCCAGGTAATTTCTGTAAACTATATTATGATACTAAAATCATTTTGATGGTTTGATGACTAGTCCATACATCATTTTAGTGATCTCCTACTTATAAATTTTCTTAAATATTAAATGTACAGATCATACATATTCTTGTGGGATTAACTGTTGTGGGAAAAGCTTGTGCTCTATTTCCCAAGCTAATAATCAATTTAGTATGTTTACCAAGTTAATAATCAATGCACCATTGTGTACTTTTTGCATCAAATACCAAGGCATGTGCATGGGCACTCAAGAACAACCATTCATATTTGAATCTATGGAGGTAAATTTGTAAATTATCATGGTTCTCTGTGTTGTCACCATAGAATTTGGGAGTTGAAAATTCGTAAACAGAGGCTTATTTATCTAGTTAGCACTGTAACCACTCAAATATTGAACCCAAATTGAAAGGTAGATTTCTCATGAAATTTTCATATGGAATTAGAGTGCATTTGCGTTGGTGGTTATAATTGGCCTTGGATTTCCACAGTAAGAAAAGCAAGCCTTGAAAACAATAGCAGAACAATTCTTTAAAATAGGTAGGTTTGGTAGTTTCCAAATATGAGATTTCCAAACATGTCTCTGGTAAATTGATTCTATGCCAAATTATGGAATTTCTATAAGGAAATTACACATGAGGGTCATTTAAGACATTTTTCTAAGACAAAATACATTTTTCATCTTAAACCTTTCTGCAAAAAACATGCCCTGATATTATACAATATTAAATTATATGCTTTAGACAATAACGAAAATATTTCCTACCTTAGAAGCAACATTCCCATGGTGTCAGTAAGGCATACAGGAATTGCATGCTTTGCATCAAGAACTTGATAAGGCCGAAAGCCTTGTTCAACACTGTGCAGATTGTAGCAAACTATACCTGGTAATATCTCTTTTCCCTACCATTCTTAAAAGTGAAAAATGAGGAAAAATAATTCAAATATACAAAAAAAGGACCTGTTGAACAAAGAATGTGGTATAGAGAAGGATGATGTACTAGTAAAATTTTTAGTTCCATGTAGCATATATAAAGAAGAAATTAGTTTACTATTCATAATTTCCAAATTGATGGTTCCATGTTTTTGTCTTAAAAGAAGTGGACATCCATATGTAATTATGTTTAAGACCAATTTCCTTTTCTTTTCTCTATCTTACCATTTAAATTTTAATCTTGTAGTGATTTGACTATTTTCCATTTTGACCTAATGAATGTTGACACTTTCTTAACATTCAAAAGAATCACAAAAACTTAATCTATGATGTTGATATTTATGATTCTTTGGCGTAAGTTTTAGTTGTGGTTATTTTTCTTACAAAACTTTGTTAGTTCTTTCTTAATTTGGAAATTATGTTCGAACCATATGATGTTTATTAGTTGTGTGTTTGGGAAAAATAATCTGTGCTAGAAGTAGATCCTTCCCACATTTAATTTGATACAATAACAGGTGCTTTTCCATACGAGTTGTCTCATACTTGGTGTTTCTATTTTTCTCAGGCCATTACACGGGACTCAGTTTTGATAAGACTTGAGAAGGCCAAGCATGTTTTGGATCATAGTTTGAGGCATGTTGAGTACATATTGCCACAGATATTAGGTCAATATTTGGGTAGCTGACATGCCACCTTTTTTTTTTAACTTTATACATGCCTCCAAGAAATTTGTCACTATGAAATTGAGTATTCAAGAGAATGGAGAAGTCATATAATTTTCCTTTTTGATGTCTATGTATGAGGAAGTGAGAATCTATTATATTTAAATAAAAAAAATATGTTTCAGTTGTGTTTGACTTGAGATTATCTAATAGAATTGAACCAAGGGAACCTAAATTTAGTTTGAGTGGTTGGTTATAGCATGACTAAATGTGAACCCTTGAGGCATGACCTTATATCTTAAATGGATGATATTGTTGTGTTCCACTTGCAATTATTTGTACAAATATTCTACTGTAGTAGACCTACTTTGATTTTTCGATCCCAATTTGAACCTTGTTAAAGGCTTGACCAATAGTCTAGTTGTGAAAACCATCATGTGACCAACAAGAAATCTATTTATGGAAACATGAAATAAAATTTAGTGATCAAGGGAGATTATTCGTGATACACTACTACTGAAAGGAGTTGATTCATTTTCCTACCCTATTGTAGCATGTGAAAAATGACGGTGCTACCTGAAATCAGTGATCCACTGCAAACACCTTAAAAATTCATCAATACAATGCTCTCTTCCCTTATGCTTAATTATCATGCAAAACAGTGAAGCATCAAAATTCCAACATTCATAGGTTGGGTTTTCTATCACTGATGGGCTGGACAAGAATTTGGGTACCTATAAATCAACAGTACCTTCAAAGTTCAAACACATGTGGGTGTTGACATAAGATAGTGAGAGGATTTTTACATCCAAGATTACATAGGATTGTAATAATTATTGCCCATTAAATTTGAAAATTGTCCTTTTCTACCACCCGGGAGCACATAATTCTGTTATTTTCTATCCCTCATGAAATATTGGCTCCATAAGATAGTATTGAATGTCATTCTTGTTGGTTTGTATTAGAGAATGTGAGTGATAGCAAAAATCAACCAAATGGGGATTAGATCTTGTTGTCTTGGGCACCTAATTCATTTTGAAAGTTTGCATCCATGCCTCTATCAATCCATGCTATGTCATTAGCTATTCCATTAATTATATTATATCCAGTGGAAAATTTCCAACCTAATGGTTGTCGAGACTATGTATTCACTGTTTTTAGAGATCTAGAAGATTCTTGAAAAATATTGTCATGAATAACATCTTTTCCAAGTAACACCTACATACTACGACTATTTCTATTGGTAGATAGTTATGTCCTTCCCTTCAAGAATTTATAACTAATTTTCTTCATGTTGAAGACATTACTCCAATATAAGTCTATTTTAAGCATGCAAATTTCACTAGCCAAGATCATGAACATGGAATCCAATATGTAAATACTAGATATTTGAAACTTCCAAACTGTCATTTCACTAGGATACTAACATTGTTTTAGATTGTATGAAAAATAAATTCCTTGAGTGCCACATAATTGGTAGCACCTGCCTCTTGCAATCATCAAACCAAAACTCAACATGGAATCAAACCTTATGATCTTTTCCATGCATAGATTCTTAGGATTAAGGTTGAGAAAATAATTAATGATTATGAACTTTCAAAAGTTTATCCCACTATTTCATAGAAATGCTCAAAAATAGATGCTAGTATCACTTATAGTGGTTCTATATCAAACCCAACCTCTAGGTCTATAGTGCCATCATTCTTATCCTTTATAGATGCAGAGACAAACAACCATCTCAATTTTTTCTTCAAAGGATGTCATGCCTCCATTAGATTTTTAGCGTCAATTGAGCAAGGTCTCCTATGCATATGTGGAAGTCACGTTTCTTGCAAAGGGAGGTGAACCAGATGCATTAGTTACAATATTGGCATGAACCCTATATTTCTTCTTAGAGGCCAAGGGTATTATGGATAAAGTATATCTTAAAGGATGTATATAAAAAATTATAAAAGTTTGTTATACTATTCTACCTTGTTCTACTGTGTTGAATATCATCAAATTTTCTTTATTTAAATATCGAGGCTAATTATTATTGTTTACATTTGTTTGTATAATATTCGTAAAATTCTATTGAGAATTTTAACTCCGTTATTTAGTGTTACTGCTTATGAGAGAAATTTATTTGGGTTACTATTCTCATAAACAATCAGGATCTGGAATTTTTGTAATTATTGAGGGATTGTCCTTCTCACTCCTCAAGGAGTCAATTCCCACGTCTAGCAATAAAATTGTTATTGATCATGAAACAAATGTTGTTATATTTTCATAAGAATTGGACTTGAAGTATCAGATTAACAATGATATAAGACAACCTCAACGTTGTATTACTAGGCACTAGAATTTATCCCATGGGGGATATAACCATGTTTATTTACCTTCATACTAAGGATTCCTAGTGATTCGAAACTCTCTAGAGGGGAATATTATTTTATGTGCAACCATACATAAACTAATAATGGTGTCTTATTGTAATTCGCTTGAGACATGTGATAGCAACGATCCATTTTAAATTTTCCTTGGTAGAAGGTACACGACAAAAATTGACATGTGAGTCAACCAATGCAAAGGTAAGTGGTACCATAGTATGGATGACTCAAATGAAGAGATTTGGTTTTAAGAGGCAATAAAGTGAGACCTTATGGAAAAAATGGCTTCGAGGTGAAGTTTCATATTAACAAAAACAAAGAGAGACCCATTATAGAACTCGATGAGATATTTCTAATGGTGCTTATGGTTTGTTAAACGGAGCTACGATTTGGTCGCAATGAGCGATAGAAAAAACTACATTTTTTCCTATAAAAGGGCTTTTTGCTTCCAAATATAATTCATTTGCATAGTGAGATATGCATAATATGGAGAAGAGAAGAAGGCCCTAAATCTTTTGGAGATCGTAGTGGAAAAACCAACCATTAGAATCAATATCTACAAGTTGGAGGTAGGTGGCCTAACCATACTCATCATTTTTGGTGGTTTAGATTTTCAAATTAGGCATTCAGCTACCTACTGGGGAACCCTTATATTCCTCATGATTCTAGTGCACAATTTGGGGCCTAATCTACGCTCCAGACTACATAAATTGGACCCACAAATGCGTTCAGTGTAGTTTTGAGGGAAAAAACTACGCTTTGGACTAAGAAGATGGGAAAGATTGGTGGCTTGCTGGAAGCTGAAGTTGAGTTTTGTGATGAATTTATTTTGTAATCTTGACTGAAAAACATAATGATGTCTTGCAGGGATGGAAGAGTTAAATATATTCTGGCAATAACGAGAGTTTTAGGCCCTTCATGCTGGTATTCGGGGGAATCAACGAGTGAGAGGGATGTTGCCACGATATGACGTGCTAAAGTTCTTAGAGAACCATTTGATGAGGGTTGGTGAGACCTTGATGTTGAGGATAGTGAGTTACTAGGACCCGGATTAGGAGACCTTTGTAATAAAAGGGAAGAGGATCAAGCTCATGATCCAAGAAATATATTTTCTGGGGGTGGTAGGGTAGATACATCTAGTGATGCCTCGTGGGATGCATATTAATGAATTTTCTTAGCCTCATTATGTATGAGGTAGTTGTGCAAAGGGCACGACCATCCGGGTTGATGACTTGGAGAGGCTTGAGACACAAGCTATAGCTACAACAGTGCTACAAATTTGTGGTACCCATGCCTTCCACCATATCACTGGAGGGCAGATGATGCCGGTGGAGAGTGTTTTGGGAGGGACCTACTATGGGTGGGACTAGATGTTGTTGTCGTCATTGAAACAATGGTTGAAATTAAGCAGACGGGGGACCAATGATAGTTGTTCATTTGGGACAGTCTTATGGGAAATCTTCTTTGAGAATATCCCCACTATACGACCTCATGTTCAGATCCATGATGGGGGCCCACAGGAGCCTTAGATGTGCCATTGGGGGAACCTACTGAGACGAGGAGGCCATGGGGGAGTCGGACGAGTGCTCTAACATGAGTTTTTTTATCATTGGGACTAGATGTCACTATACATAGATGACTATCCATACAATGACATGAACTATCAGGGGGATCTTGACTTACCGCTTCCAGCAGGACGAGCATGGGGCCCAGATGGTAAGTGAAAGTTGTTATATATTTGGTGCATTTATAGTTTAGTAAATATGTGTATGTGGTACTAATTTCTAAATTTTTTGGTATGAAAATATAGCACTAGTGAGGCCAGTAGGATACACGGGACGAGTTGTGGTGCTTGGGGATGCATATAAGGGGGGGACTTCATCACGACAAAGACCAAATGATGATGATCTGTTGGAGGATCTTCGACGTATATGTGACATGTTACTGATCGGGGTGACAGAGTGTGGATGACATGAGCTATAAAATAAGTATATATATGAGTGTATACGTCTTCCCTCGGAGTGGTGAGGAATTATGTGACACATAGCGATTCCCAGTCAAGGCATATGATACTACGAGATGGGGGAATGGAGTCGTTGGCTTGGGAATCTCTATATGATAGTGATTAGGCATAGGGATATGTGGGTCCCCATTTTTTTTTTATGATAACATGATAGTGAGCATTTTAGATGTATTAGAGTAGTGGAATAAAATATTGTATGACGATACATATTTATGATTATGCATCTTTTTGTGTGATGATTGTGGTTCACCATTTGTTTATGGATGTATTCTTACATGTGAAAAATGCCAATTTAGAATGTTATTTGCAATGTTATCTACATAGTATTTTGGGCTCTATGCACATGATTGAATGAAATATATTCAAATTCATGCATCAAAAGCTTCACTCATAGATATTTTCTAAATAAGACAGGATTATGGACACGATAAACACCATTCAATTGCATGATAAGTAGCAAGGAATATAGACAAGCATGAAGGTGAAGGATGCAACGGTCAAGGGAATCACCTAGAAAACCTATCACATTATCATATTTGGCCTGATTATTGATGGTAGATCCAATGCAAACACCATTGGAGTGGACTAACAAATGCAAGGGGGTAAAAATGGCCCAAGTTTTTGAGGCAACATTCCTCATGGAGCAACTCACACCATTAAAAAAACTAATATAAGGTGTGGATGATGGATCCACCTAAAAGACACAAGAAGGCAATGTGCAAGAATGTGGGGGATGAAAACTACCTAAATTCAAGAAGAAAGAAAGATATATTACATGCATTTTGATGGGAAATGTTATGGGTAAAATTTCCTGAGGTAGAGTGCATTTCGAGGATTGAGAAGGATTTCTCCTTCTGGATCCTCTAATAGTTATGCCCCCTTACCCAAACACTTATGAATGATATAAGGCCTTATCCATCATGGTTCAAGCTTTCCACACCCCAGGACATCATGAGCTTGGTCATACACTAGAATGAGGTCACCTTCAAAGAAATTAGGAGGGTGCCATTTGCAATCATACTGAGCTTTGGTGCGCTTTTTGGCCACTTCGGTCATTTGCAATGCAACATGATGGTCTTTGGGAGCGTTCTCAAGCATGATGAATTGTTGTTCTAAGGGTTGGGTGTCTGGGAGGATTCTGACGGGAAGGTGAAGGGAATGGATTTTTCACTTGATTGGTAAAACTACCTCCTCTCTAAAAACGAGGTGGAAAGGAGTGAACCTAGTGTCGGTCTTGACATAAGTTCTATAGGCCCACAAAGAAGGGAAGAGCATTAAATGGTAGTTGGTCTTATGTTTATTCACCATACATTGAAGCACAGTCTTAAGGATCTTGTTGACAACTTCAACTTGGTCATTTCCCTGGGGATAATAAGACGACGAATATTGATGTTCAAATCCCAACAGAGAGAATATCACACGCCATATCTCATCTCCAAAGTGTTAACCATGGTCTGACACCAATTTTTTCAGAACCTCGAATCGGGCGATAACATGGTTGAGAAAGAAGAGGTATGTAGTTGCAGTGGTATTATTGAACGTTGGCATGCCCTCAACCCATTTTGTAAAATAGTCAATGACCATGATAATATACTTGTGCTTATTAGCAAATAGGGGTCAACGCTCCATAAAGTCAATAGCCCATTTATAGAAAGGACCAGTTGCAACAAGTGAATGGAGGGGAGAATGTGGAGCTCATGCGTTAGGGGCATATAGCTAGCAATTGGGACAATGTTTGACTGTCGCGATATAATGATTAATGAGACAAGGCCAAAAGTACCTAGCACACATGATTTTCTAGGCAGTGGCCATTCCAGAGAGGTGGCCACCACAAGTGTTTCCATGGCAGACATTGAGCACTTGATTAGCTTCAGGATGTGTAAGAGAATGATGAAGGATAGTATTGACACCACGATGATAGAGACCATCACCAATGAGGGGGTAGTAGGGGGCTTGATGTTGAATATGTCATTGATAATCATGATTGAGATGGGGGGACATTTTTAGGTTCATAGATATGTAAGGATGTCACCATACCATGGATCATCTGAGCTAATGGTGAACAAGTGTTCATCCGGAAGATTGTCATTAACTGGCGGATCAAGCACACTAGTAGGGAATTTGGAAATGAGTTCTGTGAGGTCCAAAACTTTCTTACTTTCGGGTGTGACAAACTTGAGATAG
The DNA here is from genome assembly GCA_031772625.1 of Pinus tabuliformis. Taxonomy (NCBI): domain Eukaryota; kingdom Viridiplantae; phylum Streptophyta; class Pinopsida; order Pinales; family Pinaceae; genus Pinus; species Pinus tabuliformis. Next base: position 256,139,865 of record CM062815.1, read on the forward strand.
TATTCTTGGAGGATAACGATACAACAAAAATACTTCTCGTTGATGGCGGATTTTCTGAACAAAGAACATAACAGCCAATGCTAACTTTTATTCATGGGAATAGGACACAGGGGGTCCGTTAGGGTTCTTACTGACATAATAGATTACATGTTCCATTCCTACATCAATCGAATAGGTGGATGTCGAGATATACAAGATGAAATCCCTTTCAAAGTTTGGTGGACTAATCAAGGGAGAAGAAGTGAGAGAACACTTAAGGGCATATAAATATTATTGATATTGGTCATCCCAAAAAAATGGAATGGTAGATCTAAGGAGTCTAAGGAACCCATGAACCATTGTGGCATAGTCATGAAAGAACCAATGAAGGAAGTTAGCTTTCCCTTGGAGGTTTTGTAACTGGAAAAGGGTACAAGGAGGAAGTTCAAGAATCTATTGAACTTTGAGTAGGTCAAGACTAATACTGTCTTTAGACATGATGAAGCCCAAAAGGTTGATGACAGGAATGCAAAAGACACACATTAGAGTATTAAGGAAAATGTGATACTTGCAACATTGAAGAAAAACAGTACACATATCATGAAGGTGTTGCGACCGAAGTTTAGAACGACTAGTGAGATCATTGATGTAAGAAAGGATAATTTGAGCCAAATCGTGAAAGAAATAGGACATGAAAAATTGAAAGGTGGCCCCAACATTCTTTAAACTGAAAGGCATGGCCTTGTAAGTAAAATTTCCCCACATACTTGTGAAAGGGGTTTTCAATTAATCGGAAAAACATATATGAATTTGATTGTATTAGGAGAATATGTCCATAAAGGACAGAACCTCATGCTCCACATACTCATTAATGACCTAGTCTATGAAATATGTGGGAAATTTTACTTTGGGAAAAGCTTTGCTCAGATTGTGAAAGTTGGTGCAGACACGAATGGTGCCTTATTTCTTGAGAATGGGAACGGGATTGGACACCCATGTGGTGTACTCAATAGTATTAATGAAACCAACCTGCTTGAGCTTATCAATTTCAGATTTGATCACTTCACTCTTGGAAGGATGAATAGGCCTTTGTTTTTTTTCTGATGGGTATGGCATCCAACCAAGTGTCAATATGATGTTCGATAATGGCGAGATCAAGTCCAGGAATTTCAGAATAAAACCAGGTGAAAACATCACAAAAATCATTGAATATCTTGGTGTAAGCATCACTTTGTTTTGGGGTGCATTGTTCCCCCAGGACAATATTTTCTTCAACTCTTGGTTTCTTCAAGATGTTGATTTTTATCGTGGGGGAAATGTTAGCCATACTCCCTTCTTCAAAAGAATATGGTGAAAGAATGGTATTTTTGAACAATCGACTTCACCATGAATGAAGTCTTTGGAATCCACAACATATTGGTCATGGGTTTGCTATGGAAGGAAGTACACATGATGGTGCATATCATTCCAAGGATAATCAAGGGTGGTCATAGCTTCCATAATGTCTTCATCAGAATGGAGGATGGGCATACTGGAGGAAGAAAGACCACATGATGGTGAAGAGATACTTGGAGCCTCTTCAAGAGAGACAAGGTTCACATACACATCGTTAAAGGTGAGAGACATATGACTAGTAGATGGAATATCTATAGATGTTGAGACTGGTGTGTTCAACGAAGAAGTTTCAATATATTAAAAAAAGGAGACATCAGGGGAGTTATCAGGTATAAATCTCGTGAATGACGATATGTATAGAATAGGAGAAGAACTATCATCATCTCGACGTCAGGGGTAGGGATCACAATGGGTGTTGTAGAGACCTCATGTTTTGGTTTAGAAGTGGGACCAGAATCCACATGTAAAGGAGAAGTGGACTCATTACGAGTGGCCTCTAATTTGAAAATCCCTTGTAGTGTATTGTGAAAGTATTTGAGATGATGATAGTGATGGGAATAGTGGCCATAGTTATCACACAAAGCACACAGGTGGTTTGTGCATAAGGATCAGATCTTCTTATCTGACTCAGGTAAGGTAACATAGACCTTAGGAATGTTAGTGTTCGGTCAAATATAGGGTCTATAGATGTACCAACATTTAATTTTTCAATCCGAAGAGTTTTTCAACTTTGAGACGTAGCACTAGAAATTCCAGAGAGAGTCCCTGGTAACCTGTAAAACAAATTCTAGTATATCTTGCAATTAATCTCGAAAATAAATGTAATCCTGCACTAGTGCAAGAAACACCAATCCTACACTAGTTCGAGAAACACCAATCCAAACAATTAAAAGCATGTAGGAAGGTACAAGCAATCAATGCAGAAGGAAATTCTAATTCCAAGTAAACAGAAGGGAAATCAGAACTAGAAATCAACCGGTGTCGGCACAATAACAAAAGGACTGTAAATGCTGGAATAAATTCAAAAGTAATTCAAACTATTCTGCTTGCACCAAAATTCTGCCTATACTAATTCTGTGTAACAATATTCTTGCACTTAATTATGTGTAAGAACAATCCAGAAGTTAAAGGAAACCATAATATTAATTAAGCATTTATCGATTCAAACATAGTGTAGTTTCCTTATTTACGAATATCGGCTCAGCATATGTAAAAATCACATCTTTAGATATAAATTAATAGATCTGGATTAATTTACAAAATTTGAGTTACAGCTCATAAAGGCAGAGCCGATCTTGTGGATTCTGGAAGGACACGATGTTTGTTTAAAATATTTCAGCTGCAAATGTAATTAGTGATGCAACAAATGAAATAGTTTATAAAGGAACAATTTGCAACAAATTAAATTACTTCTAGAACTAGAAACTACAAGCAGAAATAAACTGTAAAATACACACAACAGTTAACAATATAAATGCTATTGGATCTAAAGGATGAGAGCGGTGTCGAGCTGGTTCGGCGGCCAACCCAGTCATCTCACACCCTCAATTAACCTAGTTCACACAATAATTAGATTCATTAAGATGCATTGGATGAATAGACAAAGCATGAATTAAGATTGCTTCAATTAATTAAAAAAACACAGTCTTTTACATAATGCAAACATCGCTTAATCCCAGTAAGTAGGAGAAGCATTCCACACAAAAATCCACGTGTTTCTACATTGGAAGAACTCCTTCTCCATTCTGTGTTGTTCCTACCTATGAGTGCTTCTCACCTCTGCTTAATTGATTGACTAAATTAATTAGTTAGGCTTGGAGCCATAACTCTTCTTTAATAATCTTTTTACATTCCAAACTTGGCATAAAACAAGCCAATCCTTTGCAAAAATCATGGGGATTGAATCCAAACTAATTATCATTAATATAATATTAGTAAAACCATTTCCCTACTGAAATAATGGAGATTTACCACGAATTTCCCAAATCTAGGCACTTCCTAGAATTTTAGAAAAGTTGGTATTTTTAACAAACTTCCTCCAAATCCACCTTCATATCCCCTTAACAATTACGTTTTTTAGAAATCAGTTTGAGGCTTTGTAAATTTGCTATATTGGGAGCAAAACCCGTGTTCTATAATTTCTTCATTCTCCTTCACATGCACAAAAAACGAGGCAAAAGTTAGCAGTTTGGAAACTGCTGCGAATTCAGGGCTGTAGCATTAATTATTCTCTAAATATAAATCTATATGACTTGGATGTTTCTTGGCTTATGTGGAAGTGTTTAAATGACATTTTGATCATAAACCTCTTTCATATTCTCCCATAAATGTGTCAATGTACCAAAGCCCCAAATTGGTGGAGGCACATTGTAAAACTTGCACTAGTGCAGGCACGCTGTCATAACTGAATTGGTACAAGAATCTATTACATAGTGTAGGCAGGTAAGTGTAGGTCCAACACATGATCAAATCAACTTTAACCTAAAACATACAAACCTTTATTAAACTTCCATTAATGGTATTTTAATCATGTTAAAATAAAAGAAGTAACAAATACTTGCAACAATAATCATTTATTCAAACAGTAGCATGAGAGATTTTGAGTTAAAAATGAGACAAAACTGAGGCCCAACATCCCCCCATGCTGACCATCTTGCATGTCCTCATTCAAGGAAATCCGGTATTGTTACTCTGCAAAAAAAAAATAGAAACATGTAAAAACATTCTGCAATTCTGCATGATTACATTTCCTGCACTTGATAAAGCTTTCTCTTAAAAAGAGAGCGTCTCTTAGACTCTTTATTTACTTAAACTGATTTCAAGAAAGCCTAAAATGAAAACTACCATGCAAAAACTAAATTGCAAGGATGGTGTTATTATTTGAGGAAAATAGAGAACTTCTAAAATTTTCAGAAATAATATCTTGAAGGTATCCGTGATCAAAAGTTTCACTTTAACATCCTCATTATAAACATGAGTGAAATGATTTAAAAGATATGGTGTTATAGGTAGACATAGTAATATCTTCCCATAATTATTATTTTACCATTATCCATGTATAGTTAAAGCTCTTCTTATCCGAGCACAGTGAATTACTTTCACTAAGGGTCGCCACGTCCATAAAAAAATCATTCCAAAAAGATAGAACTCCAAGGTATAACAAGAAAAGGATTTTAAATCCATCCTCAAAGAGGTTGATAGTGAGTTCACAGAAAGAAAAATCAACCAAGTAAATTATAGTGTAGAGTTAACTTTAATACCATAGGCATGGCCCTACTGCCATCAAGCATCCATAGCCTTGACAGGGATACTTTTTAACCTTCTGAAATGCTTGTGTCCCACCTATTAGATATAGATTCAGAGTTATTCATGAGAATTTACTTTTTCTCTTTTTATAAGTTAATTGAAGGACATTGTCCTGGCTTGGTAACCATCTAGCGACAATGCCATTCACGAGAACTAACAAGAATGAATGAGCCAGTAAATGATGAGACCTCTTGTCTTCCAGTTTTCCAACTTAATGCCATTACCCTGGCTTGGTGACCAGTGCGATAATTTCATTCTCCTTAGGACCCATGATCATAGTAGTTCGTCTTGCAATGAGACCTCCTATCCCTCAATTAATTCGTTTATGTTTTTAGAAAAAAACTATGATTATGATTAACCTTGGATGGATTTCTTAATAGGTGGGGAAGCAAATCTACTCCTTAAGAGTGTAGGATGGCATGAAAAGTTTTCAATTACTATTCTTTACTGGTTGGTCATGCTACCGAAGAACTTATTAAAAAACATCTCAGATAATGACCAAAAAGATTCCTTGAGTTTATCATGCTAAGGTTCTTTATGAAAGCTTATTAGATTTTTGTAGGCATGGTCCACCATAGGAGGTCTTTCATTGATTCCTTTGAAGATGGACTTGAAAATATTTTCTGGATGATAGTTTGTTAGAATAAGAGAAAGGTGTTACATGTAACTTATAACAATACATATTGATCCATAATCAAAGTCACTTTTTAAAAATATGAAGTCTTAAGTGTAAAGTACTTTTGACAAGTTTACCATGAGAATGCGTAATAATAAAAATTTCAAAATCTGTGCTTTTATGGAATCACGAGTTCAAGAGTGTCGTTATTCATATTTGTTAATTACCCTACCCTATTTTTAAAGAGAGAAATATCACCTTTAAGTGTAGGTGTACTTCCAATGAAGCCATGTGCGTAGCAAAATGTTGATTATACTCACACTTAGTTTTAAAGAATAAATTTCAATACATACCAAAGCGTGAGAAACTAGTTTCTTTAATTGACATGGTAACAAGAGTTTTTGAATGACGAAGAAATAAGATGGGTTGATGCCTACTTGAAACTAGGATTCAATGGAATTCATGTATTTATGATTCTCCAACTGATGCAAGTCTTCCACTATTTGATAGTCATTCTCCTGTAAGCACAAAAATTCTAGTGAAAGACAAAAGATAAATCTCTCAAGTTCAGGCTCAAATATTTGATTTTCAGATTCACAAGAAAGGTTGAGAGATATTCTAGGGCTTTGATTTTCAACAACATTTTCAGAACAAGTTCCAATGAAAGATTGATCCTCAGGTGGTCTTTGAATTAAATCTTCCTGGGGTAAATGTTCTGTGATAATGGGGGAAGTTTCCAAATTCATTCCCTTTCCCAATATGGAAGGTGTAACATCTTGTTCAATATGGAAATCAGCGTAAAGAATAGAAGGTTCAAAACGTTGTGCAACTTGATGGTTTGGATTAGGGTTTTGGTTCAAGCTTGGATCAAGGTTTGGATTGGGATTACGGTTAGGGTATGGATGACGGTATGGATTAAGGTTAGGATATGGATGAGGGTATGGACTAGGGTTAAGATAAGGTTGCACATGCTGCTGGAAACATGGAGGAGGATAACATAATGGTTTATTGGAAAGAAATTATGATTGTTGTTGGTGCTAACATGATTGAATTTGCATGGGAGATTTCCCTAGAGAAAAAGATCCAAACAATTCTTGAGGCCATGGAGATATTTGGCTCGAGGATAAGGGCCAAGGAGAGGGCCATTGCAACCATAAGGTGGGGTAAGAGGATTATAAGTTTTCCATGGAATTGTGGGGTTGTATATGTGTTGAGGAACCTGCTGAGGGTAATACATATTACTCCAAGTATTAAATGATGATGAGTTTTGAGTTATACCTGGCATTCGATTTATTTCCTTACTTGGTTCCTTAAATACCTATTGAAATCCTGATAGTGATGGTAAATAATTTGTTGAATGATCCTCCTTACACTGCTTCCATTCTTCTTGCAAATCATCCAATTGTAAATTTAGACAAGATTTTTTAGCTCCTATTTTTGTAGTTGATTCCGGAAATTGAGAAGAAGGTTCTCAAGAATTCTTACCAATCTTGGAGATTCCTCTTGAATAACTAATGCACAATCTACAAACATCATCATATGCTAAGTGAGAAACATCACCTGCTCCTATAAGATTTAAAGTTTCTAAAAATTCATATTTGATTCCTTTGAGTAGGGGTGTTTTCAAAGTATCTTTTACCAAATTCCTATGTTTTGATTTTTGGAGGTTGTGTCTAAATTGCTCCACATAATCCTCCAAACATTCATTTTCACCTTGTGTTATCCCTAAAATATCTTCACCGGCCTCACAATAGTTTTGATATTTCTCCAAGAATACATTCTTCATGTCTTCCCATGTTTGAATGCAGTTCCCACCAAGGCTCATGAACCATCGGAGAGCTACTCCTTTAAGAGTAAGAGGAAACACTTGCAACCTTTGAGAATTAGTACAATAACCATATCCTCTACAAAGTATTTCAAACTCAAATAAGAATGTATATGGGTCTTCATTTTCCAAACCATGAAAATTTGGTAGTGTAGATGGGGAAATATTATGCATTTCAGCCACTCCTAGATCTTTGATAGGAAATTCAAAAGTAACATTGTTTTCCATATCTTACCAAACTAAAAGAGGTTCTCCATGTACTGATTTGAGATGACTCCTTTGAATGTTTCTTTTGACTAATCAATAAAATAGGTGCATTGAATGATTGATGTTAGCCTCAAAATCTTCATTCAAAAATGCCTCAAAATACCATTTTTCTATCTTCAATGAGATGACTGGTACATTTGTTAGCACATGAATAGTGTATATATATATGTGTGTGTGTGTGTGTAGGGTGGGTGGGGGTTTATTACAACATCAAATAAAATGAGAAAACTTAAAGCAAAAATGCAGGAAAGAAATAAATCCAAAGAACATAAAATTGCAAGAGAAACTAGGTGTAGGAATAAAAACCAAATGCAACAGGTCAACAAGGTCAATCCCCTAAGTGCCTCCCCGACAACAGCACCAAAATGTTGGTTGCAGGATAGGGTCTATAAATGTACCAACATTTAATTTTTCAATCCGCAGAGTTCGTGAACTTCGCGACATAGCACTGGAAATGCCAAAGAGAGTCCCTGGTAACTTGCAAAACAAATTCTAGTCTATCTTGCAATTAATTTTGAAAATAAATGTAATCCTGCACTAGTTTGAGAAACACCAATCCAAATAACTAAAAGCATGCGGGAAAGTAAAAGCAATCAATGCAAAAGGAAATTCTAATTGCAAGTAAACAGAAGGGAAATCAGAACTGGAAATCAAGTGGTGCTGGCACAATAACGAAAAGGCTGTAAATGCTGGAATAAATTCAAAAGCAATTAAAACTATTCTTCTTGCACTAATTCTACCTGTACTAATTATGTGTAACAATCTACTTGCACTGGTGCGAGCTAAAATCTGCTTGCACTTAATTATGTGTAAGAACAATCCAGAAGTTAAAGGAAACCATAATATTAATTAAGCATTTATCGATTCAAACATAGTGTACTTTCCTTATTGACGAATATCGGCTCATCAAATGTAAAAATCATAGCTTTAGATATAAATTAATAGATCTGGATTAATTTACAGAATTTGAGTTAGAGCATATAAAGGCAGAGCCGATCTTGTGGATTCTGGAAGGACACGATGTTGGCTTAAAATATTTTAGGTGCAAATGTAATTAGTGATGCAGCAAATGAAATAATTTATAAAGGAACAATTTGCAGCAAATCAAATTAATTCTAGAACTAGAAATTACAGGCAGAAATAAACTATAAAATACACACAACAATTAATAATCTAAATGTTATTGGATCTAAAAGATGAGAACGGTGTCGAGCTGGTCTGGCGGCCAACCTAGCCAGCTCAAACCCTCAATTTACCTTGTTCACACAACAAATAGATTCATTAAGATGCAATGGATGAATAAACAAAGCATGAATTAAAATTGCTTCAATTAATTAAAAAAACACAGTCTTTTACATAATGCAAACATTGCTTAATCCTAGCAAGTAGGATAAGCACTCCACACTAAAATCCATGTGCTGCTACATTGGAACAATTCCTCCTCCCTTTTGAATTGTTCCTGCCTGTGTGCACTTCTCGCCTTTGCTCAATTGATTGACTAAATTAATTAGCTAGGTTTGGAGCCATAGCTCTTCTTTAATAATCTTTTTACATTCCAAACTTGGCATAAAACAAGACAATCCTTTGCAAACATCATGGGGATTGAATCCAAACTAATTATCATTAATATAATATTAGTACAATTGTTTCCCTACTGAAATAATGGAGATTTACCACGAATTTCCCAAATTTGGGCATTTTCTAGAGTTCTGGAAAAGTTGGTATTTTTAACAAACTTCCTCCAAAGCCCCATTCATATCTCCTTAACCATTACGAATTTTAGAAATTGAGTTGCGGATTTGTCAACCTGCTATACTGGGACCAAAACCCATTTTCTATAATTTCTTCATTCACCTTCACGTGCACAAAAAACGAGGTAGAAGTTGGCAGTTGAGAAACTGTTGTGAATTTGGTGTTGTAGAATTAATTATTCACTATATATAATTATATATGACCTAGGTGTGTCTTAGCTTATGTGAAAGTGTTCAAATGACATTTTGATCATAAACCTCTTTCATATTCTCCCAAAAATGTGTCAATGTATCAAAGCCCCAAATTGGTGGAGGCACGTTGTAAAACTTGCACTGGTGCAGGCATGCTATAAAACCTGCACTGGTGTAGACACGCTGTCAAAACTGAATTGGTACAGGAATCTATTGCACAATGTAGGCAGGTAAGTGTAGGTTCAAAACATAATCAAATCAACTTTAACCTGCAGCATAAAAACCTTTATTAAACCTCCATTAATGGTATTTTAATCCTGTTAAAACAAAAGAAGTAGCAAATACTTGCAACAATAATCATTTAATCAAATAGTAGCATGAGAGATTTTGAGTAAAAAATGAGACAAAACTGAGGCCCAAAAATTAGAATCAGGGAAGGTATCAGTGAGCACATCCTTAAAATGAGGGAGCCTAAGAGAATTATCGGTGGCATGACCGAAAACATCACACAATATGCAAGGAGGAAGAGGATTTGGCAGCTTAGGAGGAGTTGGAGTTGTTGGGGGATCCCTGTCTTGAATTTCCTTCTTTTAGGCTTTTTCCCCCTCACCTGGTTCTTTCGTAACAGGAGTAGGCTCCTGTTGAGGTTGTTGTGGAAGTAAAGAAAAGTCAGGGGTAGGAACAACTGGTTGGATTGGGGTCAAACAAGTGTAAGGTTTTAATTGATTAGGTGGATTTTTTGCGGGGGTGGCGGTTGATGTACTAGACTAGTATCCCTAGGGTAATATTGGGTAAAATCAATGTAGCCATGACAGGTGTATAATAAACTTTTGGAGGTGGGAATAAGAAGGGTATCTAACTAAACAAATAATGTCTTAGAGGAACTGCGACACAATGGTTAAGGCCTTGGGGAACAGTTCTGGGTGGAAATGGATTAGGAGAGACTCTAGGAGAAGGGAGTGATCCTTGAGGAGTTGTACCAGTAGGCAGGGTTGAGTTAGGAACAAGAGGTTGTGGAGGAGCATACTATTGTGAATACATAGTGGACCATTTGTGGGTGGCCCGCAATGCTTGGAGCATGAAAACACTCGATGAGCTAGGCTTAGAAGGAGTAAGTGGTGGGCCATTGTAAGCACCAAGTAAACTGATCGACTGTGAAGATATTTCCATTGTGGAGAAATCCCATCTTACGTTGAAATGCAAATGCAATATCTGGCATGGAATAAGTATAAATATGACCAAAAAGGATGTTATAGTCTATGGGAGCATCATTGACTTCGATGTCGATACATATGGTCTTGCCAAAACCTGTGATTGGGTAGTTACAATATAAGACAAGTGGTTGTGAAGTATGACCATTCCATACATGCAGTGATGGTGGAAGGGGATATATCAGGGGAACCAAGTTACTTCCAAACACTAGTGGTCATCGCACAAGTGGATGTGTCTTCGTCAATGATACACCACTGAACAATGACATTTCGAATGGAGACTAGAATTTGAAATGCAATGGATGAAGGTAAGGGAGGATTTTCCAACTTGTCAACATGAAAGATAATCATCTTATCATCTTGAGGGTCCATGATTCCTAGAGAAGATAGCATATCTTTTAATAATGATGTTCACGTCTTGAGAACTTCTAGCATTGACATGGTAGTAGGAGGCTGTGCCAAATCATCTACTATGCTATATGTATGGGCAACTTTGGTAGAAGCAGTATTTTGACGTAAGGGACCTTTTGGGATCTTAGGAATAACCTTGACCTTAGGCAGAGGGATATGTAAGGTATTATTGGGTGACGACAAAGGCTTAGTGGAAAATTTGGGTTGGGACTCAGTCGTAGAATTAGCAAGTGTCTTTTCATACTAACGCGATCGAGTCTGAAGGTTGACTTGCTCGGTATTTACCTCATTAAAATTCATCATAAGAATATGATAATCATGGTGAATAGATGGTGGATTTGGTTGAGTTGCCTAACCTTGTGTAGGTTGAGCAACTATGTATCCTTAGTGAGGGAAAGGATTGGTAAGAACGATGAGTTGAGATGAAGTAGGAGGGTGAGGAGGAGCATCAGGCTGTGATCCTAGAGGCGTTGCTTGAGCTTCCCACACTTTTTGCATCTATGGTAAAACAGGACACTCATGGGTATAATCATCATAGACTTTGCAACAAGAACAAGGTTTTTTCATATGAAGATCCTTGTTCTCCTCGGGCTGACTACCCTATTTTTGGGTTATGGGATTAGGTTGAGGACCCTTAGGGACATTGGGTTGAGGACCCCATTTTCCTTGATTACCTTGAGACTGCGGATTCCTATTACCCTTCCCCTTATTCCTTTTCTTTGGGTTAGGGGTATTGGGTCCATATTGTTGAGCATACACTTATCCTGTAAGAGGAGGTGGTTGTTGTGGCTAAGGGGGAGTAGGCATGGCGGGTTAGGGCTCTGGCATCGAAGGAGTTGGCGTGTTAGGCTGTGCATATTGAGATTAAGGAGATGGGATAATATTGGTATAAGAAGGTGGAGAAATAGTTGGCCCTAGCATCTGTTGATGCAGATGGGGATATGCATATGGTCTGCTAGGACTTGAATAAGGATTGCCCTCAGGAGGATTGGGAAAGGCTTAATTGTAAATGGAACCGGTGCCTCTATGATGTTGACCATAACTCATCTGAGGTGGATCATATGGTTGAGGATGTGAAAGGGTTCCAACTATACCATTTAAGGCATGAGATGTCCCCAGTGTATTAGGAACACCAGGTCGAGACAGATTGAGGATGACAATGTAAAGATAACCTGACTAGGCATAAATCAAATAAAATTTGAGAGCTATTCGGAGTGCATCTTCCTCAGACTAAGGAAAGTGTGATGTGACATCTTTTGTAATGGATGCCAACATCGATATAAGAAACCAATCCATATAGACTTGTTGTTACACTAAAAAATGTCACCATGACTATTTGCAGTTAGTATGGCTCCATCCATGGTCATACTATCCTCCTTGGCAAGTCTCATGCCTCTGCTCTTCATGTCAAACTTCAAGAAAGAGAGAAAAGTCATTTAAAGTCAATTATCTCTGGTACGCAGTTTCTCTTAGCCTTACCTGCGTGTACACAACCCAAGTTCACAATACATGCGTACTTGTACACTCTGTATGTAAGGGGGTGGGTGCGTACCCCTGTAAAGGTCAAAAGGCGCGAGTTTCATCTTAAAAAAGTTACTTGTGGTCATTTCTAGAGTCTTCTAGAAGCTTGTTTGACGTGTATGAAGCACCTCTAGATGGTTCATGTATCCCTACCAAAGAGGAACTTATCCCATCAAGAGGGGAGCTATCCCATCCAAAGAGGGGCTTATCCCATTAATGATGGACCTGAATAACTTCCTCTAGAGCACTATAAATACAGGCATTGGGCCAAAGGGAGGAGAGGTTAAAAGTTGAACATTCCTAAGGGTAGATGATGCTGGAATTAGGACTTCCTTGTAGAAGCTTGTGAGGAGAGATTACCATCTTTGCTTGTTTCATTTGGAAGTGGGTGAGCTGATCAGAGAAAAGGAGAAATCTTGTGGACCCTGGGAGGGACTTGCACAACACCAAGGCTCAGGTTGTAATGGTTCCTTTTGTTACCTTTTAATACAAATAAGTCCATTCTTCTCAACAATTTGTTATTTATGAGTTGTTTCATATACTCCTTAGTCTATATGTTAAATATGTTTTATTTTATGTGATATTCAGGTGCTATTTAATCGTTTGATTGTAAGTGAATGCAGGTTTCGAAGAGAAGGAGGAGCTCATCCGGATGAACGAAGCTAGACTACTACAACAACGTTGGGTTACAGGTAGGATCTAAACACTTGATTTCTCATATTGTAAATGCATATTTAGAGGAGGATTGCTCTTATCTATCTTGTTTGTCACTAGAAAGTCTTAGGCTTCTTGGGAGGTCGGTTGTGTCTGCACTAATGACTCTTTCTGCATGACAAAATGGCGACTCCGCTGGGGAATCCATGAATGTGTTTGAGTTCTTTTTTATTTGATATTTTGGTCTGAGAAAAATCGCTTATTTTCTGGTTTTTGGCTGTCTGACTGTGTATTGGGGTGGGTTAGCTTAGAGTTAAATTAGATTTTTATTTTTCTCAGCTTTGCCAGCAGTACGTAGCCTTCAAGTTAGGCATAGTGTGTACTTGTACGCACTGCGTCTTTGTGCACAAGGCGTACCCGCACCTGTGTAAACTGATTACCTGCGTACACCTGTCAAATTTGAGAAAATTTCATTTTTCCTCTTTTTGCTCTTTAGATTTTGTTTTTAATTTGTTTTATTGCCCAGATCCATTGGTTTACTATCAGAGATGTTCACATGAACTTGTCCCGTTAGTGTCGAGGGTTTTGGTGGAATTCATAGAGATTTTGCCTTAGGGTTTGATTTTTAACTGGTCCTGTAGTGACTTTGGCGTTAGAGGTTGTCAAACTTTGGATCTCCTTGGTTTTGTTCAGTCCTCTTAGGAGTTGGGCCTGTTATAGAAGTCACCCTTGTGAGAAACCTGCCTTTGTGTCTTCTCTTTGCGAATCTCGAAACGTTTGTTGGTTAAAGCTTTGAATTTCATTCTTGAGAAAAAAGAACAAAAAGATTTCGATTTTGTTTTTTGATTAGTTTATGATTCTGCATGAACTGATCCTTAGTTTCATTTTGACTGAGTAAAACATCCGGGAATTTTCCTTGTAGGCTTTTGTCCTCATTATTTTTAGCTTTTAGGTAAATTTCCTTTTAATTTGCTTTTGAGTGAATTTGATTTAATTGTCTTAGATTTGTTAAATTTGATTTGATAATAGTTTTACATGCTTTATTAATATAGAAAAAACATAAAAATTCTTTTGGAAAAAGTTTGCTTTGGTAGCATTTGTAGTCTTTTGGGAGAGAAAAGAAAATTTCATGAAGTAATTAGTGGTCATGAGTTATATGTTTTGGAAAGATAAAGAAATTGTTTCTTTGATTGTTTTTGCCAAGAAAGTTGTTTTCTATAAAATTTGCATTTTCCAACTCTCTTAGCTAGGAGATTCATTGAAAAAGAAAAGTAGTGTAAATCATCTTAGGTGCATCTTTGTAGTGGTTGCGAGTCGAGTCTACAAACCACCAATTTCATCTCCACTACCTTTTTGTCTTTAAGAAAAACCATAAAATTAATGCTTAAAGTAAAATCAACTTAGTAACTTTTATTTACTAGGGCTCTAAAACACCAATTTAGATCAGGCTAGTGTCTTGGAGTAGGAGAGTAATTAACTCTCCAACACAGCAAAACCAAACAAGTAGCTCATCTTGTGGTAGGATAAATCCAATTGTTTCATTTGTACTCTGGGAAAGCTCCTCTTAAAGGAGAAGCACGAGCTCGTGTCCGAATCAGTGAGGGGATCAATCCTCCCTCGTTGGGAACGACGCCAGACACGCACGTATTACAAACGGTAAACCTCGGATTAACCATTGTCAAGGAGCCAGGGGTCACTTGTCGGTAAACCTTGGATTATTGTCAAGGAGCCAGCAAGGGGATTGAGCTTGATACTCTGCCCTTGGATGCTGTTGGAGTGTAGACTGTTCCCCCAGGTGCATTTGTTCATGTTGGTAACCTTAGTGACCATTATCTTTAGGATTCTACCGAGGTGACGGTGGAGGGAAGATCCCACTGTACCTGGAGCAGACGTCGGCTAGACTCACTTGGATTTTCCGGGGGGTTCACTTCACTCGAGAGGGTTAAAGTGGAGGAACTTGTGTCGGTCTATTCATTAAGCAGGTTGCCGGGGTAACTGTTCCACCCTCCACTTCTGTACTGAATTCGGCGATGTTGGGTTTCATCTCCAACTAGTGTTTTCAGTCCGGAAGGCTACTGTTTGTGCATGGTTTGACGCCCTAGATTCTTTAGGTGTGTGATTCAAATTTGTTTGGTTCTTTAGAGACTTTAGGTGGTTTATTTTGAGGTTTTAATTTGTTTGCGTGTGCAGTAGTTAAAAGTTTTAACTGTGGCGGAATTACTGAGACAGTCCCGTCGACTTCGGGGCAAGTCTCCTGAGGTTGCTTCCGTGGCCGAATTGTTGAGGAAATCCCGTAGACTTCGGGGTGAGCCTCCTCAAGATGTCCCGAGTCATTACAAAGGTTTAAAGGTCCTTGTAACTCCTAGAGGCAGTAAAGTAGGTTCACCCGAAGAAAGAGAATCGTCGTTGGTAGTCCATTCAGATTACCAAGGTCTAGAAACAGGTTATAATCCTGAAGCAGTTGCGGTTTCCGAGCTTGCTGGTAGTTTTTCATCTACTAGTGATATAGGCGAAGAACCTGAAGTATCTGAACCTGTTACTGCAATTTCTAGTGCACCTGATTCACCTAGGGTAGAAAGAGTCATCACCGAAAATCTTCCTACTGGTTTGATAGCTATTGAAGAACTTGCTCCAGAGAAAGAATTAGGTGTATCTATCCTTGAAGATCAACCTACTATTGATCTAAGGGAGCGTGAATCTATCTTTTACAGTCCTCCTAGAAGTACTACTTGGTACCTTTTGTTAAAAAATTATAGACAACTCAGGGATAAGTTTTTCTCCACCTCGTACTCCTTTTCCACCTGGAGGTATTTATACTCCTGTAAATATGTCTTGTCAGTCATCCGTGTTCACTCAATCTCCTGAATCTTTCTTGTATGACGGTCCTTCTGTTCCCGACGGGTATCAGTCACTTTCTGTTACCTTTACGGGGGCATCTCCTCAACCCATTGATCATGGGTTATTAGCTGGAAACAATGGTAATAAACCATTGGGTGTAGGGGACATTTACATGATGTCAAGTTCAGTTCCCGTTTCTCAACCTCAAGGTGGCCAATTACCGCCTGGGGGGCAGCCTCAATTAATGCCTGGGGGGCAACCTCAAGGTACACAAATTGCGTCTGGGGGGAAACCTCAAGGACAGTATGTACCCATAGTACAATACATGCCTCAAGGTCAACCCCAGCCTCAATATCTACGATGATCCTTGGATTGTCCCATCTGAATCTGAGATAGACTCATTCGGTGATGCTATGCCTTTGAGTCCATATGAAATTGCTTATGAGGCCGTGCAATCTTTTACCGACTCGTGTTCAACCCAAATCGACCAAATGAATGTGGTCTGTGAGGAATCACTTTTCACATCGACCTCAGAACAGATAACATTTCCTGAAGTTGTGTCATCTGACGAACAACTTCACGAAATCTTAAGTGTAGACGATCTACTATGGGAAGATCTTCATCATAGATCTTCGTTTTTACCTGAGGGTGATGACTTTGGAAATGATTTTTCATCAATTTTTACAGCTGAATATGTCAAGGATGCTCAGAATCCCATGAACCATCCTGATTCAGAGTTGAATTTGGGAAACATTTCCCAAACTATTGCCATTGACATTTCAGTCAAAACCGGAATTATTGAGAACATTCATATAGGTGCCTCGTGTACAGATGACGAAATTCAAACATACAAGGTCATATTTCAAGAATTCCGCGACGTGTTTGCCTGGTCCTATGAGGAAATGCCAGGAATTGATCCATCCATTGTTGTTCATGAGATCAAGACCTACCCGGACGCTAAACCCGTTCGGTAACGTCTGCGTCAGATACACCCTAGGAAAGCGGCTGCGATTAAAGCAGAAGTCGAAAAGCTGTTGAAAGTAGGTTTCATTTATCCAATCCCGTTAACGGATTCGGTATCGAATATTGTTTTGGTTAACAAGAAGCAAGGAACAATAAGAATATGCATCGACTATAGGGATATAAATCGTGCTTGTCCAAAAGACAACTATCCTACGCCCTATATCGATCAAATAATTGATGATTGTGCCGGCAGTGAAATATTTTCCTTTATGGACGGTTTTTTCGGTTACAATCAAATCAATATTTTACCTGTCGATCAACCAAAAACGACTTTCATTTGTCCCTGGGGGACATTTGCTTACTACAAATTACCTTTTGGACTTAAGAATGCCGGAGCCACTTTCCAACGGGCAATGTCTTACGCGTTTCACGACATCAAACACATTGTGCAACCGTATCTCGATGATTTGCCTGCTCATTCTTTACATCGAGCTGATCACCTTGTCCACTTACGCGCTATTTTTATGAGGTGTCGGCATTATCGAATTCGGTTGAACCCACACAAATGTGTCTTCTGCATAGAAGTGGGACGATTGCTAGGATTTGTCGTTTCAAAGGCCGGTATTCGTGTCGATCCCTCGAAGGTCGAAGCTATCATCAAATTGCCTCCTCCTTCGAGTTTGCGCCAACTCCAAAGTTTGCAAGGGAAAGCAAAATTTTTACGTCGATTAATTCCTAACTACGCCGAGATTACAAAGGGTTTCACCCGGTTGTTGAAACAAAATGCACAATTCTCTTGGGATGAGATAGCTCAGAAGTCTTTTGATGCTTTGAAGCACGCGTTGACCCATGCACCGTTGCTGCATCCTCCCAACTACAACCAGGACTACTTTTTGTATCTCGCCGCTTCCCACTCCACTATTGGAATGGTATTAGTTTAGGAAGATGAATTCGGAACGGAACATGTGATATATTATCTTAGTCAGACGTTAAATCCCACTGAGCTAAAATATTCGCATGTGGAGAAATTGGCCGCAACTGTTCAAGCTGTCCAACGTTTTCGTCATTACATTCTTCTCCGTAAAACTACAATCATTTCGAATTGCAACCCTATGATTTATATTTTGACTAAAACATTTCTAGGGGGCAAGTACTCTAAATGGATTGTTATCTTGCAAGAGTTCGACTTGGAGTTTGAAAAATCTAATTCTAAGAAATCTTTAGTTTTTGCGGAATTGATGTGTGACTTCCCGCGTGCTGACACGGAAATTGTGGCAGAGGAACCCATTGCGGACGAATATTTGTTTATCATCAGCACTTTATATCCGTGGTATGGGGATATAATTGTCTATCTCCAAATCCAATCCTTTCGGCCCGAAGCTTCAAAGTCGGAACGTTAGAAAATTCGATTCCAGTCCCAACAGTACAAAATTATTGGAGATACTCTTTATCGTCGACGGGTGGACTTGGTTTTTCGTCGTTGCTTAACTCATGAAGAGGCAGAAAGGGTTATGAATGACTGCCATTCCGGAGCATGTGGCGGTCATATGTCTGGGTATGCCACAACTCAGAAGGTGTTGTGTGCTGGCTATTTCTGGCTGTCCATGTTTAAAGATTGTATCATTGCGGTCCGAAAATGCCACAACTGTCAAGTGTTTGATCGCAATATGCGCGCACCACCTGCTCCTCTCCACCCTATAATTTCCGTTGGTCCTTTTGCTAAATGGGGTATCGATTTTATTACATGTAACCCTCACTCGACGGGGGGGCATGCGTATATCATCCTTGCGGTTGATTATTTTACTAAGTGGGCCAAGGCGATGCCTACATTCGAGGCAGATGGCAAGACAACTACGATTTTCATATTCAATCATATTATTGCTAGGTTTGGTGTCCCACAAGCGATAATCACTGACCATGGACGCCATTTTCGAAACATTATGATGACAGAACTTACAAGCCAGCTTGGTTTACGCCATGATAGTTCTACTCCTTATTATCCTCAAGCAAACGGTTTGGTTGAATCCATCAACAAATTTCTAGTTATCATGATCCAACGAATCATTGGTATTCATCGGTCGAATTGGCATAACATTTTATTTTCAGCGCTTTGGGCGTACCGAACCTCAGTGAAAACATCAACAGGGTTCACTCCTTTCCAACTAGTTTATGGTTTGGAAGCAGTGTTGCCCATTGAATGCGAAATCCCATCACTTCAAATGGCTATCGAATTACTCCCAGCTACTTCCGAAGAGGAGAAGTGTCTGTTATAATTAGCTAAATTAGATGAGGCTCGACATGACGCTGCTTTGGCAATCGAGACTCACGCGAAAAGGATGAAAGCTTGGTATGATCGCAACGTGACCCCTCATAATTTTTTGGAAGGAGACCTAGTGCTATTATATGATCAAGCTAATGATAAATTAGGTGCTGGAAAATTCGTTCCTATGTGGCATGGGCCCTACATTGTCAAGTGAAAGCCAGCAAAAGGGGCCTATGAGCTGGTAGATTTTGATGGGGACTCTTTGGGTAAGCCCAGAAATGGACTTTACCTAAAGAGGTATTATGCTTAAATCATGGGTATGGAGATTCAGTTAGGTTAGTTAGTTTAATTTTTCTTTCTAGCTGGTGTGTTTGTTAGTTTAGACAGTGTGCTTAGCTTAGAGAGTGTGTTTTTCGTCATTATTCTGGCTTATCTTGGTTTTACTCTTGATATTGCAGATGTTGACGCCTCTCCAAACGTACATTGGATTTGCTGATGGTGCTTGTCGTAATACATGGAATATCTCTTCCGCAGCTTGGGTTATCTATTCGCCCTCTGACGAGTTAGTTTCTATGCATGGGGTGAGCCTTGGTCAAACAACAAACAACATTGCAGAATACAGTGCAGTGATTGAATTATTATCTGAATCTATTTCATTTGGGATTCGGAGTTTGATAGTGAGGTTAGATTCTGAACTCGTTGTATTACAGCTTAATAGAGTCTATGCCATTAGAAATCCAGTGTTGTTAAGATTGTTTTTGAGGGTGCATCTCTTGGAATGTGAATTTGATTACATTGAATATCAGCATATTCCAAGGTCTTTAAATACATTAGCAGATGCGATGGCATCTCGAATGTTAAATAGACATTTGTAACAATCATAAATGTGAATTTATAAACATTTCATCACACATGTTTGACAAAATAAGCCAGTAATAATGATATATATAGATAGGAGTGTGTCAAAAAATATACATCGTCTTCGATCATAGGTTGAAAAACACCTTATGATCGGCAAAAATGATAAGTACAAAAAACAAAATGTCACATGTGTCTACAAATGACCATCCAATCACTGGTGGTGCTCTCTATACGACACCACTGCACGGGCTACTCTACACAAAAACCTCCTAAAAGGTCCTGGGACTGCGACTACGTAGCGCTGAAGTCTGATAGGAATATCATCTATAGTAGTCTTTGGTATACCCGTCGTCAGACGCTCTAGATCCTGCTCCAACTCAGCTAGTGTCTCTGCAGCTGCGTCCTGTGGGGCCGGTACCGATGCAGCTGGATGTCTCCTCTCAAAAGCTCGGAGATTGGCCGGACGCCGTGGACCTACATCTACATTTTGAAATTTTTTTTTGCTGTCAGTTTTGAGACGATATATAAAAAACAAAAAAATAGATAATTTAAAACTTGTGAAAAATGAAGTACCTCTGTCGTCCCATTGTTCTCCCTGTGGAAGAACCATGTCTGGATCATTGTGAAAATCCATTCCGGAATAAGGAAAATCCTGAATTGCAAAGACCTGGCTTGCCAACCAGTGAAAGTAACCCGCAGGAAATCAGACAACTCCCGCTCCCTCATCAGGATGCCAGGCCATTACCGAAACCCACCGCGTCAACTTAGGCTCCCGAGGAGGCCCAACTGGAACAATAAGATGTTGGGGGATCAGCATTGGAACTCTCTCTAGGGAAAAGCTCACAACTAAAGGCCCATATCCAAAGGCCTTCAATTGTCCGTTCTTTGCCCTAGTCAGTTGGCCTTTCATATTGGCCAGCACAACATCGCACCAGTTGAAAATGGTGCCTCGGAAGCAATCTATAGCCATCCGCATTTGGGAACCAGTGGCTATGTACAAAGCAGCAGCTCTGCAAAGTCTGGTAAATGTAAAGGCAATTACCATAAGTTCAAGTCAGGATATGTATTTGATTTCTATCCCCTTCTCCTGGTTTTGATTATTGCACCACTTTAGCCAGAGACTAGCAAGGGATTGGCCACCCGGCCTAGTCCCGAATAGAGACAGTTGCTCACCCCTATTAGGCAAGCCAGTGAGAAAATATATGTCTGAGAGCTCTATCTCGAGCTGGTGTTCTCCGATATAGAAACATTGATCCTGAATGTTCCACCTTTCAACCAGCCACTCTAAGAATGGCACCTGGGCCCTCATGCCAGGTATGGCCCAGTACTTGTAGAGACCGCATGCCTTTAAAGCATCAATGGAAGGTTGATGACCTATTGCGGCCAAATCGACATCTTCGTGTTCTCTTTCACGCTAATCTAGCATGGTGGGTAATCTACACACCAAAAAACATTGATTAGAATTCATTAAATCAAATTTTGACGGTTAGGTTTTGAGTTTGGGTTTTGAAAATCCGCTTTCCGCGGAGTACGCACCCCGCATTCAGAAAACAGAGTGTGGGTACGCAGCTGTTCTGAAGGTGGGTTGCGTACGTCAACCATTTTCCCATATATGAAAATGTCGGGGTACGCAGGTCACCCATGGGGCACCTACGTACCCCGAAAAGCGGACCCTAAAACCCCAAACCCTCCAAAAACTCAAACTCAAACTTAAAATGGAATTCTAAATGGATGAAATTAAAGAGGAGGATGTTGTGAAATACCTGAAAGAGACGGCGCTCGATTCCGACGGTCAGATTCTCCGCAAAGTCCACGGGAAGTTTCTTGTCAAAAGCCCTTTTCTCACCCTGAACAGTAAAATGGTAAAAATGACATGGTAAAAAGTATTTTTATAGGTTTTTTGGATAAATGAATGCTAAGTTTGTTTATTTTTCACCATGAAAGGATATTTTTCAATGTATTTTTGCCCATCTTAAACAGGTATGAGTAATGTGTTGTTTTGTGTAGGACAAAAGGACTTTAGGGTAAAATCATCATTTTTCATGAACCAAAACATTAGAGTCATCTTTTAAGCCCTTTTCTGACTCCTAAAATATGAAAAGATTGCCGAGCGTTTCTTTTACACTCGTTAAAATGGAATTAAAAGACGGTCCCCTTATGGCTCTTTTCTGATCGTAAAAACAGGAAGAGATCGCCGGATTTTTGTCGTTTCAAATTCGATACTGGAAATAAAACGACATGCCTCTGATCGCTTTTTACTTTTCAGGTCAAAGGCATTAATCATGAAAGTACTCCTTGGTCGCAAGATCAAGCGGTTCTCTCAGGTATTATTTTATACTTTTTCGGGCTTGGGAGACACAAATTTACGAAAAAGTTCACCTTGGAGTCTTCTTTAGTTTTTTCAGACTCTCTAAAATTGAAAAATGCCGAGTTTCTCCTATACTGGACTCGTTAAAATTTCACAGTAAAGGACCTGTTCGATTACAAACAGGAACACACCACTCCTTCTTAGGGTCTGAATCTAAACTAAGTTGGACTCATCCGAAGGATGAGCTTATAATCAAGCATATGTTATCCTCCTCAAGCTTGTAAAAAATAAAGAGGTACTTGCCAGAAATGGTGGGGGAAAAGAGAGAAGAATGAACCTATTTGTTATCCTTTGTTACAGAAGAACCTTATCACCGCTCTTGAACACAACACTTTTCATTCACCTGGGTTGGGAAATCCTTTGCCTTAAAGTTGATAAAACCACTTTGAAAGTCTTTAGCCGGGTATTAACTTTGGGTCAAATGTCACCAAGCCATCTGTCGTGTTGTTATGTGTTCAAGAGGTCTCTGCAATAAACATTCATCTGCAAAATACTCGTCATCCATTTTGACCATCCCTGAGTCAGTCCTTACAGCTATATTTATTCAACTTGATCTATGATTTCGTGTTGTGGGCTTGCCTGCAACGGGTTGCTTTCTATCGAAATCAGCACATTATCTAGAAAGATGACCTAGGAATCGTCAGCACCTTGAAGTCTGCATGCATCAATGGCATGTTTCTCGCCTTTGACGACAGTTTACATCATTGAATTTCGATCGAAGGATTCTGTGAAATGTTCGACTTCAACTCATTCATTCACATCTCATGGATTGTACTGGGTACTTTGAGAACCATTGACATCACTGGTGGTCTCTCTCACACTTGTTAACAATTTACATCATTGACTGGAAATCAAGTGGTTTCTACCATGTTCGACATCAACTCATTTGTTCGCATGGATAGAATCGTACCAATTCAGGAAGTAGAGATGAAGACCCTGGATCTAGTTTCCACCATCCAGGCTGCGAGGAGTTTTGTATTCATTATATAGTAGACTAACCATAAACAGATGGCTGCGTCCATACTGTGTCTACAAAAGTTTATGATTGTGATGTACTGCAAAATCATTCTTGTATCAGAGCAGTAGTTAGATTGTTAGTTAAAGTTTTCAATCTAAGTATGGGAATACCTACCTCAGCGATGATATCATCTTATATATGTATTTTGTGTTCAATATTTGCAGGTTCTGACCGGGCTCTCCGCAAGATACGCCTTGAAATGATAAAGTACTTCACCCTTCCTAGATCATATAAAACCCTAATCTACTATAGGCTTCGCATTTTAGGGGGCAATCTGTTACACTAAAAAATGTGACCATGACTATTTGCAGTTAGTATGGCTCCATCCATGGTCATACTATCCTCCTTGGCAAGTCTCATGCCTCTGCTCTTCATGTCAAACTTCAAGAAAGAGAGAAAAGTCATTTAAAGTCAATTATCTCTGGTACGCAGTTTCTCTTAGCCTTACCTGCGTGTACGCAACCCAAGTTCACAATACCTACGTACTTGTACGCTCTGTATGTAAAGGGGTGGGTGCGTACCCCTGTAAAGGTCAAAAGGCTCGAGTTTCATCTTAAAAAAGTTACTTGTGGTCATTTCTAGAGTCTTCTAGAAGCTTGTTTGACGTGTATGAAGCGCCTCCAGATGGTTCATGTATCGCTACCAAAGAGGAACTTATCCCATCAAGAGGGGAGCTATCCCATCCAAAGAGGGGCTTATCCCATTGATGGTGGACCTGAATAAGTTCCTCTAGAGCGCTATAAATACAGGCATTGGGCCAAAGGGAGGAGAGGTTAAAAGCTGAACATTCCTAAGGGTAGATGTTGCTGGAATTAGGACTTCCTTGTAGAAGCTTGTGAGGAGAGATTACCATCTTTGCTTGTTTCATTTGGAAGTGGGTGAGCTGATCAGAGTAAAGGAGAACTCTTGTGGACCCTGGGAGGGACTTGTGCAACACCAAGGCTCAGGTTGTAATGGTTCCTTTTGTTACCTTTTAATACAAATAAGTCCATTCTTCTCAACAATTTGTTATTTATGAGTTGTTTCATATACTCCTTGGTCTATATGTTAAATATGTTTTATTTTATGTGATATTCAGGTGCTATTTAATCGTTTGATTGTTAGTGAATGTAGGTTTCGAAGAGAAGGAGGAGCTCATCCAAGTCAACGAAGCTAGACTACTACAACAGCGTTTGGTTACAGGTAGGGTCTAAACACTTGATTTCTCATATTGTAAATGCATATTTAGAGGAGGATTGCTCTTATCTGTCTTGTTTGTCACTAGAAAGTCTTAGGCTTCTAGGGAGGTCGGTTATGTCTGCACTAACGACTCTTTCCGCATGACACTCGGTCTTCGAAGTCAGGTTCTCTACAGATGCTCGTCCTTCTACGCCATTCTTGAACATGGTCGAAAACCCGAGTGAGAAAATTTTGACGGAAAGAAGTCAAGAGTTTGGTACCATTATCATAATAGAGACGTAACTGGAAATATGGAATAAAGGTTGTGGAAAGAGCTGCTAAAGTGGGATGGGTTGCTCTGGGCTAGTCAACATACCACTTAGCAATAGCTCTAGTGAGTGTGTGTTGGAACAAACAAAGATGAATGGAGTCTTTGGTAATAGAATTGGATGAACACCACATATGGAAGGATCAAAAATTATTAGTTGGATCTTCTCCAAATTACCTTCAAACTTGGGGATGTTTGAAGGGAGTTTAGTATGTATTTCTAACCATGTGGGATCATGGAGGAGAGGATCATTGATAAGTTGGCTAAAATTTGGGAGACTTAAACCAACCATCAAGGGAAGTAGGGGAGAATGAGTGACCACACCAGTATGGGTTCCGCTAGTGGGGGTACCCTGGTTATAACTTGAGTTACCACCCTTGGGTCTCACACCCACATTGGTGGCTGACATGGTGGTGATATGGGGTTGATAAGACACAAAATTAGAGGATGAACTGGCTGAATCAGTAGAATTAGAATCAGAATAAAAATGATGACTCGATGGAGGACTCAGAGGATGAACTCTAACTCAATGGTGAGGAGTTATATGGCCTGATGGGAATTGATGGTGAAGCAATCGAATTAAAATAGGAAACACCTTGGAGGCACTATGGTGTATATATTAAAGGGTGATGATAGGAATAAAACAACAACAAAAAAAAGAAGAAAGCTAGTGCAGTGGTGCCAAGAATAAACTAACTATTTTAATGATGTTACTCTAATACAAGAGAACATGTCCTATCAAAGAAAAATACCTCTAGCCTATAGGTGATCTAAATCCTCAAACAATCCTAGATCTACTGTTTCATATGGCCTTCCAAAAAACTTCTTACTTGATGGAATTTGATCCTCACAAGCAAAGTTGTCCAGATAAAGGTGGGGTAGAGGAGAAACTTATTCCCATAGCCAGTCTTATAAGTTATTTTCGTAATATTGGTCAGTATGGTTACCTTCGTCCCACAGGGGTGGTCAAGTCTTGATCTTCTTGGTAATCAACCACTACACGGAATTCCCTAGCATAGGTTGGGTAGGCCCAAGGAGAATTGTTTGCACAATGACCTAGCCTGGCCCCGTCTGAATCAAGTTTCTGACACACTCCATCTTTGACCGTGTGATGGTGAAGGATTTTAATCTCCCTAATTTGTCAACTTCTATGTCTCAATGAAAGTGACCGATGGGTGTTATTGGAAGCCTATCCCACCAACCCTACACCTACACTACAAAGATTATTTGGCGCTGTTACCCAAGTGGGCTTAATCTATGTGTGTTGAAATATTAAGGTGTAGTGTTTCAAGTCTTGGCATGGCGGTGTTAACCAAGCTCATATTCGATTAAGGTGTGAGTGTGTGAAAATTATGTGTTAAGTGGATGAAAGTAAAATGTTGAAATATTGTAAATAAATCTGAAAATCACAGAAAAATAAATAGCCAATCATGCACACAAAACCTAACCCACAAGGGCTACTGAGAAGCTATACAAGAGAAGGCATCAAGCAACTAAAAGACACAAAATAGGCAAAAAAGATCTAATGTCAAGGGACTGGGATCTAAACTTTTAAATCTACTAGAAATGGTGAAGAAAAACAACAAAAATCATAGGTGAAAAATGTTGCAAAGGAAAGGTGTAAAGCTCTAAGACCTAGGATCCACAAGGGGATCCTGAGGGGTAAGAGGCAAACCCAAACTCTAAAGGGCGAAAAGATAAAATAAAACTATCGAAGATATTTGAAAAGTAGTGGATCAGATCTGAAAAACAGAGGCTGAAAAATGTTGAAAACCATAGACTCACTCAACAAATATCTTCCTAACAATGTGGAGGTGTACTCGAAACCTTAGAGGGATTTTTCCTTCCTCAAAGAGACAAATAAAGTGGATCCAAGATTAAGGGAGACTAGAAACATAGATGAAGTACCCACACCAGTCTACAAACAACACTCTCAAAAAATCTGTTAAGAAATTTAAAAATATCTGGAAATGTAGTTTTCTAGCCAAAAAGTGTGCTCTGCAACTTACTTATGCGGCTAAAAAGTGCACTATATTCGCGGGAATCTCGGTTGGTAGATCTTGCACAAGATTTTTCCTCTCCTTCTCAGCTCGTATCTATGACCTACAGAAGAGACAAACAACCCAACAGAATCTGAAAATTTGACAAAATAGGGTTTAATACTATAAATAGAAATTTAGAGGCTAAATATAGCTTAAGAAAACCCTGAATTTTTCTGAAACATCAGTCACCCAAGAATGTTGTTATTTCTCCAATGGATTTGCCATTTTTTACTGTGAAAATTCTTGGAAGGTGTACCAAAAATACTTCACTTAAGTCACTATGTGACAAGTGATCCTAACAACAAGTTGATGGCTATTATCATCTTAGATCTAAAACACAAATAGAAAACCTGCAATAAAAGAAGTTATAATCTAAAACAAAAAGAAGCAATATAAAGTATCTAGTATAATAAACCAATTGGAAAGACAATTTTAAATGAATAAATATTGATAACACCAGGTGAGGAAGATCTACAGATTGGTCTGTAAGTCCCCCTCCGTGGGATGCGTCCTTGATATCCTTGATGCTTCAGAAATTGATTCTCTCTCTCAATGTGTGAAAACCCCAAACAAAAGTGAAGAACTCAAAATGGGAGCTCAAGAAAAATGATAATAATGTTGACGATGATAATGATCATGGTGAAGAATGAATGAAAAACCCTCCTTTATATAGCAAAGTATGGAGTTAATCTCGAAAATGGAGAATAATAAAATATTATTAACCAAATTCAGATCTAACTACTTGGAATACTTTATTATATTTATTGGAGAGGCAAAAGGAATTTAAAATGGTTAAATACCTTTATTTAGAAATAATTAACAAATAAAATGATTTATTAACTATTTTGCGAGAAACAAGAAAGGTGTGAAATCAAAATAATTAATAAATAGTGATTTAATAATTATTCTAATAACATAAATAAATAAATTTAAATAAATAATGATTTATTTAAATATTACTAAGGGATTTAGTCAAATGTGACAAAGAATGATGATTTAAATAATGATTTAATATTTATTCCTAGAGAAAGTTAAATAAATAATGATTTATCTAATTATTCTCGTGGGATTTTTTGATTTAAATCAGAAAATAACTTAATAAATGTGGTTTACCAAATTATTTTCCACATTAAAAGTGATTTTACTATGGTAAAATTAAATCTACATGGTGTATTTCAATCCACCTAGTGAAAAATGGCTACGTGATCATTTTTTGGTGATAACACTAAATCTTCATAGAATTGTCTTGACATGTCATTTCCAATCAATAACATATCATCGACATAGAAGACCAAACAATAAGATGATCACTAACTAATTTGAAATACATACTGATCCACTTTTCTCTTGTAAACCCAAGTGGTAATATATAAGTATTAAATTTCTTATACCCTATCCTTGGTGATTTATTAACCCATAGAAAGACCTTTTCATCAAGATATTTCTTCCCATTCACTTCAAATCCTTCTAGTTTCTTCATGTAAATTTCTTCTTCCATATCCCCATGTAAGAATGTTTTGACCACATCCATCTATTCTACTTCAAAATAAAAAGTAGAATCAGTAGATAAAATAAATCTAATAGAAGTTAACTTCATAGTAAGAAAAAAAAACTCACCAAAGTCATTTTTTTTTTTTTTCTGTATAAAGACTATTCTATTAAGATTAAAAGAGAAAAATATTTACAAAGAGGTTTGAACCTCTGAGGGGGCTGTAGCCTGCCCTCTATCAAAGAGACTGTTGCAAGTAGCACATTGCCTTCTGTTTACAAAAATGAAAATCATAGACCCAAGACTAAACAGAGCTAGATAAGATCGACGCTTCAAAATGAGCTGACCTTTTACAAAAATGCTGTCCTTTGTCACTATTACAAAAAGATGGAAAACCAAAATTATGTCCTGGAGATTGTAAAATTTCATGCTGATAATAAAAGAAGCCATGCACATTGAGAATTACACACAAAGCCCGAAAATCATAAGATAACTTGTTGTCATGTCGCTGAAGCCAAAAGTAATTAAGCTTGCGGTGGCGAGTCTGTAGCGTTCTCATTTGCCTCGTTGGGGGAGCTTACCCAGGTTACCATCACATTATCTTCAGCTTCCATCATGTTGCCTTCTGGAGGGAGCACAAGGTTCAAAACACTGCTAGAGAGGCGCGCCGGCTCACAAGCTATAATTTTCTCTTGAGGAGAATCTGGCGGAGGGCGAAAGTCTTCTTGTTGGCCCTCTTCTTGCAGCGCAGCAGAGTCATTGAGGACGACTCCAGCCAAGCTACCCTGAAAATCACTAGAATTTTGAAAATGAGATTGTTCCTTGGAGGTTTCATCTGAGCTTGTAAGATCATCTTCTTCCTCCGAGAAGATAACAGTTATTGTAGTTGAGATAAGAGGCTTGTTAAGCCTGCTTCTGAACTTGAACCAAGTTGTTTGAAAAGAGCTGCTTAGGGTAGGTCTAGAATGGTCAGAGGGCGGAGAGGATGGAGAGGCAGAGGCTAACGGAGTTATACGTTGAGGCACAGAGCCACCACGACCCCGAGAACCTCCACGGGACCCTGAGTTGCTGCCACGCCTGGGGATGCCGCGACGACGGGCCATTACAGTATAGATTAGCGGATTGAAGGTACCGGGGGGATGAGGGTGAGAGTGAAGCGGCCCGACACAAACTAAATGAATCTAGATTGAATACCAGACCTCTGAACTAAAGACCCAAATGCAGAGCACACAGTAGATAGAATCGACCGTAAGAAAAAACCCAACAACGACTGAATAAACCCAATACCCTAAACAGACACTTTCAGAAAAGACTAAATCGAAACACCTTACAGAGATGGGCAAGAAGACTGACTTAATACACCAGACGCATATGGAGAAGACTGACTTAATACACCAGACGCCGTCGGAAAGAAACATAACCATATACCTGAAGCAGGCAAAATGGGAGCAATTATAAAGCCATGGGGGCTTCCAAATTCTCTAGGATGCGCAGAGGCTCTAAGGACATAACCACCAGAGGAGAAGAATGGATGAAGAACCCAGAGCCACTATGTAAATCCCTGAAGAAACCGGAGCAAATGTGCCGTGGAGAATGCGCGTCAGCCTGAAATCTTTTGCCTGCGTACCTCGAGCCTGATGATCCATTAATGCTTGTTAATGACCTACCTCGAACTGCCGGAACCAGCTCAGTGGATTGCTAGTTTCCTGGTTCACATGCCCAAGAATTAACACGTATTTAAGGCACCCGCATCTGGGTACTCACCAAAGTCAATTCCCTGTAAATATGAATAACATTTTTCTACTTACAAGGCTTTGTATTTCTCAACTTTTCCTTATACATTCAACTTCTTAAATGCCCATTTTCTACACCAATGGGATTTATTCTAGATGGTAACTCCACTAGATCCCAAGCCTTATACTTGTACAAGGCTTCCATTTCTTAATTTGTGACCCTTTTCCATAGTTTTTCATCCTCTATATCCATTACCTCCCTCATATTTCTAAGATCATCATTGGTAGTGAGGAGTAGGAAAAAAGGTAAAATGTCAAATACTTCATATTTTAAGCAATACATTATGAACCACCCCACCCTCGTTAAAGTCTAGATAGTCAAAGGGTCCCTACAATGAGTTTTCTAACATCGTATTTGATCGATATTACATAATATTTCTTAGCATGCTTGGAAACGATGAGGGTAATTTAAGTCACATATATGAAAATTATAGACCTCCACCCCTCTCATTAAAGCTTTAACAATAAGGGTGGTCGTGAAATGGATTTTATGTTATCAAACTTAATCAAATCATTTGGAATGGTTTATAAGTTGATGGTTGTTTAAAGAACATTGGAGAAATGTTATATGGGCATTTGATGCACACCACATTAACACCAGTAAATGGATGAAATCTAGATACAATTCAAAAAATAGTATGGTCAATGTTTTAAGTTTGTGGTTCCATGTATAGTGGAAAAAATACCCATGCATCTACGAATCTTCCCTAGCAATAACATTGATCCAGGGGATAAAAAATATGCTCAAAAATAAAAGTTCTTAAAATCTCCCGAAACTGGTGCCAAATCGTAGATATTGTTGTTTTGATTCCAATGACACTTGAATCACCTTAATGTGACACTGTATGAGAAAGTTATCATGTTCTGAATTTTTTAGCAAACAACAAAAAAGTCAACTTGTAGGGTTGACTAGGTAGGCCGTATGATAATGTGGTGATGATTTCACTAGGCTGACTGGGTGATATAGTTTATAAAGGACCAATCAATATAGGAAAAGTGGTGAAATGAAATTGGTTGTGGTGTTTGTGATTGGGCCAACCACAAGCCACCACGTGGCCCAATGAAAGGCTACCACGTGGCTCTATGGGAGGCTGCCACATGGATTCATCTTATTGGTAAAAAAAATTGTTAATGGACCAACCAACCTCAGTAGGATTTGACCTCAATACCTCTATCAAGCCAACAACCTATCTTACTGTTACACCATGCCATGACTCTTGTTATATACAGTGGCCATTTTTATTTATGGTATAACTTTTTGATGGTTTTGGGAGGGTGGGGGAGTTGGTTGGTGGGCTTGCCTGACCAACCCAACCTTGGCGATATGTTATAACATGTAACCATGGGTAGAGGTAGAAGGGGCATGGAGTTAGCCCCCATCCTCGATCCCATGATTATTACCATAACCGTCGATGGAACCAAAGGAGGGGTGGGGTGCTTGGCACCCTACCTGTTCCCCAACCTATAGATATATTTCCACCTAATATAACCAATAGTAGAGTTCCATCTGGCATGCGGCCTTTTACCCGAGCCTCAGACATATTGACTGCCACATGGCCAACAAAAGGGAAGAATTTAAGCGGGCTGATGTCAAATTAAGAATCTGACATATTGCACCTTTTTCGACTTGTGCGCACCATATTTTTTTGTGAATTTGTCATTGTACAATACCGCGAAGGTATATTTAGATGTTATTTTTGACAAAAGGTCAATTTTAAATGACAATTAGTAGGGAAATGAAGAAGGAGGCCTAACTTGGCCAATTTTAAGCTTTTTTTAGCCTAGGAAGAGCCTACAAAGGGGTTTTTGGGTGTTTTGGACATAATGGCAGTGTTAGTTTTGAAATTTGAGTGTTGTATGTGGATGTAATTTCAAATTTGAGCATATAATATAAAGGGCTAACATTAGAAGATGGACCCATAGATGTAGTCCAAGAGGGGTGAACTTCATCATCAAATTATTATTTTGTGATGCTTCTTGTTGTCTAGTTTTCATTGTTAAAATCTACAAAACTCAACTAGGTTTACTAAGTTTATTTTCTTTTGCAAGTTCAATCCATTTCCCACAAGAGATAAACTAGCTTGCAAAATTTTACAAGAAACGTTGAAACTTTTAATTTCAGATCAGTTTGGTATGAGAGCATAGTCGTTTTGAAGGTTTGGAAATTTTTTCAAGTGTTTTCTTAAATGATTACAAGGTCTAAATTGAGAACATGAGAAGGAGTGCTTGAACAACCAAAGCCTCAAATTGATTAAAGGAGGCTACAAAATCCACTAGTCATGGTTGATGAACAAGGACAGGAGTTGATGTCTCTAGATGAGAGAGATTTTAGAAATAATTTCTATGATATGTCATAGATGGTAAAATTATTGTACAATGAGAGGATAGTAAAGATGCAAGGAGAAATTCTATTAAAAAGAAATTAATAGTGGTGATGGTACAAAGCCTTCACCTCCACCTCCTCCTTCACCTCTATCTTCATCTCCTTCATAGCCTATAAATACTCCTCCTAGATCTCCAAAAGGATATGCTAAGTCTCCTTTGCTTAGGCTTGATGTCAAGTTTGAATTTCCTATCTATAATGGGGAAGTAAATGCTAAAAAGTTGGATAATTGGGTTCGTCAAATTGAAATCTATTGCTAGATTCAGAAGATTGATGATGATTTTACAAAGATCCATCTTGCTTCTCTCCATTTTGAAAGTGCAGCCCTCATCTGGTGGGAAGCCAAAACTGGTGGGAAGCCAAAACTCAATAAGATTTGAAGAAAAGTGGTAAAATTATCTCTTCTTCGAATGATTTTATAGCTGCATCAAGGAAATATTATCCATTAGCTTATACAGAAAAATAAGTTATGGTTTGGAAAAAGCTTAGACAAGCTAAAGGTCAGAGTGTCCAAAGATACACACAAGAGTTTAGAAGAAGAGATTTAATCTTGGGTATTGATTTGTCTTCCCAAGATACTCTCCTTAAATACATAGGTGGATTATATAGTTATTTGAGACATACTATACTTATGTTTAATCCCACCAATCAAAAAGAATTATGTGTTCAGGAAAATCATTTAGAATCAAGAGGCAAGAATGTTCCTCAAGGGACTAGCAAGAAAATTTCCAAATATGGAGACAAAGGAAATGATGATTTTAAAGGAAAAGGAAAAATGAATGCTACATTTAGGAAAGATGGAGATAAAACTTCCTATAAAAATTGTTCCAAAGAAGTTCATGATGAAGACCATTGTTGGAAATTACATCCAGAAATGAGAATAAAGAAGTTCAATAACAAGGGGAAACAAAAGATTTATGCTACAACTCAACAATATGTAGGATTTGATTCGGGTGATGAAACCAAAATAAAAACCATGGGAATAAAATGTATAGCTTCTAATGCAAGTAATAGTTCTTCTGGTATTCCTTTTTGAGTCTCAACATGATAAAGAAAGAAGTCATATTTTTCATATCATGGTCATTACAAAACATACCAAGGTTGATACATTGTTTGATAGTGGATCCTAAGTCAATCTTATTGTTTGTCAATTTAATTGTCTTAATTTGTTAGATGAATTATTGACTAGAGTCGGTAAGCTTGTGAAGTGAAAGTACACTATATATGCTAGAAGTCATTTTCTTAAATCAGATTTTTAATGTGCATTATTGAGTTATTGATATTTACTTCTAAGGGTGTAATTCTTCCTATCTCACCCTTGAAAGAAAATGGATTTTAACACATTGAATATTCTCGCTCTTTCTTAATGAAGTAAAAATGCTCTTCTTACGACTAAATGAAACTTAAAGAAAACTCACATTATCTTATTAAGAAAACTTAACTGATCTATTGTAACACAAATTTAATCTCTAAAAGCATAATTAAGCATCTAACATTCTAGAAATCCTTTGCATAAAAACCAAAATGAAATTAACTTCTATTCAAAATTAAAAAGCACACATCTATCATTATCAATCACTCATATTTGAAATTAAAGGTTTTGAAATGAAACTACAACAAAATCAATCATACTATGAAATTGAATTCCTTGAAATGAAAACCATAAAGAAATCACACATACATTGAAATGAAATAATGTAATATGAAACTCCAAATAAATCAACTAACTCTAAAATGAAACAATCTACAATCATAAGGAAATCTAAAAAAATAAATTACATTGCCATTAACATCATTATACATCAACTTGAAAAAACAATGATTAATGAAATATTTCTATTGCTATTTGAATGAAATCAAGACTACAAATCAATTCTAAAATATATGAATAACTGTAAAAAATGATAAAGAAAAGATATGTGAATGTATAACCTTCACTGTTTATAGGGACCCTCCACAAACATGTGGTTATATAAGTTCATTTGAACAGTTAGCTACACATTGGAACTTTACAGGATTTTTTTCATTAACAAAGTAAAAATGGAGTTTCAAAACATCATTGTCACATACGTAAAAAGAAAACCTCTTGTTCATGTTTGTTGCATGGTATTTATTAAAGCCCATGTCAATAATTTTTCAAGGCTTTTATGCCTACCTTAGCAAACAAAATTATAAATTAATCTTCTAAACGTAGGAATTTCGGACTCTCGCTCACCTATTCAGCAACCACGTTGACTTTATCTTTTTACCATGCAATCAAACAATACTTTTGATGATCTGGTTCAAATGAATAGGAGGAATCATTAAAGGGATTAATCTCCACATGTCCATATCTTTCTTCTCTTAGCTGGCACCTTTATCCTAGTAAACCGTGGAATTGGCTACAGAAACAAAGATTAGCTGCAAAATTGTGCAAATTCAATAGCCAGTACAAATATTAATTCAATAATAAGGAACATTATAAAATACGAAAGATAAGACAATTAAATACCTTACCATGTCAAAAAGCCTTGTAGTTTGATTTCTATTTAGTTGATGACGATGGCCAAGGAAAGATAAGATAGAGTGACAAAATGAAGCAATCATGAGGCTCAACATTCCCCCACACAATGGTCGTTGCATGTCCTCATGGAGAAATTCAAAACTGGAAATATTTCTCTACCACTGCTCTCTCTCAGAAACTTGGGCCAGAACATCCAAGTTTGTCCTTCCTATCTTCTTTCTTGCAACAACCATTCTGGGCTTCATCAAAATCTTGCATTTTAGACTCATGACCTTCTTTCTTAGATATTCATTCTTTTTCTTTAACTTTTTGTTCTTTTGAAACCATAAGCCTATATGTAGAAGAATGTACTCATTCTTAGTCCTTTGTATCTCATTCTACATTTGTAATGTTTCATGTTCCTCCTTTAGATGTTTATTCAATGTCTCCAACTCAAAGGCTTATTGTTTTAGAGTTTACATGGATGGAGGTTCTTGTGGACTATTAGACTAAATTTATTTTTCATGGACTATAGAAAAAGATGCCTCATTTGCAGCTCTCCTCTCTAGAGACTCAATGTAGTCATAGATTTCTTGTTGTACTAGATCTATTTCTGGTATTTTTCAACTTGGGATATGAACAGGTGAAATGATAGTAGGTGATGGAACTTCCATTTTATCTTCTTCCTCCAGATTAATCATATTCGTAGATTGCTGAGATGGTTTTTGATTAAGCCTGTCACTTCATCTTACATTTGATCGAAAAGGGTTTTTAGTTTTAACTCTTTTCTTCTCTGTTTTAGCTTCCTCTTTTTCCTTGGATGTGCTTTCTTCCTTTTTACTGGCTTTCTTTCTTTTAACAGGTTTCCTTTTAAGGCTTCCTAAAATTTATGCAATATGAGTCTCATCTTTTGACTGTTCTTGTGGTTTTTGTTGAGGTAAATTTTTAATACGATTCTTAGATATCCTCTTCCTTCCTCTTTTTTCTTTGTTTCTGGTAGGTGACTCTTGATCCTCCTCCTTAAAATGATTTCTAACTAGGAAGCTATCACAATTATCTCCTAGTCTTTCTAGAAGAAATTCAATGAGTATTTTTATAAGGCCATGGTGATACATGGTGTTTTCTATGAATTGGATCCTTTTTTGAACATTCCCAGACATTTTCTTTAAGTTATTTAACAAAAGATGAGGAATATTGATTTCACTCTCTTCGAAAAAATGCATCATCAAACAAATGTGGTGAAAGAACATACAACCAAATCTTCCTTCACTAGTGAAAAATTTCTAAATTAATAGCAACAAATTTATCCATTTACCCTTAAGTGTTGTACTGGAAATTCCTTTCTTAAGAATGGTGATATCCATGCTTGGGTTTTTCAAGAAGGTCTTCCACTCTTCTCCTTCAATACCCTTGTTCTTGAACCATTTCTCTCCAACTCTTGACATTCTGGTTTCTTCAGCAATTAGAGATTCCATCACTGCAAACTTGATGTCTCCAATTTCAAATTCTATGCCATCAAAAGATCTGGAAAATGATTTAGTCACTTCCTTATTAAAACCATCAAAATTTTCCATGAACTCTAGCCACTATGCTTTCTGCAACATTTCCTTCAACTGTAGATATCCTTCCATGATTTTTCTTCCATTTAGTTTTGTTCTTACTATGATGCCCATGGTTGATAGGTTTTACCTCAGATTTCACTTCTTGACAGGGGATGAGTCAGGGTTTCAGGATAATGGCTTCGGTGAGAGTATAAACGAGAGTGAGAGGAAAAATAAATGAAGCGATCATTAGGGTATAAATGGATGTGAGTTGGGTGATTTCAACAATGAATTCGAAGTTTGAGACGAGCGTTGTGTAATGATGAGGGATGAATGGGTGATTTGAAACTTTTTATTTGATATGATAAGATATTTTTATCTCACTTTCGGCAATGATGGTTTTTGAACTGGCGGTATAATGTCCATATAATTTATACACTAATGTTTTGAACCTTCTTTTTAAGTTAAATATTTGCATACCTTTTGAATTGATGATTCTAACATCTGATTTCTACCTTTTGTATTTCCTTTAGGTGCTTATGAGGATGGATTTTATCATTTCTTTAATTGCTCCAATTAGTAGTCCTTGTCAAATGTCAGCTACAAAAGTTTGTCAAAGCTGTAGATTCTTAGAATTCCTGTAGCTATTTTATTCTAGAAAGAAAAATAGGGTCAAAAATAAAATGGGAATGGGAAAGAAAATTTAGAATGAAAAGGTTACTTGGTTTTCACCCTAAATTTTATGTGTAAGCATGCTAATAGTGTTGGTTTTCATGTTTATACAAAAAAATTTATCATCATTTATCATTTACATATCTATATCTATATGTGTGTGTGTGTGTGTGTGTGTGTGTGTGTGTTATTGTTATTATTATTTTTATTATTATCATTATTTTTTAGAGAAGAAAAAGAGTTATGAGTCAAGTTGGAGGAGAAGGAAAATACTTCTTAACCAACTGGAAATCAGTGTTGTCTTGTAAATGTTTGATAAACTCCTCCTTTGTCAATATCTTATGATGGATTCTTAATCGATGACCATTCACAAGAAAGGTGGTCATTTCTTCATCAATAGTTCTGATCATAATTGCACCATTATCAAATATTGTTTCAATCTCATAGGGCCCAAGATAATGAGTTTGAAATTTTGCTTGGAAATCTTTGAACTTTGAATAAAAAAGGAGTGCCCAGTCTCCTTGCTGGAACTTTATTTCTTTGATATATTTTTCATGCCATCAGGATCTATGTTGTTGAACTAGATCGGCTCTTTGGATTGCAGCTTGTCTTATCTCATCAAGTTAATATAGTTGCTCCATTCTTTGTTTTTATTCCTTTGAAAGATCAAGACCCAATTTAACTATTGTCTTGAAAGTTTTTACTTGAAACTCAATAGGAAAAAGGACTTGCTTCCCATAAACAAGTTCATAGGGAGTATTCCCTATAGTGTTTCTCCATGTGGTATGGTATACCCATAAAGCTTATGGAAGCTTTTCTACCCAGTCTCTTCTATGAAGATGCACAATTTTTGTGAGAATTGCTTTAATTACTTTATTGATGGACTCCACTTGTCCATTTTCTTGTGAATGGTATGGATTGGACTTCTGATGTTTAATATTGTAATCCTCCATTATCTTTTGTACCAACATGGATGTGAATTGAGTACATTGATCTATCAAAATTTCCCTTGGGACACCAAAATGAGTAAAGATATCCTCGAAAAGAAATGAAAGTACAACATTTTCCATAGAAAAAGGAAGTGCTTTAGATTCTACCCATTTTGTAACATAATCAGTGCAAACAAGAATGTACATTTTCTATCTTGGTGGTGGATTGATTAGACCAACAAAATCCAAAGCCCATTTTTCAAAAGGCTCAAAAAGTACCTAAGGTTGTAGAGGGATTTCATTAGAGGGAAAAAGTTTCCCCATCCTTTGATAACTATCAACTCTCTTAACATACTACTTGGCATCCTTAAAAATAGAAGGCCAATAGTATCCTAAGAGAAGGAATTTGTAGGAAGTTCTTTTGTCAGTGAAGTGTCCTCCACATGGCTCATCATGACAAGCTTTCAATATCTATGGTACTTCATATTCTCTAACACATCTTTGGATGATCAAATTTGGCCCTGTTTTATACAATTCTTCTTTTATCCATGAATAAGATGCACTAATTTGAATTACCTTCCTTTTTTCTTAAGGTGATAAATATGATGGAAAACTTCACTATAGCCAAATAATTAGCAATATCTGTGAACCAAGGTGATTAGTAAATACTGCAAAAAGATATTCATCAGAAAAATTATCTTCTATAGGTACATCATTATTATCATTTTGAATCCTAGATAAAAAGTCAACAACTATATTTTTTTCCCAGGTCAATCCAAAATAGTAATTTTAAACTCTTACAACAACAACAAACATCTTGTAATTTTGCGATTAGTGACATGTTTCTTCATTAATTATCTAAGTGTATAATTATCGATATGTACAAAAGTTTCGTATCCAGTAATTTGATTTCTAAATTTATTGATGGCATGGACAACAACTAAAAACTCATTTTTTCTTATAGTATAATTTAACTCTGCTGGAGTCAAATTTTTATCAGTGTAATAAATGGCATACAAAGTTAAATCCTTTTTTCCTAGTACAACTCCCAAATTTTTGTCTGAACCATCAGTTGAAATGTGAAAAGGCAGTTTCCAGTTTGGTTCTCTAAGAATGGGTGCATCAGAAATTTTCTATTTTAATGTTTTAAAGGCCTTTTGGAAATCAGAATTCCAATTGAATTCACAATATTTTGTGAGAAGTTTGAAAAGTGGAGATGCAATTTTTGTAAAGTTTTCTATGAATATTCTATAGTAACCAGTGAAACCAAAAAAAATTCTAACATCTCGTTGACACGTCGCAATTGATAATTTAGAAATAAATTCTAGTTTAGATGTGTCCACTCTAATTCCATTTTCTAAAATATGGTGTCCTAAACAAATTCCCTCAGTAAACATCATAAAAAGAATTTCATGGCTTAATGAAATATTTTCGTCTTTACATCTAATGATAATTTTTTCCAAATTGTTAAGAGCTTCTTCAAAAGAATTTCCATAAACTGTAAAATCATCCATATAAACTTCCACACAATCATGAATTATATCAGAAAAAAT
Source organism: Pinus tabuliformis (assembly GCA_031772625.1). Lineage (NCBI taxonomy): Eukaryota > Viridiplantae > Streptophyta > Pinopsida > Pinales > Pinaceae > Pinus > Pinus tabuliformis. The sequence goes on from CM062815.1 coordinate 256,179,674, forward strand.
GCCTAATATTTCTCTTTGGAATGTTGCAGGAGCATTACATAATCCAAAAGGAAGAACTCGGTAAGCATAAGTTCCCCATGGGAAGATAAAGGTAGTTTTATCTTGGTCTTCTGGGGTTACTTGGATTTGATTATAGCCACTAAAAGCATCTAAGAATGAAAAATATTTATTTCATGCCAATGTATCTAAAACTTGATCTATGAAAGGAAGTGGAAAGTGATCTTTTAAACTAGCTTTATTCAATTCGCTATATTCAATACATACTCTCCATTTTCCATTCTTTTCAGGAAAAAATACTAAGGGTGAAACCCACTGACTGTCTGATATTGGATAGATAAAATTAACATTCAATAGTTTTTGTAATTCCTCCTTAAAAATTTCACTTAAATTTGGATTCATTATTCTTTGAGGTTGTCAAATTGGTTTGGCATTTTCTTCAATGTAGGTATGATGTATACAAGTATTAGGATCAATTCCCTTCATGTCTGTATATTCCCATGCATAGGCAGGCGAATGTTCTTGTAACGTCTTTATTAATTATTTTTTTTGAAATTATTCCAAATTACTTATTGATATTCAAAGATTTTCCTTGAAATATTTCAATTGTAGCATTGCCAAATTTTTGCATAGAATGAAAGGACAGTTGACAAGATGATATATATTCAATATTGCATTGTTCTTGAAAACTTTCACTAATGTCACAATATGATGAAGATTCATTACTTTCCATTAAATTCAAAGTTTTATATTCTTCATCTATTTGTGAAGTAGAAAATATCGGTCTTATATTAATGTCATCATCTATCCATTCTTCATTTTTAACTTCTATTGTTGTTTTTGCAGATGGATACAATGTGAATTTTTTCTTGAGCTCCCATAAAAAATAAACATATCACCAGATCTACAACTTATAAATTCATCAGTTGTAGCTAGCCATATTTGTTTTAAAATTATCAACCAAATTTCCTAATTTTGCTCTACTTATTGTCCGAGCTGCAGATTTAATAATCCTTGATAAAAAAGGATCTCTTGGATTTTTCTCGGCTCTTGGTTTTTCTCTTGAGATGTGTATGCATAACTCATAAATTTCTCCTGGTGGAAACTGATAAATGTCTCCCTTACCCATTAGAATGAGAAGATCAATCCACTCGTCTCTAATGCATTTCAATAAGAGAGCTTTCAAAGTTTCCTCATATAGATTATTCATTTTTTCCCTTTTAACATTATAGGAAAATATTTCAATGAAGTCTTCAATATTTCCATCTTGTTTATGTACCATTTTAAAGACCTCATACTTAATACTATGGGGCATAAAGTAGTCCTTATATTTCTCTAAGAATGTAGTTTCCATTTGTTCCCATGTTCTAATCGAGTTTATTCCTAAACTCATAAACCATTTTAGTGTTGCATATTTAATGGTTGCAGCGAATAATTTCAACTTTTGAGCATCATGTAGATAATCATATGATCTAAACAAAACTTCAAATTCAAATAGAAATGTTTCAAGATCTTCACTGCTTAGTCCATGAAAGTTTGAAGGGATGGACGGTGAGATATTTTTCATTGTCACATTTGTATCTTCATCGAAGATAGGAAATCCAAAAGGTTCTAGATTTATATCTCCTCCTATCCCTCTTCCTCTTCCTCCTCAATCCTAAGTTGTTCACCATTCAAATTATGTATGTCTCCTTCCCCTTCTCCAGCCATTATAGATTCTTCAGAACTAATATAGGGATCTGGTTCCAAAATTGGGGTTTCAGCTTCCTTTAGTTCCTCTGGTTCTTCTATCAGTGGTTTAAATAGCTTTCTTATTCCTCTTTTTCAATAGGAACTTCCATCTCTCGAGCTAAAAGTTGTTCTCCTATTGAAGATAGGAAAATTACTCTTGTTGTTGGAAATATGGGATGTTCTTATATTATGTCTTTTATTGATGAAGTTGGTGAACCTCTAGGTTGGATTTTAGATGTTAATACCTCAGGGAGTTTGTGATTTCCTGCTATGGATGGAATTCAAGTTTGTGTTGGTGGTGTGGCACTACAAGGTCCTGGTGGGGTGACTGATGTTGTTGGAATTAAACTCTTTCCTCTACCTACAAATCTACCCCTAGAGTCTCTTTCCCTATGCATATCATGTTTTTGTTTTTTTTTTTTAATTTATCAAAATCAAAAAGTCTAAGACTTCTATTTACACTTCCCTGACAACGATGCCAAAATGTTTGTAAATTTAGTCGTCTTAAATTGTTACATGAATTATCGACCAGAGTTGGTAAGCTTGTGAAGTGAAAGTGCACTATATAAGCTAGAAGTCCTTTTATTAAATAAGATTGTTAATTTGCATTATTGAGTTATTAATATTTACTTCTAAGGATGCAATTTATTCCTATCTTACTCTTCAAAGAAAATGGATTTTAACACATTGAATATTCCTTCTCTTTTCTAATGAAATAAAAAATATTCTTCTTACTGCTAAATGAAACTTAAAACAAACTCACACTATCTTATTAATAAGACTTAACTAGTCTATTGCAACACAAATTTAATCTCTAAAATAAGAATTAATCATCTAACATTCTAGAAATCCTTTGCATAGAAACCAAAATGAAAAAGCACACATCTATCATTATCAATCACTAATATTTGAAATTAAAGGTTATGAAATGAAACTACAACAAAATCACTCATACTCTGAAACTGAATGCTTTGAAATGAAAACCATAAATAAATCACACACACATTGAAATGAAATATTGTAAAATGAAACTCTAAAGAAATTTATTAACTTTGAAATGAAACACTTTGCAATCATAAGGAAATCTATGAAAATAAATTACATTACCATCAACATCATTATACATCAAGTTGGAAAAGGAACGATTAATGAAATATTTCTATCTCTATTTGAATGAAATGAAGATTGTAAATCAATTCTAAAATGTACGAATAACTGTAACAAACAATAAAGAAAATATACGTGAATGCAAAACCTTCACGGTTTGCATGGGCCCTCCAAAAATAGGTGGTTATAGAACTTCAATCGAACAGTCAGCTCCACATTGAAACTTCAAAGGATTTTCTTCATTAAGAGAGTAAACGTATAGTTTCAAAACATCACTATCGCATACATAAAATTCAACCTCTTGTTCATGTTTATTGCATGATATTTATAAACTCCTGTGTCAATAATTGTTTGAGGCTTTTACGCCTACCTTAGCTAACATAATTCTAAATTAAGATTCTAACAACTATTGAGATATCGTTTCTCACAATTTTCTATTTGGAAAATAAAATTGTGAAGCGTAGGAATTTCAGACTCTCGCTTGCTTGTTCAACAACCATGTTGACTTTATCCTTTGACCACACAATCCATTAATCCTTTTTATGACCTGGTCTAGATGAATAGTAGAAAATAGTTAAAGGGATAAATATCCACCTTTCCATGTCTTTCTCCTCTTAGCTGGCACCTCTGATCATCGTAAACCATGGAATTGGCTTCATAAATCGAGATTAGCTGCAGAATTGTGTGAATTCGGTATCTTATACAAAAATTAATTCAATAATAAGGAATATTGTAGAATATGAAAGATAAGACAATTAAATACCTTACCATGTAAAAAAACCTTATAGTTTGATGCCTATGGAGTTAATGATGATGGTCAAGGAAAGGAAAAATAGATAAGGGAGTGTGTCAAAATGAAGCAATCATGAGGGTCAACACTTACATCTACAACAATTTTCAAGAAACTAAATCTAGAAACTACACCTCATACTAAACCTTACCTTTGGGTTGTGTATGTGGTGATGCCAAATTGCAAGTGACAAGAAAATGTAAACTCAAATTCGCCATCATTGCTAGTTTTATAGATGAGGTAGAGCTTGATGTTGTACCACTTAAAATTTGTGGGATTGATTTAAGGTGTCCATACATGTATGACCGAAAATCCATATTCTATCGTCATGAGAAAATATATCATATTTTTAAATATGGAGCTGAGTATATTGTTAGAACACATCGCAAGAAGATGAACTTATCTCTTATAAGTGTTGGTCTGATGAAAAGGGTTGTAAATGCTAATAAGGATTTTGTGTTGTTCATTATTAAATCTAAAGATACTTTAGAATCTAAATATTTCATAGGATGTGATTTTAAACTAAAGCATGAATTAGTTGAATTTGTCAACACTTATGACAACGTGTTTCAAGAACCTGAAGGGTTTCCTCCTAAAATAGGAATCCAACATGAGATTCACTTGCAGTAGGATGCACCACATTCAAATATTGGCATGTATAGAATGCCATTTTTGGAGAATGCAGAGATCAAGAAGAAACTTCAAGAGCTTCTTGACAAATGGGTGATCAAGCCTAACACATCTCCTTGTGGGTCTCATATTTTTTTGGTTCGAAAGAATGATGGTACATGGCACATGTGTGTGGATTTCTAAGATTTCAATAAGATCACGGTAAATAATCGCTATCCTCTTCCTCGCATTGATGATTTGCTAGATCAGTTAAAGGAAATTTTTACTTTACTAAGTTATATTTGAGAAGTGGTTATCATTAGATAAACATTGCTAAAGATGATATTTGGAAAACTACTTTCAAGAAAAAACAAGGTTTGTTTGAATTGTTAGCTATGTTGTTTGCGCTTTGCAATGCACCTGGAAAATTCATGAGAGTTATGAATGATGTGTTGAGACCATTCATTGATGATTTTTTCATAGTCTACTTCGATGATATTATGATTTTTAGTAAGACTCGTGAAGAGCATGTCAAGCATGTGAAACAAGTTTTAGATGTATTGAAAAAGATCTCCTATTTTTTTGGTTTCGAAGAAAGATGGTACATGGTGCATGTGTGTGGATTTGTAAGCTTTCAATAAGATCACGGTAAATAATCGCTATCCACTTCCTCGCATTGATGATTTGCTAGATCAGTTAAAGGAAGTTGTTTAATTTACTAAGTTATATTTGAGAAGTGGTTATCATCAGATAAGGATTGCTAAAGATGATATTTGGTAAACTACTTTCAAGACAAAACAAGGTTTGTTTGAATGGTTAGTTATGGTGTTTGGGCTTTGCAATGCACCTAGAAAATTCATGAGAGTTATGAATGATGTGTTGAGACCATTTGTTGATGATTTTGTCATATCCTACTTTAATGATATTATGATTTTTAGTAATACTCGTGAAGAGGATGTCAAGCATGTGAAACAAGTTTTAGATGTCTTGAAAAAGGAAAATTTGTAATTGAAGATGTCTAAGTGTGAATTTGGGAAAACATCTTTGGTTTATTTAGGTTGTATTGTAGGAGGGGGTGAATTTAAGATTGATACCTCAGAAGTTGAATTCTTTGTGAATTGGTCTAAATCCAACAATGTAACAAAATTTAGGAGCTTTTTGGGAGAAACCCAATTTTGGAGAAAATTTATCGCTAACTTCTCACTCATTGCAACACCATTACATTCTTTGACAAGTGTCAAACATGTCTTTTAGTGGGGAGGCAAACAACAAAAATCCTTCAATACATTGAAAGAGAAAATCAATACAGCACCAGTCCTAACACTTCCATACCTTAAGTAGCCATTTGAGATTCAAACTAATGGAAGTGATTATGCCTTAGGAGTAGTTTTCATGCATCATGGTAAGCAAATTTGTTATCATTTTGAAACCTTTACAAATGTAGTAATTAACTAACAAACTTATTACAAAGAGTTGTATGCTTTAGTGCAAAGCATGAAGAAATAGAAGAATTATTTGATGGGTAAAAAAATAATTATTCATATTGACCATAAACCTTTGCAATATTTACAATCAGAAACCAAGCTACAACAAGCTAGACATTTTAGGTGGATGGGATTTCTACAACAATTTCATTTGGTAATCAGGTACAAGAAAGGTATATACAACAAAGTTGCAGATATGTTATCAAGGCCTATCGTTAATGCATCTATTATTCTTAAGCATAAATCTATCATGCATGAAATTTATAATGAACAATATGTTGAAGATGAAGATTTTAAATATGTTTATGCAACTTTGAGTCAAGGAAGCCATGAGTTGGATTATCATGTTCATAACAAGTTTTTGTATCATATTGGCAAGTTATGTGTTCCACAGGGTGAAATAGGTAATGATGTAAGGGAATCCCACACTTCTCTTATTGTTGGTAACTTTGGTGTAGAAAAAACAAATTCTGAAATTTAGAGGTATTGTTATTGGCCTCGCATGAATGAAATTATTTCAAAATTTGTGAGAGGATATTTCGTGTATTCTACTAGCAAGCCTAGGAATAGCAAATTTGGTTTGTACACTCCACTTCCTATTCCTTCTCATCCTTGGGAAATTATTTCTATGGATTTTGTAGGGGGACTAACAATATCTAGGAAAGGTCATGATTATCTATATGTTGTTGTGGATTGTTTCAGTAAAATGTGAGTGTTGATGCTATGTAAGAAACATGTTACAACTTAGCAGACTACAAATATGTTTTTCTAAATTATATGGGTTTACGTTGGGTTACCCACTTCTATTATTTTTTGTTGAGATTCTTGATTTGTCGGGAGGTTTTGGTCAAGTTTATGGGAACTCGTGGACATCAAGTTGAAGAAGAGCACAACATTTCATCCATAAATAAATGGCCAGACAAAAGTAGTGAACAGGAAAATAGTGCATCTCCTTCGAGGATATTGTGGTAAGCATCCTAAACTTTGGGATGAGTATTTGCATTACATCTAGCATGTCTACAATCATGCCAAGAAATCATCTACACAAGTATCTCCATTTGAATCTTGTTTGGGTTATTTTCCAAATTCTCATTTGGATTTCATATTAGGTAAAGATATTGTAGTAGATGGACATAGTGATGTGGACAAAGCCAAGAATTTCATTGAACAAATTTAGCTACTACATAAAAGGGTACAATAAGAGCTAGCGAAAAGCAAATAAAAGTAGAAATAAATACATGAGAAGCATTCGGTTGATCATGATTTCCAATTGGGAGATCAAGTTTGGTTGTATATCAGCAAGGAATGCCTTTAAGGTGAAGGTAAAAATATCTAACCAATAAAATATGGTCCTTTAAAAATATTGGAGAAGATTGGTAACAATTCTTTCTGATTAGATTTGCCATCTTACATGCAAATTTATTCTATTATGAATGTGGAAAATTTGAGATTTTAAGAGCCTCCAATGATTGATGACCAATAAGAGAATGTTCATATTCCATCTATAGAAAAGTTTGCTCCTGGATATTTAAATGAGTTGCAGGAAGACTCAATTCTTGATAGGAGGATAAGAACTTCATCCAGAGGAAATATGGAGTATCTTCGAGTGGGGCTCAAAGGTACCAATCCAAGTAAGGCAAGGTGGATTGAGATCAGGAAAGTGAGGGAATTGTACCCTCACTTACTTGCTGAGTTAAAATAGACTTTTGGTGGTACAACACCTTCGAATGGGGAGCGATGATTGAGGGGATCAAAAATATGCTAAAAAATAAAAGTTCTCAAAATATTCCAAAACCAATGCCAAATCGTAGATCTCATCATTATGATTCCAATGATGCTTGAATTACCTCAATTTGACATCATATGAGAAATGTATTGCATTCTGAAGGTTTTTGGCAAGCAAAAAAAGTCCACTTGCAAGATTGATTGGGAAGCTAATTGGGTACATAATATGATGACGTGGAGCTAACATCAATAAGTTGGCTGGGTGGTATAGTTGATAGAGCACTAATTAGGATAGGACAAGTGGCGAAGTGTGATTGGTTGTGGTGTTTATGGCTGGGCCAACCATAGGCCACCATGTGGCCCAATGAAAGGCTACCACATGGACCTATTGGAGGCTACCACATGGATTTGGATTATTTTTCAAAAATTTTGCTAATGGACTAACCAACCTTAGTGGGGTTCGACCGCGAGACCTTCGGCGAGGCAACGATATGTCTTATCATTACACCACTCCATGACACTTGTTATATATTGTGGGCTATTTTTATTTATCATATAATTGTTTGATGGTGAGGGGGGTAGGTCGGCAATCTCGTCGGATCAACCTAGCCATGGTCATATATTATGCTACATAACTGTGGGTGGAGGCATAAGGGGTAGGGTGTTATCCCCCAGCCTTGGGCCCATGATTGTTACCATAACCATTGGTGGAACCAATGGAGGAAAGGGGCGTGTGGCACCCTGCCTACACCCCAGTCCACAAAAATATTGCCACCTAATACAAAACGTATTAGAGGGTCGTCATGCATGTGGCCTCTGGCCCGTGCCCCAGTCATATTGACTATCACATGACTAACAAAAGGGCGGAATTGAAGGGCGCATGTGTCAAATTAAGTATCCAACAAGTTGCACCTTTTTTTGTGGGCATGCACCACTTTTTTTGTGAATTTATCATTTTGCAAGGCCGCAAAAGTTAGATTTCATTGCCAGTTTTGACAAAGGGTAAATTTTGTAGGACAATTAGTAGGAAAGTGAATAAGGAGGCCTAACTTGGCAATTTTTCAACCTTTTTGAACCCTAGAAGAGCCTACATACAGGATTTTGTGTGTTTTGGACACAATGACAGTGTTAATTTTGTAATTTTAACAATCTACGTCGATTTAATTTCAAATTGAGCATATAATATAAAGGACCAACATTGGAAGCTGGACCCAAAGACATAGCCCATGAGGGGTGGAATCCTTCATCAAATTGTTGTTTTGTGATGTTTCTTGTTGTTTATTTTTCACTATTAAAATATGCAAAAAAATTATCTAAGTTTATTAAGTTTATATTCTTTTTTACGTTCAATCCATTTCCCACAAGACATAATCTAGCTTGCAAAATTTTACAAGAAACCTTCAAATTTTTAATTTAGATCAAGCATTGTCATGTGTAGAAGAGATGGATTTTGAATACAATGTAGTAGGATAGCTAAGGCCAAGGTCCTAGCCCCAGTTCATGAAGATATTATGCCCAACACTAGGAGCTAAATTCAAATTTGGGAGATCCAGAGATCTGGAGAATGTCAACATATCTTTGTGGACCCAGATTCCAAGTATATTAAAACTGGCCATTAAAGATGTGATCATGAAATCTAATCTGTCAAAGAGACAAGCAGCTATGAAAATAAGAATCATATGGGTCATCCAAAAATGAAAAGAATAATTCATTTTTCCAAATTATGTTTCATCCCTTCCATAAATTGTGGACCTAATCCAATATAAATATGAAAAATATATTTGGAATTAGTGTGAGGCATTCAATCAAAGAATTCTGAAGTGGTTTTTCATGTTTTGTAGTTTATTGGATGGAAAGGTGTGAAATAAGTCTATGGCATGAAATCTATAAAGAATGTGTGATCATAAAAGTGGTCAAAGGATAAGTAGAAAGGATAACTGTGAAGGTGAGATAAGGATATAAAATAGGGATTAATCTGTAGAATAAAAAAGTAATACAAAAAACAGGGCTAAAGACATAAACAAATAATTTAGTCAAGAATTTTCAAGTTGGTTCCTATATTTCTCATGGGGTTGGTGCCAGTAAACAATATTAAGGGGTTGATGCCTCGTTCTAATTAGTTCTAGTAAAGAATTCATGGAGTTGGTGCCTCCTTCTGATTAGTGCTAGAAAATCAATTTAACAACACGTTGATGCCTGCAACATCATTCATTAATAAAATAAGTTTCTTACACATATATATTATATATCATGTTATTAATATGATTGATTTTATTTGTGCATTAATAGTGTTTTGATTGGTTAAGGTTAGCCATTATATTGATTCTCCCCCCCCCCTCTCGGTATAATTGTATTTCCAACATTTACTCAATGATGGGACCAACATAGGTCCAAACACATAATTTTGCACCAACTATAATATTCCCCTCCGCTTTGAAGCACCAAAAGAGAATCATACATGATTCGCCTTCCCATATAAGCAATGTTTACAAAATTAAAAATCTAGAGACAAATTTTGCATGCCTTCTACCATACCTTTACCATTTAATACTCTAAGGTCGTTCTCTGTAATACGTCACAATCATTGATGCCACAACATAGTTTTTTATGTGAGGACTATAAGAGTTTTTCCTTATTTATCTCCACCCTTACGAACAATGGAATTTTTTCACCGAACACTAATAATTATTCGCAATAGTTTAGTTAAAGTTCCAATTTGATGTCTCCTCAACAACACCATTGCTCCTCAAACAGTCCAACTATTTTCCTTTTAAAACACTATTTGTACACATACATCACTCATATTCTTAAATAAATCATACTGGCTAACCCTGGGATGTGTAGAACACTAAGGAGTTTTCTAATCCTTCTACCCATGAGCTTCAAATTGACTTCTCATATGAGGAGTCACATGAAAGGATGCACTTGAGTTGAACATCCATGTCTCATGGTTTTCATGTGTGCTTAAAGAATCTAAGCACTCATATCTCCTTCATTTTATAAGGTTTTCTATTTTCTAGAAGAAGCATCATTAGATCCCTACCGTTTCTTAGTACTTTAATATCTACATTGTTTCTTGTAATGCCCTTGTTTTCCACAACTCCAACATACTTTTACAAATTTTCCTATAGATTTAGATCTTCCTCCAAATTTAGAAATCCCACTTGATGACTTATTTTTATTTCTATCCTAGGAGCCTCCTCTTATATATAAGGCTTCTGCATTATAAATTTCCATGTTTTTTAATCTCATTTCATTCAATAACAAGAATGAGACAAAAATTAATGTAGTTGCATTATTACCTATGGAAACAAATAGGCTATCCCACAAGTTTAGTAGAGAGCACAACAAATTGATACAATTATCTTCATATGGAATCTTGATATCAAAAAATAATAGATGACTTACTATAGTATCAAGGGTATTCAAGTGATATATCATTAAGTCTCCATCCTTTATCCTTAGGCTATACAACTTCTTTAACAAGAATATTTTTTTCACCAAGGAGTTATAAAAATATAAATCCCTTATCTTCTTCCATAATGCCTTCATTGCACCTCCTCTTAAAACATTAAGTAATATTCAATCTCATACACATAATTGGATTTTTCTCTTTTCCTTTCAATCCAATTTGTTCTAGTCATTTACCAATATCCTCTTTGATGAAATACACAGATCCATTGTGATCCATTGATCTTTATCCACCAAAAGATCCTCCATTTTGAGCTTCCATGGCTCAAAACTATTCCCATTGAATTTATTAATCTCTATCTTTGAACTTCTCGCAATTTATTTACACCAAAAGGATCGATATTGTGATCTCCCATTGTGACAAGATTTTCAATAGGCATAAACTTAAACTCCTAGCCATAAATGCATCACTTTCAAGTCAAACTGCTCTAATATTAAATTTTGGTTTTAACCCTATATAATTAATTTTTTGCAAATAGATCTTGAATAAAAATAAAAAAGATGCAATAGTGTACACACACACATTTAACACATAAATTTCACCTTAGAAACCCAAACTAGGAAAACCAAAAATAGTTTGTAGTGTATTCTATCTTTACATTGTTAAATACAATGTGTATATCCCACAACATCCATAAACCATCAATTCATTAACCCTATATTAGAATACAACCGTAGTTAATTACAAATTTGTGTGTCGAACACCACCAAAAATGGATGCAAAATACTACCAAAAAAAAACTTGAGAGCTATTCCTAGTGGATATCAATTGCACATTGGGCTAGTTATGAAACGAATATAACACATACCCAACAAGATACCCTACAAAATTCCACCAAATAAATATTATCTAATACCAATATGATTTATAAAACATTGTGCATATTCCATTGGATATTTCATCAAAACAAATCTAATAAAACTTAATTGAAATATATATTATGAAGGTTAAATTGTTTAGATTCCAATTTTGTTCATTATTGATTTTTTTCTTATCCATGAAATTGATAAAATGTGGAAATTGAAAAACAACAAATAAAATCACATATCGTCCAAAATGAATATAAATATTTTATCTAAGAAACCGTTATGGGAGAAATCCCTGCTAGAAGGTGAGGCTATTCTGCTATATTT